>OZ024921.1:34347931-35783054 GCA_964017225.1 Netelia inedita
ATACACGGTTATATATAAACAGGGCATGAGATATTCCGGTAAGATGATTGATGTCTTAATTGCGTGAACGCCTTGTGACGCAATTTCTCGGCAAGCGTTCAGAAAGACCCCGACAAAAAGGCGATCTGTTCCCGCAATCGCCTGAATCCATTATTGCCATCAGCTACAACTTTTAATGCCCTTCTTATCGAGGATTAGATTCGCGCTTATGGAGAACAATTTTTCGTTATTATTAGTAATCTGTTCTTTCTTTTTTCTCTTTTTTCATTAACAGACCGATTTTTTTTGCTTTTCGGAGAATATTTAAGAATTCGTGCTCGAGCAATGTCTCAATTTTTTGAGATATTCGTTGATTGCATAATTTCGGACCACGACGACAGCTGCGCAAAGGATAGGCTCGAGGTGAAAACCGCGCCGAATTATTTCCATCTGTTGTTATACCGGACTCCCCCTGATTCGAGGGTCGCTATTCACGTCAGGGGAGGATGTTTCGTACGTGCACCTCGTATCCTCCTGGCATAAACGCCAATGTGTATTAGCCGAGTGAACGTCCTTCGTGACTACCGCAAGGGCTATTCCACGAAATTGCAGGTGCCAAAGTTCATAGGGGCGGTTGGCCCGAACCACTAATGACGGAATATCGGACGTGGGGAATGACGCGATCGATCCTCACCGGACGAGTTAATTGCGAATAAGCCTAATTTTGTCCATGCTTAATGAATCAATTTCCAGAAAAAATCCAATCTTTCTTGCTTTATCGACTAAATAATCATTCATTTCAAGATCGTGTTGAAATGAAGTTTATTTAAATACGATCATTTTTGTCGATTTTTTGATCGGGTGATGAATTTAACTTTAGATTTTTTTCTCGTTTTGACAATGGGAACACGACTCGGGCGTCGAATCGTGTCTGCTCGTTCGTCCTTGTTCACGCGAGTGTCCCACGAGACTCGACTTAACCCTCGACGATTTATAACCACAGCCACAACGAGGCTTGACAACTCGGGTACTTGTGCGACTTTTGACTATATATATACGTTTTGAATGTTAATTCGTCCATCAACGAATCATGTACCTAAGTACGATGTTAAGGAATACTTCATTGAATAACAAGCATCGCCGAAGGACTTGCCTTTATAATAAATAAAATAATCCTTTAATATTTATTGAGCGAAAAATCGCTTGATTATGCAAATAATTACGAAGTCATTGGAGACGGAATTTGTTTTCGTGGAAAATTATAACTGAATGAAAATCTGGTGTCCTACGACCGAAATAAAATAAAATTGAAAACTAAAATTCAGCTATCATAATATCTCGATACTGAGAATCGAACGATTATTTCCATCTCAGAGGAAATAATAATCCAGTATCTTTCTCTCTCGTTTCTACCGTCGGATTCTAATCGAATAATTCGCCAAATTAATATCTCATTTTAGTTTCATCCGAAAACTTACATTAATCCCGATGAATTACGAGACACGGCCGAAAACTTTTCTCACGATAAATCCCGAGGGTGATATTGCCCGGGCAACGATAGATTCGATCGGTTTCGAAGTAAGGAATAATCGAATCTTCGGGTCGGCCAAGAACCGATATATAGAAAGAGAGACTTACGAGATGAGTCCTCGGTTATAATATCGAGGGATTCGCCATTCGGTAAGGCAAATTTGAAGGGAAGCAATCTCTCTGCTACGGGGATGATAGAAGAAGAGTACGAGCCGCCATAGGGAGAAAGAGTTCCACGGCTCAGCGGCTTGAGAGCAGTACACAAATGCGATCGGTTCCCTGACTTCGGTGAGAGGCAGAGGCAATTAACTCGCTCGTTGAAGCTTTTTTTATTTTCTAACTTCGTTCTTATTTTTATTTTATTTTATTTCGTTCCTGCTATTCTCTCGCTCTCGCTTCGTCCAACGAAGCAAAAGCTTAACAGTCTCCCTGGTGGCGCCTCTCTCGGGATATAAATTAATTAGATTTGTGTGGGGGTGTGTCCGAAAGGGCGCGCGCGCGCTCCGACTGTAAAGCCGCGCACGACGCTCTCCTCTCGCGTTGTATTCTTTTCGTACCACCTTAATATAACCCGAGACTTGTTTCGGTTGTTACGTTTTCTTCCTACATATATATACATATAGATATTTAACAGCACGTAGAGGAACGTTCACGAAAGGCTTGGTAAAACGCGCGCGTCGGGGCGAGGGTGATCGGCAACGCGGTCCGAACAAGATCCGAACCAGCGCAGAACAGTGCGCGTCTATTCTTGAAACGTTCTATAGGCCAGCAGGTATACCATCCAGGTTATGATATATACGTGGTTATATGTGTGTGCTTGATCTATGGGGAGGGGGCGTTAACGGGCGGTTGTAACATAGTAACGTTTATTATATTTTGGCCACAGTGCACGCGAAAAGGTTGAGGAGACCCAGCGAGGGCACGCACGCGTGACGAGAGCGAGAAACGAAATGGGGTCTGTTGTCCATTTGCCTTGTGCTATGAGTATCGAGAATACCCACAAGACACCGTGGAACAAGGCCGATCTTTTTTTTTCTTTTTCTTAAACATATATCGCGTCTATGGGTGACCTAAGAATCGTGAGTGCCGGCGCTTCTTAGCTGGTGAAGTTTCGACGTTACGTCGTTTCGCGCCGGCTTATCTCAACATATTCACAAATATACATATATATATATATATAATGTATTGGAAACCAAAAGGAAGATCTTCTGTGAGGAACCGCGTAAATTTATGATCCAACCCCTACTTGAGCTACGACCGAACTAACTCTTCGGCTTTTCGACTCTCGGCGCCGCTTCCAAAATGTACGATAGGAAAAATATATGTATATAAATATTGTTTTGACGTTCGAGCTATGTATATAAAACATTTCGCTAATGAAACTCGATACGACATAATTTATCGTTCGATGTTTCGCGTTTGCGGTCAAAAGATTAGCGAAACGTGAGGAATTTCAAAAATATGAACAATTTGAAAAGTGTATATTTATACGAAATATTAAAAAAAAAACGTGCGTTTGATAGGAAAGTACGAAAAATAAGAAGTATCGAAGATTTGACAGACTCACGTTTATGCTGTTCAACGGTGAGGTGGGACTCGCACCCCTGCGGCCACTGCCGCCCCCCATCTCCGCCTCCAGTTTGACGGTTTTTTTTCTCGTCGTTCCTCGCGTCAAAGATCGATATCGATCTCCCACTATCCTCCTCCGCGTGTTTCGTATATCCCTCGCAACTTTCTCGACTATATCGTTGTCGTTCCTCCGTCGCGATTTTCTCCAACGATCGTCAAGGCAACGTTCATTTCCTCGTTTTATATCGACGCGCACAAAACGACGCGACGATATTCAATAAAAGAAGAAAACAAAACGGAAAGACAAAAAAAACACACTTTTCTTACCATATACCGCGTATTACGAACTCGCGACAAAATTTATTCTACGTCAAACGGAAAGAAAATTTTGCGAAATAAGGAACGAAATAAGAAAACAAGAAGAATTTCGAAAGCCCTTGGCACGGGGCTGTATGGAGTACCGCGAACACGTGGACTGCAAGACGAATCGATGAGTCTCGGTTGGGACAGGACGGGGAGAGCCCCACGAGGGAATTATCCACCTCCCACCATATTATACAGCAAAGAGAGGAAGAGAGAGTGAGAGAGAGAGAGAGCAGTACGCGCGAGAGATAGAGAGAGAGAGAGAAAGAGATGACGTGTACCCCGAACCGGACGTCTGCAGGATGCTCAGAGTGATCCAGGGAGAGAGCTCGTTCTCTTTCTCTCGCCCGTCTTCGCCCCGACGATTCTCGTCTCAAACCCAACCCCCCCACCTCCTCTTTTCTCGCCGGTCGAGTTTTCTCTCTCTTCCTTTTTTTTCCAACTCCTTTCTCGTTCGTTACGTGCAGAACGTTCGGTGGCAGTGTCGAGAAGAAGATATAGTTTCACGTGTATATCTATATGTATATAGTTCTACAAGTATCGGAGATTCCAGACAGGGGCGCAGGTGCCACTTTCCGGGTGTGTACGTGTGTGCTTGTAGGGTTGCATACGTGTGTGCGCCCGCGCTCTCCACCAGACGACCAATACAGCGAAGAAGCCTCGGCGAATCAGGGCATTCGCGGTTTCCAACTCCCGAATACGGGCTCTGGGCGAATCTCTCTCACGGAGCCTCCTTTCTTTCCGGTTTTCGATGAATGCCGTCTCTACAAAAAGTCGTCAGTCGCGTATATACCACGTAATAAAAGTAGATTCGGCAGACCGGACACGCGGATGCCAGCACGCGTGGCGATTGAACCACCAACGCCACCACCACTTCCGGTATACTTTCCCTCTTGTCTCTATCCAATTCCACCCCACTGTGGTCTCGTTCCACCGTTTTCACCCCCTCGATTTCAACTTTCTTTTTTTTATTACAATCTGTTCGAGCCCCCGCTGTCTTTATTTACTCGTACGTCAGCACGTAAATTGGCACAAGGACTTCTTGAGATTTTTATTTTTACGCACCTCGAGACCTAAGTAAATTGAAACGTTTTGATATCTTCACGAGTTGTTTAGATCCTCTTAGCGTTGACGTTATCGCAGTATCTACGGATTATATCTATTTTTGGAGAAATATCGCGTTAATATTATGAGTAAACACAGAACGCGGCACACTTTCGGGATATCGCGACGTTAACTCTTTTGCAGAAAGACTGCAAATACTTTTTGACGTTCGCGACGACGGCTGGAGAGAGAGCGAACGAACACACGCGGAGAGAGGGCAGAGGAGCTCTTGGCTCGCTGCTCTGGACGCGGTAGCCGATCGTGTTTGCCGCGCGGCTGGCGTTTCTCGCCCGTTCCGCGTGTACTTGGTTTGAACGCGAGTCTGGAATTGCCGTGGCGCCACCCCACCCCGGTCTTATCCAGCCGGCACCCCGAACGTACCGCACACCTCCACCTCCTTCTCTCTTTTCGCCTCCTCCACCTCCACCTCTTTTCTCTCCTCCTGTAGCTTTTGCGCTGCCCCGCTGAGCTCGCGCGCGACTCTCCGTCACTCCGCGATGCCACGGCGGAGTTACCTCCTCTCTCGCTCTGACGAAACGCGCGAGCTTCTACTGCTATGCGGTTGCGAGGGCCTCTCGCACGCGCTCTCTCTCTCTGTCTCTCTCTTTCTCTCGCTCGCTCGCTCGCTCGCTCTCCACTCGCTGGGCCGCGCGTACAAGAGTGCGTCCGTGCACGCGCGAGTGTATCAGTGTTATCACCTGTTCTCTTCGTCGCATGCGTAGTACACCGTGGCCCATTCACTCTGAGCGGAAGAAGCGTTACGCATATTTCGAATGAACCATATTTTTTTGATTTTTGACCTCTAGTACAGCATCGAGTATTATTAATTAGTAAGTTATCTATTTTTCATCGAGAAAAGTAAACAAATTCTTGAAAATATGAAATATGAAATATACATTATTTGAAATTTGAATTTGTGCGCATAACTGTAAAATTAATCACGTCACATCACAAGGAAATTCAATGTATCAAACCTCTATTTTCAATCGGGAATGATTAATTGTTACGCTAGGATTAACAATTTCTGTTTTTTGAAAATGACGTGATTTTGAATATTTCTTTGTTTTCTTTTTTATTGTCATTGAATTTTTTTACCCTTCTCTGTCACCAGAGTCTCGGTAGATTCTTGACTTCATGGTCTCCCTCTGCATTTCGAACGAGGCGCTCACCACACGTAGCACCCAGCGTTGCCACACATATACGCGCCAGCCATGAATCTTTGCCGGGGCAAGGCAAGCCCGCAACGCCCATTTAATGGGGGCCCCCATGGCTTTTTCCATTCATTCTGCCGCCATCTGTCGGTCGCTTCGCCAACCGAACGAGACGAAGATTGAGCTCAGGAACGTCCACCTTTTTCCGGGGAACCCCTTGGACTCGACTCAGGAGAGATAGAATGAAACAGTAAGAGAGAAAGATGAATACGGGTGAATCTCTCGCGATTACACGTACTACGCATCGAATGACGAATCGCCACTCGTACGACTCGCCGGTGTACACCTCGCGCGCACGTACCCGAGGAAAAGTAATTAGCAATAAATTTTGCATGACATATTTGCCGAGTACTCGTATTAGGTTTTGTTTTATTTATTCGCGTTTAAAAAAACATTTTTTTATTCTTAATCCACTTCGTGTAAATGAGCAAATTGTGGGTTTTCTTTGATGCGTGATTTATCGATTTTAATTGACGTCGATGCAATTATTGATAAGGCGAAGAAACGTTTCTTATTGCCTGAAGAATTTTGGGCTTGGATTAAAAAAAAAGAAAAGGAAACGAGCATTTTTTTACTTAAGAGCGTGGAATCATTTTGAAGCAATTCCGTCGATCGTTACAGTATAATGTTTCATTCTGGAATGCCATTACTGTCGGAGGGTAGAAAAAAACATAACTAACTGGACTTGCGGGATTACTATTTTTTTTTCTCTTTTTTTCTGGTAATGGGAACATGTTCCATTGTGTGAAAAAGAAAAAATATGTGTTGCTCACGATTCGTTCCTCGTAATCGAGATACCCGCAGGTAAAAAAGCCTTTCTTCGGGGTGGTGGAGGTCGCGTACACAGGGACCCAAGAGGGATGCTACGCGAGGACACGAAACGGCATTGTGAGAGCCCCGCGGGCGTGGCAGAGAGGATGGTATCGTGTGACAGGAAGATTCCGGGGAGAATCTGATATACGACAAGGGGATGATTCGTTATTATGTGAATTTTCACGCCGCCTCTCATCTTCCACTTCTCTTCTTCATCCCAAACCACGCACGAAACGATTTCTTTACGACGTAAATTTATCGCCGATCCTGGAAATTTCGAAAAAAATATTTAAAAAACTATCCGTTTCATCGGTGTTTATTTTTTTTAATTTTATTTTTTTGTACGAAATAAAACATGTGTTTATTACTTATATTACGCGTATCAACGATAAAATATAATTTACAGAAAATATATTCACATCTATGTATTTACAATATTTATACAGAATTTTATAGGAACTTTTTTCGAAGGGTAGCAGGAAGGATTTTTTGTTTGCATTTTGTACATAACGATAATTGACGTTATCTACAGAGCTCACACTCGAAGCTCACGACACGTGTTATGTGCTCTGAACAAAAAGAAACTTGTATCTTCATCCTTGCGCATTTTTTTACGAATGAGAATCGACGTTCTCGTTAGTTCCATGCCGATATATATTACCAGCGAGAGCAAAATTGTTTTCATGTACAATTATGATTTCCAATCGTTTTAGACCTGCTGCTCGATTCGTAATTATTATCATTTTTGCGTATTTTGTTTACAAAATTCTTAAATTCTTGTACGTTTCCCTAAACCATCGAATACGGCACCCCGATAGGTCCGTAAGGATTTTGTCCGGTCGTAACATGAACAGCATCCTGACATTGTCTCGACGGTACGTTCTCCTTATTGGACTCTTTTTTCGTTCCCTTACACTTTTGATTCTCGTGGGTCTTGACGTGTTTCGTGAGATGATCGCTCCTCATGAATCTCTTGCCGCACGAAGGACACGCGAACCTCTTTTCACCCGTGTGAATGCGCAAATGACGTTGAAGTTCGTCGCTTCTCGTGAAACGTTTGCCGCATAGCAGCCAGTTACAAACGAACGGTCTTTCGCCGGTGTGCCAGCGAAGATGAGCCTTGAGATGCGAAGTTTTTCCGTAAACCTTGCCGCAGCCCGGTACGTGACAAATGTGCTGACGTTTTCCGTCGATACCAAGCTGATTGCCACCGTCTATCTGACAATTCGGGCAACGACATCTCGTGCATTTTCTACCGGGTTTCGTGTCGTCGGCCGCCGCCGCCGCGGCAGCGGCTGCTGCTGCTGCAGCCGCGAGTAAATGATCCGACGGTGGGGTAAGCGGCCATTGATAGGGACTGGTATGACCTTGAGGACTCGCCGGAAGTTCCGGTGGACTCGGTGGTAGGGAATAGTGCTGTATCGTTGGTAACGACGTTATCTGCGACTGGTGTTGGCTCGGGTGGGTCGCCTGGCTCGTCCAGGACGCCGCCGTTGTGCTCGAGGGCATTGTGTAAGCCGGTGGTGTCAGCGGCTCGGGAATTTGACTCATGTGGCTCACGTTGGTCGTCGAACCGGGAAACCAGTAACTCGACGTGGAGGGGGATGATTGGACCGCGCTTTGGAGATGATGGTGAGTATGATGGGGATGATGAGAATGATGAGTCTGATGATGATGATGAGGGTGATGGGGATGATGAGAACCCAACGACGTTGGACCGTTGTACGCGTGATGGTAATGGGCCGCTGCCGCCGCCGCTGCTGCGCCACCGCCGTAATCCATCGCGTGATGCTGATGCATCGACGGCATCGACAGACCGGACATCGGTGTCATTCCCGCCATTGGTGACATCGTCGGCACGCACATCTGAAAATTATCAGAAACAAAATATTGCACGGTTAGTCAACGATCACGACTCGTCAATTCGATCAAGATCGATAATTGATTCACCAATTAAATCGATACTGGTATTTAAAAATGGAAAATATTTATACTCAAATCGACATTAATTATCGTAAGAAACCCAACATTTTTCAAACTTTTACTCGGGAAACTTCATGCTTTTCACCGAATCTCGTGGCGCGGATTTAGCTACGAACACTATTTATATCATGCGAATGAGACAAGCTAATGTTTCAATTTAAAAAGCGCGGAGTAAAGAAAAAAAACGGAAATTATCCCCGGTATTTTTCAGCGAGGCTGAAACGTCTAATATATCGGTCGAACGTCTCAAGTTCCCCTTGACCGCGCGTTGACGTGTATAATAATAACGCGCCTCAATCCCTCTCTCTCTCTCTCTCTCTCTCTCTCTACGTTTCGTGATTACTATAATTCACACACGAAAAACACCACGTTCGTCCCAAAGTTAAATTATCGAAGCGTTTGCGTATAGAAATTTGTATGCGGACCTGCTGATACTGCATCACTTGTGCCATCACTTCACACTCCTTGAGTGACTATCCTCGTTGACGGGGTTGGAAATTGATGATCGATCGATTACCGATCAACTGGATTTCGGCGTCGATCGATAACAAAAAAGTCTTCGAAGTATCCTCGTTCGATTTCACTCTTATTCTGCCTCGATTAATTTATTAACGTTGTTCCTGTTCATCGGAACGATGTGACGATAATTAATTTAACAAACTTTGGCATCGGTGCCAATTTGCCGATACGAAAGTGAGGGGCGGCGGTAAGTGTAGCGATGGGAGGGGAGGTTAAAACGCAGATTGATAACACACGAATACACATACACTGTTGATTTCTTTTTGTTTTTCATACGTATATCGTTCATACGTCTACTTCGTTGATACGCGTCGTTGTAGGTATATGCGCGGCCACGGGCGTTCGCCAGATAATTGCTGGTTGGCGAGCGTGTCGCCTCGGTTTTAATAACTGAGTGGACAACCGAGAGTCGTAGAGGGAGGCTGCTTTGCCAGGCTCTCGCCCTTCTCTCTCTTTCTCTTTCTCCCTCTCCCCTTGTACGCTCGTTCTCCCTTTCTCTCTCTCTCTCCAACGACGTGGAAGAAAATTTTAGGGGTGGGGGTATCGCAGCACGAGAACATCCCGTAAGTCTCTACACCACTCCGATAGATCGGCCGTATACCCAAAACGTTTCCAAAGGTTATGCGCATGCTCGATCCCCCCACCACGGCAAAAACATTCCTCTGCTCATAAATCAACCCCGGGCGTCGAGGATCGAGGATCAAAAGGAGCTATATGCTACGGTATATATATATATACCGAGGTGAGCTCGCGCTCGAGCGAGGGCCTTTTGTGGCCACCTTCGTGTAGCCTAGGCAGCTTCGCCTCATCCCCTCTCCCCTCTCGACCATCGCCTCGGTTTGCCAATGGTCTCATGCCTTTGCAAGAAAAGGTCCTGCGAAGAAACTTCTATCCTTCTTCGCTCGGGGAATATCCTCATAGCTTGCTTCACTCACATACCCCACCCTTCTTCCCCATCTTCTTCTTTCACTTCGTGCACCCCCCCCACCCATTCTGTCGCTTTCTGAGGATTTTTGAATTTTCGATGATTTTTTCGAATCCCTTGAGTCTATCGACTTCCGGTGATGGCTCAGAGATTCTGATGTTCTTTTCGCACTGCAACGCTCTATTTTTCAGATAATGCAAAGTACATTAGGTATGGATAGTACAGAGGAGTTTGTAGGGAATTGATCGTGCGATAGTTGACGAAACATTTGGTCATCACATTCTACTGAGTGGATTATCGATGAAACGCAACCGATTGTCATGAGACGCGTAGAGGTTGAAGTTGACGCGACGCGTATACGACGCAACCCACGTGTGTTCAGTCGTAAGTAATTAGTGGACCAGTTTAGGCTCAATTAGAGTAACTGGTGAAACCGCGCGCAACGACCACCGCACTTACTGTCCAACCCTTTCACTCTCACCCTTCTCGCTCTCTCTTTCTCGTTCTCACTCCTTTGGTATATAAAGCACGCGCTCAACGTTCATGCATCCCTCTTCGCGTATCGGCTATAATTATAAAAGCGTGAGCGAGAGAGAAGGAAAGAGGGGAAAGGGCTTTTCGCACGAGCGTATAGGGCGCGATTCTTATATATACGTTTGGTCGTACGTAGTTATACGTACACTGCAACTTCCCCTTGTAATTACATATACCGGAACGTCGGCTATACTTTGCGGTAACGATTAATGCGTGCGTGGCTCGTTGTCTCTTCCACGCTAATAAACGGGAATAAGAAACGTGTGCACGCTGCTTTTTTTCCTACGTTTCCTCATTTTTTCCATCATGACCGTTCCGCGCTCATCGTTTGTGCATACTTTATGCACCTGACCTCGATGCACCGTACTCGACGCATGATCAACGATAGATTGCACTTATACCGAGGGGTGACTGTTATATTGAATTTTTTCTGCCATTCGTTGGCGATTCTAATGGATGGGATCTTATTTTTTGCAATTCTTATTTGCCACTTTGACAACATAATAATTCAATACGATTGGTATTGAACTTGATTGAATTGAGGCCCCTTTACGTTAGGGTTAAAAGGTTCGAAAATTTTCAATATATTATTTATAGGGTATACTAGCGGTACCCGGCGTGCGTTCCAATGCCGTTTTTGTGTCATAAATTATTTTACAGCGTAAATCAATGAAAGATTTAAACAAAATGTGATTATTCAAGGGCTTTTGGATACACAATATTTTTTTATTTACCATCTTGTGCGTATTATATAGTATATAGTATTAATTAGACGGATTTCCTACGCGTGAGCAGGCCACCAATAGTTGTCCATGTGTAAAGCATAGATTTTAAAAATTTAATCCACACACTTGTAGCGATTGTCCTTGTGCTTTGTTAATGGTCTTTGCAAATGCGAGTCGCACCGGAAACTGCAAACGTTGGAATTCGAATGGCATATCTGTTGGTATCGTGGGGGTACGTGGCAACAGTACATCTATCCTTTAAATTTCCCATTTAAAATTGCAGCTTCGATGACAAATTAATTATATATTATATATGTCCCGCATGTGTTTATTTTTTAATAAAAATTTATTCTACTCATTCAGAAACCTTTGCGGGCGTGCGCACTACAACTCACCAAATTTTCATCCTAATCGGATGAATGTTATAGGAAATCAGTTGGGACAAACAAACATTCTTCTATTTATATAAGATATAATAAATATAAGTAAATATTATGTTTTTATAAATATAAATAACTTCCTATAGATATAAGCAGAATTGAAGCGTGGCGCGAGAGTCTCGTGTCAGGAACACGCCAGACCCACCGGATCAGGAAGGACACCATGATAACGAATCGGTTTTCCAGGTCAGACGACAGTGTGTACACAGGACGAACGTCATAAATCCACGAGAAACGAGCGATGGACCAGTCGAATTCAGAAAGGACGAAGACGAGATAGAAAGAAAGAATGGACAATATGTATGTATATACAATAGGAACACTGGAGCAACACTACACCACGGGGCCTACTGCTGTTCGCCGGTCTTTCGTTACAAAGTGGACGGTTTATGGCTGCTGTAAAATGATCATTGACGCGTTTAAGGTGACGACACTTTTGCGCTACCGATCTACGACCAAGACCGGCTGGTGCGCGCTATTATGCGTTATATTGCGAGTCGACCTGAAAGCTCCCACACTTTCATCATTGATGTGGCTCTGCTTCGGGGCTGCAAGTGTTACAATCCCAGCGGTAAGCGCATAAGAGAGTATATACGCCGCTGGACCGTGTGAGATTTTCCCGGACAATGTGGAGAACAGTGCTCTGTGCAAGAAACTCGAACGCTTTTACGCTCTTCGATACGCATCGCTACAAATTACTCAACTAATAGCTACGCTTGATTGACCGATCATTCCTTCCAACCCAGTCAAAGACTTACGAAGTCAATAACGTTCATCTTTTCTTCGATTTTCGAGGGAAAAACAAGATTTCCATGGCAAACATTTTCAAAGGATTTTTCTGCCTCCGTCTATGGCCGAAAACTTTTATCTTTATGAGCCGGAGAGCTGGTCCAGCCTATAGCCCCCCGCCTCACTCCCGGATGCCTCGTTATCTCCTTGAACGCACGTGGTAAACAGCTAAAACATTGCACGATTAACGTATCTTCGTCCAATCTCTTTATCAAAATTTTCTACATTTTTTCACTGCTACTTTGCTGTAGAACGAGCTTCCGGTCGGTGTCCTTCGAAAACGCGCCCTTTCGCTTTATCTCGCGGTCAATCCGTGGTGACAGTACCTTCGCTTCTGTAACCAGCGGATCGTCGAAGGAGAAACGTTCATCGATCATCCGTCACATCTCTCCGGAGTGCATTCTAAAACCACTTATGGAAACATTCGGTGGCAGCACGTTCGAACCGCTACCAGTCTCTAGGGGGTGGGGATACGTCAGTGCCTCGCCTTGTTTGTCCAATTCATTGAACAAACACGCTGCCTGTATATATCCGAGAACGTTTCCTGCGGTGTTCATGCGACCGAACTAGCACGCGAGAGCTCCTCCCGTTGTCAAGATCCAGGAAGCACCAGCTCTCTCTGTCTTTCCATCGCTCTCTCGGCAATGAGAATTTCGATGGTGTCTCTACGGGGTAAACGCAACCCCCCGGACCCCAGAAGTCGTTGGAAGACACATGCCTGAGATGAACTAAGGGACACCCTGCTCGTAGGACAGCCTAGGACAACGACGAACGCATCGCTCGCAACACGTCGGCACAACTGTCCTGGCCGGAGAGTGTTGTAAATCTCGCGAAACAGAGCGTGTTCTGTTCCATGCTTATAGCGAGAAAAGGAGTGAAAACGTGGTTGAATTCGGCCCTACCCTATCGCACTACAAGCCTTCGGTCTTTCCTTCGGTGCCACTGTGTCCTCGCAGTCTCTCGAGGAATCCGAATGCCATTGTCCGCTAATAAGCCGCTTAGCGACTCCGCGAGGGGCAAATTGCTCCACCGGTAAACACTACTCCCACGCCTGGCTCATAGTTGAACAGCCTCGTTCTTCTGTTCGCGTATATATTGGCTACGTACAATCGTACTCCATGAACGCTTGCCTTTCATCCCGTATGCACATTGTACCCGTCTCCGTTAGAAATTTGTCATTAATCATCGGATGTGCCGTCATGTTCCGTCAAGTGCTCCAACGTGGAAGAGAACGGAATTGACTGTAACGACGAAGGACTTTATGGTATGTACGGTAGGTGTATATCTACGTTGTCGAAAAATGAAAATGACAGGTCTATGTCGAGCTGTTTTCTCTAGTTTTTGCCACATCGCACTATTGTCTCGATCATTATTTTTTCGAAAGTTTTTTCCTCGATATTGAAAATATCGTTTAACAGCAGCCAGGTCTGAAAAATGTCGAGAAACGAAAGATCGATACATTTTCCGAACTCGGGATCGACGTTTCGCCCTTGTTAAAAATTCGATTTGCCAAAACTATTTTTCTTTGGTCGCATCCAATGGCGGCACAGGGCACACGTTCGCTATTAACCAAGACTACAGTTGACTTTCTCGAAGGTAAAAGCTTCAGGGGGGCACAGGAGCTTATCCTACGCAAAATCTTTCGAGTTTTGAAAGATCCTTCGCAGTTGCTTCACTGATTCCGCACAGCCCTTTGCGGTGTGTCCTCGCATCGTCGCGTTGCGAGAAACAAAGGATCCTGCCAAGATACAAATGATCCTGTCCGGTTGTTCTCTTAAAACGGTGAATTTCTTGCCGGGACAAAGAAACTATGGATGAAAATGGACCTCTGGTGACCGGGTGCAATAGGCCAGGGTGTGACTAATCGGTGAGTGGGGCGGATGCGAGCGGGGGTGCTAAAGGATCTCTCTGGTCTGGTATGGACCGCGAGCGATCAGCAAAATGCCTCTGGCCACGATCGCTCGTTTGCCTTTAGTCACTCACTCCTTCTCCGTTCCCACATGTATATACACACATTCTATCCTAATATACTGGAGGGTTACATCGATGTGTATATAGATACACGTATTTGTACCGGTATAGTGCGAGCCTCGCGTTTTTTTCAAAGACGTATTCAAAGCCGCTGAAGCGATGCAAATCTAAGAGGCAGGTCAGTTCCCTTCATCGCCGTATCTTTCTTTGCGCGATGTTTCATTGTATCGAGAGTGATGTTTTACCACGAATCGACGAACGAGAGATCTTTTCGCGCTTGTTCCGGGTTCGAACGCACTCACACGTGTCGTGTCACGGTATTTACGAGATAATATTCGATGGCAACAGGTACACCTTCTAATATCCTATTCGTATATATATATATATATATAACATATATACGAATATATAAATTTATTCTATAATTCGATTAATGTCGGTGTATAAATCGATCACAAAATTGACATTAATCATTTTGAATGTAGGAGATAGAATAACAAATTTTAATATTCGTCCATGCTGGAATGAAATAATAAAGTAAAATATTACAGTGAAACAGGATTCGAGAACTGTATAATTTTGTAGCGCTCCACGTATTTTCGCTTTCTGTATCGTAAATATCAAATATCGAGTATAGTTTCTGTTAAAATAAAACGCGCGTTCCCCGAAAAAAACGAAATTTCGTCTAATGCGCGAAAGAAGTGTCGAATATACGTAAAATAGAAGAAACTCTGCTGTAATCGTTTCGTACGTCAACAATCGTATAACTCAGAGAGTTTTATAGTTTTTTGGAAATCTTCGTGGCGGCAACACATTTGAGGGGTTAGGCGGTGAAGCTGTGCGACAGAGACGGTTTGTGTTCCTTAGCTGGGATTGAGGAACGCTCTACGTTACTTTACGAGTTTCACGGATGGCCCGCAGGACGAGAGACCTCGGGGGTTTCTACTTGGGCCACGCATACGGCAAGTTGAGAAAATTCGCCACCTGCGCGGCTAAATACAGAGAAAGAGAAAAAGAAAGAGAGAGGGAGAGCACCCAGTGAATGTTCCGTGGTGAATGCCGTTACAATAGAAACCTGATGCAGGATCAGGTGGAGCTGATCTTCCCTCGCACGAATATCCAATATACCTTTCCCCAGATTTTTTAGATTACATACACATCGAGCTGCCCAATTTTCCATGCACTAACGTCAGCGTAACTTACGAGTAAAAGTTGATTTTTTTCCTCCTACGATCGTTTCTTTATATTCGAGAAACAGGGGCACTTAATAGCGGAATGAAGGAACGAGACCGTAAAAAAAAGAAGGAAAAAAGCGCTGAGAAACACGACGGGAAAAGGGACATCGTAGAGGGAGGAAAGAGCCCAAACGAGAAGAGCCAAAGCTCTTCGACAATAGTACGGGACAATGAGACCACCATTCGTGGCTAATGGAGCGAGCTCCTCGCAGTTTTCACACGCTATACGGATTGCACCGTCACAAGCCCACGCATTCGTGTTTACCTAAAAAGACGTAACTTGGCCCGGGTGGTGGCTCGTTCCTTATGTTACTCGATCGAGTTTGAACAGCTTCGTATGAAAGAAGAATGAGAGAAAAAATGAGGCAGATTAGCTGGTGGATTTTTGGGCTCGAAGGGTGGTAGGGCATGAGGAAAAAATAGCGAGAGCATAGGCATAAGGTCGGATGGGACGAAGAATCAACAGGAGCGTTGCCACGACGCTCTCGAACAACAAGGCGGTAGTGGTTTGCTGTCGCTAGTCGTGCTAATCGGGTTAGGATTACAAGAAGGTGTAAACAAGAGATTACACGCACAGGGTCACAGAGACATCGTCGAGCATTAAGTGGTGTCGCTTATGTAGACGGAAGTACTTATGACAGGTACGTATGTTTAACCGAGTCAACGATAGCATGAAACAAATGTTGACAAAGGAAATCGGATTTATTATTGTTGTTCTTAAGCTGATCCAACTCAATTTTAGTCGCGACTCATTGCCTACAGATTTTTAATCAATTTTACACTATAGGTGGTTACAATCAACGAAAATAAACTCGAAATCATTTTTTGGTAAAATTTGTCGCTGTCTGAGAGATCGATTAAAGTCGATCAAAGATTTGTACGTATCTGATTATCTTTTTTTTCGGTTCAAGGATTTTGCAACGTGTGATCGATACTGATAACGATCGATCATGCTGGGTAAGGGTAATCTGTTTTTTTCTTCGCATGATTCGTAGCAAGAAGTTCACGATGCCCCAATAGCGGTCTTAAACAAACGCACGGAATCCTTCGGCGACCCGGCGAGCTGGTTCATTAATCATGCTTCCGGGGGGAATCGGTGGAGACCGAGCGAAGTAAGGGCGCTAGTTCTGATGGTTCGAGCGTCGGCGAGAGGCACGTGTATGCATAACTGCACGAAAAAAAAATCTCGTATTCTCTCGAGATTCACGTTCATTTATTACCCATCGTTTATAAACAATAGGACACGCATCGTGGCATGGTAATTGTGAACAATGAACGGGAAAATGAAACGTTTAGAGCGATGGAGGAATTTAATCTTTGGTGGAAAATCGATTTATCACGGATCTGAATATATGTTCATCGTCTCCATTGTTCTCCATTCCCATCTTTTTCGAATCTTCGATGATCCCCGACCGATCGATATTGCGATTAGTTTCATTCAAGTATACATATCTACCTCCGAGTCAAATTGATTCTCTTTATTAAATAATTTTTCTTAATGACAATTGCAAAAACTGAATTCTAGCCAATCGGAATTTCAATTAATTTCTTTCTATCCATCTCCCTTGTACCGTCGTAAATTCGCGCGTTCGGTACCAGATGAAAAAAAAGAAGTCATCTTCTTGTGATACGTCAGAGTTTGGACCGTTAGTAAAGGAAATAAAGGGAAAATATAGGAAAGCGAATACGAAAGAGCGGCCCCGTCACAGTGCGACCTGTTGCATCGCGCTTTTCTTCAACTGTGGGGAGAGATACATATATACATGCAAAGAAAAAAAAAGAAAAAGGTGTCGGGCGAAGGGGGGTCCGCTCGTGGAAGTGCTATGGGCTCGTGGGAGCCGTGAGAAAAGCTCCGAAATCAAAGTGCCGCACCGTCTTTATTGTGACGTGGGTCCATTACGCAACTTCTGACTTTTGTGCCCCGAGCCTACGAAAAGGGACACTTGTGATGCCGACGATTGACGACGTACGCGTCGTAACGCCGTTTATGCCTTGACCTTTTTTGAAAGCCTCGTACGCGTACAAATTTATATCGCCTGGTGAACAAATTTTCAAATAAATCAAAAGTGAGTGTTTATTTATGATAAACTTTATTCATCGAATTAAGTTTTGGTTGAAAATATCGAAAATCGTACGATGAAGCGATGAACCATGAATTCCTTGAATTTTACCGATCGTACAAAATTTACAAATCTATTGACACCGTTACGATAAGTTTGGTATTAGGGTTGTATTCAACGAGCGGATAATCTTCATATGATTTTTCGCATTATCCAAGATTTTCAGAGGGCCTGCGCCAAATATTGTGACGACTGGAAGGAGTATTACAGGCGAAATCCCGTGAGTTTTCCGGAAGTTGGGTCGCGCTCGGTATGGGGGCGAAAACAATGGCGGCAGGTAAGCCAATTAACCGAAGCGCGACGATAAGGTAGGGTGACAGTCTTGTTGGCGTATTAGCGTCCCAAACTTGTCACCAAGAACGGGTTAATCCGGATGCTTTTCTGAATCAATTCTAATCCGTGAGGGATTAGAACAGCAGTGTGCATTCACCCATCGTACATGTCACAGCCACTTTTCATTCGAGGACAATTCAACGTATCTTCGTGCCTGTTTTGTTTTCGTTTCTTGCGAAAATTTTGTTAAATTTGCCTTGTTTGGACTCGTAATGATATTCAAGCTGCAAAGTTTGAACACTGGAGAATCCCCCGAATTCTTTATTTACAGTTACGAACAGCGGTCGACGCATAATTTTTAATTTAATCGTCCGAAAATATTGAATCGGTCATAATTTTCGCCATTATGAACAATTTTCTCAATTTAAATCCTTAATTCCATATTATGTCTAAATATAAAAAAGATCGATGAAAATAATAATATCGCTACTTATTAAAAAATGTATATAAAGTTGCTCATTCTGGGAGAAAAAATGATTGATATTGAAACAAAAATATTAAAAATCGGTGAAATCGTAGAAAGCAGCTGTAGGCTGTCCACTATATTAACAAAAGTCAATTTTTCTCGTAGGACCTGTACAATAGCAAGGATTAGTGTACAAGAGTATAGGCGCCTTGTTTCTGGAGTGTGGTCTCTGTATAGAATATATTTCTCCGAGAAGTCAACTGTAGAGGCAAAAGTTATAGAAGCTGTTCCTTCCAGTTTCTTTCATTCCGCGTGGATTGACTAACGGATTATCGCCATGCTGGTTCCCTCTGTCGCGCCCAAACGAAAAATTATTCAGTCGGAAGAATGACCCGCAAATCCAACGTCCAAGAGGAATGAGCCGTCTGACTTCTTAATCCTGTGCTGTCGACGACCGTATATATATATATATATATATATACCGTTTTTGGTGTGCAGTGTGCACACATACACCGAACATTCTCCACTCGCTCGGTAGAGTTTCTCAAAGCAACTATACCGTGTCAAAAGACCGATTGGTCCGCTTCAACCCTTGGTGTTTTAGTTAACCCTTCGTCAACTTGAAGAAAATCTTATTGACAGAAATTTTTATGGAGATTATGAAATTTTTGAAAAAGAAAGGAACGATTGTAATTCACTTGTCATCACTGAAAATAAATATATCGATGGAAAGCCCTGTATTTTCCGCTTGTAAAAATGCTGTAGAACGTAAAAAAAAAATTCTTTTTTCGTTTGTACAAATTCGAGGGCACGAAGAGATCTTGCCACTCATTTAAACATGTATGTATGTGTGTGAGCTGAACCGAAGCGCGTCGTCGTAGAGAAAGACGCCGCCTATGATATGATTTGTGTGTCAGACTCCAGGAAGAAGAAACGACCCCAGAACCTGGGCACGATACGTTCATCGTTTTTTGCTCTGGCACTCTCTCGTGGTTTCCACGTCCATAAATGTGTATATATATATATATCTTTTTTTGTTCTTCATCATGTGCGCTAGAGAACGCTCTTTGGGAAGCTGGCGCTCACCTCTCGAACGACCACACAAGGTCGGACTGATCAAACAGTCCTGTTCGCGGTCGCTCGACTCGCCTCCGTCCCACGTCAACTCCTCGCTCGAAGGGAAATTAAAAAATGGATAATTGCTTCTTCCAGAACCGGACCGCTCGCGTCCATACGGATGCTGCGTGATGCTCTTGCTAGATATATCTTAGTCGCGTATATCGCATGCACACACATTCAAGGGCATGAAATGTATATATATATATAGAAAACCACAGGACGCTCTTCCAGGTAGAGTCGTAAAGCCTTTTTGATATAAAACTAACGAATCTCGGCCTACCGGCGTACTGGCTCGGGAGATCATTCCAATTTTGTATGGCACTTCGTGCAGCAGCACCCTTTCCGCGTCCGTTTAAAAAAATAAAATTAACTCGAGATTCTCTCAAAGCTAGGCAAAAAAATCCGATTGGTATCCATACGTATATAGAAAATAAGGAATAAACGATGAGGATAAAAGACTTCGGAATGTTCGGATAAATTTCAAATCGCGAGCATCGATATATCGTGTTGCTTTTAAAAATTGAAACGAAAAAAGTTTTTTTTGTATTTGGTCGTAGGGAGAACAACATGATTGACCGGACACTGGCTACAGAGGGGCGGCGGGCTTGACAAGGCCTGGGGGTGAAAAAGCGAGATGGACAATCGTGTGGATTTCTCGGAAGGTCTCCACGAGAGTCGGCTATGTTCACAGCGTACCGCGATGCCGACGACGAAGGGGAAGCCCCCGTAGTGCATTGTGTGGTTTTATCTTTCAACACCGGCCTCGTTTGTTCAACTTGACTCCCAAACAGCAGCTAACAGCAACGGTGGGTCGCGCGAAGTTACCCCCTCCCATTTTCCTCTAACACGAAAATGCCCATATATATATGCGTGCACGGTCACACATACACTCATTTTTTTCTCTTTCTATATATATATATATCGGTCCTGTGTCAAACGAACGTCCCAAATTTTCCTCGCTCTCGAAAACAAGTGTCCGACAGAATCGGTCCAGAGAATCGCGTTACCGTTGCTGATGCTGGGGCTACTGCCGCAGTTTGTGCTCTCAATTCCGTGGGCATTTCTGGTATTCGAAGTTCCTCGCTGTATAATCTACACAGACACACACATCGATGCGCCCGGGCGCGCGTCTTTTGCATAAAATGCATCGCCACCATAAATCATTAGGTCGGCTTCTCGAAAGCATTAATCGCTAATCATACTGGGGGCTCGTGGGAGTCTATCAAAAAAAGGAGTGAGGTAGCAGAGACGTTAAATTAACGGAAGCGAGGATATAAAATTATCTCGGAGTCGTAAAGCTCGAGGCTTGTTTATTTTTATTCGAATGCAGTTTTAATGGAGTTTTATGATTCACCCTAGAATAGTCTACCGATCCCTCGTGAATAAAAGTTCAACGAATAGAATATTATGTTTTCGCAAGTATCGGGAAAAATGAGATTAGTTTTAAATCGATGATTTAGAATTGATGATTTTTTCCAAATTGAGGAACAATTTTGTCTTCTGCGAGTAATAGAATTTTCAACCTAAGAAAAACCCTTTAAAAATGGAAGAGGATGTTTATTCTTTCTTCCGTTGGACTTTTCACATAATTTAAGTTTTGAAAAATGTTCACTTGGCTCAAAATCAAAATTTGTATATTTTAGGTTCTAAGTGTCGCAAGGAATTCCTAAAAAGTAATTCAACATATTCTGCTGTCGAGGACGGATCGAGATTTTTGCAAGGCATATACGAAGATATAAGATAAGATAGAACTGATGATTTTTTCCAAATTGAGGAACAATTTTGTCTTCTACGAGTAATAGAATTTTCAACGTAAGAAAAACTCTTTAAAAATGGAAGAAAATCTTTATTCTTTCTTCCGTTGGGGCTTTTCACATAATTTAAGTTTCGAAAATTGTTCACTTGGCTCAAAATCAAAATTTGTATATTTTAGGTTCTAAGTGTCGCAAGGAATTTCTAAACAGTAATTCAACATATTCTGCTGTCGAGGACGGATCGAGGATTATGCAGGACATATACGAAGATATATGCTAGTGGAAAAAAAGCTTTGAACTCGAATGCCCTGTTTATTGCCGAATTTACGGTGGAACTCAATGATTTATCTTATTATATATACTGGCGAGCTGAGTTTGAAAAGGACCGACGCGAGTTTAATGTTCATACGTATATATAGACAGAGAGAGGGAGTCATAGGGAAAGGGAGAAAGGGCAGAGAAACTCGGGCTGGCAGAGTCGATCCCTGCAACAGGTCGGTGAGATCTTCGTAGAGGCACATATAAACGATATTTATGTCAACATTTTCCTATATGCATCGTGTGGCGGTGAACTGGTCATCTCAAAGCCCTCCCCCTCCGACTACTTCCCCGCCGAACAAAAGAGTCGTAATTTTTTCGAAGTAGCCAAGCACCCACAGTTCTCGCTCGCGCGTTTCCCGTTCACCGTAGGGAAACCAAAAAATCGAGAAAACAACGCTACGACCCCCTGCGTCGTGCGAGAAGTTTACCCGTGACGAATGAAGATCACGAACATTTCGTTAATTCCTACACGAGCATTACTCGAGAAAAATTCATTTCTTATTTTTTATTTATTTTATCATTACAAAAATTTCACGAAGGTCATGAAGATTGTATTACATCAGTCATTAAAGAACTATGAGTCGATAATATAGAAAAAATACGCGAGATCATCCGACGCAAGCCGACTATAAAATTTATGAGAAGCGAAACACTTATTCCTCCGACTGCGATTAATTGCTCTCATTGGCGAGAAACATGAATCTCAAAACCGCACGGAAACGTCGCTTCTCGTCAGTCGCGACCGACTTCCTTCAATTTGAGAATCTCTGAAAAATCTGTTCGGAAAATCGACCGAGGGCTAGATTTGGGGGTAATACGGGTCACGGACTGACATCGGCACGGTCAAAGTTCACCCCCCGTGGCGGGTCTTTAAAAACGCCGACGCGGCCAGGCCGAAGTTATACATGCGCATTTATGTCTGTGTGTACGTATACCACGAGAGCAGAGGTTTCCTGACCGACGAAATACGGTCGTGCGGTCGTTCGACCACGCTGTCTGACGATCCTGTTCACGGAAACTTATGTTGACTCGCGGGGCGCGTATGTGTCGGATCGCATTTAATGATGTTCTCCTATTAATATTCTTCTATTTATATCATTTTTATTTGTCAGATAATTAAAAAGAACTTGGAAATAACGAATATTAGGGATAATCGTTATGGGGTGGCGGTGTTCTTGCAAAGAATACGACTTTGTAAAGCAATAATCACGGAATCGAGAAGATTGAGAAAAATAAATCAATAATGATACTAATTTTTTTCTGCTATGAAGAAATAACAGATTAAGTTTTTTTTTCTTTTTTGAGCTCAGAATATGGAGAAACGATGGGTAACGTTGTAAAGTATTTGGAAATTGTACGATCCTGATGGTGAGAGGAAAAAACTTTTTGTACCGCAGGCAACGCGCGGTCCAACGAAAAGATGGAAAGAAGAAAAATGGCGGAATATGCGGAAAATAAACATCGGGAAATTGGATTTTGCTGTAAATTAGCGGCTAATCCACCGATTACAAGCGAAATCTTCTGTGAATGCGTCGAGACGGCGACGGTCGTCGGTCGTAAATTATTGTTCGTTTCATCGTTCGACCATGGGCAACCCCTTGTGCCACGGAGAGTTGAAAGGGGGGATTAATATCTTCGCTCGAGGATGACAGTGTGTTCTTAAATGAAGTGAATGGTACCTGAGTGCAAGCTATATAGCATCGACTCAAATGATGAATAGAAAAGATCTAACGCGAAAGAAAAGTAGGTTCGCTAAGAAAATAGGTAGCGCGCGAGCGAAATTTCATTTTTAAGCGGAGTAATGTTGCGGTCGGGTTCAATGCACATTGTTTCGTTTTGTATTCGCAATAATTTGCTTTTACACGGAGATTACGGCTGAATGATTATTTTATTATACCTTTTCGTTTATTGCCACTTCCCACAAGCCACATCCTTCATTCTATGCGCCCTTTGATATGAAAGCAAGTGTGCGTTGCAGAATACAGTGAAGAATTCAAATGTAGAGGGAAAATGATACTTCTGATTTTGTTATATAATTAAATGCCTTCGTTATATTAAAATATCATAAATTAAAGAGACTTATCAGAGGCTGATTATTTCTTAAGGGTAAGTATATCTATGTATATATACGCGGCAGAAGCAAGTAGCGTTCAACTAGCGCCATCCTGCGGGGGGCGTGGGAATCATCGTTAGTAGAATTGCTGATGCGCGCTGTCGATAACTTAATGAACGCGACTATACCGACAGAAGATACGACTAGGAATCGACGACGTACAACGTCACTTTTGTCGGTCATTTTGCAATAATTTCCCAATTTCTTGTTAGTTTTTCGTTTCTGCTTGTTGGAGCTAATAAACAGCTTTACACTCTTGAAAATAAATTAGAATATTTTTTTTTAAATTCGAACGTACCCTCGAAAAAAATAAGTCACAATCTTTCTGACCGACCGAAAAGTAAAAATTACTATGAAAAAATAGAAATGATTTTTTATTAATTTCCGATTACAGGGTTGGTGTAATGAACGTTTCAATAATTGATAAATCATAAAATCGATAAACATTCGCAATTGATAAAATGCAAAATTCGAAAATAAATTTAGGAAATGAATTCCTGCCTTCTTCACGCGGGTTTAGATACTTTTCTGCAGGCTGTATCTCTTTAGTATTCCGTCTTTTATGGTTTCATCTACAACAGCCTATTATTGGTTCACCGTAACTACCTTTCATCGAATCGCATTCGGCCAACGTTCGCTAGTTCGACTTATCAAAATCGCCACAACCTTGACAAATTCTTTCGTTTTCTAATAATCCACTAGTTTCACGACAGTCGACGCACCGTTGCCTGCTTGCTGATGTTTATTCCAATACTTCGCGTGTGATTAATTAATGATCACAAGATGTTGTGTTTCTGTGATATATTACATCCAAGATCTACGATCTTTGCTTATATTCTGGTGAGCAGATTTTTTAAAACGATGTTGATTCTTTTAAATCCTATATCCATACATTTGCCGTAACATCCAGATGTCATTCGTACCTCGCGACACGTATTTCCTCGTGTTAAATACGGAACCACCCGCCCGGCTTGACCAATATTCTATTTCTAGTCCTCGTACCTCACCAGCCGAAAAGTTTCGCTCTCTCCCGTGAAATTCCTCAAACAACCGTTATAACCTACATGCATTTCACGAATTTAACCTTAAAATACTATTTTCCATGTTTCCGCATTGAAACCTCCAACCGGCGGTTGTCAGCACGTATTTCCTCGTATCGTTATCTTATTATATATCTACGAGGAAAATTTCTTTTGCATAATATTAAGACCCTATTTAACCACGATTATAAAAAAATACAAAAATTAATTAACTATAACAAACACACGATTAACTAGCCGTTATCGAGATATATTATCAAGAAAAAAGAATCGCAACGTATTTCGCCGCACATATACTCCCTTAAAGAACAATCGATGGTTAATATAACCCAAACCCAAACCAATTTACGATCATTTTTTTGCAATCGTGGATTTATGGAATCATATTGTACCAGTGCTTCCATCTGTTTGACACGTATCGCCCTATTAATCCACGAAAATTTTATTCAATATTCCGATAACGTTCCTTTTTTTCCTCGTACCGTAAGGGAATATTTGCGCAGATGTTAGCGGAAGTATTTCGGTTATACTTAGCCGATTATACATTTGATCGTTTCACACCCCGTGTTGCATAAATTTAGACATTTAATACATGTTTTATTATAGATTTTCATAACGCACGGTTATGTTGACGGCGGTGCGGTACCGCTCACTCAACAGAATATCGATATGACATTAGGTACGTTATAATCGAAAAGACACGAAAATATAAAAAAAGGGTGTAAATTCTTAATTTTGCAGCTATAATTCGACGCTGCTTACGAAAAGTAGCACGATTCAAATTTCTTACGAAAACTAACACGTTTCTAATTTCACTGCGAAAACCAATACGTTTCGATATTCGACGCGAAAACTAGCATGTTTCGGCTCTCACCGCGAAAACTAGCATGATTCGGCTTCTGCCGCGATAACTGGCATGTCCGAAATATGCTAGTTTTCGTGGCAAAAGTCGAAACGTGCTAGTTTTCGTGTCAAAACTCGAAACATGCTAGTTTTCGGGCCGATATCAAACGTGCTTCTCTTCGTAAGAAATCTGAAACATGCTAGTTTTCGTAAGAAGCGTCGAATTAAAATTTTCAATCGGTTTAATCAATTTCTTTGCGTTTCTTGTTCTTTTAGCCTCAAACGAATTAGTATTTATCAACTTTTACGCAGAATGGTGCAGATTTAGTACTATGTTAGCTCCCATTTTTGACGAAGCCGCGGACATAGTAACAAAATTGTACGAGAACGAGCCCAACAGAGTCGTAATGGGGAAAGTCGATTGTAACGCTCAATGTAAGAATAAAAATAAATATTCTTTCTTTAAACATTAATATTTCTATGAAAAGAGATTCAGGTTTTTACAGTAAACGAATGAGAAATTAACTGATTTCCTTTTCATCCGAAAATTAAGATTTTCGGAGAAAATGAACATGGAAATTTTTGATTTATTTGAATATTTCGTATTTTACGAAAAATACAAAAAATTACAGATTTTCGTGTCGACGGGTAATATTTGTAACGAATTTATTTAATCTCATAGCCACCGTAGCAGCCAGATTTCATATAACGAAGTATCCGACGCTGAAGATCATAAGAAACGGTCAACCGTTAAAGAGAGAATACAGAGGACAACGTTCGACCGAGATGTTCGTCGAATTTGTTAAAAAGCAATTGGCCGATCCCATAAAAGAGTTTTACCATCTCAACGAATTGAACGAGCTCGACGATAAAAAACGCATGATTATCGGTTATTTCGATAGAAAAGACGTTCCGGAATACGATATGTTTCGACGCGTTGCTTCGAATCTCAAGGACGATTGCCAATTTCAAGTTGGATTTGGGTAAGTTGTCTCAAAACTCGAACGTTTAAAATTTCCGTTCTATGTATCACGAGATAACAGCCGACTGCTGTTATTTCATACACGCGCATTTCGGAGATACAAAAAACTCTTTTCTTCGTTATATTCTCTCGTTCGTGATTTTTGCAAGTTTTCCTATTCGAAATGGCGATTTCCAATTCCTCCCTGGAACTTACATCATCAGCGGTTTTGATCTCGTACACGCGCATTTCGGAGATTCAAAAAACTCTTTTCTTCGTTATATTCTCTCGTTCATGATTTTTGCAAGTTTTCCTATTCGAAATGGCGATTTCCAACTCCTCCCTGGAACTTATATCATCAGCGGTTTTGATCTCGTACACGCGCATTTCGGAGATTCAAAAAACTCTTTTTTTCGTTATATTCTCTCGTTCATGATTTTTGCAAGTTTGCCCATTCGAAATGGCGATTTTCAACTCCTCCCTGGAACTTATATCATCAGCGGTTTTGAATTACTGTCCAAATTTACGAAATATTAATATTTCTTATTCGAATCGATTTATTCTTACGTTTTGAAAAAAACGTCTGTAACGATATTAATTTCCTTTTAACAAGGACATGCACTGAGGCAAACTGTCATATTGGACAGTATATTAAGATGCTGTAAGTAAAACAACATCAGTTTGCAGAGTTAAAATTGCTTTTGTACAGAAATTCTATAGCGAGAGAATTTTTCGCGTTTCTCCTCAACGTTAATTCGTTCCCTCGTTACCGCGAAATATCGTCGATGATTGCATTAATATCGTGTATTCTTTCGTAACAGAGATGCTAGTTCAGCGATGCATCCACCGGGCGAGCCAATCGTTGTATTTAGATCGGACAAAGGACTTTCGAACGACAACGACGAGACGTACAAAGGAAGCTTAAAGAGTTACGATGAATTAAATATCTGGGCGCAGGAAAAATGTGTACCTCTCGTTCGTGAAATAACGTTCGAAAATGCCGAAGAGTTGACCGAGGAAGGTTTGCCATTTCTCATTTTATTCCATGCACCCGACGACGTTGAAAGCGTCAAAGCTTATAAGGATATCATAGCCAATTCGTTACTGGACGAAAAACGTAAGTGCCGCTATTAATTCTCTCGATTTTATATACCCGATTATCCGAACCAATTGGGATCGAGGCTAGTTCGGATAATCAAAAGTTCGGATAATCGAAACGTGGAGTTTTTGGGACGAGATCATAAACAACACCTTATCACATAAAAACAGTACATAAATATTAAAATTTCACATACGTATTAACGTTTTCGCGTTAATACGTATGTCGCGGCAATGTATCTCGCGTTTCTCGCAAAGATACATCGTTGCTCACGGCGGTGGCAGCGAGCAACGATGTATCTTTCGGGCCAACGTTCGGATAATCGAGCGTTCGGATAATCGAGGTACGGATAATCGAGGTTCGGATAATCGAGATTCTACTGTACTCGATTCGAGAGATTATTCTTTGATTTATTAATTTTTTGTTTTTTTTTTAGAAAATATCAATTTCATCACGGCTGATGGACTGAAATTCGCACATCCTCTACATCATTTGGACAAAAGCGCGTCCGATTTGCCATTAATCGCGATCGATAGTTTTCGACACATGTATCTCTTCCCGAAATTTACAGATATCTTTGTACCAGGGAGGCTAAAACAATTCTTATTGGATTTATACTCTGGTAAGCTTCATCGCGAGTTTCATTATGGTCCCGATCCCGACAAAAACGATCGACTACAGATAGACGGTCGAGGCAAATCTCCGACGTCGCCACCAGAGTCGACTTTCAAAAAACTCGCACCCAGTAAAAACCGGTACACGCTGCTCAAAGATGAATTGTAAAATCCGCGAGAATAACGATCGAATCTTCACAATGTGAGGGTTAAATAAATTTACAGAGACAATGGTGCCTGAGATACGCACGCGAGACTATTTCCCCCCCACCCCGTTAACTGTAAGGACTTTCGCCAAGTACAATCGTACGCGAAATTTGCCCTATTGCGCGCGTCATGGCGTCGATCGTCGTATTTTTTGTTGGTCGATCGAATAAACGCTGGGGATCGAAGTATCGCGATCCTTTGAATTATATAGGCCATAAGGACATTTGATTCTTGGTAATTGACTTTTCTTTTTTTTTCACCGGTGCAAATTGCTAGTTTTATCGAGCGGGAGTATAATTCGACGCTGCTTACGAAAACTAGCGTGTTTCAGATTTCTTACGAAGAGAAGCACGTTTGATATCAGCGCGAAAACTAGCGTGTTTCGACTTTTGACGCGAAAACTAGCACGTTTCGATATTTGCCGCGAAAACTAGCATGTTTCGGCTTTTGCCGCGAAAACTAGCATATTTCGGACGTGCCAGTTATCGCGGCAGAAGCCGAATCATGCTGGTTTTCGCGGTGAGAGCCGAAACATGCTAGTTTTCGCGTCGAATATCGAAACGCGTTGGTTTTCGCGGTGAAATTAGAAACTTGTTAGTTTTCGTAAGAAATTTGAATCGTGCTACTTTTCGTAAGCAGCGTCGAATTTGTCCAATGTTTTCAAAGAATTATGTTATTCGCAAATTCGGGAGATAGGAATATCAAGGCTGTTCGCAAAAAAAACACGTTTTTCATTCGAACAATCTCGAGAAAAATAATATTTGAAATATCTTGGTTAATTTCATTTTATAATGAAATTCTTCGTTTTTGCTTGCTTATCGATCTTAGATTTATTGGAAATATTAACTGTTCTCAGCTGTCGAGGTAATAACGAAATTAAATGCAAAATTCAATAAACTTTTGGAATAAAGTGTAAAAATTAATTAACTGTCTTCTCGAATATCGATGATCTTTAATTTAGCGCGTTAACGAACGTCCTTTTTTCCTCCCTAATTTTCTGACCATTTTTTCGAGCTTTTCAAGATATTTTACTGACGCACCGAAAGCCCCAATTACTACCTTGTCTCACTGAAAACCTTCGTATGGTCCCGAAAGACGTGCAAACTATAAAAAAACATGTACATCTTGTAACCAACGACAAGGTCGTGTATAGGTTTAGTACACCTGTATAGTTATAGATTAAAAACTTCGTAGATTCATAAGAAAATAATAAGAAAAAAAATAACGAAAGATCATTGCGACTTTATCGCAGTTATCTCGACGATACGGTTACTTTCCCCAACGCCTTTCCGCAGGCATATTTTTTTCCCGATATGAATCATACAGAAAAAATATAAAGTATAATGACGATACCGATTTACATATTTTGCAGAGCGTAATTGTCGTCGAAAATAATTATCTTTAGCTTCAATCAAATTTGTACACTTCGATATTATACTCGTGCCTCTTCCATACTAATTGTGGCCTGTACATAAGCACACTATCGCCGTGAAAAAAATTATAATCCTCTAAGAAACATTTTCTACGATATCTCGGTGAGGTGTAAGAGTGTCTTGTGTGTGAATATTCGTCGATTTGTTAGTGGGATAAATTGTGCGTTTTTTTCTTTTTCTTTCTTTCATCGTAATAATCATTCCACTCTTCGGCACTTAATACATATAATGCGAAAAATCTTTGCAGGCTCTGTTCTTCATTGATAAATTTGTAATTCCGTACATGGAAATTGCATGTATATGGAAAATGGTATTATTTTTTCTGTTAATAAACACTTTCTAAGTCACCTAAAATGACGTTTTTTTCCCTTCCTTCTACGCTCTTCGAAAAATACGATCGGACAAAATCTAAAAATCGTTGCGTGAAATGGATTGGTTAATATCGTCGATCGTAGGAAAACGTAATTTTTGAAAATATTTCGGTTTTTAAGAAGGTTCACGCGTTTGGGAAGTGCTTTAGACGAATTCTAAGTTTAATTGGTTAAAATTCGTACGAATCTTCTTAACGATAATACTCAACCGTGGGTAAAATTTGAGAAAGTTTTACCGTCTAGAGATCGAGTTATTTATTGTCGAAAATCGTATTTTTTTCGTAATTTCCCATAAGACCTCGTGTTAAACTTGCGATTTTAAACACTGAATATCTCGATTACTAGACGGTGAAACCTTCTCAAATTTGTTGCCCGTTATAATACGATGCTCAAGAAGATTCACGCAAAATTTCAAAAAATTATCTTGATACAAATTGTATCTGATGATCTTGCCGTTACTTTGTATATACTATTATGATTATGGCGCGTGAACCTCATTAAAGTAGTAGTCTCGCTTAATCTTTTTCACAGGATTTCTTTGAAAAATTGCACAAGCCTTCTTTGATACGATCTACATACGTGTGCCGAATTTGAAAAGGTTTCACCTTCTAGTTGTCGAGATATTAATTGTTAAAAATCACAATTTTTGGCACTCTCCCATAAGAGTACGTGTTGAATATTGCAATTTTCAATTCTAAATATCTCAACTTCTAGATGGTGAAGCTTTCTGAAATTTTGCATGTCGCTTTATAATACTTTAAAGAAGCCTTCCGTAGTTTTTTAAAAAAATCCTAAGAGACTATTCTTCATGATTTACAAACGTACGTAGCGAGTATAGGTCACCTTGGATGACCTTGAATTTATAGTACGTTGTTCTTGAATGAATTTTCAACAACTTTTCTTAATAAACATAAGCTTAAAAATCATATGGTACGGAGATAAACTAAGAAAAAAACTTTTGATTTGATTCTACCGATCCAACTACCTTAACGATGTAAAAAAAAAATTGAAAGCTACGATATGTTGTTGGGACGTGGTAATGCAAATTGGTCACTCGTTCCATTATAAAATGGCTGTATTTTAAGGATAACTTGATACATGTATTACATTTCACCAGGTCACTCCATCGCTTCGTCATTATTTCGCTTTCGCTCTCGCTCTCTCTCGCTCTCTTATTTCTTTAGTCATCTTCTAAATCGTACGATACATGACATTACACATAACATGACTTACATACATGTAACACCACACATACGGCACTCTCGTATCGCTTATCAGCTCAGAATCGTGTCTACTTACGACGTATACGTGAAGGAAGCGATTTTATCCGATACGATATTTTGTTTTATTTCTTTATGTCATTTTTGTTTTCCTTTTTATTCGTCAAGCTTTGGAAAATAGCGTAATACTTTTGTATAAGAATTCGAGCAAATACGCAAAAGTGCCCGATATAAAACGATGCCCTGCGCGAAAAAATAATCACATCCGGTCTTTTCATTGCATAATAAATCATCCTAAGAAAAACTCAGACTTTTTTAATCGCACAATTTTAATTCGCGCAGTTTCTTTTTTTTTCTTTCAGGAAAAATACAAACTTGGCCTGTTGAAGGTTTGCTTGTCTCGTTGTCCGTGTGGCAATGTCCTCTCATTAACCATTTATTCGAAAAAATCTTAATCTCTCTCCGTCCTCTCTGGCTGTTCGCTGTTGGCGAAAAATTCGGCGCAATTCGAAGGAACAAAATTATTTTTATGCACATGAGGTCTGCTGGAAGCTTCTCCGTTCGTTCTCTCGTCTCTGTCGACATTGATCTTTGGCTCAGCCAAATTTACGCGTCTCGGATTAATTCATTGCTGCTTTTTTCATTTGCGCTAGCACTCATTGACATAATATAATCGTAATAATAATGATAATAATTAGTCGAATATTTGTTCTAGAAAAATAAATTCGGGGTAATCGAAACCCCGTCTCGCAGAGCTTCATTGTAGAAACTTTTTATTACAACTTTATTCGGGTAGAAAATAATAAATATATATTACCCTCGATGCGACATTACTCTCGGTTATCTTGCTTTTTGCCCTTATTAGTACGCTTATTATATATACGTTCAATATACATACAATATATATGTATATGTATATATACATATAAATATATACATACACACATATATAGATATATATTCCCCATATACATAAACATATACATATATATATTCTTTCTCTTTGGGTGATTTCCATTATTACGTCCTGGAGGATATTTGTATGAAGAATTCTGCCTCTAAACGATCAGCTTTCCATCGATCTATTCAGATTTTCATTCAATACCAATATGGATTTACTGTAAAAATTTCCATGATACTTTAGCTAAGTTTTTTGCAATCCAAAGAAATATGTACTTTGGCTTGTCGTACACAAGACGAAAAACAGATTTTTCTTTTGTAATAATGATTAATTATCGAAAAACTATTAAGAATATACATTGATATGGGAATGAAACTTTTAAAAACATTTGTCATGAAGAACCGAACGAAGTCTGAAGATTTCGATGCAGAAATCTTATCGCTTAGACGGCCGAGCGAATCATATATCTATTCCTTTTATTTTCCAATAACCATATATTGCGGAACCGCTTTTGAACTGGCAGCTATACGTATATCTCCTCGTTTCTCATAACTCGACTTGTACTCGTAACTCGTTTAATGAATTAATGAAAGACGTTCTTCTAATGTTACAATTAATTCGCCAAAATTCTCGACTCTTGGCCGAGACCAATATCTCGATTTTTTTGCATTGAATAATTTTGTTTTAAAAATATTTAGGCCAGCTCATAATTCGCTGTAGAAGTGGCTGTAGAAAATTTTAATCGAGGCATGAAGGAATTACCGTTCTTTTCACCGAAAATTCGATCAACACCCTCTTGTCTGGGCTTCGTTCGTTTCGTCGAGCCGCTTTTTATTTCGTTTCCATTGAGCGACGATTGATACTCGTGTACGATCAGCTTTGTGAATTAAAACTCATAGATAAAAAAGGAATTAAAAAAGAAATACTCAAAAATTCATCCGTGTACAATTTATCGGACGTGACAAATATTCACTTAACGAAGCAAAATATTTTTACAAGCTCTTTTTTTCCTGTTTAATTACGCGTTATATGTTCCACGTACGTTGGTTACTTTGCATACTTTATTCTCTCACTTCGATTAAAACGTTCAACACCTAAACGGATTCGACACTCATCCTTGACGGTTTTCATCGTTAATTTTTTCGTTTTTTTTTCTTTTTTCTTTTTCTTCTCAATCTTCGTTTATTTATTTTGCTTTGACACGATTTTGGGTTAATATAACTTTCAAGGTCTCGCGAATTATTAAATCACACTAAACGACGCGCAGACGTACATTTTGCCTTTAGCCTAATGGATGATAAATCTAGAGGTATTATTATTCTCAGTGCAAAAGGTCGCTCCGAACGTTAGCAGCAATTTAGCACGAAAACGTTCACTTACAATAATTCAGCATAACGTTACACTTATTAACAGTAATGATTACGCTCATCTAACTTTAGGATAATCCGGATGTCCTGCATACCTACAGCTTTTCCTTTTCGTTTTTGTTTTTTGTTTGTTTTTTTTTACACACAGACACAGACTCGTGTATGCGCACGTGTGTATAGATCATTTGATTACCTTTGCAACTTTAACGCGTTTGATATCAGCTAGATTGTTTATTTTTTTATTTTTCTCTTAAATTCTTTGGTTGTTTTTGTTTGTTTGTTTAGTTCTCGAGTCTCTCGTAGCGAGTCACAGGGACGAGTAATTTTTTTTTGCTTTTGCTTGACGCAACGACTCGCCCATTCAAGGTATAGGATTGATTACAAAAGAAAAGAGTAACTCGTGGTTCGCTGGATACTTTTGTAATGTTTCTTTTTTTCTTTCCTTTTTTTTGACGGTTGTTTTTTACTAAACGATTTTTTTAAGCTGCGCCCTTTTTATTTCTCGCAATATATGACTGTACAGTCGACGTGATATTTATGTCTAAAAGTCACATATTTCTGTCGAAACTGGGGCATGGTTCGTTGTAGCGCAAACTTTTTGTGACGTGTCTAACGTTGTGGACGTTACGAAAGAGTCGATAGCGCGATAATTTATACAGTCATTATTATTTTTAAATTATTTTTTCTCTTTAACAACGAAAATTATAGTAGAAAACGCGCCGAATAAAAGGAAGACCATTTTTTTACTCATCGTCGCCATCTTCTTCTTCTTAGATAGAATGGATACTTAGTAAAAACAATATCTGGCATATTTATTATATAATATAATAAATGTTGTGTTAATATTTAGGACCCTTTGCTTAAGTTGTACTTCAATAACGATACAATAAATTAATCTATGCACGAGTTACAATAATGCGTGTGACGTATAATAATGTGTGTCGAGCCGTTGAGTTCGGCGTGCGTGAAACTTTGAGCTATAAAAATATTTTTTATTATTTTTTTTTTAAATTATCATTTTTTCTTCTCTTTCATTAGACCGCCATTGTATTAGCAGATCGAATCGACTGGTTATAATATTTTTGAGATATCAACCGAGTATGCTCGTCGTGAGACTTTGAGAAAAAAAAACAGGTTTGAAAAAAAGAGGGAACAAGAATTATCGCGAACGATTTAGACGCGTTTTCGGATTTTCTTCGTTTATTTTAATTTTATTTATCTTTATCTTTATTCATCCGTATTTTTTTGGCTCGTAATGTCATAGCACGTTACGAAGTTCGAGATCACCGGACTCGTACGAATCTCGCGTAGTAGAGATTATCTTGAAAAAGAGTGTAAGAATAAAAAACGTGAACACGAAGACGGAACTCTAAGATATTAGCGAAAAATTCAATGTAATATATATTATTTTGTTTTCTTCTTCTTATTCGTTTTTTTCCATCTTTTATTTTCCTTTAATACGAGAAAGATTCTGTTGTGCGACGTGTTTTCCAATTTTAACGGATCTCAAAGATACGCGTTGTCCTCGGTGCACCGAGATATACGTGAGTCAACAGTCATATATCATAGTAATTTATAGAAAGATTTGAGGGACGGTAGACGAGTCGTATTTTTTATTTATTTTTTTCTAATTTTGGTCACTATTGAACGAACGATAAATATCAGATAAATATATGAATTAATTAAAATAATATTTTTAAATAGATATATTTCTGCAAAATTAGGTAAGATCAATGTGAAATAAGTACAAAAAGATAAAAAATGTTGCTCTACGAAATTATTTCTGAAAAACGAAGGATCTCTACGACTTCATCTTTTTCATTTTGTTTCGTTTTAACATAGGCCGTCCAGGTCCAAAACCTTTTCGGATAAGATTTAGTTTAATCTGTTCAGATATTGTCTTCGGGACGTTATACATTACTATTTGAATTGGCTCATCGCGATCGAGTCGCAAATCCACACGTTCTCCCCGACCCCCCTCCCGAGAAAGTTGTCGCACGGGTGGCATTTGCAAATTTTCCTTTATTTTATTTCTTTCTCCAAAAATGTCCGAGGGGTCGTCTTCTTATCTCCCATTATGTTTTCATTGTCAGAGTGTCATAATTGTGGTGTTTGTTGTTTTTGTCGTTATGTTAAGATTTTTCTTTTTATTGTTTTTCCTCGTTAATTAACACAGACGCTTTCCTCCTCGTTTAGAACGCGTATGTGTGTGTGTGTGTATGTGACTGATGCGTAACCTTTAAACGTCTATCTCGCAGCAGTAATTGATACACGATGCACGTAACAGAGATATCGGAGATGGGCATTAGCGTGAAAAAATTAAATTATTTTTGACGAACCAGTCGCAGGCTTTTTGTCAAATGACGTTTCAATAGATTGGAACAAATTACTAGTTTAATTTTTAACGATCAGGACCCCAATCCTTATCGAAGAATTGTTGAAACCATTTTTTGGTGAAATGAACTCTTTAAATATTTGAATTATCGCTAAAAGTTTACCCATCTTCGTCAGCTGTGCTCGATAACCACGAATGACAAGCCTGCAAATGTGCACGTAATGTTTTTTTTTCATTTTTGTCTACGACTTAAAGCACCTTTTTGTCTTCATATTTATAATATATAATATCAACATTATACAATTTCGTGTATTCGAATATATCTATAATATCCAATGTTTATATCAACACTCGAGAACGAAAAACGTAACACATTATTGTCTATCTCTATGTAGAATCATCGAGTCATCGGCCCTACCGATGATAACAACAATGTTTCTCGTCTTCTAATCTTTGTTATTCTCTCTTTGCATGGTGTCTTGCAATCCAGGTATATAAATCGATCATTTTTTTTCTCTTTTTTTTTATCGCAAAGTACATGTATTATACGCGAGTGACTTTTTTTAGTTCTCCCTTTAACAGTTTCCGGTCTCTTATTTCCTTCGGCGTTGCTTTCCGTTCATGTTACTTTTGTTTTTTGTTTTAAATCACGAAAATATCGATGCCACATACCACAATACCATCGATCATACTACGTAAACTACATCAATATTCATTAGTGCTTCACGCGTTTGTTTTCTTCAGATAATACATTAGTTTTGCTTGTTTTTTTGTTTTCATTACTTTACCTAATACGTGAATATAATGTTTAATTCGAGTGCGTCTACGTACTCGTTAAAACTATCTCACCCTAGCCTTGTTAGCTGTTTTTTTTGGTTGGTTTAATAACTTACGTGCGAGGACGCTAGGATGTGGGGCTTTTTTTCTTCTTTTTCACAGTATGAGTGACAAGAAACGCGAAGGATATAGCAAAAAACCGAAAATTGCACATCGTTCATCAGATGCCTTCTAATTTATCGTTTTTTTGGTTCCTCTTAATAAAAAAAGAACATATTTGATCGTAACACTTACTTCCTGACAGGAATGGCTCTCTTCTTTTCACTAGCAACAAACTTGACTTTCCGGCTAGTCCATCGTGAACGATTATCGCGTAAAAATCAATGTGCCTTTAGTATATATACGAATATATTTAAAGATTTCTCATTTTTTTTCATTTTTTTTTTTTTTCGAAACGGACGAGTACAAATTTGGAGCGGAGTGCGCGGTGTGCTGGACAACCGCTTCCGAAACTGTTCTTCCCGTGTATGAGTGTGTGTTTTCTTTGTTTGTTTTTTTCATTAATGTTACATGGACGATGAGATCCACTCGAGGCTTAACGAGGGTTCGATCCAATTTCAAACACTTTTTTAAATTTCGTTCTTATTTTTTTTCACCTCGTACTCTTTATTATTAACAATCTTTCATTGCGCTCGAGATGACGTAGATAGGTTTTTGCCTTTGGTGTGATTATAAACGACATAGCATACGCATGAATTAGGTACGCTAAACGAAGCTCAGTTGATTGTTTCAGGAGCAACCTTGTTTTTTTTTCTTTCCTTTTTTTCAGATACAAACTAGCTTAATAAATACAAACAAATTCGAAAAATAATTGTCGAATTAATTTCGCGTAGTCAGTTTTTTTTGTAGTCGCGTCGCTTTCATTGAGCGTTGCAAATTCGTGGCCCTTTCTCTCTTCGATTTCGTTTTTTACACACACATATATATATATATATATACTTTTTTTTAAATCGGAATTCACGTGTCAGGGCAACTGCCGGTCTCTGTTTATCGTTCACCAACGAATACGACAAACAAATTTTCTCACATTTTCAATTTTTTTCTCTCACCCTTTACCCCAACGTCCTCTGCCTTTTTGGGGGTATACACACACATATATATATGGGTATATATATATATGCTTCGAGGATTTCTCACAACGTTTTGTATCAACAATAATAAAGCCGTATTTACGTTTCACGAGGATGAGAAAATCGCGGCTTCCAACGTAGAGAAGGGTCTGGGGTTGGAAATTAAACGGGTGAAGGGCTGCGTTTTCTTTCCGCTCGTGGCTTAACGAGGACGCGAGTACGTGCCTTCCTTTACTTACGTGTTACCAGATCGAAGTCACTGCTTCGCTTTCTCACGAACGCTTTCCTTACTCTCGCAATACCGACGCTTTTTTTCTTCTTCTCTCTTCCATCTCAGCTGTCTGGTTGACTTTTTTGTTCTTCTTTTCTCTCACTTGGTATTCGGTGGCTTCGAGGCTTGCGCGTGAACGCGTTCACCCTTCCGCAATATTCTCGTGAGGACACGAACTGTCTTCGCTCCCAGTGTCTTGGTATCGTAGACTTTCTGTCCCGCGTTTACCCCAAGCTAATTCTTTGATGTCAAAATTGTCACGAATTCTGGAAAATGATCAAAGAAATTATTTCTCTACTTTCGAAAATGTCATTACATACAAAATCGTTATGAATTTATTTACTTTAATGATTGATTCCATTAATTATGTTTTACGCCGATATTTCATACGCCCATTATCACCACGTGATTCACAATTTTGTATCTCGTGAAGTAAACAAAACTAAAGATTTTATTGTTGTTTTTTGAAATAAAAAAGTACCTTCGTAGTTGACCATTCCATCGCCATCCAGATCAGCCTCTTTGATCATGTCGTCGACCTCCTCGTCGGACAATTTTTCTCCTAGGTTCGTCATGACGTGTCGTAGTTCCATCGACGATATCAAACCATCATTGTTTTTATCGAATACTCTGCGTTTCGACGTGAAACCGAACAATTATCATAGATTTAGAAAGATTAGGCGATTGTTTCGATTGAAAGAAAATAATATTACTCGAACGAAACAATCGAGTTATCGAATTTCCAAGTACGCATTACGCGAATATACCTGAAAGCTTCGCGCAGCTCGTCCTCGCCGTCGGCGCCTTTCATCTTTTTCGACATCATTTGTAAAAACTCGTTGAACTCGATCGTACCGTTGCCATCCTGATCGACCTCGTTCACCATGTCTCGTAGCTCCGTCTCTGCATCGAGAGCCATAACGGAGACGTTAAGTTTGTACCATAAAAATATATCGATTTAAGGGCTAGTATGAAAGGGAAACAAATATGAAAGAGGAACGAAGAAGACGAGATTTATTTTCGCGAGACGAATTCAATAAGAAAAATAATGCAATTGAATACAAAAATGTGGAATTCGAAGTTCGCATATTTCAACAATGATGAAGGAATAAACGTTTCGTCGGTAATTTTCTTCGTGGAACCGTACGGAATAAAACAGGAATGGAATTAAAATAAAAAGCCCACTTTGGCAAATGAAGCACAGGGAAAAATTGCGAATTTTTTGAGAGGAAAGAATGCAATTTACTAAAGTATAAAATTCGAAGATACGAATTTGAAAAAACGATAAAGTGATAAATAATTTATCATTATTTATCTTCGGAATAAAATGGGATGGGAGTGAACATTAAAAACGCACCTTGGCAAATGAAGCAACCAACAAATGTCGTATAAACAACTGCACGAAAAATAAAACGTGAAAAATCGCAATGAAAAGCTAAATTTACAAAAAGCTAATCTAATTATACATTGCAATTAAAAAAACAAATGATCTTCCTCCATCGTCTCGAAACGTTCAACGTTCGTTCAATAACACGACGATATAATTCTCTCGACTGTATTCACCACGGTTTCCTTAACAATGACGTAAATTAATTTCACACTTCGTGACGAACGTGCTAGCGTTAGTTAATTCAGAGTATGAATCGTTAATGAACAAATTAAAGTCTGACTAACGGGCTCATCGCGAAGAAACGCGTGCAAACTCGTTATAAATGTTAAATCGTTCGCCAATTTAAACATTCTCCAGTTGTATTTTTTTATTCCCTTCGTTCTCAAAATGGATCAACCTCGAGCGACATCGCGACACCAAGAAAAACGAATGAAAAACCCATTTTTCCCAAAGTATATAGTTGCGAAAAAAACATCGGCATAGAGTGAAGGAATACTTTTTTTGGGGGGTAGAAAAAAAATGTCTGTAAAGAGCGGCGCTTGTTGAATTTTCGTTTCCCTGATTGCAGGAAAAAGATTGTACGATGCACAAGCCATGGGTGAAATGGAACAAAAATTGCTCGCGGCTCTAGTAAAGAAAATGTATGTATATATGTCGCGTGCAGAGAAATATGCGGTGTGTTATATGTAGGGAGTACGCATATTGGGGTGGAGATAAAGAGAGAAAGAGCCTCGTGGCTGGCCCAGTTTCATCGAACCGTTACGATCGGCACACGAGCGCATTCCCGCGGTTTTTCACGTTCATCGAAAAGGGAGGTCCACTTCGCTCCCTATCTCTCCCTCTTTCTATATATGGTTCATCGTTTTGTGTGCAAACGTTCACTACTCGCATATCACTTCTCTCTATCTCGATACAATCAACGAGAGATCGACGAGAGCGTAGAGAATTGATATGCAGGAAAGGACGGACCTTCCCATTTCGCCATTATTCCCGTACCCCCCACCCCCACCCCCACCATCAATATAAATTCACATATAGACCCTTTTGTTGCCTCCATTATTCCCGAGCTCTCGTTACGATATCTCCAATCGAATTTGCGATACGATCTCATGCTCTTGATATCGGTGCGAAGGATTTAAAAAAAAAACTAAAACGACTTACCCGACGGTCTCTGACCCAGCGAGCGCATGACCACACCGAGCTCCGCCATCGTGATCGTTCCATCCTCGTCTTTGTCGAAGAGCATGAAAGCTTCTTTGAATTCTAAAAAATATAAAGAAATAGAAAGAATTATTACGAATTAATAAAATTTTCACGTTTTCTGGCGATAATTTTTTTAATTAATTTCCAAATAAGATTTTTTTCACGTACTAAAAAACTAGTGGGAGACATAGTTTGCGAGCCAAAAAATCGTCTACCATCAACACCTACTAAGCCTGAGTTGACCCTATTCGCGTTAATAAGAAATAAGTCAGCATTTCGGATTACTTCGCGGAATAAAAGACGTCTATAAACGACCGCAAATTTGCGAAGATCTTCTTGTACACGGGTATAGATAGGGGTGTCGCTTATAAATAATGCCGGCTGTACATAGACGCAAACATATATACGAGAGCACGAGAAACGAAAGGTTGGCGTGGAAGACTTCTTGGCAACGAACTACGGCTTTGCTCTCGTAGAACGATGGAATTGCTAGTAGGACATAGAAATATAGCGAGACGATCGGTTTTGTCGAGGCGAAACGCGTCGAAAGTCGTGTTTCTCAAGATTCGAGAGAAAAGGGAGTAAAGTTAGCTTAATGGAGAACTCGCGAACCCGCGTGAATTGAGATACCTATTAATCGCGTGGGCATTGCCTCACTCTTATACACATATGTACCTACCAACTTATATACGAACATGTATGTGAAACGTTCCATTCGAAATCGACAGGCTGCTAATCCTCACTCTCTGCGATTTCATCCCTAATTTTGTATAGAGTTGTTTCATCCCTTCGACACATGCAAGTTCTTTTTAAAAAATTTTGTCCAGCCCGTATCTTGTGATAATTCATGCAAAAGAGCACTAAATCAAAGTTTAGATGAGATTAAAAAATAAACACCCCAAAAATTTGAATAACGATAGGTTAGCATTTTTTATCTTAGCCGATTTCTAGGAATTGTTGCAGATTTTTTAATTATGGGTAATTTTGAATTATGTGTTATCATTTTTGTAATTATTATCGTGTAAGGGATGGCCAAAATGTCAATGAAAAGAAACTAATACCTACATCTCTTGTACCGTTGTAACAAGTGTGACAAAAAGTACAAACCACGTCCTAAAGGGTGATGTTCTATGAATTTGTCGATTTAAACTGGAACGGCCCATATATGAAGACGATATTTAGATATACGTGTACGTATAGCGTATTTCGGCCGGGACGTTTCTCGGTGGAAAATCGCGGGCCGTTAGAAACTCTACCGGTGTTTTATACATACGTTCGAGTGCCCGTATGTGTGTGTAATCGTATATTTTCACCGAGAGTTTCTGGTGGCGTTGGCGAACGGGCACGTGGCCAGATACGACACCATCATACTTTCAGAAATGTGATCTTATAAATCCAACGAACGGCATCCATTCGCCCATATAAACGGGCGCTATCCGTAGAGTCTCGTCCTACCACTGACCGAATCCCCTGTGTGTCCCCAAGCCACGATGTTTAGATCTCCAGCTGTGCTATGTGCGTGGCTAACGTAAATTTATTCCCGGACACGCGGAGGTCGGTCCAAATGTAAAATGGATGTGTGTGTGCGTTAACGTATGTATGAAATTTTGTATTTAGTATAGATGCAATTTTCTTGCAACCGCATGAAAGAGGTAGAGAGAGAGAGAGAGATAGAGAGAGAAAGACAGAGGGGGGAACATTTTTGGCGAAAGCCCGAAGTTTGTAGGTTGAACTAGGCTGGGGTTGTTATGTATTGCCGCGGCTGGTTAAACTATTACCGTTGTCTGGCACGACTATTTACTCGTGCTAATGCGTAGCTAGAATAATCAGAACGCGTCTCCCGGGATTATGAGATAAATTAATGTTGCGACGAATTTTCCGGGAGTTGAAAATTTCGGATGGCTGGTTAAATTTTGTATTGATTTTCGTGATAATCACATTAAAAAAATAATTTGAAATCATTATTCTTATCGAAATATTAATGGATCTGTTCGATCGATCATATCGATCCTCTGAAGAGATTGGAGAGTTTTGCAAAAATCAAGTGACCGATAAAAAGAATAAAAACCGTCCAACTTTTTTTCATACGCGCAACGCACGAGACAAAAGCAATGAAAAACGGTGGTCCGTTTCATGAATATATATCTATCGATGTATCGACGCGCCCCGATACGAAGCGAAAAGCATTTGATCTCGTACATCCCCTGTTCATTTTCTCTCTTTTTTCTATTCCGCTCACTTCTTTTTTCCCTTCAACTATTCCTCACTTCCCTGTTTTTGTCAATTGTAGAGGCTCATAAAACGCTCGATTGATGGTTCACGCGTATCGACCTTTTTCATTCGATGCATACGCGCTCCCGAGAACACGAAGCAGTGGCAATTAATAGTAGTTTCTGTGTATCTCTCGACTTTTCATCGATTCATCATGGTGAAGTCACAGACTGAACGAATGTACTTTTCATACGCATGTACAGTCGGAAATCTCTTAGATTGACGAGTAAAGATCGAATTTTTATCAAATACGACTTGAAAAATAATTGACTCAAAAATTCATTACGGACTGGTGGAATAAACATGTGGGATGAAATTTTGTATAGTTTTTATTGGAACTCGAAATTTATTATATTTGTTATTTTTGTTATTTCGATATTTATGGAATGTCTAAATAATAAAAGTATCGAGTATCGATTCGACAGTCCTATGCATATCGAGCCGAGCTGTACGAAATAATACAAGAATAAATACTCGTTTGAATCGAAACCTAAATGAATTATGAGATGGTATACTGTACAAAGAAATCACGGTTATACTCTCGCTCCGACTCAGCGAATAGGACGATAATTTATCGACGTGTGCATAAAAAGCATAGCCCCAGTGTGTAGAAACGCGATGCAGCGTTTTCAATGCATGTTTTTTGTGCAACTTTATCGAGCTTTGAAGAGAAAAGTAATGAGATAGAGGCCGATGGTTGTCGCCACTTGAAATTATTTTCCACGATTGAATAAATTTGCATCAATTTCAATTGATGTGACGACTGTAATTAATTACTTTTTTCGTCTCGATTAAATGATTTCATATTCATATGAAGAAATATAATTCGTGCTTAGTTTCTTTAATTGTATCAAAAAGTATGCAAATTGAACAAATTTAATAAAGAAATAAATCGACGCTATTAATTCCATTTGGTGTATTTTCATTCTCTTGCCTTTATTCCCTATATAGACAATTTTAATAAATGAAAGAATATTTGTTTTTCTCGTATGCATTCCTATACCATTCATCCGATTACGATGGAAATTCGGTGAGTTGTAATGCGCAGGCCCGCGGAAGTTTCTGAATTAGTAGAATAATTTTATGTAAAAAAATATACGCATACGGAAGAAAAAAACATTCATGTGTGTGTATATATATGTATGTGTGTGTGTGTACATAGATGTTAATTTTTGTGTATATATACATATAATTAATTTTATATTTGCTGTCAAATGAAGCGTGCCGCCAAAATGAAAAGCGAAATGAAACACATTCCCCTGTTTTAACGACTCGATCGATAGATATTATATATATTTAAAACAAATGAGTTCCAATTATTTCGCTTTTCGTTTTGGTGCACCAAAACGAAAAGTCATGGCATAGTTCATTTGATAGGGAATGTCAAATTAATCATGCCATCAAAACAAAAACTGATTGGCCAATCTACACCTCAATCGGGACAGAAAAAGAAATTATGATCTTCTGTAAATTACAAGCTTCTGTAAAATAACAGTAACAACGGATGAATTGATTAACAAAGATTTTGGAAATATTGCATATAATTGCAAAAACCATAAGTGGTTAAGTGAACGTGCTATATTAGCAGTAAAAAACAACCAGGCGAAGCTAAAACGTACAAGTCGATTGATACTTTAATAAATCAAGAAGATGTTGTCAATTATCCAACTGAATTCTTGAATTCACTTGATTTGCCAGGCACACCCCCAGACGTTTTAACATTGAAAATTGGCGTGCTTATCATCCTTCTACGAAATATCCATCCACCACGAGTTTGCAACGGTACCAGGATTTTAGTAAAAAATATGATGAAGAACATCTTCGAAGCTACAATTTTTAATGGAAATTTAAAGGAGAAGATGTACTATTGCAACTTATTCCAATAATACCAACAGATAAGCCATGCGAATTCAGACATTTGCAGTTTCCAATGTGACTCGCATTTGCAATGAGCATTAACAAAGCACAAGGACAATCGCTACAAGTGTGTGGATTCAATTTTGAAAATCCATGCTTCACACATGGACAGCTATATGTGGCCTGCTCACGCGTAGGAAAACCTAATTTATTCGTGTACGTACAAGATGGTAAAACAAAAAATATTGTGTATCCAAAAGCACTCGAATAATCATAATTTTTCAAAAATTTGACACTCGCTGCAAATTAAATCATGACACATAAACGGCATTGCAACGCATACCGGGTACCGTTAGTAACGAATAAAAAAACCATTCGCCCAATTAATTCCAGCGGAAATTGCCCTAGTACTAATTGAGTAATATACCACCAGCGCGAGGCGCTTACAATGTTTCCGAATATGTGAGAAATAACGCCACAACGAAAGTGTTCCTTAATTCGAGGGTTCATATGCAATTAAAAAAACTTTGTGAGTGCCCACGAGTCCCGACGGGGACTTATCGCGTTGGCGGATCGTGAGGGATATACAAAATAACTTTACCTCGAGTTGCGAGACCTCTCGTCGCGTTGTAATGCGACTGCGGGTCAACGTTTGTTCGTGTCTGAGTTGGTGTATATATTGGAGTATGCAAATATTCGTACCCGTATGAAACGCAAAAAAAGTTCGCCTGACGCTAGTGCAACTTGTACAGTGTCGTATACATAAGTATATGTGGGCTTGCTTTATGCAATCGGAGAATATGGCACGAATGAAAATCTCACTTTCAACTTAGAAGCATGTGAATAAGGGTGTTCCGTTTTCAATTTATTTCTTTGACATGTAACTACGCTAAGTGCACACACTTGGCCCTAAGAAAACATTTTCAAACGGGATCGCCGACACTTGGGGTCTAAAATGTGTGTAATTATCTCATACCTCTTGGACTAATTTATAACATTGGAAAAAACTACCCCTAGAATTTAAAAAAACGTACGTGTTTCAAGTGTAAGTTTTTCTCAATTACATTATTGTTCTTTTAACTTTTCGAAATTGTTGAACTTCGAAATCGATCGTTGTCAGGATGGAAAGGTAAATAAAAAGTTAAAAATAAACCAACTATAAAGGTCATATTCGCATATTCGAGTTCAAAACTTACCCGCGACTTGATCCTCCGTGAGTCCATATTCAGACTGGAACAGACCAAATTAAATGATCATATACGACTGTAATACGAAAAACAAAATGATAAAACATTGGAAACATTAAATACGCGACGTAAAATTCGCAATTTTCGAAAATACGTATGAATTCTTCTCCATGTTCTCTTTTATCGTGACAGCGATATTTTACCGCGACGATAAAAACTGCATTGCGATTAAAATCGAGCGTGACGACAATAAGCCACGAGCTAGCCGAAAATAGACTTATATTTCATCAACTAACACAGAAAAATCGGAATTCACAACCCATTTCCAGAGTGAATCGTCGAAGTTTATGATATTCTTGCGAATAAATATCGTCGTCGGCCATTTTAATAAAGACACGGGTAATCGCGTCTGCGTGTGCAACAGCCGTTAAAGAGATTCCAGATTCGACTATGTCCCACGGGTACGGATTTTACGTACTATATGCTAAAATTCAGGATGAAGTGCCGGCTGTGCTTGGAGGGAGAGAGAACGAGAGAGATGAGAGCTTTGGCCGATTGCCCTGCTATAAACGCACCGAACTGCCACACGACGTGCAGTACTCTCTCCTTCAGCCTGTCTTCCATCCACCGTTTCATATGTGATCGTATGCGTTGAGAGCTTTCGTCTCTCTCTCTCTCTCTCTCTCTCTCTCTCTCTCTCTCTCTCTTTCTCTCTCTCTTTTACATACACATATACACAGACTTAGACACATACACACGCACATATGCTCGGTGGGTCGGTATTATTAATAATGTCTGTGGCATAGTAGCACATGTCACGCAAGTGCTCGTTACTCACAAAACTTAATTGGTTCATTAAGCTAAGCTACGTAAATCTGTCAATTTGCTTCATGCTTCACCAACGATGCAGACTCTTTGTCATAATTCACGATTATTAACGACTTTGATTTCTTTTTTGCAGTAAATTTTATCCGAATAAATTGAAGCTCGAAGCGTTGCCCTTATCGAGTGAATTAAAGGTATTACGACAATTAATTCAGATCTAGCCATAATTCAACCGCGAAAGAACGAAAGAGTCTCGTGAAAGTTGATTTAACATTCGATTTCTCAATTTGATCGAGAAATTAATATAAAATATGATAGAAATAAAATAGATATTAAAAATCTAATATCGATGCTTTCGAATTTATTTCGATTAAGATGCTCGAGTACCTCGCACGTGGATGCGAATACGTTAAAGGGGATTATAACGATGGATAAGCTGTATATTTATTCATCTCCGCGATGTTGATACGAAAATGGGAAAAGCGGTGCGCGGAAGATGGAAGAGGGGAGGCCTCTCTCGATCATTATACATTTCTATCTGCAATAAAGCACGCGTGAGAGACTGTAAACAGACATATAGATTCGATGGGGGAAAGCTTATAGGCCGATCGGTTTATAGACCGTCGATTTGTGGCATGATACGATTTGTGCAACACGGCCAATAAATTATTGGAGTCTCGATGAACCCGTCTCACCCCCGTCTCATATCTCGTGAACGCGGCAACGCGATGCTCTCGCGTTTTGCGGAGGAAGGACCCTCTCTCAATCTCTCTCGCTCTCGCCCGCGCGGTCTCGTTTACTTCCGGCAACCTGCCATGTCTATAAATACGAGCTTGACAGATGGGTGTACAGGGGTGTAAAACGTGTTGTTCTATATCGCAAGATCTCTATTATATACTCTCGCACCCTCTTTCCCTCTTTCCCTCTCTCTCTCTCTCTCTCTCTCTCTTTTGCCCTATCCTGTGTAGCACTCACTCAACTGAACTCGTGTGCCGAGCTTTCTTGCACGAGAGTAACAGTACACGACATAGTTTTACGACATTCTCTCGACGATAAGCCAATACTCATGTTTCTTCCTTTTCGTTGCGTTATACTGCAACGTTCCTTCGTTTAGCGGACCATAAAGTTTTTGGACCGACGAACGAAACAAACCGTAATCTCCGGCACGTATATTTCTCTCCCGGTGCTCCTCTCGACGTTTGCAAGATTTTGCAAAAGCTTATGTCCGAAAAATAGAAATATCGGGTTGATTTAAAAGTGAACAATTTAGACTTTAGATTAACAATTTTTCGAATTATTTTTATGTTACTTTGTAGTAAAAATTAGTTAAATAAAATCGATAATTCGAGGTTTTGTAGAATTTGTTATTTTTATTTATTTACATGACATGATAATTCCAACTTAAATTTTTTTCATATAAAGGTGAAACTCTATTATGCCTCTGACTGTAGTGTCGTCCAGTTCTTGAAAAAGGTGGTAAACTCAAAAAAAAGAAGAGAACAAAGACGGAGGTAACGAACGGGAATCGAGTTTTGACGGAAAAAAACTGGGTCACTCGCGTTTGTAAAATCATTCCGAAGGTCTCACAAATTGTGGTCTAACGGTTGTATTATAAACATATATACCATTCGTCCGCATAGAACACGCTAAAATTCGTCCTCGAGGGATAAGCGAATGTCCAAAAAGTCTCGCGGGAACGCGGAGCTCGTCGCGGGTAAGCGCGTCTGATCACAGCGAGGTATTTCTACTGGAGGCAAAACCGTTCGGTAAAACGTCGCAACGAAGCACTACATCGGCCCCGTGCCAAAGAATTCACGTATATTTTCAAGCTAGTGTTTCGACCAATCTATCATCTCGCCCGTACCACCGTCCTCCCGGAAGAAAGTCAGCAAAATTATGAGCGCGTTGAGAAATAAGAACTTACGCTTATTTGCCTGATTTGTCCATCGATCGTACTTGTCAATCTTCTCAGTCTTCCATACTCGGACGAATATTTCTTTTCCGTATCTGCCATTGTCGAAATAATATCCGTCTTTTGGACACACGCTCAAATTTTCCACACAAAAAATTGTTTTATAAATGAAAAAAAAAATGAATTCCCGTTTTTTTCGTTTTATGATTTTCGTTGTTAAAGCGATTCCGATTAAGTTTCCGACTTCAGCATGAGACCTTCGGCATTCGCTTTCACCAAAACGGATTCGACCACTTTATTTTTGTTATTAAATTTGCCCCGCCAGTTCTGTCACGGTCGTTTATGAAATTTACAAACGAACAACCGCACTGCCAAAAATTTACGGAACAAAAAAACAAACGTGCGTGCCGGTACGTGCTAACACGCGTAACCAGACGGCGCGAACACAACGCGTTAACACTCCGTTTGCCTCGTCACTGATGACTCTCTCTATCTCCTCTATCGCACTCACTGTGCGGCTCTTCGCTTTTCGGGGCGGTGTGTTGGTTCGAAAGCGGTTTTTGCCACTGGTGGCTACATTTATTACTGGCGCATCTCTCGACCGGTCTTCCCGAGATATCTCTAGCCAGGAGAATCGCGAGCCAGAATTCTCCGAGAACGTGTGTTTCCCGGGCAACGCAACGCTATAATTTCCCTTCGTTTGTAACAAAGAGATCCGCCGGTCGAAGAATTTCATTTCGTTGTTTGGTTCTCGCGGACTGGCGAACGACGCTCGTACAGAGAGCATTATGTACATGGAATTGCAAGCATATCCTAGCGAGCATTGAATAGATCGCGACGAGGAGAACGCAAAGTCGAGAAAAGACGCGAGAACGAACCAAGTTTTCAGTCGCGAGACGACGCCCACAGGGAGTTCTCGTACATACCGAAATTTTCCGAGTGAAGCAAATTTCTCCACTAATAAAATATTAAGGGAGAAAGAGGATGGGGTGAACAAGGGCGGAGGGGGGTGGAGGTGCAGAGAGTATAACGAAACTGATTTTAAGCGGATCAGAGTTTCACGAAGAACGAAACGCCCGAACGAAAAGTAGCGAGGCGGATGGTCTCGACACTTCGGACTTCGTTTCGAGAGACGCCTTTCAATTCGGGGTTTTTTTTCGTTAGTTCCTACAGTTGAAAATTTTTAAATCGCGTCGACGTGAACTTCGGGGGAAACGGATTATTAATACATTTTTGATGATTCGTAGTTGCTTTTTGAAGCGGAGAGTTTCGACGTGGTCCGATGGAACTCTCGACAGGTGCCCAAAGCACGAAAATTCTTCGTTTATTACGCACTGCCAAAAGAGAAATGATTCAATGAAATCCCGAGATCAAACAAACGCGGAGCAAACATATGGGCGTTTTTGTGTACATTTCCGGAATAGCGTAGGTCGCCTCGCTATTCTAAGCAAACATCGAGACCCCCCGTGTCTCGACTATCGGATCGAGACGTTGGCTTCGTCAGGGACAAAAGTACCTCCCGATTACTATCGGACGGAAGAAGAAGTCGGGTGCTCTATAAAATAAAATGATCGCAAATGAACGAAATTAAACGAGTGTTCTTAAAATCGTATTTACTTTTAGACATTTGTTTTTTTTATAATATCGATATTTAAACAATTTTATATTTATTTCGTAGTAACTAATAACCGAGTGATAAATGTCATTAGATCGGGACGAGTGCAGAAATACGTACCAAATTAAATTTCATCGGGACGAGCCAATCACTAGATAATAAATTTCATTCGATTCGAACGAGCCAATAAATTTTATGAGATTCGAATCAGCGAAATAAATGCATTTATTATTCATTATTCATTTATTAATTTTCACTATGTCGAGTAATAAATTTTACTTCATACGAAATACAAAAAATATTTAACGAACAGAAAATTGTGTTTTTTTTCAAATTTCACCACCTAAGAGCGAGAAGGTATTTGTGAAGAAAAGACATGAAAATTTGCCTCTGTGGCAAGAGAAGTCGAGAGTCGTCCGCGCGTTCTCGACCTTCGACCGTTTTTAACTCTCGTCAGTTACTCGATACGATTGGCCATGGCTCTCGTTTCGACCGCGAGAAAGCGAGCGAGACAATGAGCGCGGAGATGAAGCTTTAATATCACTGCCTCGTGGTCCGATTTTTCTCAATGCCAAATACCAAATTATAACGGGCCCGTACACTCGTTGGTTATAAAAAAATGATCTCGAAAAATCGCGTTCTCGTCCCCGCGCCCAAAAAAAAACTTTTGTCATCGAGACGTATGAGCCAAATTGTGTTTTTACTCGATAACACAATATAGATATGCGACGTCGACGTACAAGCAAACATCGTATATCTATATTAGTCCTTGTCGATTGGCAATTCACAGCCAACAAAATTACGACATCGAACGATGTGTCGTACAGAGATAGGGCCAACGACCTCCTCCCTCTCTCCCACACCTTATCGCCCTTCATTCATCGTCGCGATACGTGCTAGCCTGTTTCGACAATTTCAAAAATTTGTCCTTTCCAATGTCGCGTCATTCTATAATAATGATAAAAGCCAGGAAAGATAAAATACTTCTCTAACTTTTGAACAAATAACTTGATCATAACGATGTTTGAAAACCTTCGCAAAGCTTCAATACGAAATTGCCGAAATAAAAACGTTTGAAAGGAGATCTCATTAAAAACGTCTGAATTACTTTTCCAGCTATGTATAAGCTTGGATCACGTGTTGTTGAAAAATATTTCGTGTTTTCGTAGCTACCGAATTTTAAGAGAATTTTATCGCTCAAACTTTCAGGAATTGTCCAATTGACAACGGAGAGAGAGATAGGGATAAAAGATTAATTCATTCTGTCAGTGAAATTGCTCTTCATTTATCGTTTCTCCTCTTTATTCGCGTCGTTTGAAAGGGGATACACTCGGGAGAAGTGTCGGGGGGAATCAATGCGGAATAGCGTGGTGTGAATCGTCCTGTGACATAGGAAGTCGCTCTCGCGATTCAGCAGCACAGTACACACACACACACACACACACACACACACACACACATATATCTGTTTCTATTGATCTATATATTTGTACTATACACCACATACGATATATATATGTATCTTACTGTGGTTAGTATTTACATAGGCATATATCGCGATTGTGAGAGGGTGAGAGAGACCGAGAGGGAAGAGAGACGGTCAGGTGATTGTGTCGGCAAACACCCTGGTATGAACGCGAACCGAGGAGTGCTAAGGACCTATCGATTGATCATTGCCGCAGTCCATCTAAGTGGGTCACATTTTAAGCGACCTAGTCTCTCCAAGCTGTATGTACACCGATCTTCCATTTGCCATCGTTCTTTTTTACCTCCCTTTTGGGTATTATGAGCTTTACTAGATTTATTTGAAAATTTTTAATTATCATTTCTTTTTTTCATAATAATGGAAAATCATGCTCGACGTATTTTTAACTCGAAAATTCAAGATTTCGAATAAGAGAAGCGTAGATTTTCAAGACACCTTCGCTGGCAATGCCGTGGGCATTTTTGCCGGTCTGACGCGTCACGGACTTGTACCACTGATTGAATTCAGCTGGGAAGTGACAAGCGCCGCTGCATCTGTGTGATATATATTATTTTTTATTTTTCAAAAATCTCTCTAGCGCGAACTTTTTTCACTCTTAAGTACGTATGTATATATATACGAATATAAAATATATATTTCACTCGGCTCGATGTTCCAACGGAAAATCCGGACCCCGGGGAACGATATGTGTGTCGCCGGGCAGCGGCAGAGCGGAGACCATGTGTATATACATATATACCTCCCACAATCCAAGAAAGCGTGCGGCATCTATTTCTAGAAGTGCGTCGCGACGCAAAAGTGCCGTCGTCGTTGAGAGCGCCTACATATTCGGTCATTCCTCACATATATATTTGTATATGTCACGGTATGTATTCGAGACAGAGCCGATCACGGCCTTGAATATAATCGCTCATGTTATGCTGGAGGAATGGACGGCCTTTTGTTATCAACCAATTAAAAAACATATAAATTCTCCCTTCAATTTTCATTTGTATTTTATTCCATTGGTCATTAATTTTTTTTCATAAAATTTTATTTTCAAACCCGATTTGCAGCATCGAATTCAAATTCCCGACTGTAAAATTAAAGCTCGGATGTGTTTAGTCTACGCACACCAGCGACGAGTATAATAATAATAACAATAGCATGTTCTCTCGTCTTAGCAAACGCGTTACGACATTCCCGAGCGACGACGATTGCCAAGACGCTACGCCGAGGAATAGAATAGATCCGCGACAATGGTCGAGAGAGGGAGAGAGATCGCACCGTCGCGGTGATTTTATGAACTAGATCGATATAACTGTTCGAGGCTTATTCTCCGTTCGAGTTCCTAATTTCTCGATATTGGGTGACCGGAATCTTGCGAATCGTAAAATCACTTCTCCAACTCAAATCTCTAACGGTCCCTTCGTGAACCCTTGTAATCTAATCGTTCGCGCGATAACGATAACAGAGCGCCGTATATGTATATAGCCGAATAATCAATATACTTTATGTTTGTTGCGATTTGATATATAAAGTTGGGATATTAGTTTGCGAGACTCACCAAGTTGATGGTGACGATAAGATCGTACTGCTGCCTCTGTCCCTTCTTCTTGTTCTTGCCGGTCTTTACGGAGGCTGCCTTTGGCGTGACCTTGACTTGACCCTTCTGGGCCGACGGCTTTTGTGCCGGTTTGGCTGCACCCTTGGCACCCGGTGCACCTTTCTGCCCACCGGCCGGAGCTTTCTGGCCGCTGGCACCTTTCTGATTCACATGACCAACACCATCCGCCGGTTTGTTGCGGGCCTGCGTGAGGATAGAGAGAAAAAAAGAGAATAATAATCATGATAGCCAATTATTTGTTCTTTTTTGTGTCGATTAAGCATCAGCGGTTCCTTGCAGCTTTTTTACATGTATGCAACTTTTAGAGACGGATATTTCGGCAGGGCGACGAGTTTAATTAAATAAATAATATATTTAGAGGGTGAGAGATAATAGGTTTGTTCTTTTTCGGCAAACTCCCCAGAAAACCCTACACTAGTTTAATAAGTATACACTGAACTATATACCTATATTTATTGAATTAGTGCAGGGGTTTCTGGGGAGTTCGCCGAAAAAGAACAAACCTATTGATAATTGAGAGAAAACGTGAAACAATCGCGTCTCTCCGTTACACGACATACTCGACGATCATACAATGGAGAGACGAAAGTTGAAACGAAAACTTGTCACCATGGAGATTAAAAACAAGTATTCTCTACCGTCTCTTATTGCGATGCTTCAATCATTCGCGTTTCTTAGTTGCATATATGCCGGACCATACGTTTCTTTTCCGTGCACTATTCGTTAGCCAGATGAGATATTTCATCAATCGTGCTCGAAGAATATCGTAAAATAATTGCATGCCACTGTTATTTGCCTCGTCGTACTTTCTCGTCGAAATAAAATCATTTCGAGATTATGCGATGACATTCTTACATGTAAAATCTGGAGTCGAGAAGTTGATTCAGTTAGATTGCTCACTGATCAAATCGTAGTAACTTCAAAATATTCTTAAACTAACGCTAAAATAGAAGAATTCCATAAACATAATATTTTCATTTAAAAAAAAGTACAAATATAAATTTTCAATTGCAGTTTCGAACATTGACTAGCAGCAAATATCTCGAGTTCATCCACGCGTGTTCCTCGCTGTTTCGCAATTTCGTACATCGAAATATCGAAGATGTGCGGCGTGACTTTGGGATAAACGCCTCCGAGGGAAACTGGGGCATCAGCGATCTCAACTTGTGAACATTGGGCTTCCCTTGCCCCTCTTTCGGTCTCTCGCATCCTCGACTGTCACGAGTAACTTTCTCATCGCGTATGGAAAATTTTTCACGTTATACGAGAGTTAAGGGAACAATATCCGCGTACACGCGAGTCCTTAATGCTTTTTCCAATAACCCACGAAAAATCCCGTTGAAGCCGATCGGCAAAAGTTCCTTGTATATATTTCAGCTTTTATCCCAAATCGGACTATATCATGATAAATTCACGCCGCTAACACATTTTAACGAATAAGCTGTTTGTGCATATTTTATGCAGTGCGATTTCGCGCTTCGATCCTTGCAAGCGTCAGCGTTATACGTCATCGTGTCAACCGTTTTTTTGTTTCTTTCTACTACTTGTTTGGTGGGCTTTCAGCTTCGAGTATCGTTCATCAAACTCCCATGAGAGGAAGGGGGGGGGAGGTTCAAGTTGCCGTTGCAAGCTGCGTACGAGAGCGAGATTTCTCCCTCGTTGAATTCGCGCGCAAATGATCAAAAGCCGATGTACACCAGATCTCTTTCTCTCTCTCTCTCTCTACATCTCTCCCTCTTTCTCCTGTCAACTCGATGTCGCATTTCGATGCTTTTGCGAGTACCTTGATATGACTCGACGTATTCACGCGCATAATAGCTTGCTCTCAATGCATGAAGGACCAAAAAGAACGATTCTCGGTAAATGTGCATAAGCGAATTGGCCAGCGAATTAAAAAAAGGCGCATGATAATTTGAGATTAAATTTTTGAAAATAATAAGTGGATAAAGATAGAGTGGAGTTTAGCAAAATGTATCTTTTTTGCGATTATAACGAACTCGTCTGTATAGAGACGGGATGAAATAATGAAAGTCTTTCGTTAGAGAATCAACAACTGCCGAGACTGTTGAAAATTTTTAGAGAGACAGAGAGAAAAAGGGAAAAATTACGCTGCGCCGATACCATCGCGTTGCTCGTATGGAAATAGAGCTGTCTGGCGAGGCTGTCTCGCAAAACAGCGACATAATTGCCTCGACTTGCCTCTTTTCTTTCGAATGCTTGAAAATAAGAAAAATAATGAAACCACGTCTGCATCCAATAACATGCGAAGATTATTCGAGCCCTCGTTTTTTGCCTTCGGATAAAACGCACGAGTAACCGGTCGAAATCAAGCGCTCTTTTCATTATTATTATTATTATCATCATTATATTCCTCGAATAGAGTGCATATCCATGTCACGATCTAGAGAAAAGTCTCGAAACGCTTTTCGTCGTCGGAAATCGAACTTCGCGAGTCTCTCAAGATCCACGGATTTATCGATATTGCCATGTTTCTCCTCCTCTGCACTGCCGTCTTTTTCGTGAAATATCCATCTTGCGTATATACGATCTTTTATGCAAAGCGGAAAGTTTCCTCGCGACTGACTGAAGTGGATCGCGTCCTAGGGTCCTTTTCGTCGCTCGCGTATGAATATTGATATTCACGATTTCTGATGCTCCGATCTTTCCTGTCTGCCCGCTTGTCTACGAACGACGAATATTACGCGCTTGCCGAGAATATCGAGAAAATCATCTAGGTAAATTCTTCTTCAGCGAACATTTCCTCGACTGATATAAATCGCTTTCGGCGTAGAAAGTAGCCCAAAAGGTAGAATCGTGAATGAAAAACGTTAAACCCAATGGACGCAGGGTTGTCTCATTCGAGTCTATTGTACGCCAAGGTATGATAATGCCACGTGTCTCTGGACCGAACAATAGGAAAACGCTTCTTTTTTTATGTAACTTTTTTTTCTACCCTCGTTTCCCAGGACAGAGCGTTCAGCAGGTCCCATTATTCACCTTGTGCCTACTAGGCATTATCGTTCCGTATAGTCGTACGTCTGTATGATTCGTTTTTTATTTTTTTTTTTGCGTTCCAATGGGAATAGGTAGAGTCGAGTTGGTGAACGTGAATGCGAATAGTTACGAAGATATTTTTCATACCGGTTCGTTGTGGCTTGATAAAGCTTTTGTTTCTGAATGGCGCTGGTTGTACGTAACGCGAGCTTACTGGAAAGATAAGTATCGTTGCAAAAAAAAACTCAAATGGTCATAATTATGGTAGGACGATTAAATAATATTTCAAAGGATTATTATCATGTAAAACGTACATTACTTAATTGTTATTCTAATTGATATTTAATACCATGGTTATATCTCCAGTCCTTATCTATTAAAATGCGAAAAATCGAAAAAAAACATTGAAATTTTACGTATTTTCGGTTTTAGGTCGATAAATTGGTGCGCCGATAAAATACCTGTGATATTTTCGTTCAATGGGAAATTCCTATAAGAGTTTACTCCCAGGAATTAATTTCTCCAGAGTTATTTTTTCGGCTCTTTCTTTGGACATTCGGAAAAGTGCGCATCGCTGGGCATTTAAATTCCACTCGCTATACGAGGGGTGAACGCAAAAGCTTGGTTTTTTCGATTTTTAACTCAACCAATGTCAGAATCCGGAAATAGCACATCGATATTCGCTCTGTACGAGAAATTTTCAATTCTGCAAGCTCCCGTCAAAATTGTTTTGTACACAAATACTGTCCATCCCCTTAGGATATCGATGGTCCATGCTTGACCTTGGGTGCTCCTGAGTTACGCGTACGGATCGCCAGTATACAGGGTACGTGTCCTATTTGAAAGAGTACGGCTGAATAACTCTTGAAGGAAGCAAGAAACAACAAAATAGTTTATATAAAAATTGCAGGGTTCGAAGAGGGAAACTTGATGCTGATGAAATCTAGGTTCCAACGTCTTATGTTTTTATGTTGCGAACATAAACTTTCTTTTTCAAAAGCTTCAATTAAGCTTCGATTAAGATTATTATCGATGACGTTATCACGTTATCGATTACGACGTCAGGATGCACAACTTTCGTAAAGTCAAAAATGTTGTTGCCATTTGAAAAAAAAAGTTTATCTTCGCAACATGTAATAAAAACATAAGATTTGGGAATTTAGATTCCATCAGTATCGAGTTTTCCCATTCGAACCTTCCAACTTTTATATGAACTATTTTGTTGTTACTTGCTTCCATCAAGAGTTATTCAGCCGCGCTCTTTCAAATGGGACACTCTGTATACATACTAGCGATCTCACAAAAATGAGACTCGTTATGTCGCTTGGCCGCTCAGGTATAAAACCGACGCTTCAATTTTCGAGGTTTGAATTTATACCCGAGCGTTGCTGATTTTTCTGCTCATCTGCAGAGATGACCAACGCAATTGTTTATATATCTGTACAAGTATGCCTGCAGACAAGGACCTTAGTCCTTGAAAAAAACCACATCTTTTGTTTCCCAAAAATGACTTCAAAAAGGCTTTCATCAAACTTTCATCAGAAATTCTTCGTACACTAAGATTATCGCAATCGGAAGAATTTTGGACACTTCTCAGTCACAAAGTTTGAAACAATAATTTTTTGAAAATGTTATTCATGCAAAATAGTTCACCCTGGTTAAAATTCGATTCGACGAGTTTTCTGATCTCGAACCAGTTTGTGATTTAGAAGAGTTAACAGTTTCAGAATTGAACAAAGCCTCTGACTACTGCGGAGCACAATCAACTGATTGTTTGTCTGTCGATGTTGACGGGGGTTACACCTCTCACTCCCGATCAATTCCATCCTCCCGCCACCACATTTACGTGAATTCCTTTCATTCCTCGTACGTACGAATAAGCGCGGGTCTGACCAATCTTGTTTACTATGAGATATCTACAAACGAAATAAAAATGGATATAAAAACAGAGAAATCCAATCTCGTCGATGTTTCTTGATGAAAATTCCTGACAAGCTGCCGATTGCCGGTCAATCGCTCAAATCCGATAATCAGTGCAATCGAACATCGCATTTTATTTTTTCATCACAATTCCGACGGAAACTAATAGAGGCGAGCGCGAGTATTTGACGACATACGAGGGTTCAACCTAGGAAGTAAATTTTTGTATTCTACAAATTCGCACTAACGGAGAATTGTACAGATTGGCGAATTCCCAGATGGGTTAATATAACAAGTTTGCTTGAAACATTTCCGTGTTTTCTTCGGATGTATAAAACGCTAAGAAAATTGGCTGGGATGACGAGAGCCAAGCAATGTCTTGACTAACAAGCAGGCAACTCTAAAAAGTTTTTGTTTATAACGAGGTTGACCGAGATAGACCAATGTCGAGACAAATATACTCGCTTGAATATTTCGACAAAAAAATGCAGCATCCTATTTACTTCTCTTAGAGGGCGAGTAAAAACTTTAACTATACTAACTTAGCTGGGAAGATTTTTCTTATAGAATCGTTGAGGATGACGAATAAATTCGATCTGTTCACAATTTTCCAGCGTATCAAAAATATTCTTCAATATTGTTCCGACATGTACAACGAGATAATAAATTTAAGCTGAAAGCGGCACAGCTTCGAAGTATCTCAAAATAATACATTTTTCTAACGAAACCGATGGTGACAGTATGACCGTGAATAAGCGAGTAAGAGAGAAGCTTTGGAAAATTTAGCTCTTGATTTACGGAAGGAAGTTCATCTTGTCGAAAGTTCACATATATTTCCCGTAACCTTTCGTACACGAGTGGGTATACACATAGGCGGTATGAATTACCGATGAGCCATTAATCAGTCGAGTTCTCGTGCTAATTTGATGTAACTATGGAGCGCCGCTTCTCTCAACGGTGCATTCGCGGTGGCCGCCCGGAGAGTTAACCTCTTTCCGTCCCTCACTCTCTATTTTCCTCCTTCCATCCTTTTTCAGGACATAGGAGAACGCGTGTATAATATGCATGTCTCGTGGCTAGGTGAACCCCGAAGCGCGAGAGTCGCTACGGGGGTCTTGGGCGGAAATGGTTACGGGACGGTCCCCTGGGAAATAACGATCGAATCGGTTAAAACAGGCTGGATTCACCGCACGAGACGTAACATCGAACCACAATGCCGAAGCTCCTTTAGCCCTCCGTATTCATTGCTGCGTCCTCGAGTTAATGAAACGGCATTTAAGCCTACACCCTCCTATCGTTATCCGATATAATACCCGAACCATAGTCGCATACATTTCTACGCGTAGGACGTGTATAGGTGGATGGAAATATAAATATATATATATTTGTATATAAATGTATAAAGACTGGACGGCAAGGCTCCCAATAACTCGTGTTAGCAGTTCGGAAGTACCGCCAGCCGCCCAGGTCGACCCCAGAAACGGTAGGTTCGCGACTTCTTGGCTCGCGTGCCAAATTATTCAGTTTCCACAATTTCGCGCGCGTTCCCTCCCTCCTTGAGAGTCTCTCGACCCTCGCCATGACCGTTTCACCGATCTTTTATAACAATCGTCGCGATTCGAATTATATCGGCGGAAGTGAAAACGAATGATAATAATCTAATCACCGAGTCCAGGATATTTCTCATTACGAACGATAATCGAATTTCTTTCATTCAAACGAATCTTATCACTTTGAATGAAAGGAAAATTAATTCGTTTCTTCGAACGAAGAACGAAGATATTTAGAGTAATTTTGTTTTAATGTTTCACGTCCCATTTGGTATTTTTATCTTCCGGAGAAAGAAATTATGCGAGAAACTCACAAAGCGACTTTCGTACTGAAAATCGTCGCAGCAGGAACATTTTTAACGGAGCAGGAGGTGCTTCGCGACTCGAATCTGTTGCCGGTGTTCGAGTACAAGTTATTTCGACCCTTTTCGTTTTTAGGGGCGGTTACCTCGAGTATGGCGCGAGGTACAAAAAAAACGAGCAGCGACTTTGCGAACATACCGGAATTTCGCGATATTAAGTTTCCCTCTTGACTCGAATCTCCACTATCTCTTGGGATTCTCTCTCTCCCTCTCTGCGCTTCTCCATACATTGGTTATATAGCGAACCTTGAGTATCTCGCTTGGTTCTCGACTGTGCTTTTTCCTACGGCTTGCACGCTCTCTCGATAAAAAGAATGAGGTATATCCGGGGCGAAGGCGCGGCTGACGAAGGCGTAGTCGCGCATGGAAAGCAGCAGTATCATAGTCTCTGGAATGTTTTGAAATAGCTATCCCCGACCGCGCCGCCTCTCGTTTCTCGCTCGACGACGACGAAGACGACGGGAGATTTTCTCAAACATCTCCCACCATTCGCGACCAAACGACGTCTCGAGACTTTGCTTCTTTCGATTTTTCGAATTCTCTCTCTTTCTATCTCTCAGTCCCTCGTGGGAGTCTCGAAACTGGTGCTAATGTATAGAACGTACCACCTACTCGGACATGAACGGTTCGGACGAAAAATGGCACAGTCATTGGTCGCGATTAATTCATGCGAACGATTCATTAAAAAAATCTAAAAAATCTATAAAATAGAAATTTGCTTTTTAATTAATAAATTTATATAATTATTATATTGTGCAGCTATTTGGAAGATTTATTTTCTCTCGTGAGAGTCTCGGGTGAATCTTTGTTTAAGCAGGGTGGCCAATAACTGTCTGGTAATTTTGGGCTTTCATCCACCCCTCCGGGATTTCCCGTGTTCCTCTCGTTACAATGCACGTAACGCGTCGAGTACGAGATCGTTTGCAAAAATAATCCGCCATTCGCGCGCTAATAGTCAAAAATGAGAGAGAACGTAAAATCATCTCGCTCGCGCTCGACGTGCCAAGGCACTTGAAATTCGCGCAAAGCCTATTAACTTCTTATATCTATACAACACGATCTCTATGAAAACAGAATTTCCATGAAAAGGAGCTCGACTCACTCCATCTTCTTTTATTTTTTACGTTTGAGTGCGTCTCACACTGCAAATCTCGGAGAGTTTTTAACCGGTTGAGAACGACCCAGTAAACGACTTGCACGACGTGCCATTTTTCCTCTCACCCTCTCTCATCCCTCTCGCAGTTTTCTTTCCATTTTTTGTTCAACCCCTAAAGCTTGCATCTGTGAATTCTACGACAAACCAATGGCTCCGGCGAACAAATCTTTTCGCTGTGTGGGTACACGCGTTTCTCTCTCTCTCTCTCTCACCCTCTCTCTCATTCGTCTCGTTTATTCCACTTTCGTATACGACTTCCGGAACGATGCCATATACGCCTGAGTAACAAAGGAAATAGCTCGTAACGTCAACTCAGGCAGAATCTCATTCCTTATGTTGTTATTCAACAATGAAAAAAAGTCCACTTTTTTTATTATTGTTTTTCTAAAATTGCACAATCCTTACTGGCGAATGCAACGTTTCACGATATTCTAGGCGGAGTCGCCGAGTTTTTTTTTCATGCGACGAGAACATTTTCTTGCACAATCGTGTATAGTATTTTCCCTCTCGGCTATAAAAGAAACATTATAACGAAATTTATTTTTTCCCCACTTTTTCCGTCCGCGTGACGAATTTTTTTTTAATGGATTCCGGGGTGTTTTGCGTCTGTTAAAATTCTTCGCGTCGAAAATTCTGTGGGAATGAGACGCATGTTTATATATATATTTCGCGTACGCGTCGTTCTCGGGCCACGATCGCGAGTTCTCGCTGTTCTGAAAACGGCACGTGGCGTTGCGTGCGACTGGTCGAATTTTCTCTTCTCTCTCTCTCTCTCTCTGAGTTTGTCTCATCATCTCGTGTCTGCGTGTGATATTTTCTCTCCTAAGGCTAATATCTCTCGCTCCACGGCTCAAACGCTTCGCTCGTTCTCGTGCGTGAATCCCTCTGCTCTCGTACACGCGAGTTTCGTTGAGCGCGCGAAGAGCGCTCTCGGTCTTTCTCATTGGTCGACGTTTTCACGCCGACCTGCAGCATTATAGCTCTGGAGACTCGACCGAGTTTACACACCGTATAGCTCTTACACCACACGGACTAAACTAGAGAGAAGATACGGGAATACGTGGGGGCGTGTGTGTCCGTGCGATGTCTTCACACGGGAAAATGCGAGAAACTGCGATAGCGCGGGGGTGGAGACGGATTCTTGGGGTCGGTTATAAAAGTTATGCCAAGCCCAGAAGCCAGTTAGTGTGAGACACTCTAGAGTCCGGCTGCGCTCTGATAAAAATCCTCCCCGACATAATGGTTAGTTTTTGAACTTTTGAACGCTATCTCGAGTATTCGTTCGTTCGCCTCATTTTCACAAAAGCACCCTCTACCTTCGATATCTGCCTGGAAATTCGTGCATGCCACGAGCCAAAGTGGTGTTTTAGATACAATCACAAATAGTTTCGCATTTCCAACGCGTTATCTCTAACAGCACCGCAACCTTTTTCAAAATTGCAACAAGGATTAAAAAGTTCTTTGAAAAATTGACAAAGTTGTGCTCATTCATTTTTACTTCTCTCACGGTCGAATTCAATCTTTCGTTTGACTATAAAGAAATCATGACTACTTTTTTCATGAGATTGGAAAAAGAACGTGTGGAATTAATTATCGGTGTTTCTTGTTTCAGGATGAAGAACAAGTTAAAAGTAAGTAGACCAGAAAAATTAAGTCCAATGTCCAATATTTTCCCAATCGACCTGATTTTTTTCGATAATTATAAGTACGATTCGATTAAAAGTCTGACGTTATAAATAAAAAGAAATTGATTAATTCGCGTTTAATTGTTTGCTCGGGGTGTCAATGACTGTGCAACGTTCGTTTCGACTCGTCGTCCGTAGTCGCGAGTTCGCTGTACATGAGTCACGTGAGACCGCGGTAGAATATAACGTTACGATCGATCGTGCCGTTCGATAGCCTTCCTGTGTCAACGTATAATACGATACCATTGAATCCCTCCGTGACCATAGGGAAAAAGAACCTCGCGGACTTGGCGAAGTCTCGAACGTGTCTCGCGATTAGACCACTCGATTAGCAACTGCCAATCAACTCGTAGCATCTTTCGGTACGTCGAGAAACGAGTCAACGTACGGGCATCGGTCACGATTTACGTCCTGTGATGGAAACTCGGAGTTTTCCCGAGGGTGGAGCCCGAAACACTGTACGATAACAAAATTACGACGAGTCGAATCCACGCTTTCGTCTACTCGTTCCATCTCGTATCGTCTCATCAGTTTTGTTTCGTATCGCACCCACATAGACCAATCACGCATCACGTTAATTCATCCCCGACGAAAAGTTTCAAATTTAACGTCATCCCTTATTCGCGCAACTGGGTCAACGGGTCGAATTTTTCTCTATCCACCGCAAATGAAACGATCGTCCAATATTTTCGCGAGCGAAAACCCATTCGTCGAGGATAAGTGGTGATTTATAAAACGTTCCGAAATAAATTTTCGACTATACGTATTCGTACGTCTACGTTCGATTCTCGTTTGTCGACAGCGTGTGTTGACAGCGCGAATTATTATCGAGGTCGCGTGGTTTTTTATTTTTCTCTCGCTCTCTCTTTCTTCTTGTTCGTCTTTTCCGTGCGTACAAGACAATATCCGCGTATAAAATCGTGAATGAGCGTGGGAGCGAGGTATACAATGAGAATATCCAGTACACAGAAAAGCGGAAAAATCATGACGATTTATTACCCCGATACTACCCTCTGTGCGTGTCTGTATTTTATCGAGGGTTGGTAGTTATACACCGGTCGAAGTATCGTTGGTTCGAAACGACCCTTGTTACGCGATGCGTTTTATCTCGCACGTCTTCCACCCACTCCTCAAAGTCCGTCGAGAGACGAAGACTTCGTCGTACGAACGCCGACGTCTTGGTGCAAGTACGAGCATCGACGATATAACCATCGCATCGATACATACACAACGAGACGTAAGGAGACGAAGAGTCGAAAGAGGATGAGACATTTTTTACTAGGTCGATCGGGGCACACGGTTGATACCGGAGTTAGTGTGTAACAGCGCGTCTGACCTAGTCGAGACTTTGACTACTGCGATGTATACGAGCGCATATAGCGGGCGCCGCTTTATCACTGTATTTTGTTGCTATATCGAAGTAGCAAGATTGCACGTTTGTTCGAACGTTTTTCTCTGTTCGCTACACGTTGGAAACGACTCGATGAAGAGTAATATCGGAGCTTGGAGTATCGGGACGGAGAATGAGAAAGCGCAAGAATGAGGACAAAAATATTATCGCGAGAGCGTAAATACGTTTATCGGTGGTACCCGTAAAAATTTCAGTCTGGCGATGATCAAATATTTTCCGGACGGAAAATAAAGATCTTCATTGGCGTAGAAATGAAAAAAAATGAAAAATTGATAATATTCTCAAAGGGTTGAAGACAAGATTTGTTTGAAAGTTGATACAGTATTTTTGTAAACATCGTGATCAAATATCAAAAAAAATATTCGAATGATTAAAAAAAATCTTGATGAAACGCGATTAAATTTCATCGTTAATGAAGGCAACGGTATTATTCGATCGACAGCGACAAACGTTTATCGATCGGAATTCGCGAATACTAATTTCAGTTCTTACGCAATTTTCGTAGCAACGCGCTAGAATTCTCTCGGTCTCGATAAATAAACATCGAACGTTCCTACTACTATACGAGTCATATTTATTGACGCGTCGCTTTTATGCCATCGGTGTTTCGCCGCTGCTGCTTCGGCAAGCGCTCACTGAGAAAAATCTTCATAGACGTTTGTGCGTGCCCAGCGAGTACGAGAATTTGAATTGGCATCGCTAAGAAATGTCGTCGAGATCGGTTTCGAGGGAAAAATGGAAAACGAGTTGCGCACGAGACAAACTCGAACTAGACTCGAACTCCCAAGCTTCCTCTCTCACCAGGGAACTTTTCATCCCCCGATACCAATCCTTGCATTCGTTCTTTTTTCACGTTTTTCTCATTATTATTATTATTGTTATTTCAGTGCTCAGGAGAGCTTTCTCCATGTTCGACTCGACCAAGGCAGGTAGAATCGAGAAGGAAAAAGTGAGGACGATCCTAAATACCCTCGGGCATACTTTTGATGATCAGGAGCTCGAAGTTCTTCTCGAAAAGGAGGACGAAGACGGTAAGTCAAGCGTTTTGTATTTTTTACGATCTTTCAATATTTTGTTAACTTTTTTTTTATGGACGATTTAACGGCGCGAACGTAAAACGAAGAGAAAAAGGGTGAAGTAATAAAAGTGGCCTATACATAGATGGATGTGCAGAGTTATATTGATTTAAAACGCGTTATAGACACGTAGTCAAACGTGGCACGTGTTGCAATCATCTTTCGGAGTCGGATCACCGTGTATCGAGAATAACTTCATGTATTATGCGTTTCAAGGTGAATTTGTAGAAAATCATACATTTCCGTTAGTTCGTCGCTATAGCCTGAATACGATGAATTTCTCTACGATACGTGTGTACATAGATGTACGAATTGGATCGATTTATTGATTTTGAACCGCAGGTGGGCCAGATAAATCATGTAATATCGTATTACGTAGGGTCGTGCGAAGAAACACGCGCACTACTGCGATTTAACCTCCGGATAAAAAAAATCGAGCTATAAACGAGCTGGTTTCGATATCGAGAAAAACAAAATTTATCGTATACGCATCTTTCCGATCTTTGTAAACGATCGTCCACTTTGGTCCTTGCGGCAAAGTTTCCCGACTCCGAGGCGACTGGAAACTAGGAAATAATAGAATTTTATCGAGTTTTAATGAGAACAAAAGGTGGAGAAAGATAAAAGTTTTACCGGGTGAGCTTTCGCCATCGTGTCTATTAAGAATCGATTATAGGAAACAATTTTAGCATCCCTCGAACACAATTTTAACAGCCACCGAGCAGTTTGCAAACTATTAGTATCGAATTTCCATCCAACCTCTTTGTTCGCACATTCGAAAATGTTATCTCTCTAATTGTCGCAATTTTCATTGGAACTTTGCTTCTGTGAAACGTTTCGAACGAAAATTAACAAAGTGAAAAAATATTAGACGAATCTTCGGATCTGGGTTGCACCCTCGAGCGTGCTCTTACCCTCTTTAGAAAAATAGGGAAGCTAGTGCTTTGAGCCAGCGCCACATTCTTCTATTCTGTTGAAACGTGAATATCAATGTGATTAAACTTTTCGATAAAAATCGGTCGAATCTTTTTGCATATCAGTGTTACACGTGTCTCGTTGATAAATAGATAAATTTTATGGAATCGAGAGCAGCGAGCATATCGTCGAGAGACTCACGGATAACATATAAACAAAAAATAAGCATGTATATCCTCACATCGACTCTCGCCTCTGTCGATAGCTTTAGTGATCGCACTGCGGAATCTGACATTTGCGCAAAAATTCGGATATTTTAGCGTCACGTATGGACGATTCGCAAAGAGTTTTGATGACACGCGGAACTCGGAGGGACAGATATGGTGATCCGCGTAGAAATATCAGGAAGTAGGTATAAGCCGCAACCGTTCCGGTCGTTGGTTTATACACGTGTGCAGGAGGGTTGCATATCGGCTATATTTATGTCACCTAATGCTTGCACTCCAGGGCATACGTAGATATAACATTCCGCTCGATGTTATACGGCCTGGCCCTACGTAAATTCAAACAGTCTCGTGACCGAGAGTGAGAGGGAAAGAGGGAGGAAGAGTGAAAGAGAGGGTGAGCGTGTCAGAGAGAGAGAGATAGAGAATGGGAGAACGCGTGCTGGCTCGCTCCAGCTGTTTAATGCAAGAGTATGCATAAACATTTGGTATTTAATTGGCGAGCGTGTCGCCCGATGCGAGCACGTGCAATGCCAGCATAAATAGGATGTGCGCTATAGTCACGCTTGGGCAACCCGAAGGGAATATGAGAGCTCATAGGTAACCTCCACCATTTGGTTATACTCGTATGTATACCTCCTCTGGACTACAAATAGGAACTCTAGTGCTTCTAGCTTTAGCCGTTTTCGACAAATGGGGAATAGTTATTAGCGCGCGCTATAAACGTATTAAGCTTTTGACAACACCGTAATTCACGTGATTTTCATATTTAAATAACACACGGGCCGTGTTCAAACGCACAACCATTAGAAATCATTTTCAATCGAGTATCTATGAATAATTGTTATCACGGTTAGTTTGTCCCATAGCGGAAAATGATAGGAATCGTGCCATACAACCGGAACGAATATTCCGAGAACTGGAATAACAAATCAACGGAGATAAAAATACAGTTTACCGATACGTTTGGGTTTTGGGGTTGCGACAATACCCTCAATTATCTCGGAATCGAGCGTTGCGAAATAGTCGAACGGTTGGTTCGGAATGCAGGGTGATTATTTTCCATTAGCGAAAGATTGAATACCCTAAAAATGATTCCAATTTAATGAAAATTTGACATGTCCGTAAAATCTTTGCTAGACAAGAAGTTCCTCAATGATATCATCTGTATTGGAAACACATGCAAGAGCTCTTAATCGGTGATGCAGCCAGCGTATTATTGGCAAGGGTATTGAGCATGAAAAGCAAGGACAGGGTAGGTTAGCTCGTGTACAACCAATTTCGCAGATATGCTCGAACGAAACTCTGCGACGTCGTGCGTAACGAGACCAATATTATCGTATAGGCATATATAGAGGAAGAAAACGTGATCGAGAGGGAGAGAGAGAGGTGTGAGGGAAACGCTGCTGTTCAAGGGATACAACACATTGTACGAGGGAGCACCGGAGTCTCTTGCCCTTCTGTGGAGATTCTCGTTAGCCGGTATAACGAGGTGCACCACACATACGTATATATACGTCACTACCATGGTGGCGTATCGCTTTGCACGTAGAGAGAGAGAGAGAGCGAGAGAGAGGGTGTACGCCAACTGCAAGTCGATTCACCGGAGGGCCAAACAGAGTGACTGCCTGCCTGGAACTCTGAAACTGGGTGCATGCAACGCTGTGATTCCGTATTAGTCTCACGTTAGCTTCTACAATGGTGTTTACCTCCTGTTTAGTCATCGAACCTCCGAGCTGGCTTCTAAATTAGTAGTGATCCAGAAAGGGTTCATGATCGACAATAGGAAGTAGAAAGACAATAGAGTAAACAACACCTGGAACAACAAGCTGCGTATTTGCGAAAGGGACAATGGCAGAAACGACCAAATTTGAGGACTCTTGTAATTCACGGATTTATCAACGGTACAATTATCGAGCACGTTGGAACGAAGAAAATGAATTAATTTTAACTCGCGATCATTGAAAGGCCAACGCGGTATTGGAAGCGTCGCGACGTTATTACGACAATTAAATCGTAACTGGGTATCGGCAAAATGTAAATGTGGCAGTTACAACGAGACGGAAATTCACACGACGTAATTGTTAGCAATTACCTTATAATCGATAATCGTACGATGTTATTGTGATAATTGGTCCACAATTACAGCCTTGTTATCTATTTCGATATGTTCTTAACGTTCGTTATCCATAAGTGGCCAATCACTGATCGACCGTTGGACTATCCGTTCCGATGGCCGAGCTATTCGCACCCTCTCATTTTTTTAACCCAACTTTCGATCCAGTGAGAAAAGTTGTATAGGAAATTCGCGTATACCTCCTAACTCACGGGCCTGTTTGGCTCTCGTAACGCTCGCATTATTATTCCACACACGTCGTTTCCATCAGTGCTCGAGCGAGTTTCCTACGATCAATGGGGTTGTACAGTTGATTCAGATTTAATCCCCCGACGTGTACGAGAGAGGGAGTCGATACCGTTTGGTGGAGGGTGGGGAAGGGGAGAGGGGAGAGGGGAGATGGTGGGATTTCGCGAATGGCGACGGGAGTGCCGCGTATACTATATGCATGCATGCACGCTTTGACGAAAGTGGGTAAAAGCAGCAGCGCCGGGGAATCTAGCGGAATCGGTGATCGAATTCCAAATGCAATTATCACCGTCACGCTTGGTATACGATCGCCGAAAGAGGGATCAATATATCTATATAGATATATATATAATAGAGAGAGAGCGCCTGGAAAATTCATCTCGCAGTTTAATTTAACGATCTTCGTATATGCGAGCCCTTCCAGCGCTGTCCGCGCGCGATCACATGTGGACCAGAGTTTCACGAAAATTGTAAAATAATTCAGAAACAAAACATTACATAATGTGAATTAAATGATAGAATGATTAGTAAAAGCGTTGAAAAATTGTCACGAACGTGCAATCGTTTATTTTCATATTTTCAGGGAGTGGCGTGTTGAACTTTGACTCGTTTTATCGGGTCGCGACCCACTTTCAAGAGGAAGACGACGAGGCGTTGCAGAAGGAGCTCAAGGAAGCTTTCCGACTGTACGACAAGGAGGGCAATGGTTACATTCCGACGAGCTCGTTGCGCGAAATTCTCGCCGCGCTCGACGATCAGATAACGCCCGATCAGATGGACGGTATGATCGCCGAGATCGACACCGATGGCTCTGGTACCGTTGACTTCGATGGTGAGTACATTTTTTTTATCTACGTTTCTCAAATACGATAATGAAACGAGACAACGATTTTCACCAATTCTCATAAAAACATTGACGAACCCGAGAATAAGAAATCGAACAAAATTATAAAAATATTCCACGTAAGAAAGAATAATTGTTTCTTTTCTCATGTACGAACGAAAGAAAATAACGCGAGACAGGAAGTGTAGGAATGAAAACACACCGAGGTACGGACCAGAGAGCGCTTTTTAATTTTCTTCCGCGGTACAAAAAGCCGTAAATACACGACGGTGAAATATTCCACTTGCGAACCGGAGCCAAGTTTTGCGTGTGTAGGAATTCGCCGGACACAAACGGCCAACGGGAATAAGATTTTAATAGCGGACGACGAAAGCTCGCGGCGTTGGAGCCTCGCGTGTAACTCTCGCGTTCGTCCTTTCCACTCCACCACTCGTTGGTAGACCGAGCCCTTTCTCGTTTGCCCTACGAGACATGTACGAAGGAGACCGCATATTGCGGAGATTTAATTACTCGACAAGCTTTGTACGAACCATTTGTCCACGCTCCTTACCACGCGTTCATGGCGTACAAAGCAAAATATACGCGATAATTCTCTTTGCTGTCTCTCGTGGTACGGACAATCGCGGTGGACAGCTTAATATTGAGCCTTTGAGTTCGCGTTCTCGGTTCTTATAGCTTAACTTTGTTCAACATTCGGATAAACGAACGTTCGAAATAATTTTATCGCGAAATAATAACGAAAATAATTTTGCAATAAAGCTATGATAATGTTTTTTATAAATATAATGTTTGATTACGAAAGGACGATGAACTAGGATATTTTTACAATAGTCGAGAAAAACGACAATATTCATATTTCTCGTATAAAGATTTTTTAAATATTTTCTTTTTCCCGATAGCGCTCGTCTCTGTTCACAAACGTCGAAAGATCGAACGGTCTTCTATTCGGTTTAATATGCACATACATATGCATATATATATATATTATTTGCTATACGAAACCGTACGGCTCGAACCACTTGCTTATTCCCTCTATTTTCTTTTTACCCTTTTCCACGAATTCTCTGTTCAAATCGGTATATCTATACCCGTTACCGGTACAGCCAACACGCGTTGGTACATATAAGCCCAGGAGATTCCGTGCCCAAAGCGAACGCGATTTCCTTTCTATTTCCTCGCTGGCTTGTTCTCTCCATCTCAGTGAACAAAGAAAGGCAAAAAAAAGAAAATAAATAAGATACACCCCCCCCCCCCCCCACACACACACAGGAAAAGAACAATAAAACACATTTTTTCTATCACGGGTATCGCAAGACATAAGATTTGACCTACGATCGCGAGATATAATGTCATAAGGTTGCCCCTTTTCTTTTTTTTCATTGATAAACGATATCGCGTTGTGCTTTGCATTTTTCTCAGGCATGTTCACGGTGCACCGACTTAGCTATGTATATAGCACGATAATCGTAATATTGATCGAAGACATGCACTACCAGACCTTCCAACGATGGGTTTGCTCCCTCCTTGCTTCCCTCCCTCTCTCTTTCTCTCTTTATGCTGCATCAATCTCAGGAGCACGTATGAATACAAGTATACGGTTGACGTTGCAACTATTATATCGTCGCTATGATCATTATAAGGCCAAACTGTTATCGCGAAGCGTATCAGTCTAACAACGGGCGTTTCAAAGCTTCCTCCTGGAAGGTGAACCACTAGTGACTTTCAATCACAATCTAACCTCTCCCACTTTGCGAGATCGTGCTTAAATTTACCCCCAACCCCCTGTCTTCTCCCTATCACTCCTTGCCCCTCTACTGCTACGAGAAACAATTAAAATTTAATTGCGCTTCACCTCTTAATTATCCCAGCGGGATACTCGTCGTCCAGGTTCTTGAACGTCCGATACATTCCCTTCGCTCATTATCCCTTCTCTCCCTCCCTGCCCAACTCGTTCGTTTATGCAAAACGAGCTCGCGAAAAGCCTCTTCGAGTCATTGCTCGATTTTATCGAATTTCATCGCAAATCCTTTTAACATCGGGCCGTTTAACGTCATACGTTCGATCTCTTCGAACGGTTGTATCCACTTATCAATTGAATATCATTCGAAATTTCGAGAGTTCGCGTATAAAATATAACGGGAGCTCGATTGTTAATTAAATCGTGAATTTTTCATGACAAGCGTGAGCGCTATAGCCTTCAATTTATAGTTCGAAAGCGCGCTACCGAGGGAGGACGAGGGCGAGAGACATGGAATAGTCGGTGTGTTGAATACGCGACCGCACACACCGCGTGTGTGGCCACACTGGACCTGAAAGTTATCGGATTTCATAGCCGCAAGTGCATTATCAGCCCGAAAGTTGAGAATCGGTGATGCAATTTGTGAATTTCGTTGTGATGAAAAAATCGATCGACCTACACGTACCCTCTGAGTATAACGAAACCCATCTCCCAACCCCTTTATTGACGAGTCTGAAAAAAAAAATTTGTATCGCGGATCGAAAATGTTGGGTTACGGGGTAGGGGGTTGATAAATTAGACCAAACTTTGCGAGTTTCGCGTGTCGGTACTTTACGTCATTTTTGGGTAAAGTTATTAAAGAACTTTTACACGAAATACACAAATACAGACGCACACCAGGCTTATGAGAGGAAATAAGTAGGAACACGCTGCTGATGACACGAGTCCCCCGCGCGGGTTTCGGAAGAGGACAAAGTCGTTGTCGCGCACACGCTTCGTTCTCTGTCTCGCTCTCCCTCGCTCGTTCTTTGGCTTGACGGAGCGTCGTCACGAATAATACCGCTTATACATACGAAAGTTTATCGTTGAAACGTGAATCGCGTACAGCTGACGTCCTCGAACAAACGACCATCCACCGAAAACCCCACCGGCTACGATATACGCAACTTCATCGTCGACGAGCTTTTCCGTTCCTTCGTCGTTCCTGAAGGATTTTAAGGCCACACCAATCTCAACCCCATCGTTTCACTCGTGCAATTTATATCGTATCGCTCAAGAATCCTTTCAAACGCACCGTGGGTCACGAAAGCTATTACATTTTGTTGCCTTTTTTTCATTTCAGAATTTATGGAGATGATGACCGGCGACTAGAAATATCGTGAACGTGCAGAACGAAAAACCTACGATCATCGGCTCGCCGAGCTTGAAAAAACAAAACACTCTTCGACTACAAAGATGCCTGCGAAATACCAATGACCGCAGTTTGACATTTTTTTCAACTCGCGAGTAACAAAACGCGTGAAGGAAATATATATTTTTTTTCATTAAGGAATCGTCATCATTTCGTATAAAAAAAATATGTAATGAAAAATATGAAGAAAGAAAAAACAAATATATATTCTATACTCTTTTAAGAAAGTGTTTTCATTGGAGCGAACGGTCTAACGAGGAAGGCATTGGGTTGTGGCAGGACTGTGTGGAAGTTATGGTTAGCAAGTAAGGGGACATGATGACGGGGATGCTGCGAGTGGAAGATTTTAATTACGCTGTTCGCTTAATCAAGAGGCGGTTTGTGCATGGTTTGAAAATCAAGCTGATGAATCCCCGAGGCCGAGACTCGAAAGTACGGGGATTAAGGGCTCTGGGTAAAAAATTGTATAAAAAGGGGATGAAAGAAGGCGCTTATATACATATATAAGATACGCGACCAGAGGAAAAAAGCAACAGCAGCGTGAGTCCGATAAGAAATAAGCTATTGTCCAGAAAATCTTTTATTTCTCGGCACATTTCACATGCCAGAGAAAACGACCGAAAGAGAAAGAGATAGGGAAGAACGTAGGGAGGGTAGGACAAAAGTTGAAATCTTTCGTTCGCAGCGTGCGAAATTCTTGTTTAAATATTTATTGTTCTATCGTGAGAGCGTTCGTAACGAGGTAAGGGTGGCGTCGAGTTATACGTGCGAGAGTGTGACACGGCTGTGCATTCTCGACGCGAACAGCAACGCCATAGTGAGAGCAGCAGCTGCTGCTGCACCAACACAGCGAGCGTTTTCCCTCAGGGTAGTCGAGGATTTAAAGCAGCCCTGCGCGCGTGGTCTCACGTTCGCCCCCGGCTGCTTCTACTAGATTGTGGGTGAAAGCTAATGGCCCGTCCAGTCACCGACGCCTGGGCGTACACACACACACACACACACATAGATATGGAAACTACTCGGTCAGATCCACTTAATCCACAAGAGCGGAAGGCGGAGGTATCGTTTATGAAAAATGATGAATTATAAATGTTATACCGATGATTGATAAGATCCGATTTACCTTTTCTCGAGGGAAGGGGCTCGAGGGTTGACAAATTTCTGGATTTATTGTTTAGCACCTTATGGAGGAAAGAGGACATGGTTGGATCTTCGGACACTTAAATTATCAAACTTTGAAGTTCTATAGTTACCTATGTAAATCTCTAAGGTGAGAAAAAGCCCAAGGGTTTTTCAGTGGAGCGCAACCATGTCTCGTTAACCCAACGAGACATGGTTGTGGTCACTCATTCATAAAACCCAAAGAAGCTATCGACCAGTATCCCGCAGTATCCCTGGGTATACCCTAGTTTCGTCAATGCATCACCCAAATCGCACACTACAAAGTTTTTATCTCATACTAGTGAGATAAGAAGGGTCACTAAATCATTCTTTATCGAGTTGAATTCTAGGTCGTTACAGAAATATTAGATATAAATCTGTGTACTAGGTATCACTGTTATCATTATGAACGCCTTTAAACAACTAAAATCGGCAAAAATATTACTAAATAATAATAAAATAATTTGACGACAGCTTTATACATATGTAGAAATGAGCGTTCCATGCATAAATATTCCATTAATTGTATAACCTGGAAAGTTTAATTAATGAAAAAGCAGACAATTATGCAACATTAATTATTCTATTGTTATTGTTGTAAAAAGATGAGTACGCGTAGAAAACGTTCTCTTTCTTTGTCATTTTTGCAGATTCTTCCAAGGACACTGACAATCTGGGCCAAGGTAGGTATATATTTCATCGATGCGACGTGCGCCAATAAAACTGGCGGCGCGCAAGATAACTATATATATATGAGGGGGAGGTACTATATTCATTCATACAGAAGAGAAAGCGAAGAATGAATCGTGGGGTCCGTAGTTGGACGTTTGCCCGCCGTTATTGGTGCCTACGCGTCCGTGTCGACTTCACCCCTTGTACACACATACATATGCGTATTGATACGCGTACCCATACATATATATTTTCTCAATCATCGGCTCATCGAGTTCCAGCAAGAAAATCCTTTTTTTCTGCCTCGAACGTTTATAGCATAGAACCGATTATCTACAAAATTTCGTCTCTGTCTTGTCCCTTTTACTCAGCCCCAACAATGAAAACCACTCCATATCCGTTTACGTTTACATAAGACAATATAGATAAATACTCAGAAAACTTCACGGTCAACACGAACATCGAAGCGTTGCCCTCCGAGCCTTATATTTATGGCGAAGAAAGATGTACTGCATACACAACCCCTTTCCTTGGCAAGTTTCTTCGCGTGATAACGTTCCGAAGCTCCTGACGTTGATTGCGTGCCCACCGAGTATTGTAGTTGGGTTAACATTTCTGTCTTGTGGTAGAGCGAGTTTATCTCTCGTTCTCCCTTGTCTTTCAACCGCAAACTTAAGTATGTACGAAATGTTGTTCGAATAGAGACGACATTGAAATCGTGAATCTAATGAGACAGAGAAAGAGAGAGTAAGGTAAGAGACAGAGAAAGAGAGTAAGGTAAGAGACTAAGGATTTACCTCCTCGCCACCAACGGCAATGATACGTACGTATCTCTGAATGTGCACATATATGAACGAGCCGGGGGTTGGTTGAGTTTATGCCTCGAGAGACTCGACCCGAGTGGCACGGGAAATGTATTTGCGCATCATTATATCGAGGGTCGTACACAGAGTGGAATATGTGCTCTGTACGTACATACAACTCCGTAGATGATTTTCTGGGACTCTCACAACGCTCTCTCCACAACTTTTGCCATCTACAGACACAAAACGAGCCCTTCTTCGTTTTTTTCTTTTTCACTCGCTTTTTTTCTCTCTACCCTGCCACTGTTTCTCTCGTCTTCCTGCCTCCCTTGCTCGAGAGTTTTATCAATGTGTTTGTGGCCCGACGAAGAAACTCCCTCTTCCCTTCTCCACCTCGTGGAAGCCACATCCCAGGGATCAATAAGAAGCTTGGGTGCAAAAGCAAGAGCAGCGTCGAAAAGTTATGCTCCCCGTGAGAGGTCTCCGGGAAAGAACGAGAGACGAGGTGGGTGAGAAACGAGAGACGAATGGATAGACCGAATAATAGAGAATTGGGAAATTTCGACAAGGAGATGTCCGCGAGGTGGACACTCCTTGTGACCCTCGTCTCCCTTGGGTAGAGATTGATTTAGCCGGTGGAATCACCCGGAAGATTAATCCGTTCCCTCCCTCGCTCTTTCTTTTCGTGTTTTTCGCAATGACCAAAACGATACGAAATATCCCTGGAACCGATCCCTTTCGCTCTCTCTCCCTCTCCCTCTTTCCATTTTCCTCTCGTGCAACTTGTGCGAGGGGAACTTGGAAATCGACGAGCGATAAAAGATATGGTCTCACCGATATCGAGAAATTATGGTTTTACCCCCCGGGGAGAGAAGGGAAGAGGGGTTAGCATTTCCGCTCGGCTAGCTACCAAAGACATCGGCGGGAAGTAACACGGCCACCAGTATCCCGGATATCGAGAGAAAGATTCGGGCGTGAGCGCTCGGTTCGTGAAGAGAACGGGGATTATTCAATCGCCCTCAGTTACGTGCCAGAATTGCGGAGAAGTCCACGTGTGTGTGTGTGTGTGTGTGTGAGAGAGAGAGAGAGAGAGAAAGAAAGAGAGTGAGAGAGTATGGGGAAAATACGAAAAATAAAGACAACCTTTCTTTGTTTGGAAAACGTACAGATAGTTGCACGCCAGTTCTTGCTAAAGGGGGATGACAATGACAAACGATGTTTGTACAGTAGTAATTTAGTATCCCGTTTTGACTTCATTTTAAATCGCAACGGTGCTCTTACGTTTGAGAATACGTAGAAACTTCAATTTTATGGAGAGATCTTGCATGTACGATATTTCAAAAGCGCAGCATCCATGCAAGAAGATGGTCGGGTGTAAAGTGCGCACAGCTTGAAAACGCCCCGAGTATCGAGCTCTTCCATTCCGCAAAGTATGTGCTGTATCGCTTGGTCGTTTTTGTGGACTCCGCACCACTGACAACACTCCAACCTAGCGATCTAGATGTTGCTAAACGAGAATCCGTATTGCCTCAATAAACAGCTGTAACGCCTTTTGGTACGAATAAGGGAGAACGTAGCGAGAAAGATAGAGATAGAGTGAGAGAGAGAGAAAGGCTGAGAGGGGTTTAGCTTTTTCTCTCTCCGCACTTTCTCAAGCGGTTTTTCGGGTCATTTGGCATCGTGAGCATTACCCCCGATGAAAGTACCTTTCCTCGCGAACATTGTCATCCCGGCACTTCGCGATAATCTACAGAGGCTGGCGCATTTCTCTTTCTCTCTCTCTCTCTCTCTCTCTCTCTTTTACTAGTTGGCAACGAAAACGTTTTCACCCTTCGGGGCCATGGCGACAGTCCATCAAGACCGTCATCTAATATCTACCGTCATCTAATCATTCTGCCCCCCCCCCTTCACCAGTTCATGGATTAAGTGGTTATGCAGTTTCTACATCAGACCTCGATCAAAGATCGATAACAATGGTCATCGTATTTTCATCAAATAAATTTCATCGAAAAAAATTCGAAACAATTAGGTATACGTTAAAATAAGGATCTCGAAGAAATTATTCTAATTAATTTTACGACGTATCAATAGTGAACGATTGTTGGAAAAATAATGTTATAAATTTTTTAAGATTTAAAAAAGCTAATTTGAAAATGTTATTATTTTATTATTAAACGCAAATATTTTTCTCAGTGGGATATTCACGACTCGCCTCATACGAATTACTCATTTTTTGGCGTGAAGATTGATCAGTTCGTCGTCCGTGAAACGAGTTAATGCACTCGTGATTTGGAACTTCGGGACAAATCACCATGGATTAATAATGAAGGGAAAAAATAAAGAAAAAAGCGTAGTGCGAAAGCGAGGCACGACTCGAGCTCGTCGTTGTCGCCGGCGTTGTCGTCGTCGTCGTTGGAAAAGCGAGTAGAAACGGGGGTGCACCCAGGGCATCGATCGGTCTACGCTCTCCCAAACCGCCCTCAACCCCGACCTACAACCACACGGAAATCCCGAGCCAGCACTCGAATCCCGAGCTGCGTTCCTGGTTTCCTCTTTTCGGTTTTCCTCGTTTTCGCAGCAGGTATTGCTTTTATATCCGGTGAGATTGTACTCGTCAAGAGGGCGCTTTCTCTCTCTCTCTCGAGTAAAGAGGGTCCATAGACCCATTTCAGGGTCTATGGGAGAGAAAAAGTGTTTTCTGGCTTTCTCACCTTTCGTTTCATCTGGTTCTCGAGTGTGCTTTTGACAGGTCGTGATTTCAAGAATATCTCATCGCCAGAACACTCGGAGAAAGGCCGAATCATTTGTCCCTTCAATGTTCTGGGCAATTGGAAAATTTGCAGGTGTCTGGCTGAATTGCAGACTGTTGGGTCTGGGGACTATAGTCGATATCCAGCAAAGGGCTGGACAGTTCATTCCCAAGCAACTGCAGTTTACTCGATGATTATCCCTGAGTTGCAGCTCAATGACAAATGATTGATTATCAAACGCTTGATAATAATTAGCAGGCTTACGAGGTATATTACAAATGGTGGGACGAAGGAAAGAGTGAAACCACATACCCTCTCGTTGGTGGAAAGTTTTCAATCGAAACCCCCCATTCATAACTGAATTAAAAAACATCGATTTTTCGATCGACTATTCGATTTTACATTCCACTTTCGCTTATACAGTCACGGTAATATGCGTATCTCGGGGGAAAAGTCTAGCAGTCTCGTTTGAAAACATAGCACGAGACCAAGTAGTCGATATTGGTGAATAGTCAGACGCGGACGCTTGCTGTATTTTTCTTCTTTTGACCGGCTAGGTTGGTCGAGAACGATTTTCTTCGAGACGGTTCAGGAACAATGGCCAATAATAACCATTGTTGCAAACTACTTCGTGCAGGGTGCCCACAGAGACACATCATAACACAATTAATTGTTAACGACCTTCGACCCGGTTTGGACTGTCGTAAGCGTGTGCTGGTACGAAGTTGGGCAAATCGAGGGGAAGAACTTTCACGGGTGAAGGTCTTACTCGTACGTACTCACTAGGTGTGATGGCCTTGCATAGTTTATTCGTCCTACGAGATAGAAACTACCGTCTATATTACACGGTGGTTTTGCGACGAAGCTTAAGATAGTTTCACTCGAGGTTTCGCGAACGCACCCTCAAAGCATCTTACGCACTGTTCGCAACGAGGTCGTATAACTTTAACACCTTACAGACAATGACAAGATATTGTGAGAATTTTAACGAACACCTGCGACCACCCTCGGTTCCTAAATCCGACGTCCATGAAAATAGTCAAAAATGTACCACCAAAAACACATACATTTGCAAAATACTTTGCACTTTGTACAGAATTGTGCAAATTTCAATTTTACATAGCACCTGGGCGAGTTAGAAAATATACTCCTTATAATTTCATAAGAATCAACGAACCATTTTGGTTTCGATGAAAATTTTAATTTTTAGAAAATATTAAAAAATCGTCTCACTAGCTTTCAACGGTATTCGTAAGAAAATCATTCGATATTATTTTATGATCAAATAATAGTGAATAATTTTCGTCAAAGGCGCCTTAAGGTAAATGTTTGAGTATCTTGATCGATGCGAAAAATGAAGAGCAATAAAATTATTCATACTGCTAAAGCGCAAGGAAAGAAAGTAGCGCGTCGCGTTATTTAGTCACGTCAGATGCATTAAAGAAACACTCTTGGCAAAGAAAGTACGGTCTGAAAAATTGCTCTTTTTTCGCTCGCATATCAACTTTTTTATCGCTTACTCACAGTCGCAATAACGCAACTGTGTATCTCTCGTGTCTGCTGGCGGTAAAACGGCACTCTCGCGCCTTTCCGCACTTTGACACCGAAGGACAAAATGCGTTTATTACACTGCGACATTGTGTGTGTGTGTTTTTCCTTCACCGTTGCCTATTTCGTTCTTAACCATAAATTTTCTCGGGCATAACTCGGAAAAAAATGCGACACGCGGAAGAATCGATCGAAGCTCAGGCGAATTACTTACTGTTTCGTCGGGCCTTGTGAATGATGGTTAAATTGTGTCGAGGGAAAGAGAATGTATTGTGTATTTAGTATATTCGTGAGCAGAGACGAGAAACGAGACGATGAACAACAAATTATTGAAAATAATTTTACGATAAAATCATTATTCGACATTATCTTCAACGATTTTTTATTCCATCAGCGTCCATCTCTACTCGTGAAAAGTATAAATATATATATATAGTGGTGAAGAAAGAGAAGAAAGTGAGGAATAAAAAATAAACCAGGACTAACAGAAGGCATATCAACATACACCGCTAATTCATGCATTTTTTTATTTCTCGTTATCACGAGTTTATCAATCAAACTATACAGCTGCAAACGTCACCCGAACTCTCGTGGCCTGAATAGCGTATGTATTACACATGGACGTACCAGTGTCGGAAAAAAGGGTGTGTACCGTGCATGCCCCGTCCAATATTTGCGTGTCGCCCGAACGTCGAATACCTACGCGTTGTATACGTACGAACAGCCAGCGTTGCAACGGGCATGCGCTTTTCCTTGCCACGTGCGATTCTTATAGCGATCTAATGTCAAGTAACGTACGAGGCTAAATCATCGTTCTACAAATGTTGAAATTCTTTTTCTCCCAAACGTGTCGATAAATTAAACTTCGTATCTGTCGTTCGAGAATTACTGATCGTACCTAAAGCTAAAAAATAATTAATAAATGACAAAAAAAAGAAGAAAAAGTACATGAGTAAAAGTTGCAAACTTTATCAACGTCTAATCTCTATTTATTTAATCAATCCCTATTTCTATATGGACAATTTCTATCAGTACAATAAGAACGATTAATTTTGTTGTCTATGATCGACTAAACTATAAAAAAAACATATCTAGCTATTGTGGACTTATGTGATCTTATAGTTTGTACCTGGCTCAGGCTTCTAAAGCTACTTGTACTGGCGCTGCGAGCCTGCAAACACAAGTACAGTACAGGTCACCAATCACCACCTGCATACTGGCATATGTTGGAAAAAAGTATGATAGAGTACGGTAGGAAATAGATACGCAGAGTAGAGTTGTATAGTAATAGATATAGTAATACAGTTGGGGATAACCAGAGTAATACAGAGTAGACAGTGACATTGCATAGCACAGTGAATATAGCGAGTAATATATAAAGGTACAAGTGAGTTTTCGTCTATTTATATAGTTTGTATAAAGATATATACATATGCTGTTGGTGTGCCTGTGTGTCTATTCGCTACTCGAATGGGCCAAAGTGAGTTTCGAAAAGTGCTTCGATAATTGAATGTATAGGCAAGCTGTGTAAGTCAGGGAAATACGAAAGAAATACCTTTCACTTTCGAGAATTTTCACCAAATCGTTTTTTAATGAAATAATACGAATTACCAAGATATATTTGGTGGCAAGATTTTTCTTCGTATAACAAGGCACTTTAACAAATAATCGTCTATTTTTTAAAATTATTTCGCGACCTTTTTTACTTTTGTATAATTAATACGAAAATCGTGAAATGAGTAATTTAAAAAGAATTAATTTTTTCGAGAGAGGTATCGCTTGTATGTTCCGTATAAGGAAGAATTCATGTGAACACTGCTCACAATTATAGCACACACTACGCATATCATATCTAACAATTATATGCGAACGAAGTGATTCCTTGTTTGTTTTCTTTTTCGTTATATTTTTTAAAGTATTGTAGTTGTTTGGTATATCGAGGAATCAGATCATACGTAAAGTGGAGTATTTGTTAGTGTACGCGTTGCCCGAAGTACCATTGACCTCTTTTCTCTCTAATGATCGGAGTTTTCTCGTAGCGTAAATCCTTCTCGGTGCTTGGAATGAATTTATCAAGCGCGAGTCAACAGGTCTAATGACTCCGGTTTTGGCCTAATAACACATTTATGATTAATACGGATTCATTTTCCTTGTTACCGTCGACTATAATGTTTAATTGGAGGAGTAGAAGGAGGAGGAGAATCCGCATGGTCGAACCCAGAGACTTTTTTCGTAAAACAAATTTACCTCTGAATATCGCACGAGTTGCAATTAAAACAAGTAAATTATAAAATAAGAAATCTCGCCAAACGACTCTTCTATCAGTTAACCTAAGGGCTGCGCTGTCCGCACGAATTTCCAGCCGAGAGAACAAATGTTCGTTGCAGTTTGCATATTTCGCATTTTTTGATATATTATTAGCGAATCCTTGAAGCGAGTTCTGCGAATCTTGACAATGAGCCACGCGTGGATAACGCGAAGTAGGTCAATGGAGGAAAAAGAAAAACGGTGGAGAAAAAAGAAAATCCAGCAACCCTGACGCGTTTCGTTTGGCGGCGAGCGGTAATACGCCGGAGACTCGTGGAGAATAGAAAGACGCGACAGGTCTCTCGCTTTCCTTTCCATACTTTCTCGGAGAGAAGAGTCCGAGTTTCACTCCCGACGTACAAACCATCAGCCAGTCTGGCTTTGCTGGTAACTGAAATGGTACGGGGGCTGTTCTTCAGTTTTACTCCAGCACGCATTGTCATTTTAATTGGCAACTCTCGGGCTCGTGAGCTTTCGCAAACGGTGGAGAGGACGAGGAAACGACACGATGAAATTTAGATACGCTTGACAAATGGATCGTCGGGAATTCAGACAACAATGCTAGAAGGTAAGGATGCAAGATTGTACATTTATAATTCAAAAAATATTTAATTTCCTATGAAAAATGTTGCGTCGTTCCGGAGAAACGAACGAGAAAGCAGGAAAGGATTTCAACAGGCACAGAGTGGCTGCGCTCGAGTTCTTCGTCGTGGAGAAAGAAAAATATAAAAAGTGAACCCGGAGAATCGGACGAGACGACGAGAGTCTCGGTCCTGGGAATGAAACAAAAGATTTTAAATCTCTTTCACTCTTGAAAATCTCTACTGACATCAAAAGTACGTACGAGTCTCGTTCAACATTCTTTCTTTTTTTCTTTTTCTTTTAGTACTTGAAAACTCTTACCCTTGACAACTCTTAAGCAAATTTCGACGTTTTCTTGCTTTCCTCGATCGTCGTTCGGGCGATACGGGCACTGGGGACTTTTAGAACGGTCAGCGAGTGTCACCAGTCGTCGTACAAACTTAGGGCAAATATACGACGGTCTTTCCGTATAATTAAACATGCAATCCGACACTCGGTTATTTACTATTCCGTGACAACGTCGGACCCAGAGCGATCTCGTCCGCTTACATCGAGACGGAGGATTTTGAAACGAAATTACGTACAGTGTCGGGTACGTACACACTCGATCCAAGACACTCTAAGGTTTCGCAGCATCGCAGCTTTTGAGAATGAACGTGACACGACACCATGAGCGAGAACGATGCGCATACCTGTCTATGTTACTGATTCGTTGCCGCAATTGTGACGTAAGTCTAGGAATGTGATAGGATAATTATATCCTAAGAATATCGCATCCTATGAATGCAAGGTGACCTTGAATGGGAGAATGTTGGTCAGAAACCTCTGATGGGCTTTATCAACAACGGGCAAAATACTTTGATTTTCTTGATTCTATGGCGAGCGTTAATCATTTTCACACTGATACCAGTTCAATTATTTGAATTTAATAAAATTTGTCAATATAGTGAACGAATGCATAATTATTTTAATAATCTCATTGTTATGTGAAATTCGTGCATTTGAATAGAATATGTGTGATTCGCCAATTGATTTTGAATGGGTTTATTTTACAGTAGCTCAAGGTATTTTTTAATACGTAAATTATACGATAACCTGGGAGCATTTAATATTTGCAGTGAATTTGTTCGAGTTTCCCACATTTGTAATACACATCAACTTGGAAATAATCGGGAGGGGAAATAACGAGTGAAAGAGCATCACCAACAGCGTGCGAACTCAATTATTAATAACGAATCGAATCGCGTCAACGACGGAAATCAAAGTTCTGGGGAGCTCTTGCGAACGCTAAACCGAGGGGTCCAAGAGTTTCAGCTGGCCAAGTGCCTCTTGAATTCGCAGGTCGTTAAGGTTCCAAACGTTCGTGAAACGTTCGCTAATTGGTTTTCGTTATGAGATTGCGTCGATCCGTGCGATCACGCTGTGAAGCTAATCATCGTTTTCACCGCAATTCAAACTTCTAACCCGGCTGCGAAACGTGTATTGATTATTGCGTTCTCGTCGACTGAATGCTGTTCGACGCCCGGAACATGCATTTTGAATGAAGTCTGAACCACGCTTTCGCATTAAGTGAGGATATATTTGCCGATCGAGTATCGTCTTTTACTACCTTTTTGTCGCTATGTGCTGCCGATGGCAGCACGAATTATGAGATCATTTTTATTTCCTTTATCAAGATACGACATGGTGGATTTCTTTTCTAAAAATAAGATTTTTTTTATATTCAAAATATTAATTTTACTATGTGATTAAAAAATATGGAATTAGCTAATTATTTTTAAATATTTTATTATTTTGTTTCCTTACAAGTTATGTTACTAATTTATTATTGCAACTTTCAGTATTTACTTTTCCGTGAGCATTTTCGCAATATGGCCGATAAAAGGTCCTGAATATCGTTGCATAAGCGAAGAATACATTTTTTTTCGACCTCGACCTCTCACTCTATGAAGAAAGCAATATATATTTTCTTCAACCTATCTCCGAAGTCTCAATAATGAACAAGGCTTTCAAAGACGGCTCACCACGAGCCTGTGATTCTGTGAACCGTTTTTTCCCCTCTTTTAACCCTGATAAAACTTGGAGTGGACGAAAAGGATACCGAGCGAATGTGAGAGACAGCGAGAGCGAGAGTAGTCCGGAGCAAAGCGAGAGGCTCACCAACGGTGTCAGGCAACTTGGTGAACTCTCGAGATACGCGCGATAAGAGGTCCAAGAGCCGAGGCAGCGAGAGGATATTCTCTCTTGTGGTTGCGAATCTCTTCGCGACCTAAAATCTTTCGTATTCCCTCTCATCGAAGGTTTCTCGTGCTTTCTTTTTTCTCTCGGGCGAGGCGACCATGGCGAGTGTATCGATAAGTCACGTTCACGAAGAAGAATCTTACCTCGAGTCAGAGAAAGAGGTAAAAAAACTAAAAAACCATATTTAAATGAAAGGAGATTTCGTTCATGAAGGCTTGCTTCGAAGGACTGACGCGATCTTGGGAGTCTGAAATGGAATTTGTCTGCCCTGAAAAGTTTCTGGCTGCGCGACAAAAAAGCTTTTTGGATACGAGAGAGAAGAAAAAAGCTTCACCAAGGTGATAAAGAATAAACGTGACACGTGACATACGGAAAAGAGAATGACTGAATGTGTTGATGGTTTTTCGCGACCATCGACTTTCCGAACGTAATTCGTGAAAAGTTCGATAAGTGTTGGACGTCAACGTCATCGGAGATGCTCGAGACAAAAATTGATCCGACTGATCTGTATGAAGCACGGTCTGATCAAAATGGACTCGTTCAGGGTGTTACCTACCCATTTGACGTAAGATAATGGCAAGTGATTTTACAATCGATCGATCACAGTAACAATGGCAAAGATGCTCGAGTATCTACCTCGAGGGTGTAGGGGAACTCGAGGACATAATCGAACTATCCAAGACACGTGGATGACTGCTCGCACTTATCGGCGATCAACGTTTACTTTTATCGCCATCGACTGAATATTGCGACGAGCGAAACATTTTTCTGTGAGAGAGGGAGTGATATAGGGAGAGAAAGAGCAATGGAGGGGGACCGGAGGGGATGAACGGAAAAAGATGGACAGTCGAGTGTCGAGGAGAGGGATGGAAGTGTCAAGACGGTTTTCTCTTCACGCACCTCTCCGACCGCCCGCAGAGGAATCGATCTGTAGAATCGTTCATCCTCTCGTTAACCGTCTTCTTCTTTACCGCGACCCTCTTTGACCTCGTCGTTTCGAGCACGCGACTCACCCGCGCACCGAGCGACGATGCTCACTTCTGCCACTGTCTTTTTACGGTGCCCGAGAGTTCCGTCAAAGGCTTAATTCACAGACGGGAAGAGAGCAAAAAATCTTCAGGGAAATAGACCGCCGGGCGTGGGAAACGGTAAAGGGGAAAAAAAGAGAAAAAGAACGACGACCAGGAGCGGGAGATCGAAGAAGTTCGCCATCGTGGTAAAGAGAACTCAATTATCTCGTCCACGATGCCACAGCTTCACGAATGTCAGGCCCGAGCGATTATATAGAACCAAAAAGAGCTTTCTTTTGATCCTTTTTCGCTCACTTGGGAGAAAAAGATCATTGAAAAAAAAACATTTTTCTTATGGATGGAAAAGAGTAAGACCTACAGTGTAAAGATAAAATTTTCATATAACCTATGTTATCGAAAGTTAAAATTTTGGCAAATAAACAAAATAGAGTTTTTAAACAAAGAGAACAAGATTTTAGCAAACGATCGTAAACATTCCACGTGAAAATGGAAAATAACGTTGATTTTCCATTTTAACATGGGCTATGTACCGTTCAGTCGAATCACGTCTGACTATTCACTTGGCATTACTACTGATTCCCGCACGATTTGCAACGTCTGACCAGCATAGCTAGAAATTCACCGGGGCTGTGATTGAGTACGTCAGAAAGGAGCGAGCTCGAGTCACTCTGCGGAATTTCCGTATCAACGATCACGAAATGTCTCGTCGTAAACAGCCCATACGAGCTGCCACCATTACCTGCAGACCAGAGGCAGTCCATTCGAAAATCTCCACTGGTCTCTGATCGCGCTGCTGCTTGAGCTCCTGTATAGGATTATAATCCACTTCGTACGTCCTCTCTACCTGTGACGTTGATTTAATTATTCGTTACAATTCTACGGGCAAGTAGTATTAGCTCTTATTCGTGCGGACAGCGGTTCGTTCAAAGAATAATACGAGTCCTACATAAGAGAATACACGGTGACCTTTCTCTTACGTAACAACATTAATAATCGAGGGCACGTTCAAGCTGTTGAGACACATACATATTAACTTTTATGAATAATGGTGATCAGAATCAATCAATATCGTCTGCACTGGTTGATACGACCTGTTAATTTTTTTTTGTTTTCAATAAAAATATAGATCTATCGGCGATCTTTTTTTTGCAATTTTACCTTGCTTCTGTTTCGTGGTGCGAAATCTTCTTTGCTCGTCTTTCGCCTCTTGTCCTTGAGGATCATTCGAGCCGCCGCAAAAGCCATCTTGATTTATCGCACGTCCTCCGTTTACTTTTTTTATAATCGCACCACTTTCAAGTCAGGCCGCACTTAAAATTGCCTCGTTTTAAAAATTTTATTTTTTCGAAACAAGTATTATTGCTTTGCGAAATTTGAATTTTTTCTCGATTTTTATTGCTGTTGCTAAATAATCTCGATATATATATATGTTCTGTTTCCTTTTTTTAAATGACGTATCAATATGATATACTCTAGTATCACTGTTCTAATTTTTCCCCGGGAAACTAATATCAATATTATTATTATTTAATTATTATTATTATTGTTGCTATTATTATTTATAATATATTGTATAACTTTGATGTTTTTATGAAGTAAACGGTTGATCATCGAATTTGAACACTATCGATTAAATCGTCGAATTAAACAGCCACATTGACTAGGAATATTTGCGGTAGTTTTACTGAGCCTTTTATGAAATTGACGAATGACATTAATATCTATTAGTTGATTTAACGAGTCTCCGCGATTATGAGCACAGACGTCATGGGCTGCTGTTATCGAAACGTCGGGATTAATTTGTTTAGATCGATGTTGGTGCTTGTGCTTCTTCTTATTAACCGTCGCGTCGTTCACTACGAACATTGGTCACTAATGCGATTTTTTCCTCTTTGTTTACGTATGTGCGTTTCCTTTACGATTCCCTGTATTCCGTTCGTGTTTCCCTGTTTGATCTTCGTTACGTATATACACACACACACATATATATATACGTATACACAAATATATATATATATGTATATGTGTCTTCTGTATATTCGTCGTTTAATGAAATTGTTAACGGGGTTACATTTCAATCGTTACTTTTGAGTCGCGGATGCATCCTTGTGTCTGTATTGCGGCTGGCTAATTGACGCAGCTATTGAGATATGGCCATGGATCTAGAAATAGGGATGATCGTTTCGTTCCAATTAAAGTCGACGGGATCGAGAAAATTATATTATTCAGATGATGTAAAAAATAAAATAGACAACGGCCCGGCCCGGGAATCAATCTATTCTTGATTCAATATTGCACGAGGGTCGTTAAATTTTATCGAAATTTTTCCGACTTCACCAGTTTCGCAATTTTCCCCTAGAAAATTTTCAAAAATCTCTGATTCTCGAGAATTTTCTTTCAAACGTTTTTTTTTCTTTCGAAGATCAAAGTCACGTAGAACGCCACACCTATAAACCAATATCTCAAAAAGATTCTCCCTCTCTATTATTGTTCGTTGCAGTTCAATGGGCGTTTACGTGAATGTTTGTGCGAGTATAAAATAATTCCATGCTCCATTTTCCAGAATCTCGGAAAAATCCAGTCACACATACACACGCTGATACTCGCGAATCGCAGACACACATGCACACAATAAAGGCACAGTCCCGGGAGTTGAAAAATAACTGTATAGAGAGATTCGAAGGTCTCTAGGTACAATACGTATAAAACCCAAACCCACTCCTGTATACCTTTCGTGATTTCGCAGTTTGTCGCGTTATTTTCACGAAAAACGCCGGGGCATGAGAAAAGAAGGAGAATCCCAGTAGATTGGGCAAGCGGGGGGGGGGGGGCTGGTGGAGGGAGGCGGGTGAGGCTCCAATGTAGTAGCAAACTTTTATTATATCACCACCCACGCTGTTTGCAGAATTTCCGGATAACTGACACTGCAAAGTTCGCGAAAGAACGCGAGAGGGTAGAATGATGTGAAAAAAATGTATATATATGTTATACATATATAGGGTGTCCCATTTTCAACCCCCGACTCGAATATCTTTGAACACTGGTATTTTTGAAAAAATGTTTCGGCTCAAAGTTTCAAGGTTTAAAGGGGGACGTGAAATGGCAATACTGATTTGATTTTGAGTAGAGGATTTTAAGGTCATTTCGTGGTCAAGTTCTGTTTTTTCAATGAGAACCAGTGAATTTGTTTACACAAACTTTTGTTCGAATTTCTTTTTCGTCAAATCACAATTTTTAATATGATTAGTAAATTTTTAGAATTGCTTGAATTTCTCTACAATACATTTTTTACTCGAAAACCTTTTAATAGCCTTTTAATCTTGAAAACCTCTACGTAAGATCAAATAAATAATGACATTTTACGACGTCCTTCAGACCTTGAATCTTTGATACGAAACATTAAAACAAAAAATACTTTTGTTCGAACATATTAGGCTGGAGGGTTTAAAAGCGTGTATATAAAATATAGATTATTACTGTACAATAGGAGCGAATCTTTTTTCGATTCCATGATAATAACATCCTCGAATAATCCTATCGAGGATATACATACATTGTACACGCGCTACATATGGAAATAAATAAATAAATATATATATATATGTAAATACACGTGTACGTTACGGATTTAAATTGTTAACCGCCGTTATGGTGGCAGCCACGATATGCGAATTCAGGTAATCCCGTTTACGGTCTTCCCGACGATGATCCTGGGTGTACGTATGTGTGGTCTGCGACTTGGCCAAAATGCAAAGAGAAAGAGAGAAAGAGAAGAAGCGAGTGTGGAGTGGAATACGTGAGATATCCTGATTATAATTAGGCGGATAATGGCGTGTGGCTCTAGGTAATAAACGTTCGGATTCGAGAAAGCGTATACAAAATTCGTTTACGAGCCGCGTTTATGTGTTTCACTGACGCTTTTCTAATGGCCGAGAGTCGCGAGTTTTGTTCAGGCAACGTTTTAATGGCGTGGCCACAGAGAGCCCGAAATCCGCCGTCCTGCGACACAAGGGGAACCACCAAACAACCCCGTCCTCGTGCAATGAAACTATTTTACGAAAGTGCGTCTGGGCTCTGTAGCACATGGATGGATGAAAGAACTTTTGAGGAAATTGTTTAGCGTACAATTGCCGCAATAAAAACAGCGACGAACTTAGTGGGTGCATCTCAAGACCACGCAATAAAAATAAAAATTAAAAGACAACAAAGGAAAAATAAAATTTACACGATCGTTGTGCGCGAATTTGTCGCGAAGTATAATTATCCTAAGACAAACGAGATACACCCGACACTCTATAAAATTTTATACGATTATTATTAACGTCGTCGTATAATATTTACAAAAAAAAGCTATTTTGTTGCTTGTTGAGATTTTATAACCCCGCGTAACGAGATCCTGCTCCGTTTCTCTATTACGTGAGTGGCATATCTACGAGATTCTCAATTCGCTCGAAAATTTGGCAAACCACGTTACTAACTATAGGAACATGTATGTATAAAACATCAATTTTACTCTTTCCCTTGTCGAAAATTTCTGAGGAACCCTCTCGTTGTTTTATACGCGAGACTCGATTAAATGTGGACGGGGTGACAATGCAGCTGGTATATAACCGAATGAAAGAGAGGAAGAAAGAGAAGGGAGGGTGGGAAAAATAAAGAGAGAGAGAGAGAGAGAGAGAGAGAGAATGAAGGGAGGATGGAGAGATCCGCGGGAAACGGTGCGGCGAGACCTCGTCGGCTTGGCAAACCTCATCGTTCTATCGGCGTCTGAAATTGCACGGAAATGTAGTCGCACGAGCTTCGAACTCATTCATATATATACATACATCCCCTTTCGATAGACGCATACAGCGATATATATATCACTATACAGACCGGGGTCTTCTATGTAATCGGCCGCGGAGCCGGGCACGCGAATATCCGGGGAATCGAACGATTTAATATGAACGCGATCGAATGTGTGTGTGTGTGTATGTGTGTAGTTTCTATCTCTCTCTCTCTCTCTCTTTCATCCCTCCCACTCTTTGGGCAAGAACGGAAGCGCACAGAGAGGCTAGCGATACGTGATATTTCAAGCAAGAGAGCATCGACTATCGATGCAATACGCGAAAATTGTGGCGATAAGTTCTTTTTTTCCCACTTCGCAATTACCAAACCCATGCGATACTTACACGATGTCCTCGTTCGACATACCCGCCACTATTACGCGTATATCATCGTACAGAGACACGAGGGGGTTGAATAATTTACGAACGAGTCGTTTTTGTTACAATACTTTCGCGTTTTTCTTTCTTTCTTCGTGTGTGTGTGTGTGTGTTTTCCATTCTTTGTTTCACCCAGCGCGTGGTCGTCGTTGACGCATGTCTGCGCGCATGGATGGAAGCGAGTCGGTACACCTTTTCTGCATATCGTCGCGTTGTATGTCGAAGAATATATTCATGCCACAAACACCGGGGGTTTATCAATGATGAGGGACGCACGCAATGTCCAACGTTTATCCTCGCGTGTGAACTTTCCTCTCTGTTTCTCTTTTTTCCGACTGCTATCTTTTAGAACACGCACTTTTTTTTTCATCGATGGACGAGTCACCTATTAACTATTCGAGAACGAGGGAGATTGATACGTTGATAACGTAAATAAGAACACTCCTCTTTAACTCAATCATCGCCGTTAAATTATAAATAATTATCGATTAATTAAGCACTACAAAGAGTCTAGAAAAAAATGATTTTTCAAAGTATTCATTTAATAGCATCGTTTCTATAGATAATGTAAATCATCATAATTAACGTCGTTTAATTTTACGTCAATCAGTATGGACAGAGATTCGAGAAATCTTTAATAATAATGCGTATAATCGCAAATTGTTCTTGGAATTGATTACGCCGGGATGAATTGCCGACATTATTATTATTATTAATTTGATGTTCCAGCCGAGCAATACAGATCTCGCGAAATTGAAGATTTCAATCCCGGAACATTAACGCTTTCCATCTCCCCACCTCAACTCCAGATCTCGTTCTCTCTCATCTTACGATTAGCCTATATCTCTGGACGTTGTGGTCTTTCTTGTAATCGAAGTTCCGCCGGCGCTCCGACCGTCGGAGAAATAAAGAGCAGGCTGGGCTCACCGAGCATATCGCAATTTCCTTCTCCCTCTTTTTCGACTAATTGCAAAACTTTTAGCAACCGCGGGACTCGTCAAGAGGGATGAGCCCCAGTTTTCTCTATATACGTTTAAAGGGATGGAGAGAGAGGGAGAGAGAGAGGTTTGGTTATGGAAAAGGAGGGATCTTGGTGCCCCGTTGCTCCTGTTTTCCTTTCGCTTGCTGTTATAATAACGCAATCGAGCAGGAGAACCGAGAGCTGCTCTGAGCGCTGGCTTAAGAGATAGATAAAGCACATATATATATATATAGGCGTATACGTAATAACTTCGATAAGAGTGACGCTGAGCCATTGAAACTCTCGAATGAATTTTTCTCTCCTATCGATCGAGCAAACCGTCGTTCCAGAGGTGGCGACGGCATTCAATGTGAAATCCATTGAAAAATTGCTCTTTCTGCCTAACACGCACATATATAGATATAGATATTATGTGTGATTGGTACACGGGACTTTCCTCTTTCTGACCAGAACGAAGCTTAACCAAGTTTCGTACGAAAGCCGAGATTCGAGAAAGAAGTTGAAGGTGTGACATCTACGCCCCGACATTGGATCGAGCCGAGGCCAGAAAAAGAAAATTGAAGAGAAAAGCGAATCGATTCTTTTATATTACAATCAATTGAACTTTTTATGTATTTTATTGTTCGAGCGAGTCGAGGAGAGTCGGGACATTCATAGCATCGTGAGAGTAAAACGAATTTGGAAAATTGAGCTCTCATAAATGTTAGCCCAAGATGGAAAAAGTTCGAGTTTTAAGAAAGGAACTTTGTTAAAAGTCGGAAAAATAAATTTTTCACAATTTCCTGTTGAACATGATTTTTTTTTCTCACGGTAATGTTAAGAAAATGTAATTTGGTACTTTGTCTATCTAAGCTATTGCGCTGTCGTGCCCCGCAATCTGCTCCAGAACCGATAATGAAAAAATGTTCGCGCAAACTGGGAAGAGAAGAGGGAGGGAGAGAGAGGGAGAATCGTTCATTTTCAGAACGTCGCGTACTAGTTTTCCGTTATTATATACACGAGCAGAGAATGAAGAAGGAAAAGTCTTTACGTGTCCTACCCCCTCTCTTTTTCTTTCTCACTCCCTCGCTCTTTCTCTCATCGTCACTCGTGCCATCGTCACGCTATATGCTTCCCGACGGAACATATGACATGATGTACAGCCTGGAGGAGAGAAACGCGCAGCGAGAGAACGGATTCCCGTGTGATGGTTCTCTCACGCTCGCGTCGTAGATTCCCAAGCTGCTCGAGGCTCTCCTACAGGGCTTATAGCATCCCTCCTCGCGTAAAAGTGACGTTTTTAAATTAGATTCCATTTATATTTAATTTTATGGAAACTCGATATTCATGAAAATCTCTCGCTTCATGAAACGCCCGACGTTGGAAAAACTATGTGTAGCAACATTACGAATTTTAAGATTGGTCCTTGAGTGGAACCAAAGTCATGATAGACGATCATGCTTGGGAAATCTATTTGACTGTCTTTGTCACGATAATCGAACCGCTGGCAGAATTTTTCAACTACTTTGGATTAGAACGGAAATCTAATATTTGGGAAAGATGATTTGACTTTTATCGCGTCTTGACTTAAAAAAATATTTCATTATTTCAGCAAACTTATCTTACGTTCAATTGTTTATTTTTCTTTTTTACGGAATTTTTACTAAGAAAATTCTCAATTTTTCGTTTAACACAAATTTTAAAAAAACATTATACTTCCGTTTGGATAAAATTATTCTTCGATAAAATTCGATGTAAGGACGATCGTATTGGAGCACGTTGAATGTTAAATTGTAAAATCGATCAACGATGCAGGAATGACATAATGCATTATTCAGTGAAATCGCTCCATATGTATATATCACCTCATGCACTGTGTATTTCTTCGAGTTGGTAATGAGATTTCGATTGAAACGTCGGGTATTACTGTAGATATGGGAGTGCGCCCGACGAACTCGATTACGAACTCGTCTCTAATCCCTTCTAATCCAACGATAGTTCGCTCGTTGTAACGAGACAGAGAAGGAAAGCGCCATAAATGGGGAGAAAGAGTGAGAGATAGACAGAGAGAGCGAGCGAGACGAACGGAGAATGAAAGAGGGGGTTGTAAGGGAGGGAAATTGAGAGACACTGGGAGAGTTAGGAAGATTATATGCGTTGGACGTATGCGTTATAGTGACAGGATCGGACAGGGTGGAGATAAAAGGACAGAGAGGAAACCGTAGGCGTGAATAACTCAACTACTATAGGTTGAAATACCAAGAGAGACAGAGAGAGAGAGAGAGCAAAACAGGGGTGGCAGAGAGAAGGTGCAATGACGTGTGCCTAGTGTACGAGAAATCAAGTTAGTGAGATACACGGGGGTGCGGTATCACACTTACGAGAGAGTAAGAGAGAAAGAGAGAGTGAGAGAAATGGCGGACACGGTGAGGGGGAGGAAGAGAGAAAGAGAGAGAGAGAGAGAGAGAGCGAAAGCGGCGTCGTGGTATCCGTCCGAGTTAACAGCTTCCGGTCACGCACGAACGGATAAACGTGACAGCATATATCGTGACCGTGGTTTTTCGCGACGACGATAAAACATTCCGACCTCACCCACGTGTCACGTGCGCGCGTTCACCACCGCTTGTTGACGACGACTTGACCGAACGGGCCTCGTCATAATCGTGAATAAGAAATCATTCCTTTTATAAATGAAAGTACCCTTAAACGACGGTAGAATTTTTCATTGAAAAAAAAATATTGTTTTGAAAATGTATAATTATAAAAATGTGCACATTTTTGAATCTACTTAATTGTTAATTTGAAATATTAGTCACAAGTGTTGTTAATATTTATGGTCGATCGATACAGTTAATATTCATGGTCGAGAACTTAATTTCATGAAAAGTCATAGTTTTTGGCATTGTTCTGGTAAGAAAAGCCTTTAAATGAAATAATAAGGGAGGGACATGAGGGAATAAAATCTTGAGTGCACGCAAGTTAAAGTGACGGGATATAATTTCAATTCGTTATTCTCTGGCGATAAATACGCGATGAAAAGGGACAGAGAGCGAGAGAGTGCGCGCACTTTGCAGTTAGTACGGTCTCTTCTTTCAACCGGAACTGCTCGACGTCGGAAGTCCGAGGACAAAGGATAACGTCGTCGACGTAGTCGTCGTCGTCGTCCCTGTCGCCGTTTCTTCGTCAGCCCCCTCTTATTCTCATCGTCGTGAAAGCTAGGAGTGGCGGGAACGAGGTTGAAGCTTAAAATGAAAGCTTTCAGGGTACGAATGTGAAAAGAGAAATACCAGCATTGTATTACGTCGATATGTACTATACCGACGCGAATGGAGTAAGCAAAAGGGGAATGAAGGGAGAAAATTGCCAATGCCGTAGCTCGCGATTTTACCGTACATTAGCTTTCGCTTTTTCTCTCTTTCTCTCTCACGCATTCCCAAGCGATATTAACGACAAGAGTTTTCAGAGTACCTCGTTAAATATTGGTGCTGTACAAACGCGGAAACATTTTCTGTATAATTGTGGAATCATCCAGAGTAACTTTCCATTGCGACTTTCCTCGATATTAACCGTTGGAGGGTTAAAAATAAATTGATATTCGTTTGGTTCGTAAATAAACGACAATTTTAGCCTATGTCGGATTATCGAACGTCGTTTCGAAAAAGGGCAATGTTGAAATTTGAAACAGGAATTCTCTTATTTTTATCATTTTTTAATAATAATTGCACCCAAAGATCAGTGAACTATCACATATGCTCTAGTTAATGCAGCTTAATTCTATTCTGAGATATGACCTCATGTCTTATAGGGGATCATTGTCTACTCGTATGAAATGTTGAGCAGAAAATTAAGTCAATTTTAAGACCATTCTCGAAGCTCTAGTTCACTTTTAATCCGAAATACGACCTGCTAGTATAAGGGTTGGGGCGAAAAAATCAAACAAATCGGCATTGCCGAGCGGATAATTTTTAATGGCAATTCATTGAAAAATGAGAGTATTTGAGAGACCTTTTAACGATTTTTTACGATTCACGAATAAAAAAACTAATTAAAAACTAGTTGAAAAATATTTCATTCAATGTATTACAGACCGGATAAAAATGAGAAAAATATAGTGCGGGTTAGAATTTTGTAATAGCCACTCTTACAGAATATATATATCATGGTGCTTCTAGCTCATATTTAAGCTCAAACGGCCTATTATCAAATCTATGAGAACCAAAAATTTGCGACTCAGCCAAGTAAATCGGATAATTAGCGCGTAAATATGACATCAAAGTTAGAAAAATTGATGTGGGGATTCCAGTATATTACACTAGATTTCAGGATATTACACTAGAACCGCCAAATGAAATTAGCCGACTTCACACTCTTTAAAAATCATTGCCTGAAGAGTTTATCCAACGCCAATTAACGACAGATCGATGAAATTTTCGTAATCAAATCGTTATCAATAATTCAATGTTTTCTTCTTCTTTCACGATAAAATTCTTCGCGTGTGACATTTTAAATAAATCCGCTTTTGCGAAAACAAAAATTACTCTTTTCGAGTTGCTGTCATTTTTTGAGGGTTGGGGATGCATAGGCCATAGGGGATATGAGACCACTATTGGACTAATAAAAAAACGAATAGCCATTGGGCATCAGTTTCGAGATTCATACGTATGCGATATCGTACGAATACGAGGGAAGACTCGAAAAGAGGCGAGAGAACCACCGGAAATCCTCCTCGCCCTATCTCCATCCCTCCTGCACGTATGTTTTTCTATGTATCGAAAGTGTGTGTATATGTCTGTTGATGCTGGGAAAACTAAAGTCGGGATGCGTTCATCGGACCGGAAACGAAATTTCGAGACCGATTTTTGTACCGTTCGCCGGTTCCACTCGTGTCACAAGTGCGACGTCGAATGAAATGGAAAAATAGAATGACGAAGTGAGAGAGAAAGGGAGAGAGGGAGAGAGAGAGAGAAAGAGAGAAGGCGGAAGCAGAAGTGCTTACGAGATAGAAAAATCACGATGTAACGAGAAGGATTGAAAAAGAAAAAAAAAACGTAAAATTGTCCTTGTCAGGAAATATCGCCGGGAATTTATTCGCCCGAGTTTCGTCTCAAATTGCGCGGTATAAAAAAGCGCAGTGCGCGAGGGCGCAGTTGAACGAAATTTCAAAACAGTTACAATTGACGATAAAGCAGATCGACATCGGTACGATTTTTTTCCTGTTATTTTTTTTTAATCCTGCTTCCTCTCGCGCCGCTCTCTCGTTTCATCTTTGTTACTCCCATGGGAAGTCGGTATAGGGGGAGTATTGATCACTCCCACGCTGCGCCCTCACTCTTTCTCTTTCTGCTCTGGAGCAGTACCGGCCCGGCGCGTCCTGCTCGCGGTCCTCCGACCTCTCGGTCTTCCTGTACGCTCTATATACACACACACACACACACAACCACCCACACACACATTATATATATATATATATAAACGTATATTTTACAGGTTCACTCTTTCGCTCTCCATCGACGAAGTCAATCCTTTTCATCCGTACATGTTTTTTATCTGTTTGTTTTAATCCTGCAAGCTTGCGACCCTAATAGTACAATCCTTTTGGATTTTTCGAATGAATTTTAATCTCGTTAAAAATAATCCGCCCGAGGGATACGTTACATGCGTCGTTGAGCAAAAAGCTTACAAAATCTCATACTCGAACAGGAACTGCGTTGAATATTATAAATTGAACGTGAATAAATAATATAATTGTCGCGACTACTGTTGGTGATTAAAAGTAATTTGACATACGGATAAAAAATTGTCGGGTGCAACGGTGGGACCAGTTTTAATCATAACGCTATAAAATTATTCATAAAGAGGGTGAAGATAAACGTTATCCGATGAAATATTCAGAATTCTTGAAATAAACCACGAGCTACAACACGGTGTTTTCACGTATGTATTCGAAATTCAGTAATTTCTGTGAAATTTCATCATAATGTTGCAATGTTATTAATCTCGTCGCGAGTTGTGCTTATACTCCAGAGTTCTCAGGAGAGCAACAACTACCTTATGTGTACTTCGGATCGTTGTACTACTGTAGGTGTTCGGGGGTGAGAACCAGAGTTCTCGACCCTCTTTCATCGCAATCCCTGCAGTTGACTTTCGAAGGTGAACACACCGATATATAGATATGGATATAAATTTATCGTACGACAATCGGACTCAACTTTCTTCCCGCTTTCGCTCGTTCCTCTAATTCATCGAACAGAAAATCTACCACAAGGTCACGAGGAAGGCATTTGTCTCTTCGCAAAGTTGGCGGCATTCATTAACCGAGTGGTTGTATTAACGAACGTGGAATGTCGCGAGGGCTTAAGGGAGAAAAAGAGATAGATCGAGATCGTGAGAAAGAACGTGTATATGTGTGTATGTGAGAGGGAGAGTGCGTTTGTGTTTGCGTGTAAGAGAGAGAGAGAGAGAGAGGCAGAGAGAGCGTGGGTAGAGATAGTGGAATTTTGCAGAGGGCACGAAACAATTTAAAGTCCGATAACGTAATATTACGAATAATTTATGGAAGCGAACGAATGGAATGCTTGTCGTACCGTAACTTGGGGTCTGGATACTACGCGGATATGGGATGAGAGATAGAGAGAAAGAGGGTTGGAGCTTCGCCAGGAATGTTGCCAATCCGGGCAGGATGTACAGGTCCGTCACGGCGTATAGACGTACAAGTGAGACGTGTGTCCAGTTTGTTTGTGTAATACTTGTATCGATGTGATTTCATGTCATATATATATACTATATATATGATATACCTACATCAAATTGAATGTTAGCTATATCTCTTTCCTGCATCAGAGTTTCCTCATAATTAGCCCAGCTCCTACCACGATTTCAATTTCTCGAGCACTCTGGACGTAATTAACAGATTGCCATTTATCTGGTTTGCTACCTACATCAATATCAAAGATTTTTTTATTTTTATTCCATTCCTTAGATTAAACCAAAAACATAGTAAATAATAATACGTTTCGATTTATATAATATTACTTCGATACATCCTGATTGTTTCGTTTGGTACTGTTGACATCCGGTAACTCAATTTTCCTCTTCCTACATCGATTCATCACAACGAGGGAGAAACGTGCTTCTCCGTGACAAGCCTCGCTTCCATCCAACGGACGAGAGAAATTTTGGTGAAGATGAGGAAGAAGAGAGAATTTGGGCCAACGTCTTCTCGTCCTGCCGATCTTTGTCTGTCTCTCTCTTCCTCTCTCTCTCCCCCCCCCCCCTTTCCCTCTTTCTCTTTCTCGCCCCCTCACTCTTCCTCTCTCTTTCCCCCTGCGAGGGTGCTGGAGCGACCTCCTCGACGAAGAGCTCGGCAGCTTCTTCGGTGTCTCTCAGACCCTGGTAGGTGCGGCATAGTAGCAAAAGCTGTTTGATATTCTCTATAATATGTATATACACATCCGCGAGCAGACGGGCGTGTATTTATCGTAGAAGGTTTGCATGGGGGTTGATGCTTCGTTTATAACTGTAAGAGTACGTTTAGGTATTCCTGCAAGTATATATATCTATGTTTGTGAATAAACCGTGCACGGGGTACAGAGCTCGTGCCCTACTTTGATGTATTCGAGTTGATAGTGCAGCGAGTGGTGAGAGGGGGGGAACCAATAGGATCAGTAGTTTGACGGTAAGATCACCACTGAACAACTGGGAGAGGCGGAAAAACGACTAGTTTCTCGCGTAGTTAGGAAGCACACGCATATACCAGCTTTTATCTTATTGTAGGGAGGAGAAAAGTGAGCGGAGCTATTAATAATTCATGGAACAAAGCAACCCCGAGGGACTCGAACGAGTTTCTAATAGGTTGTAAATTATTCCGAAGGACGTGTGAACTCAAAGGAACGTTATTATTTTACTTTTTAGCAAATTTTCATTTATTCTTGTTTGACGGCTGCAACTTAACTTGCGTAAATTTGATTTTCTTAATTAGTCAATAAAATATAGTCAATAAAAATTCAATAAAATTGTATGTATAATAACAAATCATTGTAAAAAAAAAAAATTCTTGCATTAGGGTCCACAAAAATGAGCCTTTTTTAAATAGTAGCCAATACTTTAACGCGTACTTGCTCCACACATGGATCGGTCTATACACACAGTCGCCGAGGGTTTTCGCGGTAAAACGAGTTTGCTAAGTCATTATACTCGAGTCAGGTTGCTTGAAACATCCGAGGTACTCGGTCGAGCTTAATAGAGAACATCTCAAGGAACTTGTCTCTTCCCGGTGGATCCGAGGCTCGTAAAGTGTTAAAAAGGAAATTTGAGAAAAGTTAAGGAGGGGCTAGTTTTAAACTGTTTCACTATATAATCATTGCCTCGTTCAGTATGTTTTTTTTAACACAACGTGGATCGGTAGGTATATCTGTTAAAAATTTGTTTTTAATTTGGAAAGTCGATGTAACGATGTAACGAGGGAATAAAAAAGTTCGAGATGAGAAATACGGAGTAAATCGATCTTGCAAGCCCTAGAACATGGCATATCCCTCTTCACATATATAAGTACCCTTCTCTGGGTTAACGCTCTCGATTCCAATACGATGCGATTCGCGGTAGGTATGTTTCAACACAGGTCTCGATTCAACGGTTTGATACGAATATGCGAATATATATACCTATATATTTGTTCGATTCGATGGAGACTCGCGTGGGCTTTCTACGAATGGAATTGTGAGAACTAAAAATAGACGAAACCCATTCGTGTCTCGTATTTAAGAGATACGCGATAACGACATTAAAACACGTAGCCGAAAATAGCTCCGTGTGGTATTGTAGAGATGGATACAGGGACCTGGTGTATAGCAGTCTTTATACCATGTGCCCCTGTACGTGGGTGTTCTTAGGTTGCGTGGTTTAATCAATAAGAAAATCGCACGCGATATACATTTTCCATTAGCACATTGCCGCGTTAGTATCGCTATTCGTTGCTCCTGCGAAATCCCAATGCTCCATTTATTGTTTAAAATTAGGTGTATGTTTTAGTTATATATCCATGAATACACAAATGTCGTAAATTAATGAATTTAATCCAATTTTGAATTTTTTGTTTGAAAAAGTTCGGATTCGAAACTCATTTTTACGTGATTTTTCTAAATTTATTGGCTACCAAAATCGAACGATTTTTAATTTTTAAATTTCTTACCTTTTGATTTATTATCTTTGATTAAAGTTAATTAACTACTTGTTGTTTATATTCATTTGCAAAAATTATGATTGAAAGTATGTTTTCACGGATTTCTGTCCAACATTTATTCGTGAAAAATTGATTAATTATTGATTCTAAGTTCTCTGAACTTGCAATTTGTTATTTTTACTTGAAGTTAATATATATTCATTAAATTGTGTACTATATCGTTGAAATAGTTATGAGGCAAAGTAAATGTTCGGGCACTTTTTCGAAATTATTCGATAAAAAAATGAAAATATTGTTTTGTGAAAAGTATTTCAGTGAGAATATAGTGGCAAGAAGGGAAGCGGTTTGCAAAGCCTCCGATGGTAAAACACTCGATCTTATTGTACTCTGTACTATTAAATATCGTCACACGAAATGGAAAACAAACGAGAATCTCGAAATTTCTAATTACATAATCTCGTTAACAAATTTCAATTCGTAGGAAATTCTTTCGCATGTGCAATAAATCTTAATCACTTTCTAATAACAAAACACACAATTATCGTACGTTCATCGACGCGAACGGACCAAAGAACCAAGTTTACGTTTCGCGAAACGCGTTAAACGGCCATTATGCGTTAAATCAATAGAAGCTTTCGACAAACAGGAGGGAACGAGCAAGAGAGATTTGGATGCGAAACAGGGAAGAACATTATCCTAATCGCGGTAGTCGCGTGCTCAAACAGATTTTATCCGTCACGTAACATCCGGACTAATTGCAATAATTGCGTCATGATGAACGAGAAAACAAGAGACACCAATTTGGCGATTCGTGTGTCCATTTAGCTAATTCTAATTATCTGACCTGTTCGGGCACGACGATTTTGTAAGTTCTCGCCATTTCCAAAACGCAAATCGTCGCTAAAATAGCACCGCGTCAGCTCGTTTACGACAACTGCAACGTATTTTTTACCTTCGCGACGATTGCAACCAGCACGCAAATGACAAAATTTATATTTTATTCGGTGTACTGTGATTATGTTTACGGACTTGGACCATTCGTGTACGCGTAGTGCTTGAAGCTCGCCGCACGCATGCGCGCGCACGAGCGACCCGCCGACGTTGCGAACGAACACACTTCCTCAAAATTTAGAGCGGAATAATTAATAACTCGTCTATTTACTAACCGACGACGACAATGACGCACGATGGATTTTAATTGCTCCTCCCCATTTGTCCAAAATGAAATATTATTTGCTACCAAATTACGATTATTTCAAAATTTTAATCGAACGTTGAGGTCAGGAGGATCATTCGTGTCGCTGGTGCAACGGCCCCACGAGAGGTTTAGAAAAAATATATCCTAGTAAAGAAAGTTAAACACGAGGGCTTACTCCTCCTTTGTCCTGTCGTCAACGCAAATCCTGTAATCTAACGAGACGGGAGCTTTCGGCGTTTCTACAGCTTCCTTCTCATCTATTACAGTCAGCTATATTCATATATATACATATGCGCTACCAACTTGGATAGAAAGCTTAAAAAATGAAAGTTCGTCCGACAAAGGGTACGTGCGAAAATTGAGAGGATGAAAGCCCGCCTGGGGCGATCTGTACAAGCTTCGACTAAACGGGATGAGATATATTCGATTATAATACCTCTCGGAACTCGAGTCCGTATTCAAATCCACGTACCCAGTTGAGTGGCGAAATGAACAAAAAGGATTTGCAGTTCCGCGTTGCATTGGCATAGAGTGAGACAGACAAATGATGAAAGAAAGAGAAGAGAGAGATACAAACACTCATATAATTATTGAAAACTATAAAAAAAACTCCCGAGTTACTTTCTTAAATTAAAATATTAATTTCGATTGACAAAAATAACGAACAAACAATGAACAAAAAGTTCCTTTTCAAGTTTTGCATTTGATCAATTTGCAATTTTCATTCACCCTCCAGTCGATTCAATTTGAATAATGACAATTTTGACGTTTTTTTTTCAAAATCATGGTATCGATGATATATCCTAATCTCGCGGAATTTGCAGGCCAATGACAGCAAACAGAGTAATCATTAATGTGCTTCTCCACCTTCGGGACATTCTCCGTCGCGTGCCGTTACCCCGAGTTATCTACGTATATGTCTATATTTATGTGTGTATTTGGTATATAATATACGTCAGGGTACACAAATGACGCGTCCTGTGGCCCCGTAATCGACAATGAGTGAGTCGTGTGTACAAACACACCTACGAACACCCACACACACCCACGCACACATACACTGAACTCGATTATACACGACGGCGCGTATTCCTCAATACATGGTGCCATATCAGTTTGTTGCACTGTAAATAACCGTACCCACGTGTATAAATGAACGGGTATGTGTATCGACGATAGTCGATGCTCATTTATCTGATATGGAAAACAATCGTTCGTATACCCTCCGTTCTTCCGCTCGATTATTTAGTCATCCCCCGAAAAATAGTCACGCTTAAACGAAAACCCCTCGGATAAACGACCAAAAAATTTTATTTTTATTTTCTCACAAACAATCACAACAATCCGACGTAGAAAAATTCGAATTTTGTCATCACCAGAAATGAACGGAGATTGGTGAATTTTATCGCGAAACATGAATTTTTCATTCTACCCTCGAGACGAAACGAGTGAAAAGTGTTTCGAACGAGACACTTATCGTTCGAGCAACAAAAAAATAATGGAGAATCACGAGAGGATTTTTATTTTCACCACATCGCGCCGATGGCGAACATTTTTTATAAGGTCAACGGTCCGGCAACGAGTTGGAAATTTCACACAGCGGGCAAACCAAGGAGCGTGGGTGGGGATGTAAGCAAACGAGTGACACCCCAGGGAGGCTGCTTCTTGTTTACGGGGATCGGTAGAAAAACGACGTTGCTGCGCGTTTTGTAAAAATTTCGACGAATCGGCGAGGGAGCGTTATTTTCACAGAACAAAAGAAAAGAAAACATCATCACAGCGAAAGAGTCCCTGGCGAATGGTTCCTGAACTACGATGATGAGAGAATCCTCCCGAAAAGGCAGTCCTTTTCGAGCAGCCAGAGAAAGAGAGAGAGAGTGAGAGAGATGGAGCGATAAAGAGTCGAAGAGGGACCGAGGTGCGTTTCAAGGGTTGTGCCCCCGGGATACGTTCTTCGACCCGCTCCTTCTTTGTCATATATATATATATATATATATATGCAAATACATATATTTGCGATATATACATAGGTAGACAATATACATATGTTATTGGTGTTTGGTGCTTTTGGTGTTTTTGTCGTTTCGCGGGCGGCACCCTGCGATATTCCGTCAATTTATTCGCGCGCGGGAGGTACATCGTGCGTCGTCGCGAAGGAAGAAAAATACAATGGGTATTGTTTCATGGCCGGGCCGTTCGACGTTGAAACGTATGATGAAAAACGTTAAACAGCGAAAGAAGAAAATAATTTGAGTGATAAATTAACAACGTGATAACGATGATGACGATTGGTTGGTCGGTTGATCGTTGTTTCGGTTTGCAGTAACGGACTTACGTGTTCGTTGGTGGGCAGATGGGCCGTGACTGACACCCCCGGTAACGCCACGCGCCCCCTCTCCCTCTCACGCTCAGCTACGTATACCTTCTCTCTCTCTCTCTCTCTCTCTCTCTCTATTTCGTACTATATACAACAGACTTGCAACCCCCCACGATTGTTACGGCACTGCGCAGGTCCGTGCATCTCTCCGACGAAGCTAGCAGTCGTGGCTCCCGCGAATACACCACCGCAGCGAGCTTTCCAAGCTCCCTCGAGCATATCGATGTATACTCTCCTACATATATGTATACGTATATTCGTATATGTTGAGAGTGTGTACGTAGACGAATAGATAGGAGATCGAACGATGTGTGCGCGTTACTATCGCACTCGATGGGTACTGTGTGCACACCCTCTCGCATGCCCTAGCCAGTCGCCACATAGATCACGAAATATTATGTGCTCGAACGTCGGTTTAGCTGCACATATATACATATATTTGGCATAGTACGATAAACAAAAAATGGACGAACTGTTATCAATCCTATATATATGCTTATATAAGCATACGTTCACATGACTGTGAAGGAAGGCTATCCAAATATATTAAGGATGCTGAGAACAACTGTAAGATGTCTAAGACAAGAATGTCTTCTAGATATTTTAGGGGTGAAGTCATAGTCTTCGAGATCATTAGCTTCTAATATTAATTGGTATTATTCTAATATTATAGTATTAATTATTATTATTGTGACATTGAAATATATACTGTAACTGGAAAAAAGTGCCATATCGCGAACGCAATAACGATCGACAGTAAAACGAGCTTTCGCACCTTACACTCGAAGAGAAAGTCGAACGATAAAGAGAGCCGATGTCCGTTGAAATTGATCACTCAATTTCCACGCGAACGCCGGAGAGGCTAGAGTATCTGACTGGAACATAGTCATGGACATTCTCGTACATTCACACTGATCTCTCTCTCTCTCTCACTCGGTTAGAGGATACAAATGATTAGGGCAATTTCGTGCGTTGCTGAACGTGTCACGTACTTCACTTCACATCCTCTCGCATCTATAATCAAGAATCGTCCCATCGTATCGCCTCCGATAATGGACCTCATTATAGAGCTATACACACATCTCAAATTTGACACGGGATAACGTATCGAGTGCCTGTCAAATTTTCACGAATTTCATATCGTTCTAATAATATTTTACAAATTCCATAAATTTCATTAACTTCTAATATAATTTATAAATTATATGAAAATTCAGCAATTTTTTATGAATTCCACTGTCCTAAATTTTTGTTAAGTTCTTATAAAATACATTATATACATAAATTTCTAGTCAGTTTTTATAAATTTAAGTTTAAACGAGTAAGCAACAATTTTAGAGTCATCTGCAATTTTCAAAAACGATATTATTTCGAAAAATTTGCCCTACACTCATTGCATATTGCGCGAACAACACCGACGACAATCGTCAACAACTTTTCCCTTACAAAATATCGACGGCTGCCAATTCACGATTGTCTATAAAGCAGCCCCTTTACATTAGAAATAAATGATTTGTTCGAGAATCACTCGGAGCCCTATTATACATCGATAGTTGATAGGTAGGGGTGTAGTGAAAAGTTCTTCAACACCGGCGGATGCGTACGTATGCCAATGTATAGTGCGATTGTCTCTCTGTCCACGAGAGCTTCTAAAGCCTACCCTAGTGGTATTGAGCATATGATCGTTTAATCACGTCAAAATGTCGAGAGACCCGTTCGAGAAATCGTTCGAACAGAGCTTTTCGCGAACTCGCTCTCGCTCATTGACTATAATTTTTTTCAAACCGTTGTCTCCCTGGCACCGAATAGCTCAGGGAGGCTTTCAATAAAATCCTATTGGGACGTTGTTCATCCAGAAAACGGTCTCTGATGGTTTCTTTTTGTTCGCTGTTCCCTACCGTCGACACGGAGAATCCAGGTAGATAAAAAGTACGAGATCGCTCGTAGATGTCCCGATGAATGACAGCCTAGGGGAGAAAAGCTGAGTTTTCGAGTCGAGATCGCAGGAGCTGAGAGATTACAGTTTTTATCTTTTATCGCCGATGGAATAATTCGAACAAGTGGAAACGACTTTTTTGATCGATAAGTAATGACGCGATCCACGCGGGTCATCTTCTCATTTTTTGATACCACCCTCGCGTGCTATTTTAAGCGTTCATCCCCGCATCTTCGTTAAACGAGAAGTTGGGTGATACCTTGGGGATGAACAAAATACTCAACCATACTTGAAGTGGGCAGTGTGTCGAAGTGTGAGGGAAGCGTCTGAGCCTGGAGTATTAGTAGTGGGGGAGCATGTCGATAGAGGCTGCATTTCGCCTTTATGACCAACCAAAATCCCGATTGGCCACGTCAGAAACTCTGTAACACCTTAAATAGTCAATCAAGTTGATGAAGTTATTTTTTTCTAATTATTTTAAGTATTTAGCAGCCAACCGATTGCTATTTTTATTCTCAATTTGAATCTATTCTGTTTTCTGATTTTTCTTCTTGGTAAATAAATGTTGATTTTTCGAGAAATAATTCAGGATTTCGCGAAATCTGAACGACAACATCGAGTTTTCTTACAATAGAGAAGCCTCTGTACACGCGACCGTATACGTCACGCTTATTCAGGGACAGTAGGGTTTAAGCGTAGCATAAATGCACGTTGGTAGCCGGGACTAGCTCGTCTCTAGAATCATCCACCGTAGATAAAGTACTTTCAACTTGACTGCCGGAAAACAGAAAAGGGCACAGACGAGTCAAGCGAGTGCCCTTCGGCCAACTTTGCGACACGACCGCATGGGCCGTAAAGCGCAAAGCGTTGCAACTGATGTAACCAAACGACTATACGGAACTGATGCATTTTCAGAAAAGAGAGACCAAGATGGACGAACGGCTAAATGCCTCGGACAGTTTCATTCCTACAGCTCACTGGCCTGAAGAATTCCTACCGCCGGTCTCTCACACCCCCCCCCCCCTCGCCCCCTCTCTACTCTCGTTTCTCTCGTTAACTTTTCCGTCGTAATTTTAACGGTTAATGTTAAAGAGTTTCGTAGGAAAGCAAGAAATTCTTGTTCATCGTGACAAATGTCGGAACGAACGAATGGTCGATACCCGACATTAACTATCGTATCAATTTCGTTCCACTTATAATTGCACGTTTAATTAAATTCTCTTTACTGAGAATTTTAAATAAAAAATGAATAAATGGGTTCGAACCTGTTTCCAGTACGGATAGTTTCATCGATTGATGAATAACTCGAGGTAGGGTACGATATTTTAAAAAAAATGTCCACTCACAATTCGATCACGGTCGTGACTTCAAAGTGTTTGCACGCTGTATCGTTTTTGCCATGTGAAAGTTGTTCCAAGTGATGGTCAGAAGATGAATTATTAACGCTCATCCCTACCGGTCCCATGACATTATCCAGCTGGACCGGCGACATGTAAATTTCGTCGTTAACCCGGTCGTATTGGCACACTCAATCATGTTGTGTCAGGCATATCGGAGCGAACTTCTAATCGTATGTAGGTATAGCATTTTCGTCGTAGTCCTCGTTTGGATTCGGGGAGTGGACGGTCGATGTCCTGGCTACGATGACCAGTAATTAAGTTGTAACACGAACGTAGTAGCGAGAAAGGGGTGAGGTGGACAAGTTCTGGTGGTTTTGGGAAAGAAGAACCCTTCGGTGGTGTCTATACTCTCACAGCTCGTGAGCAAGGCTCTTCGGCAACCGGCTATTTTCCTCGGGCAAACATTACACGACCGCGGGCTATCCTGGTCTGCTTATATTAATAAAGGCCGGTTTCTCGGACCAGAGATAGGGTCACTATTTGAACCGAATAATAATGAAAATAATTCTTTGACATAATAGTTACTAATTAATAACTATAGACAAATATTAAAACCTTTTTTAAGAATCGACAAATAGTTGTTCGAATTACATGTCGAGGGCAAGAGATGCGGACACCGATTGAATCGAGTCATTTTAGAAATAAGTCTCTTAATCAATAATTATTGGTTAATAATTATGAGTAAATATTTTTTACAAACATCGAAATTCGAATACGATTATTTAGAATTATAAATTTTTACAGACCAGAAATACGGTCAATATTTGAATCGAATAATATTAATCAATAGCAAAACCTTTAGGAGTATTAATTCAAAAATCATAACTGTTTCGAATTCTTTTCATTTCGTAACAATAATATTTTAGGCACGCAATAAACGTAAATAAATTTTTACTGCCCTGGCGTCTATCTCTCGCTGTCAGGTGGATCGAGTGATAAGCTCTTATCGCTCGGACGTGCGATTACGAAACCGATTTGCGTTACCTCTTAGAAACCCTTTTGTCCCATACAAAGGCGTTGAGCCACGCGTAGAACCCTCCTACCGAATTAAATACAAGTTCGCGAAGCCAAAGAAGGAAGGGAGGGACGGGGTAGGAGAGCGAGAGAGAGAGAGAGAAGGAGAAAGGGATAGAAAGAGAAGAACAAATACCCTCGAAATGCCGAATCGACGGGAAGGTCCGAGGAGGGTCGAACGGCCCGGGCAAAGATTTCCCATTTTTTCCCCGGGAGCAGATTTTTTTTCTTTCCTTATCCGACAATAGAATGCTAACAGGATAATCGTGACGAAGCAAAGAGGGTCGTGAACGATAAGGGTCGGAAATGCCGGAGAAGCGAGGAATAAAGGGCTACTAGCACTTGTACGAACGCGTTGAAGCGCGGATCTTCGGATATCACGAAAGGAGGAAATTCGTCGTATAGAGAGGGATAAAACTTGTATTTCTTTGAGGGGCATACACGTGTTACTCATCCATCTTGTTCGCATCAACGTAGAGGACTCGTATCCGACTGTCGCATACCTATACTTGTCCTATTACGTATCTTGTTTCGCGCCATACGGGGCGATAAATTTACTCTCATCGAAATGATATTTTACACTCTGGTTTAACGACGTTTCGATGCACCGAGTGTTGAATAGTTTTTTGATACCTGGTCCTTTTAAATTCGGGTTACCATTGACTTTTGTCGTTGGCGAAGTTAGGGGATGATTTTTTTTTCAATGAAAATTGTCGAATAAACCCACTGAGTCGGTATATCGTCTCGTTTGGGGATGTTTTTGCATGAGATGAAGCGAAGAGAGGGGAAGAAAGGTGAACCCGTGGGATAGCAGACAGGGGTGAAAGGAGGGATGTAAATCCTAAAATCGCAGCAGTACCGAAAATCAATAGATTGTCGCTGAGTCAGCACGAATGTAATGGGAAAATGGAAAATAGGACCTCGCTGTGGATGGTATAGTTTAAAATAATTGTCGAACCCCCGTCGATAAGTTACCGACGTTTGTGAATCGATAAAAAAGTATTCTAGGAGGAGTACTTTCGCTTTATTTGCAGCGGATATCTGAAGATAGAAAGTCAACTTTCTTCTATACCGACAGAAGGACAAAAGTATCCTACTGTCGATAAAAAAGAAACAACCAGATAGCTGATACGTTTGGAAAGCGATTTTATCGGTGATCGTTAATACTTTGTCGAGCTTTGTTGATATAAAATCGCTATAAAACAGATAGCGCGTTCCTTAATCGCCACAAAATTAAATATTTGTAACATAAGCTAAAGTATGAGAAGTAAGTATTATCCTCATGCGGTTGATATTTCGTCAACGGAGTTTAAAAGCTCCTACGAATAAATTCAAAGGCTCATCGTTATCCTTACGAACGTTTGAATAATTGAATAAACGACTTACCGGAAATAGAGAAAAGAGAAAATAGAATATTTTTCCATCTAGGAAATTGTAGTCATTGAGAATAAAATGTGGTCTTTCTCGCCGGATGGTTAAGAAGCTTATGCTTCGCTACGTTGGAAAGTTTCAAAGGGTATAGACATTTCCGTTATTGAAGCGGATGTCATCGATCCGTACAGTTGCGCATCGGCCTGGAAGAAATAATAAGCGATCGAAAGAACGGAAATAGGTTTCTGTCTCCTCGGAATGATGGTGAAAAGCTCTCGAGCAGCTGAGACGTTCCTCGTGATCGTGGCTTCTACCGTTGGTAAAAGAGGCATATATCGGGATGATATCTCCGAGAAATTCATGATATGCCTAGCTAGGGCTTCACCGTCTGATCGGAGTTCTCGTAGGATTCCAACTACTACGAATCAAAAGCTTTAACGTAGAGCGCACTTAGAGTAATTGCTGTTGAGCCTTGAACTCGTTATTATTATCATGGGCTAGGACGATGTGTAAATGCGCAGTAGGATGGGTATCAGCAGAAGTGGAGATAGCCACGAAGTTGTTTGGGTTGTCGTAGATATAGTTGCAAATTTTGCGACGCTGGACCGAGAAAATTTTACCTAAATCTGTTTTAACGGATTAAGCTTTTTTTTCAAAGAAGCACGTTCATTAGGTTCTAAACGAAACCGCGTGCCTCAAATAAAACTCGTTCTGATTTCGCTAATGCCAGAGCCTTCAAAATAAATGAGACGTTCCATTTGCGCAATTTCCTGCAATACCTACACTTTTCATTAATTCTACGAAACATCAACTCTGATAAGATTAACAAACTTTTCTCTATTTTTTCAAGATCGTAGCGAAAAAACGTCTGAGTCAAAATGGAACGTTATATTCGTGCGTCGTATCGATACGTCAGATCGGTACAAAGTATGTTCATGAGGGTGAGTGTAATAAAAAAGATCAGCGACGATGTTTAATCGAGTGTAAAGTGCCAAGGTCGATAGAAATGGAAGAATAAATTTCTAATGTGGTGGAAAAGTTGCCTCATCGTACAGAGGGAGAGAGAAAGAGCGTCGTGTCTCGGTATCTCTCTCTCTCTCGCTATGAACTTCTCTCGTTTCTGCTTCGCATGTACCGAGGACACTGTAAGCTTACACTTTAGGCATCCTTGACCGTAGAAAAAGTAACGAAGCTGCCTGACGCTGCGGTCGTGTCCGTCGTGTCTGTCGATAGAGTGTCCGCTGTTGGGGAAAAGAGACGAAGAGAAAGCTTGAGAGATAGACAAACGACTACTCAGCACACTCTTCGTTCCATAATACACGATTTTCTTTTTGTCAACCCTTTCATTTTCGCCTTTTTACCCGATGAAAACATTTCGACGAAATGCTAGAAAAAACAAACAAACAAGAAGATTAAATCGCAACTATGGCGGACTCTTCTGAACCAATTAATACCTTGCCTTGCAAAAACCCTCGACGGTACGTTCGTAGAAAGAAAATTATCCGACTCGCGAAAATGGCACGGGGTGCGGTTACTACAAATAAAAAATAGAAAAAAATATGGTGAACAATTCCGGTAGTCCTGGTTCGGTAAATTAAAAATACGTTTTGCCAATACTCTCGGGATTGTCACTGAGGCACACCTATTCTCTTATAGTTATGCGCAACCTAATCTTCTTTTGCTACGAGATGCGGGTGGGTACATCGACTACCACTGGCCTTTTTCCCTATGCAACAACCCTCCCTCGAGAGAGTGAGTACTCTCCTTTCGTGTTCAGTTGCTCGTGCGAATTACAACTCACTCACTCCCTCAAGGGTGTGATGCAGTTGCGTGATGCATGTCTGCACGTGGATACATCAGAGCTGTACACGCGGCCTGTTTTGACGTTAATGAAATTTCGAGCTTTGACGGAAACTCGCCGAGGGCGCTACTGCTGGTGGCAAATGCTCAACATCTTCGATCCATATGTTGCCATTTACGCCACATTCGCACATCTTCTTTAATATCTTTTTCGTTTACACTGGCTGCCTTGAAAAAAATACAATGAGTACGAAATTTTGTTATAAAAATTTCTAATTGTCTCAAAAACAAATAGAAAGAAACATACGGGGCAAATTCTCAAACTAACTTAGGATTTCTTTCAATAGAGCGAGACCAATATTTTGGGGTAGATATGTCGAGAAAAATCAATGAATGACTTTTTAATAATTGATTAAGTAATAAATGAAATCATATTTTGATGGATGTCTAGAGAATTTCATTGGCCTGGAATAAAAAGAAGGAAGCAATATAATTTTTCTCGTTTCGCAAAATAGCACAAGGCTACCACAGGGATAGCAGCGCGAAGGTTCCATGATCGACGTTCGCACGCAGAATACGAACAGCGACATCATGGTGATCCAGATTCTAGGACACCTGTATGTGGGGCAGGTAATGTCAGAGGTCGTCTCCAGGCGCTCACCATGCAACGCTCAGTGTTCTTGGTGAACGCAAGGGGAAAAATTCTGGAATTTTTGCGGTTCTGTCACAGTTCACCCTAATTCTCATATAACCCAGACAGATTCGCGCCCTTCAAATTTCTCACCGGGGTCAAAACCGTTTGAGATAAAAATATTTCATAAAATTTAACATAAATTTCTCGTCAAAATTTCTCGTTCCCTGTGTGCAATATTTATTTCCCGTAAACATAAGCCTCACCCCACTCCACGTGATTCTTCGACCGACTGAATCCGAATGATGGTCCAATCGTATAGAAAATAATAACCGTCGAATTCAAATTTTATTTACTCGCACCACGAACGAAGAAAATGCGAGGAAGAAACGAGATAGTAATCTTTGTGAGAGTCAATTTTCTTTACTGCCATAGGAAAGTCGTACTTTCATTCGCTTCACGACCGAACCTACCCAGCCCTTACAGCAGATCGTGTGTGTTGGGTGTGTACTATGCTGCGTATGACCCGCAAATCGTCTCGTAAAATTGATGAAATTTTCACCGTAGTTTTTCTCGACCCAGGGGGGCGCAAAACAGAAGTTCCAGTCCGACAATTGATTGTCGTAAAAGATAAAAAGGTGCTAAGGATGAGCCCGTGAGAGAACTTGTTTTTCATGTCAAGGGGCAAAAAACTCATTCGCCGTGGATTGATTTCGTGACCTATCGCATTTCTCGTTCTCGTCATTTCGTTCGTTTTTCAAAACGTACATCTTCACACCAGCACGTGATCTTTATAATTCACATCTTCATCGCAAAAGGGAGGGTGACGTAGAGAAAAAACGGATGAGAGAGGGAAGAGACTGGTAGAAAGGGAGAGAGGGAGAATAATACCCGATCGAAAGTGCGTGGGTGAGACGGGAATCCCATTGCCGGGGATCTTTGCCAGAACTTGATGGGAAGCTGGGCGAGAGGCATTTCTTTTATTTTCCTCTAAGAGATCGTCGGACGATCGGGGAGATCGACGCCCCGGAGGATTTCGTCGAGAGCTCAACGTTTGCCCGCTTTTTCTCAGACGAAGCAAGTCGGCAATTCTCTCCACTTTCATTCCTCTTTACGCATTCTTCATCATACAGATGGACGCTGCGAGGATTCGCGAGAAAAGACTCGAAGTAGAAAACAAAACGAGGCTTTGTATAAATACGCGGGGAGAGAAACAGCGAGGGAGAGAGAGAGAGAAACTGAGTGAGAAAGAGTGAGAGCGGAAGGGAAGAGGGAGAAACGTATTTATTTTCATTCAGCAAAGCTTATTTAATTTGACGTAAAGTTTATTCAACCGAAATCGTTTGTTCCGACTAATTCTTTGTTTTCTCACAGATCAATTTGTTTCCCGCAAGTTTACGATAAAACGTCGATCAATCTGGTTTCATACTTCATCAAGTCCGTATAATTTCGTATTCGTAAAATTTCTCATTGATCGGAAAAAGATTGTTTCAATTTTCATAAATCTTTCTTAGCCTGTCGAAGCAAGATATAAATTTCATCGTATCGCCTGATACTTGCGACTGCAGGCTGTGCAAGCTTGGTAGCAAAAACTTTATATTTGTCCCGTCAATCCACGAAAGTGAACATCAAAAGTGTATCATATCGCTTTGACATATGACGTTGGTTATAGCTCTTCTATGGGGACGTTCCTGAGCTTCCCTGAAGAGGTCGGCCCCAGGACTTTATCTTAGTTCTGTTCTCTCTCTCTCTCTCGCTGTGAAAGCTTCGGGCGATCCGACATCTTGGAGGTATAAAGGTAGACGAGGAGGTAAAGGTCCGGGGACGAGAGCGAGACGGTACGAGACGTGACGACGAGGGAGAACGACAAGCGAGAAACCGTGGAAACTTCTCGCGCGAACGTGACGACAAAGCAGACACGCGGCTGGTCGCCGTGGCAACGAGCGATACGCGAATATCTCGCCCTGGAAGGATCTTATAACCCTCGGGGATTTCTACAACCCACCCACACCTCTCGCGCCCTCTCTCTCCCTCTCACTCTCTGCCTCTCTCTCTCTCTCTGCCTCTCCTACTTTATTCATTTCACCTTGTTGTTTCTCGTTCCAGTAATATTCTGAAATGAATAAATCTTAGGTACGTTATACAATTTTCAAAATTACTACGAATATGAGATTATGCGATGATTAGAGGATTTAATGAAAATCTGGTAAACATAATCAATTATTAAATTCTATGCTAGTCGCTGAAAATATCAACGGACCAGGTATGCATTGATGACAATAATGTGCTCCAGGAGGAAAATTGAATAATTTCAGTGAAATAAATTTGATGTGTGTCAACAATTTATGAGAAATATAGATATTTAAAAATAAAAACAATTTATGCGTCAAAATTAAGCTCGTATGAGCTTTTTTCGTGTTCGAGTCTCGAATTCTTTATTCGAACGAAAATAAATTAATTTTTTGCGGTCGGCGCTGTTGAGCTCGTCGCTGGTAGCTTCGACACCCAATTTTCAACCTCGGACGTGCGAAGCTCGGCAGTGACAACAAGGTGACTTCAATTATCATTTAAATTGGATACTGCATTGAAATCTATCGTATTACCATCTACAGAGCACGTATCCCGATTCCGTTCTACATCTGGGTGGTTGATACCAACGAGGTTTCACTGATACGCTTGAGTGAGTTACCGTCACCATTTTCGAGGATGTAATTTTCTTATTAATATTCGACGAATAAAAATTTAGCGCCTGAACCCTGCAAATAATGTTATTAGGTATTTTATCTGAGGAGGCAAACTAATATTTTCCAAGAAATAAAAGAATCTTATTTGAATCAACTTTACTTGGTAAAGATTATAGATTATTTATTACGAAATGTGCAACGAAAAATTTAAAAATACTGAATAAAGCCTTTTTTAAGGGAGAAATACTCCAATATGAAATGCGATGGATGAAAGAATAAAATACAGTGATATGGTCTAAAATGTAATTAAATTGTAAAATTAAACAAATGTGCATTTGCACGGGCAGTTCAACTTTTGATAATTTGCTTTTCTGTCGTCATATAATAATTTCAATACACCGGCACAGAAAATGCGGCTGAATTCTCGCCGTTGGCTTTGCTCATCATAATATGCCAAGTGAAAGATAGAGAGAGGGAGAGAGAGAGAGCGCGCGAGAAAGAGAGAGATGGGGGGAGAAATAGGAGGCCTAGCAACAGGTGGACTGCATTCACTAACCGCTGGAGCAAACTCTGAACGTTTGGAGATCTGTATACGAATATACTTGGCTATATCGGGACAGTCCCCTGGGACATTTAAGTCATCGTGTCGTTCTAAAATGCAATTCGAACGGTTCCAGTTTCGCGGAAATAAGCTCGAAATGAAAAAAAGAAATTATACTGTATAAGTGAAGTAGATATCCAGGGTTTTCTCCCTATAGCAGAACAATAAGTCTGGTAAGCTTCATCCAAATCTCTCCTTGGGCAATGTCTCGAAATGGAGACTCCTGTTTTTTTCCATAACGTACCTTGACACCGGCAAAATAATTGCTCGGGTTTCTAGGTTTATCACTAATTGCATACTTTTCCACGCCAAGCTCATCTTATCGCGCCACGAGGGAAGAGAGTACAGGTATACTGGCCTGGTATAAATGGAAAGCATAGGACCGGGACAGACGCGAAGGATCTCGAGTTCGGAGAGAACTTACACATCTACATAAACCTAGCCATTTGTCGTGGAAAATTCTCGAAAATTCAGTCGTTACTATGAACACGTTTTCCTGCCATTGTTTGGTCCAACATCATTGTTCGCTAGCTGGGAGGGTCCAATAAAAACGCCCTGATATATTTGCTAAAATGTTCGAACTAGTTTCGAAACAAAAATATGATCTTCTGTTGTACGGTTGCACAATTATTGTCAATATTCTTTTTTCGGAATATAATGCTCAATTAAACTCTCGTAGATTGTTTCATCGCTATCAATATGACAGAAATTTGCATAGTTGCAAATGTATTGGCGATTTTGATGAACGATTATTCTCGTGTGTACATGACCAAATATGCAATTATGCAGTGATGCGTGTTGTTTATACGTCCTCGGCGAAACATGACGCTTGTAGAGGTTTGGATTCTGCAGTCCTAATTTCCTGGTAATTAAAGCTCCTATGCGCTATCAGTCAGAATCTAGAAACGTAAAATAATCGACGTAATAGACGTAATAAGGTTAATTACGCGGTTTATGGAACTAATCATTAGCGTGAAACGAACAACAATAATAACTTTATTATTTTAGGCTTTTCTCGATATGTATTTTCCAATATCCCCCTGTAAAAAATGAAACTATTTCTGTATATTCAGCATTCTTGAATATCATGTCCGTTCTTTCGGAATTGCGTCGATAAATGTTCTAGCGACATTATGGAATAATGTAGTGAAATCGGAGACATGTTTTCTCGTTTCTATTTACCCCTACGGCCACTGACAAGTGCGCGGCGATCGCGCTCCCAGCGACGTAGCGCCCCGGTGTCGTAAAACAAGTTCCGAGTGTAAACAAGAGCAAAGGTGCCGTTCGCCCTAGAGCAAACTGACGCGCACAAAACTATCCCGTGAAAAGATGAACAATGACCATGCTCCGTACATGACAATTTGTTAGTATTTATCGCTTCAAAAAGCTTGGCATATGCCATTCGTATTTTTCAAGTACGCAGTTGTTAATCATTTTTCGAGCTTCTCGAGTGGACGAGTCAGAGAAGTGAGCGTAGTCTGCCGCCAAGTTGGATGAGCTGCGGGTCAACAACAAACTTTTTGGCAAGTAGGTATATCAAGAGATCAAGTGTTAGGGCTGGGGTAGCTGCAGCTACGCCTGGTCGGCATGGTAAACGAGTGAGTACATGTATGCTCCTTGTTCACTGTGACTGAAATTGCACGGATGAACAGGATGAGAAATTGGATGAGCATTCTATGTTGTGGAGACTAATATTTTCAATATATTACCACATCAAAAGTGTCAAAAGATCGTCGTTGCATACACCGTTCCACGATGATGTACCACAAATTAGTTCTTTCAATATATCTAAAGATTTCTAAAAGTATTTGAAATGCCCATACTGTGAATATTCATAAATGTTTGCGGATTTTTATTCTGGATTCCAAAGTATCGTTGAAAATTCGTTTTTTGAATATTCATCTAAATTTATGCCGACAATTTAAAATCTGAATTTGTTGTCGGAATATCGTGCTAGAGTTATTTCTAGTGTATAATCGTGAGGTCTTTTTATTAATTATATACAATCTTTAAGTGGATATTTTATAAAATTCTAAATCTGATAAAAACTCAGAATACTATTACGCCAATGAAAAAACGATGTAAGCCTTGCAGCAGTTTGCGAAGAAAAACAAATTGTCTAACAACTTCACTGCCGACCTCACGTATATACGTGGTGCGGGGTGCCGGCCCCACATTTCCGCGAAGTATCTGTATTTAATTATGGTAAATTTGATTCTTATGTGAATTTGATTACCAGTTTGTTATGTGAATTTGAATAAAAAATAACTTTTACTGCAAAATAAATGACCCCACATTTATGCGGGCCTGGCAATGGGATTGAAATTTTCATCCCCATTGCTTGGCCCGCACATGTGCAAGATTTTTTGTATTGTTACTTTTTTAAAAATATTACATCGCTCGAATGGTTTTCCCCCATAACAAACATAAACAATTGGTTAAAATACAAAGAGCAATAGATAAATTTGTTGGCTCTACGATGACCCATCCTATTATCCTAGCCGCAACAAAGTTGCTAAAACGGAGACGATGCCCTAAGATTCTACGATTGCGGTTTTGCGGGTTCTCGTTCCGTCGAAACGAGATTTCAGTAATTTTCATTCCCATCCCATAGCTAATGAAGAAAAATGGGAAGAAAATATAATGGAGATCAGCCAATATTTGGTTCTTTGTTCTCTTTCTCAATGAAAATAAATTTCTTTAAATGACATGCGTTAAACTCGAGCTGAGTTATCACACCCTGGAAAATAATTCGAACTAAATTATACGCAATTTGGAGTGAAAGCTACAAGCATTTGATATGAATCTTGAATTATTGAAATATTAATAATGAAGAAAAATGAAGTTTATCATCAAAATCGAATTCGAATTGCGTTCAACCTCGAAAAAATGTGTTCGATGCAAATTTCATTGCAGCAATTCGATCCAAACTAACAATAATTCGATAAGCAATATTTGATATTATTAAAATTAATATAATTGTATTTTACTTAAATCAACTATTAATTAAATGGAAAATAATCTATATAAGTTATTTTTTGTTATATTTCATTTGACTGATAAATCTGTTTAAAGAAAAATGGATTCCGCTGATAGTGCGTACGAAATAAACGAAATGAAATGCACATATTGGCAGGCAGATGATCAAATTCGAAACTTCGTGTTTGATTACGATTCGAATTCCATTTGTCGCATAGATATATGTATGTCAGATTCGATTTCATCTCGTTAGGCTCGCGCGAAGAGGCCTCGGGAATACCATTGGCAACGAATCGTAAACAGCCTATCAGCCTCTGTTGGCTCGACGGTACGATCAATCTTTTCAGCTCGTGTTCTTTCCCAGTTTACGTGTATGGTGTACTCTTTTATTACACATTTCGTCGACTTGTTTTATGTCTACGGAAGACCATAGAGTATTGACCTTCCATTTGTACAGAAGACCATCAAGTTTGTGTTGTCTAAATTTTAAGAAATTGATCATTTATCGAATTTTCGACATGTGTATCAAAAAGACCTTCTTTAAATTATTCATAATCATTGCAGATGAAAAGTCGAATACTTTCACAGTTTCATTAATTTTATCTTGATCTTGTTTTATATTTTGAAATCAATTCTTTACTGAGGTGTCCCATACAACATTCACAAGGAGACAAAAAAGTGTTCCCTAAATCGATGGTGGTATTGTCGCGTGCATCGATGACGGTCGCGCGTCGTGCCACTCCCCGATCCAGGAAATGAGATTAAGGGTTACCCGTGTGTATTTTACAACAAGTTTAATGCGAGAAACGATCGCTGTCAGCCTTCGCACTATCCCAAATGAAACCTCATGTTCATCAAGCTCGCGGTATGTCCGTTGTTATCCAACTGGCATTTTCACGCAATTTCCCCTGTCCACGCGATTTACCTAGTAACGAAAGTATTTCTCAGTGATTTTCGATGATGCAATTTTTTACAACCCGGGAGCGAGGAAAATCGTTGCTCTATAAATTTTTAATCAACATTCCACATCTCCGGCCGATAAACTCTGTTTTTCGTGTCGATAACTAATACTTTTTATTTTTATTCGTGCGAAGACATAGCCGAGAGGCGTGATTTTTGCAAAAAACGTTTGTACAATGAGGGATGATCAACGGATACATAACTTTGCGTTCGAATCAAATGCGAAAACTACCTCTTTTCCACCGGGGACAAAAATATACATACAGCTGAATCATGATATAATATTTTGCATCGGGAATAGAGAAACAGCTTAATGAACCTCCATTCACACGAGATCACTTCACCCTTTCAATTTGCACTTTTCATACTCGTATGTTATTTCACTGAGAAGTACATTTTATTGGCAGCTTTCTCCCCGCGCCTTCAACGGTAAAAAAATATTATATTTCCCTCGAGGCTCAATCTTACCATGCTGAGAAACTCGGGATATATTTCCATACAACTCAACATTTTTTACCGGAAATAAGTAAAATTTTAGAATTAAATTTCCATGGTATTTCCCAGTGACTGTTTTAATTTTAAAAAAATTCTGTTCTTTTCGTTGCTACAGTATATTTGTTTTTCTTAAGGGGTCACATAAAAGGACTACCTTTAAACATTTAAAAAAAAGAGTTCACTTATATTTTTTTGTACAGTACTGTCTTTCAAGAATATTCTGTGAAAATTTTATATGAAAAAAGTTATGGTCCAAAAAAGGGAAGCGGTCGAGTGCTGACAACGCACACTTGACGAGTGAGTATACGATTCTTTTCATTCTTTGAATGTAATTTTTTGGAAACAGGGTTTACATCATCGATACGATCGATGAGAGAAAAATGTGAACAGTTCAGTATTGTAATGTAATATATGTTTATTATATGTATAATTTTTCAAATTCATGCTTCAGTTTCTTTCGTAGATAGAACAATATCGATTTAACCGTTAGAATTTTCATTCTTTACTACAAATCGCTGTTACTTTTCAAAAAGTAAATATTTTTTCAACCGGCTATGACAAGTATGAGTTTTATTTATCTACTGTAACAGATTTTTTTCAAATAAGAGAGTCCGAAGATCACATTAGATACCGCAAACGGTATTTTCGAAAACACGTTTCAGGAGAAATTCTACCATGGCTGCTATCTTGAATATTGCTTATATTGCGAATTGCTTGTCTAACAAAATTTTATTTTACGTGTTGTCAAATTTGTTTAATTTTTGTATAATTTAACCGCACCTAAAGTAATGTAATCTCTTGAGACAATATTTCTCTTTGGCCATGACACAACCTCAAAGAGTTTATGTCGAGCATGCTGCCACAGAAAATATATATTATTTCTATATCGTCTTCCGTGGGAAAAGCTCGCAATCTTCTCTCGCAACCCCCGCTAGCGCGAGCGTGAGCTTAACGAGCCAATAAAAAACGGTCAACGTCGTCTTTCCGCTCTTCTCGTGTATCGCGATCCTGGAATATCTCTCTATATAGCGATTCTGCGGTGTTTCGCCAGTTTTACGATAAAACGTGATCACCTGCCAAACGAGGCGTGGTGCATTCGAATTTCGCGATTTGTCAATAACCTGTCGATCGAAAAATTGAGTGGAATTGCCAAAAAATCTGATTATCTCATGAATATTGAATTCACCCGAGAAGAATATATTTTAATAATTTTAAGTCGACTGTAATTGAAACAAAGAGAATTGGTTCACTATTTACTATCGTAATTGTTTGTATCAAGTATTGTATTTCTATTCATAATATATAATGGAAAATTGTTAAAATTAAGTTCCTAATCTAATCATCATGTAAAAATAATTTCATATAGTCTATAACTTTTGGCTATTTGCAAAAAATAAAAATATAAAGAAATGAGCAGCAGTATTTTCTGGCAATACATATTACCATGTAGAAATTGTCAGAACTATTGTAACGTCAATTACCGCAAAGTTGTCTATGGCACGTCTGAAAATTACGCGAAAACTACGTTAGCTCGACGCGTCAACAGAGAGAGAGAGGAAGCTTAATACGCACGCTCTCCACGAACGCGTTCACTCATTGCATATAAAACGATAACATCGTTAATACATAAGGAAAATATAGTTCATGCTGGAAATACTTATGGTGTAAAGCCCTCCAAGAAGGAACTCGGAGACTCATCGTGTTCGACCTCTAGTCGTGCATCCGATACGTAACCAACTTTTTTCTCTAGTTTACCACCAAACCCTCGCACTTTTACCCCTTCCTTCGTGCTAAGCAAGAAGGTTTTCTCATCTCGTAACATCTTCGTCTTCGCACCGACGATTGACGGCAAACTTTTCTCAAATCCCTTTGGAAATCTTGTAAAACGAAAAAGTTGCAGACGTAAAAGGGAAGTCTTTGGGGTGCCAGCAGGCACCGCTGAAAACTGTGTCAACTTTACGTTCGACGAGGATGAAAGGTGAAAAGAATTGAAGAGACGGTTTCAATCTCAGCTTGCTCGTAATGATGTAATTATCCGGTAACCAAGGACAGTACAACGCGTACTGGGAAATATCTATTTCCATGGTGCTCGCTTGTGCTACGAAGACATTACGCCATAAAACAGGCGTTTCAGAAGAAAAAGGATAGTTGGATGGAGGAGTTGGAAAGAAATGGCCGATGGTCACATTTCATCCCTACAGTTTTTCCGACATACTAACGCTCAAATCTTTCGAACATTGCAGCCCGTACATATTTTGAACGTTTAATTCCTAAATTATCTTGAACCTTCCATTCCACAAACTAGTTGGAAATTGGTTCCTTTAAAATTCATGAATACCTACTTCAGCCCTTAAAAATTACCTATCTTAAAAACTATTCAATCGAGATATTTTTCCTCGCACATATTTTTGAATTCTTAAATACATCTTGATGTAGAAATAAGGTGGTTTTTAGTTGAAACAACGCGGATTTAAAATATGGCAGCCCCGGCATTGTGCGTTTTGTTTTTTATCACCTCCAATTTTCTAAACTTGCTTTTTTTCTGAAGGACACATTTCAAAGTCGTTGCGTGGTTTGTCAATACTTCAATTTACGCAGGAAATAAAACAATCTCGCAGTTAAGCATTAACGAAATATTGCAAATATCTACACTTATCGTGTCCCAAAAAAATTACGAAATAATCGTTTGTAAGAAAGGTTAATTCGGGACGTTATCAGTCCTCGTATCATTTCCCTGACATCTTAACCTCTCTCTATACCTTATCGATTTTCTGTACTCTCGAGGACTCGTAAGACACGCAGAATATCTTGCCGAAGCACGAGCCCCTTACGTACCCTTTCCCATACTTATGCAAATAATACGCAAGCAATATCTCGCGTACCCGTATTGGCCCGAAGCGATGTTTCGTATGGGTAGGTATAGGATTCATCATACACGCGTAATAACCGCCAATATCGGATGAGAAAATAATCGAGAACGATGTGGAAACGCGCCGTCGTCATACGATACGTAGTTCGTCGGCGCAACTAGAAGTTGTAAAATTCGCCACCAGATGGCAAAGCCGAAGTAAAAGTTGGGCTTCGTTTTCTGTACGACAAAGATTTTCTTTGGGCGGGATTTAAAGTCAAAGCGCAAAATAATCAATGCTACTCTGTGCAAGTTTCTCGCAGAGGGTTGAACTATAAGGGTGAGTCAAAAGCGGGTAATTTCGAGAACGAGCAAAACAAGATTCCATCGTCCTGTTTTCCGGTCGTGGTTTCAACTACCGGGTGGAGACCACGTCTGGATGTACAGGTCGAATCGTTTGTCGGGAAAGTGCCGTGAGACCGCTAATCTCGAACGGGGAATTGGAAATCATTCGTAGAACGTCGTTGAATCGAGAGAAGCGGAATCTAGCGCTAATTGCCAATGCAATGGGAGGAAACATCGTATATTAGCCTCGAGTACCCGATGCGCATATACGCGTACACGAGTATTTCGCATGGAAAGCTCTCCTATGACTCGCGAGGGTGGAAACATGAGCCTATCCGGCTGGCCAAAAAGTTATTTCACTTCTAATGCACAAACGCGTATGTCCATCTATCAGAAAGAAACGCAATTACTTTTTGGCTGAACGGTTTTTCTCGTATTTTGTCGTTTTCCCAAGTTTCTTCCAACGATGGTGGGAACACGATCGTGATGAAAAAATTGTCGCGGTATTTCGAGGTGGGGCGAGGAGGGGTCGCACAAAGCAGGGGCCATTCCAAAAGAGGGAAAAATGAAAAAATGGAAGACGAAAGTTTTTGTCCGGTATTCTTACTCCTCTTACGACTGGGAAGAAACGACGATGAGGGTCGACGAAGGGAAGACCAAACGAACTTCGCCAATTCTTGTTTCCAAGGAGGTAATTTTGAAACTCGCGAAAAATTGTGTTAAAGTTAGTCGAGACCATAGGGGTGAGCAAGGGAGGTGGCGTAACTGTAAGGTTACCGGATTCGGTGAGGAAGGGTGGATTTATATATATGTATGTAGCAACATTTGGAGAACGGAAGGGGGAAACGAGAGGGAACAAAGGGAATCGACTGTAGTTTCAGCTTTCTATAGTTCGGTATGTTATATCTACGTATGCGCGGTTCACCAGGGTAAAGCAGCTTTTCAAGGACAAGCGCTTCGGTGCTTATGTACGTAGCACAATCTTCGGGAATGAGAAAAGTTGGTTGGCAGGCGCAGGGGGTATTATCCCCATTCGCAAGAAACTGGTATCCTCATACTGCTTGAGATCTTCTGCGTCGGAAGGATCGAGGGATAAGAGGCGAAATACATATGGTGGGCCGTTACTGCGTAGTAATGACTTTGTTGTGGTTAGGCAAAAGTTACTTTTAACTCTACCAGATCAATGTATACAATTTCAATTAATGTGTTGTCTAATTCCGGACTGGAAAATTGTTTTTTTTGGGAAGAACAAATGTAATTTTACTTTTATAATGATCTTTTTTTCAATTTCGTTCAAATATATGAAAATAATTTCTTCGGTCTATCCGCAACTGACAGTTTAATGTACAAAAATTCAAACGATTTTTTCTTCCATCTTGACGGAAAAGTATATTTTCATAAATGGACATTTTTGTTGAAATTTCGTTCCTATTTATAACAATAATGCTTTTATTCTTTCGTCTAAATATTGTTCAAATATGGTTTACTCGAATCTTTCAATATATTTTGTTTCGTTGTTGGAAATGAAACGTTATTGACACTGACATGAGAGAGCTGAAACGCTAGTCAGCACTCCGATACGTCTGCTAGACGGCGAATTTATTCGTTCCTCGGGATGTATTTTACTCACGTCGCTCCGACAGTTAATTTGTAGGGTCGACTGATTTGGCTGCGTCTGTGTTATGCGAAACTAATTGCAACCATAATTTCTGACAATTCCTTTGTAAATCAATAACATCGCTGAGAATCCGTGGATTCGTTCCAAAAGTATTAGTACAATTTTAGTAAACAAGCAGATGAGCACATTTTCCATAACGTATTTACGAAAATTTTCAGTATTCGGACGAAAACAATTATTGTACAATATTTATATTTGTATACTTCGAAAAATTATCATGTTTTCATTTAGAAATAGCTCAGACAAAAAAATAAATGTACAAATTATCAGAATTAATTTCCGAAGCATATAGTTATTTATAATTAAGTTGTCGTTAAATAATTTTAAGAGAGAACTCTTCATCGCGATCGATAAACTTCTGGGGTCTGCAAGAGACGTTAATAGACTTAACGAGTGTGTAAATCCAGTGTCGCTGAGCGACGAGCGTTTACAGGTGCTTTTTCTCTCTCTCTCTCTCGCTTTCTCCCTTCGTTTCCGCGCTTGAATATTTTATGCGCACAAAACGATTCTTCTCGCGACAATGCCCAATGGAAATGGCAATCCTCATAAACACGTAGGAAGTGAACGGAAATTTAAACAGAAATTACGATTCTTATTTTCAAGAAAAGAAAAATTGTTTTTCTTCGTCCCAGGCCACACGCGCGTTCTCTCGCTCGATATCGTACGTATGCCCTCCAGGAAGTCCGTGAACGTGTAACTAATTGTAAGAGTAAAAAGGCGCGAAAAATAGGCAAATGTCGTCGGGTTTTTAATTACATTTTTATTTTTACAACCTGATCTCTCTCTCTCTCTCTCTCTTATCTTTTCTCCTTTCCATTTGATTAAATCACAAAAACGTTTGCCCAGAAAAAAGATTTTTCGCCGCGAGCAAAACGATTTCTATTCAAATTCGACCCTGCGAAAAACGCAAAAGAAAACATCGCGAGAAATGGAAAACGAGAGTTTCGGGGCGCCACTTCGGAATAATTCTACGTTCGTGTTTACTGGACTAGTTTCAAATATTTGTCTCGTCGAATAACGCAAAAACAGAATAATTTTCAAAACCTCGCGTTTAAATATTGATGAAACAAATTGCCATCCACTCTTTCGACGACAAAGGTAATCAACATGAAAAATATGAAATCCAATTACGAAAATGTTCAATTAAATAAATAATAAAAAGGATTTGATTGAAAACATTACATTTTACAAAGACTCACCCGGCGCATAACGCGTAGAGAGAACGAGGAAGTCTTCATTTTAGTGGCAATTCTGGTAGTCCTTGCGGGTATGAGTTTAGTCCCCTCGGTCCGCCAGTTTTTTCGTCCTTCTTGAAAGTTTCACGTGTATAACCCCAAAATTCAGGGTCGCTGCTCCCGAGATAAACAAAAATTGCCAAGCCTCCCGAACGATTTATATCTCAAACCACGAGCCAAAAAACGTAGCGAACCGTCGAGAGTCGAGTAGCTTGGCGGCTTCGGAAGTAGCAGAGAGAGGGGTGATTTTCTTCCGAATAACTACAGGTGGTCGGCCAGCGGCTCTCACCCTCGAAACTAAATCTTCCACCGTTCTGCGACGTCGACGTCTCGCTCTACTCTACAATGATTGACCGTTGAGCCAAAAGCTTCTCGGCTCTCGGAATTCTCCGCTCGATCTCTCCGTGTCCACGACGTCGAGGGGTACCTCACTATTTGTGGATGGTTCCGCGCAAGGTATAAGTCTACTCGATTCGAGTCTTCGATGCGATCTGTCGGAGAGGAAGTGGTGATCTAAAGAGGAAGTGAACGCGAGGATTCTGCGTAACGCGGGCGGTGGAGATAGCGAGAGAGGGTGAGCGAGAGGGGTGTACGTGTGTGTGTATGCGTGTGTATCTGTGAGCGAGGGAGTCCAAGCGGGGGTGCTTTTCTGCGTGCGGCTCTGTACGTATTCACATCTGTGTATTCATGTGGGGTATGTCACTCGATCGTCTCGTCGCGGTCAGGTCGAGGAAGCTCGTAGTACCGAGTAAGGGGTTTGATCAGGGTGAACGTAGAGAAGATAGAGCGAGAGAGAGAGAGCTAGAGAGATAGAGAGAGGGTGCGGATGGATGGAAGTTCCAAGGGAGGTGTGCGCGTGGTTTTCTATTCTATGGCGTAGACGCGTTTGTCGAGAGTAGCCTTCTGTCTCCTCGTGTTGCGTTCCGCCGTGAGGGCGACTGAGCGAAATAGAAATACAGAACGATAGAGAGAGGAAGAGAAAAAAAGAGAGAGAGAGAGAGAGAGAGGGATGAAACCACCCCGTAGTATACCGCGCACGCCCATAGAAAACCTGTGGCCAGGGCCGCGCCTGCCTTTGAGGCTGAAGGTCCGCCACGGTGGTCGCACACACGGCCCATCAGTACTCCTTATGTATGTGTGTGTCGGTACGCGAGAGATTGCGAGGAGACAATATCCCTCCTATCTGTCGTATAATCACTTGCACCCTCTCGCCGAACCGGGATATACATACAACTCGGTGGTATTGTATCCGTTGGGTTTTGAATAGAATAGCTATGTACCACGTGCATTCCAGAACAGAGGATTCGTTGATCCTCCCACCTCTATACATTCCCGTGATCAACCCTTAATTGTTCTGTTCAACAGACAATTCACTTGTACCTTACGTGACACCGCGTATAATAGAGAGCCTGAGCGGTTGTCGGGGAGGTCGCTCCCCGACAACCGCGCAGTACTCATATCCATTCGCTAGGAATACGAGGAAATACATCTCGCATAATACGCCGGAAGTAATACAAGCTCCCTCGTATATCATTCGACGCACTGGGATCGTGAAATATGGCTTTAGTTGAGTTTTGCGTCTTCGATGAAACCAAGAGGGTCTTAGGAAATTTTTAGGAAAATAAACATGTCGTCTAAACGTTAGTTAGGTGAATTATTGAAGGGTGTAAATATTAGGAATTGAAAAAAAATTATTCTAGATCATCGAATAAATAAAGGACATCTTTTACAATCTTAATTTCTTTTGAGGAATAAATAGGAACGAGAACCTCCGTTTGATATTAAGAGTAGATGGAGAATAACGTTATCTCACTTAGAAGTCATCAATAAACTAATGTTTGTATCTACAACCGAAGTACAGTGACTTGCAGTTGGTAACTGTGGTTTCTTCATTACTGACTAGAGTTAAGGTGATGTAAAAGGCGTTGACGAAATCCTACGGGATCGGCATAGTATTGAACAGTACACGTTACGCGTCGCCGTTAGATGGCAGTGTATGGTGAGGGTTCGAACACGAGCGTAGCCGGTATATGGACTGGGATCGGCTGGTGAAGTGTGAAGGAAAAACACCGTATTCCACGGTTTTTAACAGTAAAGAGAGTTTAACAGACTTTTTCTTCGAAACTATTCCGGAATTGAGTGATGCCGGAGCAAAAGGTCTTTCCGGTAATTGTAAACTACACGCTATTTGTAAAATAATAATCACTTTTCGACTCCAGTAGCACGCATCACGATAATACACGTTGGTGTAGGTATGATCGTGCCGGCAAGCCGAATAACGACGGCGTGATCGTGTATTTTTTCTACCTCTCTCGAGCACGCGGCGCGTGGAGCTCTACATGCGTATGTGCCGATATAAGCGTAGCTCATCGTTTTGACCGACGTGAGCAAGCGCCACTAGCGCTGGAAGATCGGCGAGGGAGAAACGGGATACGCGCGAACTACGCACACAACCATGCTCCATTATGTCGATCTCGATTACCGGCCTTGCCCTTGTTATTTTCGGCCAAATTACATTTCTGCAATATTGCACGTGCAACAATGGTGCGGGTACTCATTATGTCAGACTTTTTCTCGTCTAGAACCTAAAGATCACAGTTTTTTACATCGAGTCATTAACACGTCAGTAAATGTAAATCTGCTGCGAAATTTACCGCTTGGTAACAAAATCTGTAAACTTTTTGTCGATTTACGAAACCCCGTAATATTTACGTTCTGTAGGACTATCAACCGTATAACATACTCAAATTTCAACCGAAATTGGTTCATTAATTTAGGAATGGCATTTGGCCAAAAAATGTATGGGCCCCATTGACGGTAAAGAAGATCGGTCACAACGCCTTAAGAGTTACTGGTCGATGAATGTAGTTGATTATTGCTTATACGCCACAGTTCCTGTTGTATCGACTGTAGATAACAACCGTCCAAATGATACTTTTACTGACACTAGATAACCAGCGTTATATCAACGTCTTATTATTATCTAAATTCGAAGTAATCTGACTTCCGATAATGCAGATACTTCAAATTCCTGCTGATGATTACGTGAGAACCAACTCACACTTCGATCCATCTGTAAGGGTTCTGCAACCCCGAGGCACAAGATTGAAACGTACTTTTTGCTTCCATAAACATAAGCGTTTATTTCGAATTCGTAATTCCTGTTTCCAAACGATTACCCAGGATTCCGTGGTGTTCAATCGCGATGACCCTTGCAAAAAATCCACAATTTTTTGTAACTGTATTTTTTTAAGTACGATTTCCGATGTTCCCTCCTTCGGTAAGAAACAAAACTAACACTCGTTGCCCTCTCGAAGTCGGTGTTTCACGGAAATTCCTCTTTCGCTTCGAGACCCGATATTTAGTCCCATAATTCATTAACTTTTTACGTCGTTTCCAAAAATCGTCGGAGATTCGAAGTTTTTCGTCCGACCAACATAACGTTCTCGAGTCAGGCAACTTTCGTTTATTATTAGGGTGGTAAGACACTTCATTTTTTTGATATAGGTCGAAGGCTTGTGTAGAACCTAACTGTATCCGTTTCGAGGAATCTTTCTTTCTTTCGCCCCGCAATGTGCCAACCGGAACATGCTGTTGATTTCATTTCGCAGATCCCGTTTCTCTTCCAATATTTCGACGAATGCTCTCAAGTATTACGTTATACTTCGCATTGTATATCTAAAAGAAACAAGATTATACGATATTTGTAAAATTCGAAAGATATGTCCGATTCACTCGACAAGGATGGTCGTCCATTCATCTCAGTCTTCGTTCCTTCCTGTGGTTTCTATATTTTTCCACTCCCACATGGTTTTCCGTTATTCCGTGACATCTTCCGCAGTATTTCAACGTTACCGTTACAGTTATGACACGTATGAGCTTCAGCCACGGGCACGATGGCAGGTATGAAAAAAGAGGAGGGGTTGGTTTATTCATGAATCTTCGTGATATAATTCCAGCATCCGGCTCTGTGGTTTCCCATAGGTGAGAACGTTTTCTCAAAGCGTCCGTAACGTTATAGGAGGTATGGGGAGATTTAGGACCGACGCGTTTTATTGCTTCGAGAATTTCTCAAGCGCGATCCAAAAATCGTGTACGGTCATGTACCACGCAGGAAATCCTCCTAGGCACCTGTCACGATACCGTAATATCCTCGTAATTCGACCAATCTTCCTTTCATCCCTCGTGCTCGATTCTTGGCGTGATTAAAGATCGCCCGTTCCGTGCGAGAGCTATAAATCAAACGAGCGTGAACGAGTGGGTTAAAATTCATTTCATCGTACGATCGTTAGGCTCGATTCGCATCGTTGCTCGTGGTCGATAAAGGGGCGAAAAATGGAGAGGAGACTGAATTGTTTGGAGTCGTTTCGCACCCTCGGCCACAAACGCGCGGAATCCAAAGTTTTGGGAACCCACCCAAGCCGAGTCAGCCTGTGCGGTCGAGCATCGAGTGTGTAATAATGGACATTTTGCAAAACGCCCTGGCGCGATTACCCGCACTTTTGCTGCCGCTTTTATAGCGGTCGATGAACGAGAGAGACGGGCACAACACGCTCGAGCGAGTCCAGACATTTTGCTCGCGCCAGCGCGTTTCTCGTTAGCTCGATTTTACGATCTAAGCCCAGAAAAAAGCCCCCGTGTGCTTGGCCCGTGCTATTTTTCATAATTTTCGGAGAATTACGATCGTAGCTCCAATGATGGTTGTCGAGTTGATTCGCAGAGGCGCCTAAGCAACGCGACGGTCAGTGCCGAATATCCTAATCGATCCAAATTAACCGGCAGTTTGAAAGAAAATAATCATCGTCTCGAAGATTATTGCGAGCAATTTTCGTTCGGTCTTCTTCGAGCGCATCAAAACCCAGCCTTATCGTTAAATCTTTTCAATCGGATCGCAGATCGTAACTCGTTCGGTGTTTATCCGAGGAACGTATTATTACAATTAGTTTCTAAAGCCTAGAAGTTTCTTCTCTTCGGACGAATATGCGGAGCGCGCGAACGAAGCGTATTCTAACTTTACATAAGAGTATGGTCCAATTGCCCTCTCGTGGCAGTGGGAGTAGGCAGAGCCCAGTTATCTCAGACTCATTAGTCAATGGGGACGAAAACATCGAAAACTAATAAGGCTTCACCAGCAAGGTGGATGCTGCGGATCCTCGGCCAATTAGGGTTCACGGTTAGGCTAATGAGGATTCCCCGGCCGTTCTTAATTGCTTTTCGAAAAAATGACGAAGGGTGCGCAGCGGACGTCGTCTCTTTCCATTTCAACCCTCTGGACCCCCTCACTCTCTTTCAAGTTTCTCGTTTCACGTTCCTGTCATCCCGGAAGCGAAGCTTGTCCGATTGTGGACGAGGAGCGATGATGGATGCCTGGAAAATTAAAGGGGCGTGTTATTAATAAGACGCAGGGACGAAAACCAAAGATAATCTTAAACTAGCGCTAGGGAAGAGATTTTCCAACGAACGGCTATGAACTCTGTTTCGACCGGTTCGATCTGTATCTGTTTGTTTTTTTACTTCATTGATGAATGACTATATCCAAGTTTGGAAAATGTGTCGAGCTAGCTTAGTCGGGAGATGGACGGTGTTTTAATGGAAAACAGATCCGGAGATTTCAGTGCCATCGATTTATTCCAATTGCTCGTTCTCTTTCCCACTCCCCGTTGCTATATAGTTAAATTAACGCCAATTCCGAGCCATACTTCGTCTTCTTAATGAGTGATCGCAAGACTCTCTATCTCTCTCTATCTGTCGTCGGAGATAGAGAAGAAGCATTCGCGATCGGGAGAGCCGCCGTGGCGTCGCATTAAGTATAGGAGCAAGCGAGGCGCGAGCGCGCGTGTGATCGGCTCGAGAGGGACACGTGGGTGGCATCGGCTCACGAGGGCGAACGAGATCGGCCGAGTCGAACCGAGCGAGCGGGACGAGAGCGATCCACGTGTGGAGAGCGTGCCACGCGTGACTGCCGACTAGCGACTGGGCCTGACAGAGAGAGGCAGTGGTGGGGGGATCACGCGGGATCGCGATAGAACGGGTAGAGTGGGAGAGCTCGACGCGAGAGGCCCCGAGCATTGCTGAAGAAAGGCTCGGTAGAGTCACGACTGAGAATTCTCGCGTGAAGCGCACGCAGTAGACGAGAAGAGAGAGGGTGAGAGAGAGACAGCCAAACGCTTAAACGAAGAGAGGTCGCGATCCTCCGAGAGACGCGCATTATTCAGGTTTCTCGACGGAATGAATACGTTAATTACCGAATGAAAATGACTCTTCGAAGTTCATTACAATTTGGCTCCATAAGCCGTATAATTGGGATCGATGTCTCCGCCGAGTACGCGAGTCTCGCAGACGAACGTGGGATAGAGCCGAGATATTCGGAGAATTCGTAAATTGGGAATTCGCCGAGGGGGGGGGGGGTTCGGGGATAGGGGTGGGTTTGGTATATGACAGAAGTAGTTTAAACGTTTTGTCCGGCGTAGTGGGAATAAGGCAAGTGGGATATATGCGAATGTTGACTGTATGAGAGAAATACGAACGACCTTGCGCAAAAGGCCCTCTTTTTCATTCCGGCGTAAAAGTTAATTCACCGTGTTTTATCCCCGAGTACGAGGGAACGATTCTCGGACAACGTCATGTTTCCGACGGTATTTTGATGAGACGAACAAGCCAGCTCGCTGCTACGTTGTTCGAGCCTCTCTCTCTCTCTCTCTCTCTCTTTGTCTCTGTCTCGCGACTGGTGCACCGCGAACGCAGGAATTACAATTTGAATTAGTTGCGAAAGCCGGAGCTAATGATTCCTAAAGAGCAAAACACTGTTCAGAGAGACTCGGGCGAGCGAGAGCCCGGGCGCCCCAAGCGTTGCAACCAGCGCGATATTCTCGGGCTTTGTAAGAAACCGACCGTGGTGGACGGAGCTCTTGTGAGAACGCGAGATGATGTGACCGTGAAAGAGGCCGAGAAGGTGGCCGCGGCCACTCCTTGTTACAAGATCACCCCGAATTTCTTGTTACATCCTGCTTCGCCGACCCTATTTTTTTCCTTTTCATTCGTTTATTTTTTATTGCTCTATGTGCAATGCGCACGGGCACAAGTTCGCTGGCGACCGGTGTGCTTGAATTTTCGGTAGATTTAATGACGATTATTAAAGTTCACATTTCTATAAATTTAATGACCATCGATCGTTACCATCGAAGCATCAACAAATTTAATGGCGATCGTTATTATTGAAGTATAAAGAAAATCAATGGTGACAATTATCATTGAAATTTCAACACTTTCTGCGACCATCGTTACCACCAATATTTAAAAAAGTCGAAAAGAGTAATATCGGTGAAATTTTTACGATTTCAATTACGATTATTATCATCGAAATCTTCATCGATGAATTCAATAGCGTTCGTTATCGTAAAAATCTCCATCCCCTCTCGGAATGAATGTACACAACGTGTAGTTTGCGCAACCTAAAATCCACTACATCTGGGTAGAAATGTGAGAATGGCCAAAGGCATGTATCAAGCAGGGCGTGTGCCTCTTCATTCACGGCACACATTTTTTCTTGTTTACTTATAGTCACTACTGAGACGCGAGGCTCTTTATAAATTTGTACATACGCGAGCGCGCGGACATGAGCGTCGCATAATAAAAGTTGCTCAGGTGCGCGAGAAAACCTGACGTTGAAAAGCAAGACACCACGTTGCCGGGATATATCGTAGGACGTATACTTAAGAAGGTTATAGTGTGCGTGCCCACATGTATCTCGTATACGCCGCGCATCGCAGCCTGACGCACAGTCGGGAAAAATGAAAGAATGGCAAGAGATCTAATCATACCGCGTGGTGACGTGAGTTACGTGGGTAACCGGAGGCCGAGGCGGCAAGAAATAAAAGTTAAAGTATCTTTCTCTCTCTCTCTCTTTCACCCCCCCCCCTCTTTCGTTCAAGAAGAGGTGAGACCCTGACCACATCTGAGCCCTTTGCGCGATCCTCCTGCTCGTTTGCGTGTGAGCCTTGCGGACTACACGAGTGACCAATGCGGTACGAACAGTAACTTCCGTCGTTCGGACCGCCACGGTGTACGGGTATTATCGCTGGACTCATCACTTTTATACATCTCGCACCTTGTTTTTTTATTTTTATTCTATTTTTTGTTCCTTGACACGTTTTTTTAGAAATGTAGGGAAAATTTATAGTTACGTATCCTTCAATTACTGTTTCTTGGAATTACTTGGGATTTAAATGTCTTCATTGAATTTTGGGATAAAAATAGAACTTTCGAGATTAGTTAGGTATTGAAAATTTCAGAATATTCAGCGTGTTCGATCAAATTTTGTTATAAATGTTGTGAAATAATAAATTTAATAGTTAATAAAATGGCTTTAAGACCCTGTAACGACCGATAATTACATCGCTCCTAATGATTTCAGATGCCACAGTGGCCATACAATTTTTCAGTAAAAATACCGTTATTCAATTTTTATTTTATAAAAAAATGCGAAATAATGAATTTGAGGCTTAATTAAAAGTTCGCGATGCTCCATTACGGCCGAAAATAGGTGCAAATTTGTGCCACCTTCAATGCGATCATCAATCAACACGCAATTTCACAGTTTCCTCCACATCGTGGACGATAAATCCCGCGTTTATTTTATATTTCTTTTTTCATTTCGAGGAAGGGCGAATTAATTAGAGATTAATTACAAGGGACGAGAAATGGCGAGGTGGTGCGAAACGATCGGATAATATTGCCCCTGGCAGTCTCAAAAACTCGTCCAATGGGCCAGCGGAGCTCCTTCAGGTATAGTACAGGTATATATAGAACGCCGGTAGATCCGACGAAGGAAAGACGAGAAATAAAAAGCACGGAATGGGCCAATTACGAAATCCTCGAGATTTCACACCGTCTTATATCTATCTATATATATATGTATATATAGAATCTGAGATTCATTAGGGAGGATCTCATCTCGATCGGATAAATATAAATTCGACCAACCATATCTCTCGTCGTCGCGCGGAGAGCCTTCTATCTAATAAACAAGGTCTGCAGGTGCCACAAAAGTTATCAGGTGCGCTCCCTTCCACGATCTTCTTCTCCCTCTCTCTCTCTTTCTCTTTCACGACATTCATAAAGCAAGGATTCGGAATGCTTCGAATAGTTGAAGGAAGTCGTTGCAGAGAGAGAGAGAGAGCAAGAGAACCGAAGAGTGCTTTTCCAAATGATTTCCGATATAAACCCATGCTCGAGAATTCCACGAATCTCGTGAAATTCCCTCCATGGGAAAACCTTGGAGAATGTTCGTTAGCCGATAGGCAGAGAGACGAGAGACTCTCCTCTCGTTCGACACGAATGTGAACTCATGTCGATTAGAGAGAGAAAATCTTGTAAACGAATATCTCTTTACCGGATGAACGAAGGAGAATTCCTTTTCGTGTCGACGCCAAAAGGCTCGTTAACGAACCTCTTCGTACCGGAGCCCTTCTTCTTACTCCGAACGGTTATATAACCCTGAAAATGATGCAGTCGGGTAGTGCGCGATTCTCTCTTGTCAAACGGCTGCTCGACACTCTTCTCTCGTCTTCGATACATAAACGCGACTCGAGGCAAAACTTCCGCTGCCATCGACGGCATAGACGTTGCGTTTGTGCTGTTTTCTCCCTCTCTTTCAACCCCCTCCTCCTTTCCACCCTTTGGGATTCATTCGCGAGAGTCGCGCGTTCTGTCTTCGCGTGGACCGCCGTCTCGTAAATTCATCTTTTAAGCCCTCAGCGAAAGAGCGCGTCTTCTCGCTGAGGCGGGTACTTCTTAGAGGCCGTTGAGACTCATTTATTATTCAGATTTATAGCCAGCCTCGAACTGACTCCCACAGATCGGCAGGTCTTTGCGAATGTCGAGGCGCTGCTTGCATCTTCCAACTATAGATATATAACTATACGTGTGTGTATAGTCGAAGCAAGAGCTGCTTACTACTGCTTACTGTTCGATCAGCGGCCCCTTCATCGCGCGCCCGCGCATGCCGATAGAAAGAGAAAGAGAGAGAGAAGGATTCTTTCAGGCTTTCGCAAAATTCGACGTTTTGCATACGACACGATCTTGGCTCCCGATTTGAATGAGACCGCGCGCTCGCGCTTACAGTGGCGGCATAACAAGGCGCTATCGTCGGAGGTCTGGCGATTCGGCATTCGGGAACTGCCAACCAGTGTCACCGAATTCCCGAAAGCTATTTTTGCCCCGCATTCTCATATGTATCCCCTTAAAGGTGGTGATATCTCGGAAGAGCTGAAATGTACGGACGATTGTTATGAATCACGGCCGAGTATCAAAAAATCCAACTCGATTACTCTAAAGAGAAAATATAGTACGAATAGCCGGGGAAAAGATTAATTCGAATTATCGGTCTCAAAGACTTGAGATGAAATTTCATCAGTTCATTTCATTTTCATCGCACGCGCTCTGAACAAAATTAAAAGAAAAACGAAAAAAATAATCATCGACTCATTCCTGATAACGGTAAATATTGAAAGAAGGGTTGGTGGCATATGTTTGCTCAAAAAATAGTACCTATAGAAAACACAGTTTTACTAAGGTTTATTTTTACCAATTTCCCTCTTACGGTTTTACCAATCTTTGTTTGGTTCTTCGAGCTGTACAAAGTTCAGTCTCGCGAGATGCGACTGCGCGATGGTCGAAGCGTACATTACGATAGAGGGTTAAGGGATGAACGAGGCGCACGACGAAGGAGCATCTCTTCCCTGAGACTCTCTCTGTGAGTTTCTCGGCATCAGCGGGACAAGGCAAAAGACGCTCTCGCGCGCGTTCACGTATAGGATTGAAGTAGAGAGAGAGAGAGAGAGAGAGAGAGAGAGAGAGAGAGAGAAAGAGAGAAAGAGACGACAAGTGAGTGGGAGGGGGGGGGGGGGTAAGAGGGGGTGAGAGAAACGAAACGGATGGACAGACGGACACGAGGCCAGACAGTATCGGATTGATCTCAGAGCGAGTGAACCCAATTACCCGCGCACACCGAACGACCAGATTTATTGTCCGGACGGGGGCTTGACTGAGGGACGAGTTGCCCTGTGGTGGTTGAGAAGCTCTCCCAGCTTGGCAGGGATCGAGCCGTTCGCTCCAGCGTCGTGAAGGACCAAAGACCGAGTGAGAAGGGGAAGGACCCTTTTCTTCAGGCTTCTTAAAGCTACTGTTTGCCGTTTCACCAGCAAAACTCCAGAGGAGAGAAATCGAGCACCGAGATATCGTTCGCCAAAGCAGAGCGCTGCCCGAGAGAGAGGGAAAGAGAGACACTGACTCGCCTTTCCTCTCCCTCTCCCTCTTGGTCTTCCCATGTGTTCTCCATGGCAGAGGGTGTCGAGTGTCTCTCGCTTTTGCTCACCCAATTATCAAGCCATTGACAACGACCTTTCCCCGCTGTGTTCTTCGAGGAACTACCGGGGAGCGAAGTGATGCCGCGGTCCAGCAACACTCTCGCTATATGCTTTGCCTCTTTGCGGGACGCGAGATAACATCGAATCTTTTGGGATCTCGTGGGTATAACGCTGTAATGCAACTCGAGTGCATCTCTCACGGATCATAAACAATCTATAATTGACATGATTTACGGAAGAATATACAAAAATGAAATATAAAGAACGCGAAGATCGTTTTCGCCTGTCTAAGAAAGCTCGACCCTTATCTCACCCCTTGCGTGATATCGCGAATTCGACGCGGATCAAAAATAGCGGTATCATTTATCATCGAATGTCGTTCTTTCATTTTGTTTTTCTATCGGATAAAAAGGACATTCGTTTTTTTTCTTTGGTTCTTTGTGGCTCCGTTAGACCCATCATTCATTTTAATGATTGGATAAAACCGTTAAAAATACATTTTTTTTTCTTCAAACATCGAATAGACCATGAAAAATGTAATAAAATTGCACGCCGTGCGAGAAGGGAAGATACCGCCACCCCATCTCCACGTAAGAATATATGCAGATCGGTGGGAGGGTGAGACGAGATGCGCGAGAGGGACAGCGCATGCGCGGACAACGAGTCGAGCTGCGCAGGTGGCTGTCACCGGAGGCAAACATACATTACCGCGAAACACACAGGGAAGAAGAGAGAAGAGAAGACAAGAGAGATCGCGAAAGAGAGAGAGAGCGAGAGAAAGAGAGAAAGACAGAGGGAGTAAAGACGCGAGCGAGAATCGAGCGCAAAAGTCTTTGGGAATCGCCGCCCGCCTGTCCCATGGACGACGACGAGAGAGCAGGATAGCAGTTGTCTCTCTTTTTCTCTCTCGTTCCGCTGCGGTGATGCTAACTGACGCCTTAGAGGGCACTGATTGAAGTATTTATTGCCTCACGTAGGGCCAAACCGCCCGAGCCCTTTCCCTATGGCTTTTATGCCGGTGTAATGATCCGCTTTGCATGCGAAAACTACCAGAGAAACCACGGCGAAGGGGTGAGGGGGGGGGTGTGAGTGAGAAAGCGAGTGAGAGACAGAGAGAGTGAGAGAGGAGGGTGAAAGGGTGCCTTTACTGCTGTGTGTGCCTCCTATGCATCTCGTCCATGTCGTTGTCGCAAAATCTCTGTCTGTCTGTCTCCCTCTCTCTCTCTCTCTCTCTCTCTCTCTCTCTCTTCCTTTTGCTTGGTCTGGGCGTTTCGTATGTCGCTATACCGCAAAAACGAGGGCAAAGGGATCGAGGAAACGATCTGTGGCTGACACACGCTTCTTGGACCGAAGGGGCGAGAGGGAACCCTAAGACACTTCTTTCACCCCTCTGGCCTTCGCCTCTCTCGTCTAATTATCCCGGCTATCGCGAGGGACTTTGCTTTTTCGCGCTTTCAACCTCGGTGAGATAATATAAATTGGATGTCTCGGTCTCACCGGGGACCTCGACATGCAGGAATTGTCCACGAAATGAAATGGGCTTTCATGAAACTATACATCTTGGAATAAATAAGATTGGGGCTGGTATCTGACGGAACGTTGTATTGAAATTTCAACATTCTCTTGGGAAAACGCAACTAAAATTATAATTAATTTTTCCTCGGCATTTTTCATAGAAAGTGTCGAGTTGTTTTGAATTATATGCGGTACATTCACGATCAGATGACCACTAGATAAAAATACATTTAATTGGGATGACAGAATTTGTATTTTTTAAATTTTCAATTAAAGTATTTTCTTTTTTAATTATGGATTTCGAAAATAAAAAATGGATACGCTTTTTTCATTTTTGCACTTTCATTTGAACTTCCACAATTTAATTGGATTAAACATTAATAGAATTTCCGCCACTCTCGAAGATTAGGACCATTCATTTATACCGATTTTCATTGCAAAAAGTAATAAAATTATTTGATGAATAGATAAGAAAAGATTCTTTTTTTCTTGTTGTACGTGAAAGATTCGAGAGGTTCTCAATGATTTCTGTTTGATAAGTTCCTCGGAGGCCTGCACGAGAGGTACAATAATCTCGTAACTACGTACAAATAAATTGCTATCTCGAACCTCACTAGCTGTTCGTTGCAGCAAATCACGGATAAATATATACACGGTGACTCGCGACGCGTCGTGAACGTCGTCTACTCGTTACGAAGATTGAGCCAGAGAAGAATGCAGATTATCACGGGTGCAAGAAGTCGAAACTCCCGTGGAGAAGGGGCCAAAAGAAACAGCGGGGAGAGGAAGGACCCTCTAGTTCTCCGGCTGGCGAAGCACGCACAGTCGTATAATTATATTATTACCCGACTCCCGTAGCTCATGACTGGCGAGCCAATTTGTCTTGCGTGGCAACGAGAGGAAGACAGAGACAGGGAGAGCTCTCTTGTTCGCGATTTGTGATTTATCACTGTCTCTCGACCGCCTGGGCTTTCCTCTTCTTTTCTTGCACGCGCGAGCTTCTTCGAACTCTTTCGTCTCTCTTGCGTATGTACGAAAACGATATCTCGCAAAAGGTGTAATTTTCGGTAGTAGCAGGACCGAAAATTTGAGCATGGGCAAAAATGGAATGCATCGACAGAATTGGAGGACGATTCAAGGGATCAGGATATCAGGACCTTTGAAATTAACATACTAAATTATGGTGAAAAAAACGCAAGGATAATTAGTGGTGAACAGGAAAAATGTTGCATCCCTTAAACACATGTGTCAGCTATAGCTTTCTATATTTTGTTGTCTTCCAACCATATCCTTCGTGAAAGTGATCAAGTGTTCGGAATCTGGAGATTTTTTAACAACAGTTGTCCTGTCTACTAAGCAAGCAATACCTATATTAGCCTCGAGACGAAATGATATTTGAAAGGACAACAAAAATCATAAAAAATTACGAAAAATAATAATATTCGAAAAAAATTCTATAATAAATATTTTATTTTGGTAGACTAAATATCAGCAAAAGTGAGTTTAATTACGGATAGATGTCTGTGTAACCTTCGATACGAATAATTGGTTCCCTAGTTCACCTTGGAGGAGTCTATCGTTCCACCCCAATCCACCGAGGGGCAGTTCCTAGGCCATCACTCATTTTTTCGCCGAAACGAGACTAGATCGTAGACTACAACTAACATTTTTACTCCCGGATCCATGATAGATCTTTCTTGTAGCCGTTGATCACACTCGAAACAATCCTTTGTCTCCTACGCGACTAGTGGGACCGCAGGCTCTACGCCGAGTAATTAAACTCGTAGCAAGCGATTATAAATGCATTGTTGGAGGTAATGATCGGTTGCGTACCGAATTCTCGTAAATAGGTACGTCTCAATTAGTACCTCGAGGGTTTTATTTAATTGGGGCAGTTTGCGATGGAATGCGAACGAACGATTGGCGACAAAACGACGAAGCAACGACGATGGAGACAGGCGGAGATGACTATCGTTGGTCCGACTCTCTGTCCCAGCTACATGCGAGTTCTGGCTTTCCAGTTCTCCTCGGTGACGAGGCAAAAGAGTAATTACAGTGGAATTAGAGCAGGTAATTTTCAGTGCTGCGAATTACGCGACGAAGAAACCATTCGTCGAAGAATGTAAAGTACTCGATGACATTCTCTCCGCGAGAGAGGAGCGACCACGAGAGTGGTTGGTCGGCATGGAAAAAGGAGTCATGGGTGCGGTTTCTCGCCAAAGAAGCTGGACGGAGACCTCGAACTTTTACTCGTGCTGCCTTTTCTCTCGCTGACTCTCTTCTCTCTCTTTCTCGATTCTCATATATCTCGTTCTTCCATGTCGAAGCTCTTTGCCAACGAAACGAATACGAACGAAGGATGAATTTGACACGTCCTTGCCGTTTTCCTTCTCCTTCCTCCACGACGTTCGAGTGTATGGGTGTTGTTTCATGATTTGTGCAGGTCGGCGTGGTTAGAAAGGTACGATCCAGCGAACGAGACGCTCATCGTCGTGCCATTTTTTTCTTACCCGTTCTTTTTTCCTACGTTTTTTTTTGTTTTCATAAAGGAGCCCGCAGGTGCTAACTAAATTCACCACTAATCAAAAAGGGCTCCTGAACGAAACGAGTAATTAACGCTCATAATTCTTCGAGAAGTTCTTTAAGTGGAGGAACATTGGATATTAGGCTTTGGCTCGTTGGGCTGCGAAAGAGAAACGGAGGATTGAACCGAAATGAACATCCCCAAAAAGAAGAAACGCAAAGAGAAGATAAACTATTTTTCTCCTCGTTCCCGATAATTTCGACTTTTTTATAAAAACAAGATAAGCTCTAAAATTGTAATTTCGATGGAACCGTAAATTATAAATAAAGTGTGAATAAGTTATCGACACTCGTAACTAACTAAAAAAATATTCGATAGTCTCGATGTGAACCGCGTAGCTTTATTCGCAGGCTGGATAAGATAAACGAGCAGCCTCTGACGAATGAGCGTATTTCTGACGTATAAAACCGATTTCAGACGCACAATCGAGTACCGAGCACGTCGATGTTACGGTCACATCTGGTGAACCGCATATGCGCGGTGAGTTACGGCAGGGGATGAGGAGGGACAGAGGGAGAAGGCCCAGTCTCGACAGGGGCTTGACAACTCGACATTCAATTACACGGGTGCAGCAGCGCGTATAATGATAGAATGTACTTTTGCGTGCGGTAGCCAGGACGAGGTAATTACTAATTGCACTACCACTACCGGACTGCCGGTTGCTCGCTGAATTCTGACGCATTAAAACCGATTCGCGATCTCTCGACGCGGTTATGAGAAGTTCTGTTACACGGCGATAATCTCTCGTTGCGCACGCGCACTTATGACAGGTATTTAGTACGCGATTTTTAACGACATTATGTATGAAGGATCGACGCGAAAGAAGTGTACAAAGGAGCGATAGTTGTAGTGGAAGTGATTTATTATATTATCCTGGGTATTCGTATGAAAATTTTCAAATTCTGAAATAACCTCGATAGAGGTTTAAAAAAAGGGCAAATTTAAGTAAATACGAGTCGCTTCTATTTTATACATTTGTTTTTAAAAAACTCGACGAATTTCACGGTAACAATAGAAAATAAAATATTGTTACTCCGAGACGCGATTCTTTTCTGTTTCCTTTAATTAATATGAGAGATTCACAAAACTGGGGCAATGAAATAATCGAGAGTTTCGCTTTTCGTCTCCGATCCACCGAGAAGCTCGAAAACTTAAAACTTAAAATTAATCGGCCGCGAACCGAGGATTATTTTAGTCAGATTCTTCGTACGATTAAGCGCGACTACATTGTTTAATGTTCTTTTGTTGCACGTGTCGTCTTGCACAATTAAGCCAATATGCGCATACGAGTGGAGAAAGAAACACGGGGCTCGAGGTAAATATCAGTTTTAGATAAGGATCTCGGAGATATAAATCGCTCGTGTCGATCTGAATACCTTCGCGATAGAATCTGGGTACCGTGTGCTGTGCTCGCTCACGACTCGGGCTCGTATCCCGGGGGATTGAATTAACCGAAAGCGGGAGGGAGAGAGAGAGAGAAAGAGAGAGAGAGAGAGACGGACCGAGAAGCGCTTGTATCGTAGCCAACTCTCTCTCGCGAGATTAAAGCCGAGGACGATCGAGCAGTGCAGCGGGGGCGATGAAAAGGACGTGAACGGATCTTAAGATTCCTAGATACTCGCGAGATAGCTTTGCATCTGCGGTTACGATTGCGATAATTGGGCGATTATTCAGTGATTGATCGAGAGTCTTATCGAATTTAAATGAAATCGCGAGGAGTTGTGACGAGTAAGGGCGAATGAGGTGGGGAGGGGCGGGGGGGGGGGGTTAAAGGGAGGAGGAGATAGATGAGAGCCGTCGGTCCATTATCTAATTAAGGGAATCGAGGGTTTCCCTCGACTCTTACAGAACTTTTTGGATATCTTTCTGTTTCCCTTTCTTAATCGTGAATTAATTAACGTCCCCCTCGACGCCTGTTCGTCTCGGTGAAAACGTCCAAGTACCGGTTTATACAGGATTTTACCTGCTATGTTTAATTACCCGAGGAGGAGAGAGAAAGAGATAAAAAATCGTTTTCACCCTGTTTGAACAAATTTTTCATTAAATCAAATCGTCAATATTTTCTTAAAATTTATTATTCCTTGTGGTGCGTTCGAACAACATCTTTTTTCAATTTCATCATCGCGAGCTTCTCCGGTTCTCGTATTTCGTGGAAACGTTAGCTCATAAATATAGGAATGAACAAACAACGAAGTAGGATAATAAAATTATCCCGTGTATGATAACAATGTTTTATAGTAGATTAATGAACAACTTGCTCTCTACGGGGCTCCAGGCTAATATTATATGTTATTAGAGACGGAACATTCTGCGAGCTCGGAATTGCTTTACCCATACGCTTATATGGGCGCGTGTGCGTTTCTGTATACGTGTGTGCGTGCGTGAGTGTGTGGAAGAAGGAAAGAGGGTTTCTCTCCGGATGAGGTTTTTCGCAGCCGGCGCTCTCTCGTACCCGAGGAACGAGTGAGAAGGTGAGAGGGAGGAGAGGGATGCGTGCTCAAGGTGATACGGCAGGGTGGTCGTTAAAAAGAAATTTGCCAAAAATTCATTCGCGACCGGATAGAGACGACGGCATAGGGAAGATAAAGGCGCGTGCCTGAGGCTTCTCGCCTTTTACCTATGTATATATATATATATATATATATATATATATATATATATATATATATATATATATATATAGATGACTACCAATATACTGACTTGCCTCAATTTTCATTTTTTATCTCCCTAAAGAACGTCTATGATGCTTTGACAAAAAATTGCTAAACGCATATATGTATATTTGTGTGCGTGTTCACGAAGCGCCAAGGACCTGCCACCATGAGAGAATCGACATTTGCATTTTTATGTTACCGAGATTGTGTGCCCGAGCACCCTTTTGACCAAATTGCTTTTTTCGCCAGCTCGTCCTCGCCAGAAAAAAATGTTACCCAGAAAGTGTGCTACGGGTAACGCCGCGCGGCTGCTGCCACTTCTATATACATCGTTCGAGAAGTGTGGTATAAAAAAATAAGAGAGAAATCACCCCATGATTTTAAATTCATTAGGCGATTCTGAAAGCAACTTGAAACAACAAAGCAGGCATGACCGTCGTTTGGTCAACAAAAAAACAGCTACGCCTCTCTCCATCTCAACGCGACCTTGCTTAATTTCGGAGAATTATTTCGAGAATCTTTCTAAAAATTGTAATTTCCCGAAAGAAATGCTCACACTCCTACTTACAAAAAAAATCGTCTAATTCCATTAAGAATTTCCGTTGCGTGCCTCGAAGCGTAATAATAAAATGTAAGAAATCATTTTCATTCTCAGGCTCTGAGATATATTTCGCGATGTACCAGACGCGCGCATCTCTCTCTCTCTTTCCCTCTCTCGTATAATTCGCGGCTTCCGGGCGAATCCGCGACTCGGCTGAGTAAGGCATTATCGAATTTTCGATTCGACTCGGCCGGCCCTTTTTTACCCATCAAACGGGCAATATCGCCATACGCAACCGGCGTTCAGTCTCGTGGTGTATATACGTCGTGTTTATAAATATTTAACGCCCCGAGATAATTTAATTTTACTCTGAATTACCGTTGAGATTTCTTCTTCTTCTTTTTTCCCATAGGATGCAACCGCCGTAAGAAATAAAAAGAAGAAACATTGAGAAAAATTGATAATAATCGTAAATAATGAAAAGTGTACGAGGAAAGTGGATCGACGCGGTGGTCGCACGAGCACCATCGTCCGACAAAGTCTTTTGCATGGAGAGACGCTCTCGCTCGCGGTGTGCCGGTTACGCCCTCGAACGACTTCATCTGTATTAGATGTACTTGAAGGTTTGTCGAGGCAGAATTTACCCGCTATTGCAGCCCGGAGTAACAACTATATATATATATCGATACATAAATATAGATATTCTGGTTTGGTTGAAAATACTCGAGATAATAATGATCGCTTTCTCGGCGAGCTCCGATTTCTTCGCTCTCGACTAATAAATAGTTTGGCGCAAGTGTTCGCTGCTCCGAGACTTTAGCTACCGACTAAACGCTTTTCCCCGTATCTTCGATTCTGCACGGTAGCAAAACGTACAACTAAATCCGCGTACAATTAACGATTCGTATTTTTTCTTCCTCGCGACATATTCTTTAATTTCCTTTTTCTCTTCGACTCTTATCATTTTATATTATTATCTCGTTATTCCAATCAGTACACTTGTCGCCAGTTGCTTCGAATTAAAAAAAAACACATACCTATACACAAACAGACGTAAAGATAAAAAGATAGGCGTGATTTCTTATTGCAAATTACAACGATCAAGTCGAGGGATAATTCGAGTGCTTGTTTCTCGATCGTCCGCACTTGGAAATACCACAGAGGCGACTCGTGTGGTTGGGGTGCACGAAGTTTAAAGTTAACAGAGCTGTGTTTGTGTTCGACGAGAAAACCAACAGTTTTTTTACGTTTTGTTGTTGCCTTATTGTAAATTTTTTCTTTTTCTTTAACTTCGAACATGCAAAACCAGCATTATCGATTATCTCCGATCGCGAGGGAGAGAGGCCGCGCCGCGGGAATCGAATCGGGAGCCCGTGTTATTTTTGTACGTTCGCGGATGAGGGAAGATTCAGTGGAGACGACGCAGTGTTGGTATGTAGCGCGTAATCTTTCTCTCTCTCTCTCTCTCTCCCTTGTATAACTATCATTACCCCGGTAGTTTATACGGAGTAGACTCGTATCTTATATACACGTCTGTCGAAAAGAACAGAAAACGTGCACGTTACAGTACACGTCGTCGTAGTACCGAGATAATATCTTAATATCTCGCGCGTAACCCCATACTGCGCGGTCCTCGAGAGCCCGAAGAGCTCTCACTCTCTTTCTCGCACGAGAGAGTGGGAGGATCGGTCGAAGAGTCGAATGGGGAGGGGAAGGCGGAAAGGGGCCACCGAGAGAGGGAGAAAACCCTCCGTTGGATCGACGCTCATTACAATATTTAAATTGAGCATATCGCAACAACGAAAAAACCTTGAGCAATCGCGTGTGCCGATCCCTCGTGAAGAATCGTAAATGTAATAAGAATAGAAAGAAAAATAAAGTGCCACGGGAGAATATACACGTGTTTGTTCAAGTCGGTCGATAATACAGCCATGAAAATTTATAATTCGTAGCTCGCGTATTATTTTTTCTTTCTTTCGATAGTTATGTGTGAAAAGCTGTCACCTCGTTGAATTTATTGGAAGTTAAGTGCGATTTATTACGATCCGACGATACGGATTTTAATCGATCCCGCGATACGATAGAATAAATTTCAAATTTATTCGAACAAATTTGTTTTTATAATCGAATTTATTTAAATTGATATCATTTTTCTCCGTATACGAGATCGTTGTCGATAAGCTGTCGTGGTTTTATTCGAGAATCGGTAAAGTCGGAGTGATCCATCATAATTGAAACGACCGGTTTCGCGCGTGTGTGTGCGTTTGTGCGTGTTTTTTGTTTTTATTCAGCAACGCCCTCTACTTTATTGAGTCCTCCGCGAAACCGAAAATTAACGATTTCGTGGCCGCGCGGTATCGATATTGCCCGATACGAGATCGGACGATCTCTATCGCTGGGAGAGCTACGGGGCGGAGAAGTCTCCCGCACCGGGAGCCTCCGAGAAGATTTTACACTCGACCTCCCAGCTTCCCCAGCTGGTGCGTCTCCCATATTCCCGTACAAATATATGTATATACAAAATCGAGTATGGAAAACGCGAGGTAATCTAAAAGCTGTAAAAATAATCGTAAACACACTTCCACCATTATCACCAACATCTTCTTGATATCGTCAACGAACGTGTCCTCCGACTAATATCTGATCTCTCTTAATGGACCGACGAAACTAATTTCTCGCGTGCCATCGCTTGATTTTCGAGACTTTTCGAGTTAAACTCATAGGCCCGGAGAGATAAGGAACATTGATTAATCACCGAGCTATCGATAATTGATGCGGATGTCGATAAATCGTACAAAACGTCTATTTTCATTATTTGCTAAGCGAGCTCGTTATCTGAGATTCGGCTGTCAAAATACTTGAATCGGTAGAAAACACCTCGACCAACCAATATCTTCCAATACAATCGATGGATTTGTGGAAAAGAAATACAAAATATTAATCATTTTTGTATCAAGAATTCTATTAATGTCTTGTTTTTCTATATCGCGAATACATTTTCAGTTACTCCGTTCCCTCGTGTCGCGAGTATAGGTATGTTTTACGAGATAGGCGTGCCGGGATATTCCGTATTAGCTGCATTCCGATACGATCCAGCTGCAAGGAAGACGCCCGGATTGAAAAACAGAAAAAAATCAATAATGACGTTATTGAAACGCCGATCGCCGTTCCTGCCGTACGGTTTGTTATTTATCGCTCGTTGCATTCGACGACATTCCACGCATTATGAATTGTATGATTTAAAGACTCGCGAGAACGACGTATATTTGTGAAACATAAATGCTAATGCGGTATATTGGCGAATGGCCGAGAACTCGCGAACGCGTGCGTTCCCTCTCTTTCTCTTCCTTTCTCTCCGTTAGCGCGCAGCGTCGACCGGTTCGTGTGCGATAAATCGTGACACGCACACGCGCGGTACATTAGTCGCGCCTCGTTCGCATATCTTTTCAACTCTCTCGCGTGAAATTAATTGAAAATTAAGCCCGTACGGCGTTGCTCGCGTGCAGCGAGAAATATTCGTCGCTTTTTTTCCAACGATTTTACCGTCACGGTATACCTAGGGAGTAATTTTGATCGTTATTTCCGGCGCCGGTAAAAAAATTATTCGGGCAATTTTACTGCTCAAATTTATGCAACAACATTGATCTCAAGATGATGAAATCATTTTTCTTTTATTCGAAAATATTGAGTTAGTTCAAAGACAAATAATAATTTAAAAAGCAGAGTCTTCCTTTTAGGAGTTGTTAATCAAAAATTCTATCGAAACGGCGTACAGAATTATTTACAAGCCATTCATCACTCTCTCGAGACCGAAGCGTACGAGCATCGCGAAAAAAAAAATTCGCGCGTTCAAGCTGAGTGAAATATTCCACGATAATTGCAATGCGAGCTTGAATCTTCGCAACCCGATGCAAAATAAATGGCGTCGACGTTGCCCTCTAACATTCGATCGAGTCTCCGGAAGGTCTATCATTACACTTGAGCCGGCAGATTTCGGCGGTGAGGCCACCTCCTCTCGGATATAGCGAGGAGAGGAAAAAGTACAATTAGGCATGTACCGAACGAATGCGGAACGTTCGTCGAACAGATTGGTGGGTTGCTTGAAACTCCGCTAAAGCCGAGGTGCTAATTGGTTCGTAGTCGTAAGATTTCGTGGATTAGGCGTTCTTGTGCATGCACTTTATCACTCGATAAAATAATAGCTCGATAATTTTTGGCTTTTAATTGGCGAATGAAAAATGTAAATGCGATAATAAAAATTTATAAAATTAATCGACTCGATTGATTTATCGTTAATTTTGTTTTAATAATATCGATATGTTATCATTATTATCGCCATCATATTTTCTCGTAATAACAAGTGATCAAAATAATGAACGACGTCGATGAAAAAATGTTTCAGCTTCTCAACGCATCACGAAAAAATTCGATTCATCTTCCACCAAATGAACGAGCCCTATCCCCTTTCTCCGTCTCTCTTCTAGCCGTGTCAAGGCCCACTCGTGTTTGACTCATGAAAGAATCTCCGCCTTTTTCTTTCTCTCGTGGACACGTAAATGCTAAACCGGTCGTATGATCCGCCCTAAGTCTGCGTTCCTGTACCAAAGGTCCATTTTTCAAAATCATAATTGCATTTTTTTATACCAAGAGCTGTCTCCCCGGAGCCTACCACGTACTCGCCTACCCAACTACTACCGCCGCGCTACTCTTTATGGCATGGGGACGTGCTCATTGGACCTCTCGCGTATACATGTAAGCTCTCGGCGCCCGCGAGCCAAAGCATCCATATTCATGCGGAATAAGGTGCAATTAAACTCCTCGCTAGAGGTGTCAGCTCCAAAGAAGGCGCATTAATCAACCGACAAAGCCACACATTTTGACGGACTAACCGCTCGTGATATCATTACATCCGGACCTCGTAATAAGACGGAATTACGACGGAGCGATCATTTCGACAGGTATGAGAAAAACTCACCCCTGTAATTTCTTTTTCTCGCTGACCCTCAAATTTGCGCAGCCTTTCATCGGGTTTCCCTCAATTCAACTCTCCTTAGATTCAATGAAATTTCTTTCAATTAAATTTAAATAAATTTACATAATTACCGAATAAAGGTAAATTTTTATAAAAACGAAATAATAAATAAACACCAAATGACGTCTGATTAAAACGAATTGAAAGTAACACAGATTCGAATTTTGTTATTTGAAATTCTTTCGATGTTTGCATAATTCGTGGATAAACTTCGTTCGAGCCAAAGAAATCGACGCTGTATAATTTTACGAAGAACGAGGTTCGTAAGATTCACGGACTTGACCGTTATGAGACCGATCATCGAGTCTCCCGCGAAAAGAACCCTCGGCACTTCGAAATGCGCAAGTCATTCTAATTGATCCGGAATTTATTGCCTATATAAATGCCTCATTATAAAACTCGCGCGATTAATCTTTATTAAAAAAAAAAAAAAAAAAAAAAAAAAAACAGAAACGAATAAAACCAAGAAAAATAAGAAACGTCCATCGCCAAAAACTTTCGTACGATATTGTGTCGCAATTTGTTTCCCTTGTGTTTGCACGATGATTGATAAGTCCTATGGTCCGTTCTCGAGCGTTTGCATAATTTCAAAAAAGTGCTGCTCGATATATATTTCAATAAATCATGGAAAAGAAGGAACGATTACGGGAGGTGATCATCGGGCACGATTTGATTAAGGAGAAATGGATATGCCCGAGCGAAAGCAAAAACTCAATCAACCGTAAACGTGGCGAAAACGAGGCATATCTATAGCTATATATCGTTCAAGAAGGCTGAGATATTGCGAATTTATTGTAATAACCTGCCGAGATATACTTTTTAATTATTGTCTCGGCAGTGGCGCCATCTGTTGCCGACGAGTAGAACGAGAAGGTTCGAAGCATCGAGCATTCCACCGAACGTCCTGTTTTTTCGCGACTTTGGCCGGGATAAACGACAACGCGGTTTGTGCATCTCCGGTCAACCGTGCGCGACTATAACGAACGGTCGCGTATGCAAGAAGCAAAAGCGAGCGCAGCATCAGCTGCGTATATGTGGGAAGAAGAGGTGAGTCTTCCGCGAGCTTAATTTATAGCTCTCGTCTCTCTCTCTCTCTCTCTCTCCCCCCCCTTTTCTGGTCTCTCTTTCTCTCTCTCTCTCGCTCTCAGCTAAGGCGAAACATCAGCACACGCCAGAGTCGGCGATTTTGAAAGAGCAGCAGCTCTCCCTCGTGTATGCCCGTGGGTGCCATCCCGTTGTCCCGACCGAAGAGGGAATGTATTTTGCCCCGAGGATCGAGAGTTTGCGGCTCACGGATCTCGGCTGTGTCTTCGGACACACGTGGATCGAGACTTTATCCCACAAGCCGACTGAGACCGCATTCTTTTTTCTTTTATTTTTTGTTTCTTGTGCAATGGAAACTCGATATTACTGACGGAGAACTGTGCTCATAAATTTGCGCGGTGATTGCGCTTTTTAACCATCTGGTGAAGGAAATTGGAATATGAATAATTAATTGTACGAATCAAGTTTTTTCTTTCAGTTAATCAAAGTTCGAGTTAAAAGTCAAATTAATAATTGATCGATTAATTGATTGATAATGACTATAATTATTCATGACTTATAATTGGTAATTATTAATATTTACTATTCAGTCGATATTGGTGTAAATATAATATTATTTTTACTTAACGAATATTTTTCAATATTTAAAAAAGAAGGCGCATAAATCATCGCGTATACTTATTGATATAAAAAATATTATTATATATGCTGGAACGAATCCACTTTGAATCGTTGATCAACGCTGTATACCGTTCCAACACGATTTTTCAATTCACAAATCGACGCTAACGAGATTCGTGAGCTCGGGTCTCCAAAAATCACAACTTCCCCGAAAATCTAATGAACGAACTATGACGTGAGCATTTTTTCGGCAGATGCACACTGCATCGAAGCAAACATCGCCCAAGGCGTGATGATTCCTACGCAGATCAATAGAACTAAATACAAAAAACGTTCTTTAGTTATCGAAAAATCATGCTACGTTTGGCTCACTCTCGAAATATTCCGTGACACCGTGGTCATGTTTTGGCACTCCACGAAAGATCCTGCCCAAATTGATTCGTGACGTCTCGATATTTCTTTTGACAAACTTCGGCTCCCACCCATATTCGATTTCTGTGATATTTCTTTGAAAATTTTCGACTTTTCAACCAGAAATTCACCGTTGACTCTCAAAGAAAAATAACGTGATACCTACGGCATTTTCGAGAACAAAGTAACGTCATTGATCCATGATTATCTCAACTATACGATCGTTTTTTGAAAAATATTTCATAAAAATGAAAAATAAAAAAAAGTTTTTTTTTTTATTTTCAAAATCGTAGAACGTTTTTCCCTCATACGCGTTGATATCCCGGAATACATCTAGGCTCAAGCGTAAACTGAAAGTTGATTTCTCGTCGGGAATTTCCACGATCGTGGAAGAAATCTGGTTTTATGTAGAGATACGTATAATATCGTAAATATCGCCAAAGCACGAAAGACCGTTCGATGCGCATTAGTGGTAAATCGCAGTGTCCGCTTCAGATAAATTTTCCTAATCATATCTCAGTCGCGGTTGTAGGAAACAGAGTTATATATTTCTAATTTAGCACCGTTAGCTGACTGACTTTCTTCAATTAACCACCCCGTCGTTACCGCGGATAGAGATATTTAAGTATAATTGGCCGACGGTAAAGTCTTCATGTTTTCGCCTTTTTCTGCATTTTTCCGTGATATTTGCGTTGGAAACTTTGTTTGCACGTGCGCATAAGAGAGATATAAGAAGAGAGAGAGAGAGAGAGAGACAGAAAGAGTGAGACTTACAGCCTCGATCATTGCTAATTGACGTTAACCGTACATGAAAAATATTGGTACCGATCGTTTTGACGATATACAAGGAGCTTGAAATCGTCCCCGATTACGTTCAAGAGCCGCTGCGAGGTTATTTTTTTCGAGATTTCTCTTCATGAGCATCGATATGCACGCGGAGAGCACCTTTCACGAGATCTCTCGCCGGTTTATTCCGAGACATCAGAAGTCACATCGAAATTTACTATATCGACACGAAGTAATCAACGCTCCACGATGTACGCACTTACGAACTCTTGTAATTGGTTTCACATCGTTCTGCAATTAATTAATATCGCTCTGTCGACAAATAATTATCACTGGTATACATTTTTTAACGCTCTCGTTATTTTTGTACATATCGCCGTTTTTATAGCGCGCGATTACGCTTGCGGCTCATGATAGAGCGGGTTTTCAAGAATTTATTCACCGTTCCTTTTTTGTTGAATTAATTAAGAATAAACGGACATCATTAATCTTGTTATATTAAAAAAATTATTGTCCTTGTGACCCTTCGTCTTAAGCCGAGCAGAAATTGTTGTCCGATCTTGATCAAGCCGGGATCAAGTAACTTGGTGTTTTCTTCAAATCTTGATTAAACAACTTGATCATAGATTGATCAATTATGAAACTTTTTTTTAATCAAGGTTTGATCGAGATAAAGCGTCGAGGCTCGATAAAGATAACAATCAAGAATCGCGGCTCGATCAAGGTAGAAAGTCAGGACTTAATCAAGGCAAAAATCGGAATTTGATCAAGAAAGAAAGTCAGGGTTTGATCATGCTCAATGCAACCCGCCTTCGTACTTTTTGTCGGTAATCAAATTATCCCGCGTCTAAAGTTCAAACTCTTTTCCTGCTGCCAAATAATATCCTGATATCTCAAGGAACATTGAAGCCTTATTTCGATGGAGCTGGACTGACGCTGATAAATTGTATTATACTTTTTCCACTTTATTGAATTTTCTTTAATCAATTTCTGGTTTCTTTATACAGATTTGATAGCTGAAGAATAAAAAAAACATTAGCGGTTTTACGCAAGTTGTACATGCGAAACATCAAATGTGATTTGCTCGCTCGGATCTCGGAACATTCGAGCAACGCGTACGGGCCTCGAACCTCGAACGGGCCTCGTACGGACCTCTGGTACAACTGATCGCTGCAGACCGTCAACAATGATAACAAATTAAACAAAATTAGGCCAATGACACAAATCAAGGCAACCTGTCAATCTATTGCCTTACTTCAGCTTGAGCCAGGCCGGACCAAATGTCAAATAAATGCGATCAAATTTATAATCACGAATGTCTTCAAGAAAAATGGCTTGTTCCTTAAAAAGTATTATATATTTTTGTGCTTACGTCGTATCGTCTTCGATCGACGTATCCATCCTTACAGGGTGCTCATCTTTCGAGTCTCGGTAGCCTCCACCGAGCCGTTCGCCCTTATATACGAACTTGGGGCCTCATAAACAACGAATCTTTCAAGCGCAACATCCGCTAAGTTCCTGCTTTATACACATATATATATATATTTTTTTTTACTATCGAGTCGTGCATCTGCCAGCTCGTTATCTAATGGCGGCTCATACGGTATGATAATTGACCGTATTGACCCGAGGCGCGGACTGAATAGACGCGCTCTTATTAAGCTGGATGGTTTGTTGTCCGCGGTAGCAACAACGAACCTCTACGAATCGACGTTATGTATCGATTCTTGATTAAAACTCACCCTCCGGCAACCACCTCATTACGCCCACACCACACGAGGGCCCCATGCTTTCTCCCTCTTCTCGCGATACTCGTACGCCAAGCTTCGGGCCCCGACCTTCGTCACGTACCTAGTAAAATTGACGTCGACTACTACGAGAGACAAGACGGAGAAAACGAAACGAAACGAACAAAAAACAAACTGCAACTTCCACCTGACCCCGCTTCGGACTAATTCCGAAAGAAAAATTGCCCGCTATGGAACGGGGATTATTAATGACCCTTATTGTGCTACTCATCGGAGAACAGCCGAGAGGTGGACCGTGAGCTGAGTAGATGAACCTATTAGAGAACGGTTCTTCAAGGATTTCAAAGCCGTTTTTTGTACACCGAGAGTGAATGGGGCAAGGTTCTTATGTTAAAGAAAATTTAATAAGGCCGAAAGACACGGTGAATCGATCCATCACTATCCGAATTATCAAGAGATTTTTACACGGATTGCATCAAATTTCATTATATTTTCCAATTAAATCATCACTCGTGTATTAATCGATCCATTAGTTTCTCATAATCGATCGTTCAGAAAAACTTGATCGAGAAGTATACTCGTACAAAAACGTGGATACAGTCATTTAAAAAAATTCTTTATTCTTTTTCTCATTAGACATTTTTTTTCGTTCATACAAATTTTTGCAAATCAATTTAATTTTAATTTTTCTTTCGAGACATTGCTTTTTTAATCTCATCTAAATATTTCCAATTAACTTCTTGTTGGTATCGATCAAATTAATCGTATCTTCAAATAATTATTTAAACGATATAATATCAGTAAATAGAGGAAAAATAGACGACTCATCGCGTTTACCCTATTGACGTTTTGTTTTAATCCCAGCTCGATTTTTAAACGAAGACTGGTCTTCCGTTATTTTCAAGAGAGAATAAAGCACAAAAGTGCAAGATCCTCGTAGATCCCGTACACGTAAAGTCTGAATTTCCGTACAAGCTGCTCGGTGCAACACGAGAGAACCGTGAGATTTCGAGAATACATGTAAGAACGTGGTACGCGATACGAGTGGGTAGTCGTAACAGGAAATAATAACAAAGTACCGATGCAATTAAAGATAATGCTGCACAAGGGGCAAAACAGCACGAGAAGCGTGCACGAGCAGCACGTGAACTTTCGGGGAGATCGTGGCGTTCAATTCATTAACGTAACACGAGGCATTTCTACCGTGTGTATACAACCGTAGTATTTTATATTCGAATATCCCGAGCTCTGCGGTTCTAGAAACAAGCTCCTTTCCAGCCTTTTCGGATCCGTCGACGAGAAAACGCGTGGGCCGCTTCTACACGCCCATAATTATCGTCGAAACAACGGAAAGAAAAATATTCTCCTCGGGCGCGCGAATTGCACGATTACAAAAAATCGAAAGTATACGTTAGAATATCGAGACTTTTAGTTTAATGACAACGAAAAGTGTACAAAAGACATATTTTTTGATTTGTGAAAAAAACTATTTATGTTGCCTTTGTAATTTTATTCAATATTGTAATTTGTGTAATTTTATTTATTTTCAAAGTTGAATTTGTTTTTTAAATTTCGCACTAATGTTTGAAAATGCGACAATATCTGGACGACACGTAAACGTGTTGAGTATCGAAAAAATAGTTAACCTTGTTTCTCACCCAATAATCGATATCTCAAAGTATCGACGTAGATATGAGCTCGAGGGTGGACTTGGCAAAATCGAAAGTCTCATTTTCTCTCGGAAGCCGCAGACTCTCGGCTGCTCTCGAAAGCGCAGCTGGATATAAATCCTTCGTACACGCATGGTCCACCAGAACTTATGAGACGTTTTACGAATGGAAGCCGATTTGCTCGAGGGTCCAATCATCGAGGTATCTCCTCCGTCTCTCTCGCTCTCTTCCTCCCTCACCCTTTTCTTTCTCTTCGAAGCTGTTTCTGTTTCAAAAGATCATAAATTAAAAATTACTCCTACGCACAAAGCGCTGCTGCGCGATCACTTTCGGCATTTGAGAAATCCCATTTTCTTTAGCGAAACGTACGGCTGTTCGATATAGCGGGTGGAGTTAATTCCCTTTATACTTTCCTATTATTTCAAGAACAGAAAAACAACATGTAGGTGCATGTTTACGGTAAAGAAGAAGAAATTTCTTGATTCGTGAAAGCGCTGCTGCTCGATTAATTTCGGCATTTGAGAAATCCCATTTTCTTTAACGAAACTGTTTGATTTAGCGGATGGACTTAATTCCCTTTGTACTTTCTTCTTATTTCAAGAACAAAAAAAACAACATGTTTACGTTAAAGAAGAAAAAATGTCTTGATTCGATAAAAATCGAAAATATTTTTGTATTTGAACAAAAAATTCAAAGAACGCAGTCGAAATTCCAGCTGCTGCATTCGTTCCTCGTCGAGCGATACTGGGTGGTCATTTTATATCGTCGAAAGTCGAAAGGGTTCCCCTCTCGGAACGTAACAAAGCTATTTTTCTCTCTCTCTCTCTCATTCGTTCCCCGTCCTCGGTAATAATCTAATAAATCCGTGGAACGTACGGTCCTCCTCTCGTTTCGTTTTTCGTGGGACTAAAATTTGATGCCATTTGGGTATCGAAGCGAGAGACGCGCTACCTAGCGGCGTCCATTCACGATTCGTTGTTTACGATTGAGCGCGGCCGAAATTTATGAAAATTATTCGTGCTGACTTCGCGATTTCACGTATTCATGCGAGTCAGCGTAGTAAATATATATGTATATATACATGTACGCATGGTCCTAAATTGTTGTCAGTCGAGGATTCGGTTCATTCGTGCATGCACGATTCTGGTCCATTGTTCCATTTCGTTGTATTTCTCATATCCTCGTCGTTGTCTCACCCCAGTAGCGCAAAATGTTAGAGACAGAGAGAGAGAGAGAGAGAGAGAGAGAGAGAGAGAGAGAGAGAGAGAGAGGAAGAGAGAGAAAAAAGAGAAAATGTTATAGCTCGGGACCGTAGGCTTATGCTGGCAAAAACAAAATCAGCTGCGCGCCTCGCCCAGATTTCCATGCCCTCTGAGATTGACCAATAAAGTCGGTTCGTGTACGTAGCTAAGTGGCCAGGTTGGTCTGTATAGTACCCGGAAGCTATAGCAGATATACATATATATATGAATCGACTGTAGTGTTTGCCGGACCTTTTTTGCAATACGAACGCTCGTTCTCCTTTCAGACTCAAGCGCGAATACGCTCAAACGTTGTTTCTCTGCCCCATGTTCCTCTTTCTTTTTTCATCAGTCGCTTTTCGTATCTCTCCCTTCCCGAATACGGCTGGAACGCGTGCGAGCGTGCCATAAGCTGGTTCAAAGGCGCCAATTATGCGAAATTGAAAATAATCTCACAATGCGCGCTCTCACTGTAAATCGGAAACGCCTCGGGCGCCAACACACGCCGAAAGGTACCTTCGCGTGTATATATGTAAGTTCGAGGAAAGTTTCAAATAGTATAACCATTATTATGCGGATTCGAGACAAAATACAGCATGGGGAATGCGAATAATATGAGAAGAATCACAGAGATTATTTGACTGCTCTTAAAGATAATTGTTAATTTAAAGATGATACCGCGAGATAAAAATTCGTTTTCATTTTTATCGGATAATTAAAAATGTTAACCGATCGTTTGATTAAAGCCGAATTACGAAATTTTTTTATCGTCGAATGAACCTTGTTTTTCACGCTCGACGATCGGCCAATCGATCGAATAAATTCTTTTTTCACAGTGTGCATCGTGCAAAAGTTCGTAAGTTTGTTTAAAAAAAAGAATACTTTTTTCGCTTCCTCGACAACGTTGCAAACAAGGCAGTACCGTTTCATGCCAGCTGCATAAAGAAAGTCAAACAGATTTTCTTTCGTCGAGAGTATAAAATATCCGATAGGAGTGTAATTATCGACCGAGAACGATCGCAAATTTGTTTTTACCGCAATCGCCGGGAGGTGTTGTTCTCGATAAAAATTCTGCCTCGAGATGGCGCAAATTGCATGCAAAAACATTTGTTCGCAGTTGTTTATGTTTCTGAAAGATCGAGATATTTTCATTTCCTTTATTTAATAGTTTTTTTACTCGTAGTGTCGTTCGCCACTCGTCCGTTGCCACGAGTTGGCGCTAATGGCGCGCCCGCTGAGCCACGCGTTTCCAGATGGCGCGCGCATCTTGCTCAACGCAGCGGCGACTTTGAATCGGCGGACGATCAACGCGTGTTCGATAAGAACCATCGGCTTTCCTATATTATTTGCACTTTCTTTACCGTACGTATGGTGGCCCGAACACCACCCGCTGCGAGTACACTTTTTCTCCACGAGACTCAATCTCAAAAACGACAAAAGCTATTATCGAGAAAAATCCAGGCAGTCGTTTGAATTTTTTTCATATCATACAATCATAAAAACAGATTGAAAACGAAATCCACGTACGCGAGATTTTCCGGCTCGACGTTAATTTCCATTATTCCTTCCCCGGAGATTCTTCCACCGAGCGCTCGTACTCGAAATATTCGATTCCGGCTTTTAATTCACTTATTCACTTTGCAAAGCTCGTGGTCCGAGGGAGGAACGATCGTAGTCTCGTGAGATTTGTACGCGGATTCGAGATCGAAATCTGTAAATATATATATATATATATAGGCGAGCGGATTTGCGGTCTCATCCAAAAATTTTCCCGATTGACCATGACGCTAATTGAACGAAGAGCATAATGCACTCGGGAATTCTCGCGCTAAAATGAACCAAATGAACATTCATATACGGGAGAGATGTTCTTCTTCCCTCCGGGGAGCCAATCAGCGAGAGCGGGGTAGCGTGCAAAAAACTGCGGATTTACGGCCGGTAGGCGCGGTCCGCGCGCGTCTGGACCGCGAGAATCGGTGTCTGGGATATATTCCGTAATTACTTACGCCCGATGCGCATACAGCAGGCGCACATAGTGTGGGTTCCGTGTACACAGTGAAACACAGCGACTTTCACGTCCGACGACTAAATGCCTTAATTAAATTAAAAATTATTTAATACGCTTTTTAGTTCATCTCGATACGAGCTTCCAGCACTAATTATACAAAAAACGAGCTCGCCATTTCAATTTTTTCATTTTTGTTTTTTTCAAATTCGAGGCGAACGGGCTGATAAAAAGTCGACTCGACGGCAATCCGGCGCCGGTGTATGCGTTTCTCCAAAAAATAACAATACAAAAAGAGGTTTGCACATAAATGGAAAATAACAAATTTAATCCTTGTAACGTTTTGTAATTCCTATAAATTTTGCATTTTGCATTATTTCACGAACGACTGTTGTTATCCCCACAATCGAGGGGATGATACATCGTTGGAAAAGATTCAGAGTTACGATAAAGCTAATACCGAGCGATTTATTCGGCCGAAGCGACATTGATTTAATTTCAATAATTTCAATAACTTTTGAACGCAGAAATTTTATTTAGATTAAATCAATCTGCGATATTCTCGATTAAAGCGAATGACTCGTCCGTATAGCGAATAAATTTAAACGAAACAAAAAAGGACCGATGCGCCCACACGTACCGTGCGTTCAATCTACTAATAGCCCCGAAGGGATTCTGCGGCTTGGTTTCCGATCGAATTCCGATTATCCCAAAGTATTTCCGACCGACGATTGCGCGTTCGATTTAATTGGCGAAAGCGTTAATTTAACGAGGGAGCACATATGTATGCGGGCGTATAAACGAGACAGAGGGAGGATTTCGTCTATGCGACGGCCTCCCTGAGTAATTATTCCCGAGGCAAAGAGAGGGATGAGCTCAATTCGCCGAGTAAATAACTTCGGCTCGTGTGTATGTGCAAATGGCGAGAGAGAGAGAGAGGTAGAGAGAGAAAACGAGAAGGTGAATACGCAACAGACGTAGTTGCCGGAGCAACCGATAGAGGGCGCGCGCGTGGTGACCAAGGCACACACTCGAGGACCCGGACGGTAATACGGATCTCTCGCGATTTACGGGGTGGTAGCAAATACCGCGGTGTAATTTAGCAAGAGGGAGAACGCGAGTATACGGCATGTGTGTTGCAGCCTCGAGTTAGTAAATAACGTTGCACTCGGCTTCTCGGGATTCTCTCTCTCTCTGTCTCTCTCGCGCGACGAGAACCCTTGTACTAATTACGCCCGAACGGGGGCGCTCGCACGAGGTAACGCGCTCATATTGACGAAGAAACAGATGCATAGGAAGGGAGAGAGAGAGAGAGAGAGAGAGAGAGAGAGAGAAGCGGCTGTTACGGGTGCGCATGCGTAATTCGAGAACTCACGATCGTTTCGAACGAAGTCTTCGGGCCAACTTATATTTCCTACCGCGCGCAACTTCGGACTCTTCTTTGTTTGTCTGTTTGTAATTTTTATTTATTTATTTCGATGTCCGATCCTTTGTAGATCGAATCGCACCGCGTTTTAATTCCGCATTCAAATTTACGACACGAATATCGGGTTGAATAGGTTTCTTTTTTCTCGTCACGAGGTGCGACGGACACGTGCGCATCGAGGGTGACTCGAGTCGTTTTGCCGTCGAGAGGGCGCTCTCGTGCATTACATACATGGTTATGAGAACTTCGTTAAATCGCCGTTAACGACGAGACGATATCGAGAACCAAATATTATATTTTGGACAGTGAACGATCTATATAGATATATGGTGGTGGACTTATATCTACCCGTGGACTTGTAGTATCGAAATTCTCTTACTACTCAATCGCCCGATGAAATGAAATACTGCCCTCCCTGCCTTAATTATCGCCAATTGCCTTCCGTTTTATCGCACGAGCTCACGCACGCAACCGTGGGCGCGCGCCCGCCTTCCTGGCGTATTTCGCGCGAACCGTCGATCCACGCAATAGTAGTTAATGAATTTTGTACCCGGCTTATATATTTAATTACGCTATCTCGTAACGCAAAGTGTGAAAATAATATCGATCGAGATTCATTGATCGTTCTATGTATGTCAAAAAAAAAGAATAATTATCGATCGAGATTCATTAAACGTTGATTTTATTCAAGGATCTTAGTTGCATCTGATTTTTTTAAATATTCTTATTCCATCTTTGACAAAAGTATCGTTCATATTTCTTTTAAATAATTTTGTGAGTCGTTTCACAATGTGCGTAACAATCCTTAAAATTTTCTAATAATTTTTTATCGTTCCTCGTAATTTTCAAAATTTCTCCTTCTCCTCGAATACGGTAAAAAGATATTTATCACTCTCGTGAATTATGTACGTGTAAACGAGCCCCACGACGCCTGTATTCATTTACATTGTTCGAGCATTCAACCCTTCCTTTGTTCGAGATGAAGCATCGTTGCGTTTACGAATTCGTTATTATCATTGTTTTCACCGTGTAGCTCACGAGAACGAGCAGACAGGCGGAGAGATCGAGTCGCGTGCTCTCTGGAGAAATAAATGTACGTGTGCACAAAGAAAAAAAAACGTAAAAACGAGGGAAAAAGAAGGAAAACATCTCCGATATTCGAGCAGAGATTTCCGAGACCTCCCGCTATGCGAGAGGAGCGTGTGTCGACGTCATGCGTGTAACTCATAGCCATAATAATCAAAATCCGTAGAGAGCGCGCGTGCACGTTATAATCTATTCAAGGACGAAAATTCCGTAATTTTCTCGACTACCCCGTACAATGAATACCAAAAACGTGTTTTCCAACCCAACTCACTATCTCTCACGTTCTAGAAGTCTCGATCTCCTCGCCCGGTAACTTCTCCCAACCTTATGATAAATTCTACCGCCGAAGGTATCCTATAACACCTGGAAAAAAAACCCTCGTCACTCACGCCACGTTCTCGGGGCTGTCGGAGAATCAAAAAAATTATAGGCGTGTTTGAAATCGTTGAATTCGTATTAATAAATTTCACATTGCTGAGACACTATCGTAGGTATTCTCCACTCGGTGAGATTCATTTTCGTAACGAAATGACTTATAGGGGTCTACGCGTGTAGGTTTACATTTAAAAGGAATTTAGATATATCGTACACGTATAAATTTCGCTTTAATCAAAAGAAATTTATTTCGATTACACCGTATTAATCCGGTTGATATAATTTTGCAATTTACCTCCTCTCGTTTCATAAATTTGATCAAAATACAACAACTTTCATTTGATTATGTTCAAATCGAGATTGATCGCCGATCAATGAAATTATTCGAACGCCCAAAAATGTTTTACTTGCCGATCGACTTGCCCAACCTGTGTACACAGACACGCGGTGTTCGTTACGCTCCTGTCTCTCCGATATAAAGTACCTGTATACCGTAACGTGGGCGTAGGATGAAGATATCGCTCTCGTTTCATTATTTATAATCGATAACAGAGATCGCGACAGCGAGTTTTCTCTTCTCCTTTACGCTTAACACTCGTTAACACGAAACGACAACGCAATGGTGTATATGCTCGACTCACCTGTAATCGACCGAATGAACGAAGCAAAAGTTTCGTTCGTTCGACATAAATGTATACCTGTGTCGTGTCTACCCGAAGAGAGAGAGAGAGAGAGAGAGAGGGAGAAGAAGAGAGAAAGAGCGAGAGAGAAGGACTGTTTCGCTTCGTCTCTCGCAGTTACAACCCTGACACTAAATTTATAGCTACGTCCCTTGGAGTAGCCACTGTTCATTACGTAAGCCGCGCGGAGCCAATTAAAATTTGGGCTCCCGAGGCACGCGATTGCGTCTCGTCTCTGTGTCCGTTCTCCCTCCCTCCTCCCCCCAACCTCCGCTGCCCGTCTTTTTCTTTCTTTTTCACCCCCCTCTTTTTCGCTATGAGCCCGTAAGTGTGCGAGAGAATTTCTCGCGTGTGTACCGGGAAAACATTTTGTGCCGAGCCTCCCATGAACGTAGAAACGGGAATAACCCTTGCGAGAGAGAAATTATGGACGTCGGGGGTCGCTGCTGTCCGATCTGTGTAGACAAGCGTAGGAAGCAGGCTGCTGCGGTCGCGAAGATGAGACTCTCGTTAAGATTCAAGGTATCCTGTCCGAGAGGAAGATGCTCTGATTCGGCCCGAGGTTCGAGAAAAATGGGATTTCTGTGCTTTGTCCCTCTTTTCTACCAGCCCATCGACCCTTTGGACACTGGCCACGCGGTTGACCAATTATAGAAACAACCCTCGACCGTTTTCAGTCTGCGACGATCTCATCACTCGCGCCACACCTTCCTCCCTGACACTCTTACGCTTAGATAAGTATCTTTCGGACGACCGGGGTGAAAGAGATTTCCGTGTGGTGCGATGTTTTGAGAATAATTTAATTCTCCATTTCTCTTCTCGCTCCGAACACCGAGTCGATAAATATTCTTTAGGGGAACGAGAAAGAGGAGGGTTGTTTTTTCTTCGGGGATATTTTTTACCCGTTGACTTTCTCGTCTCGTCGATCGTGCGCCGATATTTTGTTCCTGCTCGAACGAGGCTAGTTGCTTGGAAAATCGCAGGATCGTCGTGATTCTTGACGAAGCGAGAGTCTCGAGGGGATAACTTTTTTTCTACTCGCACTTTATTCTCATTCATTCAAATTTGCATGATCAAAGCTTTTTCAGGATTACTGATTGAAGCGATTCTACGAAGGGAAAATGAATTTCTTTTTTTTCCGAAGATGGGAATGTAAAGAAACAAATTACTTTGTGAACTTCTCGAGATTCTACTAGTTACTTCGGCTATGACTTCCGCCCAACGTCATTAGAGATTCTGGCGAGCACAAATCTTCCTTCGCTATACACGCTCCCTCTCTCTTTCTCTCTCTCTCTCTCTCTCTCTCTCTCTCTCTCTCTCTCTCCCTCTCTCTCTAGTATTCCGTTCTCGTTCATCCCGCACAAAACGCTCGTTGAATTTTAAGTTAAAGCCTTCGTCGATCGTGTCAAATGCATTCCTGGTCTTTTTCCTCCATTCACGCATTCCCCGCTCGTTCTCGCTTTGCTCGCCCAAAGCTATATCGTATTTCGTTTTCGTGTTCCACCGTTTGGAACGAAACTCTCTCGAAGACGTAAATGGGCTCCGTGTCTCTCGTACCGGGGTGCTAGATTTTGTGTTACGAAAAAACGAAAGAAAGAACAGGGAACACCGAGTTTCGTGATACATTGGACGACTTTTTCGAGAAACGCTCGACGCGATCGTCGATTCAGATTTTCGAAGTTGCACAAAGACGCCGCATTCTTTAAATATAGAAGATACCTCGGGGACGTTTTAAGCATTAAATAATGACCTTTCACCTATCGTCGATTTATTTGAATGCAAATAAAATATGATTCTCTTCAAAAGAGACTTTTTTTTGGGTCGGTTGCCAAATGAAACGATCGTCGCTCTAATAACTTTGACGTATTCATTTCGTTTGAAAAAATTCATTCGTCTCTATACGAGGCTGTCGGAGAGGCACGAAATGCGTCAGTGATTCAACTTTTATTGCTCTAAGCTCTTGACGCATTGACGTTACTGCAATATCTCGTCCAAATGCAGATCGCCGAATGAGATTCGAACGTGCGACTGATCCGCACGTTCGTACGTCCATACGTCGTCACATCTGTCACGACCTTCCATTTCTTTTTCCATTGCATTAAATATCTACATACGAAAGAAAGGGGCAAACAGGCCTCAGGACGAAATGTTTTTTTTTTAAATAGCTACAAATTAAACAAATAAATTAAAAAAATATTTTCCTCGAAAAATCGACGAATATTTATTCCGCGAATGGATAAAAATATTAAAAAATAACTTTTCAATTAATAATATCCGCAAATGGACCAATTCGCCCCACTCTTCTCCACGCACACGTTAATTTGACAAAAACCCGTTCGTCTGCTCGCGACTGTGGCGATTCTAATGAAGCCATAACGACGTTTCTCCTTGAGAAATTCATTCCAGCGATCGTAATTTCGGATCAGAGTTTTGTCCAGGAGTAGGATGCCCCCCCCCTTCTCCTGTTGAGAACGGGTCGAAAAGACGTCAATCGCACCCTCGAACTTCTCGGGCGATCATCGCACACACAGAATCCACTTCCCATAATCTCTGGCTCGTATTCTACATCATGTTTCACGTCTCGGTTCGTCATTGCACATATGATTGCACAAAAACGGATGCACGTATATATATATATGTATATTTCGACCCTGGATTTCTTTCGTCTCGACGGGACGTCATTGTGTCTTGACGTTTGTGTACAAAACAGGCTAATATTGACACATTCGTGCAACTTTGGTGGCGGCGATTAGCGCTTGTCATTGTCGAAAGGATATTTTTTGATGCGAAAGGGACGATGAGAGAGAGAGAGAGCGTTTGAGGAGCCAAAAATATGGAGAGGCACGTTTTAGGATGATCGGTTCTGGAGGATTTCGAGAATCGCGTCATTCAAGAAACGTCTCGGGTTCTCCCATTTGGCAGGATGAGGATAGAGGGAAAAAGAATACATGTATGTTTTTTTTCTTTATCTAATACACTCGGGAATTCGCTGGGAGAAGGGTCGTCACGTTTCTCGCAATAATGATCAATACCCGCATGGACGAATATGTTATTTTTTCTATCAATCTGACGATTATTCTATTAAAATAATAAATAAAATGCAATTGAAACGCTGGAAAAATTGCTCCGAGAGAAACGAGGATCTTCGTGCTCCGGATCCATGAAGATTATGATCCTCTCTCCTCTGCGTTTTATTGACCTTCGATGAGTCTCGAAAGGCGGAAATGAGCGATTCGACGTATAATATAACGTAGAATTTTTGATCGACACGGAATTCGGGAAGATTTAAATTCTCATCATGATTATTTCGATCGATACGTGTAAAAATTGGAAAGTTTTCCATTGAAATAACGATATTGAATTTTCATACGCTTCGGGATTTTTGAGAGTAAAACGTATCTTGTGAATATTTTTAAATTACCGGCTGTTGAAATACATATATATATATATATATATTAAAGCAAGAGGTACATATCTGGAACGCGAAGAACGTGCTTGCGGGTACTCTCCGTCTCGAAACAGCATTTTCGTATACGTGAGCGTGGCGAGAGGCGGCGGCATGCCGCGTATCCTGCGGAGTGCTTAAATCTCAAAGAGAAGGCGGGTATATAATAGAGAGAATCTCGCGAAGGTTCGCTCTCGATATATGCTTCGGCGCGAGATCGACCGCGGTCCTCCTCTCCGGACTCTCCCAATTACAACCGACAACGCTTTTTTAATGGACCGCGGTCGAAAATATTTCGGTCATTGTAACCACGTGAACGAAGGACCGTTCGCGATCGCTCGAGCCGTCAAGGACAATTAAAATTAATCGTACCTTCTTGGTCAGTCTTCTGTTTTCGTACTCGGTCTCGCTCGAGTTTATTTCCCGATTTTTCTGGCGTTCCGGGCGATTGCCTAACGTGTACGACTGGAATTAAACGCGAACCCGCGTTATCCACCTGTTGGTCGAATATTTTTTTATTTGAGAAACGGTGGAAGAATTTTTTTTTTGTTGAACGTTAAATCGCGCCATTGCGTTAATGATCGTAATTGCGATGATTCCGTGAAGTAACAAGTAACTATTTCGCAGTTATTTTGTTCTTCTAATTATTTTTTAATATTTTTTTTTTATAAAAAGTGCATTTTTTTCTTGAATTTTTTTTTATGAGTTTTGTACGAAGCGAAGAAGTCGTGACTGGATATTTCCGAAGATCGAATCCTCGTTCTCGATCCTACGTTATAACCCTGTTCAATTTCTTTTCCTTTTTCACCAGAATAGAATCCGCGTTCTTATCGCGATCTTACGTCTCGTTTATAACTGGATACGAACCCGGACGATACGATACACTCAACGATCGAATTACAGACCATTTATACCGCGAACGCTACAGTTTCTCGATTTCTCGCGCGAGAGCACCGCGCCGTCAGACACTTTGCCGGATAATCGAGCGCGCAATTACCCGAGACTATCGGAAACCCGTGCGCGATTTGCTATCACTGTTGGCATGAAACAGAGGCTGATCTTATAGTACGGTAGATCTTAGATTTATTTTCTCATCCAGAAGTGAGTGAGATGACGTGATTAAAAAAATACTAAATTAATAAACATTGCGACGTCGACGGTTGCGATTTTTAAAAAATATTTTTGCGAAATGCGAAGAATTTTTGCCAGCTTTGCTACAATAGTCGAGTTATTTTCATTGCATCATTGCAAATTCGCAAATCCGATTTATCTAATTATATCATTTGCAATCAGGTCATTGATCAATTTTTGGATCATAAAGATACTAAATTTCACCCCTACAGGATTATCCGAATAGCTACTTGAAATTTCATCGACCATTTGAAAGTTTGGTCGAGCAACCACGATCTAGATGTTTTCAATATGTACCTACAGTGCGATTTCACCAAGAGATCGAGACGTCTCTGGACGTATGGAGGGTCGAACAGGAAGCTCGGCGATTTGTTGCGGGATCTCGATAGCCATTCTTGCTAATCCAACTCGTGATTGGAAAATTAGCGAAGTAACATATACAATGAAAAGAACAGTAACACAAATATATATATATATATATATAGGATGGAGTATTGCGTAATCAAGAGGGATTAGCCCCAAGCGTACATTTGAGAGTGAAGATCCGGAGTGTAGAGATCGGTGAGGGTGATCCTGGGAACGGAGGCTTCGGGGCGTGTTTGCCAGGCTCACGAGAAGCCTCCGGGCTCTCTCGATCCTCAAGTAAACCTCTCTCATCCTCGTAAATTTCTTCGCAGAGGGAGAGAGAGAGAGAGGAGCCTGAGTTTCGCACAAGTGTCCCGCGGACTAATCCAGAGTCTATGGAGATATCGTCTCCTCTCGACGATTTATGAGCCACGAGGAGTGCCGAGCAAACTTTTTATCCGAAAAAAGATCAATTGTAACGAACGGTCAAGGTCAAAATCGTATGATCGAGTCATAGAGGCTTCTGTAATATTCGTTGAACGACACGGAACATTTTCGTACATTTATCTCGATCGAAATTAATTTTAATCGATTCAATTAAAATCCGGACAATTTTCCCAAGTAGCGATTTAATCGGTACGTCACGGTCGAAAAGATATCTTTGATTACAAAGTTATCGTCAGAGAAGTACACGTGCGCGATCGGAGCAAGGAAAAAAGAACAGGAGCACGTGCAAATTTTTATCGATAAAAATCGAGGTAAAGGGACGAAGAAAAGGAAAAAATTAATGGCGGGACTACAACCGAGAATAAATCAATGTCAACGATAAGTAGAGGGCGGTTTTGCGTTCCTCGGTTCGTTGGCTGGTTCGGATTCGTTCACGGGAGGGGGTTTTAATATATCCCACCATCGTCGCAACAATAATAAAACATGCGCGGGGCCTCTCCTGTGTGTAATTGGTCCTTAATAATCTCGTCATGACTCGAATTGCCGGTTGATCGGCCAAGACTCGCACTGTCGTACGCGCTCTGTTATTATCCGCGACGATTTAATTACGAAATTAATGCGACCTATTAACCGCACCGCCGGGACTGCCACGATCCCATGAGTTCCCTGCTGTATACGCGCGCGCCTTCGAGAAATATACCATTCGTGACGGGCGATCATTGATCGCTTTTGGTCTGTACACGAACGGGATGACTGACAATCCGCGATTAACAAGAAAAATGGCGAAACATACGTTCAACGTAAACAAAATTAAACCAGACACGATTTCTGATCAGAAAATAAAAATTCAAAGTAATTTTCGAATGAAATAATGACGAAATAAATATGCAAAAAAATATCAGTACGATAATCATTACGCATTAGTCTAAGTGACTATAATTGTTATTTTTTATCGATAACTAACCATAATTATACAAAATAGACACGCTGCGGTCAGAATGAAAAAAATCATTCTAATTTGTAGTCGATTTAATGATTATACAATTTTGCACGGTCGTAAAATCATATCGAAGGCTTCGTATATCGCCGCTCGATGCGAAGAAGTAGATTTGCCGCTGAGATTAAAACAGCGTATGGAACGTTGGTATAGCGACAAGCCGGGTGTTAACTCGTGCTCGATATCATACTCGCTGTGGCCTGTCTCAAAGCGCGAATATACTCGTTGGTAGAGACAGACTCGTTTCGCGCACACCCGGAACGCGCGCTTTGGGAGGCATAATTCCGTACACGGCTAACCACGGGGTAATGTTAACAGCGATAACGAGTACTCGGGCATTGCGCGTGCGTATAGACACATACACCTCGTCGATGGAACGAGCCCGTGTTGGCGAGGTCATGCTTTAATTAACCGGCTGGTTTGTCTCCCCTCTCGTATATTATTCGAGTCTCGCACGCATTAATGAACACATATATATGAACATATATAGTAAGCCTAGGATAGCTAGACGCAAAATCTTTTTCAGAATTCGAACATACATACGTATACACGTTTGCGAGATGAGACAGACTGATTTGTCGTCATAAAAGCTCTGGCGCGGTCTGGTTTTCTCGGCAAATTAGATTGTAATCGTACAGCCTAACACACATGCCGTAGAAATATACGCGGGGACGGAGAAACGAGGAAAATGTAGGCTGGATATTAAACGATTCGTCGGGTTATATATATATAGACATTAGTGTGTGTGTAGATAAAAGGGAGAGGATGAAAGAGCCGTGCTCGAGATATAGTTAAGTAGACCACCCTGAAAAGGATTTTAGGTTAATACACGTTGTTCGAAAGCCCACATCACGTGGCTAATGACTGCAGAGCGAGAGAGATGGGGAGTGAAAGAGAGACGGAGATAGAGCGAGAGAGGGGGGAGCAAAGAAACAACAGAGCGCCTCTCGCGAACAACCGAGCAAGAGAGGAGCAGTTATTACTGGACGAACGATTTTGCCCAGTTTCTTTGGAGCTACTCAGAGGCATCTCGCGCCGGAGAACCGGAGAAGCCACTCATTCTTTCGTGAAGAAAATGCCGCCCTTTGAGCGTCCACCATGCGCGAGGAAGAACGACGCGAGTGCTTGCTCGGTGAAAGAGAGAGAAGGGATTTAACGTCCATTATTTCGCGGTTATTAGGTCGGACAGAAAATTCGATATTTATGCCTAAACCTTTCGGGGTAGTTCGTGCAGATTTATAAGGGAAACTTGTACAGAATCGTGCGATCGTTCGATACAAGAATAACGCATATTGATTTTGTACTAATCGTTGGAGAAATGTAAAATTATTAGCGCGCATGGAGCCTTCGTAGATATCGGTAATTTTACTCTTTGGTGCATTAAGATTATATGACTATGTTGAATCGACCACCTCGATACGCTTGCGGATATATAACTATAATTCAGTCGATCTATTAAAATACTCGCTTTATTAACGGTAAATTATTATTCGAGCTTACAGCGTCGACAGAGTTGTAATGTACGTGATAATATATCAGTATAGGTATAATCTGCGCGTATCCTTGGTGTATATATTTAGAGTGCGCAGGTGCGCTTGCCCTCGAGCCGATTATACTACCGGTTTCCTGTGTGCGCACAAGTGTCCTTGTCGATGACCGTGCTCCTATTGCTGATCGATTCCGTGATCAATCACAATGATATTGTATACTTGTTCTACGGAATATCTCCATTTGTATAAGAGTTCTATGAAGATTATTGAATGATAAATAGAGTTTGAACAGTTTTGTTGATTGTTAAGAATTTGTTCTACCTACTCCGATGGCTGCCATTTTCATTTTCGCCACACTTGCAACTGATGCTTATTCAATTCACGATAGTTTGAATTTTATAGACTTTTTATAGATTTTTCAAGTTTATTGGGCAATTTGTATAAATTGTTCACTTTGGATAAAAAAATTGACCTATTTAAATCGTCGTCAGGGTCATAAAAATTTAGCTTGCGGATTTCCGCGCTAATTTTCAAACAATTTTTATACTAATTAAAATCCGGTAACCGGAAAAACAAAGTTACAGTTCGTTAAAATTTTTTACATTTTCACAAAACCCTTCGAAACAGTGAAATATCGAATATTGATTACTTTTCAACTACTAATGATCCTATCTAATTGCAAAATTTCCCTACATTGCGAATATAATAACTTTCTCCTTGATTTTGCCAAATTTCCCGATTAAAAATCGAAAAGACAATATTCATCATTTTCCAATCTTATGGATATTCCAATATCCAAAGCATAGATTTTTTACCAGCTTCGATACAATAACGAGTTATTTTCTTCGTGCGCCGTTTACACAGATAAAAAAACATGAAAAATCGTTCAAGGTCCTTATTGCGAATTTGCAAATCCGATTGATCTAATAATACAGTTGGCAATCAGAGCATTGACCAGTTTTTAAATCGTAAAAATTCTGAATTGCACCCCTACATGATTATTCGAAAAGCTACTTGAAATATCGTATATTTATCATTTTTCAACTGCCAATGATCTTATCTGATCGCAAATTTTCCGTAGATTACAAATATACTAATTTCGACCTTGACTTTACCCAATTTTTCGATTAAAAGTTGAAAATGCATACACTTTTCATCTTTTTCCAAGCTTACCGAACTGAAGACAAATTTGGTAAGGACAGAATTTTGCCATGAGGCAAGCACCGATCAGTTTTTAAAACTTCGCAGTGTGCTCAGGTCACACGACGAGAGCCTTCTTAATTGGCTTCTCGCTTCTGGATTCTTTCTCCAGCGCGCGTTCTCTCGTCGAGAAGCGAAAGTTAATTCTGGGACGCGTTTACGATCGCAAAAAACTATCGAGTGAAATTGGAGAGGGGCCTTCTAGCCACGAACGTTCTTTGAGTCTAAATCCCCATTTCCTCTTTCTCTCTCTCGTCCCGAACCATATATATAGAAGGACGAACGCCCTAGTCAACGTATAGTCACGATAGAACGTATATCGGCTCGCGGCGTGCGATCAAAAGCTTCGAAGGGGTAGTAAAAATATATATATTTTTTATTTTCATTGCACCACCACGTTCGCCGTTCCATCGTTGTACGAATGAGTTTTCAAGATGAAATTCGTCCCGGTGATAATCTTGCCTGACCGCGTGGCTACCGGCTATCGTTCGTGGTATTCTGGAGTAAAAGAGAGAGAGAGGTAGAAAGAAGCTTTAACTTTACGGTAGGTCAGGGTAACTCGATAGCTTGTTGATGGCGATGCTGCTGCCCGTGCGCGTTCGCCGTCATAAAATTATGTATGCTCGCCCGAGTGGACATAAAAAGTTACGCTTCTAGACGTTACAATAATAACAATAGCAAACCTCTATATTATTTAAGGTACTTAATTTAAGGTTTATAAGTCTGCTGTAGTCTTACGGCTAGCTAGAAATAAACATTTTTTGAACTCATCGGAAATTTGCGACAGATGGCGTCTCGTTCGATTGATCGATGAAAAGTAAATTGTCTTCCACCGAAAAAAGAAAAGAAAAAACTATAAATACGTGCTATATAATTTATGAGAGAAGGGGGTATTTTTAAAAACTTTTCCTCTTTTCTGAGTTACGATCGTAATATCTTTCTCCGCATTGTGGGCTTCACCACGGGAATTATATACGCGTTCACCAATGCATCCCCCCTCCTCCCGCCCCGTCGCCCCAGTGAAACGAAAAAGTCGACGATGGTCTCTCGCGCATGGTTTTACGAACATCCGAAACACACAAATTTTTCCGGACACACATAACTTACCGCACACACGGGGTTCTTTTCTTTCTTTCTTTCAGGGTGTTGCGTGCTCCACCAACGCGTTGCCTCGAGAACTTATGATTTCGAGGGATGAGCCAGGTATAGGTAACGAATTCGCGGAGAAAGCCTTTTTCACGCCTCTCTTTCTCTCTCTCTCTCTCTCTCTCTCTCTCTCTCTCTTTGAGTCCCGCCTCTTTTGTAACAACCCCTGGCCGCTCGTGATGATTATAAGTGTCACATAAACCACAAAAACCTTTGTTTTGTCGCGGTTGGGGTAGTTTTTGGGTTTACACCGCAACGGTTACGGAGGGGCGGAGGAGGTCGGAAAAAGTAACAACAGACCATTGAAAGTCACATAATTTTGAGTTGTATTTTCTTTCATTTTGGACATAAAATTACGACTTCCCTCGGAAGCGATCTGTTTCACGTAACTATTAAAACTTGTTTGAGAGGTTTTGCTTAAATTTTTCAGGTTCAAAATGCCGATTTTGCTGAACCATCAGTATCTATGCCTACATTTTTTCGTGATATTGCGAATTGTGCTAATAACGGAGGCTTATCGCAAATCTTTTAATTCAAAGTGGAAGCGTTTGCCTCTCTCGTGACTGATGAGTTCCTCGCTTCTTCATCTAGGATCGATCGCCGCGAAGGAGGTAGAAAAAGGCGTTTATACGCTATGTAGAAGAGGCTTTATGCCTGCTTTAATGACATGAAAGGGAAGGAAAAAGGAGAGAGATGGAAGAATCTCGGCATGCCGTCTACCATCAAAGGGCTTCCTACAACTGGAAAGCGAGAGAGAGAGAGAGAGAGAGAGAGAGAGAGAGAGAAAGTTCCGTCTGTAATTACAGAGACGAGGTGTGGCCACTGAGACGAAGAACAATAGAACCGCGCACTCCCGCGAGAGATGCGATGCGATCTCCAAACTCTTTGCTTTCGGCCCATCTCGCTCCCTTTTTTATCCCCTTGCATTATCTCCTCTCTCTCTTTCTCTCTCTCTCTCTCTCGCTCTCTTTCGTTCCTCGTTCTCACTCAACAGCGCGCTCCGTCCGATCGAATCTTCCCGACCAAAGAGAGGAATATCGATCGAAGCTCCCGATCGTTCCTGATAAGCGCCGTTTTAGGCGCTAAGGAGTTTCCATTCGGGCGGTATAAATTAAGCCCCCTGGGCGCCACCTTCGATCTTGAACCATTTCGTACCACTGCCAAGAATTCGGAGAGAAAAGGACGGAGAGTATTTGTCGGCACGAGCTTTGCTTCTATTCTCTCGGCTATGTAGGCAATCGTTTCTCTATTTAAAATCTCGAGCGAAATCTCATCTCGGTGACCTTGCGATCCGCAAGGGAGGATTCTCTTCTATTGCCCCACACGGCGGATTTTCACGCGATACTTTAAACCTAGAAAATTGGAATAATTATCTCCTGTGAGCGACGTGATTACGCTATAGATTTTTTACGATTAAAAAAAAAAGTTAAAAAATTTGAGGAATGGATCATATTTACTTTTAGTAATTTCCGTTAAATGTGAAGGTTTATATCGAGCATTTATCTTCAAACAATCTTCGAAGACTGTAATGGATTATCGAATGAATTTTCGAACGCACCCTTAAAAAAGAAACCCTAAGAAAATCGCTCCGATTACTATAATCATCGTAATCGAATTGATCGAGTATCGAGACGATCGATCTCGGCTCCGATGTTCCATCGTTACTCGCGCGCTAACCATCGACATAAATGCGTAACCACGCACAAGGGACTCATCGTCGATCGCAAATCGAAAATCGAAGCGTCGAGTCACGAAGACAAATTGCAGAAGTTTTCTCCCTCGCAAGTGCGGTAAATATACGGATGGCGGACGTTATCGGTGAATTTAACGCGTCTCAGGGTGGAGGGGTGGAGCCGAGGGCGCGTCGTGCGAAAATTATTAATACGAGTTGACGCTGATGTGTAAGCACGCATTCACGATCGTTTCTCTCTCTTGTCAGTCAACACTGCGAATGATCAGGCGGAGAAATACGACGAGAGAGAGAGAGAGACGAAAGCAGGGAGAAACACCAGAGTGCGCATGCGCGAAAGACGTATCGCCATTCGCGTGGCTCAAACTCTCCGTGTATGGAACAGCTTCGTGCGTGCTGCTCTCCTAATAAGCGGTTGTGTCAACGAAGCTTCTCGGTCATTCCCAGTGAATGATAGTATTTCGGTACCGAGGGAAGAGAGAGAAAGGCCGATAACTTCGTCAATTATGCTAAATCGCACAAACTGCTCGCTGTGATTCCCGTCGTGGAACAGAAGGGAAAACAGCGATATACATATATATAGACGTATGTCCTTATAAATATATACCTACCCCATGATGAGGCATATCGCATAGAGATGTGTCACTCCAGGCGCCAAACCGCGGAACCTCGTCGTGACCGATCGCAATATTTCATAATGGCGCTTTCGCAATCCGTTTCATCCCTATAGTGATATGCCATAATTCTACTGGTCAAACTCGGGAAAGAGATATGAGAGAAGGCGATCATTTTCGATGTATATATCTATATATGTACGATGAATATCCGGTAACAAACGAGAACCGATCAATTATTTCCCGTGGCCCGAACGTCATGATTTATGAGAGGGACATTGATATTTTTTTCCTGTTAATCCTTGACGTCGATTCGGTCAAACCCCCTTCGCGAATCATTCTCGTTGGGTCTCGTCGAAATGTCCTCGACGAGATAATTGAGAAATTTCTTGTATGCTCACTAAAATGATAATATATTTGAAACAATTTTTGAAATACTCTAGACACCGAGACGAGGATTAAAAAATAAGCGAACGGTCGTACTTATTCGCTGTAGAATTGGAATATAATGGTTTTCTCCCGGTACTTGCCAATTAACGGATGAAAAATTTCGAACCCTGTGAAATATGATATTTCTTGATTTTCACCTATAAATTGCTATATGTAAAAAAAAATAATTACGATATTCCCGTTTTGCGAGCAATTCTCGGTGAACATGTAACTTGAAGAAGTAATTTTTCTAGCATTATGTTTCCGACCATTTTTCCAGATATTAGCAAAAAAAGAGTTTTGCAGAGGGGGCTTAATGTAAATTTTCGCCAGAGACAATTATAAAGGTGTATAGAAGATAGACAATTTCACAATAAAGAATAATATAGGTAATAATTAGAATACCATTTACGAAATCATAAAGTTCGTCGGCGAGAAGATTAAAAAACATAATTTTTCGCCCATAAGATCCAAAAATTCTGAAAAATCGGAAACGGAATCGCAATTTTTGTATTATACAGGAAATGTCCGACTGTACAAGACCTCGAGGGATTGAAAAATCATCGAAATTTGGCGTATTTCTTCTCGATAAATCATGAAAAGAGAAATGAGCTTCTCATATTACGATAGAAATTACTCCCTCGGTATTTTTCATATCTAAAAATGTATAATGTTTCTTCACGCGAGAAGTACGCGATCATTAAATTCGACTTGCCAGCGTATACATAAATATATATACCAAGTAATATGTGCAGTTGCAACGAGATACCCGGTGAAGACGCCGGTCGTCGTAAAATCGCGAAGTCTCTTACGAGCTCGCTCGACGTCCATGTACTCTTCTAAAGTGATGTGTTCGCCTCCCCCCCCCCCCCCCCTCTCGGTCTCCCTCATGCATTCATTTTGCACCTGGTCCACACTTGTACACTTTACTTTTGTTTCCTGTCAACGGGTGTCTCATAACGGATAACCATCTTTTCAGAATATTCGTAAAAAAAGAAAAATTCTCGCGCAAATGACTAGTAAAAATGATTAAACAATTATAAATATTACAATAATACATAGCGATGGTAAAAAAATTATTTCCGTATATTATTAAAATAAAATATTGTTATCGTGATATTTTACGTAACGACGAATATATTCTGAGCATAATTTTGATACAATATTTATTTAAGAATTTTCATTTTATTCGACCATACAATTAATATAATTATTTATACGTATTAAAACGAAAAGCATTGAATCTATTTGTCTCGATGTTAAATGATAACGGACTCGACGGACGGTCGTCTTGTGATTAATACCAAAGGTTGTCTCGTGAATCTCCGCTCGTACACGTAGGAAAAAAAAATTCAGAAAAAAAGTATCTTGACGAACTTGAAGGAACTTAACCACCGTAATTCTCGAGAATAAACGTAGTTTCATCCCGGGCATGTATACACCCACGGTACGTATGCCTACTCGCCTCTTTGACTGCCCGAACGTATAAAAACAGTGGCAAGGAATGATTTAGCCACGAGGTAGGCATCCTCGTAATAACGGCTAAGTAGGATCTTTATATTCTTAGCCGTGAGGCAGAAACGGTAGAGCGCTCCTTATTCCTCGGTGGTTCTCGTTCGAGAGAGACAGAGAGAGAGAGAGAGAGAGAACGAAAGAGAGACGGGAGGAGCGAAAGAGTGGACGAGGCGCGGGTGAAGAGTTGAGAGCGAGCTACGAAAGTCAGTTTCATTTTAATTAGCATCAGGTGGTGCGACGTGTACTTAACAACTATCCCGCTTGGCTGCTGCTGTTTGTTACACACAGCAGCGCACACAAGGGTCGAGAGGAAGAGTCTTCTCCAAGCGTTGAATTTCTCTCTCTCTCTCTCAGGTTGAAATTCCTCGCGAGAGATGTTTTATTCAGAGACACCGCGGGGCGAGCAGAGATCTCGTGTGTACCGCTGTCCGTTTCAGCTCACTGGATGGGCATGGAGCAAACGGACACACCGAAAGGTTTTACCTTCATCCCGCTCATCCAACACGAGATTTTGCCACATATGTGTAGAAGCGTATGTGTGTGCACGCCGCTCAAGTAGCAGCTACTGTAATTTGCATACAATCCACACAAGCTGATTCGGCGAGTATGAGGGAGAGAAAGAAGCGAGGGGTGGGTGCTTGTATAAGAATGAAAGGGTGAAGGAAGAGGAAATGTCCGAAGGCGCGCGCTTTATTCTTGCAGATTTTTGAGGGTTGCTCGGATCGACTCAGTCTGGTTGGAATAATTTGGTTACGGATTTGAAAGTCAAGGCTTTCTTGTTATTGAATTTATAAATAATAATAGCCGCGCGTCTAACATTTTTATTCCTCGGAAAAGTTGTAACGAATCTTACGTTGACGTAAATTTTCGAAATTGTTGAATTTTAATTTTACAAGAAAAAAACCATCCCCCTGTCGGTTTTTCCTTTGTTGCACTTTCCTGCATCCTCGCACATTCTTATAAGGTACACTTTGGAAGGTTATTCGCGCGAGAGTCCCATAGGTATTCGAACAATTTATCCGTCGCTCGCGTCGGTCGTATCCCTGCTCGTTCTTCCTTCATCCACGGACAAAAGATAGCGAGATAGGGCGAGATGCCCAGAACGACATTTCTCGCGGTGATGGGCAAACGACCCTCGCTCGCTGGTGTGTGTCACTCTCTTCTCTCGCAACCTGACGAAATTCCACGGGACAGCTCGCGTCTTTGAGATGAGAGAACGAATTTCCCCTTCTCCGAGAACGCTGCTGCTGCTGCTTCTACTGCGATGCTGCAGCCGATCTCGGGGTGACAAGATTTCGTCGCTGACGACAGAGAGAGAGAGAGAGAGAGCGAGAGAAAGAGATAGCGACAGACGCGAAAAAATGCTCAGCAGCGAGAACCGCGGGCGGATTCGCAGAGACACCTGTGACACACCGAGAACGAACAAGCTCGTGCTTATATATATCGTCAGACCTAACCGCGAGAATTCTTGGCGGTTAATTCGTATAGAAAGACACTCGACTGCATTTTATTCTTTTGTTTGCACTTCTGCTTCTTCCTCGGATCCAAAAATATTTCTTTAACTGTACAAATTTTCGTATAGTTAAGAATAATTCGAAACGATTAATATTTTTTTAACTGATTTTCAGGTGAATTTATTAATGAAATTTGGATCAGAAATCGAATACAAGTGACATTAATCGAATTATAAAACTTGATGGGGATTGTTTGCTATCAAAATTCATTAAAAAGAAACTCGAAAAAATCAGAGATATTATACCAATTAAAAGATACAAATTGGAAGAAAGTCGAATTAGAGTGATTACCCACTTGATATTTTTTCACGAGAACTCCAGATGGCACCATCCGGGAAATTTTTTCCATGTCCAGATTTAATGTACCCAACGTAGTAAGTGCTTTATCCTCGGGCACTCCTTCATGCCCATCATATACTTCATACTTCGTGCCTTAAGTAAGAAAGAACTTCGTATATTGCAAGTAGAACAACAAGACGTGAGAGCCTATACGTCGCAAGTTCGCCTCGGGGCGCCGCGAGAGTGTGCAGCACGATGTTCCAGCTCCTGCTGACACATCAGTACATGCGTCCGCATGACAGGGGAGTGCAGGATCACGCTGCCGGATTATGCACAGTGTGGTTGTGCTCCGAAGGATCTGGCAGACGCGTAGGTTGAGCGATGCAGTTATTGAGCGTATCCATTAATATTTATACAGGATGTTCCAGAAGACCGCACCATTAGGTACCTTTAGGTACCTGGAAGTGCCACGATTCACGCGCAAAGTCCGCACGATAAATCCAGGATTGTTTTTCAATGGGAGACGATTCGAGTTGTCCAAGCGCAAAGCGTATCCGAAGTTTGAAAGGACATCGATCGTCGCGTTCCTCGTTCTATGGCAGTTCATGAGCATAGTTGGAACAAACTACGATCGACAAGCTATAGCACATAGCTGATGTCTACCAGTCTTTGGTCTGGCTTCATGCCGTTGATGATCGATGTTCCTTGAAACTTCGGATACTTATCGCTATCCTCTTGATCGCGTTCCAACGTGGTCGTTTCCAGCTCTCTGATTGCACAAATTAGATCGTCTATCATCTCGAAACTGTCGCAAAACGATCTTACGAAGTTCACAGGTGAATTCGTGGCGTCGCTAGTTACCTACAGGTACTAGACCGTGGGGAACTTTTGAGGCAGCGTGTATATATATTCATGTATATGTAGCGTATTAGCTTATACCTATCATAGGGAATATACACTCGTGGCGAATTACTAATACGTGCTGAGGTGCCAGCATAGGCGTGTACTTATGCAAAGTTCCTTGGTTCTGAGGATCATACGACGGTAAATCCCATCGTGTAATGCTCCCTGTACTATGTATACGTTGCATCGAGCTTGCACCGTTAATCCTCCGGCTATACCTATAGTTTCAGATTACTTAGAGACTCTATGCGCAGACATTGTATTATATGATTCAGTCGAAACATCCTCCGTATCCGATATTATGAACGATTAATGCATCTCTGGTATGCGCATGAGAAGTGTTGTAACGTGAAAAAATTCCGATAAGCTGATATACGCTTAAAACCCACCCTCCAGTCACCATCGACTTTCAAATTATTGTCTTCGCATGATTATCTGTTAGGGGTCGTCAGCCTGGAGTAAAGTCGGGAAATATGGACCAGGTCGATAAGATGGACCAGGTGATGTCGTGTGCACTGGTAGTAATATCTCGGTGGTCCATATTACCCACTCTGAATCTTTACAGAGTCGTAGCAACTAAACGATCTTGTCAAGTAGAGAACCGTGGTCATTGCCACTGCAGCATTCTCCAATGATTCTCGAACGTGCCTCGGGCAACGTATATATTCGCAATGCCACACGCTACCGTTTTACAATTATAATCACTCACTCACCACTGCTCGCGGAGTAATCGAAGCTCCAAACACACAAACAGAGCGATAATTCGTTCTCGCGACTTTTCCATCCGCTCGATTTAATCATTGTCATCCTTCTTACATCGGCTTATTATCATTATTATGCGATAATATTAATTCGAAGGATCGTCTCTCGGGCAATGTTTATCCTCTCGTCATTCACCATTCTCCTCGACTATATCCAAGCTGGATTTAATCGTTTCTCCGTTAAATTTGTCCCCATCTTCGCCATTGGACGACGGATATTACGGAGATATATGCGATTGAGAAATTGCAAACGGAGCGAAAATTCGAGATGAGAGAGAGAGAGAGAGAGAGAGAGAGAGAATCTCATGGTATACATAGCGAAGGCGCGCGCCACATGCACACGTCGCGCAATTTATATGCATTATTCATTTTGCAAGCGAGAAAGGTTTTGAGAAGCGATATACGCTCTCTGGCCCGAGGGCGCGCGCTCTCGACTCCAAGGGATTGGATTTTGATGAATTTAATCTCGAATTTGCTCTGGGGTGCTTGAAACTCCTCTGCCCCTCTCTTACTCTCTCACTCTCTCTCTCTCTTTTCCACGCGTTGCCCCAGCAACGAGAGAGAAAGAGAGAGACCTGGGAGTAGGACTAACGAGTTTTGTACTTGGGTTTCGCGCTTCGTGGCGTTGATAACGAATGAGTATCCGATGGAAAAGCCCGAGATTATACGAAATTTTTTATCAGCCTTGAGAATTTTCATCGAGCGAATAAACGTCAACGCGGAGCTCCGAACACGATGATTGATACTAAAAATTCGCCTCTTATCTCCATGCGATCTGCCATTTGAAAGCAAAACATTAAAAATAAATGTAACGAAACATAAAAACCCGGAAGAATATTCACCCAACAGCCCTATATACATAACTACGACACGCTCATTCACACGCACACACACACATACAAACATACATATATAATATATAAGAGTTCATCGCTGCACAATATTCATTGGACCAGCCGATAAATCACGGAGTAATGGGTTTCTGGACTCTGCCGTGGATTTTCGAGAGCTCATGCTTGTTTCGTCGTGTGTATAGCCAGGTATGAAGGTGGGGTGGGGGGTGCTCTTGCGAAGCTCCGCAGGGGAAGACATATACAAGCAGAGGTGGCGTGTGGAAGAAGTACTATTATATACTGTTGTACATATATACATATATATATATATATACACAAATGTACACGTGGGTGCATTTTACGAGTCTTCCGGCGGTGGGCAGTATATATGCCGGGTTTTGCGAGAGAGTTGCACAGCGATGGTGCTGCCCTCACCACCGCTTGACCACGGGAATGGACATCTGTTGTCCCGTCGCGCGGTAGCGAGAGAGTGATAGGGGGTGAAAGAGAGTGAGAGAGGGCGGCGGGGGGGGGGGGGGGGGGGGGGGGGTTGATGGTGGAAGGAGCAGGAACGGGTATATAACGACGATATCGCGTATCCCCGCTGGGCTATCCTATCGGGCCCGAATCGAAGCGTTCGCGAGAGTGAGTAACTCGCTTCTGCCGTTGCTGCTGCTCCTGGCCACGGGAGAGACAGAGAAAGATTACCAGTGAGCGCAAAGAGACCGAAAAAAACGTTCGAGCCGCCCCCCCCCCCCCACTTCCCTCGCCCGACGCTGGGCGAGTGTAATTGGAACGGGTATAAATCTCGTTCGAGGACAATAGTTTTTCCGAGGTTGTATTTACAATGCATCTTGGTATCTGCAGCTGCCGCTGCTCCTGCCGCGCGTACGTCTCATTAATTAAGCCCCTTGGTCCTCTTCTCTTCGCATGTCTCCTTCTCACCCTCCCACTCCCTCTCGTACCCTTCCACCCCTGCTGTCCATTTCGTTCCTACTACAAACGTACTCTCTGCGCTTTTCTCATCTCCCCTACCCGTATGTACCTATACGTTATGTACATTTATAGATACGCATACGTGTATAGGAAGCGAGGACCGGAGGTGCTCACGTGGTGTGTGCACCCTATATTCGTTTGCAGTTTACGATGTTCTCTTTTTCATCCTTTCTCGCTGGGGTGTATCAGCACCGAGCGAGACGACCGTTCGTCTCGCGGGTCGTGTCCACCTACACCGCGAGATCGGAATCATTTTTCTTTTTCGGCAAAAGAATTTCGTCGATTTATTCGAGACGAATAAAGCAGAAAGGAAAATTTATTCGATCGAAATTATATTCACTTTGCGAGGGTGCGTATTGCGCGAAAAAACAATTTATAATATTTCGATACAATTTTAATAAATTATCCGTTCGATAGAAATTATTGCTTTTTTTCGTTCTTCAACGAGGCTACAAATTATGCAACGTGTGTTTCAATAAATTTTTATTCGCATACAATTTTCTTTTATTACTTGGGAAAAAAAATGTGTATTACCAGAGAATGGAATCGATTTCTTGTGCGAAAATACGATCGGTCATCGATGCGCGACAGCCGCGAGCAAAAAGTACAGAGACGTGCGGCGAAGAAAAGCACCGCCGAACGTTTTGCTCCAAGCGACGTCGAAGCAATATGTAAGTATACATGTATATGTGGGCACGCACTTGGCGAACTGTTTGAGCGGTTGGAGAAGGGCTGAAGCGCGAAAGACCGCGAGTACGAGCCAAGAACACATCGCGGAAGCGCCCGCGCGCGAGAGAGAGACAGAGAGATGAAAAACGAAGAAAAAAAAGAAAAATAATGTATACAGATAGAACACGAGAGAGAATCGATAAAAACGTCTCGTATTTTATCACGAGTTATGATTGCTGCTGTGTAAGAAGTCGAAGATACAATTTATCGTAGCTGCCAGGACCGCCGAAGAGAAATCATTTTTGCGCGATCTTGTTCCGCACCGCGCCGACGACGTTCCGCGCGGCGACTGAATCGATGCACCCGAGATTCTCTTTCTTCTTCGTGTACGAGTATATAGATATCTGTATGTATACATGTATATAAGCTGTGAGTTAACTGCGAGCGGACTAGCGAGACTTTTTCGAGTTTGAAAAAAAAATTAGAAAAAAATTAGAATCAAAAACGCTCGAGAAGATTTCAAACAAAACTGTGATAAATAAGGTTTTGAGAAAAAAATTAAATTACAAACGGTTTTTTTTCTAACGATTGAAACAAGTTTGAATCATACGTCATGAATTTTTTGTAGAATTTGCTAATCAGAGTGATAAGTACGTACGTAAATCATGATTTATAACATCATCGTCGTGTCGATGATTTCTCCTAATGTATATACATTACGTATTTATATATATATGGATATATCTATATATATTTGTGGTAGTATGAAAAAGGCAATAGGTAGATGGAATGCGGGAGCAGAAGCACCCGAGAGAAGCAGCTGGCCTATAAGACGTCGAAGTGCTCCCGTTATTGATTTACGTTGATAGCTTCTCGGATATTCTCGCGGTGAGTCTTTCTGGACGATCGTATACCTCCCTTGTGTAATACGCACGCGTACACATATATACGTCTTACGTACATACACGTATAGGTACTCGAGTCGAACATCGCGAGAGACACGCGCTTCAAGAACAATAAAAGACGACGGGGGAGAAATAAAAAAAAATATAAGGCGAGAGTTACTACGCTCGAAGTAAAAGTTTCAAGTGCCAACGCAAACAACCTCATTATTATTGTTTGTCCAAACAAGTTCATATCCCATCGCGAATTTTCGCTACTTTAAACTAGTTACGGTGTCGCGAGTGGAAGAACCCTCGACCCGTTGGAGGAGAAAAACAAAAGTTATATAAGAAAATATATTTATTAAGATGCGAATTAAAAGTAATTAAATTTATTCGCTATAGATGTTTTAATTATTTGCATTAAAAAGAAAAAAACTTACATCAGAGAAAATATATTGCTCGTTCTGAAATAGCGTAAAGACTAAAGCGAAATGAGGGGGTAAATAAGAAAATTGTTTATAAAAAAACATATTTATTAGGACGTTAATGAAATTTAATTGTCTTGATTAATTCTGAAAATAAATGTTCTTTAATTGAAATGAAAAAAAAAAATCTTTATTCTGTACAAATGTGTTCCTCCTTCTCAAATAGCGCGAGGGCAAAGGCTAAACGAGGGTGTAACTACCCTCGTTTCTCGCGTAAATACGTACGTACGTATAGATTTAATGCAGGTACGTTACCGCATAGTTCGCCATGTCCGGACGAACCTCTCTCGGGTTTCGAATAATTGCACCGGAGGCGGAATAACTGAGATAAAGAGTCAAGTAAAAGGTAACGGGCGGGGATAACTGGAAAATTTATGCTCCACTGCTCGTTTGGTCCAAAGAGCTTCTCGCGAGATTCACTCGCGAAATATGTTCAAGTACGCTCTCTCCCTTTTTTTCTCTCTCTCTCTCCCTCTCTTTCTACCCTTCCCCCTTTTTCGCAATTACGCAATATGTTCCGGCTTTGCCGAGTACATCGGAATGCACGATGCTGCGGCCAAAGCCCCACTAGCTTAAATAATTCAAGGTTACTAGAGAGAAAAAGAGGGCGCAGCATCCAGAGGAGAAGATGGTCCAATCGCAGCCTCGGGCAAATTTTTCTGAATAAGGTCTATGATATAATTGAGATAAGTTCACCATGCGAAAAAAAGAAGAAGAAAAAAACAACGTAAGATCGTATCATGCACTTCAGGTTCCCTAACAAAAATCTAATATTCTTCCCTTAATCATAGAATGAAAAACATACGGAGTATAAAATTTACGACGTAAAAGAGTAGTTTTGGTGAAAATCCATAAATCTTTCGATCCTGGTAGTATAATCAACGTTCCGTCGAAGATTTCGCGTTTACGAGACCGAGAGAGCTAGAGAGAGAGAGAGAGATCATTCGATTTTTCGCAGACTCACAAGCTGATCCTTCGAAAGAAGGAAGATCTCTTTCGCCAAAGTTCTCTCCACTCTCTTTCTCGCTTCATACATCACCCGGCGGTAAATTAGCTCATATAATAAATTCACTCTTTCCCCTTGTCTCTCTCCCACTCCCTCTCATTCTCATTCCACTCTTTCTATGCTTCTGGTAGCCAACATACATTCTGTATGCATAGGGTAGCCGCACGGCACTTTGCTCCTGCCGATCCAGAGGCTTTTCGCTCCTCTCCGCGTTCCTACGGTCCGTTCCCTTCGGCTCACTTCGTGTAGCGGGCACGTCTTTTCTTACTCCCCATAAGCCGGAGATCGCCTTTGGCAACTTCGCTCAGCATCTTTGATTCTAAAGAGATACGGGCTGCCCATTCCCGATATCATAGTGTTCTCGTCCCCGTGGGCTAAATCGACGCGGGCTTGTATTGTAATATAACGTCTTATACATATATATGCTCGCTAATACGGTATAATGCACCGAATGATGATTATACTTTGCGAGAGAGAAAGAAAGAGAGAGAGAGAGAGAGAGAGATCGTCCATCAACGTTTTGTATCACACGCGGGTGCCGTATAATGTTGCGGGTGTCTCGTTTGCACCTGTGCATCTCTCACTGACGCGAGGAGAGCCACGAGGAAGATGGTTCGCTTCTGTTTTACGTCGGCTCATTATCCGTGATGCGCTCCGCTCTTGCCCGTTGTATATATGCACTCTCTTCACAAACCAGCGGTGCATATCAGCCACCGCGAAGTTACAGCGAAGGATACGGCGAACGAGCTTCTCGTTTATGCGTCCCGAGATGCTGTGCACGAGAATTCCCTCGGCCATCAGGATATAGAGAAGGAAGTTTGTGCACGTAAGTGCATCGTATGGAAGAAGGAGAAAGGCATATTTCTCTCTCTCTCTCTCTCTCTCCCTCGCTTGTACTTTCGGTGCTAGTTGGACATGATCCATCTGTCTGTGGGATCATATCGTTATATATATATATATATAATAGATGTCTGTGTATGCAACGTTCGTCTCGATGAGATATGTGTATGGCATAAACGGAGATAAAGTGAAACGACGACTATGATAATGACGATAGAAATCTGAGAAATCACCGGAGGCGAACTTACGAGCGCTATAAGGGCTTTAACGAATGACAATTTTGCGAGGGTCTTCATCTCGTTAAACGTGAATTTATAGTTGGAAAATTTATGGACCGATTCGTAGGGTATCGGCTGTAAAAGATATCAACGTTAAATATGTTAATCCATTATTTAATACCGCGAGTGATTTTTTCACTGCAACTTTGGTATCTAAAGATGAAAAAGAAATGATTTTTTTGTTTTATATCCTTTGATCGGAGAATTGCGAGAAAGCTTGCCCCGATGTATCGGAGAATATGGCCAATGAAAACGTGCTCACAAGATCCACGTCCGTTCGAGATATATATTAAATGAGATCACTTTACGAAGCAATTTTCTTATTCTATTACGATCGCTTTTGAACTGCCCGAGCGATATTGTAAAGCTCGAAGACTCGAAGAATAATCTCTTTCTCTTTATTCCCGTCTCGCTCTATACGTGTATAGGTGAGAGATCGAGAAGAACCGCAGATAGCCGACGATCATTTTATAGTCACCCTTCGGCGATCGCCGAGCGAGTCTGCGGTCGGAAACATATTTTTTCTTTTGATTTAAAGCACACATACAGGCACACGCGCTTATGAAAAGAAAACGAAAAACGGTGTATCGACGAGGTTATACAGGTCGCAAAGTTATTCGGCGTGAATTAGACGAAAACGAGTGATAATTTGCGAACAGGCGTGTGCGCGATTAAGACGTGAGATTGTTAAACGCCATATGTTCGCTATGAGCGGTCGTGTGGCTCTGAGATATTTTCTCGCTTCTCGCACCCCTCTCTCCTCTCCTCCCGGATCCACCCCTACTGCTACCTTCTCCGACTATGCGTGACACGTAATCTCGGCCATTAAAGTATTATATACGTATATAAACATTTACGCTAGATATGCCGTGTGTGGCGAGTCTCGGCGAGCAAGAAATCACGCAAGAGGTGCCGCGGATTACTTTGAGAAACTTTCAAAGTGATGGAGGCTTATAAATTGTTTCGAGAAGAAAGAAGATGAAGGAAGCTTGGAGTAGCGATGTGGTCACAAGCTCTCTGTGGTGCACGCATATAGCCACGGGCCATGCGCATGCGCAGTCTCGCGATGGCCCGGGGGGGTGAGAAAAAAAATCGACGTTCGTCGGTCACGATGCAGCTTAGATTTCGTAATCTATTTGACCGCGGGGAGTTATTTTCACGAAACAGGGCGGATAGATGGGTGGGGAGGGGGTCGACGAGAAGACGGAAGCCGGGCTTTCAAAAGGACTCCCTAATGGCCCATCATCCTCCTTTTTCGTATTACGGTTTATTATAGTTATGCAAAATGGCGAATAGAAGCGCGGATGAAGACTAGAGGCGTTTTACCCCGAAGAGAATTTAGATCTTGCCTATGGTAGGTCACGCACGGTGAAATTGACCGAGGGCGTTAAAAGACTCGGGGTAAACGTCTCTAGGTCGGTCAGCTTCATCGTGCGATAGGGATATAGATATGTATATTTATATATCGTGCGTGATCTCGTGAGATTTTGAGCGCGAGACGACAACGACGACGAGAGTTTCGCGAGAGAACGATCTTCGTGTCTACCGCGTTGAAGATCCGAGCGCATTCTCGCGCTGACGCCGGCACGTCGTCGTCGTCGTCGTCGTCGTCGTCGTCGTCGTCGTCGTCTTCGTCCTCGGGGAAGCCGCCCGTCGGCATATCTAGAAGCTCTCCGAGTCGCAGACACCTCGTCCTTCTCGCTCGTGACATCTGGCAGTCGGCAACCTCGTTTGTCCCGTTGAAATCGATGTAATTGGATAATAAGTCTAACTTTCGCACGATGCGAGAAATGAGAATGGCGGGGAAAGGGTATTGCGTCGTTTGTACACGACGCAACAATAAACACACACACAAACGTATTTTCATTTGCCGTAAGAATTACGTGAAACTGATCGATGGCTTGGCATTACTGCTGGGTGTAAATTTCAGTGGGACGGTCAGTTTCACGTTAATCGTGCGATACAGCAACGTGTGACACATACGCGATCGGGGAGTTTCTTCTCGCTCTCCGTTTCTTTTTGTTTCTCCCTCACACTCCCTATCTTTTTATCCCGAGCAATAAACGGTACGTGTGCCTTTTCTCTAAAGTCTTCCCTTGGGGCTTCCGAGCCTGCACAAAGACCCGCGGGATCTTCCTCTGTTTTTCGCCACAACAAATAACTCGAACGAAGCGCTAAGTAATCAGAGGTGGAACTTTGTATGCTCTTCGTGCGACCCGATTCCGGTACAATCATTATTATTCTTTTTTTTCTAATCAATATACTCATTATTTTTGTTTTTAATCAATTCCCTTTTTTCTGCGAAAGTTAATTAATCGTGAGCGATAATTAACGAAATAATAATTACGAAATCGAGAGTGTGACCAGATTATTTACAAGACGGATGCGAGAAAGGATGATGTTAGCAAGTTTTTTCCGTAACCGGGAGTCAACGACGAGAGTTAATGGAAGATGATACGGAAGAACGAGCGAGGATTACCACGCCTTTCTATCAACCCTCGATTTCGATACGAATCCGTTTACATGGGAACTTGGCTCGCATTCTTTCCGAAGAATTCGAACTCGTTAATTAAATGTTCGTTTCGAATTTGACGGTTTTCACATCCGCCCCAAGAGCACGCGAGAAGGTGTAGCAAAGTTTTTTGTTAGCTCTACTCGTTCTTGATCGGGCATGACCAACCTCGTGGCAGGACCACCGGCCATCATTTCCATTGAGCTTCTCGATGAGATCGACTGGGCAGAAACGATTTTCACGGGAACACGCGTTTCGTGAGCCGATACCGTGGGAGTTGAGATTTAATCCGTTTGTATTGTTATCCCTTTTACGCAACGAGACGAAATTACACGCCATGAAGAAAAATTCACCATTAATTTCAGTTTACCCGTGACATTCGATACTTCCGGGGATATTTTCGTACGTTCTCTCGACTCTCGTGATTTTTAATTTGTCGTGCGTTATTTAGGTTATCGAGCAAAAAATTCAATCAAACTATTTAAGTACTATTTTAATAATTAACAATAAAATTATAAGATTAATAATTATAATAAATTTATATTTTTATTGTAATCAATCATTTAATAATTTTATCATAATTCAATTAATTTATAGAAATCATTATATTTTCGAGTCGGTGCGAACATTTTAATAAATTTCGATTAATTTTTATACACTGCAAGTGCCATTTTTTATATCAACGAGACACCAATATTGCGAAAATAAAAACAGCGATGAAAAATTATGAAGAATCTCGTTGCTTTTGGTTAATCGGTCTTGCACAAGTTTTATGAAAATTCATGCGTTTCAGTGACTTTTAAATCCGCAACACTGTTTTTTACACTCATCTCTCGTCTCGCGTCCTCTTGACAATCCTCTTGAGCATTTACGAACCTTGGTCAGGATTAAGAAATCACGTGTTATATACGAAAAGGTGTGACTTTTTGACACAGCAACCACGTGTTCTGTTTCTCGTAAAGACGTGTGTCGTAGTCGCGACGTGTCGGGGAACCTCGAAAAAAAATGAAGCTGTGAATTCTGGCATTATGCAGATTACAGTAGCCACACGGTGTACACGGGTCAGCCAAGAATTTTGCTGGCTCTCTCCCTCTCTCTCTCTCTCTCTCCCTCCGTGCTCCAGATTAATATTAATTTAATTCATTACTCGCGGCTACGAAATCCGTAGCAGCCGCGAAGCGTCCACCTGTTCGCGTTCACCGCGCAGGTTCGTCCGAAATAATTCTTCCATCTTTCTTTTTTTTTCTTCTCAGCTATTCACTCCCAAGAAGACTAATGATTACGAGTGAAAGAGAGATAATCTGGTGCTGCTGTTGCTGCTGCCGCCGTTGCTATGGCCCTCACCAAGGTCCGGTTTTCGTATCTTATCCGAAAAAAACGAATATTTTTAATTTTATTACACCACCCCGGGGCATGAATATTTTTATTGTATATTCAGATTTCTTTAATATCATACATGCCTACTCCTTTCGCCTTTTGACACTCGCCCCTCTTTTTCTCCTCGAATATATATAACCACGTGGTTATTACAACCCCGAGGATTTCAAAGAAACGCTCGTTTACATTTTAGCACTGTCAGACGCGCGATTTTTATCATAACATTGCTTACGTAGTTCAGCCTCGAGCCGATCAATCTAGGATTAAAATTGCATTAATTTCGGTAATGTCAATAACCGAGTTAATGTTTTTTAACTAAAACCTAGTCTAGCTTAGAATGAAAAATACTTAAATCGTGTCTCAACGTTTATTAATAATATTAATAATAATAATAATAATAATTTTCACCTCAGCTTTCGACCATCGCCGCACGATATTGCTAACGTTTTTTACGGCCGTTGAAACGCTCGTGAACTTCGATGAAACTCTCATCAGAGTCTTTCGCGCGAAAAGCAAAAAAACACCCTACCTACACGCTGAAATAAATTCTTTGAGCCCTCTCTCTCTCTCTCTCTGTCTCTCTCGTCCAGCGATTTAATTCCCAAGGTACGCATTTCACGGTCGCGTTCTCGACCCCTATCTCACGAACGGATTTGCAGTCGGGACGTGCGCGCGCAATTTTTCCAGCGAAACAAAATTCGCAAGACATTGCTCGTTCGTGGTTGCTTTTCTTTATTTATTTACTTATTTTTTTTTTACTTTTTTTTTTCTCGTTCCTCAAGATTAGCTAATTCCCTAGCAGCATGAAATTCCATCGGCGAGCATCGACTCGGCGGGTTTTTGTACTTACAATCTTCTCGTACGGTGTACACGCTTTGCTGGACGAGGCTCATGTGGGCGCGCACGCCTCTCTCACGCTTACACGGAATCTCATTAGACGAGCGCTCCTTTACGTTGAAGATCCAGCAGCCTCGGCATTAGTAACAAACAGAGAGAGAGAGAGAGAGAGAGAGAGATAGAGAGAGAGAGAGAGAGAAAGGGAGAAAGAAAGAGAAAGGGTGAAAGAGAGAGGGAGAGAAAGGGAGAAAGAGGGAGAGAGAGAGAGAGAATATGCGCACGCAGTCTGTGCGTAAAGGCGGAGTATTATCACTCTCGCGCATACGAGAAAGATGGCTGGTGCATCGTGCCCGTGGGTGTCAGACGTGACCCCTCTCCCTATCTCTCTCTCTCGCGGCCGAGCACCTGCCTGACCCCGCGATGAACCCGCCAACCCCCCCTCGCTCCTCCCTCTTCAACATCGCGCCAGAGAACTTTTCCAACCGTGGATACGATATGCCGTTCCAGAGGCTAACGCGAAAGCGTAAAACGATCTCTGGCTTACCACCTCACGTACTCGCGATATGTGGCGCTTACACAATTTCGCTGAAACGCTTTTCTTCTTCGTATTCTTGCCGGACTCGAGACGAGATATAATGTAATTATTTTCAAACCGACGATGTAATTTATTAAATTTTTTTCCTTTAAACAGGTTTTTATTTCTATGTTGTTGATTTTTATTATCCGTTTTTTTTTCTTCAGGATGTCAATTGAGGTGCGAATGTATTTTTTATAGCCGGGAGAAGAAAATTAAAGTATTTCCGTGAGATTTGGAATTTTTATGTTTTTACGAGTTTTGTAAATTTCTTGGTAAATTATGTCAATTTTTATGTTCTGTTTTTTTTTTTAAATGTTTTTCAAATGAATTAAATAAACGGTTGCTTTTGTCGTCGAGTTGAAAAAAATCGACGTTGAAATCTCGGAAAATTTCGTAATATCTCGCGTCTCTCGTTACACGAAACATTCCAGCGCAATTGTAATTTTCATCATTGTCTGAGAAAGCACCGTTTTATGAGTAATCCGAATATGGTGGAGAAGAGAACGTGGATTATGCGATGTTTTGTATATAACCGCTGGAGCAAAAGCTTCCCTCGAGTGTACGCGCATTAATCAAAAGACCGTGTGCGCGGTGGCCACGAGTCGTGGCGTTGTTCGTTGCGCTTCTCGAGTTACACCGCCATCTTAATATTTCCGTATTTTTTTCAGAAACACGACTCTGCCATACGATCGGCACGCGAACACGGCGCGGTCTCGACGTCGCAGGGCACAGGTAAATCGTTGCATGTACCTTTCGCCAGTTGTAAAATGCAATCGAATATGCCGATAGGGGATCTTTCTTTTCCGAGATACATGCTCACGCAAGGGTTGCGCGCGTAAGTAAAAGCATTTTGTAAAAATAACACGTTCCCTTTCTCCAATAAATTTTTACAAGGTCGCCTCTCCACTCCCTCGAATCTACATTACAGGTGTAATAAATTATTTCGCGATCGCGTACGAAAAAAAAGCTTTTTTTTTTGGTTTTTGTAAAAAAAAAATCACTCTTCGGGTTGGTAAAACGTCGAGTGTTTCGGGAGAGGGAGAGGGAGTCACGAGCGTAGCCGATACAGTCTTGCAGTATGCACGGGCAAGCCTCGTATAGAAAGAAAAATAGAACACCTCGGAGGCTCGATTAAATTCCATGCTTTTATGGTGATTGAAATTTTACGAGACAATTTTAACAACTGTAAATCTCGATTCCTCGCGAGAACTCTCGTGCCGTAACGAAGAGTCGAAAGAAGAAGAAGAAAAAAAAACGTTTTCGAAGAAAAAGTCGAACGGTGCACAAAATTCGCGTCTCTGTCTCTGTCTCTCTCCCTCTGTCTCGAGGGAAAATTAATTTTTTGCCCCTCGCGTAATTATTATAATACCGAAATTGCGTCTATAGTCGGGGTAGATTAGTAGGCTTAATTAAAATTTTATAGCTGATAATTTTCGTTGCGACCCAGCGCGGTTTTTGTCCCGTTCGTGCGTGACGCGATTTTCGTCCGAACCGGATTGTAAATTCATTCTTCAGTTTTTTCGTTCACGAGACCTTTGCGATGAGAGAAAAATACGATGCTGCGGTACGAGGCAAGTGCGCCTGATGAACGCAACCCGGCCAGCTCTGAAGTCGGTCCCGTACAGGACTGCACCGAAGTTCATCCCGAAACTTCTTCTCTCGAAGGATTATGAAATCTGGGAAAGCAGATTTATTTGATTCGTTGCTTCAAACTGTACAAACCCGCCTTATCAGTCTTCTCATCAAATTCTGATAAGTCAACAAAGTTTGACCTTGATACTCAATAAATTCAAATCGGATCTTAATTTTTTGAAAATGTTTCCTTGCCCTACTCACTGACCCGCCAGCGAGTCAACGGCGTGTGTTCCATTGTGGTGTGTCGTATATATATAGACCCCCGACAACGAGTACACGTTGAGCCTGGATCACGGATTGGAAAGAGAGAGGGAGAGAAAAAGTGTATCGGGGGCGTGATTTATAATAGCGTAATGGGGGCGCGAGATGATACGATGGAGAGAAAGAGAGTGGTTTCATTGTTGCCCGCGGGTATTATTGCGCGCCTGACCTCGCTGGTACGAGGAGGACCCTCGATATCTCTCACTTCTCTGCGCTTCGAGACCGCAACGAGGGCGGATTTTTTCTGGGTTGGTGCACCGTCGAAGCGATCGAAACGACTGTTCTTATTGTTAGTCCTTACTGTACGTTGGTACGCGATACGTGGGAGAACGTCTGCATAAATGAACCACTTCCAGACAGGGCTACCAAACCCCACAAGGTCGAATCAACAAATTCCATCATCCCCAAAATAATGATATAGAAGCGACGAAATTACGACAAACAACATGATCGTTATCTAGGGTTTCTTTAGGTGATGCGAATAGTTGCTTCGACGAAATCCAGAGTCATCGAACTGGTCCATTCGCCAACTCCCTCCCCTGGACCCATATCGTCTCTTGCGAACTCCAAGTCGGCCACGATTCACGTCCGACCATATTGATTGACCTACCCGGTGAGATGTTACGTGAGGTCTCGAGGAAGAAAGCTCTCCAATCCTTTTGGATGCGGGAACGCTAATCGATTGCTCTGAAACGTGTACCGTATCCGCGAAATAAGCATTATATTATATACACAGATATATATATATATATATATATGTAGAAACCAGTATACCACGGAGACTGGAGTTCTGCCTCTCTAAATTTGTTTCTCTACAGACCGACACACGAAACGCGCGAGAAACTTCGAGGTGAGTCCAATCACGAGAAAGAAGTTCAAAGTGAAACGAAAGTGCGATACTTTACTTCGATATTACACACACACACACACACACAGTATATACATAAAAGTTACAAGTAAAGGGGCAAGATTTCACGAAGAGAGTATCGCACGCTCGGGACAAAAGCGATGCTGTGCTATATATTGTATACGTACCTATATATAATATACATACCTCGATATATAACGATTCCGAAGGAACGAGGAAGTCAAGCTCTCGCGCGCTCCAATTCGAACGTAATAACCGGTCAGAGTAAAAATGGACAAGAGATGCTTCGTATCTTATACAGCGGCAAGTCCGTCTCGAGTACCTACAGCCGTCTGGCTTTTGCCGCGCTACACTGTATTATTGCCCAATGTAATTGATTGTTCGCTACCAGTGTGTCGGTGCTGTGGTATGAACTGCCGAATATGAAACGTGCACCACAGCATCCATACCGTCCAATATTTTCTTCCAATGTATGTATATAAATTATATACATATATGTAGTATATATAGTAAGTATATATATATAGTTGGTACGGGCGCACTCTCGGATGCGCCCACTTTCCCGTAAGTAAGTGAGCGAACGGGAGGTGAACGTTTGCACGATCCTTTTTGCGACGTTGCATGCATATGTTACAATAAAAACAGGCGAGAGACCTTACGTCCATCAATACAGTAAAATTCGGGAATTATTCAGTGCGGTATCCGCCTCGTTACGACGACCGGAATAGGCGAAGGATCCGCTCGAGCAAACTCTCTCATCGACGTATCGTAACCTTGTTTCGACGTATTTCTCGATCCGGGCATACGAGTAGCATGGACGCACGTGAGTATGCGCGCTCCGTTTTTTATAGCGTCGAGAGAGCCGAATTATCGAGAAGCACCTATTATATTCGCGTTATATCACGAATGGCTATTATATTATTCGAGGACAGCTGAACGAATCACGGAGCGAAAGAGCGCGTGACGGAGCAGGTGGTCGTCCGACGAGACACATCGGGATACTCCCGATTTTTTCTTCTTTTACTTGTTAAATCGTTGCGCGCCCCGAGTATAATCTCGCAATTTTCGTCTCTCGTTATTTTATTTTTATTTTTACTTTTATTTTCATTTTATTTTATTATTACGCCATTTTCGTATCGCTCCAACTTGTCCCCATCTTTTCCCGTCGAAATAGAAATATACTTGTTTTCTTACGCGATATTGAGCAATTTGGGAACAAACGTTTTTTGGGACGAGAGACACCGTTTGGTACCCAGTCCCGTTCGAGCCGTTTCATAAATATCCATTATATTGTCCCTTCTTTTCGAGAGAGATCTCTGCGGACATGGTCGAGGGTATAGTGGTATATATAGTTACCATTTTTTTTCGGCGAGCCCTCACTACCGAACGGAAGAGAGTCTCTCGTGGCGTGGGAGAGAGATCATAATTTCACGTATAGAGCACGGTAGATTGAATTTATTTTTTCGCCCCAAAATATTGCCCTATTCCCTTGTCACTAGTGTGTCATCGTGCGGATCCATGGAAAGGACCTCGTGATCCTACGTCAACACGAGGGGTCTAGATTTCGATGATTTGCCGGTTTCCGAGCATCGTGATACAAACACGGTCGCGTTAATACCCCTCTGGGTAAAGAAAGAAACGGACCGACATTTTTTTGTCCGCGTTTGTCCAGCTCCAAAGTCCGACATTGTCAAAATAATACAGAAATAATAACGACGTTTAATAACGATGTCGGGAGTTTTAAGATTCTCGTTATTCGTATTTATGGACGCGTGTCCACGTTTACGAAGTTTACATCGAGAAACTCGGTGAGGCGAAATAACAGGATCAGGTTAGGGTGAAAAATAAAAATAAAATACCGACATGTTCGAAAAGTTCTACTTCGTGTGTGTCGATGAGAACGAGGATGGGGAGAGGGTCGGGAGAGAGCTCATCTCGCAGCAAAGAGTCTCTCGCGGCGCGCCTGCGGGTTCGCGATTCGCCATAAGGAAGTCGACTTTGCCGCACGAGAAGCTGCGCTCAAATAAAAAGTATTAAACTTTTGCCCACGAAGCGTATATTCTCGCCATGTTTATTCGTGTATAACTACGTAGATATATATATGTACATAGGGGTTCGAATTTACGTGCGACCTCGCGTGTGCCGAGCGTGTGCGCTTACAAGAACGCGCGGGTTGCTTATCGTGGAATCGCTCGCGTTAAAAGATTCGAGAGAGGCGCGAAGGAGCGCGTCGAGGAGCCGTGGAAAGAACGACAAGTGTGGTATTCTCAGAGCGAGAGGAAGAGAGAGGAAGAGGGATCGAGAGGGAGAGGAAGAGAGAGAGAGAGAGGGCGAAGCATTACGTAAGTGTCGGTGCGACTTTGCCGAGCATACACACGTTTAATAAACGCTCGCGCGGTGCTTATCCGTTCCGTTCCACCTCTATTTTACGATTATTGCCGAATGTTTCTCACCCTCTTTCTTTCTCTTTCTCTCCTTCTTTAGATACGCAAATTCGCGTGTTCGACGAGATGCGTTTGCCGGCCGATAATTATAAACCGCGAGGACGATGCGCCGGGAGAAAGAAAAGCCACGGGACTCTGGTGTTTATCGAACGATTCTTATTTAATTTTCCATCGCTGTGGTGACGCGTAATCGCTTCGAAAAGATATCCGCGAACGCTACCGCGTCGACTCGCAAAGTGGCGCGAATTACGAAATGACGAAATCCTTAAAAATATCGCGGGTGCAAAATTTCTTTGCCTTTTTCTTTTCTTCAATTGCTGAAATCGAATTATATAAATTACTTATTTATCGAATTGCGTAATATTTGTTTTTCTTTCTTTAGCAGAGAGCATAAATCTCACAGTTCGTTCGGAAAAATTTATCATGCTCTCACGATATACCTCGGTTCTTCTAACATTAATGAAAAGATTAAAATAAAAGAAAATTTAATTATAACGATTTCCTGATACAGCAAGATAAACAAAAATAAGATTAACAAAACTTGAAATTCATGGGGCACGTACATTTTACAACACAGGTGCGCCACGGATTTCCGAGATTCTCTCGCATACCTCACGCCCATAGTTCGTACAGAGCTCTCGTGAACAGAGAGGGCGCCATGGCGTATCAACCCCCTCCCTTCCCGTACCACCCCGCCCTGACTCGATTATTTTTCAAGCTTGCAGAGAGAAAATTATACACGGTCCTCCCGTTAAGAAATGCGAAGAGTAAGAGGAGAGAGAGAGAGAGAGAGAGCCCGAAGTATACGAGTGGAATGAGCGAAAAAGAAAAAGCCGATGTCCGACCGTGTGCCTCTGCTATAGACAGAGAGAGAGAGAGAGAGAGAGAGAGAGAGAGAGAGAGATAGCGCTCCGCGCGTATATATGTATAAATCTTGAAGGGAGAGAGCGTGCGGCTACATCTCAGCATGGTACAAAATGCCTGGTACCTATACGGTAGAGCACGTGATTACTGGCAGAGCCTCCGTTGCAGCGGTCGTAGAGGCCCCCGTGGGTCGAGGGTCGGACCCGCCTCGACTTACCGGGCAGAAGAGTAGAGAGAAGCCCCGCGAGTAATTGCCGACTCGGTGCATCTTTTCGCTCGGAAACTGTGCTATCGTCTCTCTTTCTCAGGTCTCTCGACTCGATCTCTTCTCGTTCATGTACGCGGAAAAGTACAACGATGAGGATCGTGATGAGACTGGCGAATCTTTTGGCTCTTAACTTTTTAATGGAGTTAACAAAATCATGGTGAATGGGGTGGGTAAGAGAGGGTGGGGGGAAGGATTTGCAAGAAAAGGAAGTAAACATCCCTATATATAAAAGGTATTGTATATAAACGAGTCGATTAGATTCGGGATCGAAGACGATCTTTATCGATCCCTCGAAAGGAGGGATATCATCCCTCTCTTTTAGCCCCACGATCGATTATAACATATATCCCACAATTACACGCGCTACGGAGGTAACGTCCATATATAGATCGATATCTCAAAGGCCCCTTCGCGAAAGGAGAGGCTTGTTTATAAACCGATAACGTAATTGAAACGATCGATATATCGAACGAAGATCGGGCCGAGTGTGCATTACGATCGAGAAGTACCTATAATATCGGATCGCGGGGGATAGATCCGATGAAGATATATGTACGAGAACGACTCTCTCGATCCACGTTACGTCACGCGATACACCGGTATTTTTTCTCTCTCTCTCTTTTTTTTTTTAAACGAAAGAAGCAAAAATAAAACGAAAAAACGAACGATACGACAGAAAATTATGCGAAATTGGAGCCGGAGTGGGGGTGAAGTAATTTGCGATTCGAGCGCAAAATTGAAACCTTTCCCACAAGTTACGTTGGTCCAGAGTGTGCGTCGTGAACGTGAACACTGTATATCGATGAGCGCGATACCGATTAAAAAAAGGCCCTTTTAGCGAATATATGGCTCCATCTAGCGAAGAGATCGTCAGGGGCACACGAGCTCGATAATAGGGGCATGATCTTATTTTTCCTTTACGTACGAGGCCATCTCCGACCTGATCTCCTTTTGTATGCGCGCGCTCGCCCTCCCCCGGAAATTGGTTCGTACTCTCGTAATTTAGCGTAAGTACGCAAGTCGAGCCGTACCTACGGCGCGTAAAGTCGCGGCAATAATGATCGTTAAGTAATGAGGGAGCGATAAGATTCGAAGCACCGGTAAAGCGGTAGTCGATCGAGCGGCGAAACGTAGGAGGCTGGTATCGTCGTACTTCGGGTATAATCGTTGGGATACGAGCGAGCGTTGTAATCATGCAATTCGCGCGAGAGGTAAATGAGCTTATGTGGGATATGGCCGAAGGGGCTTTGCGCTTCCATCATCGGGATAAGAGGAACGAGTCTCGATCCGCGAACCGAACGGCACGCACCGTTCTCGGATTGGGTCGTTCGGCTCTCTCGCGACTGAGAGTGAGAGCTTCACTGTTAGGAAATCCGGGAAACTTATGGCTTAATCGGGCCCCGATCGTCCCTTTTCCTTACCACCCTTCTCTCGCTATACCATAGGGCAAACGAAGAATTTTCAAACCCCGCGGCACATATCAACCCCTTGTCGTCGTTTAAAGTCGCGATAAGCTTCTGAAACGCGCGCTTCGCATTCTCCATGTACAATATGTTCCTCGACACTTCCCTCGCCACCTCGCTCTGGGTCAAGTGTTAATACTAAACTTTGCGTTTTTACTCACCCCCGGACTCTCAGGCTTTGGGCTCGACACGAGAATGATGATATCATCACGTACACGATTTAGTTCGCGTAAACGATTTAACCCCATCTTACAAAGTACCACGGGTACACATTGAGATAATAGCTGGAGGGGAAAATTGAGATTTTATCGTTTAATTCCAAGCCCCTGGGAGACTCGGAAGTCGTGAAACTTTTCGTGGAGTTTTCTCGTTCGTTTCGTGAAGCGGTCCGTGCATAATTCGAGAGATTCGTCCCAGAGGTGTGACGATCCCGAGATCCATAGGGATTTCGATGCTAAATATTTTCAAAATATTCGAATTACGAATGTGAATGAATGTATTTGGAAAAAAATCTAGGATGGACAGTAAAATCAGGGTGAGAGTCACGTTGTACGAACCTTTGTCAACCAGAAAAGTTCTTCCACCAGGACAATACGTCCAGGAACATTTGCAATTTCGTCACTGACACATTTCTCCTCGTAATTTCGTTCTCCCGGACAATGTTTTTTTTTCTCCGAGGGCAAAATATGAAAATCTGAATGCTTAACGCCCGTGACGACACTGGCATAATGGTTTACTAACGACCCATGGAAGCGGTAGAGAGAGCGAGAGAGAGAGACATACGTAGTCGTCGGTGGTGGACGAAAGCATCGTGAGCACTCTGCGGGCTGCTTTTACCCCGCTGCGGCATCTGCTTCTCGTGGAATTCGAGGATAAATGACGCGGGGACGCATCCTTCCGCAAGCCGACGAGCGTGTACCAGCACGTGTTTCCGTTTCGTCGAGGGCTAACTCCACTATGTGTACGCGTCACAGAAACAGGAGAAAGCCTCTGACATATCTTTCTCCCGAAGAATGATCGAGGATGAAAGGAGAGTAAGGAATAAGGGATCGAGGTGTCGTGAACACGTACACGCGGTGTTAAACGTCGTTTCACGTACGACAATAATTAATGACAAGTTTCTCGCTGTCTCGATAAAAAAAACGTTCGGACACTCTCGAATAATTAATCGACATTGAGAAATACACATTATCTGATTCGACGAAATAGCAATCCAGTTTTTATTACACGTGTATCTATCGCCATCTACTGACAATAAATGCAATTACTTGTCGGTCGAAATAAAATTTGCCAAAAAAAGTGCAAAATTTGTACACAGTGTGGCGTCTTTAAATAAGTTGCAATTGACTGGACGATTACTTACGTCTCTATGAAGTCTCCACAGGCGCGATTCATCGAAAGGTCGAGCTCCGTTGCGTTTCGTGTCATTTCGGACGTGCGTCACCCGATGTGAAAACTTTCTTCCGGCACATGCGAGCGATCGTTCGATTGACATGCAAATCGTTTTCGCCATTAGTCGACAACGGGGCCGACAGTTGGGAAGAAAAGATGGTCGTAGGGTGCGAGAGGAGGTGTGACCATTGCGAGCCGTAGGATTGAAAGGGTACCTCTTCGCGCGTGTACAGGATATTCATTGATGGATGGACGAAGCGGTAGCCAAAAGTAACAAAAAAAAAGAAACAGGAACGAACTGAAACGAGAGAAAGAAAGAAGATGGCGTTACGAGAGCGATGGTCATCGCTCGTTAAAATGAAAAATTACACTTTCCTCTCTTGTGCGTGTCCAACGATACGGACTATATATAGATAGGGCAGTACTTCTTTCACGCGTCCCAGATTGAAATTCGAAGTTTCAGACCTGTCCGGTGTATGGATGGCACGCGGTTCGGTGCCGGTAGTTGCCGTTCTCGTTGATCATCAGCTGCGTCGGGCCTCTCCGGTCGTACTGTTGTGTGCTGTTCTCGGACGCCAGCGGGTCAGGCCAATTAGACTCTCGTGAGAAAGTGGTACGTAATATGTATCTCGTGCCCGAGAGCCGACGACTGCAACGGATACCGCACTTCGTGCCACGCGCGCGCGCGCGCGACTCCGTACGAACAATAATTATTATTATCGTCTTCATTTTTGAGACTCTGCCCTAGAAGCGGCATTCGCCCGCCGCTTGCCCTACTCACGTCGATCATCGAACCGAGTGAAAGTTCGTACTGGCTTTACGGCGATTCGAGGGAATTTCAAAGAAAATTTTACACCCTGGAACGAATATGAATCGAGGAAATTATCGACAAGTATGTCGTTCAGTTGGTGAAATTATATTGTCCGTATCTGGTGGAACGGTATAGTTATTCTTCGATATTGGGCGTTGCGGAAATTAAATTTCAACCCTCTTCTGTCAAGGGATAAAAATGCTTCGAAGAGAAAAAGTCTCGTTGGAACAATTATCATTTAAAAATATTCGTAATAATAAAATTTTTTAGAATTTTACAATATTAATACCGTATACAATTTTACAATAAAATAAAATATATAATCATCAATTTATAATTAGATTCGACAGTCGATTCATCATTTACGATTCGATCGAATAAATAATTTATAATTTACGATTAATTAATACAATTAATTAATGTTTTATAATTAAATTCGATTAATGGCTGAACGACGCTTGGACCTCAAAGCTTTATTCGAAATAACATTGAATCAGAAATATGAAAAATAATTTCTCATCGGGACACACAGAAGTCAGTCCGGTATTTAAGTTGACCGATGATCGCCGTCAGGTTGATGAATTAAACGAGGCTGCCCGCTGCTGCATAAATTTAACAGTAGGAGTAAAGAACGTTCGCGCGATCACGACGGCGGGCGTGCACACACAAGGTGCTACCTATATATGCGCTGCAAAGGCAAGACACACTCTGTCTGGTGGGTAGAGAAAGATCGCGTGTATAAATTCATGGTACGCGTGTATATAAAGCCGAGCAACGTACGTTGTCGGTGGATGTGCGTTACCGTTCAGGACGGGACCCTGACTCCCGTGACTTCTGAGTGAGAGCTTCCCTCCCGCCCGTAATTACCATGAGCTCTCGCTTCGGCCATGAGGCAGCGTGGCAGCTCAAGCACAGAGAGGTGAAAAGAGACCGTCGTATTCCGTCTTTCTCTCTCTCTCTCTCTCTCTCTCTCTCGCTGGGTTTTCAGAACCGAAGAGACTTAGGTGCAGATGCAGTTGCGAGAGAAACGTCGACTGTCAGTCGGTCCAACTGCTGCCGGTTGCTTTCGCGTACTCGCTCCTGGTTCACCTTGTCTATATTACCGCGGTAGCAGTGAAGAGAGAGAGAGAGAGAGAGAGAGAGAGAGAGAGAGAGAGAGAGAACAACCGAAGAAGGCATAGTAATTAGAGAGCGAGAGAGGTCGGAGGTCTTGGTCGAGAAACCCACGGCTCCACCTGAAATAACAAAGCGTACGTCTCCCTCGTTTACCCTCGAGTAAGATCTAATTACGATCGAGGAAAATATTATTCGAATCGAAGACGATTTATCACGATAAGAGAATGGCCAAATGGCTTTAATTTCATGCCGGATGAGAGATCGATTTAAAAATTCCATCGGAATTTCATTTGGTACGAATATCACCCGAGGGCAGAGAAAGCCTCTCCTGTCGAAGGTGATGCCGCGATAATTTGCATTCGGACGCCGGCCGATGACCGTAGCCTGGGGTATGACTACGTAATTCGTTGGCTCTCTTCGATGATACGTATGCAGTCTCGATACTCGTCAATGCTCGTACGTATTCCCGTAAGTTTGAACATTTCGCCAATGTATACAACTATATAAATCCTTGCGCAATGTTAATGCTTAATTAAGAGTTTCCAACATCGACAAAATGAGCTCGAGCGAACCAGAAGTCTAGCTGGAAAATAAGTTATAATTCGATGTAAATTCATTCGGGTTGAAGTCAGCCGGAAGGGGAAGGAGGGGGACCAGGACAGGTCGCGATATCCGTGTGGGACGAGAAATGCACACACGGAACCGACGGGTTCGATTAGCCGGTACTCGTTTCTTCCTCTCGCATATGGACCAAGTGATATTACGTATATGCGAATGTCGCAGTCGACTGATTTTTTATCGTTCGAGTATTCCCGAAGGCTTTTACCTTTCGAGAATCTCACAAACTATTCCTCATCTCGTAACGGGGTAGAAAACGAGACGGATATGGTAGTCTCGTCAACGTTTTCGTAAAATTCTCGACTCGCTGCCGTATCGGAGATGTGACTGAGGATCGGGAGAATAATGAGTCGAACGCTCGAGTTCTCAAAGTCCAAGAGTTTCTTGCACATGTCGGGAACGGGTGGTTTTATTCGACAATATATTTTTTTTATCGGCAGATTTCTACAAATCGATGTGAAAAAGAAATCGTTTATCGCTTTTTTCAAGATTTTTTTAAATTTATGTCCAGAATAAATAAAATTGGTAAAATGACTATAACTTTCTTCTTCGATAGGGCAAATTATCTCGTATGATTAATACCTTTCCGATCGTTTGTTTTATAAAATTTATGTGATTAAAATGATTATTAAATTATTCAACGAGTTAAATGACTCGTTTCGTATATTAAAAAAAATGTATTTTTTGATAATCAACGTTACAGACAAAATCCTAAATAAAATTTACGAGATAATATTATGAAGTTAATTTTTGGTGAAACGCCCAAGAACTAAAATACCTTTATGTAGCCTTCGACCCTGTAGACGAGTCTCCCACATCCCTCCTCGATCTTCGGTAGGTTCGCTTCGCCACAACTCGAGGACCGGTGTACACGTCGATATAATAACCGGATTACGCGATATATGATGCGGGTAATAAAAAAAAAGTGTCTCGTAAATCGAGCGGATATATAGTCGTGCATAGAGATAGAAATATCGAACTATACTATGCATGATTTTATGACGCGCCGACGATGCAATTTTTCAACGTTTTATGCATCCGCATATTCACACCGCGAGAGCGCCAACTTTGATATTTATATGCGTCGAGGACCGTGAAATCTTTTTTTATCCTACGTCAGCGTCGTGTTTTTCTCGCGCGCATAAATATTTCCTAGACGATAGTCGCTTTTTTTTCTCTCGCATATAAAAAGAAAAACTCGAACGGTGAAGATTTTGGATTGAAAAAAAATATAATAACGGAGGTCAGAATGAGATATATCTGATTGAAGATGCAACTCCTGAAAGACGCGTTCAAAATTTTGCACAATGAGGGTGGGCTATTCATAGGGATGGTTTTTTTCCGGCGGATGAATGGACGCCCTCTTCGCGATAGAGCAATAAAAACCACTCGACATGCAGACGAAGCGTGCACTGAAGATTCCTCGTACACTTTACACCGCGTGTGCTAGGAGTAAGAGACCCGTACAAAAAAGAAAAAAATTAAACCAAAATGACCGGATGTGGATAATCCAAGCGTTCGTGTTCCACGTCCGCGGGTCCGCTCGAGAAAAGACGAAATAATAAAAAATAAAAAAAAAAAAAAACGAAAACTAAACGAAGAAAAAAATATATCCGAACCGAAGACGTCCGTGAAAAATGGTCTAGGCTCTTCTGGGGCAGTCAGAGAGCGGGAGGAGATGCGGCTCAAAGATCCGTGGACCCCGATTGCAGCATCTCCCTTCTCCTCGGCTCTTCTTCTAATCCTGTTGTGAAAACTCGGTCTCCCGTGTCCGTGACGAACACGACACCTCGCCGCGATATTTTACAGCGCCTCTCGCTTATCTCTCGACTTTTTTAAAAATATTTTATATATGCATTTCTACAATCAACACGAGGCTATCAAATTCGCAGACTTGTCCTTGTTTTCATAAAACATTCTCATATTTATTCGTCTATTTATTTTTTTTTTTACATTTATTCGTACAAAGAATTATATATATATGACTATATGTATACAGGGTGTTAGGCAACTATCGGGAAACAGAAAATACCTAGGCCGTTGGCATCAGAATACAACTGAACACAACTGCGATGATAATTGGCCGAAATATTGATTCGCAAAGTTTAAAAGTTTGAGCCAACAATACAATCGATCGCCCTATCGATAAAGCTAGTATAGCGGGTGCGAGCTTTGTTCACGATTTTTATTCATATTTGTTTGCCTTTTGTGTAAATTTTGACAAAATAACTGTAAATAAACAAAATAATGAATTTTGTTTTATTACTCAACTGCAGTGTTCTCTATGGTATTATTCAAACCTTTAAAATTTCCGAATTAATATTTCAGCAAATTTTCATATGTATATGTGAATTACCCAATTCCCGTGTGGTGGCGCTACTTGCCGGAACAAAATTCTACCGGCGCGTTGCCATTGCCCTTCATAATTTCGAATAATTTCGCCGCCGTTGGCATTTCCTGTATCCCGAAGTACTGATTATTCGCAAATATATTAAAGAATCAATATTTATTAACGCGAATAATAAGCCCATAAGTATTTCTATCCGATAGAAATATCAACTTCTCATGCAAAACATTCGAGCCAAACGCGACATATAGGTTATGTCGCAATTAGCCCGTTCGTTTACACAAGCAACACTTTTTCTACCAGGCTAAAAAGTAATCTCGTTTTTTTCTAATATATAAATATACCTCATATTAGAAATACAATTATTCTGTGACCAAGCTAATGGAAAAAGTCATACACATGAATAGACTGACAATGAGTTTTATATATGCGGCTTTTATATATAGATATAACTATGAGAATGATAGTCACTGAATGCGGACCTCACGAAAGTGCATATACAACGAGCCAGAGCACACGACGAGATCGTATTTTTGCGTCGGTATTATGTCAAACGTCATGTATGTGGGTTGTCTCTCTCTCTCTCTCTCTCCCTCTGTCTCTTTCTACCTCTCTCTCCTTGGATCTCGGGGCGTCTAATTATATTCCTCCGATTTACAAGATGTCCAGGCTAAATTGAATCCGACCCAGAAAACAAACATCAAGAATCCGTCTCTCTCTCTCTCTCTCTTTTCATCTCGTTCTATGGCGCTGCATAGTCCCTCGCGCGTCCACGAGCACGGTCTCGACTTGACGTGCCCGTCCGTCATCGTGCCGTGTGTGTCTCGTGCTCCTCTCTCTCACCCGTGTTTGTCCGCGCAGCCAGATGGAAACTCGGTTTCTTCTTCTTCTTGCTTTTGCAAAGGTCTGGTTCTGTCTGCAACAGCAGCCAAGTAGGTTGTATTCTCTTGACGTCGACGTTGTCGACGACGACGACGACGACGACGACGACGACGACGACGACGACGACAACGACGACGAGAACGGGGCGAAGAGCCAGAGCTACTTCGAAGCTCGTGAAAGATTCTATAATGAGGAACGGTAGAGGCCTCGTTCTCATCACCGCAGATCTCTTTGATTCGTCTCTTTTGTGGATATACACAAATACAGCTATCTACCCTTCGAAGAAAATTTCATATATTTCACTGAAACGAATACGAGACAAAGTTAAATTTATGAAAATTTGACAGAAATCATTCATTGTCTTTACGAATAAAATATACTTCGTCGATTTTAAAAACGAGAAACTTTCAATCTAACGCGACAATTTTTCTGAAAATTTATTTATCGTTACCGTAGGAGATTTTACTTCGAATCTTTTTGGAGTCAAACGCGACATCAACGGGGGGTAGTCCTATACAAACACGTTAAATCAGGAGATAATAAATTAGTTGGTAGAAGATTTTTCCGACCTATTCGTGCCATTATCCACTTCTCGTGAAGCGGATTTCTCCATTGGGTGTCAAACTAGTCGGTGTCGCGTTCGCTGGACCTCTCATTTTTCTCCCAGAAACCATACTCGCCGTTGCACTCTGAGATGGATGGATGCGACACGTGTTTGCCGATGCGGTATCCTATATCGCGAACGCATATGTTCACGCTTCATTTAGAATTCCATCCGCGAAATCTCAACGTATGTGTGACAACCTGTCGAAGAATATCAAGTCTCGTTCGATGAGATTTATGAATTGCGATTTCGAAAGACGCGATGTCAATTCCGCCTGCATTTCGTATTCCATCGAATACGCAAAATTCACGACGCGTTTCCCAATCATGAAATGAAACCTCGATATACAATCGATGGATACAAATGTGTAATTAAAAAATTAATTTTTATCATTAATTTTTTCCCAATATTGGAAAAGCGTGTAAAAATGATTTTCCTATGAGTTAAACCGCGCGAGAACGACTTTCTTCGTATTCACGTGCCGAACGCGTTTTATTCGGAATAGAGACTCTCTATTCACGTGTGTGAATCGAGAGAAAGAGAGAGAGAGAGAGAGAAAGAGAGAAAGAAGGATACAAAGCTGGAGTTCACGAATTACCGCACAAAATCGCCCCGGGATTAACGTCTGACAAAGCGGGAGCGCGAGCGTAGACCGCGTATATTTTTCGTAATCCTTTGGCGGGTTGTGGCTAATATAGAGGACCGTGCGATCATATGAGTTTGTATGTCCGCGTGTATACGAGCGCGAGCTGGTTAGCCGGCACCTTTGATGAGCGTGCGTGGGCACACAAATCGAATTGCCTCGCGTTTCATCACGTTTCGGTTGAAATAGTCGGCATTCCTTGTGCCGAATCCAGCGGGTCTGATTATAATTTATGTATACCAAGAACGGGATGAGTGTCTTTTCTCCCTTTGGTATCATGCCCGTAGTTTAGCAAATATATTATACATCCACAGAATTATACGCGTACGTACGAATCAATCGATTAATTAATCAATTGGTCGTGTAATTGGTTGCATATTTATTCATTCATCATTTGCACCACAGTATCCACGATTGCGGAAATAGCGATTTAAACATCGCGCCCTTTTCCTACTTGTCGAGAGGTTCCCGTGAAAGAAATTAGTAGGGCAGCCCTGAAAACGATCGGGGCCCAAAAGGGTTTGAATATGGATTCCCTACTAGGGATTTTCACAACACAATCCGACTAGGCCCCGACAGGGAAATAACAGGGTTGCCTTATTTATTTAAAAAAGGTCGTAGCGAGGTAAATGATAAAGGGCCTAATCGGGATTCATCAGGGCAGTAGTTATTACAGAGCATACAATATTTGCAAAGTTATTTACACCAATGTCTAGTTTTTATACTTATTTTCCATAGATGTGATGTACATATAAAGTTAATTTAAGCTTTTTAAGCGTTAATTTTACCTGCACGCATGAATATTATTAAAAAAAACTTTTTTTATATTGTGAAATTTATTTTCCAAATTTTCTCAATGTTTATAGAATAGAAATTTTACTATAGATAATTTGTATTCTATTATGAATATTATTATCTGTAGTAAAATTCTCAAATTATCTGTAGTAAAATTTGCATTCTATAAATATTTAGAATGTTTGGAAAATAAATTTCACAATATAAAAATAGTTTTTTTAAAAATAATATTCATGCGTGCAGGAATGACAGCACATATACCTACGTACAACACCGTTTGGTTGTTGTATGTGCTCACCGCGCGACGAGTATGTAGTTCCGCCAGCGGCCGATGGGCGGCGCATGGCCGAGCGCTTTCTCGCACGCGTAGTCGTCGCCCGCTGGCATTATAAAGCGGCAAGCTGACCGATAATTTAACTCATTATCAATCTATGGATGTGTAACGAAAATTTAGATGCAAACATTGATTATAGAGGAATTCTATAAACAAAGGCACTAACTTTACATTTTTCACCATTTTTACTTATAAATTACACCCGGGCGAAGCCGGGCCGGGCGGATAGTAATAAATAACCCTTTACCCGAAGAAAATTGTTTTCATTATTGCAAAACATCTCGCTTGATATGTATCCACTATTATTATTATTATTTGGTAGTTTTATTTGCACATCCTTGTCGCAAGGATTTTTACAAACTGATATGTATCCACTTATAAAGCTGGTAATTATAGGGCAGTAATAGGGTTGCTTCACGGCTTCGATTCGGTTCTGGCAGGGTTCTGTTGAGGCAACCAGCCGGGCCCTGATTTATAGGCCTCTTTAGGCCCTCACTGACAAAGTGTGACCGGCCACCAAGGGACCTAGTCAGGTGCCCTGTTAGGGCCTTTGTAAAGTGAGGGAAAAATAATCGGGACCTAGTCTAAGCCCTGGCAGAATTCTTACTTGGGTTGCGCGCGCACCCACGCGCCCTAGTATTACCGAATAAAGCCGAGATTAGTCGAGGTGTCTTTGAATATTTTCGACAAAATGCGTTGGCGTGGGTGATAAAGGTTAATTTGATAAAGGGACAAACGCAGCATCGTATTTTGCTTTGTATTTGTGTGCGTATCGTTGTTTATTTCAGAAATTTTTGAACTGCGTAACGTGGTGGGGAAGGCCAAGGGCGCATACGAGTGCGAGAGCAAATAAGGCGAGTTTATTGTTTTTTTTTGTCACATCTGTTCGTGCGTTGCGACGATACAAGTTTATCGTTCGCTCGTTAAATGTTTCCTTGTTTAAACGAAATCGCACTTTTCGTCTATGTAATACATGTTAAATACAAATTCATTGAACTCGTCGACGAGGCGTGATCGGAGCATCACTTCCTTTTGTCCCACCCCTTGTTTATCGTAGGGGATGGAAATTGGATTAGTGAAATATGACGTTTAAAGAGAATATCGTCTTTGACTATAGGGTCTCTCGTATCCGGAGGATTTTTGCACGATGCTCAAAATGATCTGGAAAATAATTTAAAAAAATATTAGCCTCATGCGCGAAAAATATATGGATATACAGCTTCCTATAAATAATTTACCGAACCATTTTTTTCCTGAAATATTTATTATTTTCATTTCTCATGAAAATAAAATTGCCGCAAATGATTGCGTGTCTGATGGTCGCAAGGTCTTCGGCGGACGTCCAAGGACCTTGAAATAAAAACGAGGGACTAAGATAAATTAACTTCGTGTTTTAAAAATCTTTGCAGTATCGAATTCCAAAACGTGATCGATGTGTAACCTATAAATCTTTTTTCATGATTTCACAGTCCGCGACGGTGAAATTTTTTTGTCGCATAGAGATATGTTCAATTAGGTCCTTTTGTACGTCATGCAGGTACGTTCGTACTCTAATTACGATTCAGTTTTTATCAGTCATCTCAACCAGTCAGAATACGCTCCATACAAGGCGAATCGCGCAACGACGTATATTTCTGCATCGAACTCCTGTCGAAGTGCATATATGCATTTCCGATGATTGGCTCGACGATCCAATTACTCGATAAAAAGGTCACGTACGCCGAGTCCGCCGAGTCTTTATCGACGATTTCTTAATACCTGCCGGGCTTTAACGGTGTTTTATTATAAGAAAAGTATATACACCAATGGAGAAAGAGGGAGATAGATGTCGCAGCCTACGGTTCGAAGTATCTGGTCTCATCGTTGAATCGATCCTCGTACAAATTGTACGCATCGAGGGAGAAAGAGAACGCGTACGATGGAAGGTGGGGAAAAGGATCTCTCTTGGCAAACCAAAGAAGACACACACGTGTATATTTATACGTACAAAATACATACATATATATATATGTATATGTGTCTCCTTTCGCTATACACGCGTTAAAGGATCGTCCGCCGACATGCCACGGGCATGTTTTCTCAGCTGGCGATCTAACTCTCGCGAGATGAAATGAGACAGAGAACTACAACACAGTTTGCACCGATCGGCATACGTACGCGCACCTTTCTCACTCCGTATTCCTCGCGGACGAGAGAAGCTCGTGCATTTCTATTTTTTTCTCTTCTTCCCTTCTGCATGCTCGAGGATCCTTTCAGGACACGGTCGGCTACCCACAAAGAGGACGAGGAAAGAGAGAGAGAGGGAGAGAGAGAAAGATGAGAGAGAACCTCTCTTCGCCTCTCTTTCATCGCTCCCCAACGTTATTATGCTCTTTACACAATATCGTTCCACCCCCGTCGTCGTCGTCGACGACGTCCTCGTCGTCAGCGCGATACCCTGGTGAAAATACACGAGTATGCGTTAGTCCTTTCGATCCTCACACATATTATAAAAAAATATTATATATATGTACATATATATACATTTATACATAGATATAGTGCACTGTTACTTGTACCGTTCGATCCAGGAACATTGTCCGACTCGATTTACGCGAGGACGAGAAAAGTAGGGCCTACGATCTTCAGGATTTTAGCTTCGATATTTATATACCTATATATCTACGCGTGTGTACAAACGAAGGATCGCGAGGGCGCCGATCCGACCTAAGTTTCGAGATTTCGTTCTTTAATTTGTTGTTATAGCTGCTTGAGAACGAGGATCGGTGTGCATTGGTGCGTTGGCCGAAAAAAGGATCCTCAAACATTCATTATGTTTTCGTAACACGTTCGCCGCCCGCACGATCGCACAGGGTTGCGGCTTTTCATCGTCCTACAATGCATGTTTGCTCAAGGAACTCTCTTACTCGCATACGCGATACATCTATTTCTGTTTGTGAGAAATAGTCCGTTTAAACGAACGAAAGGGTTTCCGATCGTAAAAACAGTTTTTCAAGGTACGTGATTTTGGTCTGAAATATCTTTGGAGAAAATCGACAATTTTTTGTTTTCTTTTGGTATTCGCGTCGCAACACTCGAGCCGTGTGTGTACACATTAAATGGCGTTTGAAACCTCGTCGGGGTATTATAATGCTTCATTTGCGATTGTTTGCGGAAGGTCGATCTTTACTGTTCGATGAATCGTGAAGGATTCGATCGATTTTCTCGCACATCGAGAGTATTACGAGGGAGGTACCAGCGACGCGGCCTCGAAAATTTAATGGAGCGTCGCACTACTCCCCCGTGTGTGCTTTTTTTGTACGTCCGAGGCGGATATCTTCTGTCTGGTTTGGCACGTTTGCGCGGGCGTCGCGTTCATTGGCGTGAAAATCTTGTATATATAGATACATACACACACACACACATTCCTCTTGTTGCTGTCATCCATCCTTTACGTCTGTGTACGTATGGCTGACACCCGAGGATTATCGTCGTCAAAGTTCCTTCGTCGTATTTTATTCATATCCCAGTCGCGAAAGAAATTTCTTTCTCTCGTCGTTCGACGTTGGATTCGAGAGAGACAGACGGAGAGAAAAATTCTAAACTCGGGGAGACAGATATCGGAGGTGAAAAGACGTTATCAATATTTTTTTATCCGAACGGGAGTTTTTTTATTGTCGCTATTTTCGTTTGTGAAATAAAAGGTATATTACTTCTTTTTGGTTGTTAATTTTTTTGTTTTTAGAAGGGAACTGACTTATTCGTGAATGTGGTCAAGAGTGCATTTTGTGCTTCGCGCGATGGAAAAACCGGTCCCATGCATTCGAGGAACAACGCGTTTTTATCCAAGACGGCGGTTCTATAATCTTCCTCGGTGACTCTTCCATCACGATCAACGTCGAGTCTCTTCAGCATCAGCTCTATCATGTCCTGCGAGTCGAGTATTATTTTTTGCATGACGCACGTATAACGCATTGTGCTATTTCATCGTAGCTATAAAAGTAGCCTGGCTGTTACCTATAGGCATTTTTACCTTGACCCCTTCGTCAGGATCCTCGTCGGATTGTTGCTTGATCAGACAGCCTCTCATCATCGGAAATATCTGTTCTTTACCGATTTTGTTAGTTCTCATCAGATCGTACACCTTGTAAGCGAATTGTATTCTCTCCTCCGTGCTGCCGCGAAGGATCACTGACAACCCTTCGATCCATTGGTCCGTCCACAACTGAATAATCCGCGAGATAGTGAACAAAAAATCGATTAATTCGAAACGAATCGATAGACGTCAAATAAACAGGTCACTTTTTTTTAAATTTCGCGGTCAATTAACCTGCAAAGCATTTTGTTTGTCAACGGCGGAAAAAACTCTGTCGACGAGCAAATGTCGAATGTTTTCCGTGTAATCGAGTCCCGAATGGAGAACATCGCGAAATATCAATCTCGTGATAGGACCGCACTGCGATTGAATTTTTCTGTGAATCAACGCCAATGCTTCCACCTCCGTCCGATCAAAGTGCGTTTCTTTGGCCAATTTTTTAAAGAGCGGTTGATTCTTTCGTATAAAAACGATCTCCCTCGAAGAGTCGTTTAGCATATCGGTTGGCAATTGGAGAGGCATTATTGTTCGACAATTGTTTATTATAAGCACGAAAAAATTTCACGTTCTTAAAATATATTGAAATAACTTTCAAAAGAGTTTCGTAGCTACGAATAAATGACACGTCGACAGTCATTTATTAATTCCTCGAAAACTTCGCGGCTAATGCCGCCATCAAACGTATTTCACTCCGTTAATTCCAGCATAAAACGCATATATCGCCGCTCAGTCTGGGCGGGACCGAAACTTTTTAATCCGAGAGTTAGGTGTATTTTAGGACTAAACTCTCTCCCCGAATATAACGAGAATCCAGCGCACAATCGTAATAAAATGGCCGGTCTTAAGGTGTCGAGAAGCCGTATTACGCGCGGACTGGCTGTCGATGTACCGCGCTGTGGGAAGCTGTGCGTCTCCACTCTCTTGGGCTCTCTCGCGAGGGGACGAGAGGACACGGGCATAACAGTGGCAGTAAAGGTGTGCTCCCTCTCGGTAGAGGGCAATAAAGGGGTCCTGGTGCGTATGCCGTCGTGATAACCAATGAATCGAGCGTGTACGTGTGTCCGTCGGTCCGTCCGTGTATTCGTGTACGCGAGTTAGCCCGCGTTCACCAGCGAGCGGTATAATAATACTCGAGCCAAAGGCGTTTCACAGGAGCCGTTTTACCGACACAAAGACGCCAATAAACTCTCGCCTAAGTATATCTAATGACATCATTTCGTCGGGTGAACGTAATAAAACGCGCACATAAGCTCGGGGAGAATTTCGTCGAGGATGTAAAAAATTACGGCGAGGTGGTTCGGAAAGAAAAGGTTGAATGCGAGACGAGCCAGAAGAACTTGTCCCTTGGAGCAATCTCGACGGTATTAGTCGACGAAAAAACATCGAAAATTGTTAGGAAGTTTCGTATGAATTTGTCTCGCCTTTGAGAAAACGATGGATTCCGGGAGGGCGATCATCGAGTCCACGTACTTCAACGATTCACTCGGTAGTAATCGACAGAGTCTCTTAAAAAAGTCAAGTAATGGATAGACCAGAAAGACGCTTGTGCCAATATTTATTTTTCCTCGTTGCTGAAAGTAGCCAATTATCGATGATCCATCCCCCTCGTTCCAGCCCTCACTCGCTAGCCATCGTCGCGAGACCGGTAGCAATTTTCCAGGAGTAAAAAGTTCCGTCTCAGTCGTGTTTTGTCCAAAGAATAGTCATAAATCAGTCGTCGTAAATTTATAATCGCTGTGGTCGATCACCGACAGGGGGAGGTACCGAGCAAAAAATAAATAAACGAAAGTCAATTATTTGTACTCCCGTTTTCATTCTTATATTTTTCTTTTTTAGCATTTGAGGTCAGTGTTTATAGCCAAAAAAACGTCGAGTATACCCTGAAGATAAATATATATATATACCTATGTATAGCTCAAAGTATTAAGCACCTGCTCATTAAGCATGGTAAAGATAAATTACCGTGGCGCACAGGGTGGTGGCTATCCTTCCACGCGGCTCTTTCAGCATCGAGCAAACAGGTTGCCCCCGCGTTGTTCGTGCATTGTTTCGCGGCATAAGTGGGTTCCGGAGAAAATGTGTGCCTGTTTCGCGAAGAGAGAACGGAGGCTTTTTACGAAACCGAGAAGGGGCCTCTCGCTCGCGCGCACGACCGCCTCGAACTTCTTCAGGGTTTGCGCGAACCGTTGGGAACGCGTCGACTCTACGTGTAATATCCACTCTCTTTCTCTTGGCATCAACCGACAGTGTCCGACAGGACCGACCGATGGGCGAGAACTCGAGGGTAGGGCGTAGGTTCGGGGCGAGAGGTTCATGGCTGGGGGAGGGGGGGAGGGGGGGGTTGAAAAGTTTCACCATACAGTATATTTCTCGTTCGCGTCTGCTCCGTGCATGGCACGAACTCACGGCAAGACCGTATAATCTTGGGCTATCTAACGCTGACCAAGAAGGGCATTTTCAAGGTGATGATTTGCGACCTCCCTGCTGCTGCCTGCGCAACCGGCGTGTGAGCTCTGGGCTTATTTCGCGTTCTCTCTCGCTCTCTCCACTTCTATAATCTCCGTCTCTCTTTCTTTGACTCTTGAAAATCTCTATACCCCGTACCTTACGAGGGAGGAGAGAAAACGGCGACTTAAACTTTAGATTCAATTTCGCGGGGCGTCAGCGACTGACGTTGCGTCCGCCCACCTGCGCGAGAGAGGAACGTTGATGTACGACACACGGTGAGGGTGAGGCTGTAACGCAAGGGACGCGGGTGAGAAAGACTCGTCCGAGAGAGAGCGAGAGAGATAGACAGATTCTTCCTTCTCTTCTTCATCATCGTACTCGCGCATCTCCGATTCTATCTTCCTTACTCTCATGGAGGTATCAAAAACAATCCGTCGTCTCGTTCTCGGTGAATTTCAACGTGAAACGTAGAGTTTTTATTTTTATTTTGTATTTTATTATAACGTGTGCGTTCTCCGTCATATCGGGCAAGTGGCGAGACCCCCGGACGAGGCCAACGGGCGGAAAAAAATATCGTGTTGAAATTACAGGGGTGGGCGAATCCGAGAAGAGGGAGGATATCAGCTGGAAGGAGGTGATACAGGGACAGACGCGCGTACCAACTCGAGTAGGTTGAACCGAGATAAAAAGGAACAATCCGAATAAATTAGATATCCTATTTGAGGGTAAAGCTAATCATACAGAGAACGTTTTTAGTGCAACGTGCGTTCCGGGCGAAGTGCGGCACTCCCACAAAAATCAAATCTTTAACGTCCGCAAGCTCAAAATCTCGGTGAAAATTCCCTCGAGCCAAACGTGCGTTGCACTTTAGAGTCAAAAAAACGTCCGGTTCGCACTCTCTCGCGAGCGATTGGCGTGATTATACGAGTATGGTAGTTTCGGAGATTCGCATCATCGATGTGCAACGTCGTTCTCGTAGCACGGATAGCGAGTCGGGGTGTCGGGGCCTTCATAAATTTTGGGCCCTCTTATCTTCGGTCTCAATCGTATTTATCTAACGAATAATTATTCTTGATTATCTCCGGATGATGGCGAGGGGTGGAGGGTTGAGGGAGGGAGGGAGGCTGATGCACGCCTCGGCAAACAGAGATCGAAGATAAGCTCAGGAGGCGCCCTCTGTTCGACGTCCCGCAGCCTTTGTTTAACGTTTAACTACGGTCGGAAGAAGAGTCGAATGAAACAAGAGAGAGAAAGAGAGAAAGAGGGAGAGTGAGATGGAGAAAATGGTCACTGTGCATGCGCGGTGTAGAGTCCGAGCCAGGGCTTGAACAATTTCGTTTTTATTTATGACCTGGCCGAGTTGTGTGCGTTCGCGTGGGTGTTGATGCAAGGGTTGAGCATCCATTTACAGAAGAGCGAGAGTAGCCCCCGCGGGGTTGCCCCCCTCTACCTCAACCCAAGCGAGCCCCGACGGACTCATCCTTGTCTCTCTCTCTCGCTCTCTCTCTCTCTCGCCGTAATCAAATTTGAAAGTTATTGCTCGTTCGTAAAATAAGAGGAACCGGCGTGGCAGTTTGAATTTCGAGGAGTTTTTCTATACTCCTCGAGAGCTATTCAACGCGTCCGCAGCCGCGAGATGTGATTTATCTGAAGTCGTGGTCCCTCGACTCGAAACTTATCTGAATTATTTAATTTTTTTCTTCAAGTAACGGTAACGATCTTTTCATAATATAGAAACAAAAACTGTAAATCTCTTTCTTTTTCATAACTGCAATGAAATTTGCGAAAAACAAAGTAAATTTAGAAATTCATCCCCCGATCAAGCAATACTGATCTAAATTTTTTTTTTCAAAATATCCATTTACTTATGAGAACATAATGTTGTTTTAGCCTGTTTTATTGGCCGACAATACGTAAATAAAATATTCCAACGTTTATTGAATTAACTGTATTTCTATAATTTTTCATAGTTCGCCGACGATGACTCGAAGATCGACGATCAAACGTAAAGCTCAATTCTTCGAACGATTCATTCGACGCATGCGCATTTGACGCGAAATACGACAAAAAAACAGAAAAGAGAATCGAATAAAAATTCGACACGAAACCGCAAAGAACCGTGAAATCGCAGGCGGAGCGTTTGCTCACCGCAATTTCACCACACCCGAAAGTGACGACGAGAGAGCGTGGAACGAAAGAAAACGATCGAAAATTCGCGACCTCCTCGCGCACACGCGAGAACGCGACGGTGCTCGGCCAAACAACAAACAGGTTTTTTGTAGATTAACGCGGCATGCACGATCGTCCTTTCTTTCTCTCTCTCTCTTTTTCTTTCCCTCTCTCTCCCTCTTTCTGTCTCTCTCGCTCTCCCGTCGGAGAACAGAGCAAAAGATGACGCGTGCAGCATCCTCCGCTCGTATCTCTCGCGGAACCGCGGGCGAACGAGTAATAAAAGTGCTTTTTGCTTTGACCTTTGAACTCCCCTTTTGACCACGCGCTTCGATATATTTCATCGTTCAGCGAAGCATCCCCGCGTAAATCAGCCAGCGACTTTCTTTCTTTTTTTTTTATTTTATGTTAATTACATTGAAAACGTGGCGGCTGCCGCGAATGAGAGACCTTATGCTTACGTGCCTTCGCTCTTGCACTCGATCTTCCACTCGCACGATATTTTTCGACTTTACGTTTTTTCTTCTTCTTATCTTGCCCTTCTTAACCCCACGGCAATCCGGACGAATTAATCTTTCGTCACAGGCGGTAAGGCCTCTTACGTTATTATTTTTTTATTTTTTAAAGTGCAATCACGCCATTGCACAAAAAAGCGGAGGAAACTCTGAGTATACTTCCTCCTTTCTCGAGCAAGGCGAGAGAGAGAGAGAGAGAGAGAGAGAGAGCTAGAGAGGGCTCCGGAATGAAACTCGACGTCCGAGAACCCTCGAGTTTCTTATGGAAGGGCAGAAAGAAAGATGAAGGAAGAGAAGAGAGAGAAAAAAAGCGTTAAAACAAATAGGAGAATTCTTCTCCGACCGAATTACGGTTGCTCGAGTTCTCTCTCTCTCTCTCTCTCTCTCTCTCTCTTCCGCCTTTCTCTCTTTTCTCTTGCTCTCCCTTCACTTTTTGCTTCTCGGTGAGATTGATTAATTACCGCGGAATGTAAATATGGGGGTTGTTTCTTTAGGCGTTCCGTTGAAAAACATGCAGGCTTCGTACTACGTACTGAAACATCGAAAGCGTTTCTTGCAGTGTGTAAAGGCGTCGTAGAAACAAGCTGCTAAATTCATCAGACCTGACTACGAGAAAGTTTTAGATCGACTTTTGTCCGTTAATGACTCTATTTGCCAGTTGTCCCGACCGCTCGTAAAGACCGCATTTGATATTTGATATGATTAATGACACGCGAAAAGTTCGTTACGCAAATCTTAATTAATTGTTACTTGAGTGTAACGCAGCTGTTTTACCGACTACCTACTGTTTTTGCAACTGTTTAACACGATAAAAATTAATATTACATTTCTAAGTACTCGAGTTTACATTCAAATCTTAAAATTCGAGTTCAAATTAATTTTTGTATCCAAGTTGAAGTACGAAGAGTTTGCTGTCAAATATTTACTTGAGGCTTCGCTGCCACTCGACTTGGTAAAAAAAGAAAGGAAACAAAATCAGAAAAAAAACTTTAAACGATCGCGACTACCTTCGAATCATCTTCAGCGAGAAAAGCTCGAATCCAATGTTCAGCCACAAACGTACAAGTGAAAAAAAATGTTTTTTTTTTCAAGAATGAAATTTATATCTCGACAGCGAAGAAGAGGGAGAGAGAGAGATTTTCTTCTTTTGGCGAAACAAGAGCACTAAGGGTAGGAGACCGTCGACTGACCAGTAGCGGGTTTCGAAGTTCGGTGAATAGAACGATTGTTATATAATAACATCGGAGTGAGTCGTACGACAAATGTCGAACGAAGGCTCGAACTAAGTGAACCGTAAATCGATGGGATATCCCGAGGAATGGAACTTCTGGCTGGCAATCTTCGAGGCATCATCTATATTTTTTTTTCTTTCTTACGTATAAACGTATATATATGTGTATCGCCACAGAGCATTCGAGCATTGTGCAAGGGACACCTTTCGGATCTCATGCGGCGTTATTGTCCAAATGTGAGATGATTCACAAGCCACGGCGTGCGCCACCAGATCGAAAAAGTTTTTTTTTCAGAAAATTGAACGCGTGGGTGGCAGTCACAAGGGAGTCCCATGAGAAAACGACAAAAGTTTTGAGATGGTCGAGACTACGATTCAACCGGGAGGCTTGCCAAATATTTTCTTTACAGCAAATACCATAAGATAAGTCGCTATTTGTCCATTATTTCACACACGAAAATAACATTAGTGAAATAATTACATTTACTACAGGAACACAATTCTACTGCAATTTTATTTCAATTAATTTCATAGAAAAAATGTCTTACAAATGAATAATTCTTACTTAAATTATTATTTTTTATTTCTCATAAATTTGACGAAACCCGACATATTGTTTCGACAAAGGTAAAAAAGGAGAAAGAAAACTTCGGGTCTAGAAATATATAAACGGATTTTATCTGCTGTTACCATATGTGTATAATAAAAGAAATGATCTCTCATTAACGCCCGGTTCTATTCTTATCCGACATGCTCACTTTTCAACCCTTCTTACAAATGACCCGAGACCTTTCGACAAACCGAGAGGGATTGGGGAAGTGTCTCGTGTCATCGTGCACCGTAGCAACGCAAACGCAGTGGCGTTTTACAGCTGTTTCATATCCATACAGAAAGCACATGTGTTATAACTTTGCCTATCGCGCGAGCATCCCCTACTTCGTACTCGCGAGACTGAGAAATCGTGCTCGCTTTATCGTGTCAAATGCCTTTCGCTTAACGTCGACACGCCTACGAACGAGGAAACGACGAGGAACGCTAGGTTTTTGGTGAGAATGATTTTTCGAGGGCGGTATGGAATACGTCCTGGGGTTGTCAACCACCGAGACTCCCGATGGCACATCTCGCTATGGGATTAATTAGTCCAGTCACGAGAGATAAATGAACAGGGATGTTTCTCAATGTGGAAAGATATTCTGGTCGGAAATAAATGATTTTACACTTTTAATACGTCCAACCTTATTTAAATGAACCAATACAACTGATTTCACTCAAATAAATTCATCAAAAATGATTACGATTCAACCGAGTTTGAAAATAAAATTGAATTTGTTAAAAAATGTAAACTTTGATTAAAATCGAATGATTTATTTGTTATTCGTCATGTACCGGCAACGGGGCTAAATGGACAGTAAGGGTCACTTTGACAGTTTTTGGGGCTACTTTAACAAAGCGCTAAAATACTATTTTAATGTGTTCGCGGCGGTGAAAAGGTCGAATATTTACGTAAATTGCAATATAGCGAGATTATAGTGGCGATATTGGTCTGGCGCGTGAAATTTCCGACTCCGTAACCTTCAATTTAAGCCCTTTTGGAGGAAATAAAAATGTCGACACCCGGCAAGTGCCGATAGTCGATATTCGTAATTTACTTTCGGGATTTTTATATTTACGTTAATATTCAGTTTTTCGATATTAACGGTAATATATAACACTGATTAAGTTCCTATAATAAAATCCTAGGTATTTCATATTGTTATGTAAAATATTTCCTAAATATGACAATTTTATAGTCAAAATCGTTGTTTTTCATTTAATTCTATATAGAATTCATAAAATATTAAATTTGTCATCAAAATGATGTCAAAAGTAATCATTACGCCTTGGATCTTCGATATAACTTACATTTTAATGCCTTGCCAAAGAAACCCCACACTCGTGGTTACTTTGACATTTCTTTTAAAATATATGAAAAATAGTGGGAAGAGGAAGAGGGGGCTTGGCTTTCTTATACATTTGATAGTCAAAGAACGCATTGTTCTATTGAAGCAAAAAAACTTCCAAACTTCCTGTTCAAAGTAAGCCCGTATGACGGTAACTAATTAAAAATCCGACTGAAGAAATTAGTCTCGATATTTAGATCAGACCGGTCAGTCGAAAGTAAAAAAAGAAGAGAAACACGAGCAGGTGTCTTCGAACGAATGGTACAAAAATATTTAATGCCCGATTCTCGTGGGCGGAGTTGAAGATCGGTGTTCCTAATTTTTTCGGATAGCCCTCCACCCTGCGCGCAACTAAACCGTGCGTGCGTGCCCTGCACGATGCTGTACAATGCCACTCTATTTCTCTGACGCGTATACAATCACGTCAGAGGTATAATCCTGTTAGGAGACGCTCCACTGGCCCGAAGACACCCCGCTGGGTCGAGGGCCGAGGTGCCATGAACGTGCATGCGTATTCTCCCAGCTACGTATTTTGTACAGCCGAGCAAAAGTCTCGTCTCCTTGCTACACAGACGTCCAATCCCATGCTTGATAACCGACAGCCGTGCGGCTTCACAGATTTGAACCAGTTCCTTTTTTATCTTTTTTATTTTTTTTCTGGGATATGAAAAATAGGGAGAAGGTGGGAGAGCGCACTGGCGATACGAAATGGTCGAATTCGAAGAAAAATATTTCAACCGGAAATAGAAATTAATGGTTCATTGATATTTTTGTAGAAAGTAATTTTTAACAATTTCCGAGCACTGAGCCCTTCCTCGTTCCTGACTAAAGAGGACAATCTTGTTTATTTTGCGACAAATGCGACAGCCTCGTTGTATCCGCATTAACCTGCACAGTCACAAACTAACGACACGAGCGTTTCTCTCGTTTCGTCGGAAAGTTTCGGAAAGCCAAAAATCGCCACTTTGAAATTCAACCAGATTAGCGATTATCCATATATACACCGGAAAAATGAATGAGTCTCGTCTCGGCACGTCTGTAACAAACTTCGGTCAATCCTTTTGCCATTGTCAACGACGGAATGGACACGACAGACAGAGAAAGAGAGAGAGAGAGAGAGAGAGAGAGAGAGAGAGAGAGGAAACGAGTAAAATACTGCGAATCGAGAAGGAAAACGAGTTTGCGAGCGAAACGTTGTTTGCGACAAACATAGAGCCATTCTCGAATACTCTGCAGAGGGGTGAAGGGAGATCGACGCAGATCCGACACGAGAGTAATCCTTCCGTAGTAAATTACGCTTTTAAAAGAGCCGGATGGGACGAGGGGAAGGATGGGGTTAAAAGAGTATACGAGGTGGATCATGTGGTTTTCGCAAAACGGGCCCCGAAAAGAGGAGTTGCACTAAATCCCCGTATACTTCTCCTCCCTCGGTGTATTGTGAAGGTCCGCTTGTAAACAAGATTTAGGGATTGGTGTCTTCCTAAGTACCAGCAAAAAAAGTATATGTGATAAGCCCCCACCCCCTCCCACCGCCATCCCTTCCCCCTGCAGTCTCCACCCCCGCCGCCTCGTGCGTCGGATATGTTTTTCCTTGCACCTTTTTATTATTTTTTTTCTCTTCGCGCGTATTCGCGCATCTTCCACATTGTCAAGGGGTTAGTATTTCCTTTCTCCCTCGATAATAACGCGCGCACGCGGTCTCGCTCATCCTTCCTTCTTTCTCTCGTTAGTTTTCTTTATTGTGTTTATACGAAACGTAAAACCGTGAAAAAGCCCGCAAAGAGGATTTCGATGCGAATCTCTCGACGCATATATAATCGCGAAAGGAGACGAGGCACCGGTACTGCGCATACACAAGAGCGTTGTTGCACCTCGTCGAGATCTCGGCCGATGCCGCTGAGCTCTCGCGTAACCTATAATGCCACGAAATACAATATCTTTAATCTCCGTCCCTCCTTTTTTATTTGTGCTTTTTTCTTTTTCGTTGTTCATCGAATATCAAAAATATTCAGGCCAATTCTGGAAATTCAATATTACGCGATCGAGAGAGTTACCCTGACGCGGCCGCTAGAGGCGCTCGCGCTCGTGCGCTGGACCGGAGTGTCGGATTCCGCGATTCGTATTATTTTCCTCTCGTGGAGCGATAGCGACGGCCGAGAGACGAGGAGGGCCGAAGGCGATTATCATAAATGCCAATATTTTAATCCGCCGTTATATATATATATATACATAAAGAGTAAAAGAGCAGACGACGCGTTAGCCGCGGGGCACCGTTCGTTGCGCGCTCGTTCACGTAACCAGATATAAGCTCTGATATACGCACGTCGATGGGGATTGACGGTTTTATCGATCTTGAGTTACCGATCGGCCACGAAACTGGGACGCTCGTGTATGATTTTCTTCTTATAAACTCAGCGTTCTCGTGTCTTCCCTGTAACGCAATCTTCTTTTTTTATCGCGTGTGGAGATGAAAAGAATATTTCGCGATGGGAAATTTGAGAACCTTGAGCTTGCGTCATTAACAATCTCTTTGATGGTCTCGAGGCGATTGTAGATAGCAACAGTAGTGTCGAATAATTTTCTCTAATATTATTATAACGGTTAACTTTGTATGTTGTAAGAACAATGTAATGCTGCAACAATATTTGGGTTAAGGTATTTATTGAATCCATCAACGATTGTGTATAGGATGTAGGGTGAATATGATTTCGAGGAAAACAAATTAAAATAAATCATTGTAATAATTATTCAATTGTAATAACATGAAATATTATGTATTTGGACGAGATGAAAATTAATCAATTTTTGTGCATAGGATGTAGGGTGAATATGATTTCAGAGAAAACAAATTTAAAAAAATCATTGTAATAATTATTCAATTATAATAGCATGAAATATTATGTATTTGGACGAGCTGAAAATTAAGCAATTTTTGTGCATAGGATGCAGGGTGAATATGATTTTGGGGAAAATAAATTAAAATAAATCATTGTAATAATTATTCAATTATAATAACATGAAATATTATGTATTTGGACGAGATGAAAACTAAGCAATTTGTAATCGGATCGATCAATCGTTGATTGAACTGAGTCTTATTCGATTCAAATAGATCGTATCAGTTTAAAATTAACATATATTTTGTTAATGGATCCCTGAAATCGATAACCCAGAGAAGATCATCCTACGATATTCAAAGTCGCTCTCGATAATTTCACCCGTAGCGTAAAGTGATCTCCTTCCGTAATATGCTTCAGAAGCTCGAGCCTTGACATTGCATCGCCTGTAACCGCAGACGCGATTATACGACGCGACAGCGCAAAACGTTATTAATCCTCGACGTCAGCCTCCTCCCAATCGCATCAACGCTTCCAATATTATTCCCCTAATATCATCATACCCCGTTCAGGAAAATTTAACGACAATAGAGAGAAGATAATCATCTTTCATCAAAGGGAGACTGTAAATAGAATCAAAGTTATCCAGATTAAGCGACTAATTAAATTTCTTTAATGTCAATAAATTAATGGTGCTCTAATGAAATCGCACTGAATCGTTCGATATATTCCCAAGTATAATGCTGCAAGCGATTACCGTATTAAAATCCATACAAGAAGGCCAATTTTACGTGTAGCAGGTTTCTTTTGTCCCACAATCAGAGTTTAATCAAGCAGCACATCGGCGGCTGAAACGGGCGGTTGCGTTTTCTTCGAAGAGTCATCGTGTATCGACGATGCACATTTTTTTATTCTTCTACGCAAAAGTCTTCGTAGCCTCGGGGGCGAATATTTCGCTGGCGTAGACGAGTCGGAAATGAGCCGGGCAAAGGGACGAGCTCACGTGGCTCATCGCGTCTTTTTGTCCAACGACCACACGTACCATAATAGAACACCCACGGACTTTTGGTTATGCTCGACGAGAGAGCGTGCAATGACTATGAAGATCTCACAGATAGGCTGGTGCACGCTCCTGGTACGCTGAGACTCATGGAACGATGGATTCGCGAGAGAGACTCGACTGTATAGGCGGATTTCACGAGGAAACCGCGATGGAATCCCCGGGAATTACTCGGAATATTCTCCCTTGGAATTTCCCCGAAATGGTCCATAGTACAACGTTTTGGGTTCCTTAGTGACCGGACAATGAGTTCTATTCTTATACTCAAATCCTCTCTTCTCTTTGTTAATACACCGCGTGCGGATTTGAGATTTTTGTTTCAATTTTTTCGTTTTATTCCATATTATTCTATTTCATTTTTATTTAAATTCTTCTTTCGTCTTTACGAACAATCGAAATTTGAATACTTTCAAGAAATGAGGGTGATTTGGGTATATTCCTGGTATATTCCATTTATTTTTTGATTAATATTTAAGTAATAATTAATTTTATATACATAAAGTATATTACATTTATTTTCTGATTAATATTTAAGTAATAATTAATTTTATATACATAAAGTATATTGCATTTATTTTCTGATTAATATTTAAATAATAATTAATTTTATAATTTGGTAAAATGGCGAGATTTTGATGAATGATGAAATATTTGTTAGTGATCGACATGGACTCGTTCCCTTCCATCCTCGATATTGCGATTTCAATCAGCGTATCGACGTCCATTAACGACCGTAATATCAATTTAACTTTGGCCACGTTGTACCATCCCCGCTTCTCGAAAATAAACCCCGGAGTGAAATAAAAAAACAAACAAAATTCCGAATGACTCGTTATAAGTGGTCTCGGTATTAATTTAATCGTTTTAATCATTCCTCGTGAGCTCTTCGGCAATCTCAATTCCCCCTCAGCATCGCGATAAGAAACGTCCGGGATGCCAGAGAAGGCATCTACCGCTTCGATCAAGATAAGCCCGACTATATACCGATCTCGACATAAAGTAATCTCTCTCTCGTCGTCGCGGCCACTTGCATCGTCAGAGATTCGTACCAAAAGGAAGATAAACCAGTGACGGGCGAGAGTAGCGAGTGTTCGAACAGACATAACCTCTGAAAAAGGAAAAAGGAAAATCCAACCCTACAAAAGCCCTCGATCGTTTGACTCGCCCTGTACATTATCTGCACAAATACACAGAGATACGTCGAACATTACGTTGAAAAGAACATTATTTCTATTCCCGAGCTTGAGAGAGGAAGAACTGGTTCTCTCTTTTACTCCGATTGCCGAGGCACGAAAGAAAGAGAGAGAGAGAGAGAGAAGGAACAAGAAGAACAAGCACGCGCCGCGCGTGCCACTCGCGTGTGTCACGTGTGCTTCCCCCTCCCCTTCGACCCCTGCCGCTCGAATGAAAAGCCAAGCGCGGCACGCGGTGAGAGAGCGAGAACGAGCGCGGCAGCGACCCGCGGTACATGCAGCGCGTAGTGTTCTCGCGGTGGTGGCGGCGGCGGCGGTGGCGGCGGCAGCGAGATCTGGGTATGAAGGAGAAGCGAGGCGAGAATAAGAGACCCCGCGCGCTCTTGCATCGAGAAAGGGAGCTAAGCAGAGGAGTGCCGGCATGAAACATCGAGGAATGCAACTGTACCGTGCACATACGTACGCTAATGTTTCCATCTATACAGTAATATTCTCCTTTCTTACTTTCATTCGCATTTATCTCTATATTTCCCTTTCTCTCGCACCACGGCAGACTTACCGAAGAGCTCTTGGAGTTCTCGGGGCGGATTCCGCCCGAGATCCGCAACGAGAATGCTTCTCCTCCCCTTCCAACCCCCCACCCCTTCGCGTTATCTCTATCTTTCTCTTTCTAGTGAGGTAGCAATTCGCGAATCCTCCGACTCGGATTCGTGGAAGCACAGGGCAGAACACACCGGGGAACATGGAGCGAGCAAGAGTAGGGGCATCGAAACAGCAGCCAGCAGCATCTCTCCTCATTATTCCGCAAGGCTGGTCAGACAGCAGCACCAGCAGCGATTCTGCGTTCCTGCATATACATAAATATCTATCTATATACACATACACATATATATATGTAGATATACATGCACGAAAACTCAGCCACCTATATACATCCTTCGTAATGCAACGCCGAGATCAGGTACAGCACCGTGGGAAGCCTTGCTTGCGAGGCACGTATAGCCTCTCTTTACAGTCTATACCACGGCCGTGGAAATGCTAATGTTATGTGATTGCGTCTCGACCGCAAGCCACCAGATAAATACATATACATGCAGCCTGTATATATATATTTATATATAAACGTGTGTACGTAGTTATGGTATGAAATTGTTATATACTTATGTGTTATATGCATATGTAATAGTCATCATAGTTGAAATTGTACGGAGAACGATGCACTATAGGCTCGTTTGAAATTAACACATTTTATCTATACCATATGCAACGAAATATATATTTTTCATTATAAGAAAAAAAATTTGGTTAAGCCAGAGGGAGGTTCTGATACGCGATGGGAAACTAAAGAAAAAGATGTAAATGTTAAAGTGTCGAAATGAAAGATTTTTGTCTTTCTTAATTCTATGCTCTAGTTCTCATCCGCCTCGTCTAATGTCCATAATAACAGACCCTCGGGAGCTTCGAACGCTTCAATTATTAAAACGTGGAATCTACTTGCCATGGGATTAAACGCCCCCGAAAATTTTCTCGTGCGATTCACTTCGATGATTTTATCAGTTCCAACGCGCAAGCCTCGGTCCTCTCGCCCACATTACGCTTTGGAGAAAGAACTGCTGGACCAGGATCTGAGAGTTGATCGAGCGCGTGTGGCTATTCGCTTGAAAAAAGTGGCTGAAAGAACAGATCTTAAGAGACAGGTGAGATGAGAAATTTTTACGTCTAAAAGGTCGGGCTTTCTCTCTCTTTCTCTCTCTCTCTCTCCCCATAGTCGTACGAGATATTTTAATAACACCGAGCTTCGTTCCAATCTCGATAATTACGGGTTTTAAAAACGGTTGTCAAACCGGCGGCCGGACCATTCGTAACGCGGAATCAGACGCGGGGAGACCCTTGTCCCGATGACAGGCATGCGTAACACTTCATTTTACGAGCCGTTGGAGATTTCTTTCCAATTCTCTTTATATTATATAAATATATGTATAATATATAATAAATATGTATATATAGTTCGTGATTTCACTTCTTGTAATTTAAATGACTCACAAACGGGTTAATTTCAATAAATATAATGAGATACAAAATATTTGTTGTTTAACGAAACGACCCACACAAATATTGAAGTAATAAAATTAATAAATTTCATCTCAATGTGCACCTCGAATGTAAAAATTTACCGTGTACCTATCAAATTTTTGATCGCGAGGCAAATGATTGCACGACGAAAAGTTTTGGATCTTCTGGTAGATTTGGCTCAAGAGCGAAAGAAGATGACCCTCGAGGGTTTCGTGCACATAGACACGAATACATCAACGTATTCTGGTATACAGTCTCGCGGATATATCCGGTTACTAAGCAAACCCGGTGCTTTTCAAAATCAATACGAGGCTCCGGGCGAGAGTTCGTAACGTGTCATTACCGGGCGTGTGGAGAGAAGTGTATCGATAAGGGAGGTGTTGAGAGGGCTGATCGCGAGATACGGGACGCTGGACGTGTTGTCTTCAATTCTTTCTTTTTTCGTTCCATCGAATATTTTTATTTTCATATTCGAGGTGCGGAAGACCGCAGTTACCCCTTTGATTGCGAGGTGTGAAACATCCCGGCTGTGTTTCGAAATCACATTTTGGACAGTTCGATCGATCGTTTCTTCGGGTGTTGCGATTTCCTTCGTTCGACAAATCGATCTCGACCTTGTTCGAGGAATGAAAGTTTCGATCATAACACGCGTCGTGTCCATTATTTCGTTTTTGCCTTTTATTTTTCGTTTTTTTAATTTATAGAAAAAATTGAGCTTAGTACGGCAAAGTTTCTCAGACCGTCGAGAAATTTCGGCAACGGGGCTACATATCAGGTGCGGTTTCGGTCCGTTTCGTTCGCGCGCACCGTGGAATTATAATACCCATACCCCCCTTTTCTAAAACCAACATGTAATTATCTCGCCGTCCCTTATTTCGCAATTTTTGCCTGGCGTGTGTTTTACCTTGTTGAACACGTTGCGAGCCGACAATATCGTTGTATACGTACACAACGCTATGACCAATACCACGACGAAGACCGAGCGATGATAACCGATATTTACATGGCAGGTGATATCAATTACCGGCCGAGAGGCGCCGCGAAAATTTTTGCAAACGAGTGTGAGGCTGTGCGTGCGTGTGAAAGAGAGAACGATGGAACTAGAGTACGAGAGGAGATATAGCGATACCTGTTTTGATAGGAGAGGGGAAAAGCGACCCATCACGAACTTCCGAATGTTTTCGAAGAGCGTGGCTCGAGTTTGTATACACGCGAATAAACGAGAAAGACTTGCGAACTCGTCCAACAATTTTAACAGCACTCGTTTCGCTACCTCGAGATAAAGAAAAAGTCTCTCATTTTAGTTCGTGCTCGACTCGTAAGTCTGTTGATTTACGGAAGCCTCCACTCGAGAACAGAACCCCTGTTTCGTCCTGCCAACGAAAACATTTTTGCACAGCCCCACCAGCCATCGGGACACGAGTGGTTTACGTTTTTTCAAAATTCCCACTGTTATCCCATCCTTCTCTTTTTTCCCTCTCCCTCTCGCTCTCATTCTCTGAGTTTTGCTACTGGGAAAATAAATAAAGCACTGTTTCGGTAGTTGGTTTCCATCCAGGCTGTTAAACGTTATTCGGAGCAAATGGGAATTAGCCGGAACAAAAAGGCCGACACGCACGCACACATAGTCCTAACAACATACGAGAAATCTACATGTGCAAACTCGGCTTACAGGGCCGAAGTAAACACAGGTGGAAACATTTTTCCCGTTGTTGCAAACTGCCGAAATTCGGGATCACCGGAGCGTAAAAAAAATCACGATTCGCACCGTCTGTTTAATTAACATTAACAAACTTTTTTGATGAGTTTTAGTCGAGCCAAATGAAATTTGTTAATTAGTACCAAAACTTATTTATATTTTTCACGAATTTTATTTTAAATGAAATAAAAATTTAATTCACATTGAGGCAACCATTTATTTCACTGTCTGCAAACAAAATTATAATGTCAAATTAACTTTTGCCCTGGCGCGTATCATATATTTTCGGACGAAATTTATTTCGCCGGAATAAAATTATTGTCAATAGAAATTACACGATAATTTTATTCACTCGACCGACTTTGTCACCGTGATGTACAATAGCTACGAAAATTCGTATATATAAATATCCGAGTCTGCAGAACATAAACACGATATATATAGTACACAAGACTAGCAGAGGGAACGATTACTTTGTATTAGACTGCTCATAATCTCGCTCACAGTCGTACTCGGACAATCGTTCCAAACTTATACGTTTTCAGAATGAGTGTGGAATGTTTCAAGGACGAATTTGCACAACTTCTTCAGCGTTTCGTCACACCGACCAACGTAATTATCAATATATTTTCGATATTCGAGATGAAATTGGTGCTCTCGACTTAAAAATATCAATAATAATTTAATGAAAAGTGAACGTGATGTGACAATTTTTATTTTTCGCGTCAGGACACCACTGTCTCGTCGATCATTACACCATTAACTCACCAAGACGTACTCAATGCTGTTACTGAGGTCCTAAGTTCGAAACTAGACATTACTTTAGTGAATCCGATTCCGGACGACGTTAAAACACCAGCGACTGGAATAATCGTCACGACACCCGACGCTCCTGACATACCGAAAGTCAACGTAGCAGTTTTGACAAATGGCCATATTCCTGGAAGGTGCGTGTTAATATATTAGCAGAATTTTTGTTTTGTATATTTTTCTTGATATACGAAAATGCTGGAAAATTGATAGATTTCGATCGTTCGACACACTCACGTGCGAGAGCCTCAAAGATTCGGTTGTCGAACAGCTAATGCTTCCCGAACCAGGTCAATTAGAAGCTAAGATTATCGATAATGTCGATAGCGGAAGCACCGATACCCAGGTTGAGCGAGCCGATGAAAAGGTTAACAATTAATTATTAATTTTGAATTATCATAATATTTTTCTTTAAGCACAGCTCGCAGGTCAAGATTTTGACTCTTTGTCAGGATCTTACTTTTGTTAAGGTGTATTTTCATATAAGACGTTGATAAATTGGAAAATTGGCAATATATTTTGATTATTCTTCCACATAATTACACATATGTTATCAAGTTTAATCAGCAGGTGATATCGAAATCGAGTCCGTCAGTGAACGCGCTGTCTCGATCAGATACTTTCGTGCGTGAGCATGAACAGGTCAGTGAATTGAAGAGCAACGAGTCGAAAGAAGAAAAGTTCCACTCCGTCGCAACGATCGATGCTGGCAATGGCGAGGTCTCACTAGACGATCTTCACACAGCACCAGAAATTATTAAAAAAGTCAAGGGTCTCAAAGATTCCGTGAATCAAATGATGAACCAAGTCGTCGACATAGAGGCGAGCAAATTTTCCTCAACTTATTACAAACACTATCCTCCGAGAAAAAACAAATAATATGTCTTCGTGGGTTTTTTTAGAAACTTTTGCCTGGCAACAATCGTCCAATTCGTCGTCTGTCAGCAATGGGCAGTTTCCCCGGATTGAATCGCACTTCTGGAATTACGAAAACGACGCAACGTTCGAAAATGACACGTAGATCGATTTCTGCATTCCCAGGGACACCGACGTCCTCGAGATTGAGTCCCGGCAATTGCAAAAACGACACGGATCGTCGTAAGAGCACTTCGGTGATGTCACTGGCGAATACGAACGGCACGAAATTATCGATACCGTCGACCTATCGTTCAGTCAGCTCGGGCTCTTTGTTGGTAAAAAAATCCCCCCTATCCTACTCAAGTCCAAAAAATGGATCTCTTATCCCAAGCGTTAAGAAGCAAAAAACGCCGCCCGCATCCTCGCCGATGTTGTCCCTTTTGAGCGACAAGAGCGAGGGACGGAAAATAAAAAATCCAAAATATGCGCATATTCAAAGTACTATATCGACGCATGGTACTGCACTCGGTAAACGCAAGGCGAATTAACTTTACTTTTGCATGTTTTTCGAACGTTAATTTGCGTTGTTAGAAAAACTTTTTTTTCTTCTCAATCGTAAATATGAGGAATATTTCAATGAGTCGTAAAGACACAAAAAATGAAATATCAACCCTCGCTGAGATAAACAAATTATGTTCACTTATTTATACCAGTACCACGAACTTATTGATTACACTTCGAATCAATTCAGAGCAATTACTATGAACCCGGGTCTGTAAGGAGCGCCCCTAAATTTTTATCGAGCATTATACAATTTTTTTTAAATACAAAATTCTGTTCGCTTTTTCGAAATGACGATGAAATAAAAATATCAATAAAATTGCGAAATTGGCGGTCAAATTATTATTCGGGCGAAAATTAGTTCGCAAAATCCACAGTGGCATCGAATCCCAAATTTTTATAATAACCAAGAATCTCTTTCCCAGAAATTTCCGAAATTTATTCCCGACACGCGCATGTCGTAGTACAAAATCTCATCCCAGGCTTAATTTTTTTTTAAATTCCCTCATAAACCAAATAAACCTCGCGCTTTACTTTTTGCTCGTTCTCTTTTCTCGAAGCTGAAAGTCAGTGCACGATCGTTCCTCCGTCACGGCTCTCGGGCTGGGCTCAAAAGCCGATGGTGTTCTCGATAACTACCGTGTGATGCCGATGTCGACTTTACATGTGTACACGTGCATAAATGTGTGTGTGTGTGTGTAAGGTTGATCATCGCGTCGCACCGCCAAGAACAAATAATAAGTTTCGTGGCCTCGGGCTACGCGTTCGAACATTCGCCGGTTCTCTCGGGCGCGTTTTCTGCTCGGCCGGTGCTTCGCTATCTTAGCTCAAACCCAATCTTCATCGTCTTATTTCGAAGCGAAGGAAGAGTCGAACACACGCACACACGCACATACAGACGCACACACACATGAAAAAAATCGTAGCTATCGCAATTTCGAAAAATGGTTGTCCCGTCATCGAAAATGGGCCCTGAGGACGCGCGCTTCTCACCCTTCGCAGCCAAGAGGGTGAGCCAAAAAGGAAGACGGAGAGCGAGAGAGAGAGAGAGAGAGAGAGGCAAAGAGATCCTTTGCCTGTGCTCTCCTTTGGAATAGATTACAGGGCGCTCGGTCTCCATCGTATTACGGTGTTGGTTTTCGAGCCTTTTGTGTTGAAAAAGACACGTGTAATCATCCCCCATCCCCTGTTGCCTCCTCTGATATTCTCCCTACCGGCGAGGAGCAGCAAACGCCCCTCCTTCGTATAACCACCGTCGCACGGAAAGCAGAGCAGAAGCAACCGATCTCGCCACCCGAACGTCTCACGTCTCTCGCCTCTCGCCAACGCTGAGACGAGAACGAGAGGTTTCAAACTTCGCTCCCTGGGGGTGATGCCGTGAGTCGAACACGGTGCATGGTGAGCAATTCTTCGTTTTTTTTTCTTCCGACCGAACGAAGAGTCTCGTCGCGTCGTTTTTACACACTTTGCATATGTAAAAAGAAAATCATCAACGCCAGACGTACGTCTTGGCCGCAGTGTCGGGGTGGTCATGATTTTGAACGAAGCGATATTCAACATCCGGTCGGGGCTTGCTTAACTAATGGACACGATGTTTGCTCTTCGTGTTGGCGATTATTGTTGATTTTTTTCTTTTTTTTTGTACGTATTTTGGTATGGAAGAATTTACGATAGAGAATTTAGATAGAAGGAAGGTAGAGATAGCGATACGTTCGACGAATTTTTATTTTTCATTGAAATATTTATTTTACCGCTGAAAAATTGAATATTTTTATACTAAAACGTTTTTTTTAAATGCGGAATATTCACACCGTCGAGAATCGCCCAAATACGCGTCTCTCTCTCTCTCTCGACGAGGTGAGAGGTAAATTAACGAGGCGTCAAAAAGCAACGGGGTGCGAAAATTTTCGTGTGCGCAAATTTTTGCACACAGCAGCTGCGACAAATCAAGCGAAACCTCGAAACGCGAGATGATTTCTCGTCGGCACTTTTGGACAAATAAGACACAGGACTCGAGGGACAAATTTCGACCGCGTTCGCGCTCTGTTATTTATGATTTATTTTCCACACTTTGTCTTTTTTTGTTTTTGTTTTTTCGCCATTTCTCGCGAGGACTCGTCGCGTTGAGGCAAAAGCAACACGTTGCACTGGCACCTCGTTTGTTTTCACCGACGTAAATGACCAACGAGGGGCCGCTTTTTTATCGCGACGTTATCCAGTATGTTTTTGAAAGATGCGAGCCCCCCACTTTTTTGTCATCCCTGTCTCTCTCCCCCGGGGCACCGGAACGTCTCTCATCCTTCTTTGATATATTTGTGTGCTCGTTATGATTCTTGAGTTACAACAAGAAGAAAAAAGTAGTTCTCACCTACCAAATTATTTCCGAATCATGAAACTAAATGAACCAGGCGTTACGAATTTTTCATAAACGACAAAGTTCTCTGAAGAAAAAATTGTATGCGACAAAAAGAATAAACGATGTAATTTGAAAAAAAGTCTTCATTGAAAAATTTGATCAAACAAATTTAATTTGATTTTTTTAATTCCATAAAACTCAATTAGCCAACTTTTAATTTGCATCGATTTATATTTTACGAGTGTCAGGTAATCAGCAAACTATTCATTCGTGATGTGAAACATCTCATCACTAAATAAAAAAAAACGCCTCGCCCCTTAATTTTCCATTTTCAACTGGTACTCATAATGGTACGGCTCTAATATTACGAGCCATCTCTCGAGATCGTGAGTCTGATAGAATTCACTGTCGGATCTCCATCAACCAGAGATAATGAACTCTCTAATACTAGTTCATTGGGTGATCTTTCACCCGTCGAAATTCAAGAGAAACTACATATATACGCATGTATACATATATATCTCTAATCGCAGACTCACTTATTCCCCACGCGAGAAACGATCGTACGGAATATACGTAGAGAGTTACACTCGCGGCATTCACCACTTCGGATGATGATCGATGAGGGCACAGGTGTCAAAGTACCGCCTAAAAGCGCTTCATAATTAACGGTTAGGATACTAATCGACACCGAGAGAGAAAGAGAACGAAATCGAGAGAGAATGAAACGCGATGTATTCGAGAAGAAAAACATATTCTCACCTATTAGTATAACGATTAACGATATGTATATATATATATATATATATATATAAATCTACTCGATCATATATGTATGTACATATATATATATATATAATGATAAACCATCACGAAAGTAATTTCGTGAACGACCGTTACGTGCGATCATCTCTATCGTAGATATTCTCGTCCATTCCCTCTCGGACGTTATGCGAGAATGAGTCCTCGAAGTGCTCAGTTCGGGGTCTCTCCGCATGCCCTCCGTAATATAAAACGAAACCGTGAATAGCGATAAGCTCGAGGTGGAGTCGGGTTAACCACGAACTAGATTACTCCATTATCTCGCCGCTCACTTTTGTGAATATAATGTAGCGGTACTATGCTTGTATATACGTACAAATCGACGATGTAACGAGCTATCTCTGCAAGAAATACCACAGACATTTTTTTTCCACTCAAAGTATCTGCATCGCACTGACTTTAACTGTTTGAGTACGACGTGTTTTGCGCTGGTCCTCGAGGTGATCGAGAATGTTATTTTGAAGTATGTCTATATCGAGTAGAATTTTTGTTTTTATTATAGGAACGATGAGAAGGTGCGACGACTATAGGCGATCGGTTCTCGCACCCTTCGCGAAAACTTTCGGTGCGCCAAAGAAGATCTCGGCGCGCGGTATACGGATATAGACGCCGTCGGCCACGCTTCGAGGATGAATTTGTTCGCGATCAAACAACGCGTAGTTAACAATTTTCGATGGTCAACGGTGATTCGGTGTCGGTAGAGAGACATGCGGGAGAGAGAGAAAGGACACGAAAGAAAGAGAGGAACGAAAGGGTGGAAAGATTGAAGAAACGCGTTTCTCTCGCGCTCTCTCTCTCTCGCTCTTCATCGCTGTTTTTTCGTGAGCTGAACCCAAGAGTAGATACGGTCCCGGGGGTTATTCGTCTGCGTTTAGGGACGCAAGGTGTTTCGTGGGTTCTCGTCTCGAGTATGGGTATATGTATACGCGCATCTTCTCGTTCTCGCGCATTCTGGCCGCGCACCGCTCGCGGGCCTTCGGGGCCTAATGTACGCATACACGCGATCGAGCCGTGAAAGTCTGTGTATGATTGAGTACGGCCCCGGGCCTGCTTACACAGTTACGCTGTCGCTAGCGAGGAGCGGGGGAAAGGCTTCAGGGAAAAGACTTCGCGTACGCAGGCTGCCTTAGTACGCTCGATTGTAAAGGTTTAAAGAAGAGCAAAGGACGCCGAGACTTCTCTCTTCGAGGGAGGGAAAGAGGATGAAATTCGAAACGACGATTTTACTAATTTTTTTTCTCTTATTTCGTATTTTTTGGAAGAAACTAACAGATATTTTTTGGTGATCAATGTTGAAGAGGAGCGATTGATACGTGTGTACTTAAAGTAAAACTGTAATTTGTACACTACGTCGTGGAGTAAAAATCTGTACTTTTGGTATGTGCACAAGGGGTGATTCAAAATTTGAATATAAATCGTTCTCTTCGTAAAAAGTTGGCGAAGCCAGGTTTGTTCGCGGTCGAACGGAGATATTTTCACCTGTATTTGCCTCTGTCTTTAAGCCAAGTTTGCACATCGGCCACTCGTGTATGTATTTAGTCGAAGGAGGAAGGCTTTTTTGTTCCGGCTAATTCCCATTCGTTTTCGAGCGACGTTTAACAGCCTCGATGGAGACCAACCTACCGAAACAGTGGTTTATTTATTTTCTCATGAGCGAGAGAGGAAATGGGCTTTCGGTGAAATCCGTAAACCACTCGTGCCCCACACACAAGGTCCGTGCAAAAATGTTTTCGTAAGCTGTGCCCCGGTATAAAGGGTTTTCGGCCTCGAGTGGAGGCTTCTGTAAATCAACAGACTAGCGTATACAACAGATTATATGAGAGAACTTCTCTCTCTCTCTCTCTCTTGCTCTTTCTCCAACTGACAAGCAGACCGTAATAAAAATTTGGTCGGAATGTGTATGTAATGTTCGAAGCCTGTACTCGAGTTACGAAAATACAGGGGATTAACCGAGAGAAACAGAGAGATGAAGAGATGGGAGTGAGAAAGAGCAGTGGTCAAAAAGTTGCACTCATGAACGTCTCGTAATTACCGGTTTTGGACAAACAAAGCCTATGTTCGAGATTTTGTAATTTTTGCGGCAAGATAAGTTTGCCTACATACATATGCGCAGCATGAGGAGATATTATGCCGAATCCTATATATACATATCTATCATCTAACACGCGATAGTTTTTTTTTCTAAATACTAGGACGCACGAAATTTTTAATTCACGAGCCCTGCAGAGCCTTCTGGGATCCCGACGGACGTTATACACTCTTGAAAAAATATTTTTATGACCTTACATTAAGCAATTTTTCATTCGGGAGATAAATTTTTTGTGTTAATGGCAATTACGCCTCGAGGAGTGAATGCAAAAAAGTCTCGAACGAATTTAACCTTCGTTGTATAAATATTCTGAATCCGGCTATAAAATTGTATATCGCGATACCTATATAGTATCGAATGTAAGCTTTCGGTAGTCGAGACATGCAAAACAGTCAATCGCCCTCGTTACGAGAAAATATATTCTCTTTCTCGTTACAAGATAATTGGAATGGGATATATGAGCTCGATGGTTTGTCAAAAAAATGAAGAACACGGAGGGAGAAAAAAGAAGATTCTTATTAGTCTCGTATTTTCACATTGCCGAAGAGAATATGTATTCGGAGAAAATTTTTTCTCGTGTGCTCTACCAATTATCCCCTTTTGCTGGTTCGTATATAATATACCATGTACCTATACATATATATGTATATGGTATAACGAAGGTTATCGTTCGTGGGTCCAGCACGAGATCTCTTCGACCTAGAGGCTTCTCTCTCTGACTCTGCGAGAGAATTAGAGCGTCTCTGTGGATATACATGATAAATCTCCCTCGGGGGAAAAAAAACTAGCAGCCCCAAAAATATATGCACGTCGAGATGGATGGGTGGAGTGCAAGGGCGTTGCCGCAACCACTCACTTTCGTCTCAGTTTGTTTCTCGAAGAAAAAGGAAAAGAAGTAAGAGACGCGACCAAGAGAAAAAGAAAGACGAACTCAAACCTCGTGCATATGCACACGCCTTGTTCTACCCCTCTCTCCCTCCCACTCCCTCTCTCTCTCTCTGACGTTCGACTTTTCGTTAATTTTTTAGTGATTGAGCGATTACGAGGAGGCGTATCTCCTCGTCAGTCAAGACTATGAAGAGGATCGGCGTATGCAGATCATCGATGCGCCTGGTTGAAAAATTCTGTTCGAGTTCGTTCTATAGAGAATTTTTTAAATAAATTACATAAAACGCACTCAATTTTTTTAACGAAACAGATTTTACGTTTAATAAAATATATTTAATTAGACAAATTGAACAAGTAAACCCTCTCAAATTCATTTACGCCAAAACAACTAATTTTATTTTACTAAGAAAATATTCTTTTTTTCTTATTCGACGTAATTTGTTCGCAGAGGAGCATTAGCACCCGGTATTGAATTAAACCAAAAGCTTTTACAAGCTTCGACCTTCCTTAGTTAAGCAAGAGTATCCTGGCGATTTTGACAAACGTTCCTAGCAAAACATCGAACGGACGATAATTCTTTTTGCCTCCTTGCTTCGACTAATTTTCGTCTTGTTCGACGTACGAATGAAAGGGTTCGCCGCGTCAGTTTCGGTAGGGCATGTCGATGGAAGCCTACAACAAAGAACGAAGGCAGAGAGACCTCCTTAAATATTTATTATTTCAGTCACCGGATGTCCTCGCACAAGACTCGCACCAACAGTCGAACATCTTCCATCGGTGTCGTCGCGCCAACTTCACCAAACGAAAAACCCTCGATGGTCCTTCGTCCGAAGGACCAAAAGGATATACGTCGGCGCTTCTATCTTTATTTTTCGTCTCTCGATGCTGACGTGGTCTGTTCTGTCCCAAGAAGAGACACTCGAGCGAGAAGCGCTTTGCTGGCCACTCGGGGGTGAGTCACCCCCTCCCCTCACCCACCGTCGAACATCGTCATACCCTCGCAGAGGCATCTTGCACGAAAATCCTCGACCGGCGTTTGTTTGAAGTTCGCATGGGGATGGCTGTTTGAACAGCGGCCATTGTTTTGCATCCGTTCTTCCTTATCCCATTCTTTTTTATTCCAAGCTTTTCTTGCCCCTCCCTCGGCTCCTTTTGCATTCTCGGGCGAGAGTGCTACCGCAACGCGACGAAATTGCACCGCGCGTACGTGTCCGTGTGTCCGTGCGTATCTCCCCGAGAGCGTTGTCGCAGTTTCAGATAAGCCCCCAGAATCTCCCCTTCATCCCGGCTGCACACACACACACACACACACACACGAAAGTTATAGAGCCATAGTCGTAAGGAAACACACAATCCTCCGGTCTTGGAGACTCGCGAAAAGCATTTTTACGACTGCTTTTACGAAATCACGTTTGCACGTATCCTTACGCTCGCGGCTTATCGCTCACATTCCCAAAGCTATATATATGTATATACACGTGTATTTCTCTTTAAGAATACATTGAGATATATATAAGTGTATATTCACACCGATACTCTTCGTCTCCCGCGTCGGGCCAAGCGAAGGAACAAAAAGAGAAATGCACTTATGATAAGATAATGTAATTATGAGAATATCTTTACTTTCACGATCGTGCCAATGGAATCTGCAAATAATCTTACGGATAACGCGGCGACACGTCGAACGTGCGTGTATTTGTCACCGAGGAATTTATCGAGTCGAGGATCGTCGAGAAAATTGAGACGTCTTTTTCTCGAAGAAAGGCCGAATCGTTTGGAAATTCATCCTAATCCCATGAACGTGCGTCATCCCTCTCTTCTTCACACCCTTGACGTAAGCCTTAGAAAGAAAGAGACAGAGTACTTTGACTATTTATTTGTCTAATATTTGACTTTCGCCAGATTGCACGGTTCGGTCTGCCGAAACGAGAGAGTAGAAGAGAGAACGAGGGCCCACCGCCAGCACAAGCGAACGAAAAGCTTGTTTGCAGTGTCCGCGTCTCATCTCTGGCACTCGCGTTCTCGGGGCGAAGTGCGCGCGTTGAAGCGCCGCCGTACTCATGATTCTCTCCCTTCGGAAAGGTACCGGGCAGGTTGATTTAGGATTTAAGGATTTCTCTTTTGGGGTTTGTTATTCAAAGATCACGTGGATAAATATCCGCGTTCACTACCCCCCCCCCCCCCCCCCCCCCCCCCGCTCACCCCACATCTAATCACAACTTTCGATTCCCGCCAGGATCAAATTTCATTTTATCGATTCTCCGAATAACATTCTCATTTGAACGATTAAGTTTATCACTCTTCAATAGCGTTTCAATCAAAATCCATTCGGATCGTGTTACTGAAATTTTGTTTAGACATTTTTTTAATATCTTTTTCGTACACAAAGAATCCGTTACGTACGTTTTTTTTGCAAAACTATGAATCCCGCAATAAGCGTTCGGCTCCGGTCTCCCGCGGTGTATACGAAAAACTGTAACCGGGCGGATACGTCGAAAGTCCCCCGTAAAACCGGTGCCCGCGTAGTCGGATAGTCTTTAACTGACCATTACACCTGAATGGTCCTGCAGCTCGTAAAATGGAAAAAAGGGCCGAACCCGGTCCTTGATCCGGCCGACCCACTTCCTGTGTGACCCGAGAGCACAGATATATATCCTACCGCTAATACACTATAGCAGTGTAGATTTCTCCGTCTGTTGGCTCGCTGCGGGTCCACCGTTTCTGTAACGGACAACGGTAATAATGACGACTGCCAAAAACGCCCTTTCATCATTTTCTCGTTCTGCGCCGACCGCAGACTCCGATCAAAATACCAGTTCTCGAAACCAACATCGAACCTACCAGTTTATTTCAATCTCTCGTCATTAGCTCGCGTACGAAATTGGTCCTACAATATTTCATTACCATTTTTATACTAGAGATAAATATTACGCACACTCGGCGTAACACGAGAATCGAAATAATCCTCCGCTGAAAAACATCACTCCGGTTGGATAGAGTGCGGTATTCTTCTTCTGAAAAGACAGAGGAAAATCTCGAAACGAGAAAACGTCAAGACGTCCGGAAGATTTTCTCGTTTTGCACAAGCGAAGAGGGAGAGAGAGCGGGGGAAAAACAGACAAGGGAATATCGCCGTAGGCAAGTCTTTCCGCGACGTGACTGCACTTTTTCCCCGTCTTCCTCTTCTTCATTTTCTCTCCATCTCCGGGAGCCTCTCTCGGTACGAGCGAAATATATCTCGTACCAAGACCAGCCTTCTCTCTCTCTCTCTTTCTCTTTCTCCTGTGTGCCTCTCGCAGATTCGTCCTGTCTGTGCAAACCGCACGTCACTTCCTCGTACACTTTTCTACGCTGGATCAGCATCACTATAACCTCTCGTGGACCCCGACGAACGTTACGAACATTTTACGGGGACACCAATCTCCGTAGTAGGCACTTTTTTCTATTGTCCGTGTAGTATAATCGATCGACCGTGACGTTCGACAAGTTTTCACGTTTCTTATATTCCCATACCTTCGAGCGCGTATATTTTTCGCGCATTCCTTCTCCCTCTCTCTCTCTCTTCTTTCGTTGCTTATTCGCTCGTTTTTTCTCGCGCAGGATCGTCTCGATGTCGACTCATGCGTAAATCGCCGTCTTCCAGTGAATAAAAGCGCGTGTCCTCTCGACGAATCGTTCGTTGGACGCGTGCTCCTCTGGATCTCGCCACGTACGTACACCACAAATGGAACTACGACGATCGGATGTTCCAACGACTCTTTAGTTCTCTCTTTCATCTCTCTTATTCTTCTTCTTCGTCATCTTCTTTTTCGTCGACTATCTCGCGGTCATCCTCGATTCCGATCAATCATCTCGACCGGTCCAAGCAGCGTGGGATCTTGCGTCGCGCGTTCTCCGACTCTCACAGTGATCCCGTTCTACGCGTGTCACCGTTCGAAAATTCGAAAAGGCTCGTAGCGTTTAGTCGAACCGTATACAGACGTATGTATTTTCGTTGAGCCGGGAGGGTTGGCGCTGCTCGGTGACATAACGCCGTTAGGATGAACGATACGAAGGCTTGAATGGCCATTGACGCTCTCACGACTGTCTATATATATGTCACTGTGTTAAAACGCGAAGGCGGCTCGTAGGCAAGGCAAAGGCACCACCTTTTCCGCCCTTCGCACGAATTCATCCTTTTTCTCGAAGAAAAAGGAAAACGTCGGAGCGTAAACGAGATGGAGAGAACACGCGGTTTCCCCAAGACTCGATTCATCTCGTCTCTCTCGCTTGACGCGGCGTTCCCGTAGATTCTTTTATAGGATATGCTGTATATGGAGTATATTCCAAAAGGAGAGCCATGGACCATTCGCAAAATGTACAGTAAAGATGCTTTGTCGTGTCTTGTTTGCTCAAGGGCTGTTCCGGAAGAATTATTGGACCCGATGGAAAAGTCTTGGTCCATGCTTATACATAGATATACGATGAACTAGAGTTATATATTTCTTCGTAGCTCAATTCTTTCTTGGCTAGACTCTGGACCTCTCGTTCTTCCATGCTGGATCGCGCGTTCGCCAACGCAGGTTGGTGGGGGTAACGGTCGTGTGGCGTTTTTCGTACGCGTGTGTTTATTTAGGATCAGCATCGCATTCAGCCCACTCGGAACGTCACTCTTCCTCCATCTCTGTTTCTCTCTGTCGCCCACTCTCTCTGTCGGATATATAATTCTCAGAGAGAGGCGATCCCGAGGAAATCCCTTCGGTGAAACGACTATGATGTGGATTAAGGGCCCACCGGAGGTTCTTTTTCCCCGGTGAGGAATTTCGTCGGGGATAAGCGGTTGTGTTGGCCATTCGCCATACCAGTTGCTGGCAGGTCTCCCGTAGTGAATCGCGAGGGATTTCGAGTGACACGAGTACCACGGCGATAAATGTATTTGTATCTTCTGCTTGAAATGCCAATAACTATAACGTTTGGCTGGTATATTTCTCCGCTTGCTTGCATGGGATGAAAGCGTGCCCGGATATAGAGTTTATGTACTCGTGTCCGTAAATATGAGGCGTATGTTACCCGGTCTCATCCCCTTTGCACATACGAGTATTCTTGTATGTCGGATTGCTTTGGATCATTGCTTCCTCGACGAGCGAATCGATTGTGGAGGCTGAGCATATACGAACAGTGGCACGTGCTCACGTTCTGATCGACTTGAATTATTATAGAGTGGGAAAGAAATTGATTTATTTTATTTCAATTACCTCCTGTTTTTATTTACACTCGTTTATAAAAAAATAATAAACATGAATAAATCAAAAAGTTCGTTTATCATTATTGCTTAAAATAATTTTTATTTGAATAAAATCCTTATTTTTTTAACTTGAAATTCTTTTCAAGGGTAGTTACACATGTGCAAACGCTAGAGAACGAAGTGTCACGGTCAATTGAAAAGGTTTTCTCTTTTCTCGCAATTGCGTGTAAGATTGCGCCTAATCGACTTCCGCTAATAAATCAAACGCTGCAATTTCCGAGCTCTCGGCGTGGGTTGCCCTCCTCGTAACACGATAAGCCGACCGCCCCTTTTGAGTTCCTGTTTGTTGTCGCGATGGTTCCTGCTCGTATATTCATTCATCTTTCTATCTCTCTTTCTCTCCCTCTCTCTGTCCCTTTCTCTTTCTCTCTCTCTCTCCCTCTTTCCATACTTTCATGCAGTTCTTTCTGCCACCAAGTTTTTTTCCGGCCCTCCGGTATCCCGTTACCAAACCACTTGTGCATTCCAGAAGTTCGCAATGGTCGAAACACGCCCGCAACTTCGACGTTCGAAATGTGCACCGGAGCCCAAAGCCCCGGTTACGCGTATACCCACACGCGTATTTCGACCGCTTCGAAAGATCTCTCCGCTCTTTCTTCGAGAGACACTGTCCAGATCACGCTCCGGCAAGTCCCGCGGTTCATTAAATATGTTAGAGCAAACCACTTGCGGCTTTTCCACGAGATGCGGTTTCCTGTCACTTCCTTTTTTCTTTTCTTTTTCTTATGATATTTGCCACATCGCAAGAAAATCACAACGTTTTTCTCTCTTCATCGGAGAAATCACTAACAATTTTCAGTACATTCAACTTGAAACGAAACTTGAAGAAAAATGAATTTATTGAACGTGGATCAAAAAATTGACTAAATATTGTAGAAATAGAAACAGCTCAAAAGTGGTTTAAAAAATATGTTCCATATGTTTGTAGCGCACGAGCCACGACGTAAACGTGACCGTTGCCTCGTAACGTAACGCCGATTGGACGCGTGCCTATGGCAGTGTCACGAGCTACATTCCGAAAAATTTACGACTTTTTCAATACGAACGGACCATCGTGAAAGTCTCGAGTATCATTTCTCGAAAATGCCGACCTAAGATACGTTCGACTCTTCACCGACGAACTTTTCGCTCTGACGTTCACGGTGTCCCGGTATCGACACTGGCTCGTAAGATATAAGGGAAGTGGGCCGTACGGGGTGTGCCCGACTACAAGACTCGAGCCACTGTGCCAGACAGGATCGTTCGACCTTCGTAAAAATAGAAAAAAAACCCTTAAACACCGCGATTCATACGGCGCCGTGAAAATCGAGTCCATGGACCGGAATGTTCTCGCTTATTTCTAGAATCCAGCCAAGAACTATCGTGGGTGTGACGTAACGGGAATACGATACTTTTATTTCACGCTGTAACGAGGATATGAATTTTTCCAAAGTCAGACGAGAGCGTTCACAAAATTCTAAAATGTCGAATTGTTTCTTTTTTTTCTGTTTTTTATCTTTCGTTTTTGGAGCACTCGATTTTTTTTCTCAGCATTCTCGAGAACTCCTCCGCGCTCGCTCGAATTCGCAAGCACCACTCGATTTCCTGCTTACGGCCGGCTTACGTCACCGTTCAATTCAGCGTGAATGCACGAACGATCCTCGCTCCATTCTCACCGTCGACCGAATTTTCTCGAGCGAATAACTGACGATTCTTCTCTTGCACCGAGCTCGATCGTGGCAAGACATACGCGCTCTTGTTATTACGGTATTACGGATATCGGATGTCCTTTTGGCCCTGAAATCTCTATACACCTCGATTTCTCTCCTCTTCTCATTCATCCGTACACACAGCTACGCTCGTGTATATATGCCACTACGAGTGAAGAGGGAAGGTTAAAAAAGAAAGAAAGAAAAACTGAGTTCTCTCTTTGGTACAATGCAGAAGCGCAGGCTGCAGTTCCGCCCACTTCCGGACCCTCTGAATGCATTCTCGACTCGCTTAACTATCCTCGGGAGGTTTTTGAGCCATGTGAAACCCGTGGACACGTTCTTTCGCCACGAGCATTCTCTTTTTTCCCCTTCTCTCCGCCCCCACCCCTCCCTCTCCGTCGTACTTTGGTACACACGTCAAGTGAAATTCTTTACGGATGGTTCGCGAAAAATACATAACATGGTATACATACGTATGTATATAATGCAGTATAACTATATTGTGTATATATGCTTTATTGCTCTTGCACAATTATTCTCTGTTCTCTGCTCTTGTACACGTCTCTCTTATATATATTTCTCGATTCGGACGAACAAATCGGGCTCTCCGGATGAGTCTCATCGACGAGATACTCTTATGCTCTCCGGAGAATAACTATATGTATATATATATAGATATGTACATGTACATAAAAGAATATATATAGCTTCGCTTGAAAACCAAATTGCTGCCGGGACTCTCGACTTGGACATCATTACCCTCGTGCATAAAAAGTCAATCTAGAGTACAATGGACCCTTGAGTAAGAGTGGAGAGAGAGAGAGAGAGAGAGAAGAATGATCCTGCGCTTGAATATATGTATATACGTATGTGTGGCATAGCAGGTAATGCAGGTCTGTAACGAGCGACGATCGAGTTTGATTAAAAATAAGATTGGCCCGAGCATGGTCCTGGGGTACACGAGCGGTAATTTGGAGGTGGAAGATTAGGGCCGCGAGAGAGTAGACAGAGAGAGAGAGAGAGAGAGTGAGCAAGCTTATTTGATATACAATTCGATTCATCCCCGTTGCTCTTGCTAAATTACCAAGGATGCCTCTCTCTGGCCCCTACGAGTTGCCCCTCGGCACTAAAATCGGGGCGAATGTTTATACACACCACGGTCCGATCAACCCCCTTTGGACGAGCGCCAAAATCGAATTATACGTTGCTTTGATTTTGTAAACGATTCTCGCACGGTCTCGCGATTCGATCGATCAACTTGGAATTTCATTCAGGGATTTCGATCGAACGCGTGGGTCGAAGATGCTCCATTATCAAGATAAGAACGCGTCACCTGCGCGAAATCAGACTCGAACTGCCATCATTTTTGATCTTGTTTGTACGATCTCTCGGCACGTTTCGAAAAAGAGGTAGGGTCAAATTAGCCGTACAAAATGTTTGGAGAACGTAAGGATCGGCTCGTTCTCGGGCACAGTGAGCTGTCGAAGTGACCAAGAAGAGGTACATATTGTGACAGGACGCCATTGTCGTCGACTGACAAAATATCGTTCTTTCTCTCGACCTCGGCACAATTTTAATGCTCCACTAACGCCGGACCACGAGATTATCTTCAAAATTCATTCCCGAACTCGTTTCTTTACGCCTGAGCTCGTGAATGGATTCCCGCTGAGCGCGTCCCGCGAGCGCACGAGGCCACTAACTCCAGCAAGATCACCCCTCCCTCCCCCCCCCCGCCGAATCGCTCTTTTCTTTCTTTATTTTCACTCGTTGCTCATCGCTCAGCCGTTAAAACTTTGGTCCATACAGAGGACATCGGCAATCGGCACAGACGCACACACGCGCGCAGAACCGTGTAGATTTGAAGAAAGGGTTTGGACCGATTCGCGCGAAAGCAGAATCCGACAAAATGCAGCGCACGGTCCATTGTTCAAACCGGTGAACAATGAGAAACTACGAGTGGAGAACTACTGAAAAGTGTATATACAGTCAGGTACCTATTACAGCCTCTACTCTCCCGGTACTCGAACTGTCTCCACTCGGATAGATACGTCTATCGTTTTAACAACCGGCGAAACTCGTCAGCCAGCAGTAGTTCTACGGTTGTTCGTATTCCTTCATTCCATCACCCTCTTCTCTCTCTCTCTCACTCACTCATTCTCTCTTTCTCTCCCTCTCGTTCTCTCCCTCTCCATTTACTCAGTCTGAAACACGCATTCCCGTGAGAGATTCCTTTATCCGGTTCCCTTGGATTAACGAGCGAGATGTAGAAGTCTCTCTTTCGTTCCCTCTCTGTCTCTCTTCGGTCCAACTTCTCATCACTTTCAGGTCTCGACTACTCTTCAACGGCATACAATCAAGAAACTTTTGGGGAAACGGCGAACGAACGACTAGCGAAACTTGCGAGTCGTCCGGAAGTGAGTCGAGCGAAGGGTTTGTTCTTCGTCTTGCTTACTCGGTAGGTACTCTCTCGTTTTCACGTTTCGTGTATCTCGTAGAAACGTATAAGTAACTATATCAAAGTTATAGGTAGTCTTATTCGTGCATAGAAAACGTCCGAAGTATCAACGGTATAGCGACGAATCTGTAATTACCGCGGCACTTTTAACCCCTAATTACTTTCGAGATACGCCCTTTTCTAGGTTTACGCCCACGTTTCCACGGAAGCGTCGAGGACGCGTGTCACGCGGGGCTAATATTCCACGTCGCCTTTTTCTCTCAAGCTTGAAATCTTTCCTGGTGATGTTGCCGTTACGTTGAACATTGCGCCGATGCCGCGGGGTGCCAGGCTCTCACCTTTGGTGTGCCAGTTTCGGTCCACGAGGATCTTCGACAATTGGCAGATGTTTGTTCGTCTGATCTTTCACTAATTAGCTTATTTCTGGTTAACCCTGTTAGGTCTCTGGATAATTAGGCACTGAGCATTGCCACGTAAAACTTTGCTTCCATTGTTTTCCAAAAACTCTCGAAGTAAAAAAACTACGGTCAGTCAAAAATGAATCTCACCGTGACGAATTCGCAAAGAGCCGAGGATTTTTGCAGTTGAGGAACATTTCTGGGTGGAGAAGTTTCTTTATTGAAGGCATATCCACCGTGCACCGCCTACAATTTTACATTTGCTGCGTGAATGACTCGTCCAAAATAAGTGTTGTGAATGAGCCGAGAGAGATTTCTAGGGAAAGCCTTTCCGATACTTCAGCGCGCGCCATATGTCCACGATCATCGTCCGAGTACAGTTGGTGTTTTTTTCACCACAAGACTCTGCTTGGCCAAACCGACGATGAGCTGCAGGTCCGTATCGGCCGATGCCGCGAAGCACAATTAGCAGGCGGTTCGGGCGTGAACTTGTTGGATCCTCGACATGAGGCAAAGGTAGCAAAGGGGTGTGGTACCAATTTGCAAAATGGATTTACGGCGGCAAGATTCGTGGCAAAGGAAAATATAATTCGTATAAAAAAACATCTGTTACAATCTCGCTGCTCGTTCGACGAGCATTGAAAAGAAATTCGCAAAATGAGCTTTAAACGTTAGAAACCCTTGGTAAAAAAATAATACCGTGGAAAAAATTGAGCCGCTAAGATCGATGCTCGGCCAGCGGGTCAACTTCATTTTCTGACAATCTGTGGTGTGTATTTTTGATTTAATTTTATTTTTAACCGAGCTCTCCTATACTTGGACAGAACCGGAACTTTTAACACGTTTTCGGGAGATGAAGGTAGGATGCAAGGGCAATCATCGTGTCAGGCGCAGAAGGTTAATATAGCCCGAGGAATATGGCCCGGGGTGAGCATAGAGGGCATTATAGGTAGGTACGGTGATGTGGCCTCGACGCGCGGATTCCCTGTGGTGTTCGGCAAATAAATTTTGCGAAAGCCCATAAATAATTAATAGATTCGTTACGAGGGCGTGAGTAAATCATCGACCGACACGCGATTCGTTCACCACGCGCGCCCTCTCGCGTCTCCGCTTCTCATATATATATATATATGTAATATACACGTGTGCATATATCTATATATGTATACAGTCGGTGAGCAATTCGTTTCTTTCCTTGGCTCTCGCGCCGACCTGCTGGGCCTGCGAAAACAAATCATCCATTTTCGGCAGTAAAAGCCGCGATTTCATATATACCAAGAGAGAAAGAGAGACGAGAGTTGAGAGAACGGCGAGAATAAGGAAGAAAAGATTATAGCAAGCACGTGGTTTGATTTATTCGATCACCTTCGCATAAATTTCGCGCTCGAACGGAGAGTCGGCTCTCTCCCGGGGTATATTATCTACCCGGGCATACAGATTTTACCTCGTGGTGAACCGTGAAAATATGCACCCGAGAGATGAATTGGATAGGAAGGAAACTGGGAAAGAAAAGAGGTCGTTAGTTAAAAATTTCATATAAAAAATAAATAAAAGGTCTGTAAATAAGAAGTATTGGCGTATGAGTCAGCGGATTGCTCCCGTCTATTAATATGAATAATTGCAGTGTATAGTCGGATACGTTCTAGTGCTTCCATTCCTCTTTTAGCAATATATATATATGTATGTTGAACGATTTGAAAAACCCGTCTCTATAGACGAAGCTTCGTGCGTCCTTAGAAAGAGCCTCGTGTATGTAGTTCACGGAGTATAAAAGACATCGGAGAACAGCCTCTTCTCTCTTGTCTCGGCGAAGAACGGCAGGTGTCACGAGCGACAACGGTGACGAGACGACCGGGTTACACACATTTGCTCATCTCTCCTTCACGCGTCTGGCCGGGTCAAATTGTTCTCCACTGTGAATTACCGGAAGATGCCTCGGTACGAAATATTTTCTTCTCGATCTATTTCACCCTCTGATTTCGTTCCGACCGAGCAATTCACCTTGAGCGGTTATTATTTCTTTACGGGTGCGAACCGGAAGCTAATTTTTGGATGCTGTGGATGACCCTTCTTTCTTGTCTGTGATCTCTCTCTCTGTCTCTCGCTCGCTCGCACTCTGCCCCTTCTTCTTGTCGACACGAGACACGGATCGACTTTTCTACCGGCTTTCGTCATCGCATCGCTGACCGTAGAGAAGCCGAGACAAATCGTTCGGATCGCCGCCACGAACGATCCTCGCCGGTTCAAATTGGAAGGACATTAAATCGTCGGCGCGCCTGGTCAAAAAAGTTAATGGTGGAATTATCGCGGTCGGCGGTATTGCGCCATGCCATCACGAATCGATCCTCCGCCACGCGCGTTCTCATTTTCCTTATTTCTTGTTTCTTGTTTCCTTTCTTTGTTTCTTCGTTCTTTTTTTTTTCTTATCTCATCTCCTCGACTCGACGAAAGAACATCGCGACGGTGAACTACACCGCCTCCGCTCACGCCTGGCACACTCTGTGGTGGACACAGTTCGAATTCTCGAAGAATATCTCACCCATCGCCCATCTCCTTCTTCGTTTCTCACAATTATATCCGAGAGCGACGATTTCGAGCAGAAAGTAAGCTTACCCGATCGCCAAAGTGTTCTCCGTAGGTGCTCATTTTTTTTACAAAATCTCGCGTTTAAAAACAAAATTATATATTACCTTCGTTGAAAACAAATATTACTTCGTGCCGTTTTAAAAAAATATATTTTCTGCTTCTTCTTTATTTAATAATTGTTTTTTTTATCATTTCGTATCCTTTTTTCAGCACTTATTATTAGACAAAATTATTACGCGCTCTTTTTTCTTTAAATTGTTTTGCGTAGCTTTTTCGAAACTATTATTTTTTCTATAACGAATATATAAGGATCGATGTTGAATCGTTCGGGTTTTTGTAAGGGAGACCGACAATATATCATGCGAACACGAAATTATATTTTGATATGGATTATTAGATCCAATTTCCCGTAGGCTTCTCGGATATATCGTACGAATCTTTCAAGTCGTGTCTTCGGACCAACTATCGAGGTGAACCTACACACTCTCATCACATAGACGCGTGAGAGCATGCATCCCGTTGCGGCTTTACCCACCTTTGGCCACACTTTCTTGGAAATATCCAACCGCGATAGGCGTGCAAAACGAGTCGCCGACGCGCTAGCATGAATATCGATAAACTTTTTCACCCGGGGGATTCCTCGTGAAGTTGAACAGGAAAGAGAGAGAGAGAGAGAGAGAGAGTGAACCGGCGGCATGTTCAATCTCATTAGTAGAGAGAGTGAGCACCTCGCGTTCTGAATTGGAAACTACACGAGCACACGCGTACATCGAAGCTTGACAATATAGTTAACGAGTGTATACGGGTACTTTAACGAAAAATTCTCCACTTCCTCGAGAGATCTCGCGAAGGAAGAACCGGGCGAACGAGCCCGTAGAGCGCGCCTGCGGGCGAGCAACCTGGAATACATAACGCCAAAACTTTCGCTCGTCCCTATGCCTGCCCCTGAAAAAGGACGAGACAGTCTTCTCTCGGGCGCAGCCTCCCGTAACATTTCTTTCACATTTATTTCTCGGGGACGAAAAAAAAATGTCGTTAGACGATGGCCGCGAGTACCGGGCGTCGCCAGGCCGGCAGCGCAGATAAGTCATTAAGACTTTTTATTTATCTCGGTGAAGAAAAAAAAATGTATCGACTTACGACGCCACACCGCTCCCATAAAAAACCTGGCATTGCCAAATTCGTCAAAAATTTATACCCGCGTCAAATGCGAATTCCCGACATCCGTTGTGACGAACGCAACATTTTTTTTGTTCCGATCGTTTGTTGCACCATATTTGACGTTGAACTTCATAAAAGCTGGGTAAGTACGTCGGCGGTGATCGGAGCCGAGTCGGCACAGCGCGAGAGCTTCGAGCCATAAGAAGCCGATGGAAACCGATTGTAAATTCGATCCGCACGTACAAGCGCGAGAGTGCGCTCTCGCCAAATCGGAGTTACGCCAATTACGCGGTGATGTCTCGCGAAGATCTGTTGCTCGCGACCACGAGGCGGTGAATTGTAACGTGTGCGTGTATGCGTGTGTAACCTTTTCAGAAAATCCTCGTTCTCTCCTGCTGCCGCGTGTCTCTTATTCAGGATTTTCGTTTGTCTCTTTTTCTTTTCACTTTTTTTTTCATTTTCTTCTTTTTTTACTTTGCGTCAGCAACCCCCGCGCTCGCGTAATTCCCTGGCGACGATCAGGAACGAACGATGTGTATGCGTAACGCGCGTGAGAGTGAAGTTCGTTGTGAGATCGTGCACGAGATAAGTCAAAAAAGAAATAAGTTTCGGCGACGTAACGAATTTAAATCGACGCTTAATTTTTTGACGAAATCGTCTCGGACCCAGTGCGTGCGCGCGTCCCATGAATATTTCACCCGTTGCGAGATACTACTGAAGTTATCCGTCGCGCGAGAAGCTGAATGAGGTTATAGCGCTGCGCGTCGTTTCGTTTTTTCGTTCCGTTTGGTCGTTCGACTCGCTCGCGCGCGATCCGCACGGTGTGGTCACCATTAAAACGGTCGGTGAAGTGAGCAAAGAGGGCTCCTACCTCGATCCGGTGTGTTGGATGTATGTAAAAAGTATGAAATCGCCTGCCGTACAAATGACTCGTCGCCGGAACGGGCTCGTGAACGAGCGGACCTGATCCGCGCTCATCTCTTTACTGCCTATAGGTACAGGGTCTCTCGATACTATGCCATTTTCTTGATTCTTTCCACGTTGTTTATTGCTACGAGCGCGATCCATCCAAACTTTTTCGCATATTCAATCGACGAACAAGTTTCTTATACCAAAGAATTCGAATGTGACAATTTCTCTATATGGCTGATTATTATTATTATTATTATTATTATTATTACTATTATTATTATGCTAAATGGCATATTATTATGATTAATGTTATTTTTATTGTTATTGTAATTATTATTATTATTATTATCGTCATGCGAGATCAGATTATCGAAGTTAACCTTGTAATATCAGAGGCATAAGCTCGTGATTGATTACATCGATATCGTCGTAACGTACCTAGTTTAATCTCAATATATTAGCATAATTGCCGGGTAAGACTTTCGATCGTGTGATTCAATCACACGGAATAGAAAAGTAGGTAAAGAGAGATAGTTTGACGAGTGAGTCGGTACGCCGGATATGCGAGAGAAGTACATTCTCATGCGGCACATTCGATCAACCGACGAACCGGTTTCAATGAGATCCGGTTAATTAACACGGCGTTGGTATAAATCGCTCGCGATACGCACGAGAGAGAAATGCTCTTATGGCCGCGCTCCCAGGTTCGTCGCGCGCACGCCCGACAACGAGATCCTTAGCGGTCGACGCGCGCATGCGAAGGACAACTGGGGGGATGAGCCGGAGACGACGAGAATCTCACGATTTCAATTTAACGCAACGATATATAATCGCGAACGATCGCGATCCCGTATCTCAATTTGATAAACGATCCTCGCCGACCTATTAAAGAAGAGGGACTTTTAATAAATAATGGTGTCCGTCAATTATCGGAGTCGTGAGTATGCTGAGAAAGAGAGAGTGAATGAGAGCGTGGTGTGCGCATGCATGCACGAAGCCTCTTTTCATTTCACTCCTTTCCATTCGATGCTTTAACTATGCGCCCAACTTATATACTCCTATATACTTCTGGATATTTACAGTCGTTAGAGTATCTATAGTTTCTTCGATTCAACGAGCCGGAAGCTTTACGATCTTTGCGCCTTTGCGAGAACGCGGACAGCGCGACGTGACCCGTTCTGTTCGGTACGCGTGCACGCGCATGCGCACACGTGCGCGCGCATACGAACGCGGCGATATAAAGGGGCAGGGGGGATTTCTGACATAGCGGCTTAACGAGAAATTGGCTGTCGGCGAACATTCTATATACAGGGCAAAGAGAGAGTGTGTGTGTGTGAGAGAGAGAGAGAGAGAAGTTTAATCCAACTGGTTCTCTTGGACGGCGTCTTCACTGAATGATTTCGCAAAATACTAATCCGCATGGAAATACAACGCTCTCTTTCTCTCTCCCTCTCTCTCTCTCTCTCTCTCTCTCTCTCTCTTGGTACATACGACGATGAACCCCGTTACATTGCTAGATTTCTTGCTTTTCTTGTTGTCTGTCGGGTGTTGAGAAGCGAAAAGATTTCACGAGCGACCGTAATAATTGCACTGTACGCAGGGGAGGAGCTGGCTGCATGGACCACTCGACGTCAGCTTAAGTAACGGCCGAGCGAGATCCACCGAGGGATTACCGATAAACGCGAACGTTTCGTTCTTACAACCGGTCCATCCGTGAAGTTTCTCCCCATGTAAGCGTTGTATCTCCTTACGTTGGAGAGTACATCTCGATATCCCGACGAGTGCGCTGGAGACGTTTCGTCTCCTTTATTTTTATATTACGTTACCTCTTCGCCCTCTCCCCACCCCTTCACCGGCCCACTTCGTCCGTTTATAAAAATTTATACCAGTGCATGATTGACAACCACGTTAATTCTAATTATTCCGTCGTTTGCGTTGTCACGACAGGCTGTCCGCGTTCGAATCCGCTGTCCGATTTAACACCCGCCCCTCTCCCCACCCCCTCCTCGCACCACTACGTATTTAAACCACACGAAGACATGGGAAAAGGGTTAAACTTTCACGCGCGTGCCTCGGGAAGCGACATTCTCTCGATGTACCGAGGGATCACGGCAATACACCTGCACGAGTTCGTACGAACATAAATATCTGCCGTGACCCCGCGATAATTCGAACTCGGTCGTGTCTTGTCATTGCGCTTTCTCTCTTACTCCCGTCACTATCTTTCGTTCCTACGGCGATAAAGTGACTTCGCTACGGTGCTTACCGGAATTTACGACTACACCTGTGTCATCGAAATAAGCTTGAGAGATATGACGTCTCTTTTGACGGTTCATGGCTTGGAAGAATTTTTGGAGAGCGTTTACGTAATTATTTTAATTATTTCATTTTCAGATTGTTAAATTTTTCTACGACACATTATTTGGGTGTTTGGTAAATGTTCGAGGAGTTTTCTTTTTTTAATTTTCAGAGATTAATATAACTCTAGCTAGTTTATTGATAGAATAATATAAATTAAGCTAGTAATATTATATTATTTAATTATAATATTATTATAATTTACAACTTGCCAGATCTATGACGAGAGAAATAACTGATAAAAATAAGGATAACAAGAAACTAAATAACCTTTTAAAATACATGTATTATCTACAATATTATATTTTTTCTCGTTAATTGGGACTTTACTTACGGATATAACAATGAATATAATACCATTATACATAATATTCTGGTAAATAATTATTTTTTGCTTTCCTTATCAGAAATGTGACCGACGTATCTCGCGAAGATCGTTCGCGCAGTTCGTGAATTCTCGACAGGAAAATCGATGCGTCAATCCCGTTCTTGTCTCGTTGAGTGCGTATATGCATATAGTTAGCCCCGGGCCACGAGTCCAAGAACGTATACGCCAAGTATGCAGGTAGAAGAATGAAAAAAGGTGTACAGAACTAAGAGCAAATATGTATCAACGCCGCGAACGCCCCCCGAGGACTGGGTGTAGTATCGTGTGTTTGACGCTGGGTGCGTACGTAGCGAACGCGCTCGCGCGCGCGGATATAAGCACCAGAGGCAGGTGCGATCATTGCGCTGGGCGAGGCGCTCCAAGATCCTCTCGTTCTCTGGCTCTTTCTTTCACCACGCGTAGCCCGTTCGCATTACCGCGAGCGTGCTTTACCGCGCTATATCTATGTATGTATATAACCGTGTCTCTCCCCCCGGCGCACGCAGCATCCCAACTGGTCTCGCTTCTCGACGTTACGTGCAGTATGCATCTCGCTCTCTCGTCAATCAGCCGAAGCACGCTCGAGTGTCGGATGTAGCCGCGAATTTTTTTTCGTCGCTCTCTCGTACCCACCCTTCCCTCCACTTCGTTTCTCCGCCGCTTCGACGTTCACCTTTTTGCCCCCTCGGAGCTCAGCGCAACGTTCGCGGAGTTTGAGCCTCGCGTATATGGATGCGCGAGGTCACGGCCCGGCTAGTCGCGAGCCGCGGGCATCGAGCAGGTGCGTGTACCGATTCTCCTCCTCTTCGTTTCATACACTTTTTGGCCCACGCGGCAAGAGTTCATCATCTTCGCATACTTTTACCTCGACCTTATACACAATATCAGACGGACTTACGCGGAATAAGAGAGAGAGAGAGAGAGGGAGGAAGCATTTAATTACGATGCGTTACGTGAATCGCGCGCCCATGCGCACCCGCACGCATTTCGAGACCACCTACAGCGTCGCGCATCTCACCACGCCCCTTTCCTCTGCATCGACCAAGATTCCAATTGTTTCCCATTTTGCACGATACCCGCTTAGGCGTTCTTATTTTTTAAGATCACACACATATTCCTCCTCGTAGCCAATACCTATACGTAAATGTACTCACCGAAATTAACCAGTCGAGAGATTCCCATAAATCGACGTTACAGCATCGCGAATGGCGCGTGTACTGCCGAAAGCAATTCCTCCTCCCCAGATCCCCCACTCCCACTTCTCGCGTCGTCTCGCACGTAAAACCTACCCGGTATACGGATCACCCTGAACACGGCACGTTCCACGATACGCGCTTACGTTCTCCCGGCGTTTCTCGCTTTCGAGACGTCCTGACGTTGGTCTGATAATTCTACAATTACGGTCGAATAAACGCATCTCTCTTGATTAACTCCGCTATTATTGTTAGTATACATGTAGGAGTGTTTATCAGCTGGAATTAGTTCTACGGTACATCCACGAGGGATTGTCGGGAGGCTGCTGTTGCAGCTTCCATTAATCAGCCGTAGGGGCAGGGGTGGCATGTGTAACCGTGATTACGCTCGAGGGGACTAGAGAGAGGGCAGAGGGAGTCCAGTCATTGCCGAGACGCGCGATGCGGCTAGATGAGGAACGCACGATTGCCCGACCGGTGACGACCGATGACGGATGAGGGTTACGAACGATCTCGTCTTTTCGAGGCTCTTCGCCGGAGTTCGAACTACGTCCGAGAGACGCGAAGAGATTCTTTTCTCTCAGGCCGTTGGCGAGTTTCGCCTTCGTTGTCTTCTCTATATAATCCTCTCATTCTTCTCGTTCTTCTTCTCCTTCTTTTTCTTCTTTTTCTTCTTCTTCTTCTTGGTCCTCTTGGTGTTCTTTCTTCGTATCTCTTGAAGCTCGCGCACACGAGCGTATACGTACCGAGAAACCCGCGACCCCGGGGCAATGTTGAACTCGCTAGGGTTCGCGCTGATTAAAGCGTTTCTTGCTCGATCCGACTCGCCCGTCCGATCGAGTACGAAGACACGTGTGGCTATTCGTGTGTGTAAAGTCGAAATAACACAGTCGATGAACCACGCCCGATTGGTATGGTCAGACCAGCTACGCTGTCTTGGCTACGGACGTTGGAAAATTCGTATTGTCGTTGAAGGGTAGCGACGTGTGCCGATACACGGAATATCATTTCTCATGAAAAATATTGTATTATTGATTGTCACGCCGAGGAGTTTAATTTAAAGGGTTTGTGCCTCTCTTGTACAAATCTAAGAATTTTCGAACATAATTTCATGCACGGAAGAATGACATTGGGAGCCTCGAGTGACTTTATACCAGGAGCTCATAAATCTTCTCAAATATCTCTGCTGTAATATCCGTTCATCATGCTGGCAGCCTTGGAACATAATGCGCGATATATCCCATAGCCATACACGGGAGTCGGGAAGGAAGAAACTCCCTCTCTCTCTCTCTCTCGTGCACCGTTGCATAGCCTGTGAAATCATCTCGGGGCGTACAGCTGCACAGCCTGCGCTTAACAGTCGTTGTAATGAGCATGCAGCGTGCGGTGCGCGGGAGTGCAATCAGACTTCATCTCGTTGTGCAGTGGCTCCCTCATCTTCCCTTTGCATTCGAGCGGCGAGTGAAAGAAGCCTTCAAGGATGCGACGTGCCAGTGCACTCTCTCACGGTGCCTGCATATAACTGAATTCCTCGACTGAATTCCAATTCTAATTACGATATTTGGACATTGAAATTAACAAGACGAGGATAGAGATCGAGATAATTCGACGTGAACCAAAAGCGTCGCCGTATAAAAATGGGAGTGTCACGATCGTTTAATCCAATAGAAACTGAAAATTGAGACAGAGATGTCCGCCAATAATCGTTCGATCACCTTTACCTCGGTAGTGACCAATCATTGTAAAGGATGATTGTAAAATTAGCTCAAGACAGACTCATTGCTATCGTTTCGCATTCTTTCCTCTTTCTTTCGATACGACACTTCCTCCTGGTAGAGAAGTTAGTTTGTAGTATTTTCTCGCTAGTGTTACTCTCCTCTCGTATCCGAGTATGCGCATCAAGGCCAAGCTGGAATCGCCGCCAAGACCCGACTCGCGCGAACGTGAGCTTTACCCGTCAAGTTCAGCACGACGCGGCTGCAATTGCTCTCGACTCACGGATCTCGTCTCCGCTCCCTCCGTACTCCTCTTCTTTTCTCTTTGACTTCATCATCTTCTTCTTGTTCGCCTTCTTTACTCTCGTTCCCTCCTGCCAACCGTTGGATCCAGCGAAGATACCATTGTGCCTTTCGCTCGCCTCGTTTCTCGCGTGCGAACTAGTGCCTTCTCGGAACAATCACGGTGTCTCGGTACACGAGAGAACCAAGAGCTGCGTCATATGGGAGTCAGTGGATCCCGTCAAGGAGCAGCTGTGCTCGCTGGCTACAGGTTCGTGCGAGCAATATTATCCTCGTAACAATTCGGTCGGTACTTCTTTTTCCGCTTCTCCTTTCTACCGTTCTTTTTCTCCGCAGAGTGGAATCTGCGGTCACGACGGAACTGTCCATTCACGAGAAACGCGAAATACGTGACACGGAGAAAACGTGGCTCGTAGATCGCGGTCGCGATGATATCCACGAACGATCTCGGAAACGGATGGAAATGAAGGAAGAACACGCTGGAACGAAAAACGAGAGATATGTTTTTCTTTTTTCGTGTCGAGAAGGACCACCGAGACCCGAGAACGAATTCTGACGTAAATACGGACGAATCGTGAACAATTTTCCACCCTTATTTCTTCCGGAACGAGAAAGGATACCATCGTCACTCTGTCACCGTGATTACTCAGGTTCTTCCATAACCCAAGGGTTTTTATTTTATCGACCCTCGAGAGAATCGTGCCTGGCAAATAGAGATCGAGAGTCTGGTGCGTTTCTCCTACACCGTAAAGTGGCTAATGCGTCGTCGTGAAATGGTCCTATCTCACCTTGGCACGTACAAAATCGAGAGTCGTATCTGAATGCACCATCTGGCTTTAGACTGACAGCTTGGGTGGCGTTTGCATTTAGTGAAGATATCCATCGCTCGGATCTTACGAAACCTGTGCTGCCTTCGTTCTCTTCGAGATGCGTGAATGACGACCCGAGAGTGTTTTGTCTTCTGTCACGGCTCCATTTTCTCCCGCCTCTCATAATTTATGCAACCTCTCCGCAAACACACACAACGCGAACCGTGATATCCTCGTTGAATTTGCAAGCGCATAAAGACGCTAGCGTGGCATAAAAGCGATATTATACATGGTATATACTAGAGAGCGAGCTCTCACGCGAAGACGTGCATGATATCGTGTGCAAAGAGCCGAGAGGTGAACAATATTTTGTATCGCGTATATACGGGCGAGGTACGAGTAATCGGAGGGGAAAAAAATAAGAAAATTCCGAGACCCCAGCCTCCATATTGTACGACGTATATCACAGGGGATAAATATATATTTTGCTTCTGAATATATAAAAAATATTCTCGAATCGCGTGTGAAACGTGAGACTCTTATTAATTACATTTCGAGCCAAAGTTCTACCCATTTATTCATAATTAATTCACTTTCTCAAAGCCTTACAATCTTTCTCGAGAGAACGATTAAACAGTCGATAAAAATATTTAAAAGTGATAAAATCTTAAATTATCGTGTCAGTCCATACGTAAATTTTTCTCCCGGACGAAATCAAGCGTAAAACGTCCAACGACCTTGGTCCTTGACTCGACTATGGACTTGAATTTCTTTACGAGCAATAACTCGAAAAAGTCGCTAATCCGGCATTATAGTCGCTATTTTGCATGTGTTGCCCGATATGAGCGAGCCATCGGAGTGTCTCGAGGGCTCTCGCACTTTCCTTCTCCATCCGACTCTCTCTCTCTTTCCTCACGCCCTCGATGGATTCCGCTTCTTTCCTCCCTTGGCACGAATCCTTCGCGTTCAGTCTCTCTCTCTCTCTCTCTCTCTCTCTCTCTCTCTCTCTCGTATCCACTCGCCGATTCAATCCTTTTGTGGAGTACACGTATATATACTTACATGATGAAGCTGGAGTACGGGGCCGTTCCTCTTTCACCTCTTCGAAATACCAGTGGAACGAAGAAGAAGAAGAAGAAGAAGAAGACGAAGAAGAAGAAGAAGGCCTCCTCTCTCGTGCGAGCCTCTTTGCGGTTTAAAGAGAGGCGCACGAGCGCGCTATACATTCGGTCCGAACGACCGGTATTTAAGTCTTTGTAATCTGGTGAAGTTTTGCGGGGGAGCCGAGGCGGTGAGTCATGGCAGGTGGTGCGCTCTCGGGCGATCAAGACGGGGAAAGCGAGAGGGTGGCGAGGCGGCGACGCGCGAGGTGAGGGGAGGGGGAGTGGAGGTTCGCGAAAAGAACGAGACGAGAAAAAACGGAACAGAAGAGACGAGAACTCGAGGAGTAAAGAAGATTCGGCGACTTCGTTCGCTTCAAAGCCGAGATACGCGCGCGCGCGCGCGCTTTTGGGCGATCGGACGCGCACGACGAATGGCCCTGGGTAGGGAACGGTGAAATCTTGAGAAAAAAAATAACTCACCCTTTCACCCCTTTGGGGCTCGTGGAACGCGCGGTCTCTCGAGTGTCATCGTTTTTGCTCCTTATGTACCTACTCTCTCTTTCTTTCTCTCTTTCTCTCTCTCTCTCTCTCTCTCTCTCTCTCGTTCTCTCTCTCTTTCTCTCCCTCTCTCTCCGTCGGCGCTCCCGTAGGCTACGGCCGCACGTCCATTTACCATTTATTAGTTCCTTATTCTTCAACGAGAGGATCATTCTTTTCGAAGGAACGAAGCGATGCCGAATGGTTCGCGGAATGGAAGAATGTAGGTCGAACGCACTTAATTCTCGATCTCGGCTACCCTCGGCATTCATTGTCGTATATATTGTCGAACCGATGGTTCTTGCGATAAAAAAAACGTGACTCAGACTATCGTCGAATTGTCGTTTCCCATGCTCGATCAATTGATTCGTATAATTACAAGTATGAATTTAATTAGTTTCCGTAATTACACGTGCGAGAATACGAATCAGAAGAACAAAGCAACAATGGAGTAACAATTAGCCAATGTAAACGGAAATTCAAATTTGTAAAAGAGGTCATCATTTAAAAGTCGAAAAAAGCATCAAATTAAATCGACGAATCGATGAATTAGCGAATTGTTAATACGCAGAAAAAAAGCACCTGGACACGAGCAACAATTATCCCATGCATCCAAAATATTCAAAGCCGTAATAAAATGTTATCATTGGAAAATAAATAAAAATATGAATGCGTATGCGATCGAATAATAAAATAAAATCGCGGAATCGATGAATTCGCAAATGATCACGCTACTACTCGATGGCTCGATGCATTCGACCGGCCTCCGGGGCACCTGTCGATGCAAATCAACGTGTTATTTTTCTGACGCTCGGTATGGCGAATATAACGTTGTTAGTTGTTAAAGTCTCGACGGTCAGTTTGGGTGGTGGACGGAAAAGGGGAAGGGGGGGGGGGCAAACAATCGAGTGTGCGGTGCGGTATTTTTTCGATAACGAGATCGACCGCAAGCCAACCATATACATACACACTCGTGTGTATAGTTATATACACGAGAATACATAGGCTGGCGCTTCGCACAAAATCAAAGGGGAACCTCAGCTTTCTCTTTCTCTCGTTCCTGCATCTCGTCCTCGCGTGAGATGCACGCTTATATATCGCGATTGCTGTATAGGGTAATGCACATGCGGCGTATAAACGTACTTACGTACGTGTACGAGGCGCAGACACACGAAACGTACATATGCAGAGGAGGCTCTCGAGCAGCCACACGGGTTTCAATCAGTCCCAGTCAACAACAACGAGCTCGAAACGGCCGCGATACTGCCTTCAATACCGGCTGTAGCCAGCCGGTCCGTTAAAGGCTCGTCGCAAACGCGAAACTCACGGCGAGAGTGCAGAAGCGAGGTCGCGGCAATTATTCGCCGATTTTTTTTCCCTCCACTACTCGAGCTTCTCGTGCGAGAGGCAACCGCGGACTCGCGTCGTTCCGTGATGAAGTGAGAGGACGCACGTGAAACTGCCTCTGGAAAGACCAACGGACGCGAATCTCGTGGTGGTAAAACGAGAGAGAGAGGAAGGGAGAGCGAGAGAGAAGTGGATAAGATGAGGCACATCTGCATGACCCCCGAGTTTATACGCGCTCGAGCAAAACGGGCAACAGCATCTTGCTGGCGCGCACACGTTGCATCGAGCTTTGCTCTATTCTTAGCCCTATCACGGCACAGGTGGTTCGTTCTATCTCCACGCACATAAATGTGCATCTAAAATTTGTATGCCAATTTGCAAGACTAATCCTCAATTTCCTCACTAAAGATAACATTTATTTTTATTAATTTATTTTCGTGTATACGCGCGTCACTCGTTACGCATAAAACAATAAAGTGCGAGAACGAATGAACTCTCAAAATGCCTCTCGCTCTTTCACATAAATTCAATTACATATGTATAATATACGATGGTATAAATAGAATAGTGTATTGTATAATTAATATTGAATAATAGAGTTTATTATACGGCAGACATTTGGAGAGACCGTCATTAGTTTGTTTTTTTAATTTTGAGGGCAGGTCCCCTGGGCGGTGAGGCTGAATTGGCGAAGAATCGTTATTACATCAATAAATGAGTAGACACGATTATTCATGGAGCATTATAAGCGTAGTCATAACAAATATGCTCAGGTCTATCCCAGTTCCACATGTATTATATAAATTGTCTATTTGCAGTGCAGAAATGACAAATATGTTCTTTACTTTGTTAGGTAGGCATGTTTAAAGTATAGATGCATGTCTGTAGACTAGGCATGAAGAATAAACTCAGCGTTACGTCAACTAGGCATGCATAATGCATACATGTCTGCTCGCAACTTCGACATGAAAAATATCCTCTGCGCTTTATCAGGTAGACATATATGAAGTATATATCAGAGCTAGTATGAAAAAGTATCCTGAGAGCTATTTAATATTGTCGTGTATGAAGAATGTGCTAGTGCAGGCGTGGAAAATATGGTCGGCGGTATTTCAAGTCAGTGTGTACGAAGGATATGTCAGCGTAGGCATAGAAAATATGGTCAACGCTGTGTCAATATTTTTCGAAACATGTTACAATATTTTTTATCGTATATTTTATTCTCTTCCCTATTCTCGCATATGACACCCGCGCTCGATTACGTACGTCGACGCGACGTACACTCTCTTTTTCCTGTTCCGTTGTTCCTTCGATTTCCATCCTCCGTTTCGTTTCACCCATCATCCCTCATATCGTAATGTATTGTTAATTTTCTCGAAAGTTTATAAGTTTTTATGCTCACACTCTGGTAGTTGGTAAAATTTTTAAACTTCATACGATGATTAACATAAGTCATTGAATACATTTATATGTTTCTGTAGGTCCAAGCTCAAAAGCAATATGCCCTTCGACCAAAACATCCTTTTTCAACGTCCGTATACACTTATTCACACTCTAGGTAAATATTTCACTCTACAATGAAAAAAACGATGGTATCCCCGCTTCGTGCAGCAAAAGTTGAGTGACTCGATGATGTCAGCCTCGTTACCGTTCTTTCATCCGAACTAGACGACTCGAAGGAAAAGTTAAAAGCTAAGAAAAAAAGAAAGAGAGAGAGAGAGGGAGAGAAAAGGAGGAGACTGAGAGAGAATGCAAATAGCGGCTGACCGTGGGGCGCCCTGGTCCTAGACACGCTTGTTCCGCAAGAACTCAACTTTATTTCCTTCTCCATGCTCTCGCTTCAAACACGCCAGACGTTTTGACTCTCGTATGCCTCTATAGTAATAGCTTACCGGGTGGTCGACGCAGCGTGTAGGTACTGTTGTGCCATCCCTGGAAAACTCGCAAACGTGGAATATTTTGCGGACATTGTGGCATATTCTTCATCGGGACACGCCGCATCCCTACCGAGCGAAGAAAATAAGAATTACCGGTAGTTGTGCCGTTGGAACCAGCGAAAATCATCCCCCGCCGTCGAACCGTTTACTCTGTTCGTGCCAGCGTTAAATTCAAGAAAGACATCTCACGCAGCCACGAGGATATACGAGGACATTTTTTTACATTTCCTTTCAAAGGACGACACTAGCTCGTGGCTTCATCTCGGTGTCTGGCCCTCTCCCACGAGACAATTAGAATCACGCAGTTGTCCAAAAGTTGTTCCAACATTTAGACGTGCCGTGGAATGTATTGTTCGACCACCAGGGCGAGCACAGCTTCGCCCAACCACCTTTCGTTACTATATCTCCCTTCCACCGTCACAATCGACTCCTCTTCTCGTTGGCGTGTATACATATACATAGTTATAAAGTGTGCCAGTGCAGTGGGACATGAGCAGACTGCGACTAGGGAACATTGTGGGATGAACCACAGGGACTTCTGGATCCGGTGCAGTCACGGGCATAACGCCAAGTTGTGTTTCCCATGTAGTCACTCGCCACGCTTCGCTGTTTCTCCCTCTCTTTCCACTGTCCCGTGTCTCTCGTATTCTCGCTATGTTGCCCATGTGGAATAACTCGATTCAGCAAGCACACAATGTGCGACCGACTCTCTCCCTCTCTCTCTATGTCCTCTCTTTGACTCTCTCAGCGTGTCTCTCCCATCAGTTTTGCCTCCTCGAAATGCAGTCACACCGTTCCATCCTCGTTTGAGTTCGTGTGTCCGTGTGTATACTCCTCAATGGAAGTAAATTGTAGGGAGAACGGACCGCACATACTACATGCTGCGTAAACTAGGCGTAAACTAGACATCAAGCTGTCCGCTCAAAAAGATATCCCGTGGGTATCTCGTGGACCAGAGCGTCCATGAGCTTCGACCGATCGGTGCATTTTAGCGAAGCGCGGGTACAGTGATGGATAAATAAGCAAACATGTCGCGTGGCTTAATAGAAACATAATATAGTGAATAATGAAAGAGCCGACGGGAAAACATCTTCGACAATGAAGAAGCATCAATCATATTGAACTAGGTCAGTGTTTTCGGAATTTAAGGAAGAAAATAAATTTGCGAAAAGAAAACTTGACAGTTGGATGAACGTAGGTAAATTTTCGTTGAACGTTCAAAGAAAATCTTTCATTTTGACATAGTCTTTTCTTAAGAGAAACTCAACAAACTACCACCAAGGACTCGGTTGAGATTCTGAAACGTCATCTCTGGTTGATCTCTTGCTTGTTTAATTATTTTTCCTGTGCGACGTCGCAAAGCAGTCATCCACGAGAGGAAGACCTTTTTTTGTTTTCGTTATCGAATCGAATGACAGGGACTCGTCGCAGGAAGGCTAATAAAAACAAACACAAAGAGGACGTTCTCGTGCTGTCCTCTCGTTCGCGAGTCTAGATACATAGTCGCTCGTATGGTCGGTTCCCGTGAGGAACGTCACGTTCATGGATCCTAAAATAACCAAAAGCAAAGAACAACGCGAGGTTCTGGCCGATGCGCGTATCCGAACGAGATGTCCAAGTGCATCTCTGCGAGAGTGCGCTGTAGGGCTAGTAGGTACAGAAGTCGAAGTCTCGAGAGAGAACTCGAGAGAGAGAGAGAGAAAGCAATAGAGAGAGAGAGAGAGACGGAGAGAGAGGGGGGGGGCATTGGAGAGTGCGGTCACGCTCTGGCCTTCGCAAGCCAGCCTGACAAGCTCTCGATCACGGCGTGAGGTCCCCGTGTCCAGTCCTGATATCCTGGAGGATTTCTCTGGCTGCTCGCGCGCGTTTGCCACGGTTGATCTCGCGAGGCATCGTCGTACTCTTCGTCGTTGTCCACAATGCTGCTGCACAATGACCACAAACTCGATATATAGGTAGCCGATGTGCAGCGTCACGCGCGCGCCATCCTGTCGCCCGCTACTCTTTCATCGCGTGAGGTCCTCGACTCTCCTCGACATCTTCGTACTCTCCCAATACACACACATATACATATATACATATATGTATATATATTTCGATTGAATGATTCAATTGAAATCCTGTATTAATGTTACGAACCTTGAAAATCCAGAACTGACGTGAACATCAATTTTTGATAACAGGATTATCCGAGCTAAGTCCCCATGACTGTGCCGTTGATATTTATGCGCTAAAAACACAACATACGCTTAAAAAATAAATACATATATTTCTGAATTGCGGGAGAGATACGTGCACATATAAAGATTCCAATAAATAGATATTATTGGAACGGTGATGCGAACATGACAAAATTAATTTTTCTATGAAAAATAGATGTTCGTGCTATTAAGGATTTCGATCGAATCATTCATCGAGTTCAGATTAGTTCGAAACGATGAGGTATTCGTAGTAGCGCGCATAATAACGGTAGGGGTTATAACCCACTCAAAAAATTCAACGTTATTTCTCCAGCGACATTATAGCCCTGAATCCCTGAATATAAACACACCTTTGCAACCAGAGTCATTGTAATCCCTATCTACCGTACATCGACGTTTTCACGTTGAACTCAGATACGATAAATAAATCAGGCGATCGAGAGGTCCACCTACCTCGGTCAAAGGCCACGCGGGGTTAAGGAATAAGGTGACCTTTCGCCTGGGGGTCGAGGGTAAGAAAAGATCCAGAGAATCGTTCGGCATCCCCCCACCAGGTCGACAAACAGCAGTTTGGCGTCGAGAGGTGAATCCAGGTTCCAGGGGGCACCTCAAGAACTCAGCGGGCTGTCTTCCAGAGGCCTATACGGTGTTCGAACCCCGCTGGAATCCAGGATGGTTCACGAATATACCGAATGACCACAACGTTCTTTATCGTTTAACGAGGGAAAAGTCTTGAGATTTCGACGCGCAATATTCAACTGTACGGGACAATTTAAACGTCTACGAAACGTCATATTTTACATTCCTCCCGGTAGTTTCCATCAAAGTTATGCAAAATTTCTGAGCTATGCGCACTATTGGGTTATTAAGAATCCTTTTAATGCTCGTACGAAGCTCGCGCGAAGTTAAAGCGAGTCTCGTTATAACACCGGAATACTTAGGTGAACGATGCACAAAAGGTTAAGGAGCACAGCGATATAACGACGTGACGACTGTGTGGGAGGACACTAGCCGCGCTATAGTAACGTTCCTTCCATCTTATCGGTCCACCCGACGCGTATAGTTATATTGTACAAGAATACGTGTATATTACTATATATATAACTATAGGGAGACCTGGCGACGAAGACGACTCTTCGCGCAGCGTGACTTCGTATTATTTGGTGCGAGCGCGTCGCGGGGGTACGCAACGTGGACCACGCGGTGACGGGGCCACCAAGTCGTTAGGCACCATTCACAATCACCTTAAGTCGCCATCAAGTAGCGATTATTTCGTCCTTCCACGCAGCTCGTAGAATTATAATTTGTGTAAGTTGCAGTGCAACGAACGCGCGTGCGAGAAACGTCTTTCCCACATTGCGAGGTATGGACGAGAGCCGTTTTTTTTCTTTCTTTCTCCGTCGTAACGTCGCTAACTCGACGAAAGTTGACGAGAATAAAATTCAGCAACAACGCGATGCTAGCGATGAGGCGGGTTTATTTATATTCCAGTCTCGGATGAGCGTATTATAACGAAATATACGCTTCTCATTTTCGATGAAACTGCAGCGGTTTTTCGTCGTTATATTTTATATCGTGTATATATTTTTTTCGTCGGTATTGAATTTTCTGTATACGTATCTATACACGTGTATATATGTGTGTATGTGTTTGTGCGTGTACCTGGCGAGGAGAACGCCGCCTCCGCGCGTCTTTCTCGTCTTCTTCCTTGTTATCGAAAGTGAATAATGATGAGGCCCTCGATCGCTGTCGTCCCTTCGTCCGTTTTCTCCCTCTAGCGACCTCTCTCCCACTTCTACCTCTTTCTCATCGCCTCATGGGGCCACCACGAATCCCGATGAAGAAAACCGAGTAATATATTTTTATGAGTTAACAGAGCTCACAAAAGATCTGTCTACGTGAAAAAATACCAATTTTTGTTTCTTTCCACAACGACATAAAACAGACGTACGAACGCGACGGGTTCCTTTTTTACCCTAAACTCGTTAAATTTATTCCAGCTCGGTCGCGTTTTTGAATACGTTCCGTTGGTAAAATTCATGTGATACGCGTAAAATATCATGTCTTTGTCTCTTCGTTCTTCGAATATCCATTAAAAAATACGTTCCATTCGATATTTTGGTAGAAAAAACGAAGATCTGTCTATACATAACGAGTGATCGCGACAGCATTTATCCAGAAGTGACGCGCGGCACGGTCTGCCGGAATCTCGCACTCTCTCGGTCACGAAGTGGCACAGAGAGTGGTTCATTCATACATCGGAGCATCGAGACGTCCACGGTGTCTCTATATAATACAAGACTCGTCATTATGACGTATTCTCAGCGCCTATTACCGATGAAGAGCATCAAGCTCGATGACGGTTGGTCGAGCTCTCCAGTCGATGTGGTTCTCGCCCGAGCCTTGGAACAACGCGATCCTTTCAGACACTCGCGCGCGCCAACGGGCGCAATGCGTGGAGTCATGCGTTCGATACGCGCGCGAATGAGAGAGAAACAGTGAGAATGAAAGGGAAAGATGCTAGGGAGAAGAAGAGACAAGCCGTGGCACTGTGCCCGGAGTAGATGGGGTCATGTCGAGGGTTTCGAAGACGATACAGTCGCCCTCTCAGTTCCCGCTTTTAACAGGGACATCGTTATATCCTTTAATTACGAGGGAGGTTTTCGCTCGTGCATCATTCGAGCTCCCGGAAAGCTTGTATCGGTACAATTGTATTTCTGGTATTCTCTTCGTCTCTCTCTCTCTCTCTCTCTCTCTCTCTCTTTCTCTCGCGGTCTTGGACCTATAATTGGATTTTCACTCGAGCGAGGAAACGAGAAACTCGCGATTCTCGAATCAAGAGCAATGTGCTATTATCTGGCTTTGACCTTCATTATTTCCCTTATCGTCCACTAAATTGCGAGATGAAAACTCATTCCGAACACGTAACTACTTATCGATTGATAATTGGTCTTTATATATATATATAGAGAGAGAGAGAGGGAGGGAGAAACACGTGACCGACCATGCTGTGATGGAATCTCGTTCGGATTTGCAGAAACGATTCGTGGTTATACGTGTGTGGAATTTCACGTTCGAGACCAAGTTGTTGGCTCCGAGGGTACCTACCTCGCTTCAATGATTACACCGTTCGGTCGATTCATTCAGAAAGAGATTGCGGTCTTATCTGGTGAACCATGCCGAAATAAAGAACCGTTTCCGTGGTTTTTGTTTCATTTTTTTTCTTATATATCTGCGGTTGATACACAAGATCCCGAGGTGAAATGGAATCCAGTCTGAAGAAAAGGAACATTCGTTCAATTTTAATCAATCGGGTCGATGAAAATTGGCGCCTTATTATTGATATTTAATAATGGAACAGCTCTTATAGGTGAATGTTTTATTTCACGTGTACACGATCTCGAACAAGCTCGATTACGTTATTTCGTCGATAAAATTATATCAAATGCCCCCTGTCCACTTTGATGGCAAAGAGGCTATTCAAGGAGGGCAATTTCGGGACAATTCACAGTGCATATACAACAACACGAAGAGCTCCTTTCACAATGCAAAAAAAGGCTCGTGGTCTCTCCGTGCACCCTCCCTCCACTTCACAGATATCCTTCACGATCTCATAGAACTACTTTCGTTTGTGCCACCTGTGAGAAGTACTTCCAAGCCGGTTGTAAAAAGAGATCCGTCGAATTTTATATAGGAAAAAAAGGGACGAGGGATCTCGAGGGCGCGCGACCGGATAAAAATGGGGAGACAGCTATGTATATACTCGTGTATATATATATATATATATATATATGTATATCTAATAGACCAAACACTTTTTCATCCCTCTTTCTATACACATTCCGTTCCTCTTCAAGTTATTTTTTATCCCACACACAGATAAATATATTTATACATGTGTGTTTCTGTGTGTAAGAAAGAGGGATGAAAAAGAGTTTGGTCTATTAGAATAAAGAAAACGAATGTGCTCGTGAGTGCTTCTTCGGAGGAGACGAAATTGGAAAGCACGCTTTCAGAATGCTGACCAATCTACACGCCGGTACCTATAAATCGCTGCCAGAATTCTCCCAACAGCCTGGATATTCGAGTGTGTGTGCAACTCTCTCGGGTGTGGAACAAGCAAAAGCAATGCTCTTTCTTTCTCTCTCGTATACGCGAAGAGGGAGGACCACCGAGGTAGGAGTGCGAAGTCGTCCGTTCCGACACGAGAATAAATGCTTATGCGCTTGTGTTACGAATCGAGCTGGCTCCACCAGCGTTGCCCGATGTAGTTCAATTCATTCTTAAATCCTATGATTTATAGCACGGAATGATACTCGATTTAGGGCACAAACGTCGAGCTTATATATAGCGCGATGCTCCGCGGACTCTCCCTGGTGAATACGATTCGATAGAGATATGAAACTGTGATTAATCGAGAGGATTGCCGAACCTCGAATCCCGCTAGGGAAATCATGACCCAGCATACACACGAAATATTGACCTACATTTTACAGTCGCGGGATAAAACAACAACGACAAAAAAGTTTCCATTTGCGACTGAATTTTTAAAATTATTTACTTAATAATCGGGACGTATATAATTATGCGATACGTCACACACGGGACGGAGAAATTATTTCGGCGGTGACGAGATTTTACGAGTGCCGCGAGGACCGTGAGGGGCCAGATTGTATCCTCATTTGCACGAAAAGCTCGGAGAGTTGAAAATAAATGCGGCAATTAAATCCTTCGGCAAGTCTCCAGAGAGAGAGAAGGGGAGAGAGAGAACAGTGCAAACCGCAATCCCCTTTCGCAGGGCCGTCGTCGCGACCACGCCGCGTGCATGCCGTACTGGTTTGATTAACTCGTGCAACACTCGTGGTATACGAGTATATGTATACCATATAGGCGCGACCGACCACGTCGTCGTTCGCAAATCTTCGCGTCTTCGTGCCACACGCTTCGGGAAGTGGTGCGTGCGCGTACACGGAACCACCTGTGTGTCTCAGGATCGGCGAGAAGACACGAGAGACGTTGTGCCACGACGCATAAGTAGCGTTTCGACGAAATAATTAGCAAAGTCGGGGCGCGGGTAACCAACGTGAGAGCAATTTTAACCGCGGTTGCGTCCAGACCGCCTTTACTCTCACGACTTCATCTCCGTGAATGGATAGGTTGGCTCTTCTCTCTTTCTCTCTCTCCCTCATTCGTTATTTAAAAAAACAACACGTAGTGTACAAGCAAACGACACGAGGTAAAAGTCAACGGACGTCGCGATTAATCGATTTTTTGTTTTTTTACTTTGAGAGTTTTTCAAGTTACGTAAAATTTCGTCGCAACTGAGTAAACACTCCGTGCCATTGCGAGTCTCGGATGTTGGCAGCCGCTCATAAAACGGAACGAATATTGCACCGCTTTTCTCCAGTTAAGGACAAAAAATATCTCGAGCACTTTAATCGAATTTTCCGGCATGTTGAGCCAAATATTACGTTTGTACAAAACGTCGATAGGGGACTTAGGAAAAATTCACGAAATGTCGGATATTTCGGTACGAAGTTCTATCCGAAGGGTTGGTGGTGGGAGGGTTGAAGAAGAGAGCAATGCGGCGGAGAATGGCTTCGTTGCTCGAGAGTTCACAGACGGAATTTCAATGCGCACAACGTTTGCACGGTAGCAGCAACGAAGCGAAAGAAGAATCCTCTTTTCGGTATATCACTCGCGTGTCGTTTCGTTAACTCGCGTATATCTATACGGTCATTACGCTCTTCGCGGCCGTTAAATTTTGCTGCTCCCCTGGTCGTAGTTTGCTCAGGAAATAAAGAGCAGAAGAAAGGGGAGCGACGCATCACCGATGCGGCAAGAAGGCAACCCAGAAGCGGCGTGGCGCACAACCCACCGACGTTATTGAAATTTCTCCGGCGTTAAAAACTGCGCCCGTCGTTCGGTGTTAATGGGCACAACACTCGGCTGATTACAGAGCGGCGGAAAAGGGATGCCTCGAAGCGCGAAACTGGCTAAGTGGAGACGTCGAGAGGACCAATAGGACAGGACCAAGAGAGGAAGAAAGATAGCCGGAAAGGAGGACCTCCGCACAGCGATGGTGGACCACCTAGAGGGATCCACTGTTGAAAGTCCTCCTTCGTGCACCCTTGGACCACGAGCGTGCCCCGAGGCGAAACGACGATTGAAGGAAGCCACCGGGCTTTCATCTTTTTACATCGCTCGTTCCTTCCATCTCGCTTCGACGCCTTCTTCTTTGTCGCGATTTACAAGTTTCCCAAGTCCCTTGAGCTCACGACCAAAGTGTCATAAGCTCTGGTTTAGGTCACCCGCAGTTCCTACATTAGCTCGCGGCTGTAATAATGCGTCTGGCCAAGACCTCTTTTTTTGCTAGAGCGGTGTGGATATTCGCGATAAAGAATTTCATTAGGTGGCGTACCGTTGCTTAATTCCCTCTCTGGTTATATTGAAACTCGTAAAGATCTATCTACAGTAGGCTAATGGCGCAGATACGTTTGCTCCTCTAATACTTTCATGTAACGATACTTTACGACTAATCCGGAAGATTTTGAAAATAAACGCAACCTCGTCTGGTTCATCCGCTACGCTTGAAGGGTTGAAAATCTACTAAGGATGGAACAAATTCTGTTCTTATTATATTTTTTATACTTTTCCAGAATATTATTTTATTCCAAATTTCGTTATTTATGAGTTACGTGTATTTACACATGTACCACCTTAACAAATGACAAATAACCTTAACAAATAACAATACAAATAACAAATAACAAATAACCTTAACGTGACTTGACAAATTTTCACAATTTCCCATTTGGAAGAAGAACATTGTTGGTTCAGGGCAGCTTTAAAGTATTGAATATTCCTGATGATGAATCCGTTCAATGATCTCCCGCTCTCCAAGAGACCGTGTATATATCTTCATGGTATGATCTTGGTATAAATGCCAAGTGCCTCTGAAGAGACCGCGACACCTTAACCATTATTTCTGAGCTCGAGACTCTTCACAAGAGTTTCTGGAAAATTGTACAGTACATCGTAAACCACACGGTAGAAGTATATAGAACTTTTTCAGATCGCGCCGAGATATTTCACGCGGCTCATTGTGCCCCATTACCGGCTACTGGACGCTCGTCACTGGACGTATCTCGCTACTGGACATTCATACACTCGATACAAAACAGCCGCCTCGCTTACATTTTTTTCAATCTATTCGAGAATACCAGGAGCTCATCGAAGCCCTTTAACGTATACCAGCAGTGTGTACAACGTCACGAGAAAGACAGGACCATTGACCAGAAGAGGAAAGAAGAAAAAGAGGGAGTGAACAATGAGGAGAGCCAAGGGGTTCTTACCCGGCACGCCTATCGAAATCCGTACACTATCTACGCAAATCCCCGAGTGACGTACCCCGTTCATTGAGACAAGCTCTACACCCGTCTTGTGCACCAATGCTCACTGACAATTTTCGTTCCTGTCTCTCACTCGTATTGAATTCGTCGTCGTGGCGCATTGGCACGACACTTGCCTCATGAATTGGCAGGAAGCCCGCACCGCTTAACTCTTTGCTCTTCCTCTCTCACACCCCTCTCTCTCTCTCTCTCTCTCTCAGCTCAATGAGATTATCATCCAAGAGGCCTTCGAGCATTCTCACGTCGAAGCTTCGACCACTTCGGGGGGCTCGACTCTAGTACGACGATATTCATTCATCAATTCTTCGTCTCGGCTCGTGAGAGTCGCTCGCGCCCCGAAGAACGAAACGATATATATACCAGTTACCTACCATGGACATTCACTCGTCCTGTCTCTCTCGCCTCGCTGATTCACGGCTGCATCCTCGTTCATCTGGTCACGTCGCGTTCGAGGGCTATACAAAAGCAGCGGAAGGTGATTCGATCCGATGTCTCATTGCCAACTCCAGGACCACCTGTCTCGCGAGTCTAGGCCATCGGGACTAATCTCGGCTCGTGAATCTCGCCTCGTCACCTCTCAAAGACGAAACCCGATCGATTCGCTCGTTAAACGAAATAAAGATGAGAAGTTTTTCGAACGAGTGTTATACCCTTTTGTGGTTGAGAGTTTCAGCAACAATGCCACGACGAGTTAAGTTCAGGATATTTTTAGACAGTCGAAGAGAACATTTTCGAACACGTAGCATCATACGCAGCGAACACATTTTGTTTTTGTTTATCGAAGTGCCGATAGCGATAACTGGACCGAGCTATAAAAAGAAGCAACTTTTAGCCGTGCACACCCGACCACTTATCGCCAACGTTCCTTGTGCTTAGCGCGATTAGCACACTGCTACTGCTGCAAATTCGTTGCATCTTCCTTTTTCTCTTGGGCGAAACATCGCTTGGGTAACTCACCGGGCTAAATAAATTAGTGGCGGAGTGTGTGCGTGCTGCGTGCACGCGTTTTTCCTTTCACGTGAGCGCAAGCGCGCTAATGGATTCCCTACTCTATATCGCCCCCCCCCCGCCGCCTCTCACTCTTTCTCGGTTATAACATTGGTCACTATATTGCACGATACCAGCCCGGTGCATCGATTAATTTCTATGGTTCGTGCCAGGTTCAGTGTGTATTAACGTGCTCAATGTGCGCGAGAGAGACGGAGACTGGAATCTATTAAGTTTTATCAAAACAACACGAGAACCAGCTACCCAATATTCATGATTGCTCCAATGGCCAGATCTTTCGAGAAGCGGTCAATAAAGTACTCCGCGTAGAGTGGTGAAAAAATTCTGCGGCTTGTTAAGAATTCGCCTTTTGCCTTCATTTGTAAAATTGTTCTTTTTTAAATTGACAATTTTTCAATCTTAGTGGGCGTTGCAACAGAAAAAAAGTTGACAAAATAAAATATTTTAATCACTGCCAATAATGATTGATTTCTGTCGATATTTAAACACAAATATCTGCGTATCGGTAACAGAAAAATAATCAGATTTCGTCTCTTTCTGCGCGAGTGAGTCATAATGAAACGAATAGAAGGTCCCTGAAAGTCCAGACTTCGAGGGTATTTCCCTTCGATCCTGGCGTCCCTGAATGCAAACGAATGTCGGTCGGAGGATGATTCAGTGGGTCGATTCTTGCACGCTCGCCAGCCAACTGTGGCGCGCCGTCCTTCCTTTTCTCGGTTTGGTTAACGAGGTACTGTCTCCGTGGTAGCAGCGTGCAGCGAGATGAAATCAGATGGCGAAGCTTAACAGGCGTGCCCACTCGTGAATAATAATTGGTACGTAATTAATGATACCTCGGTTATTTGACAGGCGTTCGACAGCCACCGTGAAAGTGCGCGCTACGCATTTCCTTCTCTCGAGAATCGAGAATCTCTCTCCGTGTGTATCATTTCGTCTCTCACCCGTTTTGCAACTCGCTCGTCTCATGGTGATCAGCCAAAGCCCGTACAGCTATTTTCGGAACTCAATTACCGAAGGTGTTATTAAATGGGCGCAGCACGAAAGCTAATGTAACGTCGTTCGGGGCAAAGGGAGACAGATCACGGTGACGAGAGGGGAGGGTCGGGTCTCTCGCGCTCGTCGCGTGTCTCCGTTCGTTGAAGAGCGCGTGAGAGGGAGAGAGAGAGAGAGAGAGCGCGAGGGAGAACGCGCGCGGGAGACGAGCGCGTTGGTCGTCGATACGGTCGATACACGTCATGCGCGATAAGTGTCCCGCGCGGCCGAGGCACGTCTCAGAGCCGATATTAAAGCTGCCGCTGATCGAATCAGAGATTGATCGTCATATAAATACAAAAATAAAAATAAAAGGCTATCGATGCCATCAACCGACATATATTTTATATACATACCCGTATGAAATATAATATTGGCATGAAAAAGATGGTGTTTTTTTATTTTTTCAAAAAGCGTTACACACGTTACAATAATGTACGGAGATTCAAGGTGGAAGGATTAACATCATCGACTATTGTATAATATAATGTTGTGTATACTCACCTAAAATCGTTTTTTTTTCGTAATTGGTAAATGGCTTAGTAAATTTGTTAGTGTTTTCTGTTGTTGTTTTTTAGTTTTTGTCTCTTGTCGATCGTCTGCGTGGGATTTTCGTGTGTGCGTGAGTGTTCGTGTGGTTTTATTTTATTTTATCCTACCGACTTCATCGTCGTCATCGTCGTCATCATCATCATCATCATCATCATCATCGTCATCTTCATCGTCATCTTCATCGTCATCATCATCATCATCATCATTATCATCATCATCATCATCATCATCATCATCATCATCATCATAATCATCATCAATATCATCATCATCGTAATATCACAAATACATTATAAATAATTAATTAATTACTTAATCTCATAATGATCGAGATTACCCTTGCGTCGCCTCAACGCGGTCCAATTGGTACGAACGTTCTGGGATATTGAACGTCTAACGTTCGCCCTGTACTCGTCCTCGTACGCGTTGAGATAAAGATTCTTAAGGATTATTTGATTATCTAACTCGGACGGTGCGAGAAATCTCTTAGAGCGACTCTGCTGCTGAGCCTCGAGTCCGTTAAGTGTGAATTGCTTCGTTTTTGCGAACGCCTCAGAGCCCATCGCGCCTTGATAATTTTGGGCTACCGTTGATCTGGGCCTGACGTTGCTCAACGGTGAATGTATCGATAGTAATTTTCTATTGTGATAAGCGACCGTAGTTTCCTCGACGGCGTTACGTATTCTCTTCGTACGATGCTTCTTTACTTCGCGTTGCTTGTCGTCGGTTCCCATAGTCGGAATCTCATTTCCCATACCGGATTCATCGCTCGATGACATTGACGCGGCGGTGGATGTTGTACTCGAGGTTTGATTATCAATCGGTTCGACGATTTCCTTCGACTCGATCGTGCTACCTGTCGTTGTCGCACCCTCGACAGCCTCCTCGGCGGTATTCAATTTATTCTCTATGATATGTTTGAAAAACGCGTATATCTCACCGACCGTAAACGTCGTACCGTTTCTGACGGTGAACTTGTCGATATTCATCTTTCGCATCAGTTCGTCCGTTCCGTTCTGTGTCTCGAGTATCGAAAGTTTCTCGTTGACGTAACCATTAATGAACTCGTAGAAACCCTTGTAGTAACTCTTCGTTTTGTTACGCTTCTTCTTCTTGTCCTTTGTCACTCTCGTCTTCTTATCACCGTGAGCCTCGACCTTTCGTCTCTTCGATTCTCTCCTATTGTGTTTCTCGCTCCAGCGCAGAGACTTGTTATAAAATTTCATGATTCTCTCGAATTCCCGCTTGAGCTTCGTGAATTCCCGCTGATTTCTCACCTCGTAACCGTCATGGCCGCGATTCGAATTGTTTCTTCTCGATTCCGCGAGATCGACGTGGAAAAAGTTCTTGCTCATGAGATTCAGTAATTCGTGCATACTCGTGTTCGTGCCATTATTATTTCGCTTCGAGTCGATTCGTCGCAATTTGCGATAAACGACTCGAAGAAAATCGATCATTCTCTCGTCCTTTGAACGTGACTTGTTCCTATGACCGGTATGTTTCTTATGGACAATCGTACCGCCAGCTGAATTATTGCTGCCGATAATCTTTGATCCTTCATCGATTTTTCCATCGACTGCGTCGGATTTTGTGATTCCCAAATCCACGGTTAAGTTACGGGACGAGGTTGTCGAATCACCTAAAACTCTAGAAATTAACTTTCCGGTCACGTGAGACTTGTTCAATTCCAGATGCAACAACTTCTTCCCGATTCTGCGGAAAAAATCAATAAATTTTCTGTAACCCGTTGTGGAATTCGATTTTTTTTCATCGATCTCGATCGATCTTCTTCGTCGGCTCCATCGAAGTCTCGGATGTTGGCCCGGGACACAGGCCGGAAGTTCTCTAGGACTCCAGTTGCCACCGACGCACGTAGCACCGGGTGGTCCCTCGCTGAGCACGTATCCCTTGTCACAGTCGTACATGATCTGCTTATTGTTCGGTACTTTCTTGACGTAAGGGCGATAATCGTACACCCCCATATTACCGACGAGAAGTACTTTGCCATTTTTGAGATAGCCCGGAAACGAGCAATAAACCTCGATGCAGTGGGGTATATCACCGGTCCAATTTCCATAACTGCACTCGACTTGTTTCGAAGAATTGTTCGGACCACCCCCAACTAACCTAAATCCATCCTTGCACATGAAAACCGCTCTCATACCGTGATCCGTCTTGGGGGCGATGACCATCCCGTTTTTCGGTGATTTCGGCATCTGCTTGCACCTAGCTGGTGAACAGGTCGGGACGATCGACCAGGTGCCGTTTATACAGACCACGGGGGTGCTGTTAGCCGCGAACTCGTAGTTCCTGATGCAAGATACCAACAACTTTTGGCCATGCTCCACGACCGTCACGTTATTGATGTGATCTCGTCCATGACCTGCGACGGTTATCCTGCCCTTCTCGATCTGCGGAACGACGCAAGGTGCCAGACAATGGGGTAGAGGATAACGCCACTTGCCGTCTCCGTCGCAAACGGACGACGTGTTTCCCTCGAGTTTCATGTGCTCTTTGCAACGGAAGATCAGACTCACTCCCAGGCCGGTTCCTTCGACAGGAAAGATAATAAAAATTGTTACGCGAGATCGAACATTGACAATTGTTTTTACGGGGGTGCGAAAAATATACCAAACGAACAGCGAGGCCAGAAATAGTTGATGTACGCTATTATTGGGCAGAGGGACACGACGATGCGATTCGTTTTTGTTTCAAAAAAGGACAGCAGGGAATCACAATGTGAGAGCAACAGCGATAAACAAATTCAACAGCGCGGGAAAGCGACGAGGAGAGATGTTCGATAGGAGCCGTCGGTTTTTTATTCACCTGGCTCGTTATTCTCGATCCAACCATTGTACAGAGTTCCCGGTGACCCACAGTTAATTTCCTTGCACGTAGGTGCCTGACCGGACCATCGACGATCCGCGCTGCATTTACGCGACGTCTGACCCACTAAGCTGTAACCGTGCTTGCATTCGTAAGATACTATTGCATTGTAAGCGGTTGATGTGTACACGGCTTTGCCGTGACGTGGATTTTCCGGTTGGGGACATTGAATGGCGGTCACCTTGATGACAAAATTGCGAAGTAAACAGCTAGCTGATAAAGGAAATTAATCGAACCCTAAGACCCGATTAATAATCTTACCTGTACGCATTGGGGTGGTTCCTTTGGTGACCACGTTCCATCGGCGAGACAAATCCTTTCCGTTTTCCCAACGAGCTCGTAATCCTTCACGCAGTGATAGGAGATCCGGCAATCGTAGGTGTAGCATTCACCCGCGTGCCAACCGTTGAGAATGTCCGGAGGTCCGCAGCTTCGAGGATCGCACGATATGTCAGGCCCGAACCAACTTGCCGCACCGTGCAACATGAGACACTTGGCTTTCGCTATTCCGGTTGCTTGATAACCGTGGTCGCAGAAATACTGAACGGTCGACTGAAGATCGAAGGTCGTTTGTTCGACCGATGCATTGTGTTTTGCATAATTGACCTTGGGTGGATCGGTGCAAAATGACTTCTGTTCTTTCTTGCACGAGGGCGTGCTTCCGGTCCAGTGTCCGTCGGCTCGACAACTTCTCTCGGCGAGTCCGACGGTGAAATAACCCGGATCGCAGGTATAATGAGCACGATCACCGAATAATCTTCCGGTTATCGTCATTTTTCCGTACGGGATCTCGTCCAATTCGGGACATTCGCGTTCCGGCTTTATGCACGACATTCCACACGCACCGTCGCAACGACACTTTTTCTTCTTACTCTTGCAATCCTCATCGGTCGAACATTTTCTCAGACACTTTTGCCCCAAGAGTCCAGCCTGCTCTTCGTCCCGCGGACACATTGCCGACGGTGAATTTCGCGGATTTTTGTAAATTCTACCGTCATCGTCGACCTCGGGTTTGCCATATGCATCGTCGTCATCGTCGTCATCGTCGAAGTCGTCGTCGTCATCGTCGTCGTTCTCGTTTGCAATCGCAGCCTGTTGCTGAAGCTTCGCCTCCGACGTTATCACCAAGGAACACAAGACAGCCACTGTCAATAATGCTATCGCGCTCGGTCTCATGATTAAAAATCTATTTGTCTATCGTTCTTCCACGCTTAAGATTTTATTGTAATGCAAATTGACGATTTATTTAATTAGTGCGGAGTTTTTTCGTTCAACGCGCCATTCAACAGTACGCTCACATGGCCCGCTCGCGCCTTCGTTTCAAGCTGTTTAACCTGACGAAGATACTTTCGCTCGGAGGAATCTGCACGAATTGTAAAATTCCATCGAAACGAAAATTTAATGCTAAGCGAATCAATTCGCCTCGAGTTTTTCAGAGTTTCATCGTAATCATTGAACTCGATGAACGACCGGCGATAGTCCCATTCGCACCGGGACGCGACGACGATTAATTCCACTCCGTTATTGCTTTCTGGGCGGACTAACGTTTTTGTGCAGACTGCGGTTCTCCGAGAGCTCGGGAGGTCTGGAATCTAGGGGTTGGCAAGCGCATCACGCTCTGCGCATCGAGGCTGTTCAATACATCTCGTGCTTCGCGCAGCTTCCAGTAGATGGCGAAAATATATATACGTTCACACTGTTGTTTAACGGAAAAGTGCAATGATCGTAAAGAAATCCAACGGTTGACAAAACTACGATAGAAAAATATCAAATAGGAATCGTTTTTTTTTATCCGCGAATCCAAAGTATCGATCATTCGATGGGTTCGACTCTTTCTCATCTCGTTCACGAATACTCTTCTCAGGTAGAAGGCCTTTTTTTAAAATTCACATCGAGTTCCTTTTCACATTTTTTCTTCACATCACGTTTCGAAATATACGCATATAATCGCTCGAGAGGGTTAGACTCCTCTACCATTCGATTTGATGTCCGAGCCAGCCACTTCGAGGCGACGATTTTGGAAAAACGAATAGAGAGGAAGGGTCCGGGACATATGAAAAATCGTGCGAAGGTGTTAACGCGTAAATGGGAACACCTGAGCAAGTTTCACGAGTTTCCTCGGGTATAATATTCAAACGTTACACCTGGGTGTTCCAAGTCGGTTCACCTATTTGTCCCTCTCGACTCCATATACCCGCGTGAACCTCATTCTTTTTTTCTTTCACGGACGATTTAACCCATCGCCAGAGCGTGATGGAATAATGTGCTTTTTTCACCACCCAGAACCTTCGCTCATACATTATTCCATCGACCAATAAAAGCATATACGTGATCAGACAACCCATATAACGTTTTCTTTATTTTCGTCGCCTTTTCCCGCTAATAGAAATACACATTTCTCGAGGGACTTGGAATATTATTCGCCGTAAAAGGGATACGAGAGGTGGATGAAAGCCCCTCGAGGAAGAGAAAAAAATAACGGGAAAGATATCCTATTCCCCTTCGGATGTGCGTCTTGGCTCGTTCGCCTCAAGAGAGGAGATCCCAACTCGAAGGGATCCCTCCTCGCTGTTTTTTCAATTTAACATTTGCATAACGACGATTTGCATAATCAAGTACCAATTTGCTCACCAGCGGCGAATGAGGTCTACTTGGTATATACCCGTATCGAAGGTCGGACATCGTATCAGCATCGGGGAACCATAAAAACGTGTGGCTGTGCGTGGGGTCCACTCGTTGTAACATAGGAAAGGATCAATTTTCCCGATCGTCCAGGCAGTTGAAAGAAAATTGAAAGCTTCGATCTTGATGGCTTGTTACAAGTCGATAGAGACTGTCGGCCCAGAAATTGTCGATTATTTCTGTGTTGCGTATCTTCGTCGTTAGGATAAGCTCTCGCGCCACGCATTGTCTATGTAACGATCGTAATCAATTGGTTCGCTTTTCAACGACAGACGGGTGGATAAGCGTAGGCGAGGGATGAGCTGGCGCACGAGCGCAGTACGTAAGCTCGTTTTTATCCTCTCGTTCAATCCTATCGGCTCGCAGCCGGGACTTGTCTCGACTTTCGAGTGTTGTCTGCTCGATGTCTTCATTTGTCTTATTCAAATGAGAGGAGCACCTTCAGAGAAGACTCTCGAATCCCATCCTTGTTTCGACCGCGAGACCGTTGAGATGCAAAAGACTTTGTCTCTGTTCCTATCTTCCGCCCCTTTATACCGTCTACCCTCCCCTTTGTCTCGTCGATCGGTCTGTCCCGAACGAAATGAAAATCGACCTCCCACGAGACACTCTCTTTCTTTCTTCTACTTTGTCCCTTTCGTACCACTCGACTCAACCTTCTTCAAATTAAACGAATTTCTGCAAGTACGACGAGCACGTGTGCGCGTTCCGTTTCCTTGCTGTCCTTTCTCGACTTCGAGTCATACCGACCAAATCCAGGGGCCTTCCTCTCTTCTTCTCCTTTTCATCCTCGAGATAAATCAACGTCGGACTGCGGATGCAGTTTTTAAACGGGATGAGTATCATGAAGTCCGAGATGCACCGTAACGGCGGGAGAGAAGTCGCTGCCTTCTCGCTGGCGGGTCTCTGACAGCAGGGCGGGTAGTAACTCGGTAGCCAAAAATGGGAGTGGCTGAAAGACAAGAAGACAGGACTTCGGCCTCGGCGACATCTCTTCGGCGCCTCTCTCGGGCCGCGAATGTTGCCGATACTAAGGAGACAAGTGAGAGGTTCTCAAACTGGTTCTACGAGAATTTTTCAACGCGGCACCCACCAACGTTGTTCCTCAAAATTGACAATCGCGCGATAATTTTCATTTCGCCTAAAGTTCAACGAACGATCTTTCTCGCGTTATAAATTACACTGACGTATTCGATAGTGGGTTTGAAATATGATATTCTCGAAAAATGAGAAACTCTTCGCGCGAATCCGATAAGAGAGGCGAAACGTCTCTCTTATCTGACACTGGGACCGGGTGGCACGCCTCTCCCATGGCAAAAGAGCTTCCGATGTCAATTTACCAAAGATCCCGACGTGACTTTGTTATAAGTCGTGCCACTCGTACATACACAAACTCCTTGCTCTCTAATACCATGTAAGTTATTTTCTTTCGCGACACGCGAAGACCAGTCTGCATAAGCTTTACAGACGTAAATGGAACGTTTCCCAACGTCTGCTGTCTCGAAGGTTATTCTAGGCCGTCTCGGAGCCTTTTCATCGCGATCACGAATCAACTATGGCCAATGCTCGCTCGCGGACCTCGTTAACAGTCCATTATCGACCAAGAGGCCCAGGCAACTCTCCTCTTCACCCGCGACGACACTGAAAGTGATGAGAAACGCGCGAGTCAGCAGCACGAGTCGACTCATTCCTTCTTTACATTCGCAATGACATTGCGGAAATCATAGTTATGGCAACGACTTTCCGACGTGGGAGTTGATGAACCATCGATATATACTTAGACGCACATTCTATATGACTTCCTGACGCATACGTCGAGCGATCGTGCGTGTTGCTCCTCGAGGTTCGTGTTTTCGTCCAATCAATTCGAGATCTTCGTCGTTCCGACTCACGGCACAGACGACGGCCAGCTGCTGGATTAGGACGAGAACCAAGAGAATACCTCGTTCCCGCTACGGGACGATGATTCCTCGCGATGGTTGCTTCTGGTCTCGCGTCTCGAACCGACGACGTCCGCATTTTTGTCCAAGGCTCCCTTCCATGATGTCTTCGAGAGAATGTCTTCTTCCACATTTCTTTTCGTTTCTCTTCTCGCAAACTCAAACCGCATTCTGGTATCATTCACTAAATTCCGCAAACTCCCGACCAACGAGATGATTTCACCTCGCATGCAGATCCGCTATCGGCTTGGTTTCATGGTGACGAGCGTATACGCGATACGTTTCTATGTCACAGTTAAAAGCTTATACCGCACATAATTTCGCTCGACGACGGTAGCTCGTGAATTCTTATTGTTGCGGAGAGTGACGTTAAGCTTCAACGAGCGTGTATCCGAAGCGCCCCTAGCTTTATTCTATGCATTCGCATCATACGCGTTTAAGCGGCAGGAGAGTCTCGAGTACGTACCTCGTCGTCGCTTTTAATAGTCTTCGACGTCAGGTTTCTACGTGTCACGGCGTATGCATCGAAGCCGACGAGGAAGTTTCGCTACGTGCGAGAGCCTTCGGAGTGTCTCGCTTCTTCTTCTCCATCTCTTCCTCGGTAGAGAAGCTACACCATGATAACTCCGGATGAAAGTTTGCCGCGAAGCGAATTTCACGCTTCTACGTCTCGCAAGCTCTCCGAACGGAGCTCTCCTTGTGTGTTCCATCCACCTTGTTGAAGGGGAGTCCCTACGTAGAAGGTGGTTGTCTTCTCAACAACTTCGAGTGTGTCTCCCGCAAAACCGTTCTCCTCTTTGCTCTCTCTTATCTCCGGCTCCTTTTCATGCTCTCCTCTCTCCTCCACCTCTTCCTTTACTGGACTACTTTGTACTTCACCGACGAAAGCGCCGGGTTACTCGCCGAGTTTACTCCTTAAAACCGTTATCACGAACGAGACCACACGTACGACACTGTCGCTGGGGAAAGGGAAGAGTAAAGAGAGGGAGATGGAGGGAATAGAGCTTTTCGAGTTTCGCAAACGCGGGTTGGGCTTCATTCTTGGTTGGTTCACGTACCAATAGCGGGAATCGGAGGACCAAAGTTTTCTCCCTTACCCTACTTGTTCTTCTGCTTTTCTTTATTCTCCTCCTCGTCCGCGCTTCTTCATCTATCCGTAATAACGCCCCTCCTTCTTCATGAATTCTCCCTCACGATAGAGAAACTCATCACCTTTATTGCACGGATGCGTCTCAAACTTCCGTTTACGCGCAACGACGCATTTTACCTAGACTTCTCGATAGACGTGTGCAAATCGACTTTTGGGTCCGAGCGGAGAATGGCATTTTTTTTGTTTATTAACTGTACAAGATACGATAATTAAATAAAAATTATTATTGTTTAATATTATACAGTAACCTTTTCTTTTATTCATTAAGACGGGAGAAACGCATGCAGGCCTGACAACAAATTGTTTTTTATCGTGCCGACGCGGGACTCTCGTTCGCTTCGCATTTCATCCGAGAAACACATCGGCCATTCGCTTCGTGTCGAAAAACTTCGCTCGAAAACTTTCAGCGTATTAGCTCGCTCCCAATCTCAGAAGGCTATTGAATTGACGTTTTCATCCATTACGTGTATCCGGAAAGGATTACGGATCGCGACGCGAGGGGGGCGTCGACATGCATCGGCACGGAGCTTGCCGCATCTGCATCTGTCGTAAGAGAGAAGGTGGCATATTGTAAATGAAGGTCATCGAGCCTTTTGACTCGAGCTTACAATACGCGTGAGGATTTCGCCGTAAGTCAACTACCGTTGTCCTAAACATCTCAAATATTTTCTTAAATTAGCCTATTGGATAAATTATTTAACAATTTTCGTAAATATAAACATTATATTAAATCGAACTATTTTTTCATGACGAAGGAAAGTCGCGATCGTGATATTTAATCGATCGTTTTATTACTTTCGTTTAATTTAATGTTTTCGTATAAACGTCGACAAGTCCGAGAAGGACGATCCCGCGAATATGCCGTAAAACCGCGCGCACGTGCTCGCAGCAAACGCGGTGAAAGTCCGTTCCCTTTTGACACGAAGATTGCCGGTTATCCCGAACATCGTCGTGCGGGAGCCCCGACGACGAACGCGCGTGTGCTGGGTCACGATACGTTTCGTCGTCCGCGTCTTTATATATACGTTTGCGCAGTCGAAGAACGAATCTCGTGGGTGAAATGCGACGACTCTCGGTTGTTGCCGCGTTTGCAAAACTGGAGCACCGTGAAGACTCGAGATCATAGTAATTATGAGGCGGCGTGTAGAAGCGGATTCACACACGAAGCGGGAGAATACGCGAATAAAACGGTTCGAAAACCCCCCCGATGCAATTAAGCCGTCATGGACTCGGCGGTGGAGAGGCCCGTATCGTCGACCATTTCGATGCGCTCTCACTCGGGAAAAATATGAGCGCTTCTCTCGCGGCTATTAAGCGACAGTGAGACTTTGATTCTCTCTTTTTGCTTGATCTTAGCGTGTAATTAACGTACGCGATGGCATGCGTGCGACAGCTCGAAAATGTATGGTTAATTAACGTAGCATAATTGATGACGCGCCGAGAAGAATATCTCCGCACTTAATATCGCGAAATATCGTTATAAAATAATCAATATAACGATCGAGGCGACCTGAAAAAAAGTCAATTTCAAGCCCGAGAATTGACTTTTATTTTTCATTCGCGTGACTATGTCGTTGTATATATAAATTCGAAAACGTACACGACGAATTTCAATGCAGGAAAACGACGCGACGTGTCGGGCACGCGACGAAAGTTTTCTTTCATTCTCGATCGGAAGACCGGATCACGCCGAGTTCAGTCTTTCCGGCTAAAAGTTCCGCATCATTGTCTCTCCTACTTGCTAATTAGCCATTCAGAAATACTTCCTACATATCGAGCTCCCGCGCGCGTTGACTCGTGCGTGTGCGGATGTGACGTAGGACGGACGAGCGCGTGCCGCGTTAAAGATGCTAAATATGCGATAAGGAATATACTTATTCTTAATGTGTCATCAGAATATCAGGGACACGCGAGGAATTTGGTATTGCTATGGCTCGAACGTTTGGCCGGACACTTGTGAATTAATGAGAATAATAATTTGCGAATTATTCCGCTCGTAATAATCCTAAGTATTCTTTTCCACCATCGATGTCGTTAATACTTCTAATTATAAATATTTAAAAACGAATAATAATTGACGAAGCGATCAACATTGCATAATAATAATAAATAATTGCACGTTTTCCAGACTGTTCAATTTATCAGTTATAAATCTCGCATACGCGATCGCGTCCGATTAAGAATTAAGTTCGATTAATTATAGACATTGAATTTCTACTTGTCCAATGCGATTCGATCTCGAAAATTTCTCGATGAACGATACGAGTCGAAAAATTCGCATGCGCATTGCCGCATGCGTTCAACTGATTTTCAAAGTGATAATATTTCGTTCGTGGGAGCGCCGTACCATTTGCACCTACGCGCACGTTTCTCTCTCTCTCTCTCTCTCTCTCTTTCTTATTGTGAAGAGAACTCGTAGCGAACCCCCGCGCTTTGAGCACCTCGCGCGCCCATTCGCTTCTTTTCTTTCGGCGCGGCGAGAAAAGAGAACCTCGCCCAAATTACCTTCTCGTTAAATATTTCAGGCAATGCGTTATACCCTCTCGCACGCCCCCAACATATTACAAGCGACGGCTGATTATCTACTCTCGCTCTTTGGAGGGTTCGCGTGTCGGTCCTGGTGTGCGGCGCGAGATCTTCGTTCGCCTAACGACCGTTCTCTCTCTCGCCTCTGTGCTCGAGAATCCCCACTCCATATGTAGATAAATATATATATATATATACTCTCAAAGCGTTGCACCACAAAATACAAGCCACGCGTGCGATCTTCAAAGCTTCGCGTTGCAGTAAAGTCGTTCGCGCATTTTTTCTTCTCTCGGCTTCGAAGCATACCACGTATCTACCACAATCTCGTTCACCCTAGAGGCCATTGGAGAATCAAGGCGAGGAATCATCTATCTTTACAGCTCGGTCAAAAATGCGCATAAAAAAAATTCTCTCTTCGTTATCCGGCCACGCGCTCGTAGACGGAGCATCAAAAATGCATTTAAAAAATAATTCGAAAACGTAATATTCGTTCGAATCGTATTATTACATCCGATTCGAATCTACGTTCGATTTAAATTGGATAAATCTGTGATGGTTACCGCGTGTCGTACGTCGACTATGCGTTCGTTTCAGAAATGGAGATCGGATAAAATCATTCAGCGCCCACATATCGCGAGACAGCTTCGATGTCGTTTATACGATGACTGGGTAAAATGGTGGGCGCGAGAACACACTTTTCATGTCGACTGTGTGTCTCGCGCGCCGCCCATAAGGCATATAAATGTGTAATCACTCATTTACAAGCTCGCCCTCCCTTCGGCAATATAACGAAGCGCTGTGTGAATCACAATCACCGAAAGCGGTATGGCGCGTGAATGGAATTTGTCTGTCTTTGCGATAGCGGCGAAGCGCGAGAGCGGTTTCCTCTACATCGATACGGAAATATATCGCTGTTACGCTTGAAGAGATCGCTTGTGAAACGTTCGCGAAGTGCAGGGTCGTATAATATTTTCATTTTTAGTCGCGGACATTGAGTATTTGAAAACAGAAGAGAGAAAGAGAATTTCTTTAAAGTGCAAATCTAAGAGGAACGCAAGTGCGAACTTGAGGTGGAAAAAAATCACTCGAGAGTCTCTCAGGTGAATTCCGCGATAAAGCGCGAATTTTATTGTAAAGGTATAAATATAAATTAATAAAATGACAATTTTTATCTTTGTTTCGTGCCGACGTCTCGTCTCGATTCGAGATTGTATTAATGACAAAAATAATAATATAAGATAAAAAAAAGTACAAATCGAAGCGTTCGAAGTCCGAGGAATTACGATCGAAGGTGTCGGCGAAACGAGTTTCTCCCTTCGTCCAAAAAAAAAGGGTCGCGTCTCGGTCGATTAAAATCCAGGAGTCTTAATGATTGGCCGCGAAGGAAAGCACGACGAGTGATAAAAATCGATTTCTCGGACGAGATGGGGAAGCTCGTACGAGAAGCACAGTTCGGAAGAGTAGGGAGTACTACGCCGAAAAAGTCCTCGTCTCAATTCTCTCCTTCGTAAAGAGCACTTTGTAGCCGACGAGAACCGCATCGCCGCTACATACATATATGTATATTGATACAACCAAGGCACCGAACGTATCGAGAAACGAAGAAACGATCATCAAATATTTATGAATACGAGAAAGTTAACAGCTCCGGATCATGCAACGTTCTCTCGTTTCTATACATAGCCCAGCTACTGCAGAAACCTTGATCTTATATCCATCCTCAATCGTGCTTTTAATGAAACTGACCCGCCGGTCGTAGAATTTTTCGTCGTCATTCGCCTCGGACCCGATCAATTTCATCGAGGAGGCTCGTTACGAGGCTCGCAGGGGACGAGAGAGCAAAGATGCGATGGCACCTGTGTCGATTTAAGTGCTGCCCTCTTATTGGTTTCTTCAATGGTCAGAGTGAAAAATAAAAAAAAAGGAAAACTCCAATACGTGATACGAAATCGTACGTTTTTTTCTCTCTCTCTCTCTTTCTTATGCAGCGCCTCCTTCGATTCAATCTAAATCCTCGTTGGAGTCCACCGATGCTCGCGTGAAAGTGATCAGTATCGATACGGTCAATCGACTCGAACCTCGCTCAATTGCTCGCGATTTAATGCGATAGGTTTGTACTCGTATATATGGTTCGCGGGAGATGTAATACGTCGTTTCGTGCGGCGAGCCGCTCGTTTCACACACGCCTTAGTGCGTCGTTGATATAAAGTCACTTCGAAATGTTATAAATAACACGTGCGGTTCATATATGCGGTAAAACGATGAATTGTGTGATGTATATATATATATATAAACGTACATGTAGGCACGAGTTTTTTTCGACAGCTGAGAGAACGTATTCGAACAAAAAACCAAGTGGAATGACATGAATAACAAGTTTGGGCCCTCCTGAAGGATAATACGACGATGCGAAAGAATTCTCTCGAATTTGCAGCATTTATATCATTCGCATATACACATATATACCTATATATTTAGGTATGTATATACAGGTTCTCTTCCTCTCTGCTGCGAATTTTCACCGTTAAGCCAGCCAAGTGGATGAAGCACGGGGTTTTCGCTAAGATCGAACTGGCCACCATGAGGGTAAAAAAAGTGTTCCACATTCGCAGACGATTACACTCGCGCGTACATAAACGACAGACAATATACGGTTTACGCAACGGACACGCCTCGGGAGTATGAGATCTCTACCTCGTCTCTTTTACCTTCACCACAGAGACACATCGAGAACACGAGAATTTTATCCTTCTCTCTGTCTTTCGGCCAACTGTTCTTGTCTCTGTGGGTCAACTCTCGATATCAGTTATTATCCCATCATTCGTACCGCGAAGCGTGAAGCCGATACACTGCAATTCCAGCTCATACGTATCATCTGCGTATATATAAACACGTATATATTACTCATAAGAGTTTTGCAACTGGGTGAATATGGTGCAAACTGTGAAAAAGAAATATTGAGAGCGAAGATCTGTGGCGCGATTTCCTTCGGAGAACGGTCCACGTGGATCGCGCCAACACAAGGCCCATCTGGACTACTCGAATATGTGCCGGGAGTATTAATTTCATAAAAGCGATGAACTATGTAGAATCGACCGCTTATTTATAAGTCGCTTCCCACTTATAAAAAAAATTCGTAGTCGAGATGAGATAACCGAGAGCGTGACAATAATTTAACACTTTAGTGAATGACACACGTGTCTAGGTCAGAAGAAACTTTTCTACGAGCATCGTACAATCGTCTCACGAAATGTTTCTTATCTACAAGTGTAATCAAATATCGTTCTCAACATTCTTTCTCTCTCTATCTCTCTCTCTCTCTCTTTCTCATTCACATCCCCTCGAACCACGAATATTAATACATCCCGCATTTATATGCACGTCATTACAGTTATCAGAAGCTCTTCGCGTCTTGAAGGAGACGCGTGTACAAGCCACACTTGTACACATTGTGTCGTGAGGCTTTTCCACACGCGAGAACGTTCCCACATAGAGCGTTTCCGCTTCCGTCTGGTAAATGCACACGTGCACCTCGGCAATGAACGAGCGAGGAAACACATCGACTCGATCGACCGTGAACACCTGAGCTCTCTGCTCGTTGTCACCTCTCCCCCCCCCCCCCCCCACCTTCTCTCTCTTTCTCTCTCTATCTCCCTCATTTTCTCTCTCTCTCTTTCGGATATTGGTTCGAACACTTGCGCGCCAAAGCATATGTAATTTCTCGTGTACTTTACGATGTGGTCGGAAGAACGGTGACGAGGAAAAAAAAACGAGCCTCCCTCCCAGACTAGCGGGGATGATATTTCGAGTTCGTTATTTCGTTTCTCGTTCCACGCTCCTCGGCCATGGACTTTAATCGAATAAGTTTGAATTGAGTGGATAATTAATATCTCGAATATATGGACTGGTCGTGCATACTTATGGATTTGCATTTGTCTGAGCTACCAGAATCGAATATACGAAGAGGCCGAATGTATAATTAATAATAGATTAAAGGAGGGTGGATCCTCTTGGGGAATTAATTTGCATCTACTACGCGGTTTGATTGGGTGGCCTATTGCATATACGTATATACATAGATATATATATCTGTAATAAATTAATTGCTGCGTCGAGGAACGAAGGTATGAAGAAAATGGCAAAAAACCAACATAATTCTATCGAAGAAGCAACTCACGACGGAGCAATCAAGAAGAATATATTTTTTTTATTCATTTCTATTTTCATTCGGTTTTACGAACGTCCTTAAGTAGGTAGTACACGATCGTACCAGGAAGGTCGATCGGGTGCTTTATTTCTTTTCAAATGCACATATCCCAGAGCGCTGATTTCTTTAATGTTCGTTACAGCAGAGGACAGATGAGTAATGATCTGCCAGCGATACAAATCGGCGTGATTCACCGGCAGAAGCATCGAAATAAAGGGAGAGGAGAGGGAGAAGGGGCTGTATCGCAATAGAGGGCACACCGAACCGATCGCCGATTCAGTTTTGATTCCAATTAAAAAAGAACACAGGTATATAACGGGTCAGCGGGATGGACCCATGCGAATCTTCTCGTCCCTACGTTTTGTCCGATAGCTTTTATTTCGTCTCGTTCTCACTGTGGGAGATTCTCGCGAAAGTTGCGCCCCGCTGAGCGATCGGTACTGTGGCTTCGATATCGCGTTATTAGTCATGCACGTGTAAAAGAACTAACGCGAACTGGTCCATTCGCCCTGGAAGATCCAAATTTCGATGCCGTAAGGGAGATTGCCGAAATATAATCGTCAGTTTTCGATGTTCTTTTATAAGTATCTATTGGTTTCCATCCCCCGCGAATCGGATACGAAAGGCCTGAATTTGCTATTGAAATAGCAAGAAAATCTTTTAATCGATATTAAACAAAAAATAATTTGTAATTTAAAGATAAGAATTTTCTTCAAGTAATCAAAATATCGATACGAATTGCCGAATCGTAATAAATAAACAAACCCACTCGTAGAAATGTTTCATTATCCGCCACGATCGCGTAATTCGAGACAAACGTTTCTTTCTATTTTTTTTTTTCAAATTTATTTCCTATCTGCCTTCTATATATTTATGTAACTGATTGTGATTAACAAGACCGCTCGCGTGCCGCGTAGATTTATCCAGCCTCGTACCCAGAGGCAAAGCAACAGCAGCAAAACGAACGGTCAGGTTCCTCCTCCTTTGACAATTTATAGTCTCTCTCTCCCGGTCTCTGGATACCCATTTAATTTCCTTGGATAACGAAAAACAAACTCTCCGTTGCAACACACGAACGCATACACGGATACGAACTTGCGAGAGAAAGAGAGAGGGAGCGAAGCCCTCGGTTCGAGTTTCCACCGAACGGGCGAGGCGTAGGCGTACGTAATAACTCCTCGTGTGGCTCTCTCTCTCTCTCTCTGGGGTTGAACGTGTGCCTCGAAGTTGGGCGAAGCCGCGTTCACACAAACACACACGTACGCACATACGTATGAAGAGAAAGAGAGAGAGAGAGAGAGAGAGAGATTCGAGCGAGTCTCTGGGCGCGCGTTTATCGTTCGTCGGAGCGAGAACGCGAGGTCCAACTTGGATGGCCTTTTAACCTTATATGGCAGCTGCACCTGCCGCCCCATACGAGATGGGAGACACGTTCCTTTTTTTTTATTTTCATTTCACTATCGTGCAACCCGCGCATCAACCCACGAATCAATGCGCCCGGGCCACTATATAACCGCTGATGCGGCTTTTGGGAATCGAATGGACATCGATTCTCACGAGAAACCGATCACGATTCGCCCGAATTATCGACAAAAATATGCTCTCGCCTTTAATTTCCGAGGCAAAATTAAAACGAGATTAAATATTTTCAGTTATTTTCTTTGTATCGAATATTTATAGTTTTACACGTTATTTCCGTGTCGAATCGAAAATCGATGCTCGGTTATTGCGGAATGTAACCGAAATAGATATAGAATTCTCGTTTTAAAACGGGGCTTGCACTCGTCCCGCTCACTCTCGATCGGGAATATCGACATTCGTTAATACGAGCAAATAATAATCGTACCGAATTATTCTCGAAGCTGACAGATCAGTGAGAGGATGTGATTTTGATTGATTTCCAACAATAGAATCGCATTCGTACATTGACATCGACTATTTTCGATATTACGTTTTTTTTATATAAATTCTCTCCATCTCGAGGTAAATTCTTGACGAAAAAAGAATTAATCTTGTGGGAAAACGCAAGTCGAGGAATATAAAGAATATACGTGTGTAGAGTCGCAGGTGCTCCGTGGGCAAGCCGAGAGCAAAGCAGCACACGGGGTCAGGGTCGGATTAACCCCGATCAAGTTACCCCAGGCGTGGGAGTGCTCGAGGAAGGTCCACGCGTAATAATAGGATATACATAGGTATACGCATTGTATCGTAGATATTTATATACCAGGGATGAGCAAGGGCTAGGCGAGATTGTATTCCGGATCCTCTCATTGGAGAGAGATCAGAGAGTTCTCTCTCTCTCTGCGGACCGTGATGGTTATAAGCGTGCTTTCATCGCTTCGATGATTTATCTCCGGCCACCTCTCTCGCGCAGCTCGCTACTATTCGATCCAACGTTCGAATGAAACTGTATCGGAGAATACGATTCGTGGACCGTTCAATCGTATTTGATCGCTCGTTGACAATATTTTGTATCTAGTACGAAGTACGAACGTCCGGGAAGTTTCACTCGCGTTACACTCGGGTATTAATTTCGATAAATAGAAACGAGCAAAGTTGTAATGTTATTCAAACGAAACGTGAATAATTTCTGCCGAATGTTTAGGTAACAAATGGGAGACAATAAAAATTGAATTAATTTGTACCGCGTTACGAGGTTCGCCACGGGGGGTTTTATTTATAGCGAAGTTAGGATAGGAAATGAAGCCACGCTCGTGTACCCCGCCGCGAAACTCATCAGATTAATTTTGTTTTATTCCAGGCAAAGTGCGAGCTTGTATATATTAAACGGATGTATATGTGTGTGTATATATATAGAGATTTGTTGCATTAGAACTTTGAGCTTCGTGTGGCTTGTATCGTACCCGTTCTCGGAACAAAGTTTCTCATCCCTAAAGCCGCCCCCATGCTACACTGGCTTCCAAATGCCTTTGGCTCTGGCGCTTTGCATGTTTCCATACTGAACCGCTGTTTGATGTTGAAGGATTTTTCTTTTTATCCCTCTCCGTTCGCTCCCTCTCTCTCTCTTTCTCTCTCTTTCACCGTCCGCTCTTTGTAGCGTATAACACGAATGCTTCTGACTTGTACAGGCAAATATGACATGACTCGGAGGGTGAAGGGGGTGGGGGCGGCATATCATGCCAGGGACTACCTCGTATCGCCTTTTGGTAGAATCGAATGAAGACTTTATCCCGCTTTCGTGTGCGTTACCAGTATGGATTTATGTTACGGTAAGTGCATTTTATCATTGAAAACTGTACGAGTTGAGAAGGTGCGCATGCGCGCCTATATACTCGTCGTCAATGACGACCGTGCGCATATAGAAAGATGCGCGTGTGTACCTGAATACATAGAACGTATGAAAATCTCGAGTTTGGGTTATCCCGGTTACATTAAAATATAAAATTCATCGTCGATAATATTCGGGCAAGGAGAAAATACCGCGAAATAAATTGTGCCGCGAAAGGTAGAGAGGAGGAAGGAGCCAAAAGTGAATTCAAATTCGGCACGAAACTCTCCACGTACGGGATTCACGAAACGTACATATTTTTCTCGGCCGTTGGTGAATTCACGTGTGTTCACGAAGCCGGCGATATAAACAATGAATTCACCGTTTAACCGCGTTGCGAGAGCACACCCAGTGAGTGGCCCCCGAGATTCCGGGTATGCAAGAGGCCAGTTGCATGACTTTTGTGGCTTGTGTATATCGAGATAGAGAGAAAGAGAGAAAGGTAGAAAGATCGAAAGAAAGAAAGAAAGAAAGAGAAAGGGGCAGGGAGGCTGACCGGGAGGAAGAATCAGTGGAGAATATAAGGAAGGTCCAAAAAGGCGTGCATCGATTTCGCAATGAGAAAGGGGGTGTGCCACTACCATCGTTCCTGTGCCATATATATATATATACATATATATTCAACGAGCGAAGCCTGGCGCCGATAATCTGCTTAAAATTCGAGCAGCCTCTTTCGCGTCGGGTCAGACCGCGAAACGAACAACACGGTGAGCGTTCTTCTCTCGTTCAATCTGGAGTTTCGATCGGCAAGAAGAGTTTTGCGAGTACGCTTATATAGGGTTTTATGCGGCGGTAGGCCGCCACGACCAGCAGCACCAACGGCAGCAGCTTGATGCACTCGCGCGAGCTGCCAGCGGCCTTCTTCTGCCCAAGTGTTCTTAATCGGCCGTAAATAATTGCATTTATAACACCTCTATATAGCGTGTGTGTACGGTCGCCGAGGGAGTTGCGCGCGCGCACGAGGCCAACAAACGATGCGCTTTCACATCGCGAGCGCACATCGCAGAAGCTCGCGAGCCGTTGCATCGGGGCGCGCTTCTTCGTGTGCAGCACGAACAAAACATCGTCAGGGCGATATCGTTATATATACTCTATCTCTCTTCTCTCACCGGAGGGATAAAAACGTTTGCTCTTTACAGCCCGAGAATCGAATGCGCAAACACACAGACACTGGTGCTCGCATATGCGCGTACACACCGACTTTAACGCCACACGAGACGGATATTATAAACCGCATCGCTATATACTCTCGTATATATCGTAAAGTCGTTTATATTATACGAACTGTGATCGGCAGATAGTTTGAGAATCGTTAAATCGCGAGAGCGTACTGCGGGAGATCGCCCGAGCTGCAGTTAGTAAATTAAAGTTAACGACGTTTATAATAATACGTGCGGTACAGTGCGAGAATGGGCACCTTTGGAAACGAAAAAAGAACGACTATAGAGCGATAAAAGTTTATCATTTTTCTTTTCCTTTTTTTTTTTTTTTTATTATCGTTGATACGTTTTTGATCTTTTATTCGCAGAATAATTATACTCGACCGAATGAACGAGGGGTATTCTTCAACGGTGGTCCAGATTTGTTTCAAATAGAAATTTGTCTCGTTACTTTATAATGGCGATTTATTTATTTACGTTTATGCCACGTTTAATTTTAATTGGATAATCTTTCAGTCGAATGGCTCCCCGGTTGATTTTCGTGGGTACGTCCGTAATGTCGTCGATATTTCTGGTGTACACGTGGATATACATCACGGTATCTAACACATTTAACCTTATAGATTTGTAGGAAGATAGATACAGGTATGAGCGTAGTATCGCATGGGGAGGTCGACAACGAACGCGCCCACCGGTCGTAAATAACTCGAAGACTCTCTCTCTCTCTCTCTCTCACCCCACTCGAAATATAAGAGACCGAATAGTTGGCCAGTTGTGTATAGCATGCGATTATCCGCGGTGGTTCTGTCTCGCGTGTTAGTATCATGATATAGGTATAAAGTGTATAAACCACCCACGACATAAAGTTCGCGGAGTTATATACGTCGGGAGGGAGACAGAGAGAGAGAGAGATTGAGAGAAATCTTTTTCGCCCAAAGATTCGCACCTGGATATAGTAGCATCCTCGTATACAGCGATTGGCAACACACCGGGACATAATTGCGTTTATTATTGGCATATACGCATCTTTTTCCAATTCATGAATCTCGTCGGATCGATAAATGGCGAACGGCCAATAGCTGTGCCTGAGGTTGGGAATCACCGCTGTGCCAATGGGTTGAAAACGGCTCTCTCGAAGTATTCCGCGCGATATAAAGCCCCTCTTACGAGAGACGTAGAGAGGGAGGGGCGGGGGGGGGGGACAAGGGGGGTGCGATTTTGCTCAGCTTCGTGCTGCAGCAGCCACGTCTGGTCACCGTTCTCCTCGTGAGAGTCTTCGGAGAGAATTTGCCAGCCCGGACCCCGTATAGATTATGGGAAACACCATACCCCGGACGTTTATGGCTGTGGAACTCGCGATCCACGAGAGGCACTCAATCGCGGATTTGATACAACTTAATCGTGAGCTCCTCTCTCTGCCATCGCGTGAAAGGGAGAGAGAGAGAGATGGAGGACAGCCTCACATTCCTTTTCATCCTTTGCACAGCCATACTCGACAGCACCCTCTCTCTCTCTCTCTCTCTCTCTCTTTCTCTCTCACTCTTCATTCGTCTTTTCCTTCTCGGGATCTTCTTTCTTCACTCGATCTCAAGCACCTCCGTTCACGGTTCTTCTCAAGGATATAGACACACACACACACATTCACACACATATATATATTCCCTTATTGCCATCCCCGTGTTATATACTACAATAAACAACGTCGAGGCCTCTCAGCCATCGCGGAATTTTAGCTGAGTTACGCTTCACTGAGAATCGACTACTATTATTGCCACGGCGGATCGTACATCGAGAAAAGTGGATTTATTTCATTCGAGTAAAGTTCATTCGATAAAAGTGAGGAAAAAAAAGGACGAGACAAGATGAACAAAAAGAGACAGCATCTCGCAACGGGTATACCTCGTTCAAAAGCCGCGGTAGCGGTGTAATTATTCAATTGGCTGTTTCAAAAGAGGATGACAATCGTCCGTAAATTATAGCATCTCTTCTCATTTTATTCTTACTTCGTTTTTCTTTATCGAGCAAGAAATATCGTCTATAGATGCGTTTAATATAAAAACAGGATTTATGCACGATGAGTGAGATGCGTTCTTTCCAATATATATATATATATACCTGTGACATATTATCGCTCGATGCTTGTATAAGCGGTCTCGAGTGCCATACACGAGGCAATGCTCTCGTCCACATTCTGTACACGGACGCACTCGTGTCGCCGCGTGGCAATACATCGCGATACGTACGTGCGCAGCGCGAGATTTCTCTCCCATCGTACGGACTCACACGTGTGAGCCCAGCATGAGAGAGGGAGAGACGAGAGAAGCTTGCATTGCCGCCGACCGATGCAGATATGGTTTATGTACCGGACCTCATTGTGGAACGCCTTTTGCTCCTCCGTTCCTCACGGATTTCTTCGTCTCACCCTCTCTCTCTCACTCTCTCTCTTTTTCTCCCTCTCACGGCCATAACGTGTAGATCATCGTACACGATATCCCGCTCACTCGAAAGAGCTCTCTGCTCCACACCGTACTAATGCTCCAGTTTATAAGGGTTATCTTCACTCGGGATCCTCCAAACGGGAATAGTGGGGGCAAAGTGGAGAACGGGAGGGGGTGGCAGAGTGGTAGAACATATAACGAGGAGCGTTGTGCGGAGTATAACACGCGGATGAACGAGATCGCGCGCCCACACGAGACGTACACGTGTGAAATGAATCTCGGATTCGAACCGGAAAAAATTAATATCTTCATGGTACGCCCCGTACATAACCGATCAAAAAAAAAAAAGAAAAATCACAATGAAATATATATCGCTCGCGAAAATATTACTCCCACGAAGCCCGCTGTCCCGCGTATAAGTGACCGAGATAAAAGATACTCTATTCCATCTCGGTAAGAGCACTGGGTTCTCGTATCGCCCGGTAGTAACCGGATGGTATTTGCGAGAAAGTGAGAAAGAGAGAGGAAACGAGAGGGATCGAACGCGTAGGTATGCCGACCACGCTATATTACTCGCAGGACGGTAAGCGGTGCCCTTTTAATTACACCTCGGTCTAATTTATTGCGAAATCTGCACCGCGGTGGCAATTCGATCAGATAAAATCCACGGCCATAAACCACCGCGTCATATAAAATTTCTTTTACTTGTATATATATATGGGGCGGGCGAGCTGATTCTGGACCCCTCGTTGTACTCTTCGTCTTTTTTCCTTCTCTCTGTCTCTCTCTCTCTCTCTCTATCTCCGAAACATCCTTTCCCACACTTTTGTTCAGGACGATTCAGAAAACAAAGCCAATTTCTTTTACGTACGAAGGCATTGTATCGCGATGACGAAATCGTGTAATTTTGTATCAGCCTGTATATCGAGCATAAGTCTGAGACTGTATAAGAGTTATATATATAGGTATATTGCACTATAAGAACCCACAGCGTACCTCGCGCTATCCTCGCTTCTCTCCTATACCCTTTTCTCATTCTATTCCTTTCTCTTCTCTTCCTCGCGCACTCGACACACATACAGTCATCTCGTTTTCACGATGAAACGCGCGCCCTCGCGGGATCCTCTCTCACTTCTCTATAGGTACTCGTTCTCTTCTCTCGTTTCTTTCTCCCCCACCAGCTTGCTCCATCGCGTCCTCGCGCTACTCGCCTCGCTCTCGCGCGACCGCGAGCGCGCTATGATCCGCTCTTCGTCTCGAGACGTGCGTCCTGCCTGCGGCCGCCCACGCGCCGACCCGACGCCCTCCCCCATACTCATCTCATAAGGTTCTCCCCACTTTACTTGTGTGACCAGACTCACGAGCACGCCAGGCGCGCTGCAGTCTCCTCCGCGCTGCACACGCACACACACACCCACTGCATAGCCCCGGAGGCTGCACTCGTGTACCACGGTACAGTCAGCTTCAGACGTTAGATACCCGTAAGATACGTTTTTCATTCGATCATTTACTTTCAATTTTTTTTTGTTTACCCTTTTCAATTAAAACTTCTCATCCGTCGTTTTTCCTGTTTAATTAACACTCGTTGCTTCGAAATGGTTCCATATAAGAATTTGATTTTTTTCTCGAATTAATTAAAATATTTAAATTTCTCTGGCTTGTAAATAATTTGATTTTGGAAAATTGAATTACGTCGATTGAATTTGTTTTGAATTGTTTGTAATATTGTATTTCAAGATAGTGCGTTGGATCGTTTCACGTTTAAGGATAAGAAGTTCGGTTTCCATATTTGACGATGACGAGAACTCGATCAACGAGTACACCCACTCGGTTAGGTAGTGTGTATAACGTAATCGAGAGTTCCCGATGGAGCCTCGTTTAATAGGTATATCGACCAGGTGTTCGGGTGGGAGGACTTGATTGAACCAGTGACCGGGCTTGTATTAATAATTCAAAGCTCCTATATGGACCTCTCTTCCATTCTGAGCAGCGTCTCTCCGAACGGACAGAGAACATGCGCCCTCACTTTCTTCGAGCACGCGTGTCTCGATTCACAAGTACCTATGTACCCATACTAATATACACGTATATGTATATGTCTGTAAGTATGTGTCCGTGTATTGTACCTAACAGGTATATCTTATACGTTTATACGGAGTAGGCGGCGGCAGATGCACTTTAGAATCCTTTTATTCTCGTCTTCTCCTTCGGACTTTTATCCCCTGTACGTCACGTGAATATTTCATTATCCAAGAGGTAGTTCAAAGAGCGGAATCCGTCGTGTTACGATTTTGTTTTTAATCCGTACTTTTAGAACGAAACGAGATATTTTTTTAACCTCGAGAGTCTTTCATTCAGTCTTTTAATGAATAGACGATGTTAAGAAAAAAATGGAAAAAGAATTTAACGGTTAGGCGTATTTTCCGAGAGTGGAAAAGAATGTTTATTCTTCGAGGCGGGAATACACGAAGCGATTCCGGGATTAAACGATCTTAAATCATCCGGTAATTAGTACGCTCCGGGTATTTCACCTTTAAGATTCACCGGCCTCTCGTCCCTCGCGGGATACGCGAGTAAAGGGGAAGAACCGTGACTCCACAAAGAGTCCGGCTTAGATAAGAAACCGGGACACACGGGGCAATTAAATTCATTTGTCAATTATTTGATGAATGTTCGCTCGGGATACGCGCCATTGCGTCCTCGTCCCCTGCGGTCTGCCGATTCATTCCAGAAGATTAAATTTACAATTAAGCTCGCATACTTTTCTGCCGGGATCCACGTTTCCCTCGAGCGACTAATTGTCGCGCACCTTCTCTTCCTCTCGGCGTTCTCACCACACGAGAGAGAAACGTCGGCGAAACTTCGTGTGCGGCTTTTATCTTTATTCATTTATTTCCCACTCGACGACGATCGATAAAGATCGAGTTAATCGAACGGCTACAACGAATTTCAAACATTTGGCCGATTCACGTGAAAATCGATACGCCCGCGAACGCAAATAGCTCGAATAGAATTCCGACGGTTAGGGATGAGAACAAATCGTAAAAGTGCTTCGTGAAACTTTTGCCATTGGCTCTTCGTGAACTCGTCGAACGCGCTCTACCGCGAAACGAGTAAAATCGCCGAACCGAGAAAAATGATCTCGCCGGAAAAATACGTGAGAGGCGGATCTCGACGGTCCCGAAAATCGTTCTCCGTGTGTATGACATATCATCCTCCCCTCTCTCTCTCTCTCTCGTTCGGACACCATGAGCTTTCACCGTAGAGCTTCCGAACTGCTGCTTTTAGTGACTTTGCTGTTGCTACGTTGGCGAGAGGCGCACCCAAGACGTGATATCACGTTCTACGGTATTATGGGGATCTCGGGGCTCGAGTCATCGTCTCGACTATCTTCGCGGCGCCGCGCATCGCTTGCCTCGAGGAATGCAGCACCAACGTTTATTCGATCATACGCTGTACGCTTATAGTTATATTAATGCATACCTACGTACCGAGAGGTCTGCGTGTGCGAGCACTCTGGTACCACAGCACCTGGTTTAAAGAGCTTCGCCTCGAGCACTTTTCATATCTTCCATGTATATTATATATACAAGTGCAATAGAGTACGTACTTCTAATATCGCGTCTCCAATTTCACCAACTGACTTTCCTCCGCAATTTTCAATTAGTATACCTTAGAAATTTATGACAAATTATTTTTAAAAATCCCGCTTTATAGGAATTTAATGAAAATACCAAGAACCTATAGGCTGAGCAATTGTATCGTTAACTCGGTACAGTTTTCTTCCCGATTATCGAGTACACGAGTAGGTACGACGATCTTCCATAAATTCACGTATGACACTGTTGGTTTACAATGCCATTAATCTTATGGTTTCAACGAACGGATATTATACGAGCCATAATACCGACTCAGACGTCTGCTTTTGATAAGGAGTGCGCGAGAGAAAAGCAGACGTTGCAATTAATCGTATTAAGATAGGAAGTTTGTAGTGCGTAAGACTTGCATCTCTTGGTTGGAGCACACGTGCGTGGGGTACGTTACGTCAACGTGCATATAATCATACCGTTATTAACATATACCTACATACGTTTATACGCACGCATAATATTATTTTATCGCAGCTCGCGCGATACGCGCCCGAGCAGCCGCTTTATATATTTTATTTTCATATTTAACTTCTGGTGTTTTTTATCTATCTCTATCGAGTATTACGTACGTAGAATTCGGGAAGTAGATAACTTATCGAACTTCGAACGATGACGTAGTGGTCTTGTGTTTTATTTATTATTATATTTCCGTAATATGTTACAATGTATAAAGTTTACAGTTCGTCGGGCGTGTTGCGCGGGTCCGATTTCGCTCGTACGCTTGATGGGAATTTGAAAAAATGAATAAAAAAACGCCGCAATGTACAAACGTAAGTTGACTCGGACGAGCGGCCTCTGCATTGAAAGAGCGAACTATACCCAACTCTTGTCTCTCGTTCGCGAGGAGCAAGAGCGAGAGATTGCCCGACGCCAAAACCAATAATTGCGTACGAGATTGGCCCGGAGCATCAAGCGTCCGCACTCGCGAACGTTCAACAGCATATATATACGTGCTATGGTAAAAAATAAGTAGGCGGTCGAAAACAGTTGGTTTCTTGCGCGGTGCTGCTGTTGGTGCCGGAGCTGCCGCTGACCATATAGCAGGTCCGGAGAGCGAGCCAGCGAGCAAAGGGCAATTTGCGGTGTGCTGTGAATGTTTCATTACCGAGAGAAGCTCGCGGGGAGCTACCGAATTTCGAATGAGCTTCTGCACAGACGTCGGACCCGTTCTACCGTATAGAACGAGCCTGAGAGAGAGAGAGAGAGAGAGAGAGAGAAAAGGAGAGAGTCTGTCAGGACCCTGTGAAGACTCGTAATTGAAATTCGCTGCAGTTCTCTTTCTCTTCATCTCTCTCTCTCTCTCTCTCTCTCTTGTTCTTTCTTCTTCCCTCTGTCTACTCCTTTGGCGCTTGCTGACACGCTATAGCCTGTTTGCCTGGCTTTCCCCGAGGATGAACCGAGACCGCAAATTGTTCGAGCAAACGCTTTTGTTTCGGCGCGGCCCATCGTCAATCTGCATCCCTGTCCGTTGCCAATTCGTGCCAATGTTGATATAGATATACGCTCGCAGGATCGACGTTAAAGTTAGCCCATCGCGTGAAAGTGACCCACGAACCGTACAATCTATGCTCGGGAGACGCTGTAGCACAAGCTGCTGGAAATTGGTCAGAGGTGTTTTTCGGGAGATGCCAATCTCGGACTCGCGCCGAGCGAGGGTGAGGATCATCACGAGGTTTCGGCACATTCCGCGTGAGAAACCTTATATCGTACCGGTAATAACATCTCACTGATGATTTCGAAATAATCTTCATTTCGTAGGATATCATTCGCACCAGAATTTGCAATTGACCCTTTCGCAATCATCCCAGAGGTCGAGATAATGATCCCATCGTAATTGTTACGTGGGTAATGACCTTGATCAGATGAAAGTTATTCTTTTTGCTCTCATGATATTCACATTCTTGTAATAAAAACCGAAAAATTTTGCCAGGGGGAATTCGATGGAAAAAGTCGCTGGTACGTTTTACGCGTGGACAAGCCAAGCGAGTAATTCGACCTACGCGGGTTATAATATTCCAAAGACATCCGCCAAAGCCGAGTCGAATGGCACTTGTGTATTATGATGATATTGTGATATTTAATACGATACGAGTAGATCCGGGGAATAGTGTAACCGAACCGTAAGCAAAGCTGATGAAACGAATTCACGAGTAGAGGGGGTATGCGTCAGCCCGGACCGAACCAACGCCGAAAATGTTTCAACCTGCCAGACAGTAGTGCCTTTTCCTAGACCAATACGCGATCGATACTTCGAATATCGTTTACGTTTATACTGATGCCAAGGACAAAGCTACATCATCTCGTGGATTTTCCAAAAAAACATGTGAAGAGTTCTTCTACAGTTCGATTATAGAATACGCACCCACGTTTCGATTCCTGGGAATCCGAAATTTGTTCATCGCTTCTCAAATTCGGGATGCTTTCTTACGGTTAACCAACGGGGAGGATTATCGAGATTCCCGTGGCCGGAGAGCTTCGCCTTTCCTCTCATCGCTCCCCATCAGGTGGTTTAATCTTTCGAGAAGAAAAAATCTGCCGCAAGACGCGGGTCTTATATTACGTCGGTCGGTAAGAAGATTTCACCAGCTTTGGTCTCGAGAAATGCAATGGATTCTTAACAAATAAAAAAAAACGAGCCTCGAGGTCACCCCGAGGCGAAAGAACGTTTCTTTAGACAACCCCCTTGGACAGCAACGCGCGGGCGAGTAATAACTCTTTATGGACGAGGCGTTCCATTTGCATGCGAACCTTTCATTCATAATAGTCGGGAGAGTTAACGCCACGTTGCGCACGCGAGAGACCCTTATAAGGCTCTCCAATCGTTGTCGTCGTCGGTTTCGCTGCAGCCTCTCTCTTTCTCGAGAGACCCCGTCAGTGCCGAGACCGAGACGTTCCTATTGTCATCAACGGACAGATGGACGTCGAATATGTGCGCTACACGTTGCGTACGTATTATACGTGACGTACGATGTACGTATCGCCTACTATATGCGTCTGGCGTACACACCACCCTAAACCCCCCCGGAAGAGAAAACTTCACAAAGTTCTCCACTTCCTTTGTCTCGCCCGGCGAATGCTTCGACTGACCAACCGACCACACCGTTCCTTCTATCGATGTATTTTTACAACTCGTTTCCTGCGTATAACAAACCTTTCGTATTTTATCCTTAGGAGTGCACGAAGGGCGGGTAAATTTTGATCAAATGCATTTTATCGTCTTAGCGCCGATTCCACGTTCATGTTCGATCGAAATGCATATGGCTTCAATATACATCCGATAAAAAGAACTTTCATCGTCATCGACTCGAATGATTCGAGAGAAACATACAATTAAAGTCTCGTCCAGCAATAAAGAAAAAGAGATTCGACTTACAGTTTGATCTCGCCACTTACCGAAACCCCTTCCTTCGTTTATGCACTCTGTATAATATTTTCTGACGAGTACACGAGACACGAAGGATTCGAAGATGGTGGGACGAGGAATGAGAAGAAGAATACGAGAGTATGAGATAGAGAGGCAGGTGTACGAGTGTGCGTATACGCTTGGCGTCGGGGAGGCCCGAAAATTCAAAAGCTAAAAGTTGAAACCATAAAGATTCGACGGTTATCGCGGACTTTTCTGGCCGAGCATTCGTCCTGAGTGGCTGTTTATCTCTTGTAGCTTGTAGGGATGAAGGGAAACGGACTGGGTGAGAGAAAGAGGAAGGTTCGCCGGTAAATGTCCTGTAACCTAACGCTGTCGTGTGGCCATGTCGTACGACGGACAGATAGCGGAAAGGACGGATGGAGAAGAGAGAGAGAGAGAGAGAGAGGGAGGGATCTTAGTGTTCAAGAGGCACAGATCTCCTCCAGTCGTCTCCGCGAGAGAGAAGAATCACGTGGGGCGAGACTCGTTGCTGGCGGTCCAAGGAAAAAGCAAGAAGAGTGTCTTCACACCCCGAGCCGTGCCACGTGACAATGGGTCTGCGCGAGCGTGCGTCTCGCGCATGCGCCATTTGTCCCCCTCCGAAAAGATTTCACCGTCGGTGAATCTCAGCCAGAACGAGAAAACCGAGACGCCCGGTACGTGAGGCAAAAAGCGATGGGGAAACAGAGAAAGAAAGAGGACTACACCGGGAAATATATTCGTCTCGGATTTATTTCTAGGTGTTTCGAATCCCGATATGAATCTCTTGCACTCTATTTCCTCTTCTCCTTGTATCTTTACCCATGAAAAACTGGTCACGTACCAGAAAGACGAACGTCTCTCCTTCGAACGAAAGGAAAAATCTACTCGAGATAATTTTCCAGACGAAATGCGCGTATCATGAATAATCAACATACCAGGATGACGCGTAAAGCACCATTGTGACCGAAGAACAGTACTATCGTAACTAACGCAAATGCCTGAACACAAGTGCCAGGATAATGGGCATTGTTAACGAGACTAGAGGAGGCTATCGATGTTTTAGCAATGACGATGGCGAAAGTGAGAAAATGCGATATGAACGAAGGAGACACACTCGTCAGTTACGAGACACATGAAGATTGTATCTTCCTCTCCCACTGTTATTTCCATGTGCTCGAGACAATCGTACGTTGTTGATTCGCGCGACAGGTGCGCGGAGCGAACTAAAACTCGGTGCAGAGACAGAGAGAGACCATGATCTCTGCGCCAAGGGGAATGGCAGGTATTGAAACTCGAGATCTCGTACGCACGCGTTCCTCCGGTACGGAGAACAACGCTCGACGCGCTACAGACCATGCGAGACAGCGAGTGGAATGAAAGTCGGTGACGAAGCAACAGCGTAGAATTACCGTCGGAGTTCGTCGTATTCGTCACTGTGGTGTTCGTCATGCCGGGGGAATGGGAGAATTAAAAAAGAAAGAGAAAAAAACAAAGAAGAGAGAGAATCTGATGGTGGAGGTAGAAACGATGTAACAGAGCTCGCGGCATTGGATCCCTCGTCTAGTAGGCGCATCGTTTTACGATCGATTAAATACATAAATAGCCGATTCATCAGGTATACATCAGGTGAAAGAGAACGAAGAGGGAGTGGGGGTTTCGAGACACGCAGACACCGCGGCGTAAAACACGACACTACAGCATTTTGAGCTCGGTGTACAAGACATTAAGACCACGGTGGCAAGACGAAGTCTCGAGGGATCGAGAGAGCCCCTCGAGTGTATTACCGCAATGCCCTGCTGTGGCACATAACGCGCCGCTTCGGTATCCTCATTTGAATATTTTATTGTTACGACTTTTCAATGGCCCAGTGCCGATGTAGGCATATAAGACGTATGTATAGTTATATTTGCTTGAACTGATAGGATGGTGGAGGTCTTTATGGGCGTACGAGAGAGATTCGACGTTCATCGTATTACCGTCGTCGTTGAGCGAGAGAGGGCAAGAGAGAAAGAGAGAGACTGACATACAGAAAAAGAAACACGTACCGTAACGCTCACGTGTATTTAATACAGCGTACCTACACACGACAGAGGAGGAGAGACAGAGAACAGCTCCGATCGCGACTAACTCTGATACCATTTCGTTATCAGATTGCGTGTAGGCGTTACAAGCGCGTGTCTCCTCGTCATGTTGATAAAAAGAAGGATAAAGACATGGGCAGAGAGAAAAGAGGTGCGAGATATCGCTTGAGAATGCAGATACAATGTTAGGGTAAAAATCGACATATTTAAGATGAAAAATGGTTATGCAATCAGTTTTTTATAGTGTTTTGTGTGTGTGTGTGTGTGTGTGTGGAAACGTGGTTTAAGAGACTCGTGCGCAGAGCAATTGTGCCAGGCGTCTGAATAATCGTCAAGCGTCCACACGTTCTCGATAGTTCCTCTCGAAAGTCACTTGACACCAGCGCCCAGCTTGAGAGATGAAACACTGCGCTTCAACACCCCGCTGAGTACAGACAATGAGAGGATCTTGAAGAACCGACGGTCCTACTTGGCGAAGACGTGTGCTGCTCAAGAGTGTGCCAGCGAGCTCGCCAAGGTGTCGATGGATGGAAAGCAGAGCAGAGGGTGTAGCACGTGAAGTTAAAAAAAAGTGGATCCACTCGAAGATCCGGAAATCGGCAATCTAGTTGGATCTAACAACAATTCCTAACTTCGTCGCTTTGACTGTGGTACACGGAACTAGAACAGACGCCGCGACTCAAACACTTGAGTTCAAGGAGATTTTGCGAGTTTTTCCCTCGTTCCATACCGATGTTGTCGTGCTAAGAAAGGGCGTTGGCTTCCACTTGAAAATCCAGAACTCGGAAGTCTCGAATAGCTCCAAAGTCGCGACAATGCAGTCTGCACGTTTTCTTATGTACTGGAAAAAATGGGATGTGCGGAGGAAAAATATGGCGCATCGATAGTTTCTAGCGCACTGTCTGCCACACATTCCAACCACGTCCTGGTGCACTTCCTGTGTTTTCCTCGCAAGCCCATATTTATCTGTTTCCCTTACAGCACGAAAGCAATGTAAGAAACTAAGATCGAGGAAAGAGAAAAAAAACGAACCCTTGCTTAAACCAACACCTCTTGCTGAAGAAAGGGGCTGTCCTTGGGGATGCGTATCTTTTGGCCCGAATCTCATACCAGCATCGCAGGACCCCAAAACAGATCGTATCCCTCGGTATATAACCGGCAGTTCCGTTCCAAGTTTCGAACTAGGAGCCTGTGCACCATCCATTAAAACAGAAGACAACCGAATGAGCCCAACCCCCGAAACATCCTTTTCCGTTTCTCTTTTACGTCGACTTCCCCCTTTCCGCTATCTGCCCCAGCCGACACATTTTCAAAACTTTTTACATCTTCTTCGAAAGATCATCAAACATCGCAGGAAAGACAGATTTAATCCGTCATCCGGCTGACTTATGATAATAATTTCATTGAATTTACTCGCCACCTGTGACCTTGTTTGATATCAAATTCAGCGAATGCCTGGTTCCTGGATCCGTGGGCGGACTTCCCCGATGGTGTCGGGCGAACGATCGAGGGAGGCTGGTGAGCGTGTTCCCTAAGGCTTTGGAAGACGGGTTCGTGACGAGAGATACGGCTCTCTTTTCCGTTCTGTCTCTCTCTCCCTCTCTCTCTCTCTCTCTCTCTCTCTTTCTCTCTCTGCCCGTTGCTACAGTGTGTGTCCACATAGGTAGTACAGCAGGGGAAATACACCCACGCAGGTGAAGGCGAACTAAAGAAAGACCACACACGACGTTCCCGCGTCATTTGTTGGACACCACATGGGCATGTCGTGTTCTGCAGTACGAGCGAAGCACACCGGGACGAGCGAGGGTACACATTGCGCTGTACACCTCTTTCTCCATCTTACCCCCTACCCCTCTCGGGCTCTCCCTCTATCGTTTTCACACCGCGCTGTCCCGCTGCGTGTCGTACCACCATGGACCTCGCGATTTTACGGTCGAGACCTATTGCGTGCGACTCGAACGGCACACGAGCGAATGGCGTCTGTGAACCGGGGTACGAGTTGTGAGAGTCCGAGAGAAAAAACGTTCAAGACCGCGGTGCGAATGTCTTCCCTCAAAGATACGCGTTTTAGTCCGCTTGGTTCGTTTCGATACGAGTCAACGAATGAGCTAAAAATAATTTTACGACTCTGGCACATTGCCCAATGGGCCCGCGCAAAGATGAACGAGCCAGAACCCCATGAAACGGAAGTCGTAGAGTCTCTCACTCGTTCTTCCGGAAGCTCTTCGACCTGTAGGTACATCCATCTGATTATCGATAAATATTTCACTTCTTATCACGACATTCCTAGGGACTGCCAAATCCATGATTATCGATAGTAACGTTTTGTAACATCGATGAAAATCAAAGAATCAACCGCACGTGTACGCAATCACGAAGCGAAGAACGCAGCGGACACTCCTCGATTTACGTCTCTCGTTTTCGCGGCAGTTCGATCAAAGTCGCGAGGGAAACCTCTAAGACGAGTGAATAACGCGTACGGGAGCAATTCTTCGACCGACGAATCCAAAGATATCCATCTACAATTCTGTTAAGGACCGTGGGACTTGGCAAGAAGGAGGAGGTGGGAGAGGGGGGGGGGGGAGGAGAGGAGAGTGGGGCATTTGTAATCCTGCCCAAAAGCGGTGGACCAAGCTTCTCGTTCCAGGAGAGCAACCCAATTTATATTGCGTTCTACGGGACGTCGCCGATTAATCCTCTCGACAGAGTCGCGGGACCACCCAGGTGAAACTAACACCCTTTCGTTCTCTTCACCCTGACACCGGTCGCGCGCGTCGTAAAAATCTCTCGTTCTTCCTCGCTCGCGCGCCTCCTCTCTCCCACTCAAAAACGCTCTTATATACGCTGCGCGGTCAGCGCGCTCTAAACACCATCAACGCATCGGACAGCGCGAGAGCTCGAGAGTTCGGGGTTTTAGAACGCGGATACGAGAGGCAGCTGCTGCTCGAGCTTCTTTCATGACGTTTTTTATGTTCTCTCTCGCTCCGGACCTCGTCCAATGGCTCGATAATATTGAACGCTCTCGTGTCTATTTTCTTTTTTCTTTATTTTCATTGGAATTTTTAAAAAGCCCTAAATCACTACGTTGAGATAACGGATTAGTCATTCATTATTTTTCGACGAGGGTTGCGCAGGATATTACGTTACCTTTTTTTCGAAAAGAAAAAAACACATACACATAAAAGTATATACAACTCGCAAGAACGAAGAGTTAACAGCACGCACTTCTCGACCGAGACGCGAGACGTGGCGAGTACCAGAGATAATTCGGCAACCACATACCGCGGTCATTATGATAATATTTCGTTGGCAAAAGGTTTTTTCTCATTACCGAAGACACACGCGCGTGAGTTGAAGGAGGAGGAGAAGAAGGAGGGATAGGCCATACGAGAAAGGCAGAGACCGCGCGCGCGCGGACCGTCTGCTAATTTGAATATTGAGTTTGCGGGGGTGTCGGTAACGGGCAGCTGCACAACTCTCATAAACCATAAAACGTCTCTAGAGACCTCTGCCACGTGTATCCAGTCGATACGAAGAGTTCCGGACGTTCGAACGTGGGTGCGACCCGTTCGATATACGGCCGAAAGATCGAAGCTGCAAGGAGACGAAAAAGAAACGATAGGTCGTCCAAGGGTCGAAATCTTCGTCGGTAATATCATCGATAAGCCAATCTCACTCGAGATTCGCCAAGTACTTAAAAAAGATAAATAAATAAAGAGCAAATAAAAATGAATGTTTGAAAGATTAAATTAAAAAATAAAACGTAAATGAAAAATGGAATTTTATAATTTTCTAATGAAAATGGGAAAATTGTTCGTACGTACCATGCTTCCGCAAGGTAAGAACGGATAATCTATCGATTAGTGGAATCGGTAGAAACTTTTACGAGGTGTATCTAATCGATCCCTCGGAGCCTAGCGGTGTTAATATTTCCCATCAAACCTGTTCGGATATTACCAGTTCGTACCCATATACGCACGCACATGCACACAAGCGCATATATCTATAGGCACGACGATCTTCAACCGGTCGATCGAAAGGTCTAAGGTTCTTTCTACATGTGCCCCGGGTCAAAGTTCACCCCCATTGGCAGGCAAAACCCGCACCTACGACTATATACTTTCTTCGCGGCACACGTGCACCTGCCAGACACACACGGAGATTGGCTTAGCTTCGCTAATTTTAAAGGTTCCCTCGATGAGCACTTACACCACATGCTATGCCGACTACCTTCTACCTTGTTACTATACTTACTACTTATCGAACATTATTTATGAACTCTATCGGTTCATTAATATTGAACGACTATTTATAGTGGGTTGTAAATTGTCCCATAAGTAAAATGGCATGGAACCAGTTACGAACGCTAGCGCACTGTATCATGCGTGGCAACGCGCGTGGGAAATCACAAAGCCCTCCCGCGTTGTCCGAAACGATTACGTATACGTACCACCCAGTTCCGTTGCGCTTAAAGCGTATTCCCGAATGATTATTTTCACGGCCAAATACAGGCGAGGTTTTATGCAAATATCGTTTTATTTAACTTTCGGCCCTCTCCAGGCACTATCTTCGAGCATTACTTACTTTCGTTTTCTTTTTTAAATATGTTCGTTTTTTTTTATTACAAACCACGCGTGTTGTGTCCGCGGTGTGTCCGGAACGATGATACGGCCTTTGTCGTGAGAGGATTCCCGCAAAGGGTCCAATCATTCAGCCCGGAACGTAATGAATGGCCGGCATTTACATACCAAGATGGCGAGTATCTTATTACAAGAAAGAAGCGGTCGCTCTCGAGCGCGCGCTTCGAGCTCCCTCGCAGGGGTGGGTTCCCCACTGTACAGCGCGGTACGGTTGAAACCACAGCCGGTCAGCCCGACGAGAAACCTCGGAAAGAGAGAGAGAGAGAGAAAGAGAGAGAGAGAGAGAGAGTTCTCTCTCCGGAGAGATCCAGCGAACAATGCTCGCCAAGGTGGTCGCGAAGGTAATGCCTGAACGACGCGCCGCTGAAGACATGATTAACATCCGTTAATAAGATGGATGCGCGTGACGTCCATTGTTGCCCGTCTCGGACGTTCAATGTGATTTAGGTGGCTTGTAATGTGTGCCTACGGTCCGACACACTTGCCTGTCTATACGCTAAAGTACTCACTCTTCCGGATGCACCATGGCATATTTTCGATCATTCCGAGATAGTTCTTTCGCCGGGCTATTTTTGTCGAGAAATAGGTCCACCGTAAGTAAAAACCCGATAAACATTTTAACTACCCCGACGATGCTACGTGCTCGAAGCTATTTTCAATGCTCGTGATATTCGCCTCGCCCGAGGTTCTTGCGAACTTGGATTCTTCCCGAGAAATGAAAGATCGTCGAGAAAGGACAACGATCCCGTTGCAGGGGAGCGAGGCCACCATAAGCGCGTTCAACGAGTAGAGCGTGCGGTGTCCTTTTGCCATGGATGGATGTTTCGTATAATTAACCAACGAGAAAAATCATTGAACGCCATATGCCGCGCGCGTTCTTGCGAGGGGTAAATGTACACAGAGAGGATGAGATAGACTGCGATGACTGAGAGGGGCGAAGGGGGAGTGCCGGTATAGTACACGCGGTGGATATGCTTGAGGATGTATATAAGAGAGAATATGCATCCGAGGAGCAGAGGCGAACATTAAACCCTTCCATGGAGCGCTATCACGGCAACAGCTGCTATGCGCGGCGCGTATACGCGTACTTTACTGCGGCGAGCATTCGCGCGCGAGCGCTATCATTGCATCTTGCGGTTTCGCGTGAACCCCCAAGGGGCCTCTCGTTCTCGGCCTCTTGCCTCTGATGATGTTCGGAGAGTGCACGATTCATGAAAATCAGCCGGAACCGCCTCGACGATTCCGCAAAGGCCGAACATGTATTTCGCTGGCAAACATCTCGGATAAACGGATCGGAGTAATAATCCGCGCGTTAAACCGTGGAATCCTGGGGGTGAAAATAAGCAAGGAAGAATTTGATACCCACGGAATTTAGTCTTCGTCAATTTAGACATCGTCCGGGTCACCATCGTATTTAATCGGTACAATAGTTGACCAATTTCGAAATGAATACACCCGCATGATTGTAGCCGCGCGTTATTGCGGGAGGGGCGACGTAGATTGTGGAACAGGGCTGCCTGATGAATGGAGGCGGAGTGTGAAAGCCCACATGCCGTATCGTCGCGTAAGCGTGTTCCTCTTGGTCCAATGGCTCCCAGAGGCTGCACCTGGTCGCGACAGAGAAACGTGACAAGTCGGATTTAACACAGTACGTTGGGACCAATGATCAATGATTGGCCACCCTATGAAACGATTGCCCTGTGAAACTCTAATTTACCCGAGACGGAACGACGACACGCATGAAACGAGCAAAACAGAACCCTTCGTGATCTTGGGACACTCATCCTCCTCTCATTCCCTCCTTCTCACCCTTACTTTCTCTCTTATAACAGAGAGAGAGAGAGAGAGAGAGAGAGCCTACCCTGTGGCCACTTAGGAACCTCCAGATCACGGACATCTAATTAACTCTTTCGTACTATGTTCGAATTCTGTTGGAACATCCTTTCACGTCCTCGCAAAGGATCCGTACAACCTTATCTCGATTGTCGCGCAGGAGGGGCCGCGAAGAATCGAAACGACTCAGGCTCGCATGTGCTCCGTGCCAAGAGCAACGGAACACGGCACACGGTTTTTCAACCGGTCCTCTCCCCGTGCCCTTCCCTTCCTGGAGCCTTTCAGAGGCTTATCGATTGGTGGTCCTGACCATTGACAGTGAAAAATGCGAGGGTAAGTTTGCGATCGCGCTCATGTTAGGCAAAAAACGGAGCAACGATGCTCCCTCGCCTCGACTCCCTCTCTCTCTCTCTCATCGAGACGAGTCGAATCTCTTTGTAGGATTATGTATGGCTACACCTACACGCCTATGCTCTACCACGTACGCATTATATAGCATCGATGAATACACGCACGATACTTAAACGCCGTTCACGACGCATCTCCCTATGCCTACACGAGGTCTACAAGAAAATAAGATATATGAGACCGATATACGAGGACTCTACAAGGTTCGTTAAGGTTGGACGGACCGCCACCTCTCGTTGCTTGTTGTACGCCAGATGATCGGTAATGCGTGTACCTACTAGCTTCTCGCATACGTTAGGTCTATATACATGCGCCCTTGCCCCAAGCGAATAGTAACATACGCCTCGCGATTATTTTGATTCATTTTTTTTTATCTTTGTTTCTTTCGTTTCCAGACGAACATCGTCGAAGATACGTATCATTCTCAGCATCGTGACTATCGAGTCTCCGATCCAACCGGATGTCGGCTGTTGGACCGAATCGTTTCCGCTCAGTTGCAAGCGGCGTCGACGTATACACTTTTGACAAAGGCACAGTTGACGAAGCATTCGACGCGCCTCGTCCGATCTTTACATGTAAGTAAATATATATTTATACGTCGTTTGCTTTTGACCTTGACCACACAGAGCTCAAAAAGTAATCAATCTTTCATTAATTCATTTTCATTTTTATTTGTCTTCAAACTACCCTTGCTACTAATTTCAAATAAAATAACATAATAATAATTTTTTTAAATAATCTTACGAAGTATCAACGTGTGCGGTATTTTACATTAATACAGAGATCCAAAGTTTGTCAGTGGGTAATTTGCGCACGGTGTTAAAGTTATAAATGCGACGGGGAGGAGTTTTCTGTCCTCGGCGTAACAGATTAGTGTCATTCGCATTATATTTCTCGCATCGGATATCTCGGTGAAACATAAAAACCGCGAGTTCCGATGTCGTGCACAACGCGTGAAAATTGATTGCAGCGCGCGCGCGTAGCTCGAATCGTTTTGAGATCGCAAAATATATAGGCGGCTTTATTAAGGAAAGCCCGTCGAATTGATAATTAGCGTGTCAATTAGCAGTAATACGCCGTATAATTACGTGTGCCGGATGAGCGGCGCGATGAGAATGCTCGGAGCATCTTGCGAGAGTCGCGGCTCGAAATGTGCATATCGTATTCTCGGGTCTCCGTGTGCCACGCACGTACACGCGCGCACATATACGCGAAATTTTCGGTCGGTGAGCATGGAAACGTACTAGCGATGAATAAGATGGCGCGCCCGTCGCTCGATGCAATAAGCGTGGATTAATTGAATGTGCCGGCTGTCCGCGAACGGACCTCTTCTGCCCGTGTTCTCGAAGTCGAAGCGGTTTATATATTCCTTCTTTCTCTCCCTTCCATCTCTCTTTCTCTTTTTCCCCCTACGATCGATTCGCTTCGCGAGATTCAAAAAGCAATGTGAGCGGAGTGTGACCGAAAATTAAAGAATCTCGTCCCTGACGACGTTTACCCAAAAGATCTCAAACTCGTCGAATATAATATTTAACAGTAAATTCATCATAAATAATCGTGACCTTTTTAAATATTTGTATCTTTTATCGCCAGTAATTTGCAACGAGCGAACATTTTGTAACGAGTATAAATCAAAATTGCAAGTAGTATATTGTAACATGTGGTACATAATATACGTAGCGTATGATCCTTCGACTTCTCGATACTCTCGTGAATATCAATTAGCGGCACGTCTCACGCACGCTGTACCCTCGCGCTTGTCAATTTGCAATTATAATTTCTCAACGCTCGAGACTCTCGTATCATACCCACACGTAAAGACGAGAGGTGGATACTGAATCATATTTTATCGTGTCTCGCGCGGCAGTTGCGATGGCAGATTCTCTCGTCCATCAAGATCTTTATTCTGGTACAAAATGTATATAACATCTGTGGCACTTGGGTTTATAACAAGTAGAGCGGGTTGAGGGCGCGCATGGGATCAAGTACAATGGCGGGAGAAAGTGAGATTCCCGAGCATCCCTCGTTAAGGGTTCGCGAAACAGCAGCCGCCATATCAGCATCCTTTCCGACATCTGCTCCCTCTCTGACACGATTTACGCGTAACACCACGGTGCGCAACGAGAGAACGAGATAAAAAACAAAACGAAGAAACGTTTTCAGCTGGCGTTTCTTAGCCACTTTTACCCCCATTTCTTCAGCATCCCCCGTGCGAACCCGAGAGAACTTTTGCCCGGCGCAACGCCGGGCGAAAGACTTTTTTGTGATATTAAAAATAATGGTGACATACATTAGTTTTAACGAAGGAAGCCGAACGTAGTCGCGGTGGGGTACGACGCGAAGCTATTTTTTTGCTAACCCGTATTTATGCGCCTGGTCATTTGTTTTCCGTAGCTGGACCATGAAGGGAGAAACTCCGTGGTTATTTGAAACAATGGCGAGGGAGAACGTCGAACCAAAACCCTTATACTTGTTCCTGAGACTCTCATGAAAACGTACATCTATATATATAAGTACGTATCGTGAAAAAGCGAAGAAAGGGAGGAAGAGAGAGAGTAGAGAGAACGAAAATGAAAGAAAAAAAACGGAGAGGGAAGCGAATTCGAGAACGAGGAGAATCCGCCTGGAGAATTCTTAGGGCGAAAGCAAAGGAGCGTAGCATCTCGGCATCCTCGTCCTCGCGTATTATTCGCGTCGATCCAAAGGAGGGAACGTGCGCATTGCCGCCGCGTCCGTGTCGCAATTTCAATTTCAAATTATCCAATTCCATGGGGTGTCGTGGATCGCGAGGTTTATACGCGCGAGCGTATCGATCGCTATCGGCCCGTAAGTCACCGTCTTGGAATTTTTTTGTTTAAGCTACATCGCCGAAAACTTTCGGTTCTTCTTTGCGGTATGAAAGGGCGTATGTTCTTGAAATTTAATGTTGCCTCGTTGCCGTAAGCGAAGAGGCTGAAACTTTCTCACGCACGGTAGCGGGGAAATATGCAACGATGTTAAAAGTATAGGTATACAACGAAAACTCTGCGGGTTTGCATATTCGAAATGGCCCCATGCCCCGATGACCCGCCGAATGACAAGTGGGCGGATCGCTACGAATTTACAACCGTCGGTAGATCGAGTTTGCCGTTGAACACGAGAACGCGTGGTACGTTGTCTGGTGGCGAGAAACGACTCGGCCAGAAAATTCGAGGAACCCGTCGATCGCTTCGACGAGCCGAATCAAGAATCGTTGAAAGCAATATGACCGTAGTGGTGGGGGGTTGACCAGTGCGGATTGTTTAACAGCCTAAAATCAAAGAGCTCGGAGTCGAGAATTCCAAGATCGAACGAGCAATCGGCACTAAGCAATTTTCGCTACCGTTCTCGCGAAACTGCTGCTCGATCTTTCGGTAGAGGCCCTCGTGGCAGGGGTCCGCAAATTTTCGAAAACAACAACGAAAGGGTTGACTACCGGCGAGCGGCACGTTGCCGGATTAAGTCTCGGTCAATCCCACAATATTTACGGCACGCCCGAATTGATTTCACTCGGTAAACACGAAAATTCGGTGATTTTCTTTGTGGCTGATGACGAATAAGCTGGCAAAGACAAGAAAAAGAGAGAAAGAGAGAGAGAGAGAGGGAGAGAGTGAACATGATAAATGGTCCCTGTCAAGATACGGTGCGCCTTCTCTCTCGAAGAGGGCAAGCCGCTCGTGCGACCGCGAAACGAGTGTGACTTTACGACCTTGGTCCAGAACGCGTCATAATCCCTTTAGTACATTGCGATGAAGACATCATTCACGAATAAAGCTCCGGATGATCCCTCGTCGCGCGCACGCGGCTTTACGACCGTATTCTCATCGAACCGGAATAACAACGCGTTACCGTACGGGAAAAATAGGACGGTGCCAAAATTTCGAAGACGTCCTCAATTTTGTGGCTAGACGGGGAAGGTTCTAAGATTGGCACACAGTCCGCCATGTAATTTTTGCACACTTATATTCACCCTTGGTATCATAAAATGTCAAGAATCGAAGGCGTGTCAGCGGTGTGGTCGATCGACCGGGAATAGATTTATGGTGATCTGTGAGAGGGAACGGGTTGTGTGATTCGGCTCGCTCGGAAAATCGTACAGGCAGAACCACGATGAGAGCGTGGTTGTCTTCAAATGAACGAAAGCAAGAGTGAGGCAGCGAAAGAAAGTCAGACAATCGAGAAGCCTCGAGCGTGTGGTTTTCTTCATGGCTTCTTCCCTTTTGATACGAAACGGGGGTTGATTTATTGCCGTTTGCGGTGACGCGCGTACATCTAGGCTTAACCCCTTGCCTTCGAGATTCAATGTTAGTATTTACCGCTAGGTTTGACACGAAGTAAATATTACCCAGAAAACCCGTGTTGCTCGATCGAGCTCCCAGTCGAGGCGTTCGACCGGTTCCAAATTCGTCGGAACGAAATGAAAAAATATCTATTCGAACGAAACACATTTTATCTTATCTAAGAGAATTTTATTAATTAGCTTCTATAATTAATCACCGTCGTGGCCTCGGTTTATCAACAGACTTTGTATCGACGTGACATCAGTACGGAGAGAGCGAGGGAGAGTGTGACGTGCTCGAAATGACTTGTAAAATCGAGTGCCCCAGTACCCAACTACTTCACACACTAGCCCATAACATTCCGAGTGTTAGAAATGAGTTTCTGACACAATCTTAATAAATATTCCGCGCTATCTAGTTGAGACTTTCGCACTTTTTTCCTCCGCCATCTTGCCCTTGATCGTTCGAGTATTTATCACCCGTTCCTTCCGCACGCTCTCGTCGCGACCGAGAGAGCAATAAGAAAAGGAAAGGAGGATATTTCGATCTTCGAAGAAGTTCGCTGGACTATGCCAGCGCGCATCTTTTATGACACCTGCTGTGCTCGCGAATGAAACTAACTAGCCGGCTCGTTCGCTAGACGAGCAGTAAAGCGAATTCACGATTTTTTATTCTCAAAATCGTAATAAAACCGGGTTCACGTCGTGAGACTCCTCCGCGCGTCATCTCGCGCCGCACGAAGGTTTCGCCAGGAGGAAATCTCGAGAGGATTCCCCGCGGTGAATTCGTCGTCTGGGTCATATACACGTGTGTATATACATCGCGGTGGCAAGCGACTATTAGTGATTCGTGCAATAATATATACGCGTCCGTGGTGAAAAGTTACACTCTGCCATTAAAGTTTACCGGAGAATCCGACACGCGGTGGCGAGTACGAGTGGGGTGGGAGGAGGAGGTCGGGAGAGAGAGAGAGAGTGCGGTTACATCGTTACCGGCTAATAAAGTAACGTGTTCACTGCGTGCGCGTCGATGAGCCTCGTCGTGCGTGAAGATCGAGCGAAAAGGAAAGGAGGAAAACGACGATAAGGTAAGATGCAAAAAAAGAACGAAAAAAAAATACCAACATTTTATCGGCTTACCCACGTACTTACGCACCGTTTAATCTCGCGGCAAGTGCATCGCGGTGGGAATAGTGATTCAAAGTAATTTTGCAAGTATCGGCGCGATATTCCGCTCTCTCCATCTCTCTCTCTCTCTCTCTCTCTCTCTCTCTCTCCTCTTTTCAGCCTTGTATGTAAATATATATATATGTATATATTTGTGTATATGTATGTGTCTCGTCGCGCGTATATATGGTTACTGAATTATCCTTGCGGTCTCTCGACGATGCTGCCAGAGAGAGAGAGAGAGAGAGAGAGAGAGAGAGAGAGAGAGAGAGAGAGAGAGAGAGAGAGAGAGAGAGAGAGACAGAGAGCAAGAGCCAAGGCGTGTGCACAAGATTTTGCCGTGAGCGTAAGTGTGTACTATATTTTGCGCCGACTCTTGAGAGAGAACGAGGCGCGACGCTCGTATTTCACGCAAACGCCTCGGGACAACTGCACGCTGATGCACTCGCTTGAATCTCTCGGTGAAGAGAACGCAGTCATCGAATATCACGATCGGCGGCTTGTACCGATGGAGAGTGGCGAGTAAGGAAACATAGAGAAGACGCGTATGTAACGTTGGGTTTACACTCGTATCATGGAAGATATGCCCGATATCCGCGTTTCCATCCATGGCAAATATTCTGACGTTCGTAAATGCCATTATGGATTTATTTATCGACGTTTTTTTTCTTTGCACTCTTGGTCGCTTTAACTGGCGCGTAGTCCGGTTAGCCGTAAATGAGCTTAACGATATCTCGAAGAGACTTCATCTCGCGTTGCGGAATTTTCCAATGAGGTTTCTCGAAACCTCATGGAACTTGTAGCGGATCGTGCGAAAGGGAATATCCGAGAGGGATCGTACGAATTTTTTTTTTTTTCAAATGAACCGATTTTTAACGATCTTTAACAGGAATATTGCCGACAGGACATTGTGGAAATTGATGGGACTCGAGGGAAGAACAACGGTCGTGAGAGGGGTCGATCCACTGGACCGTACGTTTGTCCCTTCGGTCTGTTTTCACCGGTGAAATTACCATGACGAAAATATGGGGCTTCCGGTTTCATACCACAATGTTTCATCTTGAAGGTCGAAGATACTTTAAAGGAGGAAGAGAGAAGAAGAGGTCGACGGAGCTACCGGACTGTGCGCAGAGGCGAGGGAAGAGGCAAAGGTGAACCTCTCATTAAGTTTCTCTCGTTCGTTTCGCCACAGAGAGGGTCTGCTATGCGTGGAACGCAAAGATATCTACAAGATGCGTCGGGCCCACGGAGGACTTGTCATATTTTGACCGCGACATTCGTTGTATTTATGGTGCCGCAAAAATATGGCCAGAAAACGTTAGGAAGTCGGTAGATACGGTGGTGCGCGTTGCGTTTTTCTCCACAGTTTCCTTGCGGGAGGTTGAAAGAAGGACGAGAGAGGAAGGAAAGGTCGACCAAAGGAGCCAGAAATTTGGAAGATCTTCGGCGTTTCAGTTTCTCAGCGATTCGGTCTCTTTTTCACTCGGTGCGAAAAACATGGAAGCGTTTCTTTTCTTGAATTATGACGATACGACGGGGAGCATTACGAGTTGCGCTGAAAATACGTAGAAAGAACGAAAAACCTTCGCGACGTTCCCTCTCTGCTCTCAGCCATGAAAAACCACCCCGTGCAACGACAAGGTAGCCTCGTAAACATATTATTTTTTTTACCCCCTGTCCATGTATTTCGCTCGGTGGAACCCGCGATTCATCTCATATTTTTCGAGGCGTAGACGCACCGAGACCGCAATAAAATTGCATAAGCTCTCCCGGTTCGATGATATACGACCTCGGACGAGTTTCGATTGTCGCTCCAATGCCGGGTGACAATTCGTAATAATGTGGTTGTATTCCCAAATTGCTCTCTCCGCACTGCAACATTGAAAATATTCTCTCTATATATATAGACGTTGCTCGCGTAGATGTGCCCTCGACGGTTTTACTGTTGGCCAGTACAACTGTAAAGTAATTTTTCCGGCGGTCATAAAACGACTACTCTCGCAACGAAAACCCTGAAGTATTTATGCGTCCGATAATCGGACAAAGAGAACATTAGACCTATTACGAACTCTCTCGCACATACGTACAACGTACGATGTACAGGAGAACTTTCGGCCTAAGGCTTTTCGGATACGCGAAGATGGCTCTGCGTCCTATCGCACGGCTCTTTTGGAAATGTTACGACACCACGCATCTCTTAATCTATCTTCAAGGACCAACCAAAGCTGTTTCCTTATTGCACAGGGATATAAATGTAACGACTTCCGCTCTTGGTTTTATTACGTAGAGGGATAAGATTGAAAGGATTCCGGATCCTTTTCTGCAACGTCGAATCGTACCTCGGCAATTGCGCAAGAAATGCCTTGAGCTCTGTCACGATGGTCTACGGACCATCGAGTAAAACTTTTTTTTCGCATCCTTGTGAACCTAGTCTTATTGTAATTTTCATTGGAAATGCATCAACTCAACGATCTCGTTTTACCGTTTTTAAGAAAATTTCGAAGATGGAAGAATAAAAAATTACCATACTTTGTATTTTTTATCGGCAAATTTTTGAAAACCGATAATCGTTTATCAACAAAACTTTTCGATCGATAGACTCATCCTTTCAGTAAAATAATTGTTCTCAATCCCACGAATCGTTCGAAATGCATGTGCAGTAGAATGTTCCTTGACAAAGAATCGCAACGCGTGGTAAACCATCGTGAATGCACCGTGAAAATGTTAAAATTCGGGCGGATCACGAGCGAATCGCATCTGCTAACAACCAGGAAGAATTCGTGAGAAAGCAGAGCATCGAGGCAACTATACGAGATTCTCGCAATAGTTATACCGTACTTTTTTCGAGGCTGACATTCGACCCTGTTTACATCTCGGTAAAATAGCCACGTTTCGAAAGGTGCGCGGAAATCGAATGAATACTGATTCGAAATCCGTGACGGTCCCGGCGATCTTTCGTGCCTTTTCAAATTCTCGACCGAATCAAATTCGTGCAGCAGCCGTCTTATGTGTTGAACACTTTTCAATGCTTCTGCGAAGAATCTAGGTAAACGAAAAGATTCTCATAGTCGAGACACGTTTAAACACGCAGCGACGATTCGCGAGAAAACAAAAAGTATGTTCCGAGGTATCTAAGGTCACGGGGTTTTAATTTCTCTCGCCAAATCTTTATCAACGTCAAGCCAAGATCTACAACTTTTTGCTAAATATCATCTAATATCGCGGTTCGTTAACGATTTACTTGCCCGTTCGTTCACGCGATACGTACATTCGTGCGGTCGTTCGTGTTTCACGGCAGCTGCGACGATGAAATAAGCGCGGGTGAAAACTTATAACGAAGGTACATTGTAAAATTGAGGACAGACCACGTACAATCGACTTTTTCATGGATATAACAGAAAAAGAGAGAAAGAGAGATAAAGAAAAACGGAGTTGCAGTGTCTCGTGGGCGGAGAAGCACGCAAAAGCCGCATCGGTCTCCGTGAAATCGTTGATTCGATGCGGCGAACGATGTTCTATGCCCGGAGAAGAGGGCCCCTGGTCGCGCGCGACCGTCCCGACATAAGGGGTACTTCTTAAGTAGCTTTAAAAGTATCGTCCGTGTGCGAGAAGCGATTTCCTTCTAGGAGAGACGAGAGAGAGAGAGGAAGAGAAGGAATAAAAACCGGAATCCTTCGAGTTCGTGACTTCTCGCTGACCCGCTCCAAGCGGACATTACTTTTGCCTTTGTGGCCCCGTAGCTGCTTCTGCTCCGCGAGAGACGACGCGCGTTCACGATTTGACTCGCTCGACCCGCACGCGGCGGAGACTTCTCCGCTTGTCTCTCGACTCTCTTTCTCTCCCGTTCTCTCTCTTTCTCTCAATGTCCTCCCGCACACGCTATTGTCCTTTCTCTGTTTCTCTTGGATCGCATTGCGTCTCCGCATACGGTAGCCAGCGGCAGGAGCATCCAGTCCAAAGAAAGTCAAATGCAAACGCTTATAGCGACTGCGTTTACATGCTGGCGCACGTATACGCGCGTCCGCGTTCTCTCCGTTCCAGTCGCAAGACACACGTGTTCCTTCATCTTTTTTTCTTCTGTTCTTTTTTGTTTCTCTTTCTGTCGTGCGCGTCTCTTTATCTCTTTCTCTCCCTCTCTCTCTCTCTCTCTCTCTCTCACTCTGTTTATCTCTTTCTCTTTCACTCTCACGGATGCTCCTCTTTTGTCGAGAAGTTTCAGTAAGCATGTTGAATACTAAAATACGGGAGACCATTCCGTACCAGCGATGTTGTAATGCCGAGCATATGTCTAGGATGACGGGCTTAAGCGTTTTGTGCGAGGACAAGTTGCTTTACATGATGTAATGATACGTTTAACATACCGAACGATGAATATTATACGTATTAGGACTTTTCTAAAATACCACTTTTTATAACCTTTCTCATTGTCATTTATCGAACCGTGACAATGAAGAATACGCGATGGATTTTACAAGATATTTTCCACATCGATGATCACTCGTGACCGATCGATAAACCGTGAAAACCACGACGACTTTTATTCACGAATTAGGAAAATTTCACGATTATTTTCCGGTGACAAAGACAGAAAATTGTTCGTGCTACGGGCACCCTTCGATTTCATGCCCTCGTCTCCGGACGAGTTCGTGAATATTATTTCTCGAGTGTTTCCCACCTCCCATTCGTTCCTACGTGTCCCCTTTTTCTGCTCTCTATCTGTCTATCTCTCTCTCTCTCTGTTGAAGTATATGTATATGAGAATCGTTGAAGAAGTGCCGCACGGCACGATGACTGACTTTCCTGCCCCCGACTCAGCCCCCATAATAAAACACCCCGTGCACCGACGAACGTCGTCTTACAATTGACCATTGTCCGGGCGTTCCATGGAAAGCTGACTTCAATTAAGTTTCCGCACGCTCTGGGCTCGGGCCGTACAGTAACAGCGAAGTACCTACACGTCAGCACCGCGACTCGAGTTAAAAGCATCGGCGAAAAAGAAGGCAAGCTTCTCCGCTCCCTTCACCAAAAGAGCTACTCCGCCCATCTCCCGACGAAGCTCACTTCGCCGACAATTGTTGCTTCGGCTCTCTTTCAATTCGTGGGAGTGAAGCTGACGTTGTATGAAAAACTCTGGCACATTTATGCATACATACCTATATGTATATAGACGTGTATGTACCAACGAAAAGTCTTTACGAATATTAATGCCCGAGCAACTTTTCGGACGATCGTGTCAAAAGACACTTTGACGGGACGAATGCCGCCCTAACCTTTTGTCCATCAACTAAAAAGCCACGACACTTCGTGCACGTTTGATCTAAAGCAAAAAAAAACGAAAACCCCACTAGTGATTCAATCTTTCGCGTTGTTTGTTTAAATTTAGTGAATTTTATTAGCTCGATTTGCAATACGGGCGAAATAAATTCATTATATCGAGACAAAATGAACATTAATTCGAAACGAATCAATATTTTCCCACGGTTGTTTAGTACCGCGTTACAAAGTTCAGTGCCGCAGTAGCAGCTGCCGAGACAAGAATCCAGAAGCACGAAATGTGATAATAGCCTCGCATCGTAAAGATCCTTTTACACTGTCATAACGATGCAAATTATGTCCCGAGAAGTCACGCGCGTAACATTACGAAACGAGCTCTCGCGTTCCTCCAAAGTTGCCCCAAGATGAAAAGCTGAGAGTATCCTTGAGTCGACGCGATGCGTAGATAGCGAAAATTCACACTTTTCTGCTTCCCTCTCGTGTCGGGGGTGAATATAAAAATCGGTCAAAGCGGTAGCGTAAAAAATATACGACGAGGGGGCTCTTGGTTCTGCAGCCGACCCGACGTGGAGCATTCACGCGTCGACAAGAATTCCGCTCCAAGAACGTGGATATATATATATATATGGGTGTGTGTATGTGTGTGTGTGTGTGCGTGTATGTGTAAGGTAGCTCGATGCTGCTGAGCGCGTCGGAGAATACTCCTTTGAAAAGGAAAACCTCTTTCAAGTCACCGCCTTTTAGTGCTACTGCAATGACGCTGCGCGCGCCCTCCATACACTGCCCTCTTCACTCCCTATACACCATTATAGCCTGGAGACGGCGGCATGTCGCTTAATGAAAATTTCTTTGCGATTCGTACGATCGCAAATGCAGCCCTGGACGAGAGTCTCGAACGAGCGAGTGGATTGAGGGATTCGTCGAATATCATCCGACTATTAACCAGCAAGTCACTGCCATCAACGAAAAGCGAAATTCACCAATATCGAATTCTTGAATTTTTGTTCCAACGTTTTAAAAATTCACCGAATGAAAAACTTAATATATCATACCGTCGATTCGTCCTCAACGTTTCCATTTAGTTTACGTAAATATTGACTCCGCGGAACGATAATTGGAAAAGCCGGAAATTAGTTTCTGTTTTAAAAAATTTAGGAAATCGAAAGAAGAAACGATATTTCATTCCCTCGACCTTTCGTTGAAATTAGCACCTGCGCGAGGCCTCTGTCGAGTTGGACGCGGCGGCAGGTATAATATCGTTCGAGAAGCGAGAAAATAACCGGAAATAATCCGTAACGTTTCACACAACAACTGCAGCGAATTACGAGCAAACTTTAATTTTTACGATCATTTCAACCCACGGATAGTGTTGTCACGTGATTGTTACATCCTGTCGAGAACCAAATTCGTGTAAGACGATCCGCGTGGTTCGGAAAAATGTGAAAATTCGTGTAAATAACTGTCGGTTGCGCGTTATCGCATTGCACGCGTCCATGTGTTTGTTCTAAATTAAACGGCGCCACACGTAAAACCGGAAACCCAATGAGGCTTTTAACGTCGTTCGAACTTTACGATCTTGTGAAATGATAACGAGAAATTCGACACCCAGTTTTCATGAAAAAATCACGTTACTGGCAACGTGAAATATATATATAATTGGTCTCGCGCGTGCACGCGAGTTTAGGTCGCTCGTACACCGTGGCGTGTCTTTGTAGATCTCTCGCCTTGCACGCCATATTCTGTTTACGATAAATAAGGTCCCGAATGTCTATTAGCTGTATAAGGAAAGGGAGAGGAGAGACGACGGAAAAGAGAGAACAAAATTATGGTCATTGGATGAGAGCGGAGAGCAGAAGCTGTGAACACGCCAAGAGAATATCTGCCGGGAGAAACGACATGTGCGAGAGCAAACCGTGTTCTCGTACCGAGGAAGAAGGAGAGAGTGGGCGGCGAAAAATACTACGATGTGTTACCGAGGACCACGCGCACGCCACTATAACGCCTTCCATAAACGCTTCTCGACCGAGCTAGACCCTGCATCTGGTTCACATAAATGGTAGAAAAAAGTACGAATGCTTTTTATGTGACAGAAGCTGCGAACGATAACACTAAAAGCAATGTCGTGTAAATTAGTGCATTGAAATGCAAATCTATGTCACACGATTCTAATTATTTATCGAACGTACCTTGGTATTGTGCCAGTTGTGGGAAAATTATGAATTTAAGAGGCGAGATAAATCCACTACTCGTTGCTATCGATTTATTATCGAATTTTCGTAATTGATTTCACGTGCATAACGATCACTCTCGAGTAATTGTTGAAAGAATAATGACTTTAGCCTTTGACATGAAAATTCATTATTTGATATCGTATAAGCGTCGGCGAAAATAACGGCGATTACGATGGCGTATTTAAGAGGACGAGAAAAATGAAAAGAAAACTGAAGACGTGGAGGAATAATGAGGATGAGGGCCTTCGCGAGGTCGCGAGTAAAGGACCCGGCACGTTTCGCGCGCAACTCTGACGCCGGTTGAGTTTCTTTCACTCCCTCTCTCTGTCCGTCTCGCGGGCATGATTGCGACCGGGTAAAACCGCGAGTTGCGGGTCAATGATGATAGAGTCGAGAAGATCCCACTGACTCGTAGTAAGACGAATTAAAACTCCTTCTCACTCTCGCTCCGCGCGAACAACAAGCGAAAAGAAGAAGAAGAAAAAAGAAATTCGCACGAATCTACGGTATACCGGTCTGTTGCTAATTGCGTATCATCTGCGTGCTTTACCGCGCGAGATGATTGACTCGCGTGCGAATGTGAGAAAGAGGCGTGGATACACACAGAACTGATAATAATATGATCCTCGTAAGACACGAAAGAGTGAACGTAACGCAGGGTCAATTTTTTTGTCGGCCGGCCAGACCGTGACTCCTTATTTCCAAGAACGATAAGAAAAAAACATATATTCATATGGGGCGTTCTCCGTAAAGTCGGCAAAAAGAATCTACAAACGTACCCGAGAGACAAAAAATTGCATTTTAATTTTAACCTTTCGATACAAAAATTCAATTTTTTTGTCTCGACTTTTTGTCCGCGTTATTCTTTCGAAAATATACAAAGGTCAAAAATGAAATGTTATTTAAAAATTGATGCTACAAATATCTACGAAAATCGCTCCTACTGTACGTTGACAAATATTGCGAAACGTCTATAAATTTTGGTCAAATGCAACTCACTTTGCGACGAGTTATATATCTAGGTATATATATTGTGGTATAAAATACACGATAAAATAAACATATAAAAAAATGTGCATAATGATTCCGTCATGCAAGGGCATGTATTATCTTCTTAATTTTTCGTGCATAAACATTGCATTATATCAAGTAATTGTAATATTTTATAAAATAATTGGGAAATATAATTTTTTTAAAGTTCTTTTTGCAATGTGATTCGCGTTGTATAAGCTGACATCTGTAGGCGTACGTACGTATATATGCGTACTGTAGGGCAAAGGCCCCAGCCGCTCCCGCCCCCTAGTATACCATACAACGCAATACACCTCGATCCAAGAATCTTTGCATGCGAATCGCGATGTTCCGCTAATTGCGGATCTGCGAGAAGTTGCTATGGTACGATACCGAGCCGAAGAATCGATATACGCGGCTCCTTATTTCCCGCGATATATATACGAGAAACCGGACCCAACGCGAGATATGCTTCCCGATTACCGGGTCTGGGACTAATGTGAGAAACACGGGTGTACCGTGTTGGGAGAATACGTATGTGTACGCCAGTTGTAAATACACGTTTCCCCGGGTTGAGAGTCGCGCACTGCCATTCTTTTCCCTCCACGTGAGACGCGCACGCGAATTCGAAGAAAGAAAGAAATTGAAAGACGAAATAAGAATGAAAAGAACGATCGAGAAGAAAAAGTGAAAAAAAAACCGTCACCAACGACGAATCCGAAAATGAATCGCCTCGCGTGAATCTACGGTCTAATCTTTATCGTGAATCTTGCATCACCGCGTGGTGTGAGGGAGAACGGGTTTAAAAAGGGTTGAACATTCTTTTCTATCTTTCTCTCTCTCTCTCTCTAGTAACAAAAGAGAAAGAGAGAGATATGAAGACCACGCGTCGAGTTCCTCACAGCGCGCGTGGTTATCGCGTGAGCCACGTGAGGCACCGTGTGTTTTCCACTCGTTCGTGACTCGACTCTTCCCTTTTTTTTCGCCTTTCCCATCTCGTTCTCTCTGATGTCTTGAATTTCATCGCCGTCTGCGCGTGTGCTTTGCTATCATTTCGTGGGACTTAACGACGTCTAAACAAAGCTATATTGCACCCCGAGAGTGACACACGCCCCCAAATAAATTGACGCGTCGCCTGTTCGCAACGGGCGGTTTGCCTCCGCGTCTCCGGCGCGCGACCGAAAGAAAAACGGAAAAAGAGACAAAAAGAAGAAAACGAGAACGCGTGGCCGCGTCAAACCAGAGCACGCTTCTGCCAGGCGACCGAGGAAAAAAGAAAAAAAATTGGTCTAATAATAGTAAAAACTGGAGTAGCCCGAAATTTGTGTGCGCAAAAGAATCGCGGTCGTTGAACGGAACGAGGCGTTCAGCGACGTGGTTTGCGAGAAATAAAACGCAAGAAAGAAACGACAGAAAAAAGGCGAGGAAAAAAGACAGTTCGGTGATTTTTGACGACGGACTGTCCACCACCAGTCCATCCCCTAGTTTTCGTGTTTTGTATTTCTCGGAAGAATTTTTGCGTACGAGACTCAAGTTTACAGTGCTTTACGGCCGTAAAGAAGGCTCTCGTTTTGTTTAATTTTTGGGAGAGCGGAACGATAATTCGGCCGGCGCGTAAAAGAAACGAGGGTGGCTTTCGAACCACCCTGCAAAAATGTACACGCAAACACACACGCACACACCTACTACGACTGTATTCTTTATTCCATTTTCGCACCTCAATATAATATTACGAGCGCGTTTCGTTCAAAAATAGTTCGAGAGGACGTAGCGAGCGTTTTCTTAGCTCGTGTTTTATTTGGGTGACCGTAATAACGCGGAAACTGTACCGAAAAAGGTCGTCGTGCTGAAAAATATGCGCCGAGAGATGAGACGGTGAGTCTCCGTCGTTTTCTTTGGACGCGTTTGACGAACACGAGGTCGACGAAAAATTTCGTATGTTCTTTCTCTCTCTCTCTCTCTTTCTTTCTTACGCCGCTCCACAAAAACATTTATGGTGACCAAGGTAGCTCACTGTAAACGCGAGCGTTTTCGACGCCGACAAAAATCATAAAAATACGCTCAAGAAACGACTCGTTTTTACCATAAACCGTGGCGGGACCGTCCGGGGGATTGAACGTTCGGATATCTGGTCATTCCCCTCCCGCTTCGCCGCCTCGTCCTCTACCGGCACAGAGCCACCTTGATGAGCCTCTCAGTCTGAATTACATTTGCCCGTATTTGTATCAGGGCTGCGTCATTATTGGTTTACTGCCGTGCAGGCTACAGGCAAATTAATATCGAAGGTCGACGTTATATACCGCCGGTCAGTTTCCGTCTCTTCATTTTACTTCGGGACAATTCCTCGACCCAACGACGTTTACACATTTTTCGTCGGGCGGTTTACTATTCCCTCTTAACAGGACAGCGTATGGTCATGGTATTCAAGATCAGGAACCAAAAGTCGTTAACAATCATTTTCCGCTAAAATGATCATGAAAATTCTTTAAAAATATTTTTCGTTTATCAAATTTTTTACAATTATTGTCATTAATCAAATAATCGTTAAATGATACTCCACAAATAATATTTCGATAATTTTGTTGTTATAATTTGTTATAAACTATCTTTCAATGATTTACCATTAGACCATTCGCAATCCCCAATGCAATAGTTCAGGACGCATCACTAAAAGTAAATTGTGTCGATACGATTTTTTAAATTTATTTACATTTTTTACCTTTCTCTTTACCAATTAATGACATAATTGAAAAAATTGATTTTTTTTGTTCCAGATACGGTGAATGGAAAAAAGGGGCCATCTAGCTTTGCGCCCGAGTTCCAAGCTTACACGCTCGAATAGGTCGAACAAACTGCAGCTTGTTATCTCTTTCAAAGAAAACGTACGGAGTTGGGCGAGATAGGATGAAAAGTTGAGCTGGTTGGTAGAGTGCCAAAGAGACTCGTCTCTACGGAAAGTCCTGGCTTTTCTCATGCTCTCTCCCTCTTCGTCTCTCTATCTCTCTCTCTTCGATACATTACCCAAGTTTACGACACTCTGCAAGCGCGAGCGAACGGTAGATAGTAACCTCTGGATAGAGAGAAAGAGGGAGAATTGTGCGGGTCCACGAGCTGCTGGAAGTTAAGCGAAAACTTCTCCTTTCGGGCAAAAGACAAACTCGAGAATCAATCGAGGCGGAAAGTCACGAGTTCCGGATGCGACACTGTGGGCATAATTTACGACGCAGCCGAAAGAAAGCGAGAGAGAGGAAGGGAGGAAGAGGAAAGCCCGCGGAAGCGTAAGATAGTAGATGGAGCGTGCTGTTGACTCTCTAGATTTCGCAATATAAGTAGCATTGTTGTATATTTCGTTGCAATTCGAGTGCACGAAATCTGGACGATGCGACACGAAGAAGAATGGGAAAAGAGTAAGAAGAGTGGCCTGACTCGTTCCGTACCCTTTCCGAGAACCTGGCAAAAATCAACCCTTGTATTAGAACCGAAACCTTAACTTTTCTCTCTCGTCAAATTCTTATTTACAACTGGAGCAGTCAACGACTGGACAAAAGACAAGAGAGCGTGGACAAAATTTGCGTAGCTCACGCGTCCATTCGTATTGTTCCAATTGCGCCAATTGCTCTCCATAAAAGTGAAGTGAGTGCAGCAGCAGCAGCAGCAATTCGCGATTTACTGGGTGTAACGAAAGGAGAAAGGGAGAGAAAGAAAGAGAAAGAGTGACTCAGACCGAGAGAACCCTTCGTTGTCCACCCATATATTTCACGAAAAGGGTGAACATTTTTAACCCTAGCCTACAATTACGTCGTAAAGACGATATTCGTGCGACAATGCCCACGAAGCGTGCTCCAGTTGCATAAAATAATAAAATTCACGAAGAGCCCTATGAAGGAGCTCGAGTTCGTTCGAAGGTTAAAAACCCTTTTCCGAAAATCCATTTCGGGACACAGCGGGAAGTCCGGTTCGAATGGCCACAGGCTAAGGCCAATGCGCAAAAATTACGCGGTTCAAGGACACGGCCGGATGCAGAACGAGAATGTACAGACCTCGGCGATTCCATATTATTCGGGTTGCATAGGACCGATGAAGGGTGCTGCTGGCTTTTCCTTCTCGATATTTTGTACCTGCTCCAGTTAGGCGTCAGACTGACGTTCAACGACCTAACGGAGAAGCGTACGGGCTACTGTTAGATAGGGACCTCTGAGAAAATAGAATCCGTTACCTGGAAAACTCTTTTTATACGGTGTCGACCTTCGAGTACTCATTTGCCTCATTTGACTTTGGTAATAATCACGAAATATTTTACGTTTTTAAACATATCAAATCCTTTTTCCACAAAACGAGATGGCCAACAATTTTTATATTGTTTTTATTTTCATTTTAGAAATGAACAAACAAAATTATTGCGATTAATAAATGTACGTTTTATTTCGCGGACTGTTGATAAGATTTGTTTGCAAAATTCTTAATTCGAAATATAACATTTATGTAATAATAACAATTATATGAAATTAAAACAATAAAATATAAAAAATTCTCCATCATAATATTAGGGAAAAACGATGTTTAAAATTAATTTTTTTTCAGGAAACTTTTGCGTCGTTGGTCGCATCGAAGAGTCTGAACGAAGCTGCGGAAAAAGTGCGATCCTATTTCGCCCCTCTACCCTCTACCATCGAGTGGTCGAGAAAAATGTGGTTTCTTTTCTTGAAGAATTTGAACCATTTTTACCGCTTTTGCGTAAACAGACCCACCTTTGCGTGTATTTTCTCCAGTGCGCTCTAGTTATAAATTCTCGTCGCCAATTGGTTTACGGTCCCTTAACCCGTTTGCGCGTCTGTTACAGTTACGAAAACGGACCGGGAGACTTTTACGGTTTTTCCAATCCGTCATCACCGTCGTGCTCGCGAAAAATAATTTATTGCGTCGAACCGTAACGCGAGGCACAAGAGGCGGCTTTCCGCTTCTTTATAACTGTTACATTTTAAATCGAGCATCCATTGTTGCGAGCACAAGTGCCGAGACGAAAATTTACGATTGTCCGTGTGGCTCATTGCGATTCGCGCTCTGCCCCGAAAAACTCCTCCTTTTTGCCATCTTTTTTGTTTGTTCTTTAATACCTTAGCCTCGAAAAACCGGCCACCCTAAAACGCTGTTACAGTTTAGACGAGATGTTTTGTAAAACGAGGCCTGCCTTCGTAATTATTTCCAGGTCTATATACCAGTCTGAAAGCTAGAGCAGCGACGTTCATGACACTCCAGTTTTGCTCACTATTCCGTATTTTACGTTCTCTCAACGACCCTACCAGTGGGTCGTTGAGAGTCGCGTCTCGTATATTTTGCGTGCCCTCTCTTAACCACTACTGGAGTGAATTTTCATTTTTCCAAACTGCTCCACTGCTTATACGACACTCGTAACAAACGGACATAATTTTGTCCCCAAAAATACGCAAAACCGTAACAATTGGCCTTCCCAGAATTTTTCCGGACGATCCAACGTACTTTGCGTTTTATATTCTTTCTTCGCGAAAAATTCAATTTACAAGACCAATATAGAGCGAGTTTCATTTTCAAAATTATATATTACTTTACACTTTCTAAGAATCGTGCGCTTCGTGATGCAATTCCCGTTTCCGATCTTTCAACCGCGAAGACGCTTGGAGATTTTTATCCATTAGCTTGATTTTTTATCCAAAAACCAAACCACAAAGGGTGTGAATCTTGGACGCAGCTGCGTCAGATTTCTCGCGCGCGAAAAGCCATTTATATTTTTATCCGTATACGAGTATTAATATATACTCGAAATGTGTACGCATCGTTGCGAATCGCACAAGGACTTGAGCGACCACTTGTTTCCCATTTATCCGCTAACGTCTGTCGCCGCTTAATTTATTATTAATTCCGCGACAGGGCCCTTGATGAATGGGCCGAGGTATGTCAAGTAATGCGTTTTTGAGTGGTTCACGCACCACTTCTTCCCTTCCTCCTCCCTCCCTATCACGCACGTATTAGTGACGTGTAAAACCGCGTGTGCGAGAAATCTCGCGCGTTGTTACAACGCGACTAAGCGCGTTATCTCTCACGTGTGCACCGGAGTCTCGAGCGTCTGCTTCTTGAACACGTCGGCGGAGAGTTTCTCTCATGACTCGTGCTTGCGTCTTTGGTGGTCCACGCACGAATCTCCCGTCTGCTTCAACGCACGTCACGCTCACGGTGAAAAGGCAGAGACGAGAGAGAGAGAAAGAAGGAACGTCGGACGTTGTACAAAATACTTCGGGCTTACGATTAAAATTACGATACTTTTATGTTCTCGACTAACTGAAAGTTAATGTGCCCCGTAAAAAAAAAGAATCTTCTTCTTGTCCTTTTTTCTTTTTATTATCTTTATTTCTCGCTCGGTTCATCGGGTTCTCGGTCTTTTTGTACTCTCGTGCTCATCTCGCTTGACGCGTTTTTCTCGTTCCGCGGCAGGCATAGAAGTGCGGCTCTTGTCGAGGGGTTAATAACGCGTGCGTGACCGGTGGGCGTTTTTTACTCGTTCGCGCGGCTTTTCACTCTTTCGTTTGGCGTACCCTCACGAAAACACGTAAATAGTTTTGAGACGGAAATTTTTATATCAGGTAGCGACGCGAGTGCGTTACGAGTTGGAAGAGATCCCTCGACGAACGAGCGTATATCTCCTTGACAAACATTCGTTTTATGGGCTGTAAATGTTATGGGAAATATCGTGCGAAAGGGGTGGGTGCAATTTGAAACTTCAACGATGTATTTCTATATATAGATGGATGTTCGAGAATATCCCGGAATCGAAGGATTTTTCTGTGAGTCATCGCATGAACGTCGACGAAGTGATATATGTGAACGAGCGATGCGATGATTCGACGCAGTTTCATGGAGCACGGGCATATGGAAAATATTTCCTACAAAACTACTTTTTCGGCTCTACGAGCTATAAAAACATTTTTTTTCTAACTCTTCTCTTCATAACAGGGTTAGAAAGAAACCTAACGGGTAATCGAGGAAAAGCTTCGGTGCATTCGGCAAAAAAAAATCGTGTCAGAAATGGCGTCTTCGTTAACTTTACGGTTAAGAGGTCAATTTTTTTCATAACTTTTTTTTGCATTTTGTCCACTGGTTCGGCACAAGTTGCTTCTGCGAGTCGTGGAATTAGTGGAACGTACCGTATAAGCCCCGCGTAGCGGTACACCCAGCAGTAGCACGTTCGGGAAACGAGCTGGAAAAAAAATATTTCGCTCGTTCTACGGAAAATAATAAAGTCACGGACGGTACTTTGAAAAAAAAAACGCGGAGCAAAAAAAAGATACCCCGGGGAAAAGCTGTAGAAGTAAGAAAAGTTTACGGCCATCCGACGTTTTCAAACCCTTCGTCCAACTCTTTTTCCTCGTTTGCCTAACCCTTCCGAACGATTTGCTTCGAGTTTACCAGGAGTCCACAGTAAAACACTAAAGTCAACTGTGCAAAATAGCGTAGCCGTCGACCGAGAATTTTCAGTGGGATAAACCGTTCTTTTTTTTCGATGTACCAAAGTCAACCCCATCTCGGGGAAACCCTTTTTCGCTCCCGTGAAACATTAAAATTAAGGGTACACCCTCAATAAAGCAATATTTTGACTTCCGCGTTGCTGAAGACTCATGGAATACGCACCGTACGACAGACTTTTCTTTCGATCTGGTCGCCTTGCCCCGGGCAAAAAGGGTTGGCCTTTTTTCGTCTCGCGCGAGGATTTTCTAAGGGGTTAAAAACATTCGGCGTTCACGCGCACCGTCATAAAACCGCTTCTGACTTTATATTTTTACCGGCGTGCCTCCTATACTTACCCCTTTTCAGGAAAGGATTAAAAGAAGTGAAACTGTAAAGGTGGAGAAGAAACAGTTGAACGCGTACACATACCAAATTCTTGCCTAGACCGAAAGAGTTTCCGTTCTATCGACGGGCGATCGACTCGCCACTTGGGTCATCGTATAAATCATTTATTTTTATTTTTAGTGCAGTATCTCGCTGGAACGAACCGCTTCTTCCCTCGAACTTCCACGTACTCTCGTCGTTTAGAAAATGGGAGAAAGCAACAAAAAAAAAACTACCGTATCTTAACCCAAAAGTCCATATTTTTTAAAAATGCGGAGTTCTTCCGTCGAATGTGGCCAGGTAGAAGCAGCATCTTTTTCGGAAAAGTTAACTGGACAATTTTTTCAGATCTTTTCCCGTTCGGTTGGCTTAGCTGAACTGCTTTGTAGCTAGTTTTTGCTTGAAAAACTCGGTCTCTCGTATTCCGGTAAAATAACTTTCCATTCCCGGATATTCAGGAAAATAAACGCACTCAATGCAAATCGATTTTGTTTGCTGTATATTTGTTTAGGTGTCTCAAATTGATGCTTAATTAATCCGAGTCACAAGAAAAAAATACATGTAAAATTATGTTGAAAAAAAGTGTTTTTGCTAAAATAGCTGCAACTTTGGATTCCGAGGGGATTGCGACTCCAATTTTTGTTCATTTGCCTCGTAATCGTACACGGTTTGAAATGCTTTTTATAATGTAGTCGAATAAATTAATTTTTCTTAGGTGTTTTTTCGTATCCTTTCAAGATTTTGTACCTCGCGAAGATAAAGAGTGATAAAAAACGTGCCCTTAGCAGTCAGGCCCAATCAAGAAAGAGTTTTCAAGAACGATGCCGCATCGCACAGAGGCCACACGCGCGAGCCCGCACACGCTGAATTCCCTAGGAAAAAATTACATTTTTATATGCGTATAATCGCCGGGACGAGAACTGCCGGTTCTCTCGAGCTTTAAAGAATTCGGGCTGTGAGTAAAAATGCACCTACTAGCATATCCTCCATGACTCCAAATGAGCAGCCGTCCGTAGTTTCGGAAATATCGATTTTTTGCGTACAGAAAATGATTTTTGCGTTTTACTTCAATAAAAAATAACTCAAATTATTCAAAATTTTGATTAATACTCGCCATTGTTATAGTTTTGGAATATTGATCCAGATACTCGGATTATTCTATAGAAAATTATTTTGGTCTTCTGAAGCTCACTTTCTATATTGACGATGAGAGGATGTTTTTTTAAACTTGCTGATAACCAAATTTGGTTATATTCGTGCATTTACCGATAATCAGCGTTCGAATATTACCCAATTCTCCTAAATTTACTAATCAAAAAGCTACTAAAAATTTACACTTTTAGATACAGTAATTCAAAATGTTCTCATAGGCCAAATTAAACTGAATCATCAGCTATGCTATTAGAAGGCTTCGCACACAATTGTCATTCACAATGGTCATGCAGCCCGGAAGGTCAGAGCATATCTCACAACCGAATCCCTGAATAGTTCTCCATCTCTAGATCCCTGTCTCGAGATGAAGAGTTCACGAAGAGCTGGAGCCGTTTGAAGCCTGCAAGAGAAGATTCTCACGTCTGGTTAACCCTCTGACCCCGCGTGGAAGCGTCGCGTGGGTTGTAGCTCGTTAAGTTAATACGAGCCTCGCGCGACGCACGCTGGCGCGAGTCACGAGTCATCGGGATGAAGCGAGATATAGTTGCGATGTGGAGAATGCGGCTTACGATAAAAGGGGCATAATACCGACAGAAAGGGAGGTGGGGCGAGAAAGAGAGAGAGGGGGGAATGAAAGAAACTGACGTGACTTTGCTCCGACCCAGCCCATACATGACGAACTTTATTATCAATATGATAAAACGTTCATCGATATGCGTATATTAGCATATCGATGATTAATAATAATTTGCTAACGAATATATATGGAAAAATATATAAATTAAAGAAATCTTGGAAGTAAGAGAAACCGTACTTATATTAATAAAATATGTAATATATGCATATAATAATTATAATAAATAACCAGACTTACCTAGTTTATACACTAGCTACGTGCCTAAAATAAGGAAAAAATTAGACTCCGTGAATTTTGTGAACCCATCGGTCACTCCTTGGCGTTGTTCGTGGCTTTGGTCTATGCTTGGCATTGGTCTCGGTGAGGAAGGAAATTCGCTCGTTCAACGAGATAGACGAAAAAAAAAATTCTAAGTTAACCTCGTCTGGATTTCACTGCGACGTTCAACTGCCGCGTGGACCGATCGAGCGCGAGGCTCACGCGTGAACCGATCGAGACGGACAGTCGGTGCGTGGACCGATCGGAGACTCCTTGGCGTTGTTCGTGGCTTTGGTCTACGCTTGGCATTGGTCTCGGTGAGGAAGGAAATTCGCTCGTTGAACGAGACTGACAAAAAAAAAAAAATTCTAAGTTCACCTCGTCTCGCCTTCTCTGCGACGTTCAACTGCCGCGTGGACCGATCGAGCGCGAGTCCCACGCGTGGACCGATCGGGACGGACAGTCGGGGCGTGGACCGATCGGACACTCCTTGGCATTGGTCGTGGCTTTGGTCTACGCTTGCATTGTTCTCGGTGAGGAAGGAAATTCGCTCGTTGAACGAGATTGACGAAAAATAAATCGCTTAACGATTGCTGTCGGTACTAAAAATCGTTCGAATGCGGTGTGGTTTTGTGCGTACTACGAAGCAGAGTTCCTCACGTCGTGCCTAGAGTCACGAAGTCGGAGTCATAGTTCTGAGGGAGCGGGCGGAGGAGGACTCATGTTACTCCGTGATTTTAGCTGCTTGCCTGAAGTCACAAAATGTTGCGGAATCGCTAAGGTCGAAATTTTAGTATTCATAAATAAATATATATGCTTATGAAGAGGAATGAAATAAAAGGAAAGACCGTCTACGGGAGTAATTAAAAGCTGGCACACAGCGACATCGCGGTCTCTAGAAAGTTATTTTCAGCCTGGTTTAATTAGAAGAAGCGGGCGGAACGGGTATAAACGGAACGACTCATTGCGATCCCGGAACGAGATGAGTCAGTTCTTTTAATCTACGTATGGATATACATATATTTATATATATGGGCGTGCGTGTATATTATATTGTGTACTCTTCACTTGGAAACCTCGAGAGTGGCTCCTTTTCTCAACTCTCAGGGTGATGATGATGACGTGAGGGGCTGGCGTCATCAGAGATGTCCCTTTCCCACACTCCATGACCCTAGCTAACCCTTTTTTACTGGAATTTAGTAGGAATGCCCGTCAATTTTTATTCTCTCCCCTTGCAATAACTTTATGGGCTCGTGTAAATTAAGTTCAAACGGAAAATTATGAAACACTTTTCCGCACGATTCCACCTAAATTTCGCTTTTCCTCGTTCAAAGTTGTCCGACAAAACTGCGATTGGAATATTCGAATCACGAATCTTCAAATCTTTACCTTATTTTTAGTGTCATTTCGTAAACTCTTTTATTTTATTCAAACATCTATGGTACGTAAAAATGAGAATTATTTTTAGAGAAACTTGGTTGCTTACGAGAAAGTTCCTTTTTCAATGGAACATTATAATATAAAGGCTAAAGGCTTCGGGAATTGATTGCGATTTTGCTACAAGGCGCATAGCTCGTAATCGAGCCGATGTCTAATCTCTGCGTCTGGTGGTATTCGATACGCATGGACCCTGTGAAATGAGCGGGCTATAATTCCAAATTCACGAATCGAGCGACTAGTTCGGTTCGTCGACTAAAATGAGAAGAGTCCTCGGAATCAGGCATCGCCCAAAAATGTATATTAATATAAACGGTCCCGTGTGCTCTCCGACAAACGGTGATAAATATCAATTATACACTTCGTAATTCCCAGTATTAGCATAATTCACGAAAGGGTAAAAAAAATTTATGTCGACCACCCAGTAGAGTAGGTCCTGCGCTCTTCCTTGGGGAGCGAATGAAACGGAGCGAGCCCAAAAAGCCGAATGAGGGAGACGCGAACACGCAGACACAGAGGACTGGCGGAATTTCGTCGATGCCCGTACAGAACACTCGGTAAAGAAGATCGGCGTGCTACTGTGTGCCGTACGAAAAAAAAATAAGAAAGTACTAAAAATAAAAATAAAATTAATAAGAGCCGCGAGCGTGTCGAATGGGCGTTCCGATCGTTAAAAAAGTCTTAAAACTTAAAGATTACACGAATTAAGAATGGAAATTTGCGGCGTGTCACCACGTGTGCAAGATGTACGATGATAATGCGAGCTTGGCGCACGAGGCCAACTCAAGAACGTATATACATGTAAAAATATATATTATTACACGAGTTCTCGGTCGAAAGACGCAATCTGCATAATCGTTCGTTAGCGTTGAGCGAAGCGCGTAATACTGATTGTAGGTGGTAAGAAGCGCGGGCGCCGAAGGGAGAACAGGTGGCAAGAAGATCGATCATTACCCCAGCTGGGAGCGAGTACCTATACACCATACCCCGGGATTTCCTCCTCGTCTTCAAGATTGAAGAGAAGATAACACGAAAACAACAAACCAAATGTAAGTGTAATAAAACCGAACAAAGTAGAGACGGGAGTGGAAGTGCACGGAAGCTTCCTATGATATCTTCGCCACGATAAATACATTAATCTAGCCTCATCTCGGTATATCTGGCTCGATAACGACGTCATCGGGCTGCTCATATCCGCACCAAGAGATAAATGAAAGAGGAGGAGGAGGAGGAGGAGGAGGAGGAGGAGGTGGCAGGCGGAGCGGGAGGAAACGAGTGCGAGTAACGAACTCCGGAGACGTAATCAGTCGGTAAATTGTATATATCTGTACGAACGATCGGTGAAATAAATCAGATTCTCTAACCGTCGTAGCGAGAACGCAATGTGTTGAATCGACATATATACATACATATGCACACATAAACGCGTATACGTATATATTGTTCTTTTTTTCTAGCGCAGGAAGCCCCTCGATGAGATTAAAGCTCAATCGTAGACACGCGGTCCGACACACGGCAATCTTCCTTCGTATACTTTGAATGGCCGCAACTTACAGAGTCGACGATAATACATGAGTGAAACGAGAGAGGAATGGGTTATGTGTGCGTATGTACGAGACGAGCTATGTGGCATGTTGCGGGGTGCGAGAGGATGATTGTCCTCGTAATTCAATACGCGAGTCATAATATCCAATTAGACCGAATAGATTCTAATTTGGCCGATAGAAGGGCCCCCGCTGCCGCAATCTTTATGCCGCGCGGCGCGCTGTAATTGAGGCTATACTGGTGAATATGGGAGATTGAAGTGAGAAGGAATGCACTCGCCGATATAGCGATGAAGTTTGTAGATATATATATATAAAGCCACATGGTGGATCGAAGCGTGCAAGAGAGAGAGAGCTAAATAGAGAGCCTGAGACGAGGGCGAAAGGAGAAAAATGCACACAGTAGCTGATTATTCTACATTGAGACGGCAGCGAGGGACTCGCGTTGCTTCGCGTGCGATCGGAATGGCTAATAGGGATGTACGAGGGGTTCGATGCCAAATTCATCGACCTTGACCCTCGTGAAGCGGTTGGTCGATTTTTAGTTTACGACTGAAACGAAGACTCGCGATAACACGATGTTTATATTTCACGAAATGTTCTTGATAGTTATACCACGTTTTTGTGCAATTGAACTTTTTTTTAACGAAAGAATAATAATTCCAAGAAGATGGAGCGGCGAACCTTCAAGGTTTCCGATTTGATCGTTTTTTCCATGTGAAATATTTCTTTCAATTTAAATTTTCTATCATAAAGATCACGTACGAAATTCGACAGGATTAGGCTTAGATCAATTTGGCATAGAATATCCTGTATATATAAATATATACAATCATCCACCCTGATCGATTGTTTCCCCACTCCCGGCAGACATCCAATCTTCCGCGAATTCCATTACCCTCTAGCTCGCCGACGAGACGCTGGCGAGGAACTCGCGGGGGGGAAACAGACTGATTGCATTTATAAAAATAGTTTCGATCATAAAGCACTCGGAGAATGGGAAAAAAAGAGGGGAATGTAAATCATCGCCTAATCCCCGGTCGTAGTTCACCGATGCTTCTTTTTTTCTTCTTCTGACGCACATTCAACGCGTGAGCGATAACCGTTACGGCACGTAGGAAATGTTTCATCAGACTCTCGTGATATTTCATCGTTCATTAAACTCTGGGACTCTTGTCTCTTTCACCCCGACGTTATCTTTCACCGAGAGAGCGGATTAAACTTTTTGACGAGGCCGACGTATTGCCAGACGGGCGAGAGTTGAGAAACGATTAATTTTGTCGAAAGAAGCGAAATGATTTTCGAAGGATCTTTTCAACCAACGTTATTTCATTCTCATTGTCTTCGCTGGGGAAAGGGTTTAAGAAAATTTTATAATTTTTTCCGTCCGCCTGTCGGCTCGTAACCGCAACGATTCATTCCGAAATCCTGATCGTCCGTTTATAATGCGCACACGCAACTTTTCGAACTCTTACAGACAATTAGCATCTCGAAAATCAACGGGCAACCCCTTCGAGGAGAAAAAAAGGGTGCTAGAGCAAATATTGACTCCTCCGGTGGGAAATTGAAAGAAACGCAAAGGGCGTTTCGGGGTGGTCGACGAGTCTTCGACTCTCGTCGACGAGTAAAACCCTTCGCTCGGGGGGTTCACCCTTCTTCACTCTCTCTCTCTCTCTCTCTCTCTCTCACTCTTTCTCCTTTTCGCCAAATTATCATATTATTTCTATTAGACAGTTCGCTACCCACAATTAACGCGGTCGACTCACGAAATTAACGAACCGAGACGCGCCTTTCGAGCACGACGCACGGTTGTCACAGACCCTTAATTCTTTTTTATATTATTTTTATTGTTTCATTTCACGAGAAAAACCTGTTCTCGTCTCGACTACGATGACGACGCCGACGATCCTCGTAGACGGAACGAGGACAAAAAAAATACGGCTATCCTACGTACGAAAAACGTATGTACGTGTCGGCATAACACGTTTTAGCTCGAGGACTCGACAAAGTGTCGGAACGTCTTTTATACACGAAAATATTTCTTTTTTTAACCTTGCCTCTTTTTCTCCATCTCTCTCTCCCTCTCGCGGCTTCCGCTAATTAATGCTATGTGAGAAAAGTCCCTCGCGTAGCGTGGGGTGGCGAGGATAATTGGAATTATGCTAGGAGACCCACAAAAAGACCCTCGAGCAGACCAGAGATGTGAGGAAAAAAACCTTTCTCTCTCCCTCTCCCTCTTTTTATTTTTCAACGTTCTCTCTCACTATAACGTAACGAATGTAATTGACGTGGTTCCGACGAATATAACGTTAAAATTGAATTTACAATTGTCTTTTTTGGCCAACGTTTCGAGAAAATTTGATGTCGAACTCAAGTTTGCGTCAAACATACATTTTTACTGAACGATAATAAAAGAAAAACAACGTTTGCGAAATATGAGTGGCAAATTACGAAAGATTGCGATTAATTTTTGTCAAAATAAATTCTGTTGACCAATGTAGATAATAATTATTTCGATGAAACGAGTCCATTTTTTCCTATCGTTGCTGCGCGGAATCTTGAGAATTTCTAATTCGAGTCGTACGACGGAGAAATCTTGGATGATCGTAGCGAGCTATCGCTGAAACTAATACGAACGGTCGATTTATTATGATTTCAAATGGAATTATATATACATACCCATATACTTTGTTGAACAACACGAGCGATAAATCGTGACCTCTTTGATTAATGGATTTGGCCCATACATTTGCCAAGAGGAGATGTGATTACGAGCGTACGCGTGGGCATATCATTGGACACGTTTTTGTGAAAGCGCCCGAAGGTTAAAAAAAAAGAACGACAGGATACCATACCACGGCTTCTACACGTTTCCCAGGAGCGCGTTCGCACTCCGAGAGGCACGCAAGTTTTTCCCATGGCTTAAACGCGCCGACGGTTAGCATAATCGGTCCATTCCCATTCAATATTCAAACAGTGACGAGAGCGAGAAAGAAGTCGACGAGCGTCAATCCGGCTCAGCCGCACCTGTACCGAAAGTTTGTATGTTAGAATTCTATAGGCACCCTCTCGCTTGCTCTCTCTCTCTCTCTCTCTCTTTCTCTCTTACTCTTCCTCCATCTCTCCCTTTGATCATCATAGATTTTCCTATCGAGCCTCCGTGAAGCATTCCCGCACGAGTACACCATCGAGAGGTGAGATAAATTTTTATATTCCTCGATATCGTGAAAAGTTGGCACAAATTTACATGTGAAGCGTCCTGTCGGATGTGTTACTTCACGGACGAGGGGAAAAGAACAAATTGCTATAGGGATAGGAAGAATACGTACTTGGTATTACTGTAGAACTATCGTTTGACCCATATTGAAAATATTGGAAAAGGTACTCTCGTATTCGCAGAGCGCGTTTTGCATATTGAAATTGTCGTATCGGTTTCCAAATGTCACGTTTTTATACGTAGAGTTCTTTTTTTATTTTTAAAACACGGAACGTTTTTTTATAGCTTTGTCTTTGAAAGTGAAAGAAATTCGTCATTTTTCAATCTACTAACATCCTGCTTCGGGTCCTGAGAAAAGCAAAATCCTTGTCGCGGCAGATTACCACGACAATTTTCTTCATCCCCCGTCTATTCTCTTATTCCCTTTTTTCTCTTCGTCCCTCACGTATAGTCAAGATTGCTGACTCAAAGGGCTGAATAAAATTATTATAAGACCTCGATTAATTTGGGGGGAATTCCGGTAGCGGAGCCGCGTTGGTCCAGCGTAAGCCAGGTTTGAATAGGGCTTTACGAGAGGAGCATGCACGCTATTATGCGCGGGAAGGATATATTTTCCCCGTAGTAGAGGATATCTCTCGTCTCGCGGCGTCGACTCCACTCCCCGCCCCGTCTGACCGTGTTGTGTAAAAAAATAAAGGAAAACAACCTAAGAATCCTTGAATCGTTCACCAAGAGTGAACGTAGTGCTTGTATCGCCGAGAGTGTAAGAAGGCAGAATCGGGGATCATTAATAATGTCGGATTAAACGGCTGCGAGCATTAATCCCACCCCGAGAAAGCGAGACGCAATGACTGAATCCTATTTCACGTTTCGTATGCGCTACGTGAGATTGGTGTGGGAGATGGGGGAGGGGGGGGGGGTGGTTGCTGGTTGAATCGTTACGGAATGTCAGTGTCATCGTTGGCAGGACAACGGCGCGTTTCTTAATCGAGAAAAAGATCGCATCGAGCAGTGCGCTAGCCATAGGACGTCGAGCGTCGTGTGAGAACGATCGGACAAGATCATCGGACTGGACTTCGAAGTTCTTGTCACGATGTCAAAAATCTCCGTGGCAGAATCGTATTGTCCGATTTCGATAGATCGTCACTCGAGATGAGAAAGAAAGGGACGCGTAGACGAAGCGTTTTTTACACGAGATACATTTTGATAAATCGAACACCGAGGATTCTTCGGTGGTACATGCGCCTCTGATCATCGTTCATACTCAAGGACTTTCCAATCGGTGGATTGAAAACTTCTTTTTGGATTTGATTAAAATTTGGCTCGGTCGAATAAAATCTGTTTCATTAAATTAAAAATTATCCGATGCGAACGAACCAAAAATCCGTTAAAAATCGAATTTTGCGGAACTTACCCTCCATTTCGAGGGATGTAAAATTCACCCTCGGATAAAATTAACTCGGACGCGTGTTTTCTATCATATACGCTTCGATGGTCACGAGCATAGGAGGGATATATAAATGAAAACTTTCTTTTTCTACCTGCAAGACACATCATCCCTTAGCCAAAATCTACCCCTAGTTCTCCCACTCCGGGACGCGCCCACCTCTCTCTCTAGCTCGCTTGTTGCCACGAGAAAGGCTCGTCCGTGTTCGAGTAGTAAAATTAATTTTGTAAACACTTTATTGTTCGACGTCTCGTTTTATAGCAGGCTGTGCGAATTACTTTTATTATACGGTGCGAAAGAGAGGGGGAGAGAGAGAGAGAGGTACAGCTCGATATACGAGAAACGTACTATGAAAACCATAGCGGTGTTTGTCGAATAAACTCGGGATTTGGTGTCGCGCGACCGACCGCTCGCTTCTTTCTCTTTCTCCTCGTTTTATATGACGAGAAAATAACGTTCGTTCCATTTACAGATGCTCTCTTTCGTTTGCCCGACAAATCTCGATGGCGCGACGTCTTCATTGTGCTCGCACACAACGATATTTCGCAGTGTTATACGCGAGCGAGAGACGTTTTGTATCGAGAATATTGCTAATAAACCAGTGCGCGTGTCTCCGGGGAAAACGGAAAAAGCCCCAAGCACTTTAATAGTCGGATACAAACTGTACGAGAGTTTATCAGAATTACTTGTAACGTTGTTATGTCAAAGCGTAGTGTAAGCCCGAGGCTATTTCGGCAATTATACAAGAGATAACAGTCGATACGAACGTTCGGATTCGAAATTTACCGTGTTTTCGTATTGTGAAACCACCTGGCCACCCGGGGAAATATTACCTAGAATTTCGCATCGAAATGATAAATGTGATGCTTCATCTCCGAATAATAATCAACATTGACAAGACAGAACTTGGCTAGACAACTAGAAATTTGATAACAATATATATTTTGTCAACGTTCAATAACGTTCTGTAAAATATATCAATATTTCATATCGCAAAGAAGACAATGGAGGAATTCTCGTGCTAGATTTTATTCAACTCAAATTCCGGACTCCGAGTCGCAATAAATTTTGATTTTCTTAAACTCAAAAGTACAAAAATATCCCTATCTCTCCTCATCGAAGTCGAGAATTGAAGCAGAGTTGAAAATTTTCGAAATTAGAATACATTTTTATAAAAACAAATATAAAAAATAATTTTCTTCAAATACTAAACGATATTTCTTATTATCTTTCATCTGCATTACGAAATTTTTTCCAGATAACATTGTCCGAGCTTACAAAATTTGTCATCGTTCCACGTGCCTCCCGATCTATTTATAAAACTGTCCAATTACAAAAAAGAAAAAGTCTCGCAGCGGGAATCACAAGGTCATTCATTTGAATGCAACGCTATACGTAAAAGATCGAGGAGGGGGGAATCTTCGTGCTTGATTTTCTCGCAACGTATACCGATTAGCACCGGAACGCCGCGAATGGCCTTTCGGAGAGCGCGTGGGTGTCGTAGAGTGTGCTACGGAGATCGAGCACGCGGATATATATGCATATATATGTGATTACTACACATATATAGCTGTATATACATATAGAAACGAGTAGAGAGGGCACACATAGCGTATCGTGTATCTCGTGGACACGCGTGTTCTGAAGGATTCCCATGGTGTGGGTCCTGAGGAGAATGCTATCGACGCGATTAGGCACGAGGAATCTTCTCTCAGCGGGGGGTATCTCGTATCTCATAGAGAGAAGGGTGGTGGAGGAGGGGGGAGGGGATAGAAGGACCGATCACACATCGCCATATGGGCAAGGTGTAAACACCCGAGGTGATTACCGACGCGAGGCTCAACGCGCCACGCGCATCTTACGGACTATTATGCGCGTGGGCGTGTGAATTACTGACAGTCGTACGTCCACATTCTGCGAGAAATTCTCGCGGCGTGAGTTCTCGTCGTCATTTAGCCAGACGTTAGCGTCGTTATTTGTATTTTTATTTTTCTATTTTTATCTTTATCTCAAGTATCTTAAAGGTTCCGAGAGACTAAGAGCCGACAAATCTCCGAGTGGTAATAGGCATCTTGAAATATATAAAATTGTCGTTATTACTATCGATAATTTAGAAGAAATACGGAGAAACGATACCACACCCGTTACATTTACTCCGTCGCTATACGTATGCGAACCAATTGGTATTCCGAGTTTACGAATGACGAAAACCGATTTCTTAGGTCGTGAGAAAAAGACAGAAGGGAGGGGATAGACGGAGAGAGAGAGAGAGAGCGTGAATTTTGCGCCGCGCGGTGGTTCACGTGGCATTAAAAAAAAGGAGGGCAACCCGATATGAAACAAATGAAGTGCAAATTGAGCACGGGAGGTTCGCCGCGAAAGGAATAAAAATTTGCTCCATCGAGCACCAAAGCACCGCAAGTGTAAGTAATTCGCTCGGACGTGAGAAGGCAATGCGATACGCCTGCAAAATCCGTACGCCGATGAAAAGAAAAAGAAGAGCGGATCAGGGAGAGAGAGAAAGACGATAAGATTGAACCAGACGTTGGATCGTACGCTATGTCACGTATCGCCAAAGACGACGAGCGTCGCAAAAGTCGAATGATTGGACATCGAGTGACGTACTCACGTCCTATCTGTACAAGAAAGTTGGACTCTGCGTCTGGAAAATTGCTGACTCGTCGAGAATTCGGGTAATTGAAAAATTGTTGAGAAATTCGTCCAACTCGTTTGTACAGTGTATTATTATTGTAAAATGTTTCCGACTGGAATAAACGATAAAAAATTTTGATTATGATCTACGAAAGTCGATAAATGAACGATAAATAGTTGAAATTTATGGGGGACGTATAGTCTTAATTTTTGGTTATGAAAAGACAAAACCGTTCGTAACAGTGACGGAATTTTTGGGAGAAGGGGAATTCGCGTGTGGCTCTCGCGGTCACTTTGTTCGCGTGCCACGCTTCATCGCATCCCTTTCTTTTTTAAGTATCGACTCCCGGACACGGAGAACCCTTTAAAAAATACAGCATGGTATAAAAAGGGTAAATCTGTGAGCGGGTTGAGCTGAAAGCTTTCTCGCTGATCACCAATAAAAGGGTTTACCGGTTGGCGAAGAAAGAAAGAGAGAGCGAAACGCAAACCTCTAATCCTTTTCAACTTGGCCACATCGAACCAAAGCTCATCGCCTGCAGCAAAGGGTAATTTCTCGCAACCCCTTAACAACCCTTGCAATTTCATCCCTTCCGAAATATTTTTCTCGTCCGTTTGCCTTCTGGCGAAGAAAAAGTGAAAGTTTTCCTCGGCGTTTTTTGGCGAAAGTTCGTTTCCCTGGTTTCAGGATTTTTACAACTCTTTTTACTGTCGCTTAACTACAAAAATAGCCGCGAGATGCGGAGAGTTAAATGAAGAAAAAAATGTATATATAGATTCGTAAAACATTTTGTCGAGATGGCTTCGCAACGCGGCAAGGGTTTATGAGTTTCGTTCGAAAATTTTTAAGCCAACTTTATGGAGGATTTTTTTTAACTGCGAAATACCGTGGCATCGTCTACCCTTTTACAACCCTTGCGAACTTGACCCTTCTATACTTGTATCTTACTTCTTTACGACTTAACTACCTCTGACCGAAGCTCCGAGTAAAAAAGAAAAACCTTTCCCAACCCCTTTGGAGCTTGCCCCCTTCGCGTCTAGGTAAAAAAAAAATATTGCCGTTCGCAAAAATTTTGCGGTTTTTCCAATACTATACCGGTTTATTGCGACGCGTTACAGCTACAGTATGCTCACGTCGAACGGCGTCCACCCCTTAACGAACGGGGCTCGCGTCCTGTTTTTACTTTTTTTCCTTTCGCTCACGAGCCAAACTAGCGGTTTTTATGGTGACCAAGCCTTTTTACGAGCTCCGCCGAAGGTCTTCGTTACTAACGACTTTGTATACGTATACTTTATCCTTACGTTCTCCAAAAAACTACATTTCTGCACCGTATTCTCGTTTACTTCACCAATTCGAGAGAGTGACACACAATCACGAACTCTACGAATGCAAACGCGACACCGATCGAAAAATTTCTTGCCAGAATTTATCGTCAAAGTTGGAAATATATATTGCAACCGAGAATATTGAGAAACATGCGAATTTGCACGGCTATCGCCTTCGGCAATTCGTTCTGGTCGAATGCGCGGACACACGACGTGCCCAGTAAGAGAAGGAAAGGCAAGGAAATGTACCCACACCGTAATCCATCAAATTTACAACCCCACCATTTGCATATATACATACTTTTCGACTTACCTCACCCTCTCGCTTTTGCAAAGGCTTAAGAATTTCGCCAAGGACGAGCCACCACCGAGTTTTATGATTTAACCCTAATTGAAGAGGTAAGTCGTAGCGAGCTCGCGCGCGCGACCTCAACCCTCGCGGAACGTCTCTCCTTCCCAGCGAGTTATAAGTTTTAAGAGACTATGCGAAATTTTGCACGGGACGAAGATATCCTCGGCAAATTCTAACCGTTCCCGAGTTAACTCTATACCTAACGTGCACGCTTATAGAAGATAGATATATATATATATAAACATATTTATATATATATATATATAAATATGCATTAACACGGTCGTTTACTTTTCCCTTCGAATTTTCGCGAATATTTCGGAGTCGTTTTGTATTCTTCGTAAATTACAAATATATTTCAATGTCAGCATGAAAGTATTAAGGACTCGGTATATCTAGGGTGACGTCAGAAATGTCGTCGGACCTGCAAGTTTACAGTTTTGACGATTTTTCCACGAAAAGTTGGATGACGCTATCGCAGAGCGATTTTCCAACGTAAGGAGTAATCTATATTGCCTAGATTATTACACATTATTGTTACGACCAAAGACTCCGACCACGCACCTCTCAACCCTTTCTTCGTAATCCGCTCTATAGGTATAACTGTTTCCCCGCAGGTTTAACCCTTTCGTCCGAGACCCAACCGGCAAGGATAATGATCACAGCGCGCCAGTGGGATTAACCCTTTTCTGGTCAAATAGACGACCGACGATGAACGAGGGGAAAGTGAGAAGTGCGATTCGGCTTAGAAATATAATATATATATATATATATATCGTAGGATCTATTTTGACAGCTCCAATTCCAACGTAATGATTATTTCGTAAAGTACTTTGGAAATAAATAAAACAATGTTTAAAATATTTTTATGGAGAATTTAGTTTTTGTTTACTTTATTTACTTTTTAATTTTATTTTCTCTTATCATCCTTATGAATAATTCAATTTTTCTTCGATTTATTTATATTGATAAGGATTTATATTCTTGGGAAGAAAGATACAATTTTGTGAATTTAAAGTATTCCAAAATTTCACCTGAGAATCTTTCAATTTCGCGAGTTACTTCGAGTTCAAGGCAGCTGTACGATCGTCGAATTATCAAGCCTTTCAACACCTGTGTCGCGACTGTAACGCGGTCCTCGAACTTACGGTTCTTTTTTTAAGTGGCCGCCGGCATTAATCGAGCGTGCCGAGGCCGTTTTACTCGAGCACCACTCACAAAATCATGATAGCAAAATGGTTAAGGGTGCGAGTATCGACCCCTCGGATCTTTCTTGCGGTACACTGGCGATGATGCTGTCTGCCAGCAAAGACGTCAATGTATACGTACACAAGGGAAGGAACTAGTAAACGACACGGCTATTGTGTCTCGGTTGCACAATGCGAAACCCGGAAGGGTTAGAAAACAGGTAAAGGGCTGTGTTGAACCTGGAGTGTCGAAAAAACATTTCGACGGACGAAAGGAGTTTCACCCCTGTATATTCTCTCGCGTTGGTCTCGCTCTGGTCGAAACGGTCAGTAACCCTTCTCGACGCCGCTAACGACGGCCAATTAGATGGGTCGAATTTTTTCAACTCGCAAAAACGCCTGGATTAAAATTCAATGTAACCTTCGAAACATTTTTTTTTTCATTCGCGTCTCGAAACATATGCTGGCTTCGAACAGCAAAAAAAACTTCAATTTTTTGCTCTCCCTCCTCGAGCTCTCTCGCAAAAGGGTCGGAGGCATTTTTTTCATATCGCTATGCGCATTTGGGGCATTTATGACACCCGTAGATTTTCTTTTGGGTCAGAGGGTGCGCAACGAAAAAAAATATTCGGAAATGTTTACGAGTCGAGTTCGTGCGTTTTTTTGCAGTTCTCTGCTCGCCGGCGAAAAAATGCGACTTCGTTTTCTCAAAAAAAGGCTTAAAACACCGAGAAAAAAAACACGAAAAAATACAAAGTCGGATGATCTTTGAAGAGTAAACACAATCATGCCGCCAGCATTTGTTTCCACCTTCGCGTTGGGAAAAATGGTACGTCATTTTTTCCCAACGAAATTCACGCGGAAAACAGAGAATTTCCGCGCGAGAACGGAGAGTCGTAAAAAAAATTTAACCGTGCCAACTATTTTTAAGAGGAGCGGCAATTTTTTTCGCCCCGGTTCTCATCCCGTGAGAAAAAATAAGAGAGAATGAAATACGAACGCGAGGAGAAAAATTTGTACAATAAATCACATTCGTGCACGATTCGTTCTCTCTCTCCCTCTTCCTTTCCTCTCGTTTTATCTGTGTCACAAAGCACACCGAATATATGTGAATTGGTTCTCGAATAAACGAAGAAAACATAAAAAATTGTTTTTCTTCCCACTGGCGTTGACGCTTTTGGGATATCGTGCTCGTCTTTCCAACGACATTTTATTTTATGAAAAATTTCGCGTACGAAAAAACCGTTCCGAATACGCTATTAATTACACAGCCTGTGTATGTGTATGCAAACTAAAACTGCATTTGATGCAACGCAAGTCGTAATACAAAAAAGTATTTCGGACATTTGCGGTTTGTCATAACATTCACGCATAAATCCTTTCAATATTCACACGACGAATTATCTCTGATATTTCTCGTATACGCAACGCAATAAAAAAAGTAATTATAATTCTACTATAAAACCGCAAAATTTGCCTTATTGTCGATATGGACGAATAATGCCAGGAGCGTTTGAACGAAGCGTTTAATCGTGAGAAATCATGGAAGCAAAAAAAAACAGCACATTTTGTCTATAGGTACGCATAAACGTTTATATAATATCTTATATTGCCGGGGCGTATATACCATGGCGATTACTCGCGACAGACACCCAAGATATCTCGTGAGATCTCGTCAACCTCCTGCGGAGCAGAAGCGCTATCAAAATTCTCATCCTCGCACGTTTCACGACTTTGTGCGCGTATGTGAACCGTTTTTTCATTACTATTCTCATCCGTGAGAAAAAAGTCAGAACACATGTATATAATTATATATATATATACATACGCGCGAAGCTTCTTACATATCTTGGTTCTCGTTGGATGTGGAAGTATCGTCGTATATCAGAAATTTGTGACCGCACAGATATATATATATATATGTGGTCTGAGACCCACGTGCGTTGTTAACGACGAGGGAGGGAACCCTATGGCGTTTCTGAAAGTATCAAAGTTATGCTAATCAACACGTCTCAAATTTCATTATATATTTTTCATTCGCGTTATTTACGATCGGTAGGCATTAGCGGCGAAACGAATCATTTTGTACCTCTTTTTTTTCTTTCGAGAAGAAAAAAAAGGTTTAATCCAACGAGTACGAACTCTGTAAACGAGTGAAATTATAAGTTGTCGTTGGAATTTCTATATATTTTTTTTTGTTTCCGATAAATAATTCATTAACGTTTTATCCTGCGATCAACGATTGTTTTTTATTGGAATTATTTTTTAGCTCTGAACAGGGATGATGCGATTTTACTTCAACTTCCATTCGACGAGGGGAATTCCAGGCGTTATGCTCGACGTCTCGGACATCCCCCGGCAAGCCAGTAATGACTCGCGGTTTAGTTCATAGCGATTCACCGAGGTCGAGAGATTGCAGAGATGCATATATACATATGCAAGACACACGCTCTTCGGGCAACAGGTGGCGCAACGCGCGCTCGCTGACGATGTTACGTCCCCTGTACGAGTGAAAAAAGGCACGCGGTGCAAAGCGCACCGATGCACGCATCCTCCCAATATAACGCTTGCACTCTCGCGGTACCATCGCGAGTTCACCGACAGCTCATCCCCGTTCGCCACGAAGCTTACGCACGTAGCATTTTAATGTACGTGCTGATGATGAGCTCTCGTGCGAAAGGTGATTAATACCTGTATAACTATACTATATATGGGGGATTCTCTGTTAAATCGACTACGTTTTTCCGAAACTTCTCAGACGTAGCTCATACCGTGACCATACGCTACAGTACGTGAAAGCAGGCTGCGAATTTTGTAGAACATAAAATCCTGATTCTCGGCTGTCTGGAGGGAACGGGAAGTACACGCTCAAAAGTTGAAAACAGTTGAATATTTTCAGCTTTTTGTAACTTCCGACTGGGAAAATGTAAAAATAAAAAACAAAGGTATAAAATGTGATTGGGCGAGAAACTTGCGATTGGACTGGGACCTGAGAGAATAAAAAATAATTTGAAAGCTATTCGAATACTTCTTTCCCGCTGGACTGACAATTCGATCTTACCTATCGTTTTTTTTTTAATTGGCGTGGGGATCTAAAAAACGGAGTTAGAATCATTATTTTCGATGCAAAGAGAAATGAGAAATCTACGATTGCCGACCTATGAACTTTTTTAAGCTGTAAATATTGAAAAATAGTAGGAAGTGCATGAACCAAGCGCCATTTTAAAGGTTGAACTGAGACAAATCGACCGAGAGTGGTGGAAGCTTTCAAGGAGTACGGCAAATATCTGAAGAATGTTAAACATTCGAAAGTTTCGAGACCAAAGTGGCCGACCTTTGCAAAGAATGCCTCATATAAAAACAAAATATACATACATACACACGAAGAATAAGCGATTCGGGAAGAATGTTCCCTCGTAGTATCGAGCAAATTTACTACGATTAATTTCATTACACGCGCAGCAGGCAAGTATATTATGCACGGGGCAGTTTGCAAGCACGGATAAGTGAAGGTAGATGTATACATTAGGCGATGCTAAACGATCTTGCCATTTTCTTTAACGGTAATGATCTCACACACGATAGCCTCTTCAAAAATCCTCCTCGAGAATCTTGATTACTCTATCGGTTATTGATCCTAAAAAGTCTTCGTAGATAACGAGGAGAGAGCGGATGATCTTTATCTTTTAGCGAGCTATCTAAGACTAAAAAAATCTCGATCGACAGAGTGTTCAAAGTTTACATGGGTTTTCAAAATTCAAATAATCTATTAAAAAAAATTGTTTATCTAATAGTATAACATGTCAAGAATATATTTCTAAAATTTTAAGTCAATCGGCGTAAAACTGTAGGCGAGAGAGCCTTCTGTTCTTGCGAAGTGTGTTTGACAGCATAATTCAACTATGAATATTCGGTCATCATTCAAGCATGATTACGCTCCAATGCCGAGTGATTTTTTATCAGCAATTAAGTTCATTTATGAAAAGCTTAGTTAGGTCGTGCTTTTAGAACAGTGTATTGATGGTTTCGTGCAAAGTAATAGTGTGAGCCTAAAGCTCATTTCGAAAATCTCTCCAAAAATAGTTCCGTTTTGTTCAAAAATAGTTCTCAGCTCTATTAATTTTTGGGCGAGGTATGGATATCATATTGATATCGCATACTCATAGCCGAGAAAAGAGCTGAGCCTGGAACTCGAGAGGCAACAATTCGCCTGACAATCAGGCAAGAGTAAATGATGCCCTGGACATTGCAGCTGCAGCAGGACATTTGCTTTATGGAGCTCGAGTCGACGATCCTATGAAAATTAAGATAAACAATTTAAACCGTTCAATTCCTACTTAAATCGTTAATCGTTTTTTCTCAAAACTGTATTTTAGAATTGAACTCGATGGATAAGATTACTCAAAAATTAATGCACCGACCTTATTAAAATTTTGCATACTTCGTCTAGATAAAAATGACCAGTGATTGAACAAATGGTTTTTTTCATTAATCACAACTTATTTTATAAGTCGAATACATATTCCAGATTTTACCAGAAATCATACTATTTTGCATACAATTCTGCCAAATATGCAAAATTCAATTTCATCAAATCCTTCGTTTAATTGCGAGCTTTACTCACCTACTAACAGAAAACAGTTGGTTCTTTTATTTCGGATGAAGCTATCGCGAGTTATCCTGCCCACCGCGAGGATACTCTTTTCTAAAGGGTCTCCAAAAACCAGTTCTCACAGGCAGAATTTTCAAAATTATTGAACCAAAATTTGATAAAACATTGTTCAAATGGTGTTTTTTCATATGCTCTACGTGTGAATAAAATAATATATTTATTATATTTTCAAAAAATAGAAAAAATGTTTGTTTGTCCTTCAAAACCCACGCAAGCCCTTAAAAGCCCGCATGCAGGGGCATCGCCCGAATAAATATTACGACGACATGAAGCTATTTATCTAATAGAGCACGCGCAGCAGTAGCAACGATGGACTTGCAAAAAGTTCGTATATTGAGCTGGATTGATTGACGTGTACAATTACTACTTATATATGCATGTGCACATGTGTGTAATATATATATACAAATGTCGGTTACGTGCTATCCGCTCATGATTTATATCCTTATCGAACGGGTGCTATCGAAAGGCTCGTCTAGACGTCTACTTATATGGAGCCAAATATTAAATACACGTGCCGAGCATATGAGTCTAGTTTTATGTATATATAGACACATGTGGCTACATATATATGTACATGTATATAGACATAGTCTTGTTGGAAGAGCACGATAAAAAAACTTAACGATACTCCTCGTTGACGAGATTGCGACCTGAGCCTGATTTCCGCATCATACCATTAGCAAGATTTTTTTAATTTTAGCTTGTAGAATTTTTAGAACTTGTTTGATACAAAGTAATAAAAAAATCAAGCTTTTGGTCCTGAATTTTTTTAGGAACATTATATTGTATTTAAATAAACAATCAGTCTTAAATTATTAAATATCGTTTGATAAAGTTTGAAATGGTTGCAGGATAACGAGGAAGATGGGCAAGGAAAAAAACTCGTGCATGGACGACAAGCTTGAGGCTTTTGCCAGCAGGTGGCAGCACCTCAGCATCCAATAGTCCGTATCGTATTCTCTCTCGTCGGCCCGTGCCGAGGGATCCCAAGGGCAATATAAAGGTTTCGAGGCAATTTTATACTTCTAAATTCACGAGAAAAGTTTTGCAATATCAATGACAATTTGAATCATCGTGTCGCAATGAAAAATACATGAACAATAAGCAAGAGCAATGTTCGACTATTACAAAGCCGATAAATAAATGGAGATAAATTAATCCCCCCTGGAAAGTCGTATCTCACGGCTCGTTCGAATGTATAGCTGTTTCTATCGAGCGAAAAGAAAAAGAGAGAGTGAGACGAAGCGATGTCGCGTGTGCAGAGAGAAGCGGCGGCGCGGGACTCGCGTGATTCACGCCGCATGCCACTCCGCTCTAAATAAATTCGTGCGAGTGAGCCAAACAGGTAGTTCTGTATGCGACCTCCTACTCTTTCTTTGCCCCCACTCCACGGACCGTCTATCCCCCCACCACGGGAACATCACGCGCTGGCGCACACACGGACGTCCGCTGACGCCGCGAGACGGACGTGAACGCGCGTCGACGGTCGGCGGTCGACGGTGGCGCGTCCCTCGAGTCCTTTCTAAGCCGTTCGAATCACGCCGTTCCACGCGCCCGCCGAACGTTTGCCCTCTCTCCATATGCGTAGTGTGCCATCTATGAGCATGCAGTCTGCTACCACTACGACCCAACAAACACAAGCTCGCGTAAATACATTCGAACCAACACAAGCGCGGTTCGTCTCTTCGTTCAATCTTCTCACAGACACGCTAGAAGTCGAATGCGACGCGAGATCTTCACCCCCACCACCCACATGCACCGTAGATCTCTCGCGAGCGGCACGCTCGGGGATCGACTACGCACGACCGAAGGTCGTGAGCGTAGAGGAGTGGGGGAGACTCGCTCGTCTCGTCCAATAAACGAGCGTCTGTCGCACGCCGCATCGAATCCCACCACCTTCATTGGCGGTGCGGATTCTCGCCGTCTCACTCTCACCAGAGGTTCATCGGTTAGCCTTTCTCCCTTTCTCTTCATATACACGTATATACATCGTGCTCTTTCTTGCGCGCTGGTGCTGCCGATGTTGCGGTAGAACGCCGACGCGATTGCTCGCTCTCTCTCTCTCTCCCTCTCTTTCATCCATGCCTTTTTTCTTCTTTTACAGCTCCCTCGCACGGTTCTCTCGCTCACTCGCACTCGCCGTCACTCCAGGACAAGAGAAAACTCACGCCAGTGTCTTCTCGCGGACCTGCCGCCTTCGACGCTCTGCGCACTCTTCTTCTTCTAGTTCTTCCTTCTTTTTCTTCTATATCTCTTTCTCTCTTGGCACTCCGCGACCTCTCTTCCACGAACTACCGGCTTATCCCTTCTCCTAGAGCACACACACATTTACTCCGTGCATCCTTCGCAGGGATGAGCCACTCTTTCGAGGTTTGTCCGAGGAATGTTTGAGGGGATCTCTATTATGTTGAGTATCTCGCTATCTCGGACTCTCATTTTCCCGCTCTCATTTCACTTCGTCAATTTTTAATCGTCTCAACGATCGTATCAATCATCGATCGATAAATTCGCCCGTACAAAAACCCGTAAACCTTCTCTGCCGATCTATTTCCATCTAGAATTTTTCATGTAGGGCTTCGCAACGTCACATAGTAGTTTGAAGTAACGACGTAAGAGGCGCCACGTCGTGACTCGCCATCAGTCTCGATCCAATCTTACTTGCGGAATCGTCCTACTGCGACACGATGACGAAGCCGATTATCGTATAAGCAAGATCGCATTGTCTCCGTCGGTCGTGACGGGTTTCGAAGAACACTCGCACGTGTTCCGCACGATCCCGTATTACAAACGCTAATTGGAAGGCGTCTAGCGATCAGCAACGATTGCGATTGAATAATAGAGAGTTCTCTCGTGGTTCTTGTTCGCAATTCGCGACTATGTGGAACGAGAGACTGAGAATGAAGAATTTTGAAAGCGGGAGTGAGAAACAGGAATTACCAAGTGGTATTATGTATTATATATGCCTGTGAGACGCGTGCCAGAACGAGTCGCGCGTGCGTCAGTACCTCGTTCTCGCCGTTCGCATAAACTCAGCTATTTTCGATGAAGCCGGAGAGGGACGCTCACGCAGACACGAGCTCGCGATAATGATATAAGCCTATGACGTCCATTCGACTTATACGTGTCTAACAACGAATGGACATTCGCGCGTTTACGGCTAATATACCCGATGCCCACAAAATTATCGTCCCACCGCAGACACAGACGCGCACGTGCGATCACGCACCGAGGCTCTCGGTTGGCCTTAATGACCATCACTATCGCAACGCTTTGAAGACGCGAGGCAGACCGATGCAACAAACTTTCGTGTCCGGGCACGCGGAATTACATAACACTATGTGCTCTCTTCGATCGTCGATATATTTTGACGAATGGAAAATCACTATTTAAGCCCCATCCGTCATGTTTCTTTATTTACAGCAAAATTTTAGCAAGTCTGATGTTTCCAGATGTTCCTAAAACCTCGAGTTCCAGAGACCGAAGAAAAAGTGATTAAAAATTGCAGAAAAAATCGTCAACTACCTGCCATCGTTTGTGCATATATATCAAACTAAGAGTGTTTCGGTGTGCCGTGCGCAAAAATCCCTTCGATTAATCGCCGAACACGCGAGCCCTGGGGCCCGACGGGGGTTCTCGGCGTAGCTGCTGCACGATCGCGCGCCGTTTGGGCCCCCCACCATTCCCCCACCGATTCACGCGGTCCCATTGGCGGGGGGAACTGTAGATCGACCGAGTGGGGATAAGGGTCTTTCACGGGGCAGCCGAGGGCTGCCGTCGTGTCGAGTGTCGGAATTCAATGGGGCCAAGGAGAGGGGATAGGGATGGTTTACTCCGTGTATACCTAACGTAGGGTCGAAAATCCATGGTCCGAAGCGTCACGCGCTATCCCCACTCCCCATACCACTAACTTCTCCTTCCACCGACGATAAGCGCGCCTTCGACACGAACCACCACCACCTCCACCATCCGACGTAGAAATTCCAAGGCTCTCCTCGGCGTGGCAGCCACGCTCCGCATCGCCAAGGGACAGAAATCGTTGTGCTCTCACGTCGAGTCAGTCGAGCTCTGGCGCGCTTTGCGAGAGGTCGATACCTCTTACCACGATCTTTGCGCCTTTAATGACAAAGTCAACGTCGAACCAATAAGAGTTACCGAATACATAAATAAATATCATCAAGTTTATCGTCCGATACGATACTACTTGCTCGAGTGTATTTCCATTCTAACGTCCGTTTCGCGATTGAACTATCGACGATTCGGGCCGGATTAACACTGACTTCGAACAAAAGTGACTTTTTTTTTTGCTTCTATTATTCTGGGTACCAGTGCGAACCCAGTACCCCAACTCACTTGGATTATACGTGTGAAGTGTAATTTTTGTAACCGGGAGTGTTTTCGCTCGGTTATAAAATTGAAATAATATATAATAAGAGAGGAGAAAGAAAAAGTCAAGATTAAAAACGATTATTCTGTGATAATAAGAAATATTGAACAATGGTGACCGGAGTGGGTGCTACGATGCCTACTGGCGGTGTTACGGTCGGTGCTACACCACCGGCTGCCCACGTGCCCCAAGAGGCTGGTCAGCCGCCTGCGCAAACGACGACGACTACGAATAATTCGTCGGCCCCAACGACTACCACGACCACTAGACGATCGGGAGAAAATCGACGGGTTAGTGTCGATTTAATTGAAAACTTAATCAGTCGATTTATCAAATTTGTTTCGGTTGAACAGAAAAAAAAAATTCTTTTTATTTTTATGAATTATACATTTTGACGAGAGTTCGAACTACCCGGGAGTTCTTTGCGCAGAAGCGATACAGTTAGCGCTCTCGCGAGTCGAGTCTTCCGTAGAAAACAAGAAATTCGCCATTTTTATTTTTTCGTGAAATTAGCGATTAATGGCCACGAGAAATTCACAAAAATTCAACGTGCTTTTTAACTTCTCGTCGACATTTTTGTCTAATCGAATTTTTGTTTTGTTTATTACAGAGTAACAAACCTATTATGGAAAAAAGACGTCGAGCCCGCATCAACAATTGTCTCAATGACTTGAAGACACTCATCCTCGATGCCATGAAAAAAGACGTAAGTATCTTGAAAATATCTATTTTTTCATCGCGACGTTCCTAATTTCCCGTTTTTCTTTTTATCAATTGAACGAACAATTTCAAATCGCGCAATTTTTTACTCGAGATTTTAAAATCGTCGAGTCTTCGTCGACGTTCGTTCAATTTGTAAAATGATTTTCTAAAAATTCTACGATCGAAAAATCTCAGCCTCAATTTCATCATCGTGATAAATTTTTCATCTCGATATTCAAATAATTTTTCACACAAATTCGAAAATAATTATTTTTCGACCAGTTCGTCTCTCAAATTTTCACCAAATCGTGTGTTTTGATAAATTTAACGATAAAAAAAAACTCCGATCAAGCATCCCCTACAATTTCTGTTTATTTTCAATTTTAACCATTGTTTAAAAAAAACACACTTTTCGAAAAATAATCTATCGAAAAATATTTCGATCCGCGGATTTGTAAGTATTTTCTGATCGGAGTTCTTTCCAAACTGATTTACAGAAGAAAAAAAAAGTACATTTCTCCCTCAACCCCTATAAAAAAAGAAAATTATAAAAATCTCCCTAACCGTATCGTTCCGTTTGCTCTGATTCCAGCCGGCAAGACACTCGAAATTAGAAAAAGCCGACATTCTCGAGATGACGGTAAAGCATTTGGAGACCCTCCAGCGTCAACAGGTTGCCCTAGCAGCGGCGACGGATCCAAACATACTGAACAAATTTCGCGCGGGTTTTACCGAATGCGCTGGTGAGGTCGGACGTTTCCCTGGTCTGGACGCATCGGTGAAGCGTAGACTGATGGCTCATCTGGCGTCCTGTCTGGGACCGGTGGAGACCGTAAACAGTAATGGACAAACGACAACGACAACGACGACAACGACAACCAGCCAACAGATCGTCCAACCGGCTCAACCGACCACGACACAACTGCAAGTGCACATATTGCCTCAGGTCGATTCGACCCCGCGAATTCAGGTTCAACAATCCAATGGAATATTCTTCACGAACGCGAATGGAACGGGACTTCAGTTGGTACCAACGCGATTGCCGAATGGTGACATAGCTCTCGTATTGCCAGCCGGCGCAAAAGCGACACCAGTCGTTTCACCCTCTGCATCACCCGCACCACCCTCGCCACTGCCAACCCTCATTCCCATACCCCAAAGAACAGCGAGCACCGCCTCGGCCTCGTCCTCCGCGTCCTCGACCGCAAGCTCGACCTCCACATCGGCGGCAAGTCCAATTGCTTTCGAGGCACCACCAGCGGCTTTTCGCGAACAAACGACGGCTTACACGACGACCACGAGTCATCGGGACGTCGCGACCTCACCGGCGAACGGTTACACGAGCGATCCCGAATTCGATCCTCGTGTCTACAGTCCTCCTTTGCAAAAACCTCTCGCTCTCGTTATGAGAAAGAGCGTTATGCCGGAGATCGAGGGTAAACCCTGGAGACCTTGGTAAATCGAGAGAATAACAAACGATAATCATGAAAAAAAAAAAAAAAAAAAGAAAACGTTCAAGCCAAGAGAAAAATATGTGAGTCAAGAATGTGTGCGAGTAATTCCGTAAACTTTGAGAAATTACGAAATCCTCACCCGAGAGATTATTTCAATCGCGATAATCCTCTCGAAACGATTAAAAGAAGAAGAAAAAAGACGAAATGAGTCAATTCGTTGCTAATCGACGAAAGACGATGATCATTGCGATTCGAGTCCTGCGCGGTGATCGAAACGAGAGAAGAAAAAAAAGCGTCGCCATACACAAGACTCGCGGTTCCTTTTTCGTTTTCGTCCAGCTCGGCCAGTAAGCCTATGAGGCTGTGCCTTATACAGTGCCTTTGTAAATAATTCGACGTGACTCTGTTTCCTTCTTTTTTTTTTTTTTTTTTTTTTTTGCAAACGAGAGAAGAAAAAGCAAGTTCGAGGCAAACAGAGAGATATAAAGAGAGAGATATATGTTGACTTACCAACTTTCGCGCGAGACAACGACTTCGAGTTTCTTCCCCCTCCGAACGTTCCTCTGTAAATAGAAAAGATTAATAAGAACGTGAAAATAAATCGATTTATATATATATATATATATATATATCGATTTATTTATATATATATATACATGTATATATATACATAAAATATGAACATATATTTTGTTTTAAGTGCCTTACGCAACAAGAATCACCGAGGTCTTCCATTTTGTTCTTGTAAAACGTAAAAAAAACAACAACGATGTACACGAAATGAAACGAGAAAACGCTCGAACAGCGGAAAATAGTGCGTTTATTGAATCGTCATCGATACGGTATTAGCTCTTAAGATTTTAGACGTTTAAGTATTGCGAATGAGAGATAGAGAGCGTGATAAAGCCTCCGTGCGACTACCAAGAGAGTAACAGAGAGAGAGAGAGAGAGAGAGAGAGAGTGTCCTATTTATATTTATGAATGCAAAGATTGAGTTTATTAATTAATTCCTCTATTGTGAAAAAATAGAAAAAAAAGAACACACACACCACGCTTATTACTATAGGAGTATCAAATAAACATTGATCTCTTTATTGAAACTTAAACAAAAATGACGAATTTATTTATCCCAAATTCCTCCGAATCCTCGTTTGAAAATATAATATTATTTGGGCAATCTGAATAAAAGGGACTCGAGTATCGGCAACACGGAAACGTTGCTTCGTTTAAGTACTACGAATACGTATAAGACCTTGGGCCGTTGCATCTAGCTGGGACCCAAGAGTAAGGACCCTTTTCGGCAAGTGCTGCCATCTGTCGGGTTTCGCCAAAAGTTTTCTGGCCCTACGTCCAGCAACCTCGAAAATACAAGGGAGGGGGCAATATACCGCTCTGGGCTCTTGGTTGGACTGGGCACTGGGCATCCCGGCCTGGGCCAAGGACATAGCGTCACCTATCGGGATTTTGCGGAACACTGAAGAGGGCGAGGGCCCTTCACCGTGAGAGTCGATGGTACCGTAGGGTACTCAGGACCTCGAATGATACACAACTGATAATTCGGGGGAAAATGCACAAATAGTTATTATTTATTGCTTATCCGACTATCGCTTAATTTCCATTTGTTTTTTTTTGTTTTTTTTTACATTTTATTACATCTTTTTTACGCTTAAAAAAACGTAAGTCGTAAAGAAGGAAAATAGTGAGGAATAAAAGTTCTATCTTGAGGATGGGTCGTCGATGGTCTCTATTGTCTGTCGTCTCTCTCTCTCTCTCTCTTTCTTGGACTATCGTAGAATTTATCGAGCTCTTCTGGCATTCGTGACTCGGGGTTTGGTTACGTAAAATCGCGGATAAACTGCCAAGCGAGATAGCGACCGAGGTCCGAAACTCGATTCTTCCTCTCTCGGACGTAACGTCGCGCACTCGTAAATTATTCCCAGGGCTAACGTAAACCGTAAAAGCCATCGAGCACGCGGACAAATAACAATCGCTAAATTTTCTTTCTATAAATATTTATATTTACCGTGCATGAAACGTCAGTTCTTTCCAACGCATCTAACAATAAGAAAAATCAAAACACGAGCTGTCGGTCGTGCAATCAAAAGTAGGGGGCGGGGGGGTGGGGCGAAGAAAAAAGTCACGGTGCAACTTAGAACGGGTATCGAATTCAAATCGACGGAAAGAGCTCGAGTGGGCGAGAGGAGCGTGTGATACCAAGAGCCCGGCCGTCGGTTGTGGTCCATGCACACATGCCCGACACTTCAATGTAATAATACTGTACGCACATATACGCGTTATACTCGGGGAAACACTCGAGGAATATACAAAGCACTCGTGTTGCTACCACGAGCTGATTCATCGCTCGACCAACGATCGGATTATCTCGTGCACGCGTCTCGCCGAAATTTATCTCTATTTTTCTTTCCGTCATTCTTTTTTTTCTTTCGTCACATATCTCTCATTACTATACGTTATAAAAGCACTCGAAGATGTTATGAAGGTCTTGACAGTCGGATCTTGTGACGTGCAGCACGAGGACTACTGGCCCATATACACATACACACACACACATACATACATATATATATGTACATATATATGTATGAATGTATGTATGTATGTGTGGACAGTTACATGTACGAACACATAGCGCTGCGATAAACCTCTATCACTGTACGCAAGCAGTCAGAGCACCGCGTGATATCTTGGTACTTGAAAAAAAAATCCCCAAAAAAAACTTTCTCAAGCTGATTGGAGATTGGGATTCTCGATGGCGTAGCAACCATCACACGTGCTTTTCTATAGTGGCACATTGGAAGATTATCGAGAGCACGTAGGCAACGTCCAGCTTCGACGGGTCCCTAAGCCTCACCTTTCGAGATCCAGCAGCAATTTTTATTTATTTATCCAACGAGCCTAAAAGGATGGATGAAAGAAAATAATAAATTTTCCAAAAAGTCCGATCGAGCTGGGAAACAATGAGAAATATTAGAGAAATTTAATTAAAAAGTTCTATAAAATTCGCGGTAGATTCAATGAAGAGTTATTTTAAATCGGTGTACCGTTATAGTAATAATTGCCCGGTTGATGACCAGACGCTAAACGAAGCCTCGAAAAAGTCTTCCTGTCTATTATGAACAGTATTTACTCCCTCTACCATTATACGTTGATTAAGCAAGATATCTAATTTGGCGTTGTCTGTCCGTTAGAGAGTCTCGCCTAATTCGAATCTCGAGGCAATGAAATACTGTGAGTGAGGGCTTTGAGGGAGAATTTCGTCAACTTTGATGTCCGACGGTCGATTAAGCTAATACGCCTACCGTGAATTTCATCAAATAAACTCTGTTAACGCTCAGATTCCCTCTTGCGTAGTTCTCCGTCTACGACTAAAACTATATATTTGCTCGTGATAAAATCAATAAAAGAAGAAAAAATAATTATCACAGACATTCGTGATCGTCCGTTAGGAAACTATATCGTGCTGATCGTTATCAGACAAACACTTTCGACGCTTGCGATTCATTCGAACGAAAACTGAAATATTAGTTATTGGAGTTGATCGTCAGTTAGGGGCTGTCAAACATTTGATTTTCTTTGGCACACTTTGTATACACAATTGTTCATTGTCGTAACCTACGACCGTGAGATAATACGACTGTTTCGATGGTAAAAAAGGCGATATTACCTTTGATCATGTAATACGAGGACGTTTAAAAAAAATAGATGGAAATCTTATCTCTGACACTTTCCTCGATAAAAGTCGCACGATTTCGTTCGAGTATTTTGACCGACGCAAAATTTCGAATTATCTAGACGGTTATCAAATTTTCGGGAAGTTTGAAAGTCATGAGCGAGGAACGTGCAATCTTTTATTTGCTCGTTGTTCCCATACGAAAAAGTCCTAATTTTTGCAAGAAGTTTAATCGTCGATATGAAATCGCGCCAATCGTTCAATGTTCTAATTACGTGATTAGGAAAACGCGTCATTAATTCGAGCGTTCGAAAGAAAATAACGTCGCGTTAGTCACGAAAAAAAACTCGAGTCGAAAGTCCGCCGCGTAATTACAAACTCCGTAATGTAGTTATTAATTTGAAGAAAAAAATGGCGGAAACAGCCGAGCAACATGAGAAAGTCGAAGAGTTCGAGGAAAAGCCGCGACCCTAAAGCACACGGGACTTTAAGCTTAGCGTGGAGTTTAATGCACACGCGCTGTTCTTGGCATGTGAGAACTCGTGGTCGCGTGGTTTCAAGGACAGGACAAGGTTGACACGCGCCGTTCCGCGACTCTCTAGTCCATTCGGAACAAAAGTGGGGGGTCCACTCGACTCTGGACTGTTGGTATTTGTGCGCGCGAAAAAAAAACCACGAGAGTGAGAGGGTGAGAGAAAGAAAGAGATAGAGAGAGAGAAAGAGAGAGAGAGAGAGCGAGAGAGAGAGAGTGAGAGAGAGAGAGAGGAGTTTGGTCATAAGTCCGTGGTTCGAGCTCTAGGCATGGTATCATAGCATGTCGCGTACCGTACAATCGTTACGTAGCTCGTGGTTCTCACTCGTGGTCTACGTCTCTTCGTCGGGGTTTCGCGGTTTTTCCATCGCGGTGCAACACGTGCCCCCCCCCCCCCCCCCCCTCGGCCTTTGCCACTAATGTCTCGACGCACTTTTGCCCGACACTCGATCACTTATCGCTCGTATAGCCTCGTTGGGACATATCCAATTACGATTTATCGATACGAGTCGAGGAAGGAAAGTTTGTAAATGCGAATAGTCGGACAAATATTTTTGCAACCTGCAAAAGTGTTTATATATATTTTGTTCTAGTCTCTGGTATGAAAATTATAAAAGTATGAATTAAATAGAACGATTGGGGTGCAAGGAGGATGAGAGAATTTGAAAAATGTTGTTTGAACCGATGGAAATGGAAAAGCAACGGTTTATTTATAACTCGGATCTATTTACAATGTTGTGAAAACTTTGAGAATCTCATTTGGAACATTGTCATATTTTTATTGTTATGAACTTGCGAGAATGTTGGATATTAACAAAAACGAGTAACGTGCAAAAACTTAAAAACACAATGGACGACTCTGTACCAAAGTTAAAAAAATTGATAGCATCTTAAATTTAGTGGCACTTCAAGGTTTGAGGGACTATAGGAAGAATGAGCTCACAGGGGAATTATTGGCAAGCAAATTGATATAAATTTAGGTAAACAACTTATTTGTTTGCCAAAAAAAAAATATACAAAAAACGCAAAGTGTTGTGTTTCTTTTTCAGAAAGCTAAACATAGGTATATAGAGATATATTTATATATCCGAGTCGTGTCGGATCGAAAGGAGTTTGTATTTCGAAACCTTTACCCCCTGACGACGCGTCTCGTTTAATTAATTCTCTATTTTAAGGGAGATCGAATTTTGCCACGAAAATGTGATAACAAAAAACGAGCGTAGACGCTGAATAGACGTATCGTGGCAAACTTGCACATCTGTCGACGAGCGTTTGATATTAGATTCCGATTATTGCGCCGAGTCATGATAAACGAGCCGAACATCCAGGAAGTCTGCGCGTCCCGCAGTATCAGCATCTTCGAATTTAAACGCACGTCGAGCGTTTCGACTTCTACCAACCTCGAAACACCCGAGAGAAACTATCCATAAGAAAGAAGAAAAACAAATAATCCACGTATCGACCCGAAATCATTTTTCTAATCTCCCTTGTATCAAATTTCTTCACAATTCAGAGAGAGAGAGAGAGAGAGAGAAATTAAAGCATAAATCGTTTCTCAACTGTTAATGAAAATCTCGAAGACCTTTTGCGAGACGATGAATCTTTATTGTTCGAGAGAAAAAGAGACCACCTGATGAGTTTAGCCGCGGGTTGGGAGCCTGACCGACCGCACACCATTCACTATACAATACGAGTTTCGCCATACAATGAATGCGCACGTACACAAACACATGCACAGACATATATACATATATACCCACGAACAGGCTTCAATTAACCGCGATCGTATTAAGAGCGGTCCATTAATGCCTCTAAGACCCCCAGAGTTCCGGGGTTCAACGAACCTGTGCGGAACGATAATAATGTTGTAGCTATACCTGGCACAACTGTCGACCGCATTGTCATCCGGAGCTTGGAAAATAAATATAGCTCGCAAGAGAGACGCAGGTGCGGCCTATTTGCGCTCATCTTCTCTCGTACACCACATATGTGATACGCACCGATGCTACGTTTGCCATAAATATAACATTTTACTTTATTACATGGTTCATTGCATTACTGGCTATCCACTTACTTAGGCAGCGAAGATTTTAGTTGTACGTCATCATCATCGTATCTTACCTTATGGTATAAAATTAATTGGTAAGTTCGATTAATTTGGAAAGTAGCACGTGTAGCACGGCGAATGGTGATAGTCCGTGCGATATTAATTTACGAATAAATGAATAAATATGTACCTGTTTGTAAAAAGTAGAGATATTTCAACCACTCTGATGAATCCCATAGACGTCTCTGCTCAGACGAAAAATCTTTCTGACATATACCAGACTCGACGTAACGGTCTACTCGTCTATATATGATCCCGAGACCTCCCCGGTAACTTTTCTCATTCGATCGTGTCTAGCCTTTCCTCCCTCTCGTCGCCTCGTCTGCATTTCTCTCCCTCTCTCTTTCTCTCTATTTTTCCTCTAGTCCAGAGTGCACGTTTTGCCTCTTGTCAGCTAGACACAAAATATGCCCCGTCGCGCGTCTCGTTCACAGGATGCACGCACCTGCATCGTCCGGTACGTGGCCAGAGACAGGTATTACGAGCTTTATACGCTTGTTTCGTTTTTTACCCAATTGACGGCACGAGAGAGAGAGAGGGGGCGCTTTTTTTGACAGGCGAGGGAAAGATTCAACGGTGATGAAAAAAGTGAAAAACATCATGTGATCTCTCTCTCTGCTCATTTCTCCCCCCCCCCCTCTCTCTCTCTCTCCCTCTTCATATAAATATTCATGTATATCGATGGTATAAATCTTTCCAACGTTATATAGCGCGATATATAAACGATATATTTTCGGATAAACTTTAGTTCCACGTGGGTATAACTCGATCATAAAATAATGTACTTTATACCCCTTAGCAGCCGGTCACGTGAGCTAGAGAATTTTCCACGTCGAGTAAATTCGTGTCGCGTTTCCGATAAGCTACCAGTCGTCACTTACAACGGCAATTAGCGTGTAGGAGATTGGGATCGGTGCGTGCCCGTGTCTAAGTAATAAATATACGTATACAGGAGAGCGCGTACATAAAGTCATATATGTAGATAAGACTCATCGCGCAGGGAATTGAAAGTTATAAATAGAAAATATTAATAACCGAGACGCCTCGTCACCCCGTCAACGGTGGAAATAAACTATGCGACGGTATAAACGTTAATGACATACGCGCGATGGAGAGAAATAAAAAGAAAGAGTGACAAAGGTAAGAGGAAACGTGTATTAGTGTCTCTCCCTCTCTCTCTCTCTCTCTCTCTCTCTCTCTCTCTCTCTCTGTCTCGCTAACATAAGAGAAACTTGTGTATTTCCGCGTGTCGTTCATCATTCTCGATTGCGCACGAATCCTCGACTATACCTACAGTCAGGTGGGATCTTTATAATCCATGTGCAAACCGTATATTAGATAAATTCTCTTCTCCGACGCGATAAGTGCGTATCTCTGTGTATTACAATACTCTTCCGAAGTAATCCTCGTCGACCCGAGTCTTCGCTGATAGCCGAGACGCTCGAGAACGGGCTTACTTATAGAAGAAAAAAAATAACAAATTCAAAAATAACGGCAAGAATATTATTCGAATCTACAAAATCATGTCGATTGGATTGTACACGTTGAATCGATTTATTTGAATTTTATCAAACTAACGAACGGGTACTTTCAGGATGCTGATCGAGGGTCGAACATATATTATCATCGATAATCTCTCGATGAAGCAATTTTTGCAAATACTTGATTAATCTTCGGGCTATTTATCATTTTTGATATTTTCTGAGGATTCGAATTACCAATGTCTTTAACTTTAACCTACTGAGAACCACAGCCTTGATACATATATACATATATGCGTTATGTATTCGCATGTACGGCGTTGCGTTAAAAAATGAAAAAAAAAAAAAAACAATAAGTGCGATAGGAAACCGCAAATGACGACGAAGTTTTCCCGACTCGCACGACGACGTCGGGGAGTGCGCAGAGCTATGTCGGGCAAATTTATGGACACGCGTCATTGCGCGGCGGCACTTTGTCGCCTTGGTGTGCGAGCATCGAGCTGTACACCAACGACGAGTTTATCGAGCGCGAAGACGAGTCATCGTGACGTAGGGTGGACGTGCTTCGCTTCGTATCGCGAGAAAACGAGAGAGAGAAAGAGATAGAGATAGAAGTGGAGAGAGGGAGAAAACCAAAAAAAAAAAGATAGAGAAAGTACATGTTAGGTGGCGAAAAAAGGTCGAGCGCGCGTGCAAAGAGGCGTCTGACTAGTTTGTGTAATATGTGGTTATATATATTCGCCTGTAGATACACATATATATAGGATATATAGATATATAGATATATATATGTATAGGACGTTTTCGCACTTTGCGAGTCGAAGCGATGGTTGCAAGAGCGACCATTCGACATTTCCCGGCCGTGTGTAATCTACATATACTTGAAAATAGAACAGCGAACGATCGTGCCATGCGCCGGTTACTCGGCCCTCGATAAGGGCGGCAAGATTGCGTAATGACTCGTACGTTAAGCGCGTATAAGGTGTAACTCGAGGAGGGAAAATAACGTGTTAGAGTTATTGAGGTTAATTCCACGAGACGACACATTTGCGATGATTGAAAATATTTTTCAAAAATGAAAAAAAATATATATATAACGCCACCGTGCGACCCTCAACGGGGAATAAATGTTCAATGTTTTTTTTTCTTTTTCATTTTTTCTTTTTGGTTCGGCCGGAGGCGTATGCAAGACGGATTCGTATAGGAGCGGACTCGTGGTAAATACTAGGACGAGCTGAATTAACGCGTATAATCTGTACAGAGATGAGAACGCACGCACGTATAGTTTTTCTCGCGTGGGCACTGCGAAATCGAGAGTTATTTATGATATACGCCGGTAGGCTTGTCGTTGAGCACCATACGCAGAAGATTATCCCACGAGAATCTTCCTGTATTGGAGCGAAAGAAAAATAAAAGTTTTATGTGCGTGTACAGAGTTTGTACGTAATTTGCATTTAGATTTCGTAATAAATGAATTATGATTGTGTTTAGACAATGGATGATCTATATGAGACATTTTCCATCCAGTCGATATTTCCACAAAGGACTTTTTCGTTATTTACCAATTGGCGATAGTTTTTTTAATTCGCGAATTATTTTTATGGATATCGTAATTATTATATTTTTCATATTTAATATTAAATCCGTGCGAACATTGGCAAGAGTAAAATAAGGGTGGAAAAATTGTCGAAATAAGATCTCTCGTTAGACGTTTATCTCGACGGGTAGACGAATAAATATTTTCGAACAACTCGAACGCTCGTAAAAATACAAAGTGTGCTTAATTTTCGAAAGATTTGAAAGTTGTGAGATTTCGCAATTGGTCACGCAAGGGTGAGAGAAAAAAGAGCACGGGTAATACGACGTATCGAACGATCGCGAGCGAACTCCAATCTTCACGCTAGCCGAGATTCTCACCGTGTCGAATCTCGGGCTCGAGTTCCCATCATCACCAATTCGATCGTCTCGTAAAAACTTCCCAACTAATTAAGACCTCTCGCGGTTACGACGAAGACGAGCTCGCTGTTTGGCTTTCGTTTATATGCAGACATATACCTATATAGACGCAATATACACACATAGAAGCCTCTTAGAATAGAAGTAAGAACGCGAAGCAATAAATTATTCGCCTTAGCTGCAGTAGGAAATCGCAAACGACTCCTCGAATTAATTATTTTACAAAAAAAAACGAAAAATTACATACTGTTGGGGACTTGACGTTCGGCCATTTAAAAATTTGCATATCACTCTCGCAAGATTCTTGAGAATTATTTCAGACTGTCGGATTTGAGATAATGTTTCATTGACTTGAGAATTCGTAAACAAAATCTGCCCAATAATCGTTCATTTTTTTTTATAGTCGCGAGAATAATATGAAAAATTAGTCGGCAAATCCCAGAGGCAAACGTGCATCCCGTTCTGGTAGAACGTCTCGTATATTGTCGTTCAATCACCGCCTAGTAGAGCTCGCTATATTTAAGGTGTATAATTAAGACTTAATCACAGCGAGCATGCTTCTCAGCAGCCGAAATCTCATTGTTATGCATAGAACGATATGCACGCTCTGCTCGCGAGCGGACGACTGCGCTATAATTAATTTCCATCTGGCCATTATACATATACATATATATGATACACATATAATTGGATTTACATACGCTAATGGCGGGAGATCTTTTTTGCTGATATTTCGATTGCAACGACGACTTGTCCACATTAAAAAAAAAAAAAAAAGTATATGAATACCTATATGTTTTATTTTTCGACAATTAGCCTGTTAATATTCGTCCGGACGATCTTGCCGACGAATCGAAGAGCCTGATAATACTCGATAATCATTTTCGTTACACACGCGCTTTATTTACATCCCTCGTATCTTTGAAATCGTATATGCTCTTGGTCTCGCGACCCGTGTCGTCCTTACGCGTATCCTTCCTACTTTATACACATACGCATGCCGGTCTCGTGAAAAATTGCATTTCGGCAAGGATGAGACGCCATTCTCCACGTCATTAACGTACAACCTGTCGCGCTCGCTAGAGGGTCCGCCTCGACGCGGATGCGAAGGCAGAGAGGACGCTTCTCATCCACTTCCCCTGCTCCTGCTGCTGGCGATGTTAAATTACAGGAGGTGACACGGCGTGATTTAAGCCTCGGCTATCATGACTGTAATCATCATATATTGTCCCGTCTGTGAGGACACGTTGAGAGACTCCCGCGGCTTAAATGCCACCGCGTAGGAGCGTTTACTTACCGCCATCATTTTTCCTCTCTCCTCATCACCGCACTTATAATCTTTCTTTTTTTCCTACCCCTACCCCATCTCGGGTCCTTAAACTGCGTAACATGTTTGGAATTATTAACATCTTGATTAACGAATTATAAAGCTTTAACGATCTTAAGTAAATTCGACAAAACCCACCCAGAAATTTTCTTGATATTTCACTGCAATATTAAAAAATCGTGTAACTCGACAGGAAGTAAACAACGAGTCAAATGAAATTAATTTTATTTGGAAAAAAATTGATTTGAAATTTTTTATCGATTTCAAAATTTGATATTTTTCTTTACGAATTAAAAGAGCATCCTCGAGGTTGATTCGTCTCTGGCGAGATCTTCGAAGCTTTTCAAACTCATGTCTAGAGGTAGATAAGTATACGCGCCGTGGGCCGAGGGAGGAGAAGACTAAAAATTCTTCGCTCGTGACGCGAGAGCGGTTCGACATGTTCTTCGTCAAAAACCCCACGCCGTAAGGGGCTCGGAAGCGCGTGGCCATCGGTTCGTGAGATCCTGAGGAACTAAAAGCCGCGCGCGCCTCTTTCTTTATAAGGAGAGGACTTTCGAGTATCTTCGCCGTGGCCAAAGTGGAGGACCTCTAGTTTTTATTCTCCTACCACTCCTCACCAACCCCCTGAGAAAGTGAGGAACCCTCGATTACATCGGTAGCAGATATACGAGTAAGGGGAAGACGTTTCACAAGTTAGTTTCTGTTTAAAAAAAATGCAGTCCATACATATTCTCTCTATATTTTTATAATTTATTATTTTATTATTTACCCACACTCCTATAATTTTCTCTTTCTTTCTATTCCTTTTCTATGATATTTTCCTTCTATTGTAGGACGATCTACGAGAAGCAAAGAGTTGAGAAACTCGAGGTAAAGTGTACGCCGGAAGCCACGTGGAATGAACAAATGGACGTATTTGGTGTTCTCTCGCGAGCTGTTCTCTCTGTCACAGCTGGTGTAGCGTCCCACGGTTTGGTGTTGACTCGAGGTAAAAAAAGTGAATACAGATGCGACGAGAGGTGGGAAGGAGGACTACTTTTTTAAGTCGTAGCGCGGAGAACTCTAGCGATACGTTCGCATCGACTCGAGCAGTTTTATTTTATTTTGTTGAAAGTAAAAAAAAAAGAGAACAAATAACAATTCCACGAAAAGAGATAAATAATTCGAATTACACAAGGAGAAATTTACTCGATCCGAAAATAATAATTATTATCGAATGAAATTTGTCCATTGGGTTTATCGTTCCCACGTGAATTTTTGTTATTGCAGAGAAATTATTTTGATTATTTACTTTCTCGTTGAAAGACGATAAAATAAAAAAGCTCGTGCCATTTTCGTCACGATTATTCAACGGATATTCAATTATTTTCGCAGAAACTGGTTTGATCTGTTCTGACAATCGATCGAAAGTCACTCGAATCGCGATGTTGGCAACGTGCTGGAAGTCTGTACCTAAACGACAATATATATAGTCCTTTCGGAGGATACTTTCGAGGGTATATAAATATATATATATATAGTACTATCGTCCATATTCTCGAGATTCGCTGCGGACGATCGACGAGAGAATCGAGAGTCGATAAAAAGTGGGAGGAATGCACGCGGTGACGACGAGCAAGTCCCGGCGAGGACGATCATCGAACGGGGTTGGACAAGCGCTAACCCTTTGGGGGAGAGAACGATTGGGAATCGAGCCTGAACGAGAGACCGTGAGCGTGAGAGAGAGAGAGAGAGAGAGAGAGAGAGAGAGAGAGAGAGAGAGAGAGAGAGAAAGAGCGAAAACTCGCGCGTGATCTCTCGTCCCCGAAAGCGCACGATGTGAAGTCGTGCTCGCTCGTATCAAATATTGCCTCGTTCGCAAACTCAGCAGCTGCCATTTCTTTGTATTCCCGCGCTGCTACCCCACTCCGCCTCGCAGTCGCGGGAATGACAGTTCATTTCAGCATTGGCAGTTTATACACGGGATACGAGTTTTCGTTCGATCGCTGCGTGAGACCGAAATTGGAAAGAGTACCAGTCGACGCACCAATACGATATACTTAGCAAATGATGATTTATCATTATAGAGAGAACGAAAAATTATTAATCGTTATCGTCCAAATTTTACCGTAAAAATTTATCGACGATATAAAAAGAAAATATCACGTGCGAATTGGATTTAAATGAACAAATTAAAAAAACTTTTTTCAAGAAGCATTTTTTCATCGAAGGCTTTCTTATCTATAAAATTATAGAAAAATCAAGATCTTCGCCTATTAATTTCCTAAATTTTTATTTTTTATTTTCTCCTTTCGGATATTCTTTCAAACAGGTTGCTCCAGATCCGTGAAACGAATCACTCTACGAAAAATTCGCAAAATAAGCGTGAGCTCAGAATTAAGACTCGGGGACATAACTTATTTTGTTTGCGATTCAGTGAGAATGGACTCACTCGAGAAGTAGGTCGTGTATACGTTAAACGACGAAGCGTAGGTTCAGGACGATCGCAAATCCCCCGCGAATCGAGGAAAGCATAAAATAGCATTGCGATAGCGTACATTTGTACGTACGTAAATAATATACGCACACGTACAGGCTCGTATCGAGTGCTCGATCGCTCTCGCTACCTCGCGATAATAACGGTTACGATTCTTAAATATATATGAAACTAGAGTGAGCGAAAGAGACACGACGAGGAGAGGAGGCTGGGGTAGGGGGAGGGTCGGGGAGGAGAGAGATCGACTCGTGTGGGTGAGAATAAAGCGACCGCGAGATCCGCGGGGCCTTGTACGGAGTTTAATGTGGGCCTCTGTGCAAACATAATTTTTCGCCAAAGCCGTCAGTATAATATTCACGATATCTGTTTGCCTCTCTCTCTCTCTCTCGTGCGCTCTCTCTTACGCGAATGCTTATTAAAGCCCGCGAGAAACTCACTTTCCTCGTGCTGCATTTGAACAGGTGTATTTATCCTCACGTAAATAATACTCAATGGCAAAAAAAAAATGAAAAGAGAAGAAAAAAAAGGGGTGCTCGGACGTCATATATCACACATGAGTATCGCTCATTTTTCGATTCTTAATTTGGCCTTATCGTTTGCGTAATTCGCAATATGTTTTCACTCGTGCGAATATAATCGACGATGCCAAAACGTACGAAAACCGTGTCTGATCTTCTTTTTTTTCCTTCTTCTTTCTTTTGCTATTTACGAAGTATTATTCCATAACTCATATAGAATGTACGTGCGTATGGAACGTTTCCATTCGTGAATTTAAAAACGTGACGCGACGGCAGAATTGTTCGTTCCATCGAGCACGAAATATGCATTAATTTTGTTATTAACGGTTCTTTGACGTTGGTAGTCGCGGACGTATTTTTTTTGTCATAATCGCGCAAACTTTCCATAGCCGGAAATTATCGAGATGCTGAAAATTTGTTGCTTATACGCTTGTTCGTGTCCTATCTATATTCCGTATTTACGAGGGTTTTCTTTCTATCGAAATAATATTTACGTTCGATGACGATCGATCGATTCGCTTTAATTCGAAGCAACTTCATCGATCTTCTCGTGCCATAAACATTAGATATTGTGATGTGTGTATTTACACGACTTGGGTACACATGCTCTTACGAAAGATGGATGAAAAATAATTTATGGAAAATCTACATTTTCGATATCATTTAGTAAAGGTTTTTCGTATTGCTCGAGGATTTTCGAGATAATAGAGTTATCGATAAAAGAAACGATCAATTAAATTATTCTGTTGATTTGTGAATTTTATTTGTTTGTGTTTTAATTTATTTCCTTTTGCCAATCGTTTATTAATAATTTTAGTATATTATTGATTGTTCATTGAACTAATTTTGATAAAACTTTTTAAAAAATTAAAAAAAATAAAATAAAAATTTTATAAATCTTAATAAGATTCTTATTTAATCGATTTTTTATTAGTAGGATTGATTAAACTATAAAGTATATATTGATTTCATTCTAAGATGAAATATTGAAACTCGCCGGCAGATTGGTGTCTAACTCTCTCGAATAAAATACGCAGCACCCCACACACGCGACGGTGTAATATCGCGTATATACGAGTGTCACGGAGAAACGCGCGCGTCAGGTATCACCAAATACGAAACCTCTCAAGAGGGCGAACCCACACTTGACGAGCCCACACTTTTCTTTCGTGGTGCAAAAAATAAAAAAAAGGAAAAGAAAAAACGATCTTCAATACCTCTATCATGCGTATGTACATTTGTCGTGAGTGTTGCGGGGCCATGTGGGGGTACGCATGTGCGAGAGTGACACACGCTGGTGCCATAGTCCACACGAGCCGATAGTGATATTCTAATAAGCAGGCGGTAGCACAGGTTGTCCACTCTCGCAGTTGGCTCGTTCGCTAGATTTGGTAAAATCGCCAGTGTTGTATGCTAATATTTGGAGTAGGCCGTAACGCATGCGCCGAGGGGAGCAAGAAGGATGGGGGAGGTACACAAAAGGCGCACGGAGGTGTTAATGATTGCCAATTCGTGTGTTACGGGTATTACCATTTTCGTCACAGGCGCCCTCGCTCGTCTGCTATCTTTTTTTTTCTTTCTATCGTGCTCGCGCATGTTTCCTAAACTGTATATAATTATCACGAATCTTACACGGGGATACATATATAACAAAACGATAGCGAGTGACACGATTCGATCTGCGATAACGAGCCGCTACTTTTCGCGATACGTTGACTCGTATTTTATAAAAATGATGGCAATAAAAAATGAAAAGACAAATTGGTTTCTAATAGTTGCGTTGAAACGGTTCGTGCAACTCGATGTGATCTCATTGATCTCGTATAATAGTAAAAAATAAAAATATTCCATTTCGTGTAAATTTAGTTTGAAATAATGAAAAAATGATTTTTTGTTGTTAAATTACAAAAATCGATTTTTCTCGGTTTTGTATTTCGACGTCGTCCCACTCGGTATTTTCATTATTATGTACGTCCTCCTGATGTCATTTTACTCCACTCCCTCGTTTCTCTATCTCTCTCTCTATCACGCCTTTGCCAAATCCAAAAATGTCATTCCTCGAGACGAGCGCAGACATTCGCGCCGGTGTAGCGTTCAGTTGGCAAACTCGGCCAACACCAATCGCTACTGCGTAGTCCCCAAAGCCTACCGCCCGCGTACTAATAATTTATCGAAGCAGCCAATTTCTTCGTCCGCATTTTAATGCCTATCACAGCAATTTATTCTCTTCAGTACGAAAATTTCGCGCACATTTTAATGAGCGTATAAAATCTCGGGTTTTCTATGCACCGATTTGTTGGCACAAATTCGGCGTATTTCTGTTCGCAAATAGTTGGACGAGATGGACGAACGGGTATAATATCTTTGCGCCATTAATTCACGCATTTTAAGACCACGAATATTTAGCCAATTATTAATCAATATCAACTTTTCGAATAAAATTCAATTACAATTAAATTAATTATTTCTATAATCGATTCAATATTTATTTTATTTTATTAGAGAAACCGACATTGATAACAATTACTAATTGATGAATTAATTAATTATTTTAATAATGAACCAATCGACCATTGACTGTTGAATTATTATAATTAAAAATGACGACCGAACGGTAAATCCTCCACGATGTTTTCCTTCATACGACTCGAATCGACAAACCTCAATTGACATGCAAGAAAATAAGTCATATTTCAATTTTCCATCATATTCTTTCGAGTTTGAAAACCAGTCTCGGCGAAAGACTGGTCGAGCTTGCATTCCGTGCGATGCTCGTGCCGTACCCGTATATACTCCACAATCCTAAATCGTGTTTGTGGAACATTACGAGCACGATGGGGGCAGAAACTGTGTTTACGCCCGATCGCGTTCGGTTATTAATTACAGGGTTTACAAGGCAGATCGAGTTGTACTATACATGTACATAACGACGTCAAGCTACGATCGCAGGGAGAGGAATATCGAGCTCGGCAGGATACCCCGCTGTGATTCTCTCCATATCCCTTGAAAGCAAACGAGCCGTCCAATTAAGACATCAAATTCCTTAAACGCGGCACGGCAAGCAAAACGAGAGATGCTGCGACAGCCGAGATCCAGAAGCAGTTAGACTTATCTCTTTGTCTCTCTCTCTCTCTCTCTCTCTTTCTCTCTCTATCCTGCTCATATATGTGTGTGTACGAATGTAGTACACGAGTAGCCTATACCTATAAACGTCTCGCTGCGAGAGAAATCGCGGAAGAAACAGCGGGATGACGGCAAAAGCTCACGGTGTCTCCGATCGTAGCTCGGCGCGCGTCCTTTCTCTTTCTCGCGATAAAAGCTCCAAACTTGGTGTACACACGACCGCCGCGAAGATTTGCCGATCGATAATTGCGTGGCTTTTCCACAAATGGTTATCGAGAATGAACTCGAACGAGAGACGGAGACCGATGGGGTGTCCGTGTTCTCGACGCGACGCGACGAGAATCCTATACCATTGTTCGGTTAAAAAGGAGAGAAAATAAATGAATCTCGAAGAAGGAAAAAAACGAAACGAATTTTATTTGACACCGTCGTGGCGAGTGGAATATTTTTCTATAGGCTCGTTATTTGTTTTGTCTTTACGTCGCGTTTCTCGCCTTTTTTGCACAGTGAACTAATATTCGTTACGATTTTTCTTCACAACAAATCATTATTGCGAACGAATAAAAATCATAAGAATTATTTCGTATTAATTAATATTTTAATTAACGATTTAGAAAAATTGATAACGATTTTTTTTTTAAAATTATCGTCGATAAATCGTTCATCGAAACGATGCCCATTTTGGGACGGGACAGGTGAAAACTCGAGCGACATAGAACAAAGAGGTACGGAATTTCTACCGAATCACGACGGAATTAATATTGAAATTTATACTCCTGTTAATTTTAATTGAAACTTTTGCGTGGCTAACGAGGCAAGAGTGTCGTCTCTCCCAGGTAGTCACGAAATCTCGCGAGTATGTGCATATCTCTATGTATGTGTGTGTGCACATGAGAAAGAGAGTGGACGACAGGTTTTCACCGAAGCCTGTCAGCTTTTGTGCCTCCACAGCACAGCGGTGGGTCTCGACATTGCAGCGTGACTCTCGGTCTCAGCGCGCTTAAAACTCCGTGGTACCTTCGAATCGAGTCGTACATGCGCGAGATGCATCTCCCTCAAAGTGCACGATACCACGAGAGCCACGACATACGCTATGACAATTTTGAGTAAAAATGGCGCGCGATCGACGTGTCCTCGTAGGATCGAAACGGGAGAAGAAAGAGAGAGAGAGAGAGAGAGAAGTTTATCGATTTAAATGGTATTTTGGCTCGGACGAGACTCGGATGAAGAAGGAAGACGAGAAAAGAGAATAAAGAAGGTAAGAGAAAAACTCGACCGAACGATTTAAGGAGAATCCGATACGGGCGCGAACACACCGGCAAGATCTTTAGAAACCGGCGCGCGCGCGCTCTTTTCTCCCTCTTTTATCTTACTCTTCTCTTTCTCATTTTGACTTTGTCTCTCGTCTCCGTTTTTATATTTCAGTATCTCCCTCCCTCTCTCTCTTTCTCTTTCGTATCGCGACATCGGAATATCAAAATATGACCAATTACATGCTGCAAATATGGTGTATATCACCGACAGTTATTCCGGCATCTTTTTATCGGACAGGTGTGCGCGAAACGCTCACGTTTTCGCATCTTGCTGATGAATCGACCACCACAAGTTCGTTATAAATTCCCGTTGTAAAGTATATATGTAGGTACGTGCGTGTTTCCGGATCGGAGTGTGTGCGATGATCGCGCAACGAGAGAGATAATTATAAATCCGAAAGGGAAAAGGCATGTACGTACTCTCGTATATACACAGCTGTACATACAGAGTACACTTTTGCGTGTTACAAACTCTCGGTACGAAGCGTATATTTACGTCGTGTTCGCGTCATTGCCGGTCAATGCACTCGCGCAAAGCGATAATTGACTTTTTTCTTCCCTCCAACCAATCACGAAATTTGCTTCATTCATCGAGTCGTTTAATTTGATACTTTTTGCACGATTAAATCAACGATCGAGCTTCAGGATTGAATCGACGCGGAATATCGATCGAAATAATGCAAAATTCCGAGTGGAAATTGTGTTTAATAAAACAAAACAACATAAATTTATTTCATAATCGAAACGAAAAATAATATTTTTTTAAATGGGGGTTGAATCGATCGATTGGCCAGTGAATATTATTATGAAACGGATCAGAAATCGCGAGAGACTTTAATCCAAGCCGCGGAGCTTTTCGATCCCGATCCGTTTAAGCTCACGAAGCTTGCGAACGAGCAAAAAACTAAATCGTTATTCTCGAGTGGATGCGAGAACGATGATAAATAATGATTTCGTATTAACAATCGGTATTGAACGGGCGACCGCGAGTGGACCCCTCGAGCCGTAAATCAAGGGCATTTGTTAACGCGGGAGGCACGCCTCGCGCCACTGACATTGAAAGATGCACGCGAGTCCCAATCGTCGGGCTATATTTCAATATTAGTTTAGCCATTGTCGGGCTCCCTCGTTCTCGATCGGCATAAAGTGCTTCGTGTACAAACATATATGTGCATATATACATATATATACGACGTTTACTATAAATATATGTAATGCCATGTGCATCGACATAATACGAGTAAAGTGAGATCACCTCGACCAACTCCAATAGGATAATATTTGTGCTCGATTGGTTGTTAAACTCTTGCTCGTGAGAGTATCATAAATATGACGGTATATGTATATATATATGTGTTTTTTTTTGTTGAAAACACGTTCACGTATCTTTCGAATTGATGAACGAAAATATTCGCTCGTAATGTCGTTGAGTCGGAAAAACTCGTCACGATCGTGTATAATAAACATTGTTATTGGGATTATTATTAAACAGCATCTGCAACGAAATATTAAATTATGAATGTAAAAAATAGTATCGCCCGACATTTTCGACGGAATTGCGAAATTTGGCTGGTCTCGACGCTGTAAACTGCAAACATTGTCATTCGGCGACGAGCCAACGAGAGGCGAAGATTTTATGAAAATCATTAAATTTCACTACACCTAGTATCTATAAAATGTAATGCTTTTTGGCCAAAGTGCAACAAGACTATAGTTTTTCTTATTAAAAATATGTATTCGGAAAAATACAACCTAAGCGCCAGTAGAATATTTCGAGTACCTACCTCGACTTAAAAATGAAAATGCTCTCTACACGAATGTGATTAAAATCGTATAATTCGAAGAAAAAAACTCACAATGGAAAATGCAATATTTGCAGGAATATTCCGATTATCGTAAATGAAAATATTAATTTTTTCAGTTTAAACTCGAAAGGTGAGAAATGTATAAAAGGAGATTTTTACACGTTGCACCAAGACGTATGGGTGATTACCATTCGTAGAATAAAGCCTGGTTATATAGAGATCGAGAAATCTCGTTGCTCGATCTATACGGAGTTGCATCGCGAGAGATGCATTCCCACTCGAGAGAGAGGCCGATGCGGTGGCGTGCGTGCGCGGAGTGCGCCCGCGGTTCTCGACGCGACGCCACGGTGCTCGACGACGCGCGTCAGCCACGAGGAGGCACGAGCCGACACGTGGGACTCTAGGCGGCTCGACGCGACGCACTCACGATTCTCGTCCGCGCGCCGCCACACAGTCGACTCCTTCTCCTCGGCAGCGTTGGTGCCTTTCTCATTCTCTCTTTCTTCTGTATCGCGGGCGCGCGCGCCTCCGGCCTTCCCTCTTCTCTCGTCTCGCCGTCTGGTCGGACACGCACACACGCACGACCCCCACGCACCGTTCATCAAGACCAACTCGAGAGAGAAAGAGAGAGAGAGCGAGAGGAAAACCAGAAGTGTGGGTAGATGAACCAGACTCGCGAGGGTGTCTTTCTTCTTCTTCTTCTTCTTCTTCTTCTTCATCTTCTTTCTCCCCTTTCTCTCTTCTTCTTCTTCTTCTTCTTCTTCTTCCGCATCTTTGCGTGATTCCTCGATATAAGAAGCATTCTCCACCGATCAAGCAAACTTTCTCGCTTCGCTCTTCCACCCCCAACCCACCCTAGAAATATTACAAATTTTGCCAGCTAGAATTACCAATTAAAAAGATTTTTCGTCAATTATGTTACATTTTTTGAAACATTACGAACACTAAATTGAAATATGTATGATATTTTGTGAAATATTTGTTAGAGATTGATACAATAAAATGGTGAGATATCACAAATGTTCGAGGGGTTTGAACAAATTTAGCTACAAGGTCGGTGGGTAAATACGTTGTACGTGACCGACAAATCCAAACCGAAGCCTCTCGTTTTACCGACAAAAGTAAAACCGTTTTACAGTTTTTGGTAAACCAAGTAAACACTTTGCGTCTCGAGACTGAGAACCGGCTACTGGCGCGTGAATTTCATTGAGAATCCTATTAGACGTCTCCCTCGTCGCTATGGACCGGCGCCTGAGTCTTTCCGGCGAGACAGTCTGCCACCCCACGTTTTCCAAAGTACTCACGTACTTGTGACAAAAAAATATACAAAAGCCACAGGGACTTTATATCTCCGAAAAATACTCTTTGCGGTTGAGAAATCTTTCAATTCTCGGCAGACTTTTACTCTTGAGCGTTATTTTAAAAAAGTGAGAAAAAAAATTGTTCGAGAGAAATTTCTTACCCACTTCTCGATTATTATTATTTTCTTATAAATGCATAATTACTCGTTATACCACCCGAGGAGAAATCTCTTTTTCGAAACTGCATTCCGATCGAAGTTAAAACGATGTGAAAAAAAAGAAGAAAATTTAATATCTACGGCCTCGAATCATTTGTATAGTTTAGATGTATTTATACAAGAGATAGAGTCGGAGATACGAAATAAGGGGAGGTCTCTCTGTCAATGCGCAAAGTCATCCTCGTCATCCTTCGGGTCTCAGCAGTTCCGCGTCTGCAGAGACGACCAAAAAGAGTGCTCGGGGCGAGAGAGAAAGAGAGAGGGAGGGTGTAAGAGAGGGAGAGAGAGAGAGAGAGAGAGAGAGAGAGTGACAGTGAAGACATAATAACCGTCGCCGCTCGCGCCACGTTTACCACACGCGTACCCACGCTCTCTCCTTGTGCACTCTATCTTCGTTCTGTCTTTCTTTTCTTCTTTCTTATTCTTCCTCCCTTCGTGTACTCTGTGCAGCCCCACCACAGTCATCATGAGTAATAATAACGCACCGAATAATACGTTATTACGCGCCTTCCAGAAACAATTTTTTATTTCGTCGACTTTTTTTCCAGTATGCTCGTCAATAAATATCGTATTATGCACTTTTTATGCACACGGTCAGAAAAATCGATAAATTAATATTCTTGATAAAAAGTTGTTCGATCATTTTTTCGTTTTATACGGAGAGGATCGATTTGTCGTGACGAGGACGAGGATCGACGATGAAATTGAGCGAAAAGTAGCGAACATCGCCCGCTTCTATTATTCGGCGAAGCTTCTCCTTCGTTCTTGCGAGATTATCGATAATAGGCAAGAGGGATAGGTCAGGCTGCTGTGGATGATAAAATTTCGGCGAGTGTTTCGTGGCAAAAGGCCAATCAACAGAAGGTGTATAATCATATCCCTGACGAAATGCATACAGCAAGAGGGAGAGAGGGAGAGAGAGAGAGAGAAAGGGACGACTCTATAGCCGTCGAAGTAGCACGAGGGACAAAAAAAAACGAAAAAAAAAGAGAAAAAAGGGAGCCGGGCCACGAACTAGACGAAATAGCGTCTAAAAATTTAAATTGGCCTAGATTGCATTTCGAGCAGGGGTCTCCAGCTCTCTCGCCACACGGTTGCTTCGAACTATCGGTATACATTATAGAAACCTATAGCGTGTGTCTCTAATACGTATTAGCCGTATACATCGTCACGAGAGAAGAGGAACGATCGAGAAAAGGATTTCTGACCGAGCCAGAGTCGGGGACGACTCGAACGTAGAGACGGTGAGAGCTTCGCGGACCTGGTGATTATCTAACTAGAAAAAAGAGAAACGCAAACGAAAAAAAAATCGACGAAAAGGACGACGTGCCGAGCCACCGAAAAATTGCCAGCGAAATACCACGAGACATTTTTATGGCCTTTGATTGGAGCGCCGGTAGCGAATGTAATTGCCACGAAATATTTAGAATGTCGAGAGGAGGGAGAGAGAGAGAGAAAGAGGCGCTGCGGCGGTACGATACGACGAGAGCGTTTTGATAGGGGCGCGGCGAAACTCTCTTCGAAGATGCCATATAAAGGATCGAGGATGAAGCAAAAAGTAGCAAAAAGAACGACGCGGTTCCGCGCGGACGGGCGTTCGTCTCGTCGCGGCCGCCAGGGATGCTGGATGAGAAATATCCCCGTCCGAGACACACAACGCGCGTGTGTGTCCTCTCTTGCCTCGTATCGAAACTACCTCCGCGAAACCACTTTTTTCATCGTCATCTCACGTTTTCACGCTCGAAAATTCAAGTTCGGAATGGCCTACTCCCCTTCTCTCTCTCTCTCTCTCTCTACGATCGCACGAAAGCAAAGCTATATGAAAATTCACCACGATGACGGATAGAATAACGCTGAAGAATTAATGAACGAACGTACGTATTCTCGGGCATCTAGCCTAAGAAATACCAGGTCGATATATATATATTATATATTTATATATTTATATGTATAGTATATGCAGCATGTATTAATGGAGCGCGGACGGAGAAAGATCGATAAAAAAATTAATTGGTACGCGATTATACACCGCCGGGTGGGGATCCTACGATCGTTTGGACTCCCTCTGGCATCAATGATTACACAGCCTCTGGCGTGGCTAATTCTCATATTGGATAGACCTACGGTGCATATCTCGTCTATAAGCCAACACCATTAAATACTCTCTATATATACATATATGTATATAGGAACATAGTAGCTGCATTTTAGAGTCGGTTGCACAGGGTGGAAGATCGAGGAGATATTTTAAGAGTAATCAAGGGACGATGTAAAAGGAAAGATGTATAGGCCAGGCGCAAATAGAAAATTCCTGTTAGAAGGCCATGCCATGAGTGCGAGAATATACGCGGTGAATATTTATCGGCGTCGTGTCGGTTTCTCATATGGGCCGACTAATATATTTTGTAGCGCGTGGGATACGGGCTATGAACGAAATTTCACGCGAATTGATCGCGAGAGGCAGAGGATCGCGATGCATCTCACAGAATCGCCTACGTATACATCGTTGCCAAGAGGGACTCGTGCCAAACTTCCGCCGATAAATTGTGACTCTCCTCGCTCTCGGACAGATGACTCTCGATTCGAGATTACGGAAAACCTGTGTTATATAACCTTCTTTCTTATCGTCGCCAACCCTTCCCGTAACACGATCTCGTACTTCGATCTGTCTTTTTTTCGACGGGAATTTATTCTACGTGATATATACATATATCGGTACATGCTTTTTTGAATGGGAAAATCAATCGTGCTAAGGAGGCCCATGGAAAATATCGTAAATCATGTTTTGATGAGAAACGTAATTTTATTTGCGAATAGATCGCGAATTGCTATGTATTTTGTTAATTTTATAAAATGTGGAGAATAATAGTTAAAAAATATTTTGAATAATAATTGTAATATTATTTAAATGACAATTATACAATATTTGGAAAGATCATTATGGAATAATTATGAAATAATAATTATTCATGACTGTTTCTTGGTTAAATCATTTTGAATAATTCTTCATACGAACGCGTTACATCCTCTCCGATGTTGAGACCACGTAAGTAATCTGCGATCTGGCGGCAACATTGGCGAGACCAAATTTGGCGATATATATTGTTCGTTGGGGCTGCTTGGGCGGACAGCTGTGTGTGTTTCACCAAAGAGGGTCGTGCCGCCTCTCGTCGCGCGAGAGACGAAGCGCGGCCGAATGAGAAAGAAAGAAAGAGAGGGAGACGAACACACAATGAGAGCAATAAGACAATTCTATGATTTATATTTATGAGTGCTCGCCATTTAATGGCTCCTGTGTGTGCAGCGCTTACGAGCGTTGCATTTCTGAGTCACCGCGAATCGTCGGACGAGGGCGCGCAAACGCCTCGAGGTTTTCGACTCGTTTATTCAACGCAGCATCACAATCAGCAGCGACTCTGGATCGTATTTAAAATTGATCGTAAACCCAACTACGTGCAATGATACGAAAGAGATCGATGTTTATACGTAATGAGTTCCGCTTTTCTCGACCCACGAAATGATCCAAATTTTTATTCGATCATGTGGCGCAATTATTGCATTTTTTTTATGATCGACATAATTATTTTTACCCTGAAAAAATGTCAATATTTTGCAGATTATGATTTTTACAACGGAGATAAATTTGACACCATTTTTCAACCGTTAAACTCGGCCTTCCAAAAAAGCACGTAGTTTGTTGATTTGAAGAGAAGACGATTCCGGGTAGTCCGGAGACATTTGGCGACTGACAATGAGTGACTTTAATATCCGTGGGAATGGACCCAGCTCGTGCGAACTCTCGGCGAAGAACCTTCAAACGAAATTTCCGACGCGGCGATACAGTGTTGTTGTACGATCGTGCAAATGTGTGACATTCTGGAGGAATCTTAAGCCCATCATCACGTACTTATTCTCGAGAGTACGAGGACCCCCCGAGAATAAAATAAAATGAAATAAAAAATTATAAACCGTCTCTCAACTCCCTTGCACACTTCTCGGTACTACGTGAGCAATAAAAAGACGCGCGAAGATTGCTCAGCTGCGCTCTTTCCCCGAGAGACTCGAGCGCGGTGCTGAAAATGATAATTAATGAGCAGACATTGTCGGTCGCGGTCGTTGTCAATGACGTCGGGAGAGCGTAATGCTAGTTCTCACCGCGGATCACGGTCCGACAGACCGGCATTATTTTAACGATCGGGCCATTAAAAGTGTTGACCTCGTTGCGGTATAAACCATGGGCTACCAGAATGACTTTAATCACCGATTAAAATCATCCTCCCTTATTTTTTTCCTCTCGTGCGCCGCACACGACGAGTAGCGAGAAAGACACGCGTACGACAGGAACTGAAAGGACGAACCAGGACTTGCCTCGACTACGTCGGAAAAGGAGCAGCAGGTTTCACCTGCTGCCAACGTGCCCGACATACTCAGAAACTGGAACTCGATCGATCGAAGGGGTTGGTAGAACGAAAAACAAACTTTCACTCGAAGGGTCGAACACCCTTATTCGCAGACTAAAATTTTTCTATGAAATACACGCATCGAGACTGGGGTCGTTTCAATGACAGGACTGAATATCCGGGTCGTGGTATGCGTTCCCTTATTATCATGCATATATTTTCTAGGTAGACAAGGGCCGCGATATACTTTCACTCCTGCTAACGTAAGGACCCCAATCCTGTCCCGTGACACTACCCCTACACCCTCTACCCTTCGTATATTAAATAGGCTCACGCGCGCGAGAGCGGAAATTGGTTTTATAATCCAAACTAGGCCTACGGAACGTCTCGTAATCGTTACGAGAAAAAGAGCATTGTACGAGGATTCCTACGAGACGACACCCTTATTGTTCATGATGGCCCTATTACATTCACGTCGCTCGTCAATACGCATTCGTTGGTACAAGCCCCGGGTTTCCCTTACAAATCACTTTCCCTGATTGACACTCAATGCTCCTTTCCCTTCGCGGGCGCTTCCTCCCGTTCACTCCCTCGCGCACGTTCGATAAGGGATAATAATAATGATAGTATGAAGACGAGCGAGCATCGCTATGCTCTGATTCCACGTTCTTCCCCCTGCAGTATTCTTCTACCTGCTTTGCCTGCACTCGTGATGGCTCGGTTTATAGTTATACGCACGTGCTTCTTCCCTCTTAAGAGTGGCGACAAGCACCTCTATCGAGAGGCCGTGATCGGGCGTCTTCTCCCTTTCTCTCTTTCTCCGATATCTTCCTCCCACCCTCTTCGTCTCGCTTTACGTCACTTCCTGCCGCCCGGCAAATGCTTCGTTCTGAAAGATGCCAAGGAATAGTTTCATCCTCCTTTCCATCTTGGTTATGTACCAAGGACGAGCCCGACTGTTCCTGCGCAACGTCTCTCGCGTATGGCAAGACGAGAGAATCGATGGCAGGTGCATCTCGTTGATATAAATATGTCTGTGCACATCAAAGCTGAGAATACACGTGTATGCCTTGGGCCCGCAGCGTACTATCCGGTCTTCACTTTGTTCGGTTGCATGTAATCTCGTCCTCGTTCCCCTGTCACATGTCGTTGCTGGTTACACGCGCCGAATGATCGCCCATATCGTGTTTACTTTTTTGTTGCTTTGTCCAAAGAACTCGATACTTGTAAAATGGGACATGCTGTTCTTCAAATATCTATCTATATATATTTATTTATTATAGATCGATCACGTAACGTGGACCACTAAGATATTTCTGCCTAGAGCGCTTAATCTCCTGGAGTCGACATTGAATTTTATCGAGGGTGGCATTTTTATGAGAAGAGACTTGAATTTTTCAGGATTGAAATATTTTCGGAGGAATTTTACTTTAAAACCTCGATGCTTGTGGAAAATTGCACATCGTGACTTTTTATATATTTGCGTAGACGCGAGTCGAGTAATATGTACCGCCCAAATATTTCTGCCTCGAGTGCCTACCAGTCGAGACAAAATTGACTTTTAGAAGAATGAAATATTTCGTGAAAAGGTTCGTGAATTTTAAGCTTGAGATACTTTTTTTAGTATATTGTTTTTAATTTGTTCCGCAGTGTTGGTAATCGGTCAGGAAATATGGAATGTTACACGTTGAGCACGAATGCATAACGTCAATAACTCTATTCAAGTATCGAAGGCGACATGGACGAGTGGACGAGCGTATGGAAACGGCTGTCGACGTGCGACGACGATCACTCTCGTACACCGCCATTACTATCAAGGACACGACAGATTTCTATAATCGAACACGCGGCGTTGAATAAAGAACTCTCCGACCGTTGTGCACAAACGGGATTAACACGTGTCGCGATTCGTTCGAATGTGAAATTAAAAAGGAATAATTTTCGTTCGTTTCCGCGAGATACGTACAGAAATAAGAATGTATAGCTTTAGTAACCTGTGTGTTTACCGAGGTGCGCACGAGCGTAACGATTCTCGCTTACAGCGATCGTTCAGCGATTATGTGCCACGAGGGGCAAACGACCATGAAAAATGTCTCGGAATCGACGATGACTTTTTTGTCCGTCTTTCGGCCGGAAGGTTGCGGAATTAACGAGGATTAAGGCATGTTCGAATCTCGATTAAAGCTCGAGAAGAAAAACAACAAAACGAATAAGAAAAATTGAAAATTGATACGAGATTTTAAAAATAGGATGGAATTCGATCTCCCATTAACAATATACTTTACGGCGCTATTACGAATGGTGACCACACCGAGGCGCATCCAGAAATCGAAAACAAGAGCAAACCTCTCTCATCGTGAATGAGATATTATTCTTTCCACGTCCGATTTGCCTGAAATTGATTGACATGTCGGCTTAATAACACATTTTTTTTGGCCGTCCCTAACCGTAACGCCCTCTTCCGTGATTCCACGGTCCTTCTTCTTCTTCTTCTTCTTCATACGGCTGCTGTTTCTTTATTCGGCCCCACGAGACGACGCCGCGCCCACAAGATCCGTATCTTCTGCCGCTAGATCTGTACGAGCGTGTGTGGCGACCATCGACTTTTAACCGTGCGTCTAATAACTCGTCCACTACTGTCGATTTGCCATGGACTATGACTCGAAATGATTTTTGTCATGGAACAAAAGTTCTGCGTTTCGTCTGGTTTCATCGAAAATGAATTGAAGTTTCTGAGTGTAAATTAAAGGGCGTTATAAAATCCGGCACGTTCCAATCTTCGAGAAATCTATCACCGATTAATTTACAACTTTGTTGCGTAAGAAAATATCAATTGAGGAAAATAATTATTAGACAGTTGGGGAGAGATGATCGACGATCTTTTCGAAAACGTAAAAACTTTGAATATTCGTTTTTAATTCATCTCCATTACAGACCGGAATTTCCGGAGCGTCAACTCGCCCGTAAAAAGAACTAGCAGCCCCTATTTTTCACAATTTTCCGTTAACACATGTCGCATCCGGGATCTCTGGGTTAGATGTCGAGTTTCTGGCTCCGGTTTTGTTCCGTGATTACCGGATTCTTGTAGAAAAGCTAAACATTTTTTTCTCTCCTGAAAAGGACGAGAGACGTGCTCCATTGCAATCGGATCAAAGGACGAAAGCCGCCGTCAACTCTTCCGCCCACCCCTCGAGAAAAAGCCGCAGTTCCTGTCGGGCGCGAGGCGTTCTGCAACGTGGGAGCAGGACCTGCTTGGGAGGAAGAGACCAAAAGGACATATAAGGCGGAAAGCGGGAACCAGCCATCGGCGAGTACCTACCCGCCACACCGGGCGCGTATCAGCGCGGTCCATATACCAGAAAGTTCCGACGTTCTGGCATACGTCCGCCCCACGCGACCTCAATTTATTCGACACCTCCCCTCGCCTTCAGCGCTCTCGGGAAAAAAACTGCTCTGGTTGTTCTTTCTTCCCGTCCGGGACTGGATTGCCCGAACGAAAGACATCCAACTTAAACGCACGCGTATATTTATATTTATATATATATACATGTATAATGTAGAGGGTAGTAGGGGTAAAATGCCCTGGCCGTGCATTTGGAGAACGTAAAAGAGTTATTATGCTAATGGAGAGACCGGCCCTAATTACCCTGTGGATGGTCGCTCGCGCGTCCGTACCTCGATCCAAAGTCAAGGGTGGAAAGGCAGCCCTTCCTAAGGAAATCCAAGGGACCATGCGCCAGAGATTCGATGGAAAATCCTTAATTATCTACCTGCCTCGACCGCACCTGCCACAAAAAGACTCCTTGTTCTTTCATATTATTTCTTGTTTCTCCTTCTTCTTTCTTCAACATCCAGTCCACGTCTCTGCTCCAACCGGATCGTCATAACGGAGTGACTCGAAACATATACGTTTTTATTTTTATCATCGCGAGGATCCACTTCCCGGACGGCCCAACGAGGAATTATACATTCCCGATGCGTTTAACCGTAAATTCATTTTGATGAAAGTTACGATCGCTTCAAATTAACACACTCGGATTCTTGGAAGTAAAACGTGGTTCGTGGTTTATTTATTTTATTGCTTTTTGGGCCATTCGTGTTAGAATAGTTCACAGCGGGATGATATTGGAATGTTTTTTGGAGATCGTTTCGAAGGACCGTAGAATTTTGTTCGTCTCGTCGTTTAGCACTAGTTAACGATCGCCGTGCGTTCTGTTTCGCTTCGCCGGTAAATAAAGCCCGCGTAGAAAGGGAGGACGAGGTAAAAAAAGGCTTCGCCTTTTCTAGCACCGAGGAATTTCAGATATTTTGCTCATTTTTGGGAGTTCTTTCTAAGGATTCATGTGCGTTTCGTCTCGTAACACTCTCCTGTTCCTCTCTTTCTTGGCCCTACTGGACCCAGCAGGGTCCATGGGCCAATACGGATGCGACAAAATCCGGTCGGCTGGGCGGGTCGTCGTCGTTTCGCCCTACCGCGAAGCTCACGAAGCTCCTTTCCAAAACCGGCGAAAGGCACACGACGGGGAAAAATATCCTCGCGAAAGTCGGCTGTAACATGTGTTCGAGAGGGGTTTCTCTCGAGCGCCACGTGTTGGTGGTCTCCCTGAAAATCGGGTTATACCGGCCACTGCGCTCGCGTCCTGCAGCCAAACTCCTCTCTCATCGTCCTGGACCGTCCTGCGTTAGAGGCACCGACAAAGAGGATCTCTCCCTAAGAGACCCCGGTTTCGTCCTATTGTCGACAGGACCTAGGCATCCATGGAAACCCGCTGCATTGTCGCGAATGGTATTCGTTCGACACGCACGTCGCACGAATTTACACGGATCCTCGAGAAAAATAAAAAAATGGAAAAAAAGAAACAGCGAATTAGTCAGCGTTCAAGCTGCTGAGGTCTTGGTGATATATTCCGGCTCTCGTTTCTCGTAGAGATAAATTTCTAGAAATAGTTGTGGTTTAACTGTATCATTTACGGGAAAATGCCGAGTGATTCGCGGTCTTCTATATATTATATCTCTCTGTCTCTTTCTGCTTCTCAGGGTTCTAGATACGCTGCAACGAGCGCAGAGAGAACTACTATATAATTAAGACTGTCCGCTCTTCTTGCTCCACACAATAAAGCAATCATAATAAACCCGCAGAGTTCTTATTTGACTTGCCAGAGACTCGTGCGCATCTTTGCCCGAGCTACCCCGAGGAGGTGAGCTCTTCTTGCAGCCTCACTTCACTTCTATACACAGACACAGACACATGAACACATGTATATATACAGATATATACGCGGATACGCATGAGAGCAAAGACGATGATGCTGTAGCAGAAAAATTGTGCTCGCTAGCTGGAAGCGTGCCAACTTGGGAGGTCGCGAGGATCTCGCGGTGGGGGATGCCTCCACCATCCTAAATATGTTATTAGTTCGGTCGTATAACTGCTTCATTTTGAGTGGATGGCCCGAAGGGCATCATCTGCCGTAGCCCTCTCTCTTTCTCTCTCTCTCTCTGTCTCTCTCTCTATCCCTCTCCCTCCCTATCTCTGGGCCCCTACTCTTGCCCCTACATACGATGTGCTCCTGCTTTCTTTTCTCTCCTCTCGCCAAAACGCGAACCGAACCGTTTCGCGGGGCATAGACACAAACCGGAGACCGGGGGCCAGTGTATAAAAGCGCGATGGACCCACACGATGCCCTCCCAGAAGTTCTACCAGGGAGGCCTAGATTGTTTAATCGTCCCCCCCTAATCAATGTCTCGAACCCCCCACTGTAATTTAGATAAATCGCTATGTGGGTATAGCGATGGTGAACCGTCTTGAAGCGAAGGCGCGCGCAGGACATTGAACGTCCTGCCGTCGAGGACGACGTAAGGATGAGAATATTGAGGGGCAAGGGAGGGAGGGAGGCGTTGCTGCAGGGCTCTGGAACGTCTTAATTTGGGAGCCCCCGAGCTTCAGCCCCTCGTGCAAGCTGCACGATCTCTCGGACATCGTGTAAATGGAAATTTGATGGATTTACGTGGATTGAATTATCGGCGCGTCGTCGCGGGAACACCACCCTCCTCCTCTCCCTCGGCTCGTACGAATTTTCATACTACGTATGACAAAAAACTCCCAGGTCGCCGAGGAGAGGGGATTGATCGCTTCTCGCGGTAACCTCGGAGCGAGAGGATGCGAAGATGGGACCAATTTGCTTCGCTCGACTTGTTTTATCGTATTTTTAAATGATCCAGCCTCCGAGAGCCTTTTCTTTTGCAATATGCTCGACTTTTTGTTGCTCGTCTCGCGCATGTGAACTCTCGCTGACGTGTTGCTTGGGGAATGAAGGTAGAAACAAAAAATCGAGGGGCTTGCGCACGCTCGATACCTCGAGAATGAGCGAATCGTAAAACTACAATATATATATGTATACTGTATAAAATTTTACGATTCGATATACGTATATATATATTCATTTATATATAGATGTATATTCTCTTATATTCTCGAAAGTAAGGCTCTGGTAGAATGAAAGACTCGTCTCTCGTTCATTCCGAGGCTTTTGAAACTTTACGTTACATTGATTATAGGAGACGCGGATGCCGACGTACCGATGCAAGAGCGACGAAGAGAACACGCAGAATTTTCCTCGATGGATCTACATCTTTGTACTCTCTCTCTCTCTCATCATTCCAATGGAAGATAATCATTTGGTAAAATTAACGGCTATCTATGTAACAGACAAAGTTTCTTTAAGGATCTTAAGTGGGTTTCTTGTTCGGATGATTGTGCGTTTGTAATGAACAGCCCCCGGGCATACGCTCTAAAGGCACCCCTTCGAGGACTTAAACTCAAAAGGTCTCGGAATCGTTATATGCTGTCTGTTTTTTATGAAAACAAAAAATGATATATATATGTATATATTTAGCTCGATAAGTTGGTTATACAGGAAACGGAGGAACAGTAAATTACAGGATGCACTTTAGAACGAGAAAAATGGATTTATCCCATTTCTTTTTTGATCGATTTAAATCGAGTCATACGAATCTTATTCATAATTTATTTGTACGATCTCACTGTCGACCGGACGTGATATAATGGGGGGAAAAACCATCGGTTTAAAATAAAGGTCTGCGTATAAAACGCGATTTCGCGAGACGGAAAGAGGGGCAGGATGGTTGGGGGTCGAAGGAGAGAAAGAACGAAAGTGGATGATCCACTTTTCTACTGGCGTTTGTGAGAAATAATCGCGGTCGATGGAGATTCGTCTCTCCGCCATCATCAATTACTCGATCCCCTCCATGTATTTCCCCTTTCCTCCGTGGGCCCTTGTGCGAGAATCGGACAGGGGTCCTTCTCCCTCCCTCTCTTTTGCCCAAAGCATCACAGACCACACATGCCGAGAGACCCGAAACCCACGACTTTTATGGAATCCAATTCAATTTCGTATCACGTAATTGCGCATCGCGTGCGCATCTCTCGGGAATCACGGGAGCGCGCACACGTTGCCGATTTCTTTCTGTCTCGAGACGGGGCGCGCCGGCGCGTTCGCTTTCAAGATGCTCGCGCGCGGCTGCTCTCGTCTCTCACTGAAAAGACCGAGTCCGTGTAATTCCAAGATTGAACGGATCTTCGGATTATTTCGCAATCGTACAATTATACTCCTCGAATCGTTATTACGATCGTTATTTGAATCGTACCATAACAAAAATTATGATAAAAATCGATAAGAAAACCATGATGGACTCTGAGAACTTTGTGAAGGTTAGAGCTCGAATAATGTGTAAAAATTGGCCCGAGAGAAAATGGAAGAAAATGCGTTGGAACTAATTGTACAAACACACACAAACACTCGCACACACACGCGCACGCACATAAACATATATACACGAACGTGTATTTTTTTAATAGCATGTCGGTCTGCGATCGTCTGCACCTGGAAAGAATGTTATCGGCCTTCTCCCTCCACCCCTCCCTTCTTATCTCGCTAATCGATTCTCGTTAATACCGAGCCAAATGAATCGTGTAAAGTATTTAAAAAAACGTGGTAGACTCGCCGAATCGTTCGAGGTTGCTCTTGTGAGAGGATCGCAAGGATTGCAGGAGACCGCCCAGGACGATGAGGAGCATTCGCAGACCGTACCACGAAACTCGAATCTTGCGTATTATATGAAAGTTTTATCCACCGCCTTGACCGGTCCGAGTGCCAATCGACGAGTACTAAAGCGCTAATTCCAAAGACCTGCGATCCATGTGTCCCTGGAATCAGACGTATATATATGTTTTCACGGTATAGGTCCATTAATATATGTATATATAAGATTTTGTAGGGCCGACATTTTGGCTGAAAACGACCGAGATTTCGCAAGCTTGTAAAGGGGCGTTCTTGTCGTATATCGTACGAACAAAATTCTCCACGAGAGAATTTTCGTCGGGCTCTGGAATTCTGTGACCATGTTCGCTTCAATCGCTGGTGCATACCATCGTTCCGAGACGATATACGATTATTGGCAAATCTACCCTAACGATTAACCTACGAAACGAATACTTTGTCATCAATAGTTATATATTCTATTTTTGATACGATTACACCAAAACTTGATTTTTTTCATGACAGCTTTTTTTTAGGATCGATAATTATTTGGTATATTAAACGGAGCCAAACTATAAATAAACTGAGATGAGAAAATTAAATCATTTTCTGGACCATAAATGCATCTTGCCGAAAAAGATATTCTTTTATTGCGATTATATTACAAATATTTTGCAAAAGATTTTAAATTATTTTTCATTAGACATTTATTTTTTATGGATTTTCATGTCAATCGCGGCTCGTGTATATTATTTTATGACGAATAGTAATATGCTGTTTGGAAGAATTTTAATTATCTTTTTATTCGACAATTATATTTAATGGATATATACTTCGAACTTATATATTCTTTTACGATGACTAGTAATGTTCTTCGAACGGATTTTATTTATTCGTTTTATTTTATTAAACAATTACTCCGAACGATTTTTCATTCGAATAGTCGCTTTTTTTGCTTGGATTGTCGAGCGCGTTTCGTCCGTTAGCCAGCTCGCATGCTTCGCCCCTCCGCAGTCCGCCTCTCGTTCCCTCTCACTTTTCAAAAGCGTGTTTCCACTTATAATAACATTCCGGAACGCGTAAATATTCTGAAGTAGCCAAAACGAGAGTTTCGAGAGGGGAGGTTTTTTCGCTTCGCTGTAGGTCGACCCATGTCCAGTCAGCATTTCGCTTAGATTCGCCTCACTCATCCTTGTCAAGAATGAGTAACGGGTTTTCGAATGAAGGAAACAAAAATGGAAGAAAAAAATGAATAAATAAAAAATCGCTGCGCTCATTCTCTCGTCTCAGATATCAAAGTGCCACGTCAATGAGAGCAAATTATCGAGACTCGAGCGAATGAAACTTTTCGAATACCTGAACAATCTATCGCATTCCAAGCGAAAATCAATCGAGCGAAACTCTCGAGCTACGACTACGACAATCTGCTGATTGCGTCATATAAATGACTTACAAAGTGCAAATACATATTTATAACGATGCGACCGTATCTACCTATGCAATGATTGCAGGTTCGTATAGCATTTAACGGTACATTGCCGTATGTTACGTAATAAATATGTATACATAAAACGTACCACGATAACGATAATGCAGATCATCGCGATAAATCAAATCGCGTGACTCGCTCTCGTTATAATGCGGTAATTTACACGAGATTTATGACTTCTCTTTGAACGTCAACACCTGACCATTTTCTTCATTCATCAGACTCGTCACGGGCGTTCGTAAAAAGTTGTTTTTTATAGTGTTTAACTCAATACCGATACGCTAATTAACGAGAGATACAGACCAAAACTATATATACGTATATAGATAATTTTCCCGAGGGTTTCTTTAGGCATTCCCGCCGTGGACGAGATTGCTATTTTACGCGTAAAGGATGTTTTTTAATGGCCCGACCATATACGAGCGAACAAGTAAACAATCTCACGGAGTTGGGACAAAAAAGGCGAGTCGCCGAAAAAACGATCGTAAAAATACGAAGTTAATTTTGATATACGAAAAAGAAAAAAATGAAGAAAAAAAATCCACGATGCTACTTCGCCCAAACGGCACGAGATTTTTGTCACTTTCATATAAATTAAGATCCAATTAACCGAAACGCAAAAGGTGGTATCGTAACGCGACAGTCGTACAGCTGTGTATCTAAAGTTCGTATATCATTCCCCAAAATACTGAAAGAAAATATATTCACGGGATCTTACGGGAGTCTACGGTTTCACGTTATACCTGCGTTCTACGAGAGATATCGCGAGACGATCGCACGCTTTCGTTCCCGACACCCATGGAATCTTGGATAAATATCTCGCGCGAAGGGGGCAGTGGAGGAACAGTTCGAATTAAAAGATATATATGAAAAACGATCTTCCGACGAAATAATTAAATTTGTTTTTAAAACAAAAAAACGTACATTTTTTGATAACCAATGAGAATTATATTCATGTATTATTATTTTTATAACGAACGATATATTGAAAAAATAATGTTTCTTGGATAAAATAGCTAAAAGCTCAGCGTTTCTTGAACGTTTCCTTAACCCGACTCCTTTTTTGGCTCGACTACCGTCCACGTATAAACAGTCGTTAATATTCAGCTTCCACATTTTACGGTCTGTCCTCGCGCGACGCACACTTACGTTGCACCTTTTGGCGTCCTCAAAATTCATGAAAAATCTGTTGGAGTATCGTCATTAACGAGCCTTCTTCTCTCTCACGGCGCCATCCGGCGGTTCCGTTGATTGTCAGGAATGGTAGTTACGACCAAAGGGACAGCTAGCCGAATATAATTGGAAAAGGAAGCGACGTGGTTGTACCTGTCGCGACAAGAGGGACATACCCCAGACGCGCGGGCACAATACGTTTCACTATTACTGTCGTAATTTCGACACGTCTGTCGTTTATGAAATTATCGACCGGCGTCTGAGCCAAGAAAATGGACGTGGTTCCGTTTCCTCTCATCAGCTCTTTAGAAATTTTCAATTTGTATAAATTTGTATAAAACTCTAACCAGAAATCGGAGTACTACGCGTAGAATAAAGTTTTCTGAACACACATTAATACAAATATTGAAAAATTGGCACAACGAAGAATAACACATTAAAGCCGGGGAGGGAAAAGAAATAATAATTAGAAAATAATTGTCATGTCTAAGTCATCATAATCATGTTTAAGTACCCGTGTCAAATTATTGTAAAAAACTCTGTCTGTTAACAAAATGCATTTATTATTATTATTATTATTATTATTATTTGTATACAGTCAAATATTTTTATCAAATCGAATGAATTCTCTTCGATTTAAAGATATTTTTATGAAATTCAATAAATTCTTTTCGATACAAATCAATTTTGTCAAATTACAAAAAAAACGAGACATTAATACGTAATACAAAATTCTGTAATGAAATAATAATTATAAAAATGAAATATCCTTTTTGCAGTCAAAGGGTTGAATCGTACGAGTAAAAACGCCAAGTTCTCGTGTATTTGCTGTAAGAAACAAAACGCTAAATGCCCCTCGTGGAAACATGTGCCTAAATAAGGAAACTCGGTCAGACTCGTGAACAATCTCATAATGGTTCTCGTAATTGCTTAATTTGTGTTTTGTCTCATATGGGTGTGCATGCGTGTGCTACAGCACACGCCACGAGCAATATAGACCGAGAGATTTTCTCCTCGAGCGACCGAGCGGTTATTAAAAATCTTTAAGACTCTCGGAGAATTCTCCACCCAACGTTCTGGCCCAAATTACCCAACCTCCCGTTGTCGGGGCCTGTAAATACTGAGAGAATGAGAGAGAGGCAGCGAGAAAGAGGAAGGGGGGAATGGGGGGGACCATTTCTGTCGTCTCGCGGACTGCCTATAATTTCTCTGTTTGCGGTCGTCGACGAAAAACCGCAGATTATACTAGCCGCAATTTCTCGGTTCCCCGAGCATCGTCCACGTGGAATCACTGGCTAGACACTCGTCGGTCTTTAGTTAGACGAGATGTTTTCACTGCTGGCTGTCGGGAGCATTCAATATTAGGAACACTTTTTTCACGTTCCAGCATCGTGCCGGTCGAGCCATTGCACGATCTCGTATTAACGCGAGAGACCACCTGCTCCCGTCTCTACGACGATGTCGAAAATTTGGAGCGTTTAAGCTGGATGGGGTCGGCTCTCCGAAATTTCGGACTAAAGGACGAAGTAATCTCTTAGGGGCGCGTTTATTCCCCAACGGATTTGCGTCGCCTCCTTTCGTCATGGGCGACACGGAGCATGCGTAATCGTCCTAACTAACGCAATGAGACATTAAATATTTACTCTCGAAGGGTTGAAGAAAATTCAAGGGTTCGTACGACGTCCCGGGAAAATCGAATGAAAGATTAGCGATCTCTCGACACCGATTATTGTATATATTTTACTCTGTAGGGGTACTCGAGACTCATTGAAAAATACGCGCCAGACGGTTTTTGCCTAATACCCAACTGTGTGGATTATAGCTCAGACTCGCGATGTCCGGCTCCTTCATCGAGAAATTTTCATTCGGACGACAAACGAAGGGCGATTAGCGCCGGGAATAGTTGGAAACGTATTGTACCAAAAGACCGGATTTCGCCGGATTTCCTCCTTAATTTTCCAAATTTCACCATAACGAGTCCACCACGAATTTATTTTACGTGCGGTTGTTCAATTGTACTTTCATGTGATACCACGAATTATCTAGAAACCCATTTTTTATTAACACAAAAAATTCAGAAAAAAATCGACTTTTTTTCTTCTTAATGAATCTATTTCAGTATTAATTATCATTTTAATAGCAGTTTTTAAACATTGAGTAAAAGGGCCTTGGTAGCGAAAAACAGCGTGGTAGCACGCAAACGTAAATTTCGACTGGAAGGGAGGGGATACTGACTCACGCGCAAGATTACGTTAAACACGTTCCGCCACTTTTTGTGCCATAATTCGAATGCAACAGCACGGTGCGCGGAAAATGTGGGAGGTCTGTTTCCGTGAAGGCGGAAAAACTCTTGAAAAAATTTACACGCGTTCCTCGCATTTATTGTTTCCACGCACGCGAGTACTTTACTGCATATTCTATATATATTCAGTAGTAGTTTACTTTGCTCTCTCTCTATATACATATATAGAGAGAAAAGTGAACTACTGTTACAGTCGAGGGTATAAATATAAATATATATACGTATAGCAAATCAGTGCAACACAAACCTCGCTGTAACTTCAGACATTAGCCAGAGCGATTGTTGTGCATTATGGGTGGCTCGCGGGTACTGAAATAATACGCAGTGCCTGTAAAAACACTTTTGCCATGTATGTATTATCGATGGTTCGAGAAACGGATGACCATCTCAAAACGGACCTACTTCGAAGATTTTTGTGACGAGAAGCTCGTAAGTCTCGTCCCTACGACTCTGCACACAAACAATTTCCGGCAAACGCAAATAAACGACGACCGAGAAGATTTCGAGGGTCGGTTATGCGGACCGAGAATGTTTTTGCGATATTTATGCTTCTTCCCTGGGATGGATACAATTTCTCGCATACCATATGGTATCCACTCACGAGTGTTAATAAATATTCATAAATCACCGGCGATAAGTGATGGTTGGTACTCGTGAAATACTGACGTAACGAACAAAATATATCCCCATTTTTTTATGTTCATATCAATTATAACCAAATAATTATTTTCAATAATCAGCACTAATTAACGGTTCATTCGGTTTTTGTATTTGCTTAAAAAATTAAATTATGAAAAATTAAAAACTAGACGTGTAATGATTTATAAATCAGTTTTAATAATTGATTAGTCAAATTAGGAAAGCTCTTGCTTCTGAACCGTCTACTGCGTCGCAATTAATGAATTATTTTTAACCCCAATTTCTCAAAGAATATCAACCCTATTCGTACCAATCTCCGCTTCATTATTTCATTAGTAATCGCGACAAGTATATGATTTCACCCTCGCTCTTTTCTAGTTCGCAATATACAACGAACAGGTGGACGAAACGAAAGGGTTTTGAATGGGAGCGAGAGAAAGAGTTCGCGCGGAACAGTCGAGAGGGTGAAATAAGCAAAGCTAACTTCTTAATAGGAATACAGACGATCGAGAGCCGTGGAGGTCTATTTCCAAACGAAAAGGACTACTGTTTAGCGCTGCCGGGTATGAACTCTCTCTCTCTATACCCTCTTGCGATCCAATAAATTGCATCGACCCGTCCGAATCTTAATACCGTGGCAAAATCAATTTATCGTGGGTGGCTGCTATACATATCTTCACGGAGAGCCACGCTGTAATTAAATTGTTACTTCGGGCGGGGACCGCACGCCAATCGACATGGGCGGCCACTGAACACCCACACGTTTGCTCGCTCTCTACAGCTTCTCTCTCTCTCTCTCTCTATCTCCTTCACTCTCTCCCCCTCTCGTATTTATTGGCCTTTTATTCCGAACCTTGTCCTCTATTAATAACCTAGAGTATTAATGAGTTCCAAGAGGTATATATATATATATATATATATATATATATATATATACGTGTGTGTATATAAATACGTATATAGACACATATATAGGTATATAAACATAAAGTTTTCTTTTTCGTCCAGTGTCTTTCGTTTCATTCGATGCGTGGGTGGCGAACATCGCCGTAGGTGTCTCAAACTATCGAAGCACACACATTGCGCACATTGCGATGCGTGATATCCTTAAAAAGAAAATGTTTTCTTTTTTCACTGTTTTTTATTTATAATTCACTCGATATTGTACAAAGAATCGTTCAAGAGACGCGTATGGAAATCGTTTCAGAGAAATAATATTCATCTCGGTATTATAATTATCATGTTTGTTTCCATTCGCTCTGTCTCTTTTTCTCTCTCTCTCTCTCACACACACACACACACCCTCTGTCTCTGGCATCTCTTGCGTGAGCGGTAAAAGATCACAAAGGGACTCGGCGGCCGAAAGAAAAATCGTTTCCATTTCGTGCCGGAGACGCTTTTTCTAAGGTAATTGGCGAACTCGCGATTTACGATCATCGTCGTCGCCCCATCGTTGTCGAGAATACGCGGAGATGCGTAGGAAAAATTGTATAGATAATAATCGTTCACCCGTGTGCTCGCGCGCACGCGTTTCCCGTACAATTTATCCATCGTAAAGTCGAACCTCAGTCTCGACCAACAGACCACAGACTCTCGTAACCTTTAAAAGCTTTGCAACCAACGATTGAGCTGTTTTCTTCAATCGACGAAGAAACTGTTGATGCAGAAAGGAAAACCGTCCGTCTATGGCGACATATGTATAGATATATATATATATATATATAGATCTACGCTGCATAGCAGTATTTTTCTCCGTATATTAGCGACATACACGTTTTTATAATTTTTTTTACGAGACTTCTTGATTTTCAATTGCACAAATTTATGTTCAGCAAATCCAAACAATATTCTCTTCAGCTTATGAAGAAAATTTGTACAAATTACCAGTTACTCGTCCAATTTGACGAGAACTACCGCGGAGACCTCCCTGCCGGACGTTATACGAACTAAGAACTAGGCGTGTTTCCAAATATGTAATAAGGGTAGGATCGGGGATAGGGGAAGGACACACCCTCGTTCAGGGCTTTATTCAAGAATCGAGGGTAATTAAGCTTTCGTGAGTCGTATCTGGTGGCACGATGCAACGCCGAAGGGCGAAAGGGACGGGGTTGAATGAATGAGAGACGCGGAGCGTGGTAGCATCGAAGAGGACGAGTAGAGTGCGAGCGTTGGACTGTCGTTGTTTTCGGTGAGTGGGCAATTTCGGTTGAAGAGACAAATAATTGGCAATAATGAGCGAGATGGTGCGGTCGCGGGCTCGTCGTCGTCTTCGTCGTTTTTGATGTGCAAGGACCAAGGAGACCGCGGTGACGCCAGGGAGCGACCGAGAACGCGGACGCGCCCTGGACAAATTGGACGTTTTCCCTGTCTCGCTTTCTCTCTCTCTCTCTCTCTCTCTCTCTTTCTCGTTTATACTTGATGATACGAGGTCCTTTTCTCAGGACGAAATATAGCGCATAACGAAAGAGAACGAGAAAGATACGCTGAGGAGTGGGAGAACTCGTCGACGCGCGAATCGACGGTGTAGAATCTTCCTTGGCAAAGGAGATTCACCGCAAGGATCGCGCAAGGATAATGAACGTTCGCACGCGAAAAAATTTGCTACGCGGCCTTCATTCTCTCGCTCCTCATCAGCTGCTCGACCGACGTTACGTCCGACATCGACTATGCGAAAGAGCCGGAATCCGTGTCGAGGGTCTTGTCCTCTCTCGTGCGCGACCACCCCGCCAGAGTCCTTCAACTTAATTAGACGTTTCGGTTACGAGTCTGTCAATTAGTAGATCATATTCGTTTCTTGTACACGCGTCATCACCCTTTCGGGCTTCTATACACGCTGTTGTAGATTTCTGTACGATCGATTATATTTTTATTTAAAAGATAAAAAATGATTTCCAACCTCGACATTGTATTAAAAATATAGATTTTTGTGTATTTTCTTTGAAACTTGTCCAATCTCTGGACGCCCATTAAATTGCAATTATTTATACTGGATCACCTTTTTAATGTTATCATTATTATTATTGTTGTTGTTATTGAAACTAACGATGTATTTAAAATATTAACATTTTTTCGATAAATCATTTTCATGTTTTCGGAAAAATTTTGATATCCATTATTACATAAAAAATATTCTATTTATTCCTTCTTTGTAAAGTGCGAATTATTCAACTGCTAACTAAACTTCAATAAATTTTATTTTCATTAACATCATTATTATTCCTCTTAGGTATTACTATTATTTGTAAACTGATAATGATTTTTAAAACGGTACATATTCAACACACGCATACACATACACACACACACACACACACACACACACACACACACTCACCTATAACGCATTACGAATCGAATGCGAAAAAACAAGCTTACCGATCGAGACCCCTCGAATCGGCGAAGCAAATCGCGCGTAATTGCAACCGCGCACTTGCGCCCATCATCGGCATCACTCCTGAGTTTTGCAGTACCAATAAATATATATACGCCTGTATGTGCGTTTCAGCGCTGCGTGCCGAGTTTTGTACGGTGAGTATAAGACGTCGGTGGAGTCGTGACGAGCCCGTCGGGCTCTCAGCAAAAGGTTTGATTACTCGTTTTCTTGCGCACCGGAGTGTTATGTGTGGCTATTTCGCGCGCGCGGGCGCGCGTGCAAAAGAGCGAGAAGGGCGGGGTGGGGGAGGGGTGGGGAGGGGGAGAGAAGCAATCGGAAGAGTATATCGACGCTCGACGAAGCTCGTGGTCATCGCCAGAGAACGACGGACAATATCGGGTCCTCTCGCGATTGCCCGGAGGAAAAACTGAACGAAAGCCATTCCGACGAGATCCTCGACGAGGAATCCACCTGCCAAAAGGCAATAAATGGTGGATCGCGTCGTTGGTGAAACGCGCGCGGTCTTTTCTGTTCCCCCTCGATTAATGAAAGGCAAAGTAATTAAGTGAAGAGACACAGTGAACAGCCCATCGCGGTTAGACCTCCTCGGGACAAACGTCGTCGATTAATTTTTCATTCAGGCGGACGCTCGGTGCATCGAAACCCCGTCCGGACGCATGCTGAATATACTTCGATGATTTATTATCGATTCTCCGTATCGTCGCTTTTTTCTACACACGTCAATGTTTCGCGTATAAACTTTTTCCACTTCATCGTTTTGTCGCCATTCACAGAGGGGTAATATTTTCGCTAAATAATTTGCAATGTCAAATAATTCGCCATTGATCATTTATTGATCGACGTTATAGTTTGAAATTGATTTTTCCTTTTTAAATTAAATTAAACTTTTTTTAATTGACTACGATCCGTAATTTTGAAATAAATTGCCAGTTATAAAATCGAGTCTTCTATCGATTTTTCACTCGCACCGTGAAATACGAGTTTTCTCAATACATAAGATTATTTCTCCATTACGATAACTGCACCAGATGGACCGGCGTGTATTATTTTCAGGCACCTGGCGCGATAAAACCGACATCGGATATTGCGCAGCGAGGTGATGTATCCGGTAAGAATCTCTTTCTCTCTCTCCCTCAGCAATCGGCATTTGTTTTATCGTTCGAAGAAAATAAGAGGATATCGATCTCTCATTGTATACGTGCCATTGGTTATAAAACCAGGTGGGTAACCCTCCACTATGGTGAAACGAGACACACACACTCGAGATATACTTGAAAATTTAATCGACTATTTTTTCGTACGCTATTCTAATGAGATTCATGCGCTCTGTTGTAAAGAAGAGTGGGGCAGCAACTGGTAGAGGGAGAGGAAGCAGGAGAGAGAGAGAGAGATCGTTTCTTCACGTTTCGATCGGATGCGTAGAGCTCATCTTTTTCGTGAACGATGCTTCGGCAATAAAATGAGGTTGGAAATACAACTTCCTCTCTGTTCGCTTTTGCTCGTCATATACCTATACGTGTCGTCCATCACGTCGATCGTTCTCTTTTCTTTTGCTTCCTAAATCACCTTCGGCTCGAAGCTCGCGCGTGCGCGCGTCATCACGTGCTCGAGAAGAGCATCGAGAGAAACGATTTTACCAAACGGCCCATCTCTCGGCCCGCTCCTTTATGATAGAGCCAAAAACCTGCCGGTACATCCGTCAGAAATAGAAGAATTTCTCAGTCACGTTCGTGACCAACCGTTAAAAACAAAAATTGCTACAAAGAAATTAAGCACCGATCACGCTGGTGATTTGAATTTGAAACTGAACTCTCAGACGAGCACTACAAATAGACAAAAATCCGCCGTACATCCGTCAGAAATAGAGGAATTTTTCCGTCCTCGATCGTGACCGACTACCGAAAGACGAACAATTTTTAATAATAAAAAAACAACTTAAGTATCGACCAAATTTTAAAAAAATGTTCTCTTGCATAAAAATTCGCCATACAATTTTTAACATCCAAACACAAGCCACCGATATTTTGCTAAAAATTCGGTTTCACTTGCTTGTAAACTGTTCTATAAAATAATCTCCACGCCGAATTAAAAATGAGTTGCTTCAAAGAAAAAACTTGTGTTTTAGCTGTTAGAATTCTTAGAAATCGACGAGGGCTGCAAATAGATACCACGTCTATTAAAATCCCCGCCATCGGACCAAAGTTAACGAAACTTTTGTCGATAGGCGGCGGTGCTTTCGCGAGCATTTTGCTACACCCAACACAACGATAACGATGATAATAATAAAAATAACGATAACGATAATAATAATCAAAGAAAATGAATCAACGAGACGCCGTTGCTTCGGCGCATATGTACATTTCGAAGTTTCGAACGATGACGGGAGTCGATGCATCCGAGTCTCCTGTTCCTCAGAAGCTGACTTTCATTAAAAATTATTCGTCGATTCCTCGCTCACTCACTCGCGCCATCCCTCCGTCGTCCTGTAAACTCTTATACGTACATGCACGCTCACTTCGTATAATTCCCTCGTTAACCACGACCGGTTGAATCGGCCTTGTGTATATATGTATGTGTGTGCCTGTGTCTGTGTGTCTGTGTGTTCGTGTGTGTGTGTACGAACACCGTGATACGTCCTTTGCGGATATAAAGTTTGCGGGGCGTGTGCACAGGCATCAGGTAGCTCCACAGGCCGTGATAAAGTGATGGATAAGTATCGATAATGACGAGCGTAATTAGGTGTCAAGGCTACACTTTCGATTCTCGCCACCCAGACGTGCCAATTTTTCTCACAAGGTCGATCGTCAATTACACACTATCGTAACGTCCCCGACGTTTCCACGCTGTCGTGGATTATTCACGTCCCCAGGAGGAAAATAAAACAAACAAAACAAAAATAAATAAAAAAATGCGTCCGGCGAAAAATACCTACATTTTTTCTTGGCGGCCAATTCTTCGGTGCGTCCCTCGTAATATTTTTTTATTTCGTCTCGTACATCGGAATAACCGAAGCGAGCAATCATCGAAAGATTCTACTCGATCCGTTGTGGCAAACGCGTTTTTTTCTGGCGAGGCAACATCCCTCTCCCTCGTTTTCTTGATCTTTTTTGGTGTCATCTCTCTCGATATTGGAATTTATTGGTACTTTGAGATAGGCTGTCTCGCTATATATATATATATATATATATAGTCTCTTCCATGCACTTCCTGCTTTTTCTTTTTGCCTCTCGCGCAGGAGTTTTTTGCTCGAGCGCGTCCTTCCGAACGCAGTGACGCAAGAACGAGGTAGAGCTCCGTCAAAGAGGGTTAGAGAGTCCTCTCGTCGTCCTCTCCGCGCGGCATTGTGCGCACACGGCCTACAGTTCTGTTAGTGAACCAAGATGATATTTTTTTTCTTTTTTTTTTTTATGTTTCTTCTTCCTTCCATCGGGTTAAGGGATCGAACGGTTCGGCTTTCAGAAAAGTCTGGAATTTCTTACATTCCGCAAGGGTCGCAAGCGTAACATTACAACGGCGAAAGAGGAATCATGATCCCGTAAAATGGCGCAAAAAGCAATAAATACGTCCCGCCAGGTGCGCGTTTCACGAACCTTTTTCATTTACCGCTCTAGCTATACGTACTTGTATCGAAGTAAGATACTTCGAATACACCCTCGCGGTGAAACTGAACGCCTTGCCGCAGTTCCCGTCCTGAATTTTGTCGCAAGTAACATAGTTCGTCGGTCGGCTTTACGCCAAATACGGAGTTTACGATATAAACTCGCGCCTCTACACAGCTTCTCGTTCTTCCTTGTCCGTCTTAACTCGAATTTAAGGCCAACATTTATCTGTATTATACGGGCTTATACGAGTTCCGTACTTTCAGAGGACGATTTAAAGACGGACCTGATGTGGCGAGAAGCGCGCAACCACCCCGTAACGTTTCCAAATACTTTTCTTCGTTCTCACAGTCGCCAGAGTCACTCGGAGGATTCCGAATAAAAATTAATAATAATTATACCGTTTTTCGCGTATATCGATCTTCGCTCGGATAAACTCTCTGATACGTTAGCGGATTTATATACGTTTTAATATCGTAGCGAACGCCATTGATTTGTTCGCCCTCGTGGTGTTGCAATAATTTAAGATGAGCGTGTGAGAAACGCACGGTGCGCGTGTGAGGTATGTAATATACGTGCGTAGATATAGCTGTGTTATTGATTTCTTTAATATTAATAAATTAGCTCGAGATAAAGAGTTTCGCGTATTAAAAATCAAATTTTATTACGTTCGCGATTTCGTTAACGCCCGCTAGCGAAAGAGACGAAATAATTTGGTGCGCCCCGAAATTATGGTTCACTCTCTCGAGCGTGTACGAGCAAAATAATATATACACGGTTCTTGATGAACGCCCGCGGGGTATTTGAGTATACCAATCACGACTGGAAAAAAATATATAGAATGCAGCATTGCATGCTCGCGCGCCCTCTCGCGGTCATTTTGGCGAATCTGTGAATTAGCGCGCTCGATGCGAACGGAGAGAAAGAGGGAGAGAGAAAGAGAGTTGGCAAAAAAATCTTGACAAATTGGTCACCTGGTCGAGCGCTCTTTGCTCACCGGGAGACACTCTCAATTAATTCCAGCCGCTCGACTCGCGCACGCGCACGCGCACGCGTGGGTCGAGATATACGAAATTAGCATCCGGTCGTCAAATTTCGCCTGCAGGGGTAACCCAATCCGGACGAACGAGCGCGCACCTGAGAGACCGTGTATTTTCGAGACAAAGAAGCACACGCTTCGTTCAATTTTTGACCCGTGGTCACTTTTGATGAGACGGTGGAGTTGCGCCAGGGGAGGGTCGTAAAATTCGCCCGCAGCTTTTCTCTGACGGATTGCCATCTGAAGAGACGAACTGTAGTTCGAGACGGACACACGACATCGGTCAATTATTTCTACTCCGTAAGGCTTAATGTAATTATTAAAAAGAAATGAAGAAAAAAAAAAGAAATTTCGCATAGTCCGAAATCGATCTTCGTGTTTTGATGTTGACCGAAGGAATGAATTTTTTTGTTCATCCCTACTAACATCGTAGGGTGATCGCGGAATCGAATAATTGGCATAAAACGAAAATATGTCATCCTTACTTAGGTACTTAATTTACGAAAATAAGAAATTAATTAAATAATCAATAAAATCAACAATAATATTCTTGTTTGAATTACAATTGATCAATGTCGTTTGTTCGATAATTAATAGTCCCCATTGTCTCAATTCTGATTGAGAAAATGACGAATATTGATACCGTCGTCTTGTCAAATATTTGTCGACGAAGTACAGTTATTTGCTCTCTCTCGGAAGATATTGATATTAAATTGGTTCAATTATGGATAGTTGAACGGATGTAGTTTTGCGGTGCGAGACTTTGGACGTTTCAAAGATAGGGGTATGGTTAATTAATTTGGTAACTGGAGGATAGACGACATACTGAATGCGAGTGTGTGAGAGAGAGAGAGAGACAGAGAGAGAATCTCCGGTAGCCACGAGAGGTAGCTACATACTCTATATAGGAGCCTCGTTAAATTTTAGGACTTCACCAAGAATATATATATCGGTCGAGTTTAACCGAATGAGTTCCTCGTCTCCCTCTCTCCCTCTCTCTCTTCCCTCTCAGTGTGTCCGCACATACGTGGCAATGTACAACGAGTACGAAACCAGATTGAAATCTATCGGTGAGTGCCTAATTAAATTAGACCAGGAGTGCTATATCCAGATTATTCGTCCCACCGAACTGCTAACTAGGATCCACGGCGCAGGCGGTATGGACACGCTAAGAGTTTACCGAAGTTAGGTTCGAAATCGGAGTTACGAAAAATCGTCGACTGGTCGGCTCGAGATTCGCAAAGTGTAACTTTTTCTTATTTCGGAACATGAATATAGATGAAAAAAACTAGTCTTTCCATAATTTCAATGATTCGTTGGGTATAAAAAGTATTCGAGCAACACCGGCGAACCTCGGAAGAGTCGATAATTGCTCGTGATTACTATCGATTTCGCGAAGTCCCGGTGAAAACATCTGCCGTACGCTCACGACGCCACGATCTTTGCTTCCTGGACCCCCGGATTCCGTCAGGTCCCCGTGGGGCAGCTGAGCTCGCGAGAAGCCCTGTTAGGAGAGATGGGAGAAAGAGAGATGGCAGAGATGCGCGCGCGTGATGGCACACGGGTGAACGTATTTAAGGGTCAAGGCACCAGCGCGTGTTGGCGGAAGTTGCTTCTTGAAATTGCGACGAGTCGTTCGTTCCGAGTAAATGGCAGTCGAATGCAAAAAAAAATCTTTCGTAATTATTTGGTTAAAAAAAATGTTGAAATGAAATTAATTTCATAAATTTCTAAACAAATAATTATGAATTATTCTTTAACAAAAATATAGTTTATTGAAGAATGGAAAGTTGTAGCGACGATAAAAAAATTTGTGCGAATAATAATTGTATTATTCCGTTATTAAATAGCTAAATTCTTTTTTAAAGCGATAGTGTAATTATTATTTCATTAATAACCGATTTTTAAATCAATAATAACGGTAATTGATTGAATTAATTATTCGTTGATATCATTAGGCAGTAACATTATTTCAACATTGGTAGCTTTCTACAAGTAAGTTCATTTTTATGGGATAATTGTGGCGGATTCAGTGTATTGATGATCAACCAAGGCGTAGTAATGATAACATAATAAAAATAAATCAAAGAATCGATGAAAGAAGAATATTTTATTCACTAACAGTGTACATTAATGGATTTAATCCATGGAATGTGTCCCTTTAACCTACACCCGAACTCACTATTCAGAAGACAAGACCAAATATATTTCGTCGTGTGATTTTGATTTTGATGTTATAACTCATTACCAAGAATATATCTTATTTCAAGGACCAGTAAAAGTTCTCGAGTCTCTTCGGTTCGTTTCTAAATGAACAACCTGCGACCGCGACGTCAGGTGTTTGGATCATATTTCTTTTCGGCCTCTTCTTGCATTCCTCACGCACACGGACCTAGAATGTTGTAAATTTTGTCACGATATCTTTTGCTTAAAAGAAGGAGAGTAATAAAGCGTCGCACCGATCAAAGTTTGACGTCACCTGTTAGCTTACGATGAGAGAGGGCGACCATGATCGTGATGAACACTGCCACGCATACGTAAAGAAATAAAATTTGAAACATATTCATCAAAACCCGACTTAGCGAACTCAAAATAAGACGTTTACATATTTATCATTTTCAGTTCGTAGAGTGTATATGGTCAAAAGTATTGGATTATGAATTTATGATAATGATGAAATTTCCATTTTGCACAAGTAAACTATATATAAAATTTGAAAATCAACGACAATCTTTTAGTAATAATTTGGGGGTCGATTTATAATATCTAGATTATAATAATTTTCTTCAGCCGTCTACCGTACGTTGAGTAAAACAAGTTTTTTCCAAAAAGACTGAGCTTCGAGAACGAATGCTGCCAGATATTAAAATGAGTCATGACTATAACTTGCAGATATGGCACATGACATTACATACAAAACTCGACGTGTGATAAAAAAACGAAGCGTTCTTTGATTGGCTATTACAAAATTGATTTCCGATATTTACATTCCCACTGTTTCCACAGTCCACTAGTTTGCCACTTAATGGTAAAATCGCGTATAGCGTTCAAGGATTTTGATGTACGGCGATAGAGATAAAAACGAGGAAAGAATGCTTCCGCGAGACTTCCACGAGTTCTAGCTCCGGTGTAAAGAAAACTATTATTATTTGAAGACTACGTATATGCGAATATTTTTTTTGATTATCAAAGCAGAGCAACAAATTTAGACGTGCAGAAACATAGCCGGTCATAAAAATAGATTGGTTTTCGATGATACGCGTTGTTTGAATAGAATATCAATCTCTTATGATGCCTTTTTTGCGTTCCAATAGAAAAAGCTCGAGGGCTTAAAAGAGGAGAACATGCTGACGATCAAGATAATGTTTCATAGAAGTTTATAGCATATATATATTTTTTCGATTGTCTTAAATTTCTTTTTGCGACAAGGGCACATTTCCACAGTATCCTGCGATAGTGACAAACGCACGCGTTGTCGCCGTTCACGTGACGGTCATTTTCCGTATGAGAACGTATGAATCATTGCTCGGCCTATTTCACAGAGTCCATGGACCACCCAGCTGCGAATCTTGCTCTGTTACATATACATACAGATATATGTATATAAACGTGTATGTCTTCGGCAAAAGGAACTTCTCTGTTCTCAGATCGATACGGTGGGCCTCGTGTGTGCGCCCACGCTCCGTTTCTCAACCGCGCAGTCTCGTTCCTTCGCTCTCATTCCTCTCTCGTCTGTTCTCCCAAGCGGTGCGCACACTCGTCCGATCATGCACCGAGAATCGAGTTTTTAGTCTCGTATGTACACACACACACACATATATTCAGCTCATACGTGCTCTCTTCGTTTGAACTGCTCAGCAAAGAAGAGTTTTGCTGCTGCTGATTCCCGCCAACACTCACCGAGCACCTCTCTCCTTCGATATATAGAGGAGGGCCACCTGGGATGCAATCGCTCCCAGAGATATCGGGATAAGTTCTCGGCGGCGGCCGAATTAGAGAACCCGCGAGGACTTTAATTGAAGCCCTGAATAATGATCGTTGATTCAACGATACGTCCTGTCGCAAGGGTGGGCACCCACACGTATCTATATGTTGGGATGCATACATTTGAACGATATATATATATATATATATATATAGGTAAGTATGCAAGGGATCGACCATTCCCTTACGATATTCTACCTATGATTCTTTTTTTCGCCGTCGTCAGCACCCAACGACCCAAATGTCCTCTAAAATCTTGTTCCCCCGTGTACTCGACACAATCAAGAATTTTCGTTGCCGTGTCGACGTGCCCATGAAGATTAACGAGCACGAAATTTTCGACTTCGAAACCCACGTATTATTTTCATTGCGAACCAATCTCGATTCACTTGTCACGTGTGATACACGATCCACACTCACTCTCTTGACGTTCAATTCGATCATTATTGAAGCTGCTTTATACGATATTTATGTATGCATATACGATATTTATGCATACGCATACATGTGTATATATATTAACGATTATGTATTGCTCGGATTAGAGATTACGAAACGTACGCGAGGCCTATATAAACATATTATCGAAGCCCACCGGGGCCACATTATATCGTTGCTCTCATAAATCATAGAACGCACATGCTAGAAAACAAGATCGTCGATCGCATGGAATGAGCCGCTAGGGAGAGAAAGAGAGAGCGTATGTACTTCGGCACTAAATCACGTGTACTCTCTCTCTCTCTCTCTCTCTCTCTCTCTCTCTCTCTCTCAAGGGAGAGAGATAGAGTACTCGTATCTCTGGAGGCTATAAGCACTTTGATATCTAGATCTTATACACACACAGCATCGATACGTATACAAATGCTCCGGACAGAATCGCAACTCGATCGTTCCAGAAGTTACGATTACCGATTCGAGCTAGAGAGCTTCCTCTTTTTTTCTCATCTCGATACATCCGCTTACTTTCCACGAAGACGATGAATATCTCCGGGGAATCGTCAGGCTGTATCGCGTCTATATACATATACATGTGTGAATTCCACGCTATAGAAAACAGCGTTTTGTTCCAGTCGTTCCTTCGACCCGAAGGGAGAAAAGCCTCGAGGCGCGAGTATCGACTATCGATGAGTGATCGTGAAGAAGATACGGGGCGCCGTCGAAGCTAAAAAGAAAAGCCGGTCGAGCGAGTATCCGATCTCAATTTAAACATCGAGGATAACGCACCCGTTTCATTCTCGCTTTTACCACCTAGATACGGGCGTCCGTTTGTACGTTTGATATACGCACGCGCGCGCGCGTGTGTCTTTATTCATTCGATCTCGCGGATCACGTTCGCCGAGAGAGCGCATTATGCGAGCCAAGATCGTTTAATGACAACGGCCATTAGCGACCGCCGATCCGTGTCCGGTTGTGCGGTACGTATAATTTTCCCCCCGCGGAGCCTGTTCAAACTCTCGATGCCCACCTAATTACGAAGCGACGCGACAGTCGTCGGATACGCGATAAGCGACTTTTCTCTATCGAGCGAATTTATCCGGAGATTTACGGCGGGAGACGCGGGCGCGCGCGCCCAGAGCGCACGATCGTTGTCTCGCTCGCGCTTGTACTTGGCATAACTGGATTGCGAACGCGCCGTGGTCCACGAGGAATTTTCTACGTCCGCTTCTTTTCCTCCATTCACATTCAGTATCGCCCATGACGCGAATTCTCGCATCGATCGCGATCTCTCGCGTGTGTCGTTGACTATCGCGACTGTGGAAGCGCGTGCGCCTCGAACGTCCGGGCAACCCTCCTCCTCACCCCCCACCCCACGTCCGGATGAAGGAGACAGTGGTGAGTTCTCTTCGCGACGTCGGTACGTATGTAAGCGAGATTACAAAAAGCAGGAATTCCGGTAACCTTGATACGAGGCTTGTAAGAGGATGGAGTACATAAAGCATCGCGATGCTGCATAAATGCATAGGGTTATGTGGGGTAATATGAACCGCTCGTTAAAGATGAACCGCAACGTAGCGGTGAGATTATCCTGCATAGACAAATTTTTATTTCGTCACATTTGTTTAATTTTTCTTTTTTTGTTTCTTTGAAATAATTTTACATAGAGAAATTAGTCGTTTTCGTGATTTTAAATAAATGTTTTCCTAATGGAGTTATATATTTTTGTAGTTATTTTATATGATTTATATAATTTTATACAACGTTAGGGTGAACTGTTAGAGAAATATTTGACCAATTGATTGATATACCGATTCGGAAATTCACCAAAGAAATCGATTTCACTATAGGTTCAAATTTCCACCAAGTTCTTCAATTACAGGTAATAATTAATAATTTTTAATGTTTGCTCACTTTATATTTATAAAAATGCAACCCAACCGAAATATATATCAGAATTTTGTCAATCGTGTTTTATTCAAAGATAATTTTTAACGAAAAGATATAATTTAGCCCGTCGGAGCATATAATCGTGAAAAATATATTTCGTTGGTCCATATTTTCCAACTTTCACCCTACGCGTGTACATAGTGACGCTAAACGATAATACACACGATGTACGTTGAGTCGCAAAGATCGTCGTTAACCGCGTCGCAACGGGCGTCCAGAGACCGCGAACAAGTATTTCTCGAGTACGGAGAGAGATCGTAAACGATTTCCGGTGAACGAGGCGCACGATCTGCCCATTAGCCCTATCACTTTATGGCCTTGAGAATTAGATATTCGATTCCGCTCGAATGGACGCAAACTCCTCGCTATATTCACCAGACGAAAAAAAACGATTACGTGCCCTATATAGTATCGAGTTGAATATGTTTATAATAATCATTATACAGTCCTTGTTGGCAACGCATATGACCGCACGTGAGCGCGAGATATTTCGTTTCGATATTTCGCGATGCTACCGCGGAATACTATCTCACTATTAGACGGAACGAGACAGCATCGATCCCTTTTTCCCACACGCGACCATATCGTCATCCTCCCACCGTTCGAGATGTCTATCGCTTAATTAGATACGAGTATACAAACAAGCGATTATATCCTCGGCGATCTAACCGGTAAGCGGCGAGACTGATGTTGCGGAGAGATAAAAGAGAAAGAGGGAAAAGTCCGGGCGCCATGGACCAGCCCACTCACAGAAGATCTGTACTAGATGACTAACAAAGCTCTAGGGATGGGCACCATTAAAATAAAAAGCCATTCGACTCAATTTTATGATGATAATAATTATGTCTAATTAGTCGAATATTAAGTTCGAACTCAAAGTTGCACAATGGTGCCGCTGATTTTTCGAGCGTTCGAAAAATTTTATCAGGAGACAGCTTTGCTAATATTTGAACCTCGTACCAGTCTCAATATACATAATATTGTTTCAGTACAAGTAAAAATTCGTAGAAATTAAAACAATTGAGCTCATTTTTTTGGAGATATCAAAAGTTGTACAAAATTTTAGCCCTGTAAATTGATTGTCACAAAATTCTAGATTTCCATGCCACCAGCAAAAACGTATGGGAGTTCAAACAAAAACAGTGTTTTGTTTGCAAATAATAACAAAAAAAACATTAAATATTCCATAAATTCTTGTCTCCTTCCGAAGATAAATCGTTCGTGATTCAAAAATGATTTTCAATGATATTTCATTCGAACGACGCGAATCGCTGCGCGTTATTTCTACCGCATATCCGTAGCGTGTGTACGTCGCGGTTGTCCGAACACGGGAATTCCATCCGTACCGATTTATTAGCTTTACCGGATATATAATTTACCAAGGGCCACTCGATTCGCCCAACTTTGTCGCGTACTTTTCGCCGCATGCGCCACTTGGAAAAATAAAAAATAAAAGGCAAGCTGTTTACCTTGCCGTCCCGGCAAACTCAAAGAAAATGTGTCGTTGCGACGAACAGGCCCATGAATCATGTTATTATCGGTATAATGGGTTATATAGAAGTACCCCAGGGGGTAATACAACATAAGTAATTGCGATTAGATTTATCGGGTCTCTCAATTTTCTCTTTGCTTTTACCTACACACACACACACACATATATATATATATATAAATGTACATATACGAAATATATCGGTGTTCACGTTCATTTCGATCTGGTCCAATTTCAGCGATAATTTATCCGCTCGGTTCCCGGAGTGTGGCCTGCTGGGCTGTTAATTGGAAAATTAATCTCCTCGGTGGAACGTTTGCGTCCAGAAATCCTAATGTTTGCGTGAGCCCGCACGATTCACGCGGCCACACGTTACGTGCAAAATGTTCAAGTCATATACAATATATATATGTATAGTTATCATGCCAATAAGAAGGGCCAAATATTTCCGCGAAATTAACTTGTCGCCTGTGCGGTTTCCTTTTCTTTTTAAATATTTATATACGTCGCGCTCATTCATTTTTCTTTTTCGAAAAGGAGTTTTACAAGTCTCCCGGTAGACGGTCTCGGTTATACGACGTGTCATCGCCTTGCTGACTATCAATCCTCGACGGACTATCATATCTGTTCGCGACGATGCGGTCGAGCGCGCACGACCACCCGAGAGAAGTGGAATTGAGAAGGAGGATACGAGAAGCTCAAGCTCGCACTCTCACCAACCGATGAAAAACGAATGGAGAATTATATGTATATGTATATTTATCTTTGCTTGTGTAGGGTTCGACCAAGTGAAATTCGTGGTTCTCTCGTTTCATCTCTCGGTGAGATTGCCAGACACGAAATTCCCAGTCTGAATTTCTTCGTTCTCTATCAATCATAAGTTCTCCTCCATTAATCTCTTTTTCTTGCATCTGAAAATCTCTATATTTGCATTCGAGGATTCGTCCTGCATCTGTGCACTCGTATTTTTAAGCTCTTCTAGTTTTATTTTGCACGAGAGGATCCCAAGAAACATTAATTTTTATTGTCTCAACCCCCGACTGTCGAAAATAAGGGACGTTCTGAATTTCACTTAAAAGTGGAGTTATTGTTTGCCATTGGAGGTCGATCGACGAAGAGAAAAACTTAACGTTCGAACAATTGCATAACAAGATCCATCGCATAGTTTTCACTTAATCAAAAAATTATGGAATAAATATAAAATTGAATGAAAAATTCCAAGATTTATTGAAAAAATGAAACATCCTTTTTTCGAAATGCCTAGCACTCCACCGGCGCGAAATCTTACCACAAATGAATTTTACTTTTTTAAATAACGATGTTTTCACGTGCTGTTTTTTCTGAATTTTCACTTAATTATTTTTATAGATAAAATTTATTTAACTGAAAACAAATTAATATTATTTACTTGAAAAGTCTTATGCCTAAATTTCAAAGTCCAAGCCCGATAGACTTTCGATAATTCGATAAATTGCACTTAAATTTAAATAAAATAGATTTAACGTAAATTAGATTTATCGAATTCTTTTTGCTCGCTATAGTCGCGCGAACGTAATGACACGCGTAACGAATCACGCGAGATTCATGGACTCAGCGAGACACACTTTTGATACCTATAAAATAAGCCCGTACTTTCCCTTCTCTCGTTAAAGTTTGATTTAAGCACGCTCCCGACGGCGGACGAATATAAACGCATATGCGCGCGCGCACAGTACACATCTCGCAGCATCTCCGCTTTCGTTCCGCCTCGTCGAAGATGAATCGTTTTCTCGGGTGTAACGTCGTCATTCTTCGGTAAAGGAACATCGTGGAAGATTTTTTTTTATTTTCCTTTCTTTCTCTTCTTCCTTCTTTTGCTCCTGCAATATCACACGTCGTGCGACCGATCGAAAGGAGGACTCTCGTAACAAGAAATTCCATTACGTTCACCCCTGTGGTGACGACCTGTGCTTAACGAGCGAATTTATACGTTTTTGCTCGGGTACGTACACGGGAAACATGTCGATAAGTTTCATATTACATCCATTATAAAGCACACGCGCTTTCGTATCCACACCTAACGTATCAACGTCTCCGGATATCGACGACGTTCGTATTGAGGCGAAGAAAACACCTTCGGGTGAGAGATTATTCCGCGAGACGTACAGCGGGCTCGAGGGCAGATAATTATATAATTATATTGATCAATTAACCATTAGTCTCACGAGACATTTTTCACGCTGTTTATGCGTGAGGTAAGAAAGTCATGATAATAATCGATTTCGATCAAAATTCGATATACACGAGATCGAAGGAACGGGTGATTCTTCTAGGTGGTTTCTATCGTGGATAGTTATTCAACACTAACATCATTTAACATCATTAAATACTTAGTCGGATTTTGTACTCCTCTGAGATTTTGACAGGTAATATTTTGTCACAAAAAAAGAGAAATCAGTCGTTTGGAAAGTTTAATCTCATTGACACGAAGTACTATATCGAAAAATTCAAGATTGAACTATTTTCGGGAATAATTGTTACCTTTGATTTAGAAAATATTAATTCACCGTTCTTTTGGTAAGAGAGTTCATAGTTTCCGAAAATTAACTTTATTTTTTTATCGTGGGTGATGTAAAGATTGTAATATAAATTTTTCACATCAACATAATTAAAGAGCTTAAACCTAAAAAATTATCGATTTTCATAACATGGAATAAGACGTCAAAATGGTGAATACAACGAAACATTTGGTGGCGAATAACTAGGTAATTTTTTATCGAATAACCCATATATATCTGAACACTATAGAATTCCTTGATTCGACGCAATAAATATGTATATTTTATATTTATCCATATGCTATTATAGTTAACGTAGACACAGAGGTAGACGAAAATAATCGTGATCGTCGAAGCCCACATGGTGATTAGTGGTCTCGATTCTCCAGGTATATACACGTGACTGTGAGACGCTCATCAACGGAGAAAGAGAGAGAGAGAGAGAGAGAGAGAGGGTGGGAGGAGAGGGAGAGTGAGAGAGAGGTGAACAACAACGACGTCAATGACGACGACGACGACGACGATTCGAGCTCGCCACAATAAAATATAGTCGCCTCGAGTGACACGAAGCGAAGGCTATCATTTATAAAAGATACGCTTCCGCAGGTGACCCAACCTCGATAATATTAATGGCTACCCTCTCGCGAGCAGCCCACGAGCCAAGATTAATAGATGCCGCGCGCCAGTTCTCTTACAGTCACCTTCTCATACGCACACACACACCATACACAGACACACCGACATGCCAATATATATGTGTATAGTTGTTAAATATAAATGTGTTTGGTTGTATACCATGTCGTTGACGTACCTTGTGATTTAAAAAAAAGACCTCACCTCGAACGAGAAACGTGGTACCAAAAGACATTCGAGTGTTAACGCGATCGTTGATGAGGCAGTGATGAACCGATTTCGAGACTGAGTATCGACAGTACACGATTGATCAACGTTCGATTCAATCTTTAATAGCTCATTGATTTTTTCAGCTTTCGGCCAATAAAAATGTGAGATTAACGAATGGAGAATATTATTCAATAGAGCGAGAGGAAATTTAACTTTGGACTGGACAAGCACAGCCGTTTCAGCACAGGTCTTAAAATTGATGCCAGTGAAGGAATTTTATTTCGCTTATATCGGCTTTTAAATTAGAAAAATTCTTGCACAAAGTTATATCGTGCCACGCTCAGTAGTTTCAAAGTTTAGTAAAACTCGAACTTTCAAACTACCAGGAGTTCTTTAATCTAACTTTATACGAAAATTGCTTTTCACGAGCTGAAAAATATGCGAGATGAAATGATAGAACTTGACTCACAATGGGATAAAACAATTGTCTAATATTTGCATTCTGTCTGATTTTTCATATAGTGGAACAGTATTCTCGGAGTCGAAGGGAATAAGAGAATAGAAGATTTTAACTTATTTATTATCGTCGAGAAAATGAAATGTAGTTCACGAAAAAAATCAATCGAAACGCGGAATACAATCACCTGTGCTAGGATAGGTTTAAAACTATCTACGACTCTTATACCCACAGCTGATTTCAATCATTTTAAAAACATTTGTTCGTTTTTTTCCCACCTGAGTTGGCGTGAAATGCCAGGGAAAAATCGAGCAGCTAGCAAATAAATTGTGTTTTCCACCAATCTGGCAGTAGTCTTTCATCAAATGGTCTTTAATTTATCATAAATATTCATAATTATATTCGTTAATTATAAAAGCATTAACAAAAGGTTTTAACTCCGGCGATGCATATCGTTAATATAGCAGTGCTTATGTGTATTTCGTAAAATTTGAACGACCCGAACAACGTGAAAAGAATGTGAAAACAAAAATCAGTTATATCGCCGAAAAAGTATCGAGGTATTAAGTTACATATTCATTATCGTGTGTTCATAATAACAAACGTCCAACTTTTTAATTTCCAGATATTAATCGCTGACTGTAAGAGTAAGTTTTAGTGTCAACATTTTATTGGTACCGTAGTGGCGTAGGTCGAGAGGAGCGCCACCATGGAAGAACGAAGAAACTACCGTTGAGAAAAACGAACACATTGTCTGTGAACGCGCGTCGAACATTTTCGTTGACGTGATGCTTCGTAACCCTTTTTAAAAATCGCATGCAATCGCGTTGTCTCGTAACAGCAGTAAAAAAATAAAAGAAAGGTGCATCCCAGCAGTGGACGAAGACCGAAACGTCAAACTTACGAAGGAGATCGAAATACAAAAAAGTACCATCTCAATCAGCTCCTGTTTCCTAACCTCAAGATAAATACACCGATCGTGCAAAAAATGAGTTACTTTCCTCATCATCCAGCGAAATAAACATCACATCTAAAACATTATCGCCGTTTTATTACGTTTTCTTTGTAAATTAGAGAGACGAGTGAGTAACCAGTGTACACATATACATATATGTCGAGATATACACACACGAGACAGTCTTTTACCACATGATGTGCAAAAACTAGACGTCTCAAGTATACAAAAGCCCCGAGCATTTAGAAACTATTCATAACGAAGAAGCCCGTTAACCTAAAATACAAAAGAAAATAAATGAGCTCGAAGGAGGAGGGGAAAGTCAGGATCGTATTTTCTCGGGTCGCACTGCGGAACTGACGTCCAGAGGTGCTGCACGTGGGGGAAAGCTACGGAGAAGAGGCACGTGCCGCCTGTATTCTGACGTTCGGTGTGACTTTTTTCATCCGTTCGCGAGAACAAGCCGAGATAGTCTCCTGGTGCGAGAGCACTGTTCGGCTCGTGGTGAAACTATTTCCGCGTTACGGCGTTCTCGACGATGGAATGACGAAAAATGGTATAGGGGAAATTGGTTTTTTTTCGTTCTTTTTTTTTTCTTCTGTGCGCTATACGTAAGAGAACGTGCGCTGGCGATGCAGTTCGCACCGCGGGAGACGCGACCTGGGCGTCGTCGTCGTCGGCTCACAGCGGGGGAAAAGGCCCTCGCGATGTTCGCTCTCGATATATACGTCCTGCACTACATTTATACATCTACAAAACATTTCCATCGCTAGATAAAATATTCATACGCGTTGTACCACTCGTGTGTTTTATCATGGTATGTTTTGTCCGGCGTGAAACTAGATCGGTTTTCAGTCAAAGTTGCAAAAATTTGCGATGATTTGCGATGTCGCTTTCCGGCGTTTCTTTTTTTAATTTATTTCCACGGTTCGCCGCAGTTATCATTGGAAATTGTTGCGTCGATTAAAAATTTGATGGAATTTTTGCAAATCTTTTAATAACGATTGAAATTCTAGAAAATTAGAATTCGATTTTCCAACATAAATTTCTTTTTCCAAATGTTCAAAAGTATAAAAATTATCGAACTTCGAATCTCTATGTTTCTTCCATTTTTTATAAGGCAATTCATTTAAGTTCGAAAAAAAACATGCTTTTATCAGCAAGAAATATGATTTACACACGAAAAATTCTACAAAAAATGAGAAAATTGGCTGATAGTGAAGTAAAAAAACTGGAAAATATTCAAAGTTAAAACAAAACCTTCTAATTTCCACGTTTCTTCAATTTGTCACAGTGTCACAGTGGCATTCGTTTAAATTTCAAAAAAGAATCATTTTCTCGTCAAAAAAATGTGATTTACACGTAAGCAATTCTACGGAAAAGTAAGAAAATTGGCAGGTAGTATAGCGAACGATTCCGCAAACTCCCAGCGGATCGAATATTTGCAAGGATTCTCGGATCGAACGTGACACAAAGAAACCAGAAGCGAATCCTGCCCGACCACACTGTCGACGACACATATCGTACACTTTGTTGCATCGATTGAATGACGACGACGAGATCCGCGCCGAGACGACGACGGCGACGACGACGACGACGACGACGAGAGAAACGATCCGAGGGTTAGTAGGTATATCTCTATACATATACCTATACAATGAAATGCCACGGAACAGAAAATGTCGCGAGAGGCCCCAATCCGGATAAAAAGTGGTATTCGACGAAGACGCGATCGGCACTCCGTCGCCACGCCACCCTCTCTCGACGATTCTTCGATCCTCTTCTGTTTCTCGTTTACTCTCGCGAGGGCTTCCTCGTGCGGCATCTGCGCGTTTCAACACACACACACACACACACACACATATATATATTCATAAGGGTACGATGAAGAATCGAGACAAGTATCGTCGAACCGCAGGTGACACGAGGCGATCTCTTTCGAAAGGAACCCGCGAAACAAATTAGTCGCGTATTCTTCCGAGAGTGCTGAAAACAACATTAAAAAACCCCAAACGCCACACATCGTTCTCCTTCTCTGTGTCCGTCTCTGTCTCATCGCATCCGTGACTATTTCTAGTTCTCTCGAGACTCATTCCTCTATCTTCGACTCGTTCATCACGGCATCGACCACTCGGTTTGTGCATTTCTTATTTTCTGCCGAGAAATCGCTGACCGTTTCTCGTTTATCCATTGGGTGGCAGGTGCTAGCCAAACATACGAGGGAGAGAATATTTTAGCTCGGACAGAGATATTCGAAAAAAAAGTCTATAATATACGCGAGAAGAGCGGAGTTTTCGGCGGATAACCGTGTATAAGAGGAACTTCTCGATGCCGCAGCCGCGGGGGACTCTCTTTCTCTTCGACACGATGGCACACACCGCTTTACGTAGAACGCCAGAGATGGAGAGAGAGAGAGAGAGAGAGGGAGAAAGAGGAAGGGAGAGACAGAGATGGATGAGAGTTACGGTGATATGTATATGCGATTCTTATATACCTGAACCATATATATCCACCGAACGGTCGGGTCAGAAATGGCAACTTTAAAACGGGCACACGCAACGAAATTCGAAATGCCAGCTAGTTTCGTGAATTCTTGAGCCGAGAGTGAGCGCCCGCGCGATATACGATATCCTCTCGGCACACCTGCTGATGCCACGTCTCTCGCTCCAAAAGTCACTCCCGATCCGCGTGAAAGATGCAACTTGGATAGACGCGCCTATATAAAAGAGTGACTTTTCGGTCCGAGAGAATACGTCTGCTCTCTCTCTCTCTCTTTCTCTCGTTCTCTCGCGGGTGTCTCGATCTCGATTGCCGGTTTCGCACCCCGCACGAACTTCCAGCCTACTTTGGTTGTTAGCATTTTTATTGCCCGTTCGCTCGACCGACTGGCCCGAGACTTTTTCGATGAACTTCGACATTCGAATGAAGTTTCGCGTTCGAATCCGTTCGTATTCGCGAGTCATTATCTCGCTTCATTTCGAGGATACATTTATTCATCCGTCTGGCATGTTTATTTCCAGATTGGTGCCGTTGTCAACATTTTAATATTCGTCGTGATACATTAAGATGGCTTTCTCGTAAATTGTACCCAGAAGATCGAATTCTCGTTTCGACAGGAATCAGATTTTATCTTTAATGAATTGGATAGATGCAAATAGCGTTTAATTCGCGTGCATATATTTACACTATTTTTAATTTTTTAGGTGTACAGGACTACATTTCTTTAATCACAATCGCCATCAGCATTATTATTAATGAATAATTAATGTATGTATAAGATTTTAATAGTAATATGCGATTTAATACACCGTTAAAAAAATTAAAGGCTTTCTTTTTCCCTTTCTAAAATCGTCAATATTTAGCAGCACGTAACTCTAGTTGCATTTCTATCGTACGGGGAGAAAAAAAAACAATTCGAAGGTTCAGTTTCTTCTTTAACATGCTTTGAGAATTTTTTTTTCTTTGTGATCCTTGAAATTTATATGTACAAAAATAAAGCAAAAAATAATTCCATCAATTTTCATCATCTAGCTTTCACTCATACTTTAAAAAAGAAATAATTACCTGATTTTCAAATCGAAATAATTTAAAGTTAGCTAGAACATTATTTGTTGATAGTGCCAATACGATTTTATTTTATCCTTTTATTTTATATGTACTACATGTACATAATATATAAATAAATAAAATAAAATAAATTATGACACAAAAGCGACATTGCAGGGCATGCCGAGTACCACTAGTAAAATATATAATATTATTAATATAATTACAAGTTATAAATATTAACAATGATATTTTATATCGGCGCACAAACGATTTAATTGGTGTACAAATATTGAAATTGCTTAACATTTCCTAGGGCCATAGAATTAATTTTTTTATCATCATCATCATCATCATCATTATTCCCGTAATGGAGCTCTTCTCCACACTCCCATTTCTTTGTAACCATGATTAGCTCTTTCTCTCCCAGCCAAACTAGAGAATTTCCAACGATACGTTTCTTCTTTTCGTCTCTTTCGTCTACGCGAATTTTTCGTCTTCACCTGCCGAGAGGAAGGGGGCGGACCCGCGAGATGCTCGTCTGAAGAGGCGCGGGGTAAGCAGACACCGACTACAACGACGAAACGTGCTCGCGGATGAGAAAGGGATATATATCCTAGGCATCTTGTCTACTACGCTTTTTGCCGGTCTAGCCCGCGAGAGCGCGACCGAGGGAATTCGGGGGCTGCGCGTGATCGGTAGACCAGAGGGCCGAGGGGAATGTATATCTGCTAATACGTTTCTTCAGCCAAAGATAGTCTCTCCTCGGAACAACGGTGAGGTGTATCAGGATCACCTGCCGCGCGCGTTCTGCACCGCCCTCGTCCTTGGATAATTGCGTCGGTTTCTCGGGGATGACTAGTTTCGAGAGAGCAGCAGGAGCAGCATCGAGGAATAGCCACACGTGGCCCAATGGCCCTTCATCCTAGAAACCTACACATAACAACCCATCTTTTCTAGCACGAAACAGTAAATATATATACATATATACGTTTTTCTCGTTTTGTATTTTCAGAATTCACCTCTAGGCCAGAGGCGAAAGCATCGGCATCATAGTTTTCGTATATTCTCAAAATCCCAGTTCGATCATCTATATATATAGAGGATGCTTCGTCGATTATCCACAATTAAGGAGAGAAAAATATAGAACTCATCTCAGCAGGAGCGATATGTTGTTTTTTTTCGTTGTAAACTCCAAACGTTCACAGGTGTAGAAGCGTCTTTTTGCCTCAAGGCTCTCGCCCAAAAAAGATACGTTCGTCACATTTAATTGTAGCCCACGCAAAATTCGTGATGACCCGACGCGAAAGTTTTTCGGAGGTTTCGTGATCATTGTCATTATCATTGAATTTCCGACCGGGATATGATTTCTCTTTACACATCAATGTGTGAGAATTCATCAGATTTATCTAGTTCTAGGGTGTAGATTGTCCACTTGTCCATAGTTAATTTCTTCGGCAAATACGGCTCTCGATGATCAAAAGAACACGAACGGGACCCTGAGCGACGAATCGATCCATGAGAAATAACAAATCCCTCGGGGTGAACAATTTTGCGCACCATTTACATAATATATATTTATACGAAGGCGCATATTGTCGAAAATTCCGTAATATTACTGTATATCGCGAGCTCGCGTGCTGCTTTGTAAATTTTCCCCACCCTCTCGTTACGCCGACCATGACAATTTCACCAGCGTTCCGGAGTTTTGCGGCATATTCGTTCGTCACTTAGCCCAGAGGATGATCGTTGCTTTTACCGTTATTGCGAGTTTTCACGCAACTCTCTCGTTTCTCTTGCCATCTCTCTTCCTCTCGTTGTCGAAGATATTTGCCGAGTATTTTGCCCGGCGGACGTACCGCGTGCGTCAGGATGACGACGGTAACATCGACGACGAGGGTTGACGATCGACCGGGTGACTAAGGGAAAGGCCGCGATGCCGCGGGGCTTTGTCGCGTGTCTTCCTGCTTCGACGTTTCTTTTCAGTTTTGTCTTCTCTTTTCGATCCTTCGCTCTTTTCTCCTCGAGGCCTCTCGCAGGATCGAAAAATATTCAAAAACCACTGAATTATTCTTTTTTTTTTTTGCTTTCTTGGCCACATTAACGAGAACCGTTATTTCGCAGCGTGAGGCACGTGCCCGGCGTCAGCACGAGAGTTTCGGTATTTGTGCGTTATTATCCCTGAAAAAAATGCCAACCGGTGCCACCTTTTCCCGATGGAATTGAGATGACGATAGATAAAATTGAAATTGGCTCTGGGACCGAGTACGGGAGAGGCTCGTGGGCGTTTTTGGCCAACCCTCCTCAAGATTCGACCGAAAGTTTGTCCCAACGGTCAGCACGATGAAAAACAGGGGGGTGAAACTTGTTCGCACTGTCTCAACGTTTTTCCCTTCGACCACCTACCGGGAAAAACGTGGCGAGTCTCCTTCGAGACATCCGCCCTCTGCTGCAAGACGCATGGGCAGTCTTGCGTCGAGGCTGTTTTGAAATTTTCGAAAAAAGAATAGACCGTTCTCATTATTCATTCCGAACGTGTCGCACTCATTATTTATGATATGCGCATCGAATTTTCGACCGGGAGTGCCCTTAATGCGCGAAAACTGTATAATTCTGTATTCGATGCCATGGAATTATCGGCCCACGCGCTTAGCCCATGGATGGTAAATGTTGGAATTTCTACGGAGATTTTCAACTCGTATACGATCGATCTGGTGTCTTATTTTCTCGAGGAAGTTCAAGCTTAACGGGTGGCAATTTATAACGGTTTTTTCGTATAGCACGAAATAATTTAAAATAATCGTCTAGGGGAGGAGGGGGCCAATTGCAGTGGGAGACGATCGCATTAGTTCAATTAAACCAATAATGCAATTGGTCCCATTCTGATTTATATTAATTTCGCTAATAAATTATCATAAAGTTATTATTAAAAATGCAAACGGCTGCGTAATTAACCTCACTCTCCCGCCAAAATCATATTATTCGCCAATCATCAAAAAGATATTCTTGAAATTGCGAACAACCATGCGATTGACTCCGTTGTCCCTTATAGTTATTTTATTAGTTATTTATCGTAAAATAATTGTTAAAACTGCTAATAGGTAGTTATAAAATTTATCCCACTCTCCCTCACTATTATCACTTTATTAAAAAATTATTGGGCAGGTTCTTCATAAAAAAATAAGACTTCTTTACCCTCGTGTTTGTTATAAATAAACATTTATTATTCAACTTTTAAACTTTTGGCGCATTTTGACGCTCTCGCCAAGACTAAATACGAATAAAGACTTAACCTGTTTCTCTTATTCTCGTCTTGCTAGCGGGAAATTATTCGATAAAGAAAAAAAATAACATCACCCACAATTTCTAAATTATTCAAATTGAAATTGTACCAAACTGATGAAATTAACCTCGCTTTCCCTCGTAATAATATTATAAAAAAATAATGACAAAATTATCATTAAAATTGTCGAAAGCGATGCAATTGCCCCCGCTGTTCTCTCTAATAACTTCATCAGACAATTATTATGAATCCATTCGCCGATCTTCGTTGAATTTAGCTTTCATTAAAGCGCAACGTTTCCACCCATCCCGATGTTAATCCTCGGGGTTTCCGGGAGCCAAGAAACACGTTCTCCACGAGAAACATCTCCCTGGAAAATACTAGTTGCGCCGTATGCCACAGCTTGGCAGAATACACAGCACACCCCTTATAGCTATGCTAATATTCTTCCAGCACCTACCTCTCGGTACAGCACCGGTCTCTCGTTCCTATTCAACGTTTACCACAAGCGAATGAAACCTCCCGGCAAAACTCCCTCTCGTCTTTCTCACATATGGGATATGCATATACTTATTTCCTCCCGCCCTCTCCTGAACACACACGTACGGATATATCCCTCACGCGTCTGGTTTTATTCGCACGAACGCTCTTGGCGAATGGCGAAAATGTGCGCGCGCCCGCGCGACCCTTTCGTGCGTGCAAAAGACAGCGTGAAGACGTAACGACCAAGAAGATCGAGATCGCCCGAAGCTTCTGCCAGAGCTTCGCGATCGACGAAGAGACCCTGGCAAAAGTTTTCTCGTAGCGCACCAACACGCACGACATATCCGTCGACCGGTGAGAAAATGTATTTTTTTCTCCTTATTACCGAGTATCGTCGCGCTTACGGGCACGATCGATTCGTGCATATCGCAACCTCGCGTTCGCCACGTGTGCGTGTTAAACGTCTCTTTTTCGCAACGAGAGTTCCGTATATTGGAACACGAATATAGCAGTAGGGACCAAATGGGAACGAAAGTCGAAAGCAAAGAATCAGGTGCGACATCGCGAGGAATGAAAGAGGTGTCTGGTTTGGTACGAGGGATGAGAATGAGGAAATCCGAGAGTATAAAGTGCTTTCTGTTTCTCCGTCATGACAAACGGCGCGACTGAAACTGTCGCTAATGAACCTACAAAATAACGAGGTACATCGAAGAGAGACGACAAAACGAGGAATCCCAACGAAGGAAGCGTGCTTTTCTCCCTCTCTCTCTCTCTCTCTCTCTCTCTCGCAGTGTTTCACCGGTACACCAACCGGTGCACATAAAGTCTGATGAAAATGAAGAATCGTAAAAGTCTGAACGAGAAGAAGGGCATTAAAATCAAGTGAGGGAACATTAGAGCAAACGTAATGGTCGCCCCGCGGCCGTCAGGCGACGAGATCGCGCGCGCGCGAGCGTTCGAAGGAACATAAGATCGCTTCTTGTACAATATATATATATATATATATATATATATTGGTGTAATTTACTGTTCGAATAAATCGCAGAGAAAGTCACAGATAAAAGATCATTTTAATTCCCTTTTGCGGGAGTTTTCCAGTATTTATTTATTCGCATTTGCGCATAGGGAGGATTCTTTGGTTTGTCTAGAGATCTAGTTATCGATCGAGGAGTGAATCAAAGTTTTGTAACGTTGTAGAATGGGATAATCTTATAGACTTGAAATTTTATAGAAAAGTTTACAGAAACTTGGATTTTGATATTACCATATTTTTCTATTTTCTATTCATTATTATTCGAAATTCTAATTTGGTCGCTCAAATTTTCGTAGAATTTTCGTGCTGTTGATTTTTTATTGAAGTTTTTGTGCCGGTAAATTCAAATTTTGCTACAATTGACATTTTTTAGATTTTTTTAACGCGTTAAATGCGAATATGCGATTGACCAAAAAGTAACTGCGTTCTTGTTCTAACATCTGACCATGTAAGTCGATCTATTACAAATGCAATTATTTCTTGGCCAGCCTAGTGAAACGCGAACCCTGGTAGACTAAACTTTTATTGAGAACGATAAAAGTCTGTCGGTGTCTCGAACTACGCAGCGAGAGGCTTCACGAAGATTCTCGGGCTTCTGCACTGGTATCTCATTAAACCGCATCCACTTCATTTCTGGTGGGACACGTGACGAGCTAACAGTGTTGCGATCTTATCCAAGTGAAACCCGTCAATCACCGCAGCTCGCGCGCGAAATCGAGAATCTTCGATGCTGTAACTTGAAACTCAATGATGAACTCGAGTTTTTTTATATTTTTTCTAGCGTTACATAAAAGAAGCGACGTACTAATGACACGCGGGAGTCACGCGGGACTATTCACCTTGACTGTTTATCGCGGACTATATTATTTTCACCTTCTACGTCTCGAAAACGCTTCAAGGATGCGCCAAGATTTTTCTTGATAATTTTTAAACCACCCTCGAGAGACTGAAGAACTATGCATATCCGACCAATAATTTTTTTCGAAACGCTTGACCGTCTTTTTTCCTATATCGCCAAGTTTTTAAATCCTGAAAACTTGACGGTAAAGAAAATTTCCGTTATCATCGTCCAGTCTATAAAGTATCTTGAGATATATGCAAAGCCTCTTAATATTTCTCGCGCGAAACTCGTAAAATAAATCTAGCACGCAAATCTTTTGTTATATGTTTTTATCGTCGAACGACGAGCACGTGCAGTCGTGAATTTGGGTCTCACTCAACTTTCAGTTGTGCGTTTGTTGGTTTATACGCTTAAAGAAAATATTTTATGCTTGAGAATCTTTAAAGAGGTCGTTCGTTATTTTATCGACACGGATACGTATCCTTCGACGACTTATATTTCGCCTCGTATAAAGACGATAAAAAATGTACCCTTCAAATTTTTGGAATTTCGTCATCGATCCAATCGTTTTCATTGCTCGATTAATACGATGATTTATATATTTTTAGGAATGATCGAGCGTCGTTACACCGTAGCAATTAATTGAAGTTCGAGGTTTATGTCAGACTCGCAAGATTTATGTAGATATTTCAGTGTTCATGAGCCGAAAAGTATGCTGCAATATTACATGCATTATAGTATCATGCCTGTCTATTAATTTCGGCCCGAGGGGTAAATTTTTCATGCTTCCGGTGCGTTACACGCCGCTGCGTCCCGGCCGCATTATCTCACCGAAAAAAGTCCCGTAACCTCGGGCGCTATCCGAGCACGAACCAAAAATCCAAAGACCCCGGATGAGCTCGCGCAATATTCTTCGGTTGGTGCACGGTGCATGGCGCGTCTCGGGCTAATATGCGCGAGCCATTTGAAAATAAGGGCGGTTCCTCTTCTTCTCACAGCACCCAGAGAACGGAAGAGTCTTTCGGCTCGGTGGAATCGCCGAACGAGAACGTATTCGTAAACTTTCATCTCTCGTGGAGAGTTTCCTCTTGCTCTGTCCGTCTCTCCGTCTCGCCCTCTCTCTTTCTCTGGAGTTCGGTCAAGTTGGTGCTCTCGTCTCTTCACCGAGATGTTGAGTTCGTATATAGTAGTGTATCCTCTCGCGCGAGCCCTCGCAGACCAGTAAAAGTCCAATGTACTTTAAACGGCCAATTTGGCAGCCGTAAAAACAACATTTATTTATGGCGGTTCGCCCCATCGCGTGGAACAAAAAAATCAAGCGAAAACAAAAATAACCAATGCCGAAGAAAATTATGCTTCCTAAAAAAGGCGTATTACCGACGAAGTTGGGGATTTTTTTAAGGGGCCTTCCTCTCCTCTTCTGCCAAACTTTCGGCGTTGCGCCGTTGTCTTTTCGCGAGAGAGCTCGCGTTTTCGTTTTTGAACGCCCATCGTCCCTCTGGACGCACGAAACTGTCGGGAAGTTCGAGGGTGTGTGGCGCGTACGTGTGTGTCTATACTCTCGCGTTTTTGGGATCATTGCCGAAAAAGACTCGGTATTATGCCGAAACTGCGATTATAGGTCCTCTTTTACTTCGAGAGTCTCTGCCCTGGCAGCACCGTTATCCTTTCTCTGTGGTTCGTCGGGCTCTGTCAGACCTTACGAATTTATCGCCGATAGGCAAAAAAGAGGTGTTCACCGTATTTTTTTTACGCCGCTCAATTTCCATAAATAAATATAAAAATCCTCGGGAATTTATGTTGTATAATAAATTTTTCGGTAATCTATTAGAGTTTTTTCGATGAGTGAATTTTATGCCACCCATTTGCTAATTTTTGGAAGTTTCGCCTTTATCTTCGAGGGCCGTCAATATTTTTGCGAAGATGGAAGAAACGTTGGTATTTCCAATTGAAACGCACGTGAAGAGAATGATACGGCGTGTAGAATTCCAACGGCTCCGTGTAGTCATGATATAGAGGCACTATAACGCCAAACGCTCTCGAGACGGCCTTCTGCTTCACGGATTTCCCTTTAAACAGGCTATAAGTTTGCGTGTCTTGTGTAATATACGATCATAATCAGCCGAGCAATTAGGTATGCTCGGTATTATTAATTGGGCACTGAAGTTATGCACACGCGAAATCCGCCTTGATGCCAAGATCCCATTGAGGGAGACAGGGAAAGACTGAGAGAGAGAGAGAGAGAGAGAGAGACGGAGTTTCGGGCAGCTCGTGGGAATATAATACATTGCGATATCGTCCGTTCGGGCCGAAATATCGTCGGTTCTTCGAGAGAGTTACAAACGAGAGCGTGAGCGAGCTGTAACTCATATTTTTTCATAAAACTCATATTAACCCGTGCAGAGCTTCGAGAGCTGATGATGCAGGGAAAGTGAATTAAAAAAAATATAACCTCTTACAGAAAAAATGATTAAAGAATTGAAAAAAATTAAACTTTTTTTGGATAATTAAACAGTCACCGTAATTTATCGCACTGAGAATTTTTCAATCGATAATTCTGAAATTTTTTCACTTATACTTTTAGGGGTAAAAATAATTAAATTCGGTCAAGGTGGAGTTGGATTGAAATTTGTATCCCCGATATGAATGAATGTCAAACACAAAAATAATTTAAGACTTGACAGAGTTTATACGAAAAGTGATAATTCTGGCTCATTAATTTAAAATAATAATCTCAAGCTCGTATCGTATCTTCCACGTACGCACGACATTCCCTTTTCTTTGCAATCACTGTCCGAGCTCATTAGCGGACAAATCGTTCAAAAAGTAATAAGACGAAAAATCATCCGACATCACGAATGTCTCCTGCTTTTACATAGAACCATGGCCCACCTCCCCACACTATCGGTACAATCGCAAGAGTTAAAAAAAAGAAACGAAACGATATCGTACACATGTATCGAAATTATTCTTATTACGATTGTACGACCAATAAAATAAGATAATAATGGCGTTGCGGGCTGAGGCCGCGGAGCGTTCAATAATTCATGCATTTTTACAGTTGATACACGCGAAAGCTGGGCCCTCATTGGACCTGGTAATATATGGTCATGCTGCTCAACCAAGAGAAGAGAGCCGAGAGTTTCGCGATTGCGGAGCAAAAAAAATCGTTGCACGACCGCAGGTCGAACCTTTCGTACATATATACACATGCATACATATTTACATGTATATACGTATATACATGTATATACCATGAGCTCTTTCATGGATCGTTGCGATCTCATGACGGCGCCCGACGAGAATCAAGGCCGTAGCAATATAAATTCATCGAGATACCATAAGCACTCGGAGAGAATTTTTCCTTGCGCCGTGACACGAGAGAGAAAGAGAGAGAGAGAGCGAGAGAGGCGACCGCGACGCGCAGATGCGTGAGTGCGAGAGCGAACAATCCAGATCCGCGAAACTCACTGCCCCTTTTGCAGACCCCTTCGGCTGGATTTAATTGCACCTAATTAGTCGCTCGCTCTCCTCGTCAGAGTCTCGAAAGTCGCACAGGGAACACGCGCGCGCGCGTTTTGATTGCCGACGATACTCGTGCGGAGATCGCGCGCTCTCGCTCTTCGGCGAGTCAAAAGAAAATGAAATCGCCAAAAAAAAACAAACAAACAATAAGAAAGAAAAAGAAATTCTCTCCTCGTGCTAAGTATAAGCGAACGGGGAGTGGATTCGAACGCGGGTCATATACCACACACCGGGTATTCCCGAGCTGGAAGATCGGTACTTTCGTCGAAGCGCGTCTTTCGCATCTGACATTTACATCGGAATTCATTTTTCCAGCGAAAACCCGATTCTCGAAGAGGGAATTAAAAGTTACGTCAGAGCACGATTTTTTGCGAGCGGATAAGAAAATTAGCGTCCTACGCGAGCCTTTTTTCTTTCTGTTCGCCAACCATAAATCATCGTCGGACCGATGATAATAATGGACCGGGCACCATCCGCGATGTACCTGTCGCGCCGGAAAAATTAAAACAATGTCTCGTAATTAACGTGCGTTTTACGAAGAAAAAGCTGCGTGCGCACGCACACCGGTCGATAATCGGTACTAACAGTACAACGCTGTATATGGCTCGGCCGAAACGGGTGCATCGGTGCACCAAAACGGCTGTAAATCATCCAACAATATTATGAAGACCAGCCCACAAACCGCTCATACGCACGTTTCCCTGTACATGTACTATATACAAGCGTAGGAAAGAAAAAGGGCCGAAAAATCGGGCGCGAGAGTTCGAGCCCTTTTCGTCCCGAGCATTATGCTAATTTTCGAAAAGTTTATTAGGACCGTAAATCATCGAGTTGACGAGGAAACACGAATGCATATATATATCTACAAGTATTTAGTTCGGTGCACACGTACACTCGAGAATCTACGGCAAAATTGCAGAGCGTCGAAAATTGATTGGAACAAAGCAGGGGCAAATCACGAACTCGGAGGAAACTCGAAGTCATTCAATTCGCGGGATCCGATTGAAGATACGAAACTTCTCACGGAACGAAGCCGCAAGATGAGTTAATTATCGTCTAGGAAGGGTTCTCCTCGTTGAACTTCCACCACCGACGTGTCTGGCAAGCACGGTCTACGTTAGCTATCCTATTACGATCGCTCTCGGTAGCTTCCTGCTTCTGCTTTGACTAACGCGATACGATCCGACCATATGGTACTCGCGGCTATCGCACACTGGCAAACGGGTGTGTGTGTCAGGGAGAGAGAGAGAGAGTAAGAGAGAGACTTCTCGGCACGCGAGACTACCGTGTTACGTGTGCACCTGTCGCTCGATCTCGTTCACGTGTCACCAGTCGACTTGTGCGAGTCTGGAAATTATGGAAAGGGAGATATGAGGGAAGTCGGATTAGCAGTGGCTCGAATGTGACTTTATTAAGCTTTGATTTAACCGGCATGGGAATTAATACGTGGCTGTCATACCTTTTATTAATTCAGTAACAATCGTGATAAGCTTAACATTTTCATCGCCCTAGAAAATAAAAATATTGAAATTTTCGGACGAATTTACTTTTGGGCAAAATTTCGAACGGATTAAGAAAAATAAGATAACAGGATTTTCAGATAAAATATTTTTGTCCGAGAGGAAAACGTTGAAATTTATACAAGACATTTTTGAAAATTTCTTATAAATTTTGTTTATGTAAAACAATAACTGTATCGTCAAATTATCGTTTCACACTATAAAATGAAAAAAACTTTCAAATCAATTGCTTTCGTCACTCGTATCGTACATTTTTACGGCCCGGAGGAAAGTCCGTCGGTGTCTCGTTTATGCAAATGTTCGAACGATTCGGCAAGGAGATTTATTTTTTTATTTCAGATAATTCTCTCTCTCTCTCTCTCTCTCGCATAAATTTCTGCGTGTTATCGAAAAGCGGTAAAAAAAGGATCTAAAGCCAAAAGTGTGAATGTAAAAAGTAAAAGAAGATAAAAAAAAGTTGCAAGAAACCACGCGGTTTCGGTTTTGTCGGTAAACGGGCACATATGCATACGCGCTTTCGTACCGGCCGAAGAGCATAAAAGGCCCGAAGCAAGCATGAAGAATCACGAGAGTCTTTTCCGCGTTCGCACGAATACTTTAGCCCTCACCCGAAAGTAGCGGAACCCAGGACATCGAGAGGGGGGGGGGGGGTAGGAATACGGGGACACGACCGCGTAATGCGCCGTGCGAATCGCACACGCTTACACGGACATATACGCCGCTTATTTGCATTTTTTCACGAGGTTTCATTAACCCCTGACCCACGGTTGGGCCAGCGTATATAATACATAAATGTATATTGAGCCCGAGGGAGCAGAAAGGGAGTATGGACATTGCGGCGAGAGAACATAAGGAAGCGACACGAGCACGTAAAATAAACCCCGTCTGAATATTCATACAGTCCCGACCCGTAAATATTACCAGCAACGATAAATTCCCGGATTCCTCTCCAGTGGCGAATTACATCCTCTAACGCGAACGAGCAATTGGCCAGAAACGATTTGGTCGTGAGCGAAACATCGCGAACGGTGTGCGATATGAATTCGAGATGATGAAGCTCGCGAGAAAATCTACGAAGCACGAAACGAAAGAAGGAGAAAGAAGAATATTTGCAAACACACATACCCATATATATATATATATGTACAAAAAGAGAGAAAGAGAGAGGGATAGAGAGATATTCGTCGAGGGGTAAAATCAACGTCGTTAACGTTCGTGTACCGCGGGGCTTCAACGATTGCTCGCGCGAGCTGGCCCCTCCGCGTGGACCATAAATCTCGAAATTATCATGTCGAGAATTTTATACATCGCGGGTGAACGCCGCGAACGCTCGCGGGTGAGGCGATGCCGTGCTCATATACATACACGCGGAGGAACCCCGCGAGAACGTGAAAGTCGTCCGAGGCCGCACGTACAGCACACGTTCCTTGGCCATACCTATATATCTATACATATACATTTATAAAGATCGCGCGCATATGAGAAAAATAATTTATCGTCGATGTGTGTATATACCGTATGCATCTTTCTTCCACGTTTGCATACGTATCCACGTGGTTCTACGGTATTAAGCGGTATTTGTGCTGTTCACGTGCAGCATGTTTCCCCATACGTAAATACTTTTTTTATTTTTCCTCCGCGCCCCTCAGATTTATACGGAAAAGAGCGAAAGAATATTACGTGGCGTATGGCGATACACGCGTTTTATACGTGCAAGTTTGAATAAGAATGCCGAGGTTCGGGATGCGATATCGCGGGTGCGAACGCCTCGATCTTACATACCAGACACGTCGATCAGTTTTGCCTCTCTCGTCGATTCGTATAAACCGCGCGCGCTGCCGTCGAGACGCTGCGGTGAGATATCGCTCCGTCGAGATCAAATTGAAGGGCTTAGGAAAGGCTTTCTACCGAGGCACGCGCAGACGGCTATCGCGCGATGAACGGTGTGAAAACCGCAAAAGAATCTCGCGCGTTCTATCATGCGCGTGGTTAAACGTCGTAGAGAGACGTTACGTTGTATACGAAACATTCTACGCGAACGGCTATAACTCTTGCAGACTTATATAAGTACGATCTTTTCCATTATTTATCAGCTTTCAAACATCACTTTAATCGATGGTCATTTTTTTACGTTAAATTTTTTAAAAATCTTGCGAATGTTATTTTTATGAAATTTATAAAGAATTTGTCGTCGAAGTAATGTTTATAAATTAAACAAACAAATTTTCATCGAAGTAATTTTAATGAAATAAACAAGAATTCATTTTTTCCAATAAGCGTGCATGCATTTTTCCACGTATTAGAAACTCGATTACTATTCGAACAGTCGCCGACTATTTTTTATTTGATATAAAATTCGAATTATCGTCTCATTTTTCAACTATACAATCCTGTTACTTATATTTAATCTGTCGCATTATTCGTCTATTTGATCGAAAACAGATCGAACGAGTTTTTTATATCGTGGTATAATATTGAAAGTTTGTTTTCAACCACGCGAAAAATCGTTACAAACGCATCGTATTTCAATCAACATCCGTTCATATCAATAGCGTTCCCTCTATTTCTCATTTTATACGTCTCCCTTCATTAACTCCCTTTCGTTTAAATAAGCAATTTCCTGAATCTCGTGACCTACATCACAGGAGCATTCGCTATAAAATTGGTTCTCGTACGCGCGAGAAGGGACGAGCGGAGTCTCTCGTCGCGAAGATTACAGCCTGTCGCGTTTTGCGTTAATCGCTCGTCGATTTCCGTCTCGTTGGTTCGGACGTGAGGTATACACGCCAGATTTTCGAAAGTTACCGAGGATCAATTTTTCGACCCTCCCCACAGCCCCCTCCCCCACCTCCACCCGCCCCTCGTTCCTCGCGGTATTTCGCTCCAAAACCAGTTTCACTTATTCGCGCATGTACCGCGTGCTGTTCGTACGCGCGGAATCGCGAAATCTCCGATTACACGACGACTCCCGTCTCCCGTACGCGGAACGCAATACCCCGTGTGTGTTTATGCTGAAAACTCAGGTACGTTATATCGTTTCACGTTCATATCTCCCCTTTCGAGCCGCTAAAACGTCACTGTTCGCGCGCGGCCGCTGAGTTTCTCGCGACCGCGAGTCTCGGGTTACGCGCGCATTCGCAATGAGCGAAATCCCCCCCCCCCCTCCCCCCATGCGCTACCTCTACACCCCAAGTCGCCCCTTACGCCGTCTTGCTTCCATTCTCTCTCTCTCTCTCTTTCATTACGCCTATAAAGGCAAGCAACGTGAGCCAAAGAGGTCTCGCAAGAGCCTTTGGCTCTGTACGTCGCTACCTTATGTGCTGATGATGGTCCACGCGCGAAAGTAATGCTTCCACGACTGTAGGATATGCGGTAGAGAAGTACTCACGTGGGGTACTTCAGGGTCTCTCGAGACCGGCTATTATCGCAACTTGGCTTTGCCATCGCCGTGTATGTATATATATATATATATATATATATCGCTGTACGCCCTTGCGAAGAAGTACGAATCGTGGAACGAGAGAACGGAGGGAACGCCGGAGGAATCACGACTCTCCGGCCGACAAGCGCAAGCTCTTTCTACTGTTTACCTCCCCTCTTTCTCCCCCGCCCCTCTCTTATTCCACCATTGAAACGTAAATTCCTCCAGTTTCCGTCTAATACGTATGGTCTTCGCATTCGTCGATAAGCTGCCATTATATCTCATTCGTCCGTCAAGGAGAAAAAAAATATATAAAAACAAAACAAGCCTCGATAATATCTCATTTTGCATCAAATTCTAACGTAAATTCACGTTTTTTTTTTCAACCGATTAAATATTCACCAAAGAGAACAGATAAATAAGAAGCGAGATCGTACGTAGGTCGAACCTCTCTTGTATATCTGTACATTTGAGGTTCGATAAGTTGTGTACTAGACTGGCGAGAGTACTCACAACTTCGTAAAAGATCGTTGGAGCAATCTTTGAGTACAAGAACCACGCCCCCTACCAACCACCCCTCCCCCCCCCCCCCTACCCCTCGAGCCTCTTTGCTCTTTTGCTCCGCAACTGCATATTTTCTGGGTGGTACCATAGGCCCCACGGTGTATGCAACGTTGGAAGAACGGTCGGCAGTCGAGTTTACCAGTCCCGGGATACTTATACAAGTGCACGATACGCTGCTGCTGTTCATGCTGCACAGAGCGTTTTTCCTCCCTTCCACGCTCCCGTCCACCGCGCGACCTTCGGTACAATCTTTTCGCGGCCAGTGGCTCCCTGGAATAGAAACAAGAGAGACAGAGAGAGAAAGGGTTGCTGATAGTCTCGACTCGAAGAGTTGTCCGAGACGAGGGAACCGAGGGCAAAGTGCCCCGAAGATTCGCCTCGTCTTTTCCCTCTGCGGGCGAAAATCGTGGTGCGCGCTCAGCGTGTCGGCCAAACTCCCGTGCCACATTTATATATATATATATATTTATGCGAGCGAGGGCGCTCGCTTATCCGAAGGAGAAATACACTTCGTGGCTTTCGCTCGTGTATAATTTCGCGGACGTCTCCCTCTTCCTCTCATTCGCTTTAAAAGGGAGAAGATGGACGCGAGAATTTTTCGCTCTCCCGTTGGGAGCGCACTGGACACGCTGATGTTTTCTCTCGGGAAGAAGAAGAAGAAGCAGCCGGGTGATGTATATATACAAAATTGGCGAAGAACGAACTCTGGGTGAGGCGCGCGGACGCGAGAAAAGACCACCTGTAGTCGGATGAGGGCGCGCTACCACCTCGGCAAACCACCAGCAAACCACAGGACGCGGTAATTACGCCGTGTATTGCCGGTGAGCCTAAAATTCGCGCGGGGCACCGTACCAGCGAGGATCACGAGACGAGGAAACGCGAGCGAGAGAAATGCTTACGAAGAGGAAGAAGCACGTGAGAAGAAGAGAATGATAAAGAGAGAGAGAGAGAGAGAGAGAGAGAGAAGGAAGCGAAGGACCAAAGTGACGGGTAGGACGAGAGCGAATCGGTGAAACCACATAAAAAAGCACTTAAACGAAGAGGAAGAAAAAGAAAAGACGTTGGGGTAGACGAAAGAGGGCGAAAGATATCGCGGTGGTACACGTACAGAGTTGGTCGAGGGAAGGGAAAGGTTTCAAGAGAATATGGAGTGTGCATAGTCCGGAGAACAGTGAAGCGGGCGAAAAAAGGATTACGGGGATGAGGAGAAGGAGAACAGGAAGAAGAAGGCGAGTATCGCAGGCACGGGTGCACCGAGCGTGACAGTGGGTGCAAGACGAAAGAGAGAGAGAAAGAGAGAGAGAGAGAGCGACGCGCACGAGCAGCAGCACCTGCCCATTCCTGGAGAGAACTTCGTCTTCGTTGCCCGAGTAGAGAGTGTACCGAGCGTGTGCCTCGTGAGAGAGCTGACTCGTGATTTATGGGAAACAAAGGTTTTATACCGGGCGATGGGGCCGAGGGGATACGGGGTGCGAGAGAGGGTTGCTTTTGTCAGAGATAAGTCCGAGACTGAGCTGGATTATTCAACGTTGCTATCTCGAAGAAGGGATGGTCTTTCGAGATTGTTTCGCGAAATAAATAACGACAGAGCGGAGATCCGTGAGACGACTTGGAAGAAAAAAAAACAACAATTACATGAAAAATCAAGGTTTTTTTCGTAGAATTTTTGATAAATAATTTTTTTTAAACAAATATCTTCACAATCCACCGGGAAACCCGAGTTTGGGAGAAAATCAAAGCTATCTGATATCGAAATAATTTCCTGATATGTTTTTTTGATCATTAAAACCGATTTTCCAGAGAAAAGTGAAAAATTTATTTTCACATTATTATTTATTTAAAGACCACAATTGTCCTCGATAAAGCTAGACTTAATTTTTTCTTTTCCAGAGAATAACCAATATTTCCGGTTCCACCAGTAACGTAAAAATAGAATCGTAAGGCGGGAAGAGACGATGATTAAACAATAAAAATTGGATTAATGATAAGAAACGTTGCGAATACTCGCAATTCAAGATTGGAGCACTTAAGTCCCCGGTACAGACAAAATATCATTTCGATATGGGAGACTATCGAATGGTCTGGTTCTTGACAACGGAATCGGCAATTCTCGCGAAAGTTGTATACGATATATAATGCGAAACGTATACGTATAAAGACAAGAAAGAGCGCGGGTGTCTGTGAAGACGTCGGAAAATGAGTGTGAGAGAGAAAGAGGAGAGAATTCAAACGTTGAATTCGAGATCTGGTTTGTCGTCTCGCAACCGTTACCATATATACTCGAAGCGAGCGCGGGCGAGACCCGCTGTCGAATTCAGAAATCGCGTTTACATATATACATATATATATACACATACATATATATATATATACATATATGTATAGCATAAATAAAGAAAGAGTGTACGTCGCGCCGAGTACAGTCATAAAAACAGACGAAGAAATAATACGATAAAAGGCAAGTCAAACCCCCTTCCACCGGTCTCTACCCCACGAGGCCCACATATGCACCGTAAAGCTCTCGCCACGTTCAAGCGGCGTTTTCTCGCAGGTACCTTATGGTCTTCTTATTACAATATAAAGTGTCAACACCTCGGATGCTCGCAAAATTCAATCCTTATAAAAACGTACCACGTGCGCTCTCTTCGATACGTATATATAATATCGTCTGCGAGGGTACAATAAAGCCTCGAAGAAGCGTCGATGCCAGTGCATAAAAATCAGTTGGTCGGTAGACGCGCCCGTAATAACGCCTTTCCATTGAAAATGTATGTTAATATATATATATATATAAATATACAAATATGTAGAGAGAGAGAGAGAGAGATATTCATATCTTCGACTCTTCCTCTCAATGGGTTATGCTCCCGGTTCCTCGTCGCCGACTCGATCGCGGCCGGATATTAAAATATTAACGCCATGCTATTTATAGCCCAAAGTATCCGCTGAAGCTTTGAAAAAAAGATATAAAAATCATATTATATATATGAAGAGTCCTTGATGCTGTTGCAGAGGCGAAGGAACGACCGAAGGGCTTAAATTCATTCTCACCGGATTCATATATTTTAACGGCTCTCTCGCGCCATAGTCCTCTTCTCTCGGCTTTCTCCTGCGGAGACTCTTTCACGCTCTCTCTCTCTCTCGCTCTCTCCAGAGCCGAGATATGGACAAACGTGAGAAGAGAACGCATAAACGAAACAGCGGGTTTGAAAAGTGAAGTCACCATTTCAACTTCTCGACACGCTAACGCATCGATGACGATCAATGGTCGCATTCGGCGGATCACGTGCACGCGCTCCAAGGTTTCTAATATTATAGCACTTATTCCCTAGCTTCGTTATCGCGTGAAAAATACTTCGTCGTGCGAATCGTCTACGTTGTTTCTGCGTTTGAACCACGAGTGAGCCGTTTTAATGCACAGTGCAACAACCTGTCGCGAAGCTCGGCGGGTCTTAAGTTTCTCGAGAGAAGGGCTCGGGCGCCCACGCGAACACCTCGATACTTAGCGGCACAAGGCGCGGTTATTAACGGTTATTACGTTACGGCAGTTTAACGATTAAAAATCAGCGAGACCCTTTCTCTCTCCCTACTCTCTTACGTGCTCTCTCCTGCTCTTGCTCCGTGTGGCGGCATATAAACCCACTGTCTCGAGAAAACAACCACGGGATAGCCTCGGGTTAGAATACGACTATAGAAGGATTGCCGCGATGCGGTATCGGTTAGACACTGGCTATTCTGCGACCAAGAGCGATTCCTCGTGTATAACCTCTTGGCTCGAGGACAAGGCCACTTGAGACGCCCTCGTGTTTAGGGGAGAAACTTCGTTGATGGACCACTTGAGGAGGATGTTCAATTTAAGCAACATCGATAGGACGTTCTTTCGCGATAAAAACAACATTGCTAATTCGGTTTTCTCCAAAGATGAGCTTGGTCGATATCGGACCTTGTACAAAATTCTGCCCATCAAAAGTATGCAATCTCTCCCCTTTGATCGAATGTTTACTCTAAGTATTGAGAAATCAACATAACCCGAATCGAAACCAAAAAATCAAAATTCGATCGATCGAGTGAATTTCGCACTTTTAATCGTCGGGATTGTGTAAGTTTGCAATCTCTCCCCTTTGATCGAATGTTTACTCTAAGTATTGAGAAATCAACATAACCCGAAACAAAACAAAAAAATCAAAATTCGATCGATCGAGTGAATTTTGCACTTTTAATCGTCGGAATTGTGTAGGACGGTTGATCGATCTGAATTAGAAATGATTATTGGAGTTTAACATTATTTTCAGACAGATCGACCGAAAGATTGTTGAAAAGCTCGTGCGGTCCATTCGTCCAGCTAGTTCGTCCATGCAGACCCTCCCCTGCATACTCTTCGTACGAAAGGTGTACTCTGCCTCTCGCTCCGTCACGACTTATTTTCTGGACCGTACCAACGAGGATACGTTTACGAGCCCTTCGTAAAACTCAGCAGAAAATTAATCGTGTCGAAAGGAATAAATAGAGTCTCGTCGCCGTTCGAACGTAACAGCCCTGCTAGCTTCTCTTGTTTCCCCTATCATCATCATGCAATAAAGTTTCCGACCTGATCGTAAGCTTTATAAGAGCGTGTTTCGAAACGTGCGCTCGGGCGTCGATTGCGGCATGGACGGTGAGACGATGCCAGGTGTCACGTGGTCCCGGCGTGATTCTGCGCAGAGGCTCACGACGTTGGCGAACGCAGCGCCATTGAACCTCCGCGACGTATCGCTGAATCTCCATGGTCGTACGTCTGGCCCAACGACCGTTACTTCGTCGTACGACGAAAAATTCGCGATGGACAAAAGTGACGCGAATCGTTGAGTCACTCAACCAGTATTTCCCCGAGCGAGTGATCGAGCCAACGGCCTCGCGGCTCGGGTCACCGTGTAGCAGAAACATTCGCGTATACCAACTAAAGAAGGGAAAAAAAAGAAACGAAATGCCCGCTCCCCCGTGAGATACGTAATACCAAAGTATAGATCTGGAGTGTGCGGAATGAAAGAAGAGAACGAGAAGAATAAAAAGAGAGTGGGAGAGAGAAACGAAAGGTAAAAAACAAAACCAAAGACACGTACGATCGTCGCACGCGAGGCCAGGACCTCGGGGCATTTACGACCAATTGCAAATCCCGCAAAGTAATGACCGTGCACGCGCGCCCTCTATACACGTATAGATTATATAGATGTGCATGTGTGTATGTGTGTGTGTATGAGCGTGCGCATACGTGTGTGTGTGTGTACGTGTGTACGTGGATTTCTCTCTTTCACTCTCGGTTCCTTACATCGGGACACGCCCACACAGAATGCACGAGGGCATTAGCGTTACAACTGGACCGGGCGAAGCTTCGTATACGTACACAAAGCCGGTGTTACGTAGCGATCTGCTTATATCTGTGAGCGTGTCCGAGTTCACTCTCCCTGCTCCGTTGTGGCGCTCCGGGGCTATCGGTGTTCACGACGCGACGAACTGCTCTTCGAGAAAAGAAGGCGGTGGTACAGGGTTGAGGCGAAGAAAAAAAGAAGATGAGGAACGAAAGAAGAGAGGGAGAGAGAGAGCGAGAGAAAGAAAGAAAGAAAGAGTGACCGGCGGGGGCACGCTTCGGCCCCTCCGCCCGTTCCTCCACCCCCACGTGAGTACTTCCTCGGTACTTATGATCGTCCTCGCGTAGTTTTATTCTGTCTGGAAGCGTGGGAGGGTGAGCCATACACCCGGCTCTGGCTTGGATCTTCTGCACGACCGATCGTCGTCCTGACCACGATTTTCTCTTTCTCTCTCTCTCTCTCTCTCTCTTTCCCTTCCTCCCTCGCTTCTCGGACTATCTCTCTTTTCGCCGATTACCAACCCCCACAGCTGGCGTTTTTTTGGACGTGGACACGCGTGTGTTGTCCACTACTTATCTTCTACCTCCCACCCCTTCTCTTTCTCTCTTTCGCTTTCTCTCTGTCGTTTTTTATTCAAATGGATATCGAATTTCACATCGCAATGAACAAAATAGAGACATACTTCGTGAATAGCCAATGATGCGAAACGCGAGCGTATAACCGAGTCCTCGAGGCTCGTGACGATTTCAATTTCCAATTTTTCATGCTTCGACACATGCTACGTGTATTTTTTATTGGTACATTGTAGATCGACGTATCGAGCGATAAATCGAGCGAGCGAGCGGAGGCCTAGATCAGCGTGCAGTAACGTGCCGCGGGGGATTGACATTCACGGGGCGTAACGCTCGCATGGAGCATGACGCGCGAAGCAGCCAGGGATTACGAGTCTTATGATTTATGTCCGTGCGAGTGACGTTGATCGTATAAAAAAAACGGGGGAAAATTGATGTCTCGTAGCTTCGAGATTTCCACCCCTTTTCCGTATCAACCCCTTTCTATAAAATTTCTTGTTTTTTTTTTTTTTTTTTATCGACGAAAAACAATCTCTTTTTATGATCGTTTTTCATCGATCTTCGAACCGGAGAGAATTTCCGAACAGCAGGTTTTTGGTACTAAATCCCGTAATGCGGTACTTCCACGTACGAATTTCAGTGCCTCGGGTGATTTTTCGTCGTTCGCCATATGATAACCGTGGAGTGTGTGTCCCGCGCGTACGTTACACGTACGTAGTCCCGCGTAGTATAACAGCGAGAAGCCACCTGCTCTGCCACAGGCATGCGGTGCTCCGCTCGCGCGTCCACTTTATTAGCTATTATTATACGCGTGCTTTGGCTTTAAGCTGTTTCGAGAGGGCCCTCGAGAAAGAGAGAGAGAGAGAGAGAGAGAGAGACAGAGACAGAGAGAGTGCTCGGAGTTTCGAGAGACCGATTTACCGGACGACCGCGCCTGTGCCTCGCGCGGTGTTTAGAAATATTTCACGGACCATATTTCGGAGGCTTAGCCCACCTCGCTCCTTCCACCTCCTTGAATATAGTTATGTGCTCGCTTATGCGCGACTTCTCGGAGTTCATTAATCCCCGTGGGGGTTAGCCTAAACAAAAAGCGAACGCGAGAAGTTAAAATTTTGGGGGTCTCCTCGCATTTCTTCCTTTTTGCAAGCTCGACCTATTTTTTCTTTGGGTTAAGGGTCCTATTCTGTATATACTCGGAATCCAACGGTCCCGAGACCGGAGTAAATTCGCGTAAGAAATAGTTTTTGGAGCCGGTTTGTCATAGCGACTAACGATAAATCGCTTGTAGCTATTCGTTCACGCGTGATATTTGTTTTGGGCTAAACGAGTCGAGGACAAACCAGAGATGGATCAACTTTCGACCTAGAGACGTTCCAATATTGCTCGATGATTCATCTTCCAGCGAAGACAGAACGCTGTTTAACGTTGATCATTAAGAACGAGCAATCAACTAATGTATTCACGAATGGAAAGAAAAATAAAAAAGTACAAAATCCGGCTATTAGCCAAAACTTCGGTGGTATTTAAATAAATTTTCGACCCGTCTTGTATTCCGGACACGTCAACGCCCAAGTACCGACATGACTGATGACGCAATGTTCCTGAGTTCGATGCCGCCAGACGTCTCGACCGCGGTATCAACGAAGCCCCTCCGCCCCCGCGTCGTCCGTGCGCAGGAGACTTGCATTATATCCCGTTGCTATCAGCAACGCGTTTGTGGACGAGAGTGTGCTTCCAGCATTTCGTGCATTCCCGAGACGAAGGCTCTTTCTTCTCCGGGGACGTCGCGGTGAATCAATATTGGTCAATATCAGCCTGGACCGAAGGTCGATAAGCGTCTCGACTCGGCTCTATACCCCTCCCCGCGTAAGTGCTCCGCTCCGGGACTTCTCGTTTTCTCTTGGACGCGCAGGGTCGGTTACGTGTAACGCCAATGGACGTTCTCGGCTGATAAAAAAAGAACCGGGGCACCCACCAGGCAGGCGCCTCTCGGACCTGACCGGACCCTTGGGGATATTTTTTCCGATAGTCGTTCGGTCCGGCAAGGGCTCGTTTCTTTTCACGGAGCGATTGAATAAAACAGCCGGAAATGCAACAGACGCGTCGGTGGAAGAGCGTGCAAGGGGTCCAAAATCCATTCGAGGCTGAATCAGATAAACGTCGTGACCACGACTTTTGGCATTATCTCTATCGGATCCTTGAAAATTATACTCGAGGCTGCATCATTAACGTAATCGTCAAGAGGATTCCTATACCGGAATAGTTGCTTTCAAAATTACAAAAAAACATAATACGAAGAAAGGAAAAGAAGAGAAGAATAATAAAAATAATGGTATTAAATTAACGATGGAATTTCCACATCGGAATAGTTGGAGAAAAATATCTAATAATTATAGAAAAAATAGAAATAAAATACTCACGAAAAGGAAAGAAATAATAATAAAAATAAAAAAACAATCGAAAATAAGCAAGTCAAACAATCAGTGTATAATAAATGAAAATCTGAGGCGGTGGATGATACGAGAGCGCGCTGCAGGGTGCCAAGGAGATAGGAGTAATCTACAAACACGAATTGGCCATTTGGTGGCGCACGTGTGGAGAGAATGAGAAGGAGAGAGAAAAAGAGAGAGAGAGAGAGAGAGACGTGAAAGAGGAGCCAGGAGAGTGCGTCAACTCCCTTCCTATCTCACATTTTGCGTTTTTTTGGTTCAATTCACCCCGTGGAGAAATAGAGACGAACCGCCGTCGGCTCCCTTGCTTGCTCCTTCGCTTCTCGATATTCCGGGTCACTCGAGTCTTCGGCAGGTAGATCGATATACCTACACGGTAAATTGATACTTTTAGATCCACGGTCTACCAGTCAACGTGTGGTTCATGCCGTATCGCAATGGACTAAAGTGGCAAGAAAGTAGCCAAGTGGAAGATAGAGGGAGAGAGAGACGGAGTAAGAGGGGATAAGGAGCGACGAAGGACAGCGGTAAGCGGCGATGACGGAACCGTGGCGGCGCATAATACCAAACCGAACGAGATACCGCGACTTAATCTAAAATTGAATCTTGAGTAAACAAGAGTTTCACCCGTGGTGATGGTCCATACGGTACGGTGATTGTCATCGTCGTCGTCGTCGTCGTCGTCGTCGTCGTCGAAGACGCCGGCGCCCCTCTCGCGCGTGTCCACGATCCCGCTACTAAATCCGTCCACCGATTTTTATCTCGTTCGCGCGGCTTCGTTCTCCCGCCACGGCATAAAAATCCCATTAGGAAACATATTAATGCCCAACGGCAGATTGCACGTGGATTAGCTTTAACGCCGCATGAAGTGATCGCGATACAAAACATATATACATATATATGCTTTTGTTTTATTTTATTATCTTCTTTTTTGTATCATTCGTGAACGTCAAACGTTCGCGATTTGATGGCTCGTTTGGATATGGCTAATAAAAAAAATCCCGAACCTCTTGTCTATATGTACGCCCTGTTAAAAAAGAGGTCTAAGGCACGACCGTATATCGAGAGCGTGAAAGGTTTTATACAATAATTGGCATTCGGCTCGAGATTTTATTTCACGATCATCAGTTTCTCAATAGTCGTAACGCACCCTCTCCCCCATTCCTCCCTCTCTACCTACCCCATTATACATGGTCCCCCCTATCGATAGCGAAATTGAGTCGTAACCTGTTTCTCTAATGCCAAGCCCCCCTCCCCCTGCCCCTCTGCCGTTATATTGAAAACCCGTTTTCGTCGTCAATCATTGTTAGCTAGCTTTGCAAACTTGAAAATGTTTTTTTAACATACTCGGAAAATACGAATATACTAATTGAATTTTTGTAGAAGTGAGGACTGGTCGAAGAAGGTATCTGTAGATTCTCTGCAATGAAGGCGAAAGGAAACGCGAGCATTTTTTGCCACGCGGCATCAATGATTCACGGAGGAGCGCACACGCGCCCCGGTTCGGTTGAAATTTGCATTCGCAGACAAACGGGAAAACGCGGAATGCTCTTTCGCTCGCGGAACAAGGTGAACCCGACACGACGGTGGTGCCATGCAGTGTCGGACAAGAGAACTAAGCGGCGAAAGAACGACTAAAAGCGCCTTAACTTTTGAGCCTGGCAATTATACCGGTATTTACTGCCACGGCCCGTTCGTGGGACGCCATTGTGTTCTCTCGCCTGCATTTGCATCCCTCATACCGCCTTAACAGTCCTACGTATACGTGAATATACGCGCGCCCCCAAAATATTCCGAGGGCACTACCAGAAGAGCACACACGACTGTCGATTGTTTTAATGGCCGAGTCCGCTCCCGCGGGGCCCTAGCCATAAACTTCATTGTTTAGGCACGCCTTTCTGGCAGCGAAAAACGCCACACTGGGCCATGAGGAGACCCAAAGTCTCTCTCTCTTTCTCTCTCTCTCTCTCTCTCGCTGCGCCCTCGGCGACCACCAACACCACCTGAAACCGCGTCGAGATGGGAACGAGTTAGCCACATCGCGCGAGAGAAAGAGCGAGGGAGAGAGAGAAATAATCCTTTGAAAGTAAGGGTGACGCCATGCACTGTAAGGGATATAACGAGGTGGGCCTCTCTTTTAAGTTCGAATCCAGTTTGGGACCCTTTCATGGCCGTAGACTTTTTTAAGTGACATTTTAGCGGAGATATAACGATGATCTTCAAAACAGTGTTTTTTTCTTCATAAGATAGAAGGCGAACTGCTGAGGTAATGAAAAACTGAAATATTCGATCGTGATTATTATATATTTTCAAATACGACATAAAAATTGGACCACCAACAACGAGGAAAGTAAGAGGCAAGAGAAATTTATGGACAAACAAGGAAAATGGAATGGAAATGGGAATGAAAGGAAACGAAAGCATGGAAAATTCGCGTTTAAAAAATTTCATCCCCGCGGACGTTTCACAGGGCAGACGAGTATCGTCAAGAAATATACATTGGCCCTTTTGCCGTAATTATCCGAAGTTTTTAATCGCACCGTGGCTCACGGTATAATCGAAATGATGTAGCGTGGAGTCCGCGCCATGGGGTGTCGGCAGTCCCCCGTTGCGTCAACCCCGGTCAGTGCCCACCACACGGCGCGTCCGCAGCGCCGACGCAATCGAACGAGAAAACGGCGCATGCGCACACGCTATCTTCGAACGATCACCTGTGACTCACCTGTCGATGAGTCTGCCAAACGCGAAGAATCGCTGGGAACCGGAGCGAATAACTTTGGTACGTACATCGAGGTACCAAAAATTCGAGAACTGTAGAGTCCGGTGAGTTGAGCAAGCCCAAAGTATTCTTTGGTTTCTTTCGCCGATCTTTGGGATAACGTGTCCCGTGTCAAAGTATCCTCGGAAAAAACATAATTATTAGCAACCCGGGAGCGCGACAAGGGTGCAAGCCGATGTAAAAAAAGTTACCACACGGATGGGATCGCGCATAAAATATTCCATGAGAGATGGGAGAGCCGAGAGTCGAATTTCTCGAATGTATTAACGCCGGTGTTCTTTTATTCATGTGCTCCTGATGGAGTCAGCATGAAGGATAAACTGGAAGAGAAAGATGAAAGATGCGAGAGACAGAGACAGAGGCAGAGACAGAGAGAGCAGATTATGCATAGAAAGATCGAGAGAGAACGGACCAGAGCGACGAATCCTTTGCGTGTCGAGAGGAAATATCCCACACATCGATGCATCCCCTCATTATCGCATAGTCCTCTTGATGAGGCATTCGGCGCGCGTGGACCCGGCCAACGACGAACGGATATCTCAGGTCTCGTTTGATGCATTGTCCCTGGGAATTAGGAGCCTCGTCTCGGTCTATCGCGTGTGTTCGCCTCGTTGTCCTTGTATTACAAACTACCCCGTGATCCCCCCCCCCACTCCCACCTGCGCCCACTCAGTCGGCTCATATTATTTCTCCACGGATCGCCGATCTTCGGCCATATCTTTTCTCTGGCTCCGGCTGAACTTGGCAGTTCATCACTTTAATCGATTTTACGAACCCCACTCGGCCGGTGAAGCCTCGCAAGAAAACGACGCGAAACGCTGGACCCCGAGACCGGGAAAGATCGCGAGAGATCGGACTCTGATGTATGGGCGAATTATCAATGCGGACCAGCCGGATTAATATAGTTAATTAGCCTCTGCTCGCTACGGCAATACTGCGGTTATGAATTGACCTGGAACGAGAACGATTTATACCGGGTGTCGTTTCAAGGGGGTATTAAAATCGTTCGGATCAGACTTTGGGTAATCACTCAACAATTACGATTTGATTTCGTATTTAACATTCTTTTTTTTTCATTTCGAATATTCACGCTCGTAAAAGGTACATAAAGTTCGGATCAGAGCGAAAACGTGCTGCTTTAATTCGCATTTTTTACAACCTCCCCTACTTTGCATTAATGGGGTCTGGATTATTTGTAAACCGGTGAACATAAAATTTTATAGTTGTGCGACAGAACAGATGTGCGTAAAAATTAGTAATACGGGGATGTTGCGTTAGGGGTGGGCCAGAAAGACCACCCCTATTGGTTCATCTCCGGAAATTCGATGGTCAGTGTGGTCCCCGAATTACAATAGAGATGATGAGAAGCGAGAGATCTCTCACCGTGCGAGAGCGAGCAGAGTGAAAAAGCGAATTGAAATTTTCTCATTTAATCGCATTGTTCCTTGGCACGCGTAAGACAAAGGTTCGCAACAGTCGAAAAAAAATGTTCACGCATCCCCACGATACTCCGGTGTACGATTTCTCCGCTAAAATCGAAGCGTAAAAATAAGACAATAGGCGGAAAAAATCTTAACACGGCTTTTGACACGGACGAGGGTAAATTTTTATTAGGGACCTTGTTCTTTTTCCATCTTCTTCTTCTTCGACATCTGCCGGCTGGGAGTGGAACATGCCGATGATCGCAAAAATTAAGGCGATGATTCGTGAAACTAATCGACCGAAGAACGAAGGGAGGTCGTTCCATGGACTTGTCGCTACAACATGGGCGCTTTTGTGTAAGAAAAGCCGACAAACCACGCGCCACGAAGGCCCTATGAGATAAAACAATGCTTACGCACAAAAGAGATCGAGAGAGCAAGCAAGTACAAAAGTTTTCTTCGTTCTAAGACAATACGCAAGGTGGCTGCGGAACGAAACTTGTCTGCTGGGGATATTTTGTCTCGTCTCTCTCTCTCTCTCTCTCTCTCTCTCTCCCTCACTCCCTCTCTCTGACTTCTTCTCGCGGGCTCGCTCTTAGAACTCGTGTGATGAATGAGACTCGGCACATCAGCAACACGAATAATGTTGCCGAGTATACATACATATTAATTTGTTTTTTTCTTTATGTTTCGTTTTTTCATTCGTGAGGTTCGTCTTTCGGTAAAAAAAAAAGAAATGTTTTTTTCGAGAAATCATGCGAGAGCTGTGCCGGTCAAATGGGCGTTCCCCAGCTCATAAAAGACGGGATGGATCCGAACACGCGAGACGTTTTCGATTATGTAAAAAAATCGATCTGTCTTTCTCATTTAGTACGGAAAGGCCGACCGACTTGTGCCTAGGAATCTCGAGAAGTGAGAAGAAACGAGTTAACGAATATATGCCCGAGCATTTATTTTTCTCGCTGCTGTACACGGGACGTTCGCCGTAAAATCGATCGTTTGTCTCAAAACCTTCACAAATATTTCCCATAATTTAATACATGAAAACATTCTCTGTAAAACTTTTGAATTTTGTTCCCTCCTGCGTTTCCTAGTTAAATTTCCCTTTTTTTCATAAAAAATGCAATGAAAAAAATGACAAATTTTATGGTAAATCTCTCGTTACACTCGTTTCTTTGTGCGTTTGTGTATTTTCATTTGTAAATATAAACAGTTTCATTCGATATCAAGAATCGAGGTCATAAATATTCCAGTTTCGAAAGGGTTCGAAAGGGCTCGAGGGTTCACATTTCCGGAGGCAAATTACATACACTATATGCGACATGATAAGAAAAAATCATAAGCCAATGGTATCAGCCTGATAATGAGAGTTTCGATCTTCGTCAGTGTGTCCAAGGCGTCTCTCCTTCAAGAAAAACAAGGTACACGCGTGCGCGCGAGTCTTCCATTAAAAGTTGCAAACGGTCCGAGCCTAATGAGATACGGAGACGTTAACGGTGGCTTTAATTGGGTTGTTAATTTTCGACGATGATGATTCAGTCATAGCTTAAAAATGCAAAAGGGTTATACGACGAGAAAGCGGGCTGCGCGAGACTTCGAAGAATTAACTCCGCTATTTCGAGGGTCCCAAACGTTATTTCCCCGGCTTCTTTACAACGTGCATAAAGCACGTCCGCCTACCGCATTAGTAACGAGATACATCTTATCCTGCACACTTCCGATGTTGGTTTATTTTTATTTTTTATTAAAAAAGAAAAGCAAAATACCGAAGCGTCCGCTTATTCGTGAGGACCGAGTGATATCTCCAATAGCCGCTGGTCGATTTTAATGAAATCCCAGGGATGATTGTGGCAAGTGATTCGGCGAAGAAGCGAGAGGGCAAAAAAAAACATCCACCACCTCTGAATTGAATTCGACAGCGTCACGTAGACCTCGAAACGAGATTCTCGAAACTATAGCAGGCAGTGGTGCACGTGCGAATGTTCCGAGTATAAAATTACGATTCAACCAGCGCGAATGTCTTTTTTTCATTCTCTCCATGGACCAGTTTCTATGCTCGGCGAAAGATTCTACGATGCTCTTGGCGCGAAGAACGTTGAAAAATAAGAGATTCAGAAACGCGTTTCCTTCCATTCTTTATCGTGAGAAAACAACGAATCGTAAAATTCACTCGGGCACCCTCAACGGTCTATATATCTATAGCTTGTATAGGTATATAAGTGTCGATATATATATATCTTTTTTAACCCCCCCCCCCTTTATTCGATCCACGAGCCCGAAAATTACTGAAAAGATCCGAAAATATACTGATATACCTTTTTAATATTTCATAGGTATTATTTCTTACGCCGAGCAATCGTCGGGATGACCGTAGTATCGGTTATCGTGTGATAAACGACAATTTAGTTAAGAAAATTTAGTAAAGAATGGAATAATTGCCTTTGTCGAAGACCGACTTGGAATTTATCACGCAAACCTCCGTCGTAAACCAAGGGCTTTCATTCGGATGCAAAGATTATTCGGATGGTTCCCGAGAGGAGAGCTGATAAAATTCGATAGATTATTTTAATCGGATCCTCGGACTGTCGAAGGGGCGACAAAACGTTCCTTTGTCCGGGGCGTTGCGCCAAAGAGGGCGCGACCGCCCGGCCAATTTTTTCACATTTCGTTTGTTTCTTTATTGTTATATATATATATATATATAAAGAGAGAGAAATATATGTATATATATATATTTGTCTCTCCGCAATACGAAAGAGAGTGAAAAGCGTGGTGCGTTTCTCTCGCCTTCGGCTGCCGTTGTCCCCTTTCTTGTAAATTTATTTTTATTATTCGCACGCGGTGACTCCCACCCCTTTGAAGGCGCACACGCCTTTCTTTCCCATCGTGCCAGTCCTCTGTCGTCGTTGTGTGCTCCTTTTCGACCGCAGTCAACGACGTTTGTCCCGCGAGCCCGCGCGAGATTCCGCGACGGTGATCGCATCACTGAGTTTTTACGCACGAAGGCGCGTATCAAAAGCGACCCAGAGGCATCCCCGATTCCACGAGAAAACGGTTTCTTCATCGCCGCTCACCAAAAGGAGATTTGCATTTTTTTCGCTTACACCGTGGACGAGCAACAGCGAGAACTCTTCGCGGCATGTAAAATCCGCTTTCGCGCGAGAATCGAGGCCCCGCGAACGCCACACTGTTGAAAATAGGCGCAACATCGTCTTTCCGGGCTTTGAATCTTTGCGACCGCAAACTAACGTTAAGCCGGCGACGATATAACAAAAACTTGGGGCGTTATCGAATTACTAGAAACATACCGAGACTTATAGGTTTCAAATTTATAAAAAAACGATCTTCTTCTCATAGATTAATAATTTTTATATATTGTTTACATCGAAAAATCCACAAAATTCAATAATTGCATAAAATTGAATTTTTATAAATTATTTATTCATGAAAAATCCGAAAAAAATGCAAATTTCACGCAAGTCGACCGACGAAATTTCAAGGACGTTTGACTGAACATTTAAAAAAATTGTGATTTATCGTGTGAAAAATCAACGAATCAAGAGATTCCGAGTTAAGAAAGTCGACCTCAGCTTCCCGATTACAGTAGTCGAGCGTTATCCCGGGGGGGCTTGCCTTCGAGCCACGATCTGTACCATTAGCCTCGAGCCTTCGATAATTGTCCGGAGAAATTCCTGTGCGAAGGCGCGCGCGCTGTCGGTATACGTATATGCCGTTGTTCGAAAATTGCTGCGCGTAGTCGGTGGTTGTGTTATGGTAGGATATATCTAAATTCCTATACATAGCACGATGAACACGCTTGCTCGCCGATCGTTCCACAAAATTTAACTCTAAGTATTTCATAATTAATACGTTAAGGCCGCCCAGTGTGGGAACCGGAGGTTGCGGTCGCGATGAGAGTTTTGCAAGACCTCCTCTGACCGCTTAGCCCGATGCACCGTGAATCTCTCTCTCTCTCTCTCTCTCTCTCTCTCCTTCTCTTTCTTTTTCTCTCGTCGAGGATCTCTCTGCTCGAGCAAACAGCAAAGCAAATGCCCTCTGTGCGAGTTCGACGCGATCGTAAAACCGTCGGTGGTCCAGTCTTAAATCCATCCGTTCGATATTACGAGAGAGAGTCGATTCCCGTTTACGAGCAATATTGGTCGGAGCTAAGTTATGGAGTTGTAAAAAAAATTGATAAAAATATTGACCATAGCGCTTTTTGACCGAAAAAAATCCATAAAATCATTATCGCGTGAGAAGGAAAACATATTATCGACGGTTATTTTCTTCACGTTTGACGTAAATTACTTCAAAATTAATGAAATTTTCACCTCGCCTTTAAATGCATTAAAGTTATATAAAAAATACTGGCAGAAAGATATTCCGGATATTTCCAATCGATGTATAATTATAATTGATTTTATATTATTCCGCGCTCCTCGAATAAAAAGTGCATCCATTCGCACGATCGTTCAGTAGCGTCCTAAATGCTGCAAGATCCGACCAAAGTCGAAAAAAGGAGTTGTAGAAAATCTCGCAGAGAGAGAGTGAGAGAGAGAATGCTGGGAGTCGCCCGAGGGCGATTGGGCAGTATAGAGAAAGAGCTATAATAAGCAGCGAACGAACGGAGAGTCGATCCAGGATGCTGTTCCTCGTACTCGTCTCTCGTGATCGCGCACACGTACCCTAATACGAGAGCTACCGTTGGCTTTCCTCCTCGCTCTATCCTAGCCGAGAGAACTTGCCCAGACTCGAAATTGTACCGAAATCAGCGTGGCCCCGGTTCGACCCATACGTGGCCCTCACCGATAATAACAGCTCGAAAATTCCCCATGCTGCTACTGCAAAAAAAAGCGGGGCAACGTTGAAGAAGAGAGCGCTGAGAACATCGGAATCGTGGTGTATATACGAAAGCGAGGATCGTAATGTCATGTCTATTCACATTAAAAGATGAACCTCGAGTAAAAAAATGGACGAAGCAATGAAGCACACACGTGATGCATACAACAACAAAAACGTATATTCTTCGGCTCGTCGACTCGCAATCGAAAAACTCCAGTCTACGCTAGTAATGACAATAATTATCCAGAAGTGAAAATGATCTCTCCGAGAATTCCGGTCGCATGACGGGGGATTTCTTCATTCCGAAGATGTGATTTAGGCAGGATGAGGAAATTAACGTGATGAATGATTACAACACGAGCCTTTGACGCGAGTATTTTTTTAACGTCCTATCGAAAAAAAAAGATTAATACGAACGTTCGTACGTACTGCCGTCAGATTCGGGCTGGTTCGTGATCGATCTCGCTTAATAGCTCGGCCTTAACGAATACCGCTCGTACGATAAAGATATATGTTTCTTGTGAGAGTGGTGGTGGTTGGAATAGGACATAAAGCTACTATGTTAGACACGAGAGATTGCAATTAATGTTTTCTACGTTTAACTTGGAAGGCTGGGAGGTCCGAGGGAGTTTAGTTTTGCACGCCGAGTATTTTAGATGGCTGGCTACGAGGTGTTGCGACATTAAATAATCGCTGGCGATAAATATGCCACTTACCACATGCTTCATGTAAAATGAGCGCTAGAAGTTTGAATGTCTGAGATTATGGCCAACTTGAGAGTCACGTGAGCCTATAGGTATATCTATATCGTATAGGTGTGTATAAGGAGCTACCTATAAGTGAGTTGCGCAACCTAAATTCTTCGGGCAGAGTATAAGCCCACTGTATATCGTGACTCTTATCTTGAATCAATAGCTTCCTTATTGACGAGAAAGAGGCAGACGAGGTGTACACAGTACATGTATATATGTATCACCTATCTGGTGGGCAGGTCTCGTGGTGTAGTTCGATAAAAATACAAATACCGAAGATAGCTACCACGGGGGCGGTCTATATGCAATCAGGAGCGTGGGCGACATTCTCTCCTCGATCTTGAGGTTCGATCTCTCTGTGTGCGACGCGCCATGTTTTTCAGCTCATCCCGACCGATCGCTCTTTCGAGATTTCGATTATTATTTATGTACCGATACATCGCACGAAACATTTTTCAGTATAACGATCGATCACGAAGCATTGGACAAAAGATGAAAAATCTTCATCGCGTGACCTCCAGTTTTTCAATTTTTACAAACATGATTTTAGAATTTTTTTCTGTTCTCATATTTCTCAAAGGATTTTTCGAACGATATTGGAATAAAATACATTCCTGTGGGGAATTGGATTTTTTTTTAACAAGTTATTACTCGCCGCTTGGCTAAACGGAAAATCGATTGTTCTTTGTATCTGAGTATCTGAGTATCTTGAGTATCTTTGTCAATTTTTGAAAATCATGACGATAAATGCATTCTAAATTTCCTTGACAAAATCGTTTCGATATCATTTCCAATAAAATTGAGAAATTTATTGTGAAACTATAACGCGGATAGACGTTTGGTTAAATTTGTTTTTTTTTCGCGACGTTGTTACCAAGTTGCCGATTCGGACCGTTAACATTCGGGTTAATTGACCACCACGTGGCCATATAGCCGTTTCGCTGGCTCTGCTGCGCCCAACATGTATATGCGTTCCATCATCACAGTCCGTTGCAGTTCTTCGGGTGTTGCACATACGTTCATCGTGGCGCTCTCGACGTGGTGCTCGGACATTGAGGAACTCCAAGAAGCAAGAGCCAGAGAACCACCGGGCAATTACTCGGCGCAGATCGCGTTCCGGTTAGTGTCACGGTGACGCTTCGGATATGCCCTCCAAACGTCCGATGTGCGTTCGGCTCGCTCATTAACCCTCTCGGCTTGTGTGCGATATACTCACGGGCTCGATTCTCTCTCTCCGCTCTAAAATCAGAAAAACCAACTTCGAATCATGAATAAAAGACGTTCTTCCTTTATACCCGCTCCTTTTTATAATCTCGATGTTTCGTGCTTTTTTTCAATCGATTCTCGTTGACGTTCACATGCACAGCCGGTGGGAATATTTATTTTCTCATCGATCACGAATTTACTCAGGAAACAATTTTTTTTTTCGTCAATAACTTTTGTTTGCCCTTGGCTCATTTTTTTGTGATCTCGGAACAAGTCGAAAATGTACCCCTGGAGTACTCTCCAATCAAGAACAGAGAGGCTTGACCGTCGACGAGCCCACGAGCAAAATACGCGCAATAATGATCGATGATTCGGTTCGACAGATCGTGCACGGGGTGCGCCCTCGAGCTCTCTGTCTCTGTTGTAACGCGTGTGCTCGGTGTCATAGTGCCTGAGTAGGTACGCATTGACGATATTCACCCGAGGGAAGTTCTCCTTCCGGGCTACAACCGGATACGCTCGGCCAGTTGGCCTAATAGTCGACAGAATGAGCGCGTGAGTGAAGAAAAAAATTGAACGAACGCGGAAGAGGGTGAGGCACAACGAAAAACACTCGACGTCCCATCCTACGAAAAAATAATGAAGGCGTCATTATGGTCACCGTCGAATCTTCCAACAATTAAGGCAGGAATAATCGTCAAATGTTTCAAAATACACAGTTATCCGTCAGTTTTAGGTTGGCCAAAAAGTCATTGCGTTTTTTCCCTATAGATAGATACATGTTTCGCTGCATTAAAAGCGCAATTACTTTTTGGCCAAAACGTCATCACGCGTTTCTTCCCACAAAAATAACATTTTGATTATTCTAATAAATTAACCACTATACCCAAACAAATATCCAGTCATCTGCCCATAAAACCTTAAAGATTAAAGCAAAATAAAATTGTAAATTGTTGAAAAATCGATGTAATCTCGACCAATCAACTTTATCAATAATTACGTATAATTTAGCTCGTCCTTCAGGACCGCCTACGGGATTTCATACGCGCGACAGAGAGGATTCACACCGCTCGACTCCGCTGATAGATACGAACGCCAGAAACGGCCCGCAACGACGCACTTCCGTCCGTCAAAACGAAGGCTCCTCTCCGCGCTCAACAGTTTCACACAAACACGTCGCCCTCGAGAGCCCACACGAGACACACGTACGTGTACCCTCTTACATTCGTACAGGAGTATTTCGTTCTGCACGCAGCGGCGTATCAGTAGTCGGCTCGTATATGCTCGTAGGTGTGTATATACATACGTATGCAAATACGATAGACGCGAGAGATGGTCGCGATGACTGCGTCATGGACGGTTCCGGCTAGTGGTGCGCAGTTCCCTTTCGGTCTCGTCTACATTTTTTTCCTTCGTTCTTTTTTTTTAACTTCTCGCCGGCTCTCTCACTCGCACCTCCTTGCTTGCGGCTCACGGTGAGACGCACGTTCGTACGTATACCTTACGTGCGGTATCGGGTAATACGGCGGTGGTCGTTGGGCCGCGCGTGATGCACGTGTATTCTCGACAACTATATATCTATATATATGTAGGTATATATATGTAGGTATATATGTATATATATATACATAGAAACAGGGCACAAAGCGTGCCACGTTCCGGCGGGCGTGCTTCCTCCGGGTGTCCGCTCCAGTGGGCCAAACCAAGCGGCCAGCCCCGAGACCATCTCGAGCGCGGCGCGTCCACCACGCCGATCCGCGCAAACGCCGAGACTCTTCTTCTTCTTCTTCTTCTTCTTCTTCTTCTTCTCGGGAGAGAGAATAAGAGAGAGGCCATTGAGATTGCGCGCTCGCCGCGTCGATTCGCTTCAGTCGCACTCTCGTGTGTGACGCGCGAAGAAAAAACGTAATATCATCTAGGTTACTTTTGACAATGAAGAATAAGCCGAAAAGAAAATGTAACTATTTCAGTTTTTCGCTGGATTATCTTTCTCGACCTCGTGTGAATTATTCGTGTCAGTTTCACGGAAAATACATTTTCTTTGACCGTACGTAATGTAACTAGGTGCACATCTTAATTCTGTCATTGAAAGAATGACAGCATTTGCAGAAACGTTTGTCAAATCATGAAAATAATAAAATAATAAAATCAATATTCCCGGAGGTCCGGAAGAAAATGCATATGGAAGATTTCCACGCAATGTGCTCCCTCCGAGAATGGGCACGTGCGGAATGATCTCTCGAGGTCGATGTCATTGTGGTAATGACAGCGATATTCGTAAGAATATCGGACAATATTTTGTCTGGCGAGGCTGTGTACGAGGAATATGTACATGTAGGTTGAACCGAATGATTACAGTGATTGAGTACGCATGTCGTGTTATGACATATATATGTATATATATAAAGATAGACAGAGAGAGAGAGAGAGAGCGAGAGAGGGAAAATGAAGGAGAGAGAAATAAATTCGAAGCGTATCAGACGTAAAGAGAACGAGACGCATTCGTCGCAACTCGTGCCTTGAATTGCCAATCTCTGTAAACGTTTTTTCCAACTCCGATATACGAGCGTATACGGATAAATATAGTACGCGGAGACCGAGCATCGTGCTCGGGACTTACTCGTCCTGGGTCACGTGTCCTGACCCCCGACGAACGGATAGCTTCGATGCCCCCTGCGCACAACTGATAACAGAAAGTCGAAGAGCGAGGAGGCCCCCGTTTGAACGCAAGATTTTTCTTTTTTTTTCTTCCTCTTTTTCTTCTTTACGAAACTCAAAGAGAACGAATGTTTAAGAAGCAGCACGCCGCTTGGATCAACCAAAGAGTGAGAGAATGAGAGAGAGAGAGAGAGAGAGGGAAGGAGATAGGTCGAGAGGTCTCTCCGAGATATCACAAACGCGAGGCACCCACGCAAGTAACATTTTTACGTGTTCTCTTCAACGGTCAACTTCGAGTCTTACTCTTGGTCTTCGTTTTCTTCTCTTTTTAGTCGTATAATCGCTTATTCCTTTTGCTCGCAGTTACTTTGAAACGACGTTTCAACTGTTAAATGTGCAATTAGGTTCTCGATAGCTGTCGATGGAAATATATATTTGCCGTGAAGTTGCAATGACATTATTGAGAAATTGAAATTGGAGGATTATTGAAGGGTGACGAGCTGAATGAAAATAAAGTGGCAATTTTTATTCTGCAAACTCTTTCAATGAGGATTCGAAGAAAGATTTCTAATAGTTGGACTCACGTTTCGGTTTATTAGAAACGCGATTACTTTTTGTCTAATCCGATATTAATCGAGCATGAAGAAATATAATTTAATCCAATTTTTAATCCAATCATGTTAAATAAAAATGTGATCTTTTAACAGAGTTTTCTTCATTTTCATAGGATCTTGAGCAAAAGAAATTCGTTTTTGTATTGACGATGAAATCCAAATTTCATTAACAAAAATTCAATTCTAACTTTTCTCACTAATACCAAATATGAACGATAAAAAATGTTCACCCAACTCTTAGATTATTTCAAAAATATTCGTTCGTTTATTTTATTATATTCGTTTAAAACTTAACGCTTTCAAGAACCGTAGAAAATAAAAATCTATCGTATCATCGATCGACGTGTATTCTACGAGTCGAAAAAAAAATCGTCTCGTCTTTCCTCCACGCGTCTAATCTAATCACTCGTTGACACGTATCTGGTACGTAGCGTACAATATACGTCTCGGAAAAATATTCTTTTTCGAAGATAACCCCAAAGCTCTTCACGAGCATAAATCTTAACTCGAGTTCCCAAGTTTTTAACCATCGCCTCGATATCGTATTCCCACGTATCTTTGCTCGGAACGCAATCGAATAAAATCGAATAAAAAACTCATCGAGCGGCTGGAACGTCGATATTATTCTCAATAATATCGTTACGTCGGTCCAGAACTCACCGACAATTATTTTTTACCGAGCAGGTTTGCCTTAACAAAAAAAAAAGAAAATCGGACAAAGAAAAGAGATTATCAGCGGGTACGCAATTGCCCCTGGTAAGTCGCGAGCGATCCCGCCCAATCGCACGGAATTATCGTCGCCCCACACGTAGCGACGTAAGCGATTTATCTTCAGGACACGTAAACACTTATTGAGCTTGCATGCTCGGTCGCTCGGTATCGGCGGCGTTTGCGCGAGCGCGCGTGCTCGCAAACATTCGAGAGAACTCGACGATCGAGAACCGGCCCGGACCCCTCCTTCTCTTCTCACCGGGCTCGTTCTCTCTCTCTCTCTCTCTCTCTCTCTCTCTCTCTCGTTCGATCTACCGCGCGAACCGCGAAGTAGATTATGGAGAGCGCGTGCTCGTAAGTCGCGGATAAAGAGAGTGCGTGACACGTCTCCACGCGCCTTTCGCAGTCAGTCACTCTCATTATACCGACAACTCCACGAGTCATCGTATCTCTGACCCGATATGTCTCATCAAATTTTCCGCAGAATCGAGATAGAGATATCGTAAAAGGCATAACAATTTTTTTAATTATTATTGATAATATCGTTCGGGCTCGTGCCGCTTGGAAGAAAGTATCGCGAGACCGCTATCGTTTCGTAGATATCCCGTTCGATAAGACTTCAGTTGCATTATTTCCGTGTTATACGAAATAAAATGCATTCGATGTGACTAAGAGACTTAAAGTCTTTCAGAGAAGTGCAAAAATGATTTAGACCTGATTCCACAAATCGATTAGATTTCTTGATGATTCGTCGATTGATTTCAAACCCCCGATCGTTTTATGATTAATCCTTGGAAATTGGAGTCGAGTAAACGTTCGACCGGAAGGGAAGTTCGCAGGGCAAGGTTTAAATAATGCAGTGAACTCCTCGTTCCAGCGTCGAGGAAGTGTTTATCCGTTGGACGGGTGAGTTCTCGTATACCTGTAAAGTTGTGCCGCTTAGTACGAGTGCGGCGCTTCGTCCACTCGGAAGTCGTGACGAGCAATGCGTGACGACGACGAACGAACGGGGATTCACCCTATTGCGCCCTTGGTAACCTCGAAAATTCATCGGTCCGAGGTTTCCGGTGAGGAATAAACTAGCAATCGCGATAAAACGGAACGCCACGATGACGAGCTTGCTCGTGAAAGAAGTTAAAAGGAGGTGACCCATCGAAAAATCTTCATCGAAGCGTAAATTGCAGTTTTGAAAATAGCCGTCACGCCGACAACTGTTTACATTGATCAGAGTTGCGCATTGATTTCTTCAAGAGGAAACTCCATTTTCGTTACTAAAATCGCAAAATTCTTCAACGTTCCGTCGAAACATTAGACTGGTCATATCGATGCCATTCGTCATTTGATAAGTCAATAATCTAATTTTCCAGGCAATCCCCGAGTTCGTTCTACCCCGATGCGTTTCAGACCGCGACAGACATCCGCTTTTGATTTCCGTATCAGCGACAACAGGTGGCCGTCAAAAGTCCCCCTCTCTTGACTCTCGGACACCGGCTACTTCCGTTCGTTCGTGTGTAACACCCCTCACCTTCGTTGACGGTTGCCCACGTGAGATTTACATTCCAGGATATCCCGCGCACTTGTTGTCGAAGCTCGTCATCGAAGCGTGGATGAGCACGTGTAAACTCGGAACGATTTTTCTTATTTGCGAAAGCAATCGGAATTTAATTCCAAGATAATAAAACGGTGGATATTATTTATCATTTACCGAATGAATTATTGATGAAATCGATCGTTTTATTTAATCGCCGTTCAAATTATTGTTGGTTCCTTTTTCATCGAACCAGCGAGACGTGTATGACAAGAAAAAAGAAACGGAACGCGAGATGATGAACCGGCAAAGTTATGGGCATGATGGCCCAACCCTTTGACCCGACACACTCGAAGAGATGAAAAGCGTACGCCGCGATGCTCGACTGGAACAATGGAGAGGGGAGAGGCACGTCGTTATTATTTAGCGATCGCTAATGATAATTGTATGGAAATGTAAAACGTATAGTCTGGGTCGCGCACCCGGTATCTCTTCTCTCGATGTCTCACAGTCACGCCGAGAGACTGCATCGGGCACCCTGATTTCAATACCGGTTACCGTCACGTGACTCTCGCACTCTCACTATTTAATTCCTCTATGAAAGTACGTCTCGTCTATTTTTCTCTCGTTCTTCCTTATTGCCATAGGAAATCTTCGATTGACTCGTATAATTTCCGATCAGACGTCAAGACAAGACAACCCTCATGGTGCGAGGCATACCACCAGATGGGAATCGCATCAGGTGGCAGGCCGTAATTTTTTTCTCTCGGTTCTATAAATTGTCCGCCAGCTCACGAATAATCGTCGTCTTGTAATTCTGGAATGCTTCTGCAACGAGCAAAAACGAAACAGATCGAGCGTGTTCTGGGCTCGCAGCAGGATTTCTCGTGTTTTAAAATTGGAATTGGTGAAAGATACAAGAAAAGATAACCGAATTACAATCGGGAAGAGAGAGAGAAAGAAAAAAGAATACGCGTGGAAAATAAACCAAGGCAAGAATTCTCGAAGACGATATGGTATAATATAAATAAAAATAAACAATCGGATGGAGAAGGTGGTATACGCGCGCATACAGGCGCAGAGGGTGGCTAACAGTCGGGTGCGTTACGACCACTATCCTACATATACACACACACATATAAATATATATATATATATTCCTCAAGTTGCATTCACACGAGGCATTTAACTGCCCCGCAATTTAATTACCCGCGGCGGTTATCGCGAAATCGTACCTTTCCTTCTTATTTATGAACACTTTAACCGATGGAGCCCGAGCAGCTTCTTCCAGCGGCGAAATTTATGCGCGGCCTTGCGGCTAATTAATATTTGTCGCCATTACGCCCGGACGAGAAGCGGTTGTAATCCTCCTTCTCGTTCGCTGCTTGCTGATGCTGGTGGCATGGTCATCGCCTCTGGTTATAGATATACCGCGATACGTGTGCCTACCTATATGTTAACGTATATATAGATATCGCACCTGATCGGCGAGAAACAGAGCCGACGTCACCACGATTCGATGGGTCTCGAGTTTCAAGAGCCGATCTTGCATCTAGGGGGTAGTTCTTGTACGAATATTTGTTTCTCTTTCTTTTTTCGTGGATTTCTGATAGTTTCTTATGGTCGGCCGAATATCGCGCGAGTGTTGGGACCTGGATGAAACCAAGGGATGCCCCCAGCCAATAACGATCCCTGGATGATTATCCTTCATTAAATATGAATTCGAAGAAGACAGGGTGAGGCTGCTGTTGCTGCTGCTTGCGTAATTGTGGGAATACGAATCCTCATGATTTTTCATGGCGAGAAGGCTGGTTTCTTCTTCTTGTTCTTCTCCGTCTCGGTGTTCTTCATCGAGAGAGACTCGAAGAAGCTCTCGCTTTCTCGCTCTCTCGCGGGTTGCGTGCACCCACGCCGAGGCTGATGGTAGAGAGACGTGCATCGTGCCAAGCCCCGGGCTTCTCTTCCGTGAGCCTTCCTGTTGGATTTCTCGATGCGTTGCCGCGTGTGAGAGAAACCGAAGAAGGAAGAGAATCTCTTCTCGTTCCATGTGTATAAGAAGGAGAGAGGGAGCTTCCTTCGCACACCCCAGGACGCGCATTATCCTATTTACATCGATAGCCCTTCGTGAGACGCAGCGAGAATCCGCGATCCACGGCAAAGGGAAAAAGGTTCGAGATCGCGTGCCTTTCATGGGAAACGACGGAGGGAGGATTTGCGCGGAGGAATATATCATCGATGTCGACGAAGAATGTCTGAAAATCATTCGCCTCGAGTGAAGCACGATTTTAATTCGCTCATTTATCAAAATTCATGTTCGCGTGTGGACCGACGCGATCTCGAAATCATAAAATGTCAAATATTTTCACTATTTTCGTGGAATAAAACAACGTGAATTCGCGAATTAATTGAATTGAACAATAAATTCCAAAATTCAAGCAAAAAAAAATGGCGAATCTCAAAGTGAAATTACCATAATACACGGATTAATTAAAATATATTTGTTCAACCATCCAATTTTAAAGAAATGCAATTAAAAATATTTACATTGAAAAATTGTCACCAAACAAAGTTAACAATTTTTGCAAAAAACTCTGCAAATCGAGAAATAGGACTCTGCTTCCTCATTATTCCCGCCCGTTCAAAAAATATTCTCCATGAAAATGTAGAAAGACTTCCTTATCGTCGATTCACCGCGAGTTGCATCGAATCGAAAGCCCACCGAGAGCATCGACGCGATAAGTAATACCGTCGTTATTTTCGATCTCCTTCCACCACTGTCTGATGTGTACTTTCGTCGTTTTTATCATCTGGTCTCCCCATTCCCCTCTCTCTTCTCTTGCTGTTATCCCGGGTGTATCATTATCGCGACAGGTTGTTTGTCCTGCGTCCAGGGTTGGTGTGGCACAGGGGGAGAAAACGAAGCCACAGGACTAAGCGAGAGATGAGAGAAAATAAGAGAGAGTGTGAGAGAGAGAGAGAGAGAGAGAGACAGGGAGTGAGATAGAGAAGAGAGATGGGTAAAGGTATACCCTCTGTGAGCCAAATGTATGCCACGAGTCAACACGTGCTGTGCGTATGGTTCTTCGAGAATGTTTGACTTTCCCAGACGTACGTGCCCGCGGAACGCTTCGGACACGATGCCTCGTATATTTCGTATATAACTGTATACATTGCTCCTATACATATATATATGTATATATCTACCTGCCCGTAGTGTCCTACCCGGGTGAGACGTGAGCGTTTCTAAGATTCCTCAGATGTTGTCACAGGCGGGTTAGATGCGAAGTGTATGGAGTTCAACCCTAGATAACGGCGTCCCCTCCTTCGAGATTAGAGCGAGGTGATCATGGGCTCTCGCAGGGAGACCTCTTTTTCTCCCAGTGGAATACCAAACTGCACTTGGAATGAAAAGGCATTATAGTACAAAAAAAAGAATAATGTTTACCGTACGTTTCATTGTTTATTTTATTTATTTCGTCGAGCATAATGTGATCCTTTTACCCCAAGGGACACGAATATCTGCTGACGACAGCCTCGCTAGCCGGCTGCTATACGCCGACAATCTTCGTCGTTTTTTATGTTTTTCTTTTTCTTTCCTTTACCTGGGATGCTGCGCCGGCTTTCGAATTTTTGCACCATCGGCTCGCAACGCGCGTGTACTCTTCTGAACAATACCGAAGAATAGCCGCGCGAGCAGCTCGCTTATACCGTGGAAGATAAGAGCATTCTCAAGACCGTCCGTGGCACCGCAAAATTCCATACGCTTGAGAGTGCTACACTGTGTGCGCGCGCGACCTGTCCGCGGCATCCCAGCACGGTCAAAAGCGTTATCTTCGCTGCTACGTTCGGCACTTTGGACGCTTCTCTCGCTTTCGCGTACCCACGAAAATATCTTCGAGGGAGAGAAGCTACGTCCAGAGGGACCGAGGGTTGCGCTTCGTCGCTGCTTTTGCCTCGTGGAAATTCCTTGAACGAGTCACGTGCAAGAAACTGCGAAGATTTTTAAGAAAAATGTACATTAGAACGGTCTTCGATGGGAGAAAGGATTCCAGAGACTGTTTTAATAATGGAGTACTTGGGTAACTTTTTCAAGTAAATATTACAATCCTCAGTTTCGTTACCAATTTCATTGTTTCGTCTCTCGATATTTTATCACAAAACTGACGCAACTTTCATGTTTCTTGAGTCTTGAGGGTCATATGGGAATTTAATGGAAAGTAAATATGCAAATTTGTATTTAAAAAATATTATATCATACAATCATGTGATATTACACTTCTCGCAATTTCGTGAAGAGGAATTGTTGGTATTGGCGATAAATATCAGGAAAAAAATTTTCTCAACTTGCAATCAAATTCATCAATCTTTGCAAACTGATCAAAAAGTAATCACGTTTTTTCTTGAGATCGACGCAAGTGTCCATCTATTAGAAGTGCTGTTATTTTAAATCAAAAGTGACCTAACCAAACTCACTGACTACAATATTCAATATAAAAAATGAAAATAAATCTACGATCGAACTTTTTTTAAACTAAAATTAATAAAAACTATATGACGAAGACAGTATAATAAACAAAAACACTTTACCGTCGAATCAGTAGTTTTATGTCAGACTCACTTTCGACGAGCGAGTTAATAACGATCTTTCCTAAAAGCTAAAATTTCGTATTCGTCAAACGTATATTCGTATACCCGGCCTACGTTACCCTCGTTCAAACTCACGGTATACACTCGGCATAGCCAGGAGGGTCTCGGCTACATACATGAAATTAAAAAAAAAGATGAAAAATGGTTATTTGTCGAGAAGAATCCACGAAAGCCTTGGTAGAAGTCTCATACGGTGGAAAAACATACACGCGTATAAATCCATAAATTTAGTGAAGTCGCTGCCGTCTCTGTGTTAGTGTTTGTGCATGCACTCGAGTCTCGGGTGGTGCGTAGGGTAGAGCTGCTGAGTGTTCCCGCTAACGAGAGAACTCGCGCACATAGTATAAATATTAAAACGTCTTGAAGTACTTAATAAGGTGTGGTTCCCTGACGTTCCTCTCGCTGGTCTCATTATAACAGGTGCGACCACGTTTCGCGCGTTGTTTGATCAGTCCTTTCTTTTATATTTGCTTTACGTGACGGTCCCGTCCTCTCCACCCTTCTTTCTCTCTCCCTCTCTATTTATCTCTTCCTCTCTGTCACTCTCATTCTCGCATCTCGTGGTGCGCCATAGTCGCCCCCTCGTCAGGCGTGCTCCTGCGATTTTTCATGGATCCTCGCACCCCACGGGTATAAGGCAAAGCGTCACACCGCTCGCGTTAATAACGGCAAGACGAGCGGAAAATCGAAATCTCGCGACTTCTCGCGACCTATGAACTTTTCCTTTCCGGATGCGAGAACGGAAAAGTGGAACGACGAACACGTTTCTCGATCATTCTCCAGATACTTTTTTTGCACAGAGTACTTGTCTCTTTTTAACCCCATATTGGCGGGGTTATAAATTTTATTAGGATGATCAAAATGTAACTACGTTTTTTAAACATAGTCTCGTATGGCCATCCGTAGGGAAAGAACGCAGTTGTTTTTCGATCAAGATAGTATTTCGAGAGTTTCTCAATGCAAAAAATCAAATATTCCAAGATTTTTTGTATTCAACTCGAGACGGTTTGTCAGCGCCAAGAATACTGAATGCGAAATGTTCGAGTTGCATATAAGGAAAGACCTCTCGAAAGTTTTGCTCGGCCCGATGGCATCTTGGTCGAGAGAATCGGACGTTGACCATGCAAAGTTAGCGAAAGAGATGAGATTTTAATAAATGCTGCTCTCGAAAGTCGGTCCAAGAGTCGACCGCGGCATCGACGAGATTCGACGAGTGCCACTTTTGAATGTCGATCTTGCAAAAATCGAGAGTCTCGCATTTCATCGTTGCCGTTGCGGGCCTGGCATCGAGTCAAGTCTCGAACCGGGCAGCTTTCATCGAGGAACGTGATTTCGCTTTGTCCGGGTGCGTTCAATGTTCATGCACCTGCTTATGCGGAAAGTTGTACATTCTCGTTGCACGTTTTCGCTGGATGCCCGTCGTGGGCATACGCTCTTTCATTTATAACTGTTGCATTTGATCATTGCGATGTGCCAGGCAAATCGAAAAACTGATCGCATCGAATGGAACAACAAGAAGAAAAAACGCCGCGCGCTTCGACTCGCGAGAAATCTCACATTGCAATGAGATGACACGTCGTTCGCGGTTAGTCTTTCAATAAAGAGATTGCGAAAATCAGATATCTCGTCTGATGGATGAGCACCTGCTTCTCGCTGATATCCGACGCGAGTAATGCGAGGCCAGGCTTACATATTTTTATATATCATTTCTTTTTATCGATGACCTTGACCCGATAATAACACATCACAATGTTAATACATGAAATTGGATGGAAACACCTCGTATGTTTTCAGAGTGTAATGATTTTAATATTAATCATAGAATCGATTTTAATTAATAACCATTGGATGAATTCTAATTTGTAATAACATTGATAATTAGTCGAGTTTTAATTATTAATCATTTTTTCATCAAACTTCGTCTTTCATTGACAAGTCCACATTTTAAGAATGGGAAGGAAACATCTCCATCCAATGTTTATCTTTCAAAGCTGCAATTTCTCGCGACTCCAACAATGATATTTCCGTGCAGTAGCAGAGCGCGTGACTTTCTTCTTGCGTCTCGAAAGATCGTCTCACGTGTAATTGGATCGGTTTATGACGCCTCCCGCGTATACGCGAAGAGCCGCGCCGCGCCCGTTTAGATAAAGTTTTTGCCCCATATAGTCTCGCTCGTGTCTCGAGAAGATTCTCTTCGGTCCCTCGATTCTTCTTCGACCGATCCATCTCTGGATCCTAAGCTCTCGCAACGTACCGACACATAGTCGGATACATAAAAGGTGTGCCGGATAAGCTAATCGCGTCTATAAACCGAGTATTTACGACGAGTTTCAGTCTCCTGAAATTCGTCCCGTTCCTTCCGCTCGTCTCCTTTCTCTCCTGTTTTCGCGATACGCGCCATACCTTCGTTCCTTGATATATATTCGCTGAACACGCGCGATCGTCTTCTCGTCCATCGTTCGCTTCTGAACCGAGAGTCTCATCTCATTCGTATACGTGACAGGCATTCGCGTATATGCATTCTCGAATACAAGAAAATCGACATTCCTACGTTTTATGCGAGCTTGAAACGTCGCGAGACGTTAAACGTTCCTCGGAATCCGCAAAAAGATCACGGGAAGTTATTTAATTTTTGTTTTTCACTTTTCGACCGTCTCGCTCCTTTCGCTCATACCCCCGCGAAATAACTTCGCATCTCATTGTACGGCAATTATAAATTTTCGTATGATCCAGATAATTATCATTATACGAGAATATTTCGCCGTTGGCGAAATGAATTTTTTATCCTCACTCGTACCATCGCGCATCAGGTTCTTCGATTGATTATAATTGCTATGATCGCTACCAAATTCGAGTAGACAGTGATTATTGTTATTTTTATTTTCAACCCTTTCAGGACACGATCAATATTATTATAGATGGAACGTGCGATGAGTAAGATCAGCATGTCGATGCGTGATGAGGTGGGGCATTTAGGTATCGATGTTATATTCCTTGTGCTTTTTTTTCTCGCACGTTAATGCGGCCACGTATCAAAGTAAAAGAGTGCACGAGTGTGCTCATAGCGTATAGGGGGAGAACCGCCTTTCTTCATGATTCCGCGATACTCTCGTCTGTCTCGCATCCTCTCCGGGGGCATCACAATTTCGCACAATTTAAGATTAGCCACACCGTGATGGAGATATATATAGGTACCCTGGATACGAAGTATATTAGGGCGGATAACCCTCGAGGGCTCTAATCGTCGTCAACTATATCCTGTATCTCAATTCGCCATAGGCAATTCGCCGAGGAGCATTGATTTTTTGTGGCAACTCGGGATCTCGCGTCTAACGACCGAATCTTATTGCTTCATTGGGAGGAGAAAATCGTCTCGAGAAACTCTCGACCACCTCGGTATACGTGTAAACGGCAAAATGTAAATGCATTCTTGAGGCTGGGGGTGGGTGACACGTTTCAAATTGTCTCAGGAAGTGAAAATATGTTTTTTATCTTGACAAATAGCGCAAGGAATCTTAGACTCGACCGACGAGCTGACTAACGACCGTCGCGGTTTCCTAAAATACGGGAAGTGGCGATGGTGGGATCTTAGCGACGGAAAAAAAAACATTAAATGGTTATAATCGTGCGTGTCGCAGTTCTTTCGGATCGTGAAAAATAGTGCGAGTGTGTTGAGACCGCAAGGGAAAAGGACTTTGTTGGTACTATGGCACGGCTACGAGACGATAGGAGACTGATGAATGAACCCGAGAGCCCCTTCTCGAGGCGGGTCTCGTTAGAGGGGAGAAAGTGAGAAAGCGAGAGGCACCCTAAAAGCAGGAAAACCGCGATATTTGACTGATTGCTCGAGAGAATCGTGCTCGCTCAGTGGAGGTTTGTGGCTTTAACTACACTGGATTCTCTAAAAGATGGGCCATGAAGCCTGAAGTGTGGAAGAGGGTCGAGGACGAGAGTAGTGGTATTGTTAATGAAAGCGCGTGGCGTGACGTCTACCGTATGGCTTGATATACGTATACATGTATCCACGAAGCTATACGCCGGAGAGGTTTTTAACGTTTGGTAATTAATTCGAAGGTCTTTCTGTTGGTGCAAGAATCCTCCTTCTTCGACTGTGTAACACGTACGTCCACCGGGCCAGGAATTACGAGCGATAAAACTTGCCGGTTCTACACGTTTTATACAAGAAAAATAAGACGTATGAAATAATTAAAGAAAATTAAATCGCGCCCACTGCTCGACGTTGGAAAGGAAATATGCGAAAACTTTTCTGAATAATTGTCATTGAAAGAAACACAGCAGTATTGCATTTTTGCAAATTAAATTGTTTATGAACGAGCAGATTGATAATTTTTCAAGTTCCAGTTAATATTCTCTCGATAAGAGCATAAGGCGACTCGAAACAAACTAACTGTACAATTTTCTTATCTGCTCAGTCCAAAAATAGCGATAACTTCCTCCAAAATTAAAACACAAAGCAATTGTCCTTTTAATTATTCAGGTGAAAAGAAAAAGAAGAAATTAAATGAGAAACTATAGATACCATTTTGATACGATACAATTCACGAGTACCTACGCCAAAGTATCGTGTAAATCGCTACCGTTTCTTCGGCGCAGAATAAATAAATTTTCGACAATTACCACAGTCGCGTACCTATCGTACGTTAACCACATATCGCGATTCTCGAGTATCATTTACGCAGAAGGGAGGACTGTGTGCACCGCGGCATAGTGCGAGCAATCATTATCTTGAATTACTGAAGTGTCGTGAGCGTGTACGAGTGAGCAAGATTTCATCGTATGCGTGTGTATTCTCGCTTGCCAATCTGTATATATATATATATATGTGTGTGTGTGTGTATAGCTCGGGGATAATCTCACCCTGACATGGTATCTCGTAAAACGAGAGCGCGCGCGTTAATGCGCAAGCGCGAATCGCGAAAGTAGTATGATAATGCGCACGTGTTTGCTCCAACGTGGTCGACGCAGCATCCACAAAGAGATCGAATATATTATATGCACTCTTTGTCTCTCTTTCTCCCTCTCTCTCTCTCTCTCTCTCTCTTTCTTGCTCCCCACTATTTGTTGTTGTGTGACAGAAATCCATACAAATGACATGTAGAGAAAAGAAGAGGGCATTATTGCAACCGCGTTCGCGTGTACCATATAACTACAACCGTACGTGTGTATACGCGCCTGCGCACTTAAAGTAATTTGCACGTCACGAGAGGCCCATAAACGGGAGCACGCCCGTTAAGATAAGTCCCAGAGGGCCGGATGCGATAGCGTGCAGCTGTTAAACGATCGTCGTAGTCGTCATCGTCGTCGTCGTCGTCGTTGCCGTTGTCTTTGTCGTTGTCACTGTAAGAACGATCAGCCGGGGTATTATTAGCGCACCCAAGTCAAATATCATAATATCTCATTTAACGGACCGTACTCGCGGGATCGAATTGAAAAATCGATATCCACCCGCTCTCTTGACCGACCTACATTTCGTAACTCACATGCATATGCGATATCCTATAGAACTTTATCGCGCTCTATAAGACGTTGAGTTATATCGTCGTTATACTGTATGTGGGACAGTTCACAATGCCGTACAATTTACTGCGAAATTATTGCTCGAGGGGACATTTTTTTCAATTTTCTTCATCTCTTTTTTAATTTTTTTTTTATAAACTCCTCATTTGAAATAATAAATGTGATTCCGTGACGTTTATGTCCTTTTCGAGAATATTTCGACTGTTTCGTAAATTTTGTACTCGGAATAAAAATCAGGTCTTGAATGAATTTTTAAAATCATTAATTGACGTTATTAAAACAGCACTTATTAATTATTACCAGAGTTTTTGATTAATTTTTCGTTTTTATTTCAATTAAAAAGAACCGCGTCGTATTTATTTTATCATCCACACCCAAAGTTCTGCGATGCGTTGCGACGCTGGGAGAGACATACGGGGTAACGGAGGACAGGGAATAGTATGTCGTTTGTGAATGGCTTGGTATCGGAGTGTGTCGCGGTGGATGCGCCGAGGGGTCTGCCAACCGAGGTAATGACTGGAGCTTCCTGTGTTCACGAGCCCATATACCCAACTTTATACCACTACGCGATTCAACTGTATGTGCGACGGCCCGGCGCAACAAAATGTACATATGTATATATTTGTCCACACATATAACATATACGCGCGACCCTATGCAGGATATCCGACATTTAATCTGATTTCTGGATTATACGCCTCCGAGAGCAACGATAACAAAGCTTCTCTCTCTCTTTCGCTCTTCATCAACCCCCTTCAGCCGGTACACGCCAAACCAAACGCTTCCCTTCCACCTCACCACGGGTATTTCAGTCTTTCCGGCCTTTCCTCTCTCTCACTCTATCTCTCTCGAGCTCACTCACCCCCTCTCTTTTTGCCGACCCATGGGTCCGATATACATAGATCGTTGTGTCTCTGTCACTGGCCGATTGTCCCCCCACCTAACCCCAACGACTGTTCACCGGAAAACTCTCCTCTCTTGTTTATTTTTTTTTCTCCTTCTCTATCCTTGGCTCCATTTCCGATTCCGGGATGGCTGCGCTCAACCTCATTTCCCTTGGACCAAAATCGATCAATTTTGTTCCATTCGTAAGGCTCGCATTCTCTTGAAATACCGGGAATATGGATTTATTTTATCCGAGCAAGTACTTTATGTAAATCTAATCAATCGACGTTTTTTTGGGACGATGGAGGGGAAGAGTTTGCGATGGATTTTACTCGCGTATCCGCTGGAAATAATTGAACGTCGCTGTGCAGATACAAGAACGTGAAAATCTTGTTTCAGAATAGCTCGTTGGTGAGACGTGATCTCGTTCTCTTGTGTTTTATATTTGCGCGGAGACACTGGGGTGTAGATAAAAATATATATGGGACGTTTAAGGTCAGCTCGAACAAAGACGAAACCTCACCCACTAGGACTTTTTCGTAACGCGAGAAAAACATGCACTTTTTCGGCAAACGTCAATTCGGCAATATTTTCTTTTAAATCGCCACTTTTTCCAAATCTGAAAAAAATCATAAAAATGTTCTATTAAATGATAAAACTTACAAACCATGTCCCAAAATGGATGACATTTATTTATACAAAATATATTTATTCATATGTTTGGTTCGCAATATCCTTGGATTAAATGAATATTATTTAAAAAAATAGCGAGAAAAAGTTTTTTTCAAATATTTTTCATATTATTCAATCGAAAGAAAATTTGAATTTTAAATTAACTACGAAAACGTACGATGTACAAAATTGATATAAAAATCCCGGGGGGGCGAAGGTCGGACTGTACTCGAATCGACTCGGAGTGGCCCATATATATCCGTGACCGTATAAAATACGTGATCGGTGCCTCGAGCTCTCTCGCGTCTCATCCATATGATATGACATCGTCGTTCCCGCACAATGTGTAAATGAAAACACGTCACGAGTCAGTTCACGTATGCGCGTCCGCGATTAGCACACGTTCTGCGGTTTCTTATTGCCCGTTTCGTTTTGTCACTCGCCTCTCTTTTCTTTTATCCCGACATGGATTACATAAATACCAAGCTTGGAACGACGGAGAAAAAAATTCAACAGGAAGGAAGTACTTACCTCACTTCGAGCTCGAACTTTAAGTCGTTCTATCAAAGGACTCGAAATAGGGACGAGATTTTTCGTAGCACCCTCGATTTAGAGAAGTGTGGCTGGACAATTAATGACTCGGAGAACGAACGAACCGTAAACGGGCGAGAGAGAAAGGCACGGGGCTTCGCACACGTACGGAAGCATCTGTGGAGGGGATAGGCGCGCGACGTTCTCACTCCATCAACGACGACTCTGCATTTACAATCAACATATATATATGTAAATGCAGAGTGGTATATATATATAGAAGTATAAAATAGAATGAAAGAGCTGCAACAAACTCGTAATGTATCCATAAGATCCTTCGATCCGTTCGCATTCCTCTGGCTACTTCGTTAACCGCCCGAAGAAAGAATCAGCCTCGGTATACCGACGTCAAAATCGATTTCTATCAGAAAGTAGGATTTAATTGAGCCGCAGGGGAATATCCTTCTCCTAGGATAAATGAAAGAGAGACGGACAATCTCGAGAGCAATTATTTTTATATTTATTGACTCGATGAGATGGACCTCGCGTCCGCGATCCCGTTCAACGAGTCTATAATCATACTTTGATATATAGATATAAATAAATAATATAACGTAGAGGAACGAACGATAATACGAAGAAATATAATCGGCGGGTCAAAGAAAAGAATCGATCGAAGAAATGAATGATCGTTATAACGATCGATATACTTTTATAATTCAATTCAGTTAGCAATTAAATTCTTTATGTAGGTTGGGTGTACCGTAAGCAGCGTGTTGTATACGCGGTTTTATTGATTCGCGAATCGCGATCGTCACGCTCGTGTACGAAAGACAGTAGCGCAGAAACACGATTGCGGACGACGGGAGCCGGAGCTAACGTCGTCGCCTTCACCGACGTCGTGTCGGTCAACGTCCCACGAGCTCGTATTCGTATATATAATGAAAAGTATACGGTGGCTGCCCATGACACGTTCACATGACCCTTTCCCGCGACGCTCGAAGCGCGTCACAGTTCTCATGAAACATTATACGTGTTCGCGAATGGGATACGTGTCGTTACGATACTTCCGGCGGATAGTTATGCTCCGACACACGGAACGCGTATCAGAACTTTGGCGCGTACGGCTATCGCGCGATTGCGTTAAAAAAGAGGGGAAAGAAACGAGAAATATCGGTACGAGGAGATCGACGCGTTCGCGAACTTTTGAGAGGCTGTTTTTTTCTCTATTTTTCATCGGGTTCGTGAAAACGTCTGAAAGATCGGCTTTGATTTTTTATCGGGTTCATTTATTGTGGGATTAACGGTCTAAAAATTGATCGGAAAAAAAGAATCGTAACGAGGAATCTCTCGGTCTCAGCTCGATTCCGCCGAAAAATGCTGATGCCCGCGTCCGATTCGACAGTAACGATTCGCTCGGGATCGAAATTGTCGTCCAAATTCTTCGTGAAACTGGAGACCGTTATATATCGGCTACGAAAATTCAATGTCGATATCCAATGTCATACGGTCGATCTATCGAACGAGCGTTATTTAGAATTGCGCAGTATTTACCCGAAGGAATTCCCACGATAGTTAAATTCTACGTCGTGTGCGGAAGTCAGCGATAAAACAAAGCGCAGCTAAAGTTCTTTTATAAAAGTGTGTGGAATTTTCTTCGTACGAAGACAAAGAAATTAATCGCAAATCATGCAAAACGATTACCGGTCCTTTAATTCTCGAATGCCGAGAAACAATGCTCCCCCGCGTTCTAACGATAAATTCGAGAAAAAAGAAGAAAACGGGCAATAAAAAAATGTTTTACGTTCGACTATAGCGACGGACACATCGTGACCGCGCGATAAAAATGAGAATCGAGGATGGAAAATTAGCAGTCACGTCGTAAAGTACGAGGAATCAGCCGGGGCACGCGCGGACGTACTGTATATATACAAATGTCTCAAACGCGAATACAAAGTCCGTTGGTGGCGTCGGCTTGCGTCACGTGAGCATCATCGAGACGCTGAACTAATCAAGAATCATCGATAAAGACGTTTGTATGTACACGCGGAGAAACGAACGAGAGAGAGAGAGAGAGAGAGAGATGAATAAATGCATTTTTATATCTATATATTTGCGGGAGATGCGTTCGTATCCCGGGGCTCTCTGTGTGCTCTCTATTATCGGTTATAATTGCTATTCCCCCCCATGGCGCCTGTTTTCATGCGGTTCGATTGAGAGAGAAAAAGACACAGCGAGAGAAAGAGCTCGAAGCGAACGGGAACGCGAGACTGTGGAACTTGATCAGGGATCACGAGACCTCCGGCCCGTGTGGGGCCGAGAATAAATGATGGGTTGCGAGTGCAATAGTCGATGGTTACATACCGAAAGATACAGTGGCAGCCGACCGTCGATCGGGGTGCCGCGTCGCTCCTACGAGTTGCTTGACCGATTCTTACGGAATTAGTCGGTGCTATCGTACGCGACTAATGATAAACTTCCACGTCGCTCCCCTATTGACGACTATTGCCCCTAAGTATCGGGCATTGTCCGTGAAATCGTGACTTTTCTTTTTAATCTCAGATATTTCCTGTTAATTTGTTTATCTTGAAACCAAAAAAAAACTGAATTTTTTCAATTCTGTTGTTTTTTTAATTTTTTAATTAATTAGTATTTATTTCTTAATCTTGGACAAAATTGTAAAAAATAAATATCACTTTTTCATTGATAAAATATCCCCTGTAGCAAATTTGGGGATAATGAAAAACATCCCAGATATTATTGGAAAATTGGATTAATTTAACACGAAACGACCCATATACACAAACATCTATCGATATATGTTTATATTAGTCAAACGTGAAAACATGAATCGATCATAACAAGTTAATCGTGACGTACGGTAGCGTTCGCGATATTGCCGGCATAATTTTCCACCCGCAATCGCGCCCGAGCCAACGGCAGTTCGAGAGGGAGGGAGCAAAATACGAGCGAGAACAACAATCTCGATGCGAATGGCATTACACAAACTCGTATACGCGACGTCGTTAATGTACACCACTCCGTTGGTGGCCTTGCTCGCGATAATAACCGCCAGACGACAAATGAAAAATAATTGTGAAAATACAATTTGAATAAAAAGAAGGTAAATAAAAAAAAACACACACACACACACAGACAGAAATGGCATCACGAGTCTTTCAAAATCGTTCTATTCTCAGAATCGTAAAAGCCCGGTAAAGTAAGAAGCATTAACGTTAGCGGATTCCCTCTTGAATTTTTTAGCGTTCCCATTTTGTCGCGTGTATCTTTCTTTTTTCTCTCTTTTTCTCGCTCTTGCACACAGAACTGTACGTGATCCCGAGTTATCGGTCCCGATATAACGCCACCGTTATAAATGTTCTGCGGGGAGGGAAAGAGAGAGAGAGAGAGAGAGAGAGAGACACGCCTTCGGGTTATCGAGACACGCTAATAAAGTCAGCATCGTCGACACGGCGATTCGATAACGGGAGAACTCGTTTTATATCATTATATTCCCGCTGCTCGCCGAGATTTTGTTCTCTTTTCTCTCTTTATTTTTTTTTATTATTCTTTCTTTTTTCTTACTTAACGCTCGATCAAACCGTTTTACACACCTCTAATGCACCGGTCGAGACGATGCGAGACGCGCGAAAGGGGTGTATGTGTGCGTAACGCTAGCAGCCAACGCCTTATCAACGAGAGATCGCAATAAAGGGTCGAAGATTATTTGCTAATTCGAAGATTATCCGCTCTGAAAATTTTCTTTATTTTTCTCTTCGTAAACCGGCCGTCGGCCTATAAAATTCTTTATCACTCGGGCGAGATCGAATCAATCGTATGTTATGAGCTAAACAGGATGTTATAATAACGGGTGGTGGATTTATGTCCTGCGCGCGTCATTCATACATACATCCTCGTCCATTAGAACGAGGGATTAAAAACAGGAGGGATTATGGAAAACGACGGTTGCACCACTTGTATCATAACTCATATTTGGACTCTCTTCCTCAAACTTCTCTTCAGGTGTTAATATATTTGGAGCCACGATCGTTAACGCGGACAAGCGAGTTTTGTATTTTCTAACGATTTCTCGGATCTTTCATTTATTTATACATATATCGACAAATTGTGTACAGAGTGACGCCAAAGAGTATCTCGTTAATTTACGGAGGAGACGAGCTCTCGACTTTGTCGATTTTCAACGAAGACTCGTGTCTAAAGCAAATTTGCCTAGTCTGGTCACGCGTGTGCTTCTCGATCGCGAGCCAAACAACGTGCTGTCTCTTGTTACATCTTTCTCTCTCTCCCTCCCTCTCTCGCTCACTACGTCGTTACACAAAACCTGTAAAGTTGACTCTCGCGTGAACACGTGTATACGTATATATATACCTCGCTCGTGCTCGAGCATAAAATCATCCATATGTGCTCGCGCGTGCTCGTCGATTTTTTTCGTTTACCGGTCTCATTATTGCGGGGAAACCTCACGGGATTCGAGTTTACACACTTTACTACACAGCGTTCTCGGTATACGGCCAAAGATATACATAGCTGTGAGTAGTAAGCAACGGATCTAACGCGCTGGTGGGCCCGAGTTCCTAGAGCCAAGAAGTAATATGCAAACTCATTTTATCTACATATTCGAGTTCCAAGAGCGGAAGCTATATATAGACATGTGTATGTGTACAAAGCAACGAGTGTTCAGGTGTGGTTAAACAGGTTGCTCCGATTTCTTTTTCTTTTTCTTTTTCTTTTTCTTTTTCTTTTACACTTAACGACGTGGTCCTGGAATGGAGAGAAAAAATGGTTATTACCGTCTCGTAATAATATTCGCGATTATTCGTGTCGTGGGCTTGCATCGTTTCGATGATTTAGAAACAAGGCTAATGTACAGGTAGGTATTGGTTATTGCGACATAAAATAGTCGCAAAGGCCGCGAGAATTTTATTTACAAATTACAAAAACTCGACATCGAGGGACTTGTCGATTTGTAACGACGATCATAATTGTTTTTTGTTGTTGTTATTGTTGTTATTTTTCATATTTTACATTATTTTGCCAAAAAAGTTCGATCTCACGAGAAACAGCTTGCAAATTCGATAAACGATTAAATAAAAGTCAGCGAGAGGAAAAGGGTTTATTTATTTTGTTAAATAATTATCTAATATATTTTCAGACGAAATAATTCAACGACCCGGTGTGAACAAAATGCTCCGCGAATAATCGCGTAATAAAAGCTGTCGCGAGAGGCCGGGGTTTAAAATTTACATCCCCTATCAACCCTCCAGCGGACCTCGACCCACTGTAAAATTAAATCGCGTAAATCATCCCTGCGTATAATCCACTGGTAAGATGAATAACGATTCGACACTTATCGTATAAAATACCGAAAGAAAACCCATTGGTTTTACCTCTTTCGCGGAACCCGACGATCCCTTACACGATTCACCGCGAGCTTCGAGAAGATTGACGAGAAGACATTTTTTTTGTTTCATTTCGATATCGTCTGTATGTATACCTACAGACACGTTTTATTCGCGTTTCCAGTTTAGTAAAGTTGAAAAGCCGGACGCGCGTGAGCTAGCTCGGTCTTGGTTGGATATGTCGTAGTGACGCGAGGCGCGTGAGTTCACGAGACGATCCAACCGCGGGAGCGCCACGGGTTTCCAGGATTTTTCCTTTCCCAGGAACATGCGGGTTTCCCGAGGTTATATACATCGAGCAACGCGATTCTCCCGCTTCCTCGAAAGGAAGTGAACTATAGTCCGTGCTATATATACCAACGTGTAGGCTCGTTTCTCTCTTTTACAAACCCGCGTGATCGCGACACGGCACGTCCGCGGAAACGAAAACGTTGCGCGCCCATACGAGCAACGAGCACACCGGTGAACGCGCCGGCGCATACACGTACCGTTTTGCTATAAAACACAATATATATTATTTATCGGTAACGTACGCTCGGTCGGTTCACCGAGGAGAGACCGGCATCGCGGTACAGAGCGCACGGCAGTTCGTGCGTGCGCTATCGCTCTTTCGTTCTCCTTAGAAATATACTTATATATATATATAGTGATACTATAATAGACGGATATAGGTATAACGACATAGACGAGATGAATACGTGCCGCTGCTCGACCAGGATCTTTCTCTCCTCGAGCACACGGGCTCGTTCCTTCATATTGTACGCGACCTCCACTGCCACGTAATCTCGATAGTCTGGATGCTGCGTGGTGAATGCTCCACGAGAGCACGTCACGTTCTTTTGCACAGTTTTGCGCAGTCTCTCGTAGATTCTCTTTTATTTTAATTGTTACAATCGTTGAACGCACAGAAACACATAAGTATCGGATTGAAGAAAAAGTTGCGTCTGATTTACGCACGGAATAACTTTATGTTATATGTATATGTATATATATTTATGTACCAGAAGAGGCAAATAATCTTCGTAGAGGATCTACTTCGTACTCGGGACATAGTCGAAGTAACAGAAGAACACTAATGTCCCTCGTACATATAAACGGCTTTGCGCATATACACATCTGCGAGCTAATACCAACAGCTTAACGTCTACTTTCGTGTCATTGACTTCATTGAGAAAGATTTGTAAAGGAGCGGTATAGGCACGGCTACGTTATTAGTCGACGTTCCCGGAGAATCCATTCATTTAGCATTCCCTCGCGGCATACTCGACCGCCCTCTATTTTTTCCAAACTTCTCACGATACGTCGTACGGGGGAGGCTTTGCGTTGATGGACCACTCGTACGTATGGACCACGCGAGGTTATTAGCGATTCTTCGCTAGATCGAGGGGTGAATCAATTTTTGGGATTAAATTGATATAATTTGCATTTTTGGATAATTGAAAGAGATTGAGCTACCTCTAACAATGAGTCTCTTCCTCTTCATGGAGAATGAGGGGTTGGTCATTTACACAATCCGCGTAATTGTCGAGATACGGAAGTTTGAAAAAATAGTAGTTTTTCAAAATTTATCTATCTGTCTAATCGACCAAATGAATATTTGTTTCGATATTTAATTTAGGCGTGTAAAACGCAATTTGATACAAACGTCGTTAGAAAATATAGCAGATTTTCCAAAATGGTCCATTCGTTGGATGAACCCAATGGACCGTTCTTTGACAGGAAATTCGAGTCTGGAAAACTGGATTTTGGAATATAAGCTTCGTTGGATTAGGAAAAAAAATCAGTAAGCAGTTTTGCTTGGCCCATTTACGATACAATGGAGCCAATCATTCGGGTCCATTGCTACCAGCGGTCCGTTCGCACCGTTCCTCCCCTCTGCCTACACGACGTATTACAACCTCGTTTTCCCCACAGTGTATCAATGTCTCGTGGGCTGGAGCATTGACTAATGAATTTAGCCTTACCGCGTGTATTTCCTAACGACGTGGTAATCCACTTAATTTGCGTGCAGCGCTCTCTTCCGTACGCGCGTTGTCGTACGCGCGGTAGTATTGAGCGAAGCAAAAAATAAAAGAGAACGCGAAGAGGAATTGAAAAAAAAAAAAAAAAAAAAAAAAACAGTAGAAGGACCGTACGAAGGTAGGATCGAGTGTACAGATGCGAGATGGCCCGAGGCCGGTAATTTACTTTTCTTCCGCGCGTTGCGATCGTACGTACGAGACGTGTACGTACGGTGATCTTTGAAGCGCGAGTACGCAGCTGGATCATTCTCCTCGACGCCGTGGCGTTTTCTGTCAGTTCGCGCGGCATCTTCTCGCGAGAACTTTAATCTTCGCCACTCGAGTCTCGGTATTATCAACGACTGACGAGTGAGGGAGCGTCGTGCGGGAGGTTCGAGGGGGCAAGAGACGATGACTGAGAAGCCTGTGAACGCGGGCGCCCGGGTGCCGGCGTATCATCCCCGCGGTGACTCTGCTAAAATTACACACATCGCGTATAGCGAAAGCAAGAAAGAAGAAAAAGATCAACCCTCGTCCGGGTATGAGGAACGGAAATTTCGCGATAGGGAGTCATTTTTTTGTCGGGCATATTGTGCCTGATGCGGAACGAGAAGAGGAGAACGTTGTTTTTTGTTTTCTTCCTTTTCTTCTCGACTCTCTATTATATCGAGCAGAGCGGTGACACGTACGCCATTTTTTGTCCACCTCGCTCCATCTCCAAGGATTCTTTTGTCTCGCGCTTCATGGTCGGGCATAAAGACATGTAGCCCGGCGATCCATGATAATTTCAATTAACCCGCGATGGTGGAAAGTCACGCCTCACGGGGCGTACGCAACGAATTTCTTGCGACTTATCGGCCCCAAACAACTCTTGTATATCCTCGGTATCTTTTCTCGAACGTTTGCGCACACGTGTATCGTAATACGAATACGAAAGTCGAGATTTCTCTCGGATCGTTTTTTTTTGTTTTCGCGTGAATGCGTTATTATGCTTATCTCTCCTAGTCTCCCCCGAGGATGTTGGCCGGACATACCTTAGTCTTTTCGTAATATACGCAGCAGATGAGATATACGGATATATACATGTGTGTATGTTTATACATGACCGAGACCGAAAGAACATCAGCATGGAGCACACGAGGGTTACCGGTAGCACACGATATGCATATTCGAGCATATACGCGTTTATGTTAATGAAATTCAGAAGCGGTGAGAGCGTGCCCGGTACACGACGAGAAGAAGAGAGCGCACGCGCGCGCCGGCAGCAAAAGAGATGAGAAGAAACATGTATATGTGTATATGCAAAGAGACCATGAGGCTTCGCTGCAGGAATATAATTTTTTCTTTGCTCAGTCTGCAGAATCCAGAGAAGGACTCTCGTGTTACATGATGCACGTGACGCAGCGTATATATAGATATATATGAGGCTGTATATACTTTGATATATATGTATGTGTGGTGCGATATATATCGGTGGTAGGTAGAGGTATATTGGGTAACCCGGGGTCATCGAGAGCCCTGAGGTACTTCGTCAAAGTATTAACAACCCAGAAGCGCGTCGATTCTCCACACCGCCAGATCCGCGGTACAAGTTGAGCCAATATTGAAGAAAAATAATATACATACGGGATGTACAAGACTGAGCTAAAAGATTTGTATCCGAGGGATATTTTAACGTACCGTGCCGCAACGCATCGTGGCGACCCACGATAAATTTCGCGATTTGATCATTGTATAAGTGTTTTTTTAAATAAAAGAGTTTGGTGCGTTTTTGTTTGTTTGTTTGTTAAATATTATTATCGAATCGAGAACTTTATTTAAAAAGTATTTCAACATTAATTCAGTCAAATAATGTTTTAATCATTATGATCGATTAATTCGTATATATTGTAATTTTCTTGTTGTTAGGAAAATTTCCGATTATACGACGTTCTGAGGACTTGATAAATCATTCAAATTCATTGACATGAGATATATGACGATTCCAAAGGATTACGCGAAAACACGAGTGGTGTATATTTTAAGAGGCTGTAACTTTGTTCTCGTTAGATCGAGACCAAAATGCCTAAAAACTTATTTGAAGCGTGAGTGGACATCTAGTAAATGGGGCAAGAATGATCGATATGTATTAATTTTTGTGGCGGTCACGACGGTTAGAATGCCACCATTTTTCTATCCAAAGGACCTGGTCCCTGCCGAAGGCCTCAGACATCTCAAGAGCAAAGTCTTTTTATAATATCACAAATAACCTTGACGAGGTACATTTCCATCATGATTTTCTCGTAGGACACCAATATAATCTCTTATATTTTCGTTTTTTGCAATTTATTCGTCAAAGGTTGATAAACCTGACAAATGTCAATTTTAAAAAGTTTAACTCAAATTGACACCAAAGCATTTGATTAATTACTAATCGATGTAGGCCAAGATGTACGTATGTTCTCTATCGCAGTAAAATTACAACAGTTCGTGTAGTAAAGTGAGAAAAAGGCGCGATAGAGACGCTGCGCATTAGTGCCCATATATCCAAGCAAAAGTCCAGAGAGATCCACACGCGGAGCAAACACGCACGCAATCGCCTGGTCAGCATGAGCAAACTCGGTATCTCTCTCACGAGCGATAATATTAATCTTCGTGGCGTCTCTCGTGTCGTACTCTTGTTGTGTAGATCCGTTGGTCTCGGTACCGGCGAGAGGAGAGAGAGAAAAGGGAGCTTCCATCGTCGTTTTAAGGTCGGATGGGGTCACGTGCCGAGTCACGGCTCATATAAAACGCGAAGCAGCATCGTGTTATAACACTCTCTTCATCCATGCTATATATCTATACGATTATCGTGAGTCGTGAGATCGTGCGAAAGTCGAGGACGAATTATATCTCCACACTTTATTTCTTTTAATTGTCATCGTTTTTTAATTTTTAATAATATGCCGTCTCTCATAATGTCTCGCGTGCTTTATTTTAATCCACGCTTCACCCCCTTCGTTCACATCTGATTTCGCAGCGATCACGACGAAATCGATTCGTTCGATCGAGACAGCCTCTCGTTCGCGATCTCATTATTATTACTCCCATCTCGATACGAATCGTATTATGCATCGGCAGTTCTCGCAACGTGCTCGAACTTTCGAACAAAAGGATCATAAAGAACAATCGGTATAGGAATCTTTCGTACCGTGTCCGAATCCTTTCTCGTTTCGATCCAGACGGACTGCGTGGTCGATGCTCGCACCGAGAGATCCATGGACCGGGCACCATGCGCGCGCATCTTTTTTTCTACGCTGTTACATCGCCAGGACCACGCGGCGTACTACCTATATATACATATATATATATATATGCATACAGACAGATAAAACACGCGACGCGATGCGGAGGAACGTTCGATCGGCAAAAAGCGATCGGGAGCGATTTATTGCACCTTTCGGACGAGAAAGAGCCATGGTGGACAGAGGCATCGGTCTCTGACTCTGTGCTCGCGGAGAGATATCTTATCTTCGAGACACCGGCGCGCTATGCACCGTGCGCACACACCGGGAGAACAGAGCCGGAGAGAGGACGTCTCTCGGTGCACTCCCCGGCGCATATAGTATGTACCTTTTCGTATATATACATATATATATATATATATATACACCTCCCTTCTTGCCCTACGGGGCTTTCTTTCGTTATTTCTTTCTCTCTTGATACCACGCAGCGATAAGTATATTCTCTCGGTGTGTTATCAGATCAAACGTGTGGCGCAAAAACAAAAGCGGGACCCTCTTGTATTTTCTCTCTCTTTCTCTCTCTCTCTCAATCTCGCTCTCTCACTCCCTCTCTGACGTATTTTTATTTTTCGTTGCTCGTCCTTTCGGACTTTCGTTGGCGTCTCGTTGGACTCGTAAAAAATATGATAAAATCCACCAAGTATAATTATACACGCGTGTATTGATCAGGCGGATCGAAAAATCATGGATGCTGCGCACTCGCTCCCTCGTGAGAGACGTTTTGGTATGAGAGATCCGATACGTGTGTATATATATATATTTAAATTGTGAAATAACGAAACGATTGTGCCGAACAATCGGCACGATTGTGGCACTGCATATTGACGCGGAAAATTACCGATAAATCTCCAAGTCCCCGGGGTGCCGTGCGTGATATCGCGAAAGACAAAAGTGTCGCTTTATTATTTCTACTATTATTATTATTATTATATATACGCATTGACGTGACGCTCTTGTCAATCGTCAGTTAGTTATACAGCTATGCGCGTTATCTCAGTCTGCTGATAGGATAACAATTGTGGGAGAGTGAGTGCGATGATGGACCAGTGGGTCAAATGGACCACTCGCATTTTTTAACGATCCTTCGGTAAATCGAGTCAAGTACGTGTGTACGTTATCTCAGGCCATCGAACTTTAATCACAATCGCAGAAAACAAATTCTTTAGCTGGTCCATCATGACATTGCTGGTGAAACTGGTCCAATTCTTTTCTCAACCTTATGATGATAACTCTCGTCGCTTATTTGCTCTCTGGATTTGAAAAATTCTACTTTTATTCAGACAGTGCAATTTTCGTCTTTCCTCGATCTACTCATATATCTCTCTCCCACTCTCATTCTCTCTCTCTCTCTCGTTCCCTCTCATACGAGAGAATCTCGAACGTACAACGATTACGAGTGCAGAAGGGGATTGAGAAGAGCGAGAAGGATTGCACCGGGGGCGGTCGCGCGTTCTCAACGACCCGTGGAAAAGAGCGATAAATTAAGGAGAAGCTTATCGCGGATCGTTCTCGCGAGCGAGCGCGCGCGCCTCTCTCACCAAGAGGGAATGCAGAAGCTCGCTCTCCCCTTTCTGTTTCTCCATCATCAAATGCATTTTACCATGCAGATAGCGGCATAAGATCGTTCCGGAGCGACGAGAAAAACGAACGAGCGACGAAATTCGTCGCTACTGCCGTATGTGGTTTTCTCAACGTTTTGCCCCCCCCCCCCCACCGCACCCTTCGCTCCTTCTCTTTCTCTTTCTCTATCCTCTGCCCCTTTTCTACTCCCCCGAATAATAAAAAGAAACGGACGTATTGGTTTTATGTCCTCTTATTTACGAGAGACCATAAAGGCGACTGGCCGCGCGCGGCAATTCGCCAAGTGCAGCAGGCACTTGGAGAGCGAGAGCGAGAGAGAGAGAGAGTGAGAGACTGTACAGCATACATCTCTCGCCACGTCTTCCTCCCTACGGGATCCGTGAAACTTACTCTACTCCCGAGTATCTCGCGATGACAAGGACACACGAGATGCAAGAGCGATATGACGTCGATACCTCGACGGTTTCACCGTCTCGCGAAGATCGAGAAACGTCGTCACTCGGACGATCGACTGATTGCAAGTGGTGCTTCGCACGACGGTATAAACGTTTGTTGCCGGCGTTCCGTTGAAGTTTCATTCCTTTTTTTCTCTGTCTTGTTCTTTCCGCGGTGCTTTTTTTTCTTTGCTCTCGACGGACCTCGAGGAATTGAGATATTATTCGCTCGCGAGTTACCACGAACGATCGATTGAGTTATCGAGCGCGATAGCGGATAACGCGTCGAGCCGTAAATAATCGACGCCGGAGAATAATAGATTGAGCAAGAGAACGATCGATATGGAAAGAGAGCATTCTTGTTGTCTCTTATCGTATCGTGAATGTTCGATACTTTTGCACAGTGATTGTTTTTCTTTTTCTTTTTTCTTTTTTTTTTGGAGATACGTTATCTTCGTTAGAGGAAAACGTTTGTAACGGCCTCGGTTATTGGGATGAAAACATATTTTGATAGTTTTTTGAGACGCGACTTTTCGAACGTCCTATCATTGGAGATAACGCAAAATAAATCATTTTTTTTAATTCTCGCGATACAAATATTTGTAAGGTTATCAAAACACTTGTAATTTTGTTTCCCGATAAACCTTAGAATCATTGGGCTTATTTTAATTGTGCTCGATCGATCGTACGACATAAGTTTATTGACAAATATACGAATCGGAAACAATTTCGTAAAAAATTTCAAAATATTTGATAATCAAACTTTGACATCGTTATAACGTCGAAACTAATTTCGAGGAAACGCTGTCTTTGAGATCGTGCGAGGCTTGGCAAGCTGACGATTATATTCTACGTACTACTGCGAATTGTGCGTTTTATAGCCATGCCCTTGCCGCACGCACGACTCGTTCTCTCTTCATTTTTTTCGAACAATTCGAATACGACCGTAACCCACCACACGAGACTTTTTCAACCGCAGCGAGGGCGTGGAGGGAGAAGAAGGACGACCAAGAGACACAGAGACCTACATTACGTCGAGACCGCAGAGAGAAATTTCGTATCAACGTTGGGTGAGGGGCGCAAAATCCGTACACGGCTTTATACCTACACCTCTCGTTCCGAATGTTACGAAGGAACGAAGCGCGCGCCAGAGGCCATTGGAAATTCTCTCGCGGGTGTGGGTTTTCGAGGAAGGGCAGTAAAGTCCTTTTGGCCGTGTGCGGCCACAGATTTATGCGTAGTAAAGCAAAATCCCTCTCTCTCTCTCTCCCTCTCTCTCTCTCTCTCTCTCTCTCTCTCGTTCACTTCGAGTTTTCACAGACGCAGCCAAGTTCGATCCCGCAAAGTTCTCCCTCGGCGCGGTTTTCGAAGATCCTTCCCTCCTTCCTCTCTCGCACTCCGTTGGTCCAGGCGCAGCAGCGTCAGGATGAACATTAGTTTGGTCCGCGCGCCGGTACTTACTGATAGTTACCGCGGCATCGTAAATTATTGCCCACGCCTCGGGAGTTTTAGTGCCCCGCCACTTCTCGTGCGCGAGCTTTCGTTGCTGCGTGAAACAACGACGCCGACGCGTTCGAAAAACGCGACGTGGCGACGAAACTCTCGACGCACTGCACGGGTCCCAAAAACTTATTGCGCGACTCCACGCCTCGTGATTGCTATATATGGGCTCCTACACTGAAGATTCTCGTTCGCGTTTTCTATACGATTTAATTGGAACCAACTGGATTCGAGCAAACTCGTGAACCCAATATTACACCCGATGCATTTTAAATACTATTGCAAGAATCCTCGTTGCGTCGATATTACGCTCACGATCTTCTCACGATAATTGGCTGTAACGATTGGTCGAAAAATTCTTTCGTAATCGTTCGCGTTGCTTCGATCGCCTTTCTTTTATAATTTATTTTTTAATTCGAATTTTACTTCGCGCTTTACTGCTCTTTAAATTCCCGGCGATGCGTCTCGCTGCTCGTACCGTGTCCTCGATAATTCCCCCCTCCCCCTCCCCCTTCCTTCCCCCCTTAATTAATAAAACGTGTTCGCTAATGTTTACGAGACTCTCTCTCTCTCTCTCTCCCTTGCCTCGCGGGTAAATATCTATGCCGTTGCGATATAACGCGCGGCGGTACCTGAAAGAGGAGGTCGTACTCCCGATAAATCGAATCGGCACGGCCTTCTTCCAGCGCACATGGCGAGAGCAATGAATCGGGTATAGTGTATACGTACCGTTGTTACGGAGAGAGAAAAATTGTGGAGAGGGAGAGAGAGAGAGAGAAAGATGATACGAGGGTGAGTATATTACGTACACGCTGTGTATATAACGTTTAACCCCACCTCCTCTCCTCCTCCTCCTCCTCTTCCCAACTCACCCCACTCCACCTCTCTCCACGCCGCTCGAACGCCCCTTGCATAACCGGGCAGTCGAGAACACGCTGTCCCACCTGGGCATTTAATCAATAAGAAAATTACGGTCGCGCGGGAAAGCAATTAATGTAGTAATTAGAGAGGGTGGTGGGAATGCACGCTGAAATATATATACATGTATATACTGTGCAATCTGCTATAAACGATCCTCCCATTTATCCCTAACACGCTTATTTCGCGTTGCGAATGTTGCGAATTTTTCATCTTTGCTGGAGGTCGTTCGGCTCGCGCGTTATTAACTCACACAGTAAGGAAAGGTTGGGTTACGGGAATTGTAACGTGAAAGAATTAGAAGCGTGCTATTTTTCTAATATCGAAAGCATAATTCGCGATTCTAAATCTATGTATTTAAAAATTGATTGAAGATTTTTCTAAATATTGTTTTTTTTAAATAATGCCTTTTAATTAGCTCGCAGTAATTTTATGGTCATCGACAATTTCTTGAATTGTTATAATCGTATGATCTCGCATTTATGATTTTTAATATTTTCGATACGCATAATGATTTTTGTGATCGCGAATTAAGGTCATCCTTGAGATTAAAAATAATTATATTTTTGAAATAAATATCACCACGTGATTGTGAAATCAGGTCCAACGCGATAAAACGTATAGAAGCATCATCAAGTTCGACACCCCATAATAGAGGAGAAAGGTATCACCGAGAGGGCGTGCAAAACACGTATGCAAGTATAAAAGGAAGACAACGACGGGAGGATATACGAGATAGCACGGGATACGTTCTTAAAGTACACATAGAAAGGTGCTGAAGAAGTCGAAGAAGAAGAAGAAGAAGAAATAGAGGAACGAAGGGCGTAAAGCGAAGAGAATATAAGCGACGAGCCTATGCATATACATATATACGTACACAACAAGGTATACAAGTTGAATCGCAAGCATGTGTGTAACACGCGGTGGACGTGAGAAGATCCGAGTTCCCACAGGTGTCGTCGCGTATACCTACCATACCATGGAGAAAAGTAGTCACGGGTAATACGTATTTCTCCGTCCCGACCTTGGTGTTGATGCATCCTCTCGGAAGAAGATCCTACTGGAAGGTCCCACAATCGTGTGTCCTCGAGAGCCCGGTCATTATGTCAATGATCCGGTGGAGTACGATTATTACGTGATATCTTTACGATGAATAGCAAACGTGTAATGACGAAAACAATCCTACGGCGCGACTCGACGATGCTCGTTATCTTCTTCCGCAATAATTATTTTTTTCATCCCCCATCCTCCCACTACGCTCCCACGGTGGAATTGAAGTATATTTTATAAAAATTTAATTGCTGTAAATCATGCATGAAATATTGATGAGTTTTCTTGAAGAAACACTTATTGTTATAGTCGTCTTCAGTCAATGTTTAATGTTTGTCAAAAGAATGTTGAGGTCGGGTCGAATCCTCGGTGAAGTACGATATAAAGTCAAAAACACACACGGTGCAAGAAATCAGCAGTGGGAGAGAGAAAGGAACGAGGGAAGAAGGAATAAGCGGAGAGCACGGGTGTACTATATACAATCTAGTAATGCGATCGCTTTGGCACTGTATGGGGCGATAGCATCGTTAACCCTCCGCGCACGCCCGTTCACTGCGAAATACTGAATAAGATCTTGTTACGCGATATCACCGAGAGCCAACCTCTTTCTCTTTCTCTCTCTCACACACTCTCTTTCTTTCTCTATCTCTCGAGGAGACGAGATGCACCAGTCTCGAAACGCTTCTTATTCCGGGCATAGGACAACGTCGACGACGAAGAAGGAGAAGAAGAAGAAGAAGAAGAAGAAGAAGCAGACGACGAGATCGAGAATAAGGACGGGGTAGTCTTATAGGCCGCACAATACTCGCTAATTAAACGGCGGTGAATGCATGCGCGGTCCAGCAGCGCGCGCGCACACACACAGCATCTCGAAGATACGTAACCGCGATTACTTTGTCTCGGTTGTTGCAGGAAGGGCCGAAAAGGGTTGGGGGCGGTTTGTACGAAGCGAAGAAAAGAAACGAGTGCGCGATTGCGCGATGCGACGAAATTAATTGGCGAAAACGAGAGGCAAATAGAGGTAAAAATATACGCGCAAAACCACCCTCCCGGCGGTATCTCCTTCGTTCCATCCCTTCGCGATTTTCCCCCGACGGCGGAATCTTCAAGAGCAGATGTCTCGCAAACAAGAAAATTGTGTAGGATAATAAAGCGTTTCGTGAGATCGGCGAGCAGCCACGCCCCAAGTCACAGAAACCGCTACGACAGAAAAAAAAACGTTCGCGATTCTTGGTCTCTTCCACCGTTAATGCTCGCACGACTCATCAAGTCGGGACGAGAAAACGCCGGTTTTCTTTTACCCTCGGGGCCATTAGTGCTCGTGCGAGGAAATACACCTAGCAACGACGAAGACGACGACGACAACGACCACGGCGAGACATCCGCCGACTTTCCATGTTGCTGTGTTGGCCGGATCACTTGAAAACATTCCGCCTCGCAAAGACTGACAAGGTAGTGGCGTAAACGCGAGTCGGGATTGAGAAAAAATAAATCGTGGCATGGTGACGCACGTGTGCCCGGGGTTCTGGAAAAAGTGGCAAAGATGAGGAAAGAAAAAAGAATGTGACGAAAAAAAAGACCGGTGGAAAGAAAGAGAACGGTCCAGACGGACGGACAACGGACACTCGAGGCTATCCAGCGCGTTTCCCCATGATCGTCGTCATGCCTCTCTTTACCTCTCCCTCCCTCTCTCTCTCTCTCTCGCAGACCCACACACACATACTCTCTCTTGGTGAAAAATAAGTGAGCCTTACTTCTGGATCGTTGGCTCGCGCGAGCGCGTAAGTCCGAGTAGTCGCCAATTAAAGACGTTTACGCGAGCAAGAGGGCAGTTAAGCGCTTTGCTGGTTTCGTACCGAGGCCGACGGGCGCTTTGCCATACTCTTCATCCGTATACTATATATGTATATAGATACATATATATTCTCTGTATACTGGACTGCGGAATCCCCGAGCAAAATGATTCCTCCATGGGTGCATGGGGGAGGAGCCCCAATTGACGAGAGAAGCAGCTCGCTCGCTTGCTATATACGCATCGAGGGAGCGAACCAGGCCGCGAACAGATCCAAACGTTCATTCGAATTCCACGGCAATGTTTTCATCGTCGCGAGCGATAAAGAATTTTTTGTTTTGCCCCCCACCTCTTTCTTTCTCTCCTTTCTCAATTGCCGAGGACACATATACCGAGTAAACTCCTCGAGACGTTTCTCACCGAAGCGTTGATGTCGGAGTGATGAAACCTCGCGCGAATCGCGTGGCGCGAACGCCGCTGCCGGCGTGACTTTGTCAGAAGGGAGCGCGCGCGGTAGAAGCCGCGAAAACGACGATGTTCAGCAGCATTTCAAGCTGAAAGAGGCGTTTTTCTCGCGGTGAGGAAGGATCGTTCAGGAGCGAGATGCGTATAAAGGAGAGGCCGGTGGCAAGAGCGCGACAATGATCATTCTTCGTGAAGCGCAATGAGAGCCAGGCCACGAGGCTGAAAACGCGTTCTCATCGGTAATTTCGGATTCCTCTTGATTACTTCCCGGTAGATCGGCCACGGGATATGAACGTGTATACTCATAGCCGACGAAACGACGACGAAGCCGAAGAGATGACAGGTTTCCGGAATGTTATCGTCGCGGGATGACGATCGTCGGGGATGATGGTTATAGACCCGGTCGACCGTGCGGATTTATTTTTTCAAAAGATCGCGTACGCCTTGGAAAACATCGTAGAAGCCTACGGTAGTGTCGTTTAACGTCTCCGGGCAATACACGGCGCAGCTGCCGTTCGTGAACGATCGACGAACGTTGCGAAAGGCTTTTTTTCTGTCTTGACGAGCGTCGAGAGAGGTCGGAAAGCACAGGTGTTCGATCAATTTTACGCTAATCGACGAACGTTTCCTGGCATTGATTTTTTATTACGAGGCTATTGGGATATGTTTTATGGGTTGAATGAGAGTCGAGAAAAAACGTTCGAGGCCCATGCCATGTTTGAGAATTGAAGATTGGAATTGGCCATTTGGAACAATCGCAGTTTTGATATTTCCTATTTATGGAGCGTCGGGGTTGCTTGCGAGATTCGGTGGAACGGAGAACCGGATCAGGCCCCATACATCCGAATCGATGATAACCGACCCTTTTTAGTTCGCAGTGCGCGAGAGAACATGCACGGAACCATCCAGTATGAGTATTGCCTTACCCCCTCGGCCTTCTCGAACTCACCCTCTCTGTCTTTGTTTCTTTCATGAGAGAGCGGAGGTCATGAAGAGAAGAAGTTTCGGAGAAGAGGATAACCAAGTATGGTCATAGGTGCTGTTCGTGGTAGGGCACCTAACCACCATGGCCATCTTAACCGAACGAACCGAATAATATGAAATGATATGTAGCTATAGCTCCCTCGAGTCGGCAACCCTCGTCCATTTTCTTCAAAAAACGAGTTTCAAATTGCCCGAAATATTTTTGAAAAAGGGTTTTTTGTATTTCATGCACGATTGGAGAAGATGATAAGCATCGACGTTATATGCAACTTGACGCATCCATCTCGGGTGAATTATTATAACAGACCCGATCTTTTAATCAGAAAACTTAGGGGTGAAAAATCACATTTATTTTCTCTCAATAATTTACTGATACAACATTATTCGTATTATTCTAATAAAATTCCTTATCATTTTCTGGATTATTAAATTGTTTAGGAATTTATCTTGGTCCATAAATAAAATCAAAAGTCATGTATATACGATGTATATGTACGAGTATAGCTGAAGGGAAAAATATATATTCAAGACGAGCACGAGAGGTATCTCTCGCTGACACGCGAATCGACAGCCGACAAGCGAGGTTGCGAGAAAACGATATAAGCCCGAGAGGGTATTCTCTACGTATTGAAGAGAACCGAACCACCTTGAACTTTGCCTTCGCGCATTCGCAAAAGTCCAGGGTTGCCTTCGCCCGGTGTATAAGGGCGAAGCCGAGAAAGATAGACGATCACGTGTGGAAAATGTCGGTGTTCTCGCGGATATACCGCCGCTCGTTCCAACCCGGATAGTCGTAAGTGCATCGTCGCACGAGATACATAACGTTCGTATTCTTGAAAATTTTATATCAGTCTCTCGATAGCTCTCGAGTCCCAACCTTGAACCCGTTACCTCGAATCTACATCATGAGAATTCGCCCCTGACGGGAGAACTCGAAGACTCCCTCGGTACATCCAGATACATATTTACTCACAAACAATCAATTCTAAATTCACGACGATTCTCAAACGTAAACGTGACTCTCGTGCATCGTGTTGGAATTTCTGTTCTCCCTGAGTACAATTTTTACTCAATCACCTTTTTTATCTCCAAATCGAATTTCCAATTAAATTCGACACCAGCGTAATCAATTCAATTCGATTCAAATAAATGTTTGCATTAAAAATAATCAAATTATATTTGATACTTAGTCACGTGTTTTTATTTGAAACAATAAAAAATAAAATTCTGGGGTTTTTTTTTATTCGAAGACATACGAGGATCGATTTAATACGCGAAGAACAAATTGCCTTGGCGTGTTACTTGGTCGGTCTAATAAAAACACAAATGACCGTGCCAATCATAATTTTCACGTGCGATCAGAGTTCCCCATGAGGCTAGAAAACACACATCCGTGTGAAGATGTGCGCGAGAGTGCCCGAGGCGCCCCCCCCCTCTCACACACTCTCTCTCTCTCTCTAGCCGGACTCCAGTACAAATAGTCCGATAAGTGTACCACCACCAGCGCACACCGAGCGGAATTTTTACACGCACGTCTCTCGCAACACGAGCCCGTGAGCTCCGTGAGGAGTACGTGTGCTTCAGTAGGAGAGCCACGGTTGCAGGTTGCGGCAAAGGTCGTCGGGAGGCTCGGAGGTGCAGGGTTCCCACACTTCGAGAGGCTGCGAGAGCCTCGAGCGCTGGACCGGCGGGTCAGATCGCCGTGCGCCTCGAGCGACTGTATATCCCTCCGATTCCGAAGGCGATGTTACGCGAGGCGGAATTTCTCATAAAATTTTCGTTTATACGATTGAAATTTGAACGAGTGTCGAAATCGACACGCTTCGAAAATTCTCACGATCCTAATGGACATCATTCATCGTCGTGTTAATTTGCATAACTCATTATACGAAATTTTATTGGGACATGGCACGATTTTATCATCGCCGATTCCAAGCTGGTTTCTTTTTCTATCGATATTTATTCATTCGTTAGAAAATTTTCATAATTTGTCGTGTCGCCGAAATGATTTTAATAATTCCAATTAACCTCTTGACGCCGCGGGCACTTTGTCCCAATGTCTATGAATTTTTAGCTAGCCGCTCGACGACGATCGGCGAATTAAAATTTATTCCGATGCTGGAAATACACTAATAGATTATAAAAATACCGAATTTCTATCAAATTTCGAAATGATTAAATATTCGAATACGAATAATCGATCGAGGGCTCGCGCGGAATTTCTAAATAATCAAATATTTAGAAATAATTTGTCTCTCAATCTCCAATCTAATTGCTCAAAAATCCTAAATTAAAGACGTAACGTCGTTGAAGTGATCGTAAAAAAAATATGATTTTTTTTTCAAATCGCCGCTTTATGTTGTTTGCCGCGTCGCCTCGTGTAACAGCGCCTGAAAGTGGCTCGGGGCTCGGCGCGTGCAGGCCGTGATTGTATCGCCGTCCTGTTCCCGCGCTCGCTCGGTGCTCGGAGCGTCTCGCTCCCACCGTCGGTCCGGACCGACGCCACTCATCCCCTCCTCGAGCTCACCGCTCCGGCTCGCGATCCACTCTTTTCGCCGTGTTCGACTCTTTGCCTCGCTCTTTGCTGATGAGGTTTCGCGCTCTCTGTATATATCTGCCTCTGCCCAGACCACGAGAGACGAAACGGAGGAGCTCCCACCGCCTCCACTCGACCGCCACTCTCCGCAAACTCGGGCCGTCTCTCGTGATGTTTTTATTGTTCCTAGCTCAACTCCCATTGGCGTGGATATCGATGATTATGATCGTTTATTTTACGTTGGAGAATTCGACACGATTAAAGAGTAAAATTGAACGAGATCTAATTACAAAATTGATTTTTTTTTTAAACATCAAAACGAATTTTTCAATTTATCGTTATTACGTCCTTTGGAATAAAGTATTTTATGTGGAGACGTCTACTTTTTTAACTGTTGCTCTTGATCGACGATCTGTGAAATGCGATTTCTCATCTGCGTATGAAATCCGATTTCGATTCCTCAAGATCCGATCTATGGCGTTTGCCCATTAGAGAAAAAATTGATCTCAAACTGACGAGAAAATGAGAAGTCGTAGCCATCGATCATCAAGAAGATCAATATCGTTCAACCTGCTTTAATCTTTCACCAGCGAAATCGGCACTGATCGTTTATTTCTTTATATATAGAACGTTGATTCACGATGATTTGAAGATCTACGTATCGCGATTGCGAGCGCCGCCCCAACGTCGGTCGGTCGATCCCCGCACCATTATAAGTTACCTAGTTACGCCAGTGTTTTCCCCTAGGTGGACTAGGCGCGTGGCTGGAATGCGGCGGCGCGCGGATCTTCGGGTACCGCTCGCGCGAGTGGAGCGCGCGATCGCCGCACGAAACGCCAATGGGAGAACCGGAACGAGGAACGGTGAGTTTCTCGATGGTGCGGTGGCGTCCGGCGAGCGCGCTTCCCCCGATCGTGTACAAGCCGGTTGGAGGTGGAAGGAGCGCACGGCTCTCCACGCTCCGCGCTCGCGTGAGGCACGGGGCGAGCGTGGAACCACAACGACAAAGAGAGGTAGAGAGAACGCGAGGTAGAGAGGGAGAATGATGGAAAAAACGATAAAGAAAGAGTCGAGGAGCGAGTTGTATGTACTCACCGGTATATAGTAGCCTGAGAGCGCACCGGGGATCCGTGTGCTTCCCACCGTCGAGACCAAGCTCCTGGGTCCAGTGGACGCTCACGAGAAGATCGAGAGAAGGGATTTCATAGCGCGATCATTGCCATGTCCCATCCACTCTTCAGATCGACTATCTCTTTCTCGAATTTTCCTTTCTCTCTCTCTCTCTCTCTCTCTCTCTCCCTCTCACTCGCTCTCACGTCTATAAGCCAGCCCGACATATCCTCTTGCGCATACCCTCGGTATATCGTTATACACGATGCAGCAGATATTTTGCTCTGCTTGCTCCAGACTACGCTCGCATTAGATAATTCCCGCAAGTCGACGATGTGATAATTTAACATTCGTCGTTAACGCAATTATTCACCGGACGAATCATTACGTACACCCGATCATTCCCTTATCTCGATCGCGTTCCATCCAACGCGTCCCAGTTGATTAAACCGATCCGACGAGTACAGTCGCGATACACACACGCGTCCATGCATTTTATTTTTTTATCCACGATTGAGAGATAGTCTTAGTCTCGCTACGGTGATTATGCGACCAGCAATCGCGTGGTACGCGAGGCGATACGAAAATGGCATTGGGCGATTGTAAATAAAATAATCGTTGATTAGCCTCGGTAAACGGGGGTGCTATCGCACACCCCCGATGTAACCGCGCGATGTAGTCCATCTCGAGACTATCGTGCGCATACGTAAGTCCCCCCTTAACCGTGAAGCACGTAGGGAGTACGAGTTGCTTCGGGAAGTAGAGCCTCTTTTCTCTCTGTCTTACTTGCTCACTGAGAAAAAGGGACCGACTTAATTACGACGATATACGAGGCAGTGGACTCGAGAGAGAGAAACTCCCGGACGCACGATACCCTCCGACCAATATCCTCCTACGTACCAACACGGCTACCTACCCACCCCCCTCTTCCTCCCCGAACCAACCACTCCTCCTCCACTGCTCTCGTCCTACTGTGCGAATCTTACCCGGGCAGATTCTCTCGATTTACATACCCAAGAGCTCCTTCGTCCGTGAATCGTCGTCGTACAGGAGACCCCGAGGACCTCATTCCTTGCCTCGCTATATCCTGCAGCGGAGAAAGAGAGAGAGAGAGAGAAAGCTACCGCGCACCAATACCCGCAATCTGTTACTCGCCCTCGCAAAGTTCTCATCGAGATGTCTACTCTTTTTCTTCTCTGACTTTTTTTCTCTGCTTTCTCAACGGCAGCAGCAGGGAAATTCAACGATGCAACATCGAAGTAACGCTTGTGGTTCGGCCCGTTTCTCACACCCGTGTTTTCAACAATCGCACACCACGCGGTGCTGAAACACACCGAGAGAGAATCCCTCTTCTCAAGCTGCGGAATCTCTTCTCTCCCGGTTCCCCGAATCCCAGAGGGAAACGGTTTCGCGAGACCCGCTCGTCGATATTCTGACCGCTCGACCGCAGCAGCTCCTCCCTCGTGATTCTCCGCAAATCCCCGGAACCTTCGTTCGAAATTGATGAATTCGTTCGGGCGCGAAGAAAACACCCGAGCTAAAAAAGAAATACCATTGGCGCATAATGTCGGCGCATACTCGGAATTTAACGAGGAAACTTGAGTCTCTTCGATCTCGAGGTTGCAGGCCAACAGTAAAGAATGAACAAAAAAACAAGTCGAAAAGAGAAAAACAAACAAACAAACTTACCGCGCGAGAGGATAATGAAAAATAGCGCGAGAGAGAGAGAGAGCGAAAGAAGAGAGACGAGGATCAAAAGCGCGAATCATGATTTATGCAGTGCTGGACCCGTAAGAACGGGCTAGGGTGTATGCACAGGAATTGTTTATACACGGGGTTATATTATCATTGTTGCCATCGCACAATGGGGCACACGGAACGCAATATTATATATAACCTTGCGCGTGGTATAAGCGCCTGTGCGCGAGAGGGTTGCCGTAAGAGTGGGGTGGGAGGGGGGCGGTGTGCCTGCTTATCGCGGGTGCGCTTTCGCATAATGTGTCATAAATAGGCGGCTCGCGCGCGCGTTCTGCACCGCTGCTGCCGCTGATCGCACACTAACGCATGAGCTAAAATACCCGAGCGTACGTATATCGTACTACGACGGGATACCGCGTGCTGAAACAATAACCATTGTGGTGGCTGGGTACTGTTTATAAATAAGCTTCTTGTAAGCACGCGCACTTCTCGCTCGAGTACCATAGGAAAGGGTTACTCTGCCGCAGTGCACTTTCTATATATATATATATATATATATATATATATATATATATATAGGCACCTTTTATAGGGCATAGAGCGAGGTATACCTGTATCGCGCCCTTCTGTGAGTATAATAGAGACTCGCATCGCGCCTCTTACGCTCCCCGTCATACCGCGGAGTGGCGGTGGAGCGCGAGATTTTTATCTTCGAACGGACCTCTTCCCACGCAGGTGGTCTTATCGCGTAGTTCCGAGAAGATTCGAACGTGCGGGGATGGAATCTTTGGAATTGGATAGATTTATTTACGTTAAATAAATTTAGGAAATCAAACGACAGTTCCTACAATTCTTAGGTAGGTATCGTTTTTTTTAAAAGGTTGACAACGTCTTGTTCTCTTGATTAAGTTGAAAATACTCGTGAAGAAATTATTTAGTAAATTTTTGCGATCGATGAATTTCTTTCCGCCAAATAAAATTAAGAAATAAAATTGTCGTTTCCTCATGAATTAGGAATTATTTTTAGACTTTATCCGAGTCGTGCAGACTCCTTGCTTCGCGTTGTTGCGTCTGAAATAATGATTGCTTATCGTATAAATTCTCGGATCAACATATTCATTTTTTCGGGGTTGCGAAACATTCGCAAAATTTAAATTCCGTACAACAGGTATAACCGAAAGATAAACAGGCGATATCCCGGTAAAATAAGCCAAGTTCGAGATCTAACGAAACCTCCTCCCGCCACGTTCTTGCAGATAGAATCCACGCTAGTTCGTATATATCGTGGGCAGCGGAGAGTCAACAGAGTGTGAGAGGATGGGCCGTTTCCTGGGGAAAAAAAATTGCAATCTCTCAAAGCGGAACACGAAATGCGGTCTCACGATTACGAACCGCCGGTGGAGGCCACGAGGCGGTGAGATCCCCGCGGCATCTCTCTCTCTCTCTCACTCTATCTATCTCTCGCTCTTGCTCTCCCGCGATTTTGCCACGACCACGTGGGTTCCCGGACGTATGTGGTCGCCGGTCCGTTTCGCGTGGGTTGCATAGTATGTCGGTACCCTGCGTCTCTCCTTCTCTCTCGCGGTCTCATCCTCTTCCTCGTCAAGAGAACGGCCCCGTGTGCATTTGTGTCTGTGCGTGCTCTTTGGCTTTTGTTATACTCGCGCGTCCTCGCTGCGCCATGGACTCATCCTCATCCGCTACCCAAGCAGCTCAGTCGAACCTCGCGGTAAATATTTCTACGAGCGATACAGTCATTGGCCACTTTTTCGTTATCGTTTGGTCGGAAGCTGCGATTGCGCTTCTTTCTTTCCGATATCTTCAAAGATTTTCTGAAGGTCGATCGATTTTACGATAGGTTAATAGAATATTGGCAATTTGTTCGGAAATAAAGGAAAGATGACAGTGACTCGCCCTAATGTTAATGGCCAATCGCTGTATATCGTTCGACGTGAGATGACGGTGTGGGAGTCTCGTCCGGGGTTCGAGGACACCCAAGGGCTCTGGCTCATCCGCATTTGTACCGTACAACTGAAACGCGTACGCTGCAAAGGCGGTTCTCTCTCTTTCAAAAGAGAGAGAGAGAGAGAGAGAGAGAATCCCGTGGGAGTTGAAATCCTTTCACGGATGTTGAGGATGCTTTACGAGACAGAGGGAGAGAGGGAGAGAGAGGTTTCGAAGCCTTCGACCTTGTTCCCCCGGCTAAAGGTCAGGCGCGAGAAAGACGCGCTGGGCGCGTAGGAATTATTAGATATTATCCTGCGGCACGCGGGTGTGCTGCACCTTTTCGACCCGAGTGTAAGGAACATTCGCGCGCGATAGAGAGGCGTGTATATACCCTCGATATATATCTTTCCCATTGCGGTTCGTCAAGGTTCGCCAGCGAGAAAGAAAGAGAGAGAGAGAGGGGGAGAGCTTGTTGGACTGTAAAATAAATCTGGAAATCTTTGCGAGTTCGCTTCGGGGTGAGAGAATGACTCACGCGTGTATTCAGCGGAAAAAAATATGGGGAACTCGATGAGCGCACAACTGGTCGCAACAGGAGTAAGAGAAAAAAAGGTGACAGGAGGTAGAGTCGTAACAAGTAGGAGAGGGGATGAATCTGAATGAAATGACGCAGAGGCGAATGATCGAATCGTGGGTGAAAATGAGCCGATCGACCTCATTGAGTCAAGAAAACGAGGCTTCCTTTGCGAGAATCCTGAAAGACAAATTATAAAATTATGAATGAGATTAATCATTGAGTTGGTTATAAAAGTAACTGCATTCACAAGATTGCATTTATCTAGGTATTTAATAAATTGATTTATTATTTATTAACAAATAACATAATTTTTTCTTGGCTACCTAAGTAAGTAAAAACGTATAAAGCACGAACTATCAATTTAGTAACGTATTATCAAGATATATTTATCTTAAAAATTATCAACGATATGTCAATTGTCTGCTCAAAAAGAAATACCATAATTCAGTAATTAATGGATGTTTTATGGATATACACTATGATATACAAAGAATCAAGAGTGATAATGATTATATGTTTGTTCGAGATTTGGCAGCCGGCCACCGTCACCCTTACATATGCAATTTCATGTTGACTCGCTTTAATTACCTAAGTGGTTCTCGTGCCTCTCCCGCCCATTCTCTTTCTGCATGTCACGAGCGAGAGCCAAATATCGGATTCACGAAGCCCGAGGCAGAGAAAGCTCCGATTCCTCGACGACAGAGCAACTGCAGTAGCCTGAACCAAAGAACCGCGACAATTTCGTCCGGACCGTGATTGCGCACGTGTCACGCGCGCGCGCGCGCGCCTCTCGCGCAGCCTTCTGCGAGACTCGCCTCTCGATCGATGTTTCTTCCAGGTGGACGTCGAGAGATCTCAAACTGCCGTCGCGAGGATTATTTCGCCGTTGGGCACCAACCGGTGCAAGACCGCGGCGATTCTTGGACCACAAACGACGACACGGATCTCGCCTCGGGGATTCTCGATCGCGAGTGAAAGCGACAATTACAGAAAATTTCCTCCCCTCTTTTTAAATCATTCCTCGAGAAACGTACAGGCGTATATCGATAAAACTGTCAATTGGGATGGGATCGGCCGATGGGCGTCCACGTACGCTGTATACGCGCACGTGGATGAATGTTCGATCGTCGATCGATTTATCGTCCGACATCATCGATATCCCTCGTACGAAAATTATCGTCGACGTTGAATCCAATCGATCTTGACATTCGGGGAATCTCGAGACTACGTTGTAAGCAATCACTTCACGATTGACATATACCCGGCGACGTTGATGGCAATTTTGGCGAGACGATCTTTCGTTCCACGTTTCCAAGGGTGAAGGGTAGTTTTTTATACGGGGTCAATCATTTTCGTCGTTTCGTTTTATCATGACATACCTACCGGATAAACGCGAGTCTCCGTGTACGTGAAGTGTTCCGTAACTAGGACACATCCACTTCGAGAATAAATTATCCGTCCGATTCGTTGCATATATTCTGCAAACCGTGGGAAAATCACTTCAGGCGGCGGGAACACTTCGCCAACGACGTCATTAAAATCGAGTCAGTCGAATATATCCCGGTGGCGGCAGTCGCTGCGTTCTCCTCGTACGCGAGGCAAAACATTCCGCGAAAGAAACGAAATTGCGTTAACAACGCCCCGGGGCATGGGGAAATTTTCTTTTATTTTAACAAATATGTAACGTGCCTCCTCGACCGCTCGAAAATGAGTAGCTTCCGAGTTGCAAGATATTTATGTGTACCTGTATATGCAACAACGGTCGTTCGGAGAGTGGAACTCCTCGTATTCGTCTTTTTCCTTTCTTTTCCCTTCTTTTTTTGGTCTTCATTTCGCGTTTCGTTCGCTTCGAAGTTTCCACTTTGAAATTTTTTGTTATACGGCTGCCAATTGTTGCGGAAGAGATTTACATGCTGCTACTCCATAGTGAAACGACTACCGAGATTTCGAAGTATATAATACGTTATATATATTGCTAGTGGTTCTTGAAGTACGTGAAGCATGATAAGAATGCTTGCACATTGTCCTGGTACCCGTCGTGTTCGTGCATATACACCAACGAGACTCGAGTTTCGCGCGTTCGATCGTTCAATCAATTATTTTTAATGAGTTTCTCTCAATTAATCAACGCCATCGAGAAAGAGAGCGAACGAGAGAGAGAGAGGGTGAGAGAAAGAGAGAAATAGAGCCTCGGGGGGCCTCTGTCGAGTCGGGCGATCGAACCACAGCTGCCTCTTCAACGTTCAAATAGACACGCCGTCGTGTCTTTCATTCCCGAGAAAACGCGATGAGAAGGTTCGAGCTGTTGAATTACACGTTTATATCTAAGTACGGATATCTTGGATTATCCTCGAGCACATCGACTTGTCGAAGAAGAAGAAGAAGAAAAAAGAAAAAAAATTCTGACGATAAAAAGAAAACGAAGCGTATCGATAAAACTAGCCGAGTGAGAGTAATCGCACTTGGACGTGCGCATGAGTCAGCCCCCGCCGCAATACGAGAACGCGATCGGTGCGGTCCCTGGCGTCATCATCTTACGAGAGAGAAGGAGAGAGAGAGATAGAGAGTCCTGAGCTCGGAGGCTGTGAGTGCTGTGGTCCCAACATCAGCGCAACGGCACGCGTTGACTCATGTGCGTGGGCCACGGAATGCGTCGAGTACGAGAACGCTTATATATATACAATTATATATATAAGCACATATGATACGAGAGTCGCGTGTAAGAGAGTCGAGACGATATGTACGTTTCGCTTTGTGGGACAACAATAAATCCAACAGTATGCCAACAAGGCGTTGTAATGACGCCACCTTTCTTTGTATACGGCGCTCAACGCACACACCACCAAACTGAAGGCTGAAATAATTTCTCGCGTCTCAAGGCGCACGACGACTAAAGAGAAAGAGAGAGAGAGAGAGAGAGAGAGCGATGCAGACACGACGAATGCCAAGATCGTGTGCGACATTATACGATACGCGAAACGCGTATACCGTCCTCCTCTCGTTGGAAAATGCGGAGCTCTTCGAGGACAATGACCGAGGCGAACGAACGAGGGCACGGGGCAGTTGTGATTCGCAAAATCGCGACGATAAATTGGGTCGTTCGATCACGCCGGGTTACGCCGAATTTTTTTGTTGTTCTCGTTACACGCTCGATAAAAGATGCAAAAAACATCCAACTTGGCATAGCAAAAGGTACCTCCGGGGCATTGTCGAGCCTGTGTAACGTAGCGAGCATTATCCTTCACGACATTGAATACATTAGCGACGAAACGTCGTGATTAACGTCGCGGGCATAACGCGGCGCGAGACCCCGCGGGCTGCAGATTTATACTTTGAAAATGGTATGGCGGAGCAACGTCTTCGTCGTCCCACCGTTTAATTGCGCGGGGCGAGCTTCGTGCCCTTCTCCTTTTGGACACACCGTAAGTGGCAATAACCGTGAGAAGATACCATGAAAATTGCATCCTCCGCTTCGAGACGCGAGTTATGATCTGGAGCTGCTCTCCCTCGGCACATCGGCTGTAGCTCGTTGAATTAAAATCATTATCAATGACGTTGGTGCTCGACAAACGAGAAATAATTATTTTCATGAAATGTTTGTTCTTTTAAATTTTGTTATCTCTTAAAATATGATTTAATCTATTGTTTGTTTTCCATTTTTTTAAATATTGAATCCCTTATTCATTTATGTGCAGACATAGTGAAAATGGAGCGACCATAAGCGAAAACGCTGATGAATTCAATTTTACGAGACAACGATTCGACCGAAGTCTTGCCGGTGTAGGTCGATCAGTACGATGTGGACCGCGCGATGCAGCGAAGTGCATGTCGGGTTGCCAAGATTCAGGCGCTCCATTCGAGGCGATGCAATTCACCGCTCGGGTGGAACAGGACACGAGTGATTGTACGATGGAGGGAACCTTAGATGCGCGGTTTCGAATCGAGAATGCCGGTCACGTACCGAAGGAATAAGTGTGCGGCGAGCACCTCTTACCCAGAGGAGAACACCGCGCGCGTATTACGAGCCTGCTGCGCAGTGACAGGACTCGAGAGAGTACGTTACGGCCTCTCAACGTCGTCACTTACTTATCGAGAAACGAAATTACGAGTTTCCATCTACAGAAACATTCGGGGTGTGTTCAAAAAAAGAATTAGAATGTTGGCTACTCCAATCATAAAATCCTTCGAACGCGATGTAGTTATCTCGAATTATTACTATTCAAATGTCTCACAGACACCTGGCATGGCCGATAATTGTAGGTGTGAAGAAAAAAAGAACTTTCCCATTTACACAAGAAATTATTCGAACGTATTGACAAGTTTGCTTGTTACGAGAAGTAGCAATAGTCATTACGTCGTAAAATTATTTCGGTTAATTTCGTTTAATGCATATCGCTACCATAACTGGTCAGCGGTCCGGAGGTATGAAAAGACAAAAAAGTCTGCGCGATCCCACGGTCATGCGGCCGAGTGAGAGCGATATAAATCCGTCAAGTGGTTCGGTCATTATCGAATGAATTATCCAAGTGATAGCGTGACCGGCTTGAGCTGACTAATTTTCCCGTGCTTACCCTCATCTCGCGATGAATGATTTTGTACGAGCACGTTCGGAGTCTCCTCAAGCTCATACTGTGAGAATATTCCAATCTGCGTCTCGCGAAAGCGTCGTGAGGAGGAGGGCACTCTTCGTGGTCACTCGCGATTTGCGCGTATCCCGATAATTTCAGAAGAAGAGCTGAGAAGCAAGATCATGTATATAGGTTGAGGGGGATCCGAAGCATCGCGATAAATCACTGAGACGTAGATCGAGCGGCAGCTTCCATGGGAACCTGTTCTGCGTATGAAGGAGCACGAGGCTCGTGAGAGACAAAGAGAGTGAGTGGCCACAGCATGATTTGTCATAGGTATGTATGCCCCACCTAATTGTACCCCATACCTGCAATTATCCGGTGCTTACGGCTAATTTAGATGATTGACTCTGTATAATCGGAGCAATCTTGCTTATTCTGAAAATACGATTCCTTAGTATGCTTTTCTTTCGCGTCGTTTCGAAGTCTCCAGGAGAGCGCCCACATGCCGCTGTACACACGCTGCAATCATTCCATTATTGCACGAGATCAACGCTGCGAGGCTTAGCTGAATTATCCAACAAAATTCCAATCACTCGCAAGACTTCCTATGAAATTAGTTGACGAAGACTCTGGTAAAAATCTGTGTGGGAACTAGGCCGGGTCTCCGCGATGCTTCGTGACATTTCGTCCACCTGTTCAGGCTGCAGCGACGGGCTTTAGAAGAAACTAAGAACATTTTCCATCACTGGTTTTTCCTTATCGACCACACCCTGGAACTTGTCAGGGATGCGTGGAATCCTGAAAACGTCTGGAATCGATCCTCTCGATTCCCGCGAGAGACCGTGTAATGCACACGCACAAAGGCACACTTTGATGACAGAAACAGTCCAAAAATGCCTGAATGGTGACTATGCCCGAGTGGACCGTCGATCGCAACATTGTGATTTGCCGTATGTGTGTTAGTTCGTGCGAACCTCCCTCCCGAGAGACACACGCACGTTCCGACGAGAGAGTCCGACGAGGTCTTGCTTGAAGGAAAGAGAGAAGGTTCCCATGAGTCTCGTGGCTGTTGGCTGCTGACGGCAACAGGGGCAACCTCACAAAGCCCGCATCTCATTGGTATTCTGTTCGAGTCCGAAGGAAGGAGTGCTCTATTTTACGAGCGGTTGTATATGATCCAGACAAATTGGTCTTTGGGGGATACGCGACTCGTCGCACGAGCGAAAAAAAAGGACTCGATCCATAAGCATTGCATCGAACTCGATAGCGAGATGTGAGAATGTTAAGAAATGAGGGGAAAAAAGGAAAAACATTAAAAGAGTCTATGTCGAAGTCGACTTTCTGTCTCGAGACTATAACCCTTGCTCTCTTCTTATGATTATCGTTCTCTTGCAAAAATACGAAAGAATTTCAAATAATCCGACAGGTGGGTCGATCGTGAATGGTCTGACACCTCTGTACCGTTTAAATTTATTTCAGGGACACCTCTCTCTTTCTCTCTCCCGCTTTTTGTGGAATTCTACAAACACGACAGGAACTTACAACGAACATGCGAAGTTGAAGCGATAGAAGTGCGACTTCGATACCGATTTCCAGGTATCAACACGTAATTAGCGCTACTTTCGTTGTCGGAAACTTCTGACCGTTACAGTCGTTTTCTCTCTCTCTCTCTGGTCTTTCTTTGCCACCGTTGAAACTCTTAATAGTTCTCGAAGAAGGAACAAAGAAAAACCGCCGACACCGAAAGGGGCTCGAACAAACGAGAGACGAGTGTCGATAGAGAAAAAGGGCTAAGGTCTCTCGATAAAGCCAGGCTAGGGCTGCTACACTCTTCACTGTCTCGCGTTTGCTACGACCGCATTGCCTAATTGGCTACGATCGTCTTTTGTCCCGACGGCGAGTTCTCGTCGGCTTTTCCATCTCGCGGCAAGTACTGGCTTCTCGGGCGAGAAGCAAAACTGCTTCTGGAGTGGAGAATAACGCTCTCGACATCGCGTACCGTCATTATTCAACGAAATGGTCGAACGAATTGGCAATCGGCAAAAAATTTTACGCGATTATAATGTTCCACCGTTCGAAAGTTTATGCAATTTGATCGTAACACGCGGTCCGCATAGCGCATTGAGAATAATTCCGAGGCTGTCGTAAGACCGTTGAACTACTTTCGTGTTGTGTCTGTCTTTAATCGATCGCTGTCCGAGACTCGATCGATGCTTCACGACGATGAACGAGTGACACGTGAGTGAAACAAAGTCCCGGTACCCTTCGCCCAAGGGACCAATACTCCATACGACGATGTTTCAGTCACAGTTTGCATCTTAATTACCGTCGAGCTTGTCAATTAGACAAATCCCCGTGGTATCAGTCACGGTCAACGTCAACGGTGACACCATCGTAAGACGAAATCTTGTTCGCTCCGTGACCCAAACCCTGATGATCGTTATATATAAAAGTTAACTAACATACATCTCTCGTCTCTCATCGCGTCGAATGTCTTAATTATCATATTACCATATAAACGTGATCCGATGTTCTCGTACTATTTCCATATAAAGGTATACGGGGTTGACAGGGCCAGCGAGAGAGTTCCGTTGGCCATCTCGTAAGGAGAGACGCGACGTTTCCAACTTGACTCGCCCGTGGACTCGGTGATACCCGGGAGCAAGAGTTAACGTCAGTCTGCGTCAGCATAGCCATGCACAGTCGCAAAGAGTACACGTGAGACGTGGGCAAAGCTTTCTCGACTGGAAGAAAAAAAGAATGAAAAAAAACGACAACTGGCTGGAGACGGCCGACACCCATATCGAGAAGATTTCTCTGACTCCGCGAGGTCTATATTTTATCCATGAAGTCGGCTCGGATATAATAAAGCAGTTGTTATGTGCGCGAAGTATTCCAAGTACGCGGAGAAAACGTATAGCAATTTTTTCCCCAATATTTCCAATCCTCTCTCAACAATTTTTTACTCTGGATAAAAACAAACTTGGCCAAGTTACGGTAGCTGAAAAACAAGACGTCTACGAACGAGATGTATGGTATCCATGGTATATTCTCGGTGAAATTCGACGTGACGACAAGGGTATTATATTTGTCGTCATTCGAGCAAGAGCACGTGGAGGGTGCACAGTATGTCAGCTGGTACTCGCGAGAACTTCAACCCGGCCTCTCAAAGCCAGGAGTACGCTATACGCGGTGGCTACACTGCGTATAGAATTCCTCGGCCGATGGAAGGCAAAATCTAACGAAAGACCTCAACGTCTCGAGTTTCACGGGGAGCTACCGGTATACACTACCGCTATTCGATATCTCCTTCGAACAAAATATATATATATATAAATGAAAATATAAATAAACGATCATCAAGACCCCCACGCAGAGCCACCTGTCACCGGACGCTCTGCGATGCATTGCGTCATTGTTGATCGTATATCCTGGACGTATAACCGAATGGACAAATCGGATTAGCCCGAAGAATCTCGAATAATCTGGCATTTGGTGTAACAAAATGGTCGATAATTTGTTTCAAGAGGAAACGATGGAGACCTTAGCGGCGAAGTTAAAGGACGCTAGATTTTCTTTTTTGTTTTTTTCATCGAGTCAAACGCCAGCGGCGTGCCGTAATTCATGTCTTCCAGTTGGCTCGGTTCCCACTCGTTGGCGCTGTGTTTCCTAAATAACGAGCCCACGTGTGGTTACCGGTTGTTGGGCGGAATCGACTCGACGAACGAAACTAACCGGGCACCAGCAGCGCCCGTTCAGTCATCCCCCCTGTCCTCTGAAAGTAGTGGCCACGTTGCGACCCTTTACAAATCTCCCACACTTGCCGCATCAACATCGTCCACAGCCACCGGCACAAATACATATAGCACATCTTATTCTCATCTTCATCTTCTTCTTTGTTCTTTCACTTCGCCAAGTCCACGAGTTCTCTCGTTATCCAGCGAAAAATCGGACGCACCCGCGCACAGCGCGTTCCACACTGAGATAAAGTCCCCGGGTATCGGCGAACAGAGAAAAAGAGAAAAGAAATCAAAATAAAAGAACGGGAACGAGGGTGTACCTGGTAACAAGTGACCGAGGAGAAAGGTGAAGAAAGATGTGTGTGCGTGGGTAAGAATGAAAGAAAGAAGGCGAAGAAAGGCGAGAGGAAAGAGAGAGAGAGAGAGACGAGAGGCAAAGGAGATGGATGGAGATACCTGGCTGCTGGTGAGGACTACCGTATAGCGGGCTACCGCAGCGTTACGATACGTGGACCAACACGAGGCCCAATTAAGAGACTCCGGCAACCTTCCAGCGTTGCTCCCCTATCTATCCGCACGAAGCAAACCACGCGAGTTTCTCGACTCTTTTTCCGTGTCGCTACACCGCTCGCTCTCGAGAGACCCCAAAAATGTCATTCGGACAAATGTTTCTCTTCTCGCTTTGGGAAGAAAGATCGTTAAAAATCCCCTTTTCGGTGCTTTACCAACGGTTAATTTTCCATGAAATGGTCCATATATTTAACCCTCAGCCCTCGTTCCCTTTCCTCTTCTGGAGTGTTGACTCTAGTTCGTCGTTGACTGCGATAGTTTGCTTTCCTTCCAATCAATCTCGCTGGGTCTCGTATCGCGGCTTCGATATTAGCCCCGAGGACAATTTGATCTCGCTCGCTGAAAGTTTCGGACTGACTATTTTAGTAACTGCACACAGCTTCCAGTATATCGCCACGAGCGATTCTACTTACGGTAAGAGAGAGAGAGAGAGCCGAGATGAGTCCGTGAGAACAATTCGAGCCAGGAGCGCCGCTCTTACCGTGACTAGTCAAAGATCCGAATCTCGCGGTGTGCCGGGATGTGTGCTTAGTATGCAAAACGGGTCGCTCTCTCTCGAGCTCGCGAAATTGAATTTCTCGGGATTGATCCAGCTACGTAGTTCCCGTAGATTCGGGCCATATAGGCAGCGTATGTTAAAAGCTTTGGATATACGAGGAACTATTAAAGGGTAATGAGCACCCTCGCTTTGGCCTCTCTGGCTCGCTCTTCCTTGCATTTGGGTCCTATGAGAGCCCTCGAGAGTTCTCCCCTCACATACAGTAGTACCTTTTTCTTTATCGCGGCTGGCATCGATTCTTCCAGCAGCATCGAGGATACTCGTTCTACATTCTCGATAGACGTCCCTTAAACCCCTCTGGGCGATGTTATGCCGAAACAAGCAAATAATATCTTCGTCGGTTTTTGGTATTCTATTTTACGATCTATTTATTTTTATTCTGACAGATTGACCTGATGCATTAACATTGATTTGTTTTTCGGGAAATTGGGGCGCATTTAGTTCGAAATTTCAATAAATTTAATGGAAATAAATAACGAAAATTTCAATCTGAATACTGATGTTACAAAAATTTTAGAGTAGCGCATTGAATCATTCACGGTTATTTCCCGGTTTTTGCTTGGGCCCGTCGAATATTTGGAAGAATTTTTCGCTACGTAAGCTTTATTCGTATGCAGATCTTTAAATTTGTTCAGCTCACAAAAATTTACAGAAATAAGTAAAACGATTTCTTCATTGCATTTCGCACGAAAAATATTATCCAAAATGAAATTTTTCTCAGTGCTACGTATGAATAAGTAGCGAGTTCTGGTACAAGATATAGAAAGCCGTAGTACATATAAAATATATTATACCTTAGGGTACAGGTGGCCATAAGCGAGAGGTGAGTGGCGCGGGTTTAACGTTAAAGTATTCTCGTTGCGCGACGTTCGAGCCAAGCGATTAATAATTCGGGCACGCACCACCCGGGCAAATACCCGTGCGCAAAAAGGCCCAGGTGAGGTCCCGGGCCCATCCCGTTCTCAGCCTAAACGGCGATACGTGAAGCGAACGAAAGAGAAAGATAGAGAGTCATATATAGAACGAAGAAAAGGGAAAGAAGTGGTATAAGGTACGAAGTTGGAAGCGACAGAGGGTCCGCGTTGCCCAAGATTGTACCAGTTTTTCGATGGGGCTATCGATACCGTGTGCGAGAGAGAACGACAGTGAAAGGGGGAAAGAGAGAAAGAGACCCAAAAGGTCTCTTCTCGTTCGTCGTCGTTGTCGTCCTTCTCGTCCTCGGGGTTTTCTGTCCGTTTCTCGTATATGCATGAGCCTCTGTGTTTCTTTCGCGGTCGCACGCCCGCCGTGCCCATAAAACGGATCGCCGCGCGCTTCCAACGTTCGCGTGTCTCTTTCTCTCTCTCTCTCTCTCTCTCTCTTTATTCTCTTTTCTTCGATCTTCTCCGTTCGCAACAGATCGGCGACTTCGTTGCGTGTACGAGTTTTATATGCGCGTTTTTCCACTCAGTCAACCCCGATACGTTCGCTTCTTGGCGAGCTCTCGTCCGTGGGACGTCCGGGAGCGTCTTCGTCTGTTCCGGGGGAAACAAAAGTTACGGCGCGCGATCTCGTCTCTCTCGTCCCTGTTACTTCCCCGCGCAACCTCCTCGCCCTCCTCGTACCGACTTCTTGCGCGAAAATTTGTCCTCACGACGAGCACCGTCTTTCGATTCTTGAGCACGGCGGCGAGTCTCGAGGGAGTCGTAGAAAGATCTTGGTATCGAGAACGGTGGACAAGATCCCCGAGCCTCTTATGCCGATTCACCGTTCCCATATTTCCTTTTCTAGGCTCTAGAAAACATTCGCGGCGAACTTTATTCTTTTCTTTATCTCTCGTGAAAAAACAAAATGCCGCGGTGTCGATGTAACTGAATTATCCAGCTGGCGCCGCGATGTGACGACATTACATTTTTTCAGTTCACGAGAACAATCGGGGTGTTTCAAAATTTTTTAAACGCTGCGCTTTCATTCGTTTTTCTATCTTATGGACAAAAAATAATAATATTTGAACGATGTGGTTCAACGAGAGACTAATGGCGCAACAAACGACTAGCCGCGAGCTCGCGTTCGACACCTTCGGGCCGGACTCATTAACACCATCAGAGTTAATTATGTTCTTCGGCGATGCACTGGGTCCTAATTGCCGACAATGGATGCTGAGGAGACTCGTGTCTGTGACTAAATACGACGAAGCCTTCGAAACTCGAGGAGTTACGGGGACGTAACACGCACACAAACGTCGTTTCAACTCTTCGAAATGACGAGAGTTTCTTTCTCGCTTTCTCTCCCTCTCTCTCTCTCTCTCTCTCTCTCTCTTTTTCTCTAGGTTCATCGTCGGTTCGAGGAGATATAAGAGTTTCTTATTCTCGGAGCACGTCTCATCTCTTTAACTGTGTTTTTTTCCTCTCTTCATCTTTCCGCGCTGGAAGCTCTCCCGTACTCTGCATCTCCTTCCTTTTCTTTATTCATCCTAAACGAGATCATCGCACGTGTTTACGTGCTAAGCAGCCTAATGGAGGCTCTCTCCTCGCTTCTCATCGCGTTCCTTCTTTCATCTCTTCTCGTCTCTTCTTAATAGTCGCCTTTCGTGTATCTCTCTCTCTCTCTCTTTCTCTCTCTCATTCTCTCTCCCTCTCGACCGTTCTTCCTTCAGCTACAAAAACAGGTTTACCGAATATTTCGTTGAAATTTGTGTAATACGAAGAAAAGAGATGGACAGGCACGAGAAAACGAAACGAAATCTTTTCTGTATATGTACGGAGGATGTTAAAGAAGGAGAGTGCTCGGATGCAAGAGACCGAGGTTTTAGTATACGAGGCAGTAAAAGAGGCCTCCGCCTTTCTCATATATATCTCGTACGTTTCTCTCTCTCTCTCCCTCGCGCGCGCGGACTCTTTCTCGACGCTACTTCGGGATAATTGGAGTAACGAGGCGCGAAAAAGGAGTACGAGAACGGCGAGAATTTTCTTGATTTTTTTCGTACTAACAGTACGCGCGCTAAATTGCCATATACTCGGGGCAATTTCGACGGCAAGACCAACACCCCCTTTCCGAGAGAGCACTTTGCACGCCAACCCATATAGTCCCACCCTACAATCCTCCGACGCTACCGCTTCTCCAGAGAGATAATACTTTCGTTCTGATTTTTATCGACACTTCGGTAACACACCGTGCGCAAAAAATACTTAACAGATCATCGAGGCGTGAGAATTTCATTGGAAACACGTATAATGACTTCGAATAACATGTTTTTTCAACCAAAAACGCTCACTTTCTTCGTTCAAAATCCATAGATTTGAATAAAACTTGCCTTTTGTTAACTTTATCTAATTAAATTAGCATTAAATCGAATCAAATCATTCATAAAATTGTTAACGAGCGAAACCTTGATTCGACCACCATAAATTTGATTCAAATCGAACGAAATTTACTCGTTTCTATGCCAATCTATAGCATTCGAATCAAATTACTCGCGTTATTCGATCGAGGATATATTTGATTTAACGAATTATTCCGATTCACGTAGAATTTATTCATATCCATTATTTTTTATCAGTGACAAAATTGAATCGTCCCGAGTGTAAACTCGGCTCGGTACAGCCGATAAATAATATCGTGATTTTACAAGTAGTCCTGTAAAATCACGATATTATTTATTTCTAGGTGTGGTGACAAATACGTTTATATATTCGACATTTGCTTCCACATCGACGTGATAAAATCGACTTCCCGTTCGGCTCTACGAAGCCTGAGGAACTTCGTCGTGTCGTCTCATATCATATATTCATGCGGCATTACGTGGAAGTCTCCGAAGTCAATCCACTTCACACGGGAGCTTTTATATTCTCTCGCATTATTCTTCTCTCTCGCGTGTCTCCGTCTATCTGCTCGTTCCTCCGGGAAGAAATTTCGCTTGGGCAATATTTTTTTTTACTGCCTATACCAGAAAGACGTTACGCTCGTGCCGCCTACGCACGTGTCGTAAATGCAAATTCGCAGTGTCTCACTGCTACTCGCCCCCTCCCCACCCCCTGCCCCTCGCCCTCTTGCACGCGGTATTTTCCCCCCGAGCGCGAAGAGATCATGAAAACCTCTTCTTCTCTGCACTGTCCGTGCATATATAGCACGATTATATCCAGACATACGTGTATATTCGCGTTCTTTCTTTGCTGGACCGACAACGTACGCGCGTCTCGCGCAAAAATCTCGAATGAAAGAACGAGATTTTGAGTACATGCGCTGTACCGTAATGTTCGTGGATGAAGACGTTCGTATCAATTTGACGTTCAATTGCTTCCTCTCGCGTGTTCGAGGGCATAAAATACAGCGAGTTGCAGCCGTACGCAAGCCCTCACCATTATTTTCAACACTCACGCACGCTCCTTTACGTTTATCCCTCGGTCCTGCCTCGCGTATCGTACCACGGTGAATCACAACTTGAATATAATCAATGATCTATCAGACGACTCCACTATGGATTCCAATGAAAATGAAGACATTCGTATGTCGAAACGTTACCGAAAAAATATCCACTTTACCGTATTCTTATCTGAGCGGCTTCTCGAGCACTAACCCTCGTAGAGACGCGATTAAGACGCGACCACGAGGCTCTAAGTCGTCCCCGTCTTTTCACTGCCCATTACGCTTCTTCGAGCCGTGCGGAGACGACTCGAGTTGTATCTGGGATCACAGAAAGGTCTTCTCTCCGCGTTCTTTCAGAAATTAAAGCCCTGCTCTCTCACGAGAAGAGGCTCGTTCTCCTCCCCCGCGTGAGATAAGACGAGGAGCCCTCTCGCTCTTCGTTTGTGAACCCTTTCGTGCGTCTTTTGGCTACTAACTTTTCGGCGCCGTGTGCCCCATTATGCCCATATCACTAAATCTGTCATTGTTAAAACTCGTCCTCGTGTAGTCAGGCGAAACTCTTGGAAGAGCTGTATTCGGGGTTCCTCCCTCGACCGTGCTACCGTGCACGGGACGTGGCTAACGGAAGAGAGTCACGAATGTTGTATGTCGGGGAAAGAGAAAGGACCAGAGAAGGATCTCCCCCTTTCGACGGTATATAAAAGTGGAATCCTAAATCCTTTAATTAGTATTTCCTTGCCTGTTTCGTGCGTATTCTTCGATGGTTAGCCAGTAGACGTCAATTACGACTTTTTATGTTTCTATTTTTTATTTAATTTTTGTTTATTCACTCTCTTGCCATTATTTATTCATTACAAACCGGGGAGTCTTCTTCACGCACTGCGTAAACTGTTATAAGCGTGTATTCATCGGTGCGAAAAGGATCTATTCAGGAGAGTTACAGACGAAATGTTTCGAGGGAAGAATCTTGCAAGGAATTCCTCGCAAAGAGCTACCTTCGGTAATCATTACGTCAGGTCATTCGGGATTTATGTCTTCGCGTACACTTTGCTGATAACCGTACTTAGGGATACGTTTTGCCATTCGCGAGTCGAGAGAGAGAGAGAGAGAGAAAGAAGAGAAGAGAAGAGAAGAGAAGCTGTCTTCTGCGGAGAGACTGCTGTACAGTTTCCCAGCCTCGTTTGGACAAAGATCGTTGCAATGATCCGCGCGGCGGATGGATATTGCCGGGCTCCAGAGTATAAAAGGGAACGCGCTTGTTCACAAAAGAGGCTCGCTAGCAATTGTAACACGCTTTTTGCCTCGCGAATAAGCTCTCGATCTTTCGAAAGCGCCCTGTACCGCGCGTCGGAGCGTTCCTCCCTCCGGCTTCTCGTACTCTCTTTCAAAACTGTTCGCTCCTATGCGAGTTTATGCACCGTGGTCCAAGACGCTTGGCTTCTCGCGCGTGAATTATCCGCGAGAGTTGCACGAGGGAGCCCTAAATCATTCCGAGTCTCCGACAATCGCTAGGAAGTCGGAAGGATAATACTATCCTTCGAGAAGTATTATTTCCTCGCTTCAAAATCAGCTAAGGAAGTGTCGAATGTATGTTTCGCTACAAAATTTAGAAAAACATATACGCGCGAGTATTAAATCGCGTAGGACGTTTTCTAGCGTTGTAACGGTGAACAAAAATGAAGATCGACAGTGGACGATAATCAAGGCGGGGTAGAAAGTCTCCCAGGGGTTGAAAAATAGAAAAATTAGAGTGAAATAATATTCTTCGAGTTGTTTATTTGACCTCGAATTTTGAGGACAATAATGACAATGCGATCAAGATAAGTCTGGATGCCTTGCTTTCTCTCCCTCTCCGTCACCATTGCGAGATTGACGGGAGCGTGAGCATCCACCTAGCCGCCTATAAATCTTCCAATATTTCGAGGTTTTTACCGTTCGGCAACGATACGATCACTTGGTATGCAGATGATATTCATGGTTAGGAGGGCGAGGCTCGTTCGTGAGGAGGTCCTTCGATTCGTTGAAGGGACGCCGCGCATCTCTCGCGACTGCAAGTCTTTGGGCTTTGAAACGAGAGTGAACGCACGAGAGGAAGGGACAGAGTGTTATTCGGAAAGAGACGACGCGCTCGACGCCGAAAAGGAACGAGAATCGTGAACGTGTCAAATTATTGCTAAGTATCCCCCGTCGCCGAAGGGCCTTTTATGCAAAAGGGCTCAGGGTCTTCTGTTCCCCGAAGCAGCGACCGATCAGCGGTATATTAGTGTGCCTACATGCCCCGTTCCCCCTACTACTCTTCCTTCACTCTGCGAAAAGCTGCGCGCGCCTTTCTCCGGAGACACACGCGCGTCACCGCCCTCTTCCAGAACAGAGAGATGGGTTCCGACACACCAAAAGAACCAAAGCGAAGAACGACTGTGGGGAAGAAAAAAAGCAAAAGGAAGTTAGGTAAAAAGCAAGACCCAATCATTCAGCGCCGTATCATTCGCACATTTGCAGTCTCAAATGTCCCGAACGGTGTGAAAATTACAGGAAAGATCGAATTCGGGCCCCGCGGTCGGACCAAACGAGACGCGCGATCCGAGATAAAAGGCAAAAAGACGATACGCACGCGCCAGGGTTAGTAGGAGATTACTGGTAGTAAAATCATGCCGAGAATAAAAGTATCAGGCGGCCTGAACCAGTGAGGGAAGCTACACCGCTTCTTCTTATTCTTGTTCTTCTTCTTCTTCTTGCGCTTCCTCTTCTTCTTCTCTGGTTCTTCTGGCTTCTTCCATATTCTTCGTTTCGGTAAAGCGCTCGAAACTCGGTTGATTCGTCCGATTAGCCCCTATTAGCCACGTATCCACTTACCACTTAAAGCAGGATTGTTTTCGCTCTCCGCACTCAGGAGCAAATAGGTCTCTGGCATCTCGTGACTTCTTCTTTGCCAAGTAGGTGTTTATAGGATCTCCCTCTATCTCACTTTGATTATATCGCGTGCTGAGAAGCGTCTGCCAGTTCTCCCGTTGCAACGTACAATATAAATCAGACGTTTCAGTTTAACGCTGTAATTGTGCTCGCGGACTCTCTTTCTTCGCCTCGCTCCGCAACATGTGCGAGCATAATATTCTCGCATGTAGAGACGGGGTTGGAGGCGCGTGTTTGCTCGCGCGGGCTCGGCCGGGCTCGTTCCAAACGAGTACCGTAGGTAGAGGGAAAGAGAAAAGATCAAGGCCGACCGAGCAGGGCGGAGGCGGAAGATGGACAAACGTAACTCACGAGTGTATGATCGAACAGACCGAGTGAGTCTGTCTGCCGGAGCACGGGACATGACACTAAATAAGACTAAGCGGGCGCGCGTCAGTTGAGAAACACGAGAGAAGTCTCGAGACTCTTTAACTCTTACGCCGTTTGGCTGGGAGCGTCGACGCGCGAGCATTTATACACGCGGGCTTTATGTATTATCGTATATACACGCACTCTCTACATACGAGTTAGGAAGATGAATTATGGTCCGTCCGATAATATGGCCCATTCGCTGCCATTCGTACTCGATTGCCAATATACCTCGCCATCTCTCCTTCCCCCCTCTTCCATACACACACACACACACACATATATATATGCTTATATGTATACAGGTATATAGATACTTGGGTCCACGGTGCTGTTCGCTGGTTCGAAAGATCGAGAATCGCTCAGAGCCAGCTTGATCTACGAACAGTGTAGAGAAAACGAGTCCGCAACACGGCACAACTGAGAGCCGAACAATGTTGCTTCGTAATATGTTGGACCATTAGACGAAAGGTCAACCCGCGAGACCACGTATATATATATATATGTGTGTGTGTGTGTATGTATATAATACACATTCGTAAAGTGTACATATATATGTATATGTATAAATAGAGGCAAGCTGGGAACAACGAAAAAGGGGACTGCGCACGCTCTCTCGCCGCTATCTCGAACGATTTTTCATTCCGCGTGTCCGACCGTGTAGCTCTGCTTTTTTTTCTTCTGTTTTGTTTTTTTGGTTTTTTTTTTCTTACGAAACCAGATCGCCTGGATATCGCCAGAGGGATTTTCGTACGTACGAATGCGAGCGAGTTCATACGGCGGAGTGTGGTGCGCCGATCCGATCGCCCAACGACATTGTAGAACGGGAACGCTTAGTCGGAGGTAGAGAAAGAATTAAGGTTTGAGAAAAGTTCAGAGAGGAAAAAGGGGAAGATGTAGCCGAGTCGGGTAGTGATGATGACGAAGCTCGAACAATTTGTCAGCGAAAGACGAGACGGAACCCCCGCGCCGTTGGTGTAGGTACCGCGACTGCGTCACGGCCCCACCAGCAACAAGACGGTGGTCCACTCGAAAAAGTCGAAACTTTGAGACTTATCTGTCGTCTCTGAGCTCGAGTCATAAGAGGTGTACCCAATACTGTATTGATGACAATACTTTCTCGCGTGCCCTACGAAAATACTCGAGGAAAGGAGATGAGATCCGAAAACCATGGCGCAGCGTGATGAAGGATGTTCCTGTCTCGATCGACGAACGTCTATACATTTCGAAATATATACATATATATACTTAAAGCGATTCCGGGACGTTGAAAAAAATAAGAGAAGCGAAAATCCTCTCGGATCAGCTAATGACCCCATTCATTCCCAAAGGACTTTTCTGGTCAAAGAATGAGAAAGGCAAAAAATGACGCGTCCTTATTCAGACCTATTCTTTTTCATTCGTTTTACGTCTTTCTTTTCTTCCATATTTATCGTTTTTGGAAAAAAGGTCGGGGTACAGGTACACCATTGTCGTTGGCGCGCGTAGAAAATTCGGTCCAAGCGCCCCTCCGCCCATCCTATATTTCTCGAATTTTTACATATCCTCCTTTGTGGGCCAAACAATGCGGAAAATACGTCGAGGTGCGCCGGCGCGCGTCCGTGTCGAGAAATCGCGCGCGCACACTTTGAATTTGCATACTTTTTAGCATTTCGAAGTCTATTGGCTGGAAGCGCAAGGGGGCGCAGCACTCGCGCGGCTCGAAACAGAGCCTTGCACGAATGCGGAGTTATACGAGAAGAGAGATGCACCCAGGTACGATGATGCATCAGATCCGCACCTTTCGCGCGCGTCGAGAGAGAATCTCGCATGGTGTTAGGGCCACGATCGTATTTGCCTCGGTAAAATACACGAGTGCATTATCTCTCTCGGTCTTGCAATTTGTATTGAAATAGATGGGATCGCCTGCTGTCCCGTTTCACCGTTACAATGACTGTTTAATAAGCTCGGATGAAGTATTTCCCGCTCGACTTGACAATGGTACGCTTGGAAAGTCTCTCATTATTATTAAACGCGATGCATATATACCTATGTATATGAACCTATCAATGCTCATTTCATCGCGAATTCTCCATACGCCGGTAGTATTGAAAAGTAGTCGACGTTGAAGCCTCTAACATTTCGACTCGTTTTGTTTTAAATTCTTGGCAGCCATCTACGTCTATCCTCCGAATTCCAAAGTGACGCGCCACAAACGTACCTTACGAGCGCTCGTGCTTTATAATAATTGCCTTATTCCTCGTACGGCAACAAGCCGGAATGCGTTTTAGATCGTGAGAAATGTATTTTAATAGCGTCGATAAAAACATTTTCGGAACGTTATAACTATTTAGTTTGACCGTGGATATCGAGGATACGAAAAACCAATGAAAATCAGGGAGTCGACGATAGCGAGAGAATATTAATCTTGGTATAACGACTTCGTTAGCGCCAAGCGGCAGGTGAATTCTCTCTCTCTCTCTCTCTCTCTCTCTCTCTCTCTTTCTGTCTATATATACAACCGGATTTTTAAGTGATCATTGATAAATTTACACTCCTCTCTTGGCCGTACATAAATTTAGATATGTATACGTGTATAGAGATATGGAAGAGGCGCGTGTGCCAACGTGTCGTCGCTCGTTATTAAGTCTCGTTTTGGGGCTTTCTAAACGGGAGGAATCTCGACCGTGGTGAAGATTATGGAGAATAAGATGCGGCATTCGAGGTGGTAAACGAACAACTCCGGCAAGACGTCTCGTCGAAGAAGCCAGACTTCGTATACATACGAGAGACGGGCTTATACTCGAAAATCTCGGAGTCGACTCCACCACGCGTAGCACTTGAGAGAAGGCGGGCGTGGACGATGGAGTCTTTCTCGCGGTGGTAAATGAGGCATTCATTAGCGCCGATTAAGATGCTCGAAGCACGCCGCGTCGCTTCTCTCGCGCGCTCGCGCGACGCCCGAAATACTGGACGCACCGAATGGACTGGACCAAGCATCGGGTCGAGTGAGAGAGGAGAGTCTGCAAAGGCGTGATACCTTAAGAGAGTTGACGTGCCCGCCAGCTCGTTTACCTCTCGCGCCAACGAATAAATTCCCCGACATCTGCTCTCCCTCGCGTCCCTCGCAACGACTCGTCTTGTCCGCAACACCGATGCGTTTTACCGAGAGAGGCTCTGCTACCTCGCGTCCGTGAATCTTATACCTACTCGTCGTTTCGTACGATAATGTGCGAAGAAAATGGAACGTGCGCGCGTGAACGAGCAATCGAGAACGAGGATTTTATTCGATCGCGATGATCACTCGGCCGATTCGCCGTCTCCGGCTCTCTCACCGCGGTGAACCGCTGCGAGAACATATTGTGTGTTTCTCACTTTCGTTTAACGACCGTGCCCAGTTTCTCGCCACCGGGACAGCTGCGAGAGTGCGAGTTATTCGCAAAAGCGCGAAGCAAAAAATTGTATAAAAAAAGAACGAAAGAATGCGCGTTGCAATTAATAAAAATAAAACGTAATTGGTATCGCGCGAGATTGTCCCCTCGATCCGAGAATTTCGCGAGGACGAGGGATATTTTTTTCAGACGGTTGTAGCGAGACGAAGCAGCCCGTCAAAGGCTTCTCAAAATTTCAAAGTGTTATTCGATTAATCTTGTGTAAAATGTGCGTTAGGGCGTTATTATGCGAGTTGATACCGAAGGGGGTTGAAAATAAAGGGGCGGGGGGTCGAAAAAAATATTCATCGCCTTAATAGGGTGTCGGTAGCCGACTCTTCGTGTCGTTTGATTTTCACGATGCAAATCTCCGCGACTCGAGGTATAGACCCCCGTGGCCAAGAGAGAGGGTGCTAGGCATCCCTCTTTCTCCCTTCGTGTCGCTGAATTCGTGATACACGATCGTCTCGGTTGCATCCGTAATGATCGCGAGAAGCGAGCACGATGGACGTTTTGTACCACTGGCGATGTTCACGAGCGCAACTTTCTCGCATGCATCGAGCGAGCAAACGAGACACCGAACTCTCGCGTACGTCGAGACCCGAGGAACCCAACGGCGGATTTACCCGTTCAACGATGGATCATACGCCCGTCTGTTTCACAGAACTCGATGTACGTATATATTGTTCGCGAGAACGCCCGAACTTTTGGCGACCGGTGTTTCGGGCACGTAATAAGTCGATAATAACAGTAATGGCAGCGATAAGCGTCGGACTAAACGCCCCTAAACGAGGGCTAATTGTATGGCCTCACCCACCGCGCGATTCTCGCAGGCCCTAAGCGTATATTAAACCGTCCCTTCACCCTCCCTCGCGCTTCCGATCTTCTCCCCGTACCTATATGACTCTTTGTTTTTTGTTTTAAACAGCGCGTGCATGCGTGCAGCGCACCCAAGAACCGAAAATTGAAGTAACAAAATGTAAGCCCCGACTCCTCGCCAACCGCGTGATATCCCAACTACGCGTCGAGCGATATCATTAATTTAGGCACCTTCGGCCAACCGATGGACCTTTGCCGCACTTCTCTCTCTCTCTCTCTCTCTCTCTCTCTCTCTCTCTCTCTCTTACATATCCACGCCCTTTATTCGAGCCTCCGAACAAAACTCCCGAACGATCTCCCGTATACCCGGTCCACGAAGAAGAGACTGCAAAATTCGTTCGCAAAGTCGTTGCATGAACAGGCAATAAAGCATGTATCGCGAAATGCCTGATTATAGGGAACAAATAACTCGTAACTTTTACACGGATCCAACTAAAAACGTACATAGATATTTTCTCAAAAGTTATGTTCTAAATTCTAGGAATTTTTTATAATATTTGAATTTGGCGTTCAGGTGATATTTTCTAATCGGAAATAAGTCATAAACATTATCGTCTCTTCAACATTTGTTCCCAAACATTTTGATTTCTTCGCCTAGCGAACGAAGTAAACGACTCTAATATATCGCTTAGAAAATTGTGCAAAGATATGCATTCGAAAAAATAGGTTAACATTTTTTAAGTGCCTTTTTTGGTGATCCGGACTACAATTTGCTAGTTGAGCTTACAATTTTCGACCGGGTAACAGCACGTTACGGTGCGAGGCTATATGGTTATCCGCCTAGTTTTCGCAGCATCTGTTCTAGGCGATTAACTCGGATCGTGTCGAAACACTTCGTTAAAACGATTTTCGTCTACATCGCGGTAGAACGAGAGGTATACGTTATATTCAGAAATTGCATACCCCCTCGGATAAATAGGATTCGCGTTAGGTTCTCGATTGGGCTTTCAACACCTGCCTGTTCTCGCGAGTCGGCTCGATAGCTCGAGTTCCAATCACGAGGGGGACACATTGTTGAAAAGGGCGGCGCGAGTAAAGCATCGCATCGCGAAATCACCTTCTATGACGATACAACGCTCGTCGTTGCCGAAACGAAAAAGACGTGATATTATACGCGGCATTATACTGGACAAAAAGAAAACTTTCATCTTCGATCCGCTTTATACTGAATCGAGACTCGAGCTCGTCGCGCTCACCCTTCGAACGGCACACACCACCGGGCCTCATTATCAACGATTACCTGGTATTACTCGCGTATTTAGAGCTAAACACGCGGCGTGAGCGAGGTGTCCGTGCCTGGAATCCTCAAACGTGGCCAACGAAAACGAGACAGGGAGAATGGCCCTCGGGGGGGAGAAGGACGCTTCGACAAATCGCGTCGCTTATTTTTGCTCCTCTCTTTTATTCGACGCTGCTGTAAACATCTCGTACGTTCGCTCGTCGTAGATTAGAATACCTATACATAAAAGTCTGGTCGCGCGAGGGAACGATGGTATGCGATTGATTTTCAATTTCGACCCTCGCACCTCTTCCATTTATGTTAATCATATCGCTCCGTGCTTCGCACATATTTTTCTCGTTCCAACGTCGCACAAAATATCGAATAGACGGAATTTATGTCGGACAGGTTGTAAAAATGACTATGAACTCGTGTAATTCAGTCCGAGTCGTAGCGGTCGATCGAGATTGAAGGACCTTCATTTTTTTCCTGTCGAAACGTCACGCTAAAACTGTGCCGGTTATCTCCCTCTCTCTCTCTCTCTCTCTCTCTCCCTTTTTTTCTCGAAAGAGAGAGATCGTCAAGGACAAACGAAATAAATTGTGCCGAGTCATTCACGAGCGTGACAAGAGAGAACTGCGTAGACGGCGAGGCACGTCTCTCAGCCACGGCGTATCTATCGGTCATGATGAAAAATGATGAAAGCCCGCGGCGTTCGATTTCACGAGGAGAATTTTACGTTTCTTGTACCTGTTGCCGGATGGTTGCAGTCTCCCTCGAATCGTCGGTCAAAATCGTCATGGGGTAGCGCGCGAGCGTCCCAAAGTCACCGAGTTCTCCGCTACCCGGAGAGAAAAAGGGAGAATGGGAAGGGATGACCGGAGAAAAACAGAGCGATGATACAGTCTCGTTTGACACGGCGACAATATTATCGTCGATATATTTCGGTACCTTCTACGATAACGATCTCGTGATGGATCTCGAGTCTCTGGGCTTGAAACTCCTACCGGGTCATTTTTTGGGCGTGACCACGAGAAGCAAAGAGGTTCTCGGTATAACAAAAGTGTAACGGACTCGATTTTCGAGCGCCAAGCTCCCTTTTTCTTTTCTACGTTTCACCTGTTCGTTCGAACGCCATTTTTTTTCTCTCGAAGACCCGAAGGCTTTCACGCGAATTTGCTGCAGCACCCCTCAAAGATCCGGACAATGAGATTCGTGGACGAAACGAAGCGAGAAAAGTAGTAGATCTGCGTCAATGTGGCCTTCTTCTTGGATTCTTTTTTTTGTCTTTCCTTTTGTGCACCGCGGACAATGGTTCGAGTGAAGAGCATTAAGGGAATAAAACAGAGGGGATGGGTAAAGAGGGGTAAGTTGGGATGACGCAAGGTGCCGCATTGTCGTCATTGTCCACTTCTTGGCGACCACTTTCTATGGCGCTACGAGAGAACAATGCTCGATTCGCGTGCCGCAGTTCTTTTCACCGGAGCATTTACCGAATCGACAATAATAGCGAGGTTAGACAGTGAAGAAAAAGCTTTCTCTGCCATTTTCCAGACAGCTGGCCATAATTACGTTCTTTAATTACTCCGATATTTAGGACGAAATTTAAGGATCGATTGAAAGAAAATTTTCTTTTTTCCGTAATTCGAAATAAAGTGAACAATTTATTCGGGGTAGTTTCAAAAAAATATAATAAAAATCATATTCTCTTTATTACATTTGCCTTTAACACGTGACAGTTGGAATTACGTCCTCGAAGATACATGCGCGTCCAACAATCATATTACCACTAGCCTATGCTTACGTACTTATAGTCTCGAGTCTCGCCGAAGGGCAGAAACACATGTGATCCGCGACCACCCCTAAACGTATACATCCAATTTTCTCGAATCGTGTAACCCGAGGAAAGAAAGTCTCAGCGTTGGGAATCGGCCGACAAGCGATAGGCAGAGAGAGATAGAGGAAAGAGAGAAAGAGCGAAAGGGCGAGAGAGTGAGAAGCCAGGTGCGATGGCGGGTTCGCTCGCTCGCAAGGGTTGAAATTATACGTCGGTAATGGATTTGTTATAGCCTATCGGTAAATCGGTCGAGATACGCGCGAGATGAGAGTGGCGTGCGTTCGTATAATCCTAGTCATCTCGATATGCCGCGAACTCGTTCATTCGGTGTGTGTATGTGGCACGCTTGAGTAAAAGTCGAACAGATACCGATGTTGTATGTACACGCTCCCTCTCTCTACCGGTAAGCATAACATTGCTTCGCGAATCCGGGCTCTCGGATATTCCGTGCAATTTCGTAGATCATTCGTTAAGATACGCTCGTCGGATAAACGACGAACATTTGAGATAGAAAAAAAATAAACTCTTATCACTTTTACGGTGTGTTCATCACCGAAGACATCGATATATATATATATATAAATATCTATAGGTAGGTAAAGATGTACTCTGTTGTTACACGCAGATCCCACAGGAGATAAACGTTATCGTATCGTTCAATTTTGTTTCTCCTTCTACATGCTACTTGTAAAAGCTCCGACGCATGCTTTCTTCCCTTCTATACCTACAACTATCGATATATATACAAAACTATGTAATTCGAGTTTGCGCGCGAATGCACACCTTGAATTGACTAACGAGTGGGTAAAAAGGGGAGGAGGGCTGGTAAAGTGGTGGTCGTTCCGACGCGATAAAGGAAAGGAGCAACAAATTGCAATTGCTCGCCACTATGCTATATCGTACCGATGTAACGTACACAGGTACATAAACATAAAAAAATTTATATATGGTATAAAAATAAAAGTAAAAGGGGTCAGCGTGGCTCGCGCGACTTTGTGGACCCACAGCGGCAGCTGGTGAATACGCTCGACGCTCACCGAGATGGCGAAGGTCGCCAGATCCGGATTATATGGCAGAAGAGCCGAAGACAGAGAGAGAGAGCACGGAGAGGAGAGCACACACTCGATGCAAGTCACGCTACGTTCGTAAAACCTTATATCGCCGGTTCTGCTCTCAGGGAAGTTCTCCGTAAGTCATGGAACCAAAAAGAAAAAACAACACAACGAAAAAAGACAAGCGTAACAAAAAATCTTTGAACTACATATTATACGATGTACGCGGCGCTTATTCTTGCATACGCGTGTGTGTGTGTGTGAGAGAGAGAGAGAGAGAGAGAGTGAAGCATGCCTCGTGAGGAATTCGAAGGATAAATTATTGTCACCTGTAAAATACATGGCAATTAAAAATGTCTTATCGCATACCCGATGCTTGTAGACAAAGCTGACCCTCGCTGGACACATGGCAATTAACCGTTAAAAAAACAGCCCCGAACGAATCAAAAGTTGTCGAATACGTAATTATAACACGTGCCGTATACGCGCCGAACGGCCGTGTAGGTAAATGTTATTCACGGATACAAAATACGTACGTGACTCGTTAAATCGTGCAATTATATCGCCTCGGGGAACGAATTAAGCGAGGCGAAAGAAAAAAATCAACGCTGTGGGAATCTCGTTGAAAATTTCAGACATGGGAAATAAATCTTGTCTCGTCGTACAATGTAGCAACGTCACGTTTAATCGCGCATTTATATCACTTCGGGGAATCGAATAAAAACAACAACAAAAAAAACGTAGAAAAAATAACACGCCAATCGTGTCAGACATTTCAGATGAAAAATGGTCCAATATCGTGCGTAACGAAGGTCAAGATCTTTGCGGGGTACGAGAGACGATTACAAACACGTTGTTTTTTGTTATTTTCATCACGCGAAATTGCGTGCGGGAATGCGTCGTTGATACTGTTCTCCGGGCATTTTGTGACCCCCGAGACGTGACAGGGGCATTAGATCTTGGTGACGACCACTTAGGGTGATATTTAATATCATATTCCCCGATACTGTTGACGCTCACGGCCTGCGTTCTGTCTTCGCCGTCGTATCTTTCGCCATGGTGGTCGCTCGAGAGGCGCACACCTCTTGTTTAATAATCCTCTCATCGGCCACGCCTGTCCGGATTGCTAATTTTTCCCGACCATCCGCCGTCGTAATGAGTCTCGGCGATTTAATCAAAACGAACATCATAAGGATCGAATGAACAAAATGGATATCATATTAAAACAGCTATAAAATATTTTATTGTAAACTCTTAAACATCAGCCACTTCATCTTTATATCTTTCAGATTTTTTTCATCGACCGGGAATAAAATCGACGTTTGCCTCTTCATGGTTTTATCTCACCGACGACACGCAAAGCCGCGTAGCCGAGACGAAAAAAAATCATTCTCGAAAATTACGTTTCGTTATTAATCTCGTGACTCCTCACAACTCATCAACGGAGCGAAGCTTGACCATCGTTATAGGAATCGAAATGTAAAATTGAAATCGTTCGCGTCCAACGAGGAGCAAGAACTCTGGTCTTCTCACAATTTTTTTTTATAATCCTCGGTAGAGAATCACACGTTAAAAGTTAATAATTTCGGCGAGATGAAAAGAAAATCCTCCCTTGAATGGTACAACGAGAAAGAAAACCGAATAGCGTGGATTAGGCGAGTGTCGGTGTACGAGAAAGAACGAAAGAGGCGAGAGTGCGATCACCGTAATTAAAGTAGCCCGATGCTTCTAATGACGGGAAGGCGAGTTCTCTACTCTTCTATGTATACGCGCGCTCGTGTGTATATTCATCTCTAAATCTATGCCTTCTTAGAGACCTTGGTCGTGACGCGAACATATTTCATCTCTGTACGTTCTCTCATCTCCGCGCAGATGAGCTCCATATTAATCCGGATGACTCGGGTCGATCTCCCACCCCCTCCCCCGGCCGCTTCCTGCCCTCCTTAATCTCATTCTTCTCGAGGAAGAATCCTCTCGCCGTATACTTCGGCAATTAGTTCCTAATTATTTCGAGGATGAGTCGACGGCAGGTATACCAACACAATTCCACCCCGTACCGGTTATAGCTACGTAGGGTGGCTCGGTATTACTTGTATCGAAATAATGAAAGTGAAACGTATATTAGAGGGCGGGCGATCGAAGGACCGATCTCTCGATATCCCCATAACCAAACGATGATATCCACGAATCATTTCGTCGCGTAATGAAACGATCTTACTCGTCGATCGGAAAGATGCGAGGCAGATTTTGGCGTGATAAAAATTCTCAGTCGGGCGCCGAAAGAAAGATGTCGACTCGACATTTGATATCAAGAGGGAAGTGACATTGTCGGATGTTTTTTTCTCTCCATTGCCAAACGAATTTGCGCATCAGGCTCGAAACGCTCATGGAGAACGCGTTTGCGTGTATTTCTGTGAGTGAAACGTGCGCGCGCCCAGAGCTCCCACTCTCGTTCTCCCTTCTCTACCTTTCATGGTTGGGGCCTCACTACACGCTCTCCGCACAGCTGCTCATAATCCCGGCGAGTGGAGGAGGAGACGTACATACTCTTCTTCTCGCTGCGGTGAAAGAGCACAAAATCTTATCGTAGGGCCATCAGCGATCGGAACGAGCGATATTTCTAACAGGGGCCCGAGGCCTTAGGAGCCCGGTATACACCCCGGTACAGATCCTTCGTCAGATAAGACGTCTGCGGTGTTCGCGAGGCCCACACCAGGGGGGCCCTACCGAGTCCTCCCCCCCAGCAGCATTGTGTTTACGTCTTGTGCGTGAGCTCTCTCTCCCTCCCTTCTTCATAATCCTACGAGCTGTATACACGCTTTGCATCTTCACAACACACCCCCGCGACCTACACAAATGAAACTTCTTTCTCTGCACTATTTTCCATCCCTTACACTGGATCTTCTCGAGGACACAAATGACGAGGCAATAAGGGTTATAGGACGATATACATGGATTTTTCGTGTAATTTAAAATGCCGAAAGTGAAAGATGGCTGATGAAAAATTCAACTTGGAAAGCTGTTACAAAAATGCCCCGACGCAAACTCAACTTTCATCAAATGAATTATCTTCCGTTGGAATTATTCTTATAATTTTCTCGAGACATTTTTGTCTGGGTGTAATAAGGGATTGGAAAATAAGTGATGATAATCTAAAAGCAAAGAGCCTAGAAAAGTTTGCAAGACATCAAGAAAATGTTGTGGTGTAACAATAACTGTATCCAATTTTGAGATAAGCAGAGTGTCAACGGTACTGTTAGAATGATACCTGTATTCCTATTACTTATCTGAAAATTCTATGGAAAAATATCTGAGATGGTTATCCGAGTGAAGAAACACCGCGACAGTTTTTTTCCGGATTGAGACGAAAAACGACGAACGGTCGCGTGGACGACCAATGATCAGATATCGCACGCTCGTCTCTCACTCTATTCGTGGTGCGACAGTTTTTCTACCCTCGAGAGACATATACGTCTCATTGCCGGAACAGAATCCTCGAGATCTTGGATATCAGGAACAAAGATGGCGTTATAGGATCGCGCGTTAGGCTCTGCAGACGCGCATACTTAAAATACTTGCAACAGGAGGCTTACGAGGATCGTTTTGAGGGAAATGGTCGTGTGCGAAGGGACCCTCAGGTTTGACTGTAAGAGGAGTTTTCTACCGATTAATCACTAATCACCGATAAATTATTTCTGCGATCAAAATATGAATCACATATTACAAAATAAAAATGTGAAAAAATGTCTATAGGTGAAGTTCTTGAATAAAATTTTGGACAAACCAAGTGTTCATTCAATTTCGATCAAATGAATTTTTATTTCAATACTCATACGTTGCATCAATTAAAATTCCGCTCGGGCCACACAACAATTTTGTAATAACCTCGTTTTTTTAACCCTTGTCCATGTTTTCCTCCCCCACGAAGTAAATTACTCTTTCACACACCCTGTTCCTGTTTCTATTCAGGAGCTTGCCGTTCAAAGATCACGTGCTCGCTTATTATCGCGGCGACCCGCAAGCATCGAGCGTAATAGGCAAGACAAAAAAACTGAGAGCTCGGAAATTTCGAACCACCGACTAACGACAAAACTAGACCGCAAGAAAGAAATGTGTGTGGAAAAACCTGAGTCAACATGGCTCGAGGGTGGTAGGAGAACCGTGGAAAGAGGAATGTCATACTTTTAGTGTGGCTAGAGAAGGATAATTAAATTTTCGTACAACGATAGGGAGTGCGAGCGGCACGTTTAACGTACCGCACTCTCGACGATCTCGGTCGTAAAAAATTAACCGCCCCGACGACCCTACCAACACATTCACCTACGGATTCCGATATGGCACTGCCCCGAGTACGACCGAGAAGCGGTGATTCTCAGGCCTTGAACGAGATTTATTTAAGCTAGAAAAGAGAGCAACGACATTTTACGATGTGGACGTTATAACGACGGATGGGTATTTCCATCGTTTGTTCGTCCACGCGTTAAGAAAATGTCGAGTATCTGGTATTACGAAGCGCGAGAGAGGAATATATTTCTGATCGTAAAAAATCGTGGGCGCGCCAGAGCGGAAGACAGTCTCGTAAACTACCTAAAAGGGCTATAAGAAGAAATACGAGTTTTCCTCGAGATTTTGAAACTCTTATCGGTGACGCGTGTCAGCTCGAAGCGAGAATCACAACGACGACTCAATTCGAATCACAGAGAGACAGGGTGAGGGGGGAGAGAGAGAGGGAGAGAGAGAGAGAGAGAGAGAGAGAGAGATAGTAAAAGGAAATCCGCTACATTGCTCTGCCGGAGATCTCGAAAAATGTTTTTCCAAGACCGACGTACAGATCTTGGGATTTTCTTGTAGGAAATGTTGTCGAACGTGTCGAGGGTAGAATAGTCGAGCATAAACGTCATCGGCACAAGCGACGAGATCGTGTTGCTGGAAAAATAAGGACTAAATATTTTACCACCGGAGAGAACCGGGAGCATCGACGACAACCTCAACAATGAAACTCTTCACTGGGAGCCATGTATATAAATATACATATATTGATGCGAATGAAAGCGGTTTGTGTCAGAGAGATATAGGTAACACACGGGACAAAATTTCAAATGTGAACGATTCGACCTGCCGTCGACGTCTTCGTCGTTGTCCTCGTCAAAGTTTTTCGTCCTCTCGAATCTTCCTCGGTGAAGCATGCGAGCATAATCCACCACGGGGTTTCCACTCGCATCGAGTCGCTCTCTCGTATCGCCACCGATCTCGATCCCTCTCGCCGATTCTCATACAGAACCAAAAAGATCGCAGATAAAGTCTTCGTGAACGCGAGAGCCAGGCTTTACGTTTGCCGGCGTTCGTCTCTCCGCCAAAGGTTCTCTCGCACCCTTGTCGTATGTGTTCCGCTGAGGAAAGGTGAGTCTTATATAGTCCCTATGTATCATCGTGAGTATATGTATACGCGGATTTATCGCGGAGAAAGCAAAACGTGCTTAAAAATGGCGACCCCCTAGCTCACCCCTTTAGCGAAGCGTCATGGACGTCTTGAACGATCGTAGAAAAGAATTGGAAAAAAAAGTAAAAACAAGACGTTGACCCCGTTTCAAATCTCTATGACATTTTATTCGATAACGCACGGGAGAAAAGTATCGTGCTGTGAATAACGTTGACTTTGGTCGAAAGACGTCAAAGTTTGACCAACGGTTTGGAAAATAATTTGTCCAGCGAGAAATTGTATTACGAATTGAAATAAAAAAATGAAAGAAATATTTAGATACACGGGGTATTTATATGAAACATGTATATAATATATACATATATATACATGCTTGCATAAAGTATAGTCGTATTGACAGAGACGAATGGGAACGAGCGAGTAATAAATTTGTCGCCATCGAGATGTGGAAGAGAGAACGAGAAACGCGAGTGCATAATTGAAAAAGTGCAACCGCTTTTCGACGTGTATCGGAACAAAAAGAAAGTCGAAGAGAGAACGAGGGTAAGGTACGAGGGAGAGGGTTGAAAGAAAAACTCTCGTTGCGCTTCTCAACCGGATCATATGAAATTAATTCGTTCGTATATTCTTACGCAAGAAGTCGACGACAGGTATAGCTATACGTCGCGACGCGTTTAACATGCTGTATGAGCTACTCGGACAAACACAAGAGAGAGAGAGAGAGAGATAGAGAGTCGTTCAATTTATTTCATCGCGTACGACTAAAAAATTATCGTAACAGCAGAAATATCTCGTCGACTACGTGCCACATGGCGCAGAGTGCATTATTCGAGATTTAAGGTGTCTCCATCTCTCCGCAGCTTCACAAACTTTGGCCACGTCGATATTTCATGTCAACGACGAAGGAAGAGTGACGATAAAAAATACTGAGGAAAATAAAACGATACGAATTTCCGCATGACCGGGACACACGCGTGTCTCCGTCGACGAGTGAGACGAAATGAAAATTCGAGCTCTTCATGCGCGAACGTCGTTTCTTTCGCGAGTCGCGAGGCGTTCTGTGACTTCTCTCGCTGAGTTCTCAAGGCGGACATTTGCATTTAAGAGGGTGTGCGTGCCCTCTCGCTCCGCCCGAGAGAATCTCGTTGATGAACTTGACATAGGCTCGGGCACTCCGGGATTTACATGGGCTCATCACCGGAGAACCTCATTTCGGTCTCCCTTATTTTGCATCACGGAATTACATGAATTATGCGAATCGGATCTCCGGGTTTCAACCATTTCCACCACTCGCCTCGTAATTTAGACACTACCGGTTCTGTTTTCTACATTCACCCACCCCCTCTCTTCTTCTCTCTCTCACTCCCTCCCGTTCAGCTCCGCCTTTGCGATTAGTAGCGGGCAAGAAAGTGCACTCGGGTTTTTACTCGAAAACTTCCTGCGAACGTGCATAAATGTAAATATAATAATAATAATAAATAATCATAGTAATAAAAAAAATAATAAGAATAATAACCAGTTTTTGATTTGCATTACTCAAGTTATTATTCGATCGCGCATATTCCGTCCCCGGGAGCCTGTGGTCCGGATATTTCTCAAATACAGTTTTCGATCGGAAATTAGAAGAAAAAAAAATCCAAACTCTTAAAATAGCGATATCATAAGCAACAATGTTGGTTCTCGTTGTGAAAATTACAAATTTGATTTTTTAACAGCAAAATATTCATCGAGAACCGCTCGATTAATTAACCCAGCCACCGACGAGAGGAACTGTCATCCTCGTGTGCTATATATATATACGTATCGTGTGCACCATTTTCAGCCGAAACGTGGGCCCCGAAATGGCACAAAAATCTCGTCCCAAGAGGGAGCAGCCAGAGAGTGCACAAAAAATTGAGACATCCTCAGTTCCTTTATCCCCAGGGCAAGGATGCGGGCAGGTGAAACGATATTTTCTTTCGTCCGCAGAACGAAATTCGACGAGTTCCCGGATTCTGAGGATGGTAACTCGCTGTATAAATTTCATCAACCCGTTAGACAATCTCGCGTATAAAATCACTTAATATTCCACGCACCGATGGTATACGCGTATCGGTCTCAATTTTGGTAAAATATCGCTCTTTCGATGACGACTCAATCCTCATACGAGAAATTGCGATCGTGCCTCTCTCGCTCATCTCGTGCCGCTCAAACGCGTCTTTTCCCATCGAAAGATCGACCTCGTTCTCGCGAGAAACGAAGAGAGCGAACTCTATGAAGGACGAAAGAAAAAAGAAAAGGTACAACCTCCTCGAGAGGATCGAGACTGCCGAACCCGGTGGTTTTAGTTGCGGAACGTACACACGCGCACGCACGTGAACGCGAACGCGATGAAGTCGGTATACGGTAATGATCGTCGTCACGCGAGTAATTTGTCATGTCGCATACACGAGGGCCCCCCGGTACGTTTGCCCGCCGTCTCTCTCGCCAACGGAGAATGCAAGCGTTCACACGCGTTGGCATCATCACTTCGCACCATCTCGTCTTATATTTTTCTTATTAGTTTTATTTCTATTTTTTTCTCGCGTTTTCTTCTTTACTTTTGTCCCTCTTTTTTTTACAGGCGCACTCCTTCAAAGTGGTCCATATCGCGTTTCAACGAGAATTTTGACACGCGTGCGTGTTCCCGCTGAAGACGTCAACACGTATAACTTCGACGATGAGTCATGAATTCTTCCTTCAATATATATACATTTTTTTCTTTTTTTTAGACCGTCGCGTGTAATTATTGTTACATTAACATCGCGAACTCGAATTAACGCGATGGTCGAGCCATTAATCAACACGGATCTTTCTGACGACGATCGGTTTCACAGCGTGAACGATAATTGAGTAGTTTTATTTTTCTGTTAAAAATAATAGGATGGGTAATTTATTCATGGCTATTTTTGTAATAAAAAATGAATTTAAATCAATTACTTCGATAATTCAATATTCGATACGAGGTCAGGGTATCAATAACAATTACATTTTCGCTCGATCGGCGCAAATTGCATCCTCGCGTCCTTTCCTCGCCAAGTAAGAATGATATATCCGCGGGCAACTATGATTTTATTCGAAGGTGTGAGTATCATAAATGCCAGCCCCGAAACGGCAGGTGAGATGCGTTTCGGAACCGAGCCACGAATGATTATATAGTCCAAGACGCACGCTTGGGTGACCTTTGTGCGGAAAGGAGAGACAGCGCTCTCTCATGATACCAAAAGTATATAGCCAGAGATTTTTCGGTAACGTATATATTCGTTGTCTCGGCTCGTTTCAGGGATCGCGCAGTGGCGATGGTAACCGAATCGCCACTTTAACACGCCGATTTTAACACTTTAGCGTCCAATATATGACATTAAAAGAACGAGGAGAGAGAAAGAGGGTGGCAGAGGGGCTGAGAGGGGAGGATTATAGCCGAGCAAGAAATAACATCCGCACGAGATTTGTCTCGGTTCAATCTCTGCAACGTTATCTCGGCCGCCGCGCGTCTGTAATTTATGCTAATCGTCACACTCGATTCTCGCCTATATCCGTGATTGCCACACCTCTCTCTCTCTCTCTCTCACACACACAAGGAACTCGTATACACACTGAACATCTATAGATACGATTATTGGTAGCTACGTAGATCGATCGAATGGTAATAACCGGGCACTAGGAAATTACACGTCATGGATCGAAATTTCGCGATCCAAAGCGAAATAACAAAAATATTTCATCGCAAATATTTCGTGAAAAAAATTGATTTTAATGAAATCAGGAGAATGGGTAGGTATCGTTAGATGAATGTCCGCGAAGAATTTCGTCTCGATCATCGATATGACGTCGTTGAATATACGGATTAAAAAAAAATTTAGAAAACGAGAACAATGTATTAAATTCATAATGGAGGGCGTCCGGGTGCCTTTCAAAGTCGAATCACGGGCCTCGTCGATATATCCTTGAGAGATATATACGCGGTATAGATTATCGGTGAAGGGGAGATCGCCGCATGCTGAATATGAAAATGAAATCTATTACAAAAGCGCGCGAGAGCGAGTGAGAGAAAGACAGAGAGAGAGAGAGAGATAGCGTCGTGGCGTTCTCCTCTCTCCCAGTGTACATGCCCGTAAGCGAATCCCGTGACTCCTCCGACTGAAAACTTTTGCCAGGGGTCCATCCATTAAGCAAATTCGAAATTACGCTTGCAAATTTTCTAAATGCAAATCGTTTGGAGCGCGCGCGTCGTGTGCGCACAACGCAAAATAATACCGAAGGTTTCGCTTCGCTTCGTGAGAAAGAGAGAGAGAGAGAGAGAGAGAGCAGAGTGCGGTAGCCCATCTACGCTGCGCTGCTCTTTTGTGACTATAAATTTTGGCTTTAATTGGATCGGATTATTGTAATTTCGTCGCTTATTTATGAGTCTCGCTGGTGGCGACTCGTAGCAGCGACGTTTTCTTTTTATCTTCTTCTTTTTCGTTCGCTCAATTTTTCTCTCTCGTTTTTATCTCTCTCATTCTCCCTTTATTCTTTTATTTCCATTAAAATGCTTTTTTTACTAACTTTTCGTACGATCTCGTTATAGCCGGCTTCTTTATTTCGGTCGTCGAATAACCAAAGTGCATCGCTTATTAAATTATTATTGAGACGCGCGCTTTTACGATTTATATTCGTCGTGCCCGAGAGCGAGATCTGCCCTGTTTGTTACGCACTGGCTTAGATACCTCGGCGAACTCGATAAACCGGTATACCTTCGCGATTATTACGAACCGCCTGAATTACGCCTCGATCGTTTAATGAAGTAACCAAAATCGTAACGATCGCGAAACGATAGTGCGAGAAAAAGCGTACGACCGCGTTTTGCTCCCTTTACGCTCGCGGCTATTCTCTCTCTACGTTATTACTTTCTCCGCGAGTCGTCGAATTTTACGGTGGACCCGTTTTTAACGTCGTACAGTACGAGCTCGTAACCGCTCGCGAACATTTATTGTTACTTCTGGCGATAGACTATTATGCATGACTAAACATCGAACAAAATGCAAAGGAAACCCTTTTATAAGCCATCAATCAATGCGCGAGAGTTTCGAACGAATGTCGTATGATTCTCCGTTTTTTTTTTATTCTACTTTAGTCCTCCTTCTCTGTTGTGCGCACGATCGCGTTTTCCCATGCTGACTTGCAACAATAAACGGCCGAAGCACCCTCCCCATAAACGAGTGGTGGAACGAAAGAAGAGAGAGAAAAAAAAATGATGGCTGAAAAAAATCAGCAAGAAAATTTTAATGACGTCGCGCCGTTTCTCGACCGTTTAAACACAATAAACGTCAACAGACTGGGCTTGCGCCCTTCGCTTACCTTTTTTTTCGACGAGTCACTTTTAATTCGGTTGCACGCATCACCGGCATATGCGCAATATACGATTTTGTGGCTATACCTGCTTCGATTGTAGATGTATATGTATATAATATCGAGCGCATATGCAATGTAATACACGATTCATTGTTAATTTCGTTATTCCGCGGGACGGGAATGCCGGCTACCCGAGCGTCGCACCCTTTTTTTTACCGTCCACGGTATTAAAATGCACGAGGTTATTAAACCATGCACACGAGAGTCAATGGGTTCTGGGTTTCGGTATTTCTCTCCGCTCTTTTTCTCTCCTTCCCTTTGAACGATCAAAACTTCACGCGTGGGTATCGTGATATTCAAATTTTATTGAAATCACTTCATCGTTGTCGTTCCGGGCACTTTTCGAAAGGGTCGCTTCTGCCATATATTAAAATTCATGAGAGGCTGCACCGGAGCGACGAAATACAATTTATCAGCTGTCAATAATTTTTCCGACCATTTTTATCTATCGTGGATTGAAAAGAAAAGCATCGAATGAAAATGATCGAATCGCGTGTTATTCGTGAATAAAATATGCAGAATAATCGCACACGTGGTTGATGAAAAATGCGCGTCTGTTTAACGATGGCTGATACAAAAAAAATTTAATAAACGTAAAATAGTCCTTTTTGGATCCTTTGAGAATGTTATTAATAGCGATGACTTTTTCTCAAACGTCGCACTTTTTGTTCACCTTGGGAACCTCGAGTAAACGGAAATCGCCTCGAGTGAGATATAAACCGCACAAGATGCGAGGAAATCATCTAGGAATGCGAGAGATGTTCTTCCCTCGTATGGGATATTCGTTCTCACTTCCTGTATTCAGAGAGTCAGAGATGCTTGCACGAGATGAAAAAGACAGGGAGAGAGCGAGAGCGAGAAAGAGAGAGAGAGAGAGAGAGAGTAAGAGTGGCCCTTAAGCGTTTATCACGGGTCGATGCATCGATTAACCTGCAACGCTTTACACGCGCAGACAGGGATAGAAAGAACTTTCCATCTTTTGCCTGTAGTGCATGCAAGCTCCTTCAATCTACTCATAGGTACACGTTTCTATCGAAGATGAAGGAGGGCGAGAGGGGGGCTGATTACAGAGGTCCCATTGCGCAATATTCTCACCATAGATGAAAGAAAGCACAAATGCGCCTCTCCAACAAGGTCATTTAAGGCGATGAAGAAGTGATGAGTTCGAACCATAAAAAGAGAGAGTGAGATGGAAGGTTGAGTATACCATGGTACGATTTTGTGAGTCAGCTATTCCAAACGGTAAATAAGGGAGTTACGGTTTTGTAGTGTTATAAGAGCCTACGTGAAGATTACAAGGGACTCTCGATAGTCGCGGATATACCACAGAGGAGTTTTACGATTCGGGTCAACAGCCTCTTCGTATTCGTATCATTGGCTCCATGAACAACGAGCTATATAGGGTTACGAAGTTTTTTTGTTGTCACCAAGAAGTATCGGGTTTGATCGAAAAATGGTATCTCACGATAAGTTTTTAGAATCTGATAAATACGACGTAGGACCTCTTTCTAGGTCCATCATGGACCGTCCTCTGTTTCACCTGGTTCGCTCGAACTCTTTCGAACCGAGAATTCTTCTTTTGCCTTTTTTCGAACATGAGTTCCAAGAGGCCTTGAAACTATCGTATATCGTGACCGACAAAGGGACCCGGAAAGGTTTAATTTATTTATGGCACGAGAAAAACGAGATTTCGCAACCGCGCGTGGAATGTACCAATAATTTTTCGAAACTTTCAACCTACGAGGAATCGATTCGAAATGCAGCTATTCGAAGCTATACATCGACTCGTAGGAGAACGACGACTGTTAGACTTATGTCGAATTTTTGTTTTCTTTTTTCTTGCCAATCCCGGTCGACTGTATCAACGGTGTGCTTCTTAGATGCTAATAAACCCACGATTCGGTGGATTATTTCGTGTGCCAGAATGAAAAAAAGGTCGAAGCCACCCGGCAGACGGGTCGTCGGGACACACGGAAACATGCCGGTCGCCGCGAAATACCGGGAAGTCAGCAAAGAGAGAAAGAGAGGGAGCGAAGACAAAGAGGAGTCGATTCTCGCATCTTTCGAATTTACATTTTTCGATACAGGCCCGCGTGGCCCTAAAACGACCCTTTTGCCTTAATCCAGTTTCTCTCGGTCGAACGAGGGAACCCGCGGCGAGATCTTCCAATTTCCTCTTCCAAATGGGACAGTCCGCTCGAAGGAATTGCCTTTATTCACCCAATGGATAAACCATGCGAGACACGAACAAGTACAAATATGCTCGTAGATGCTGTCTCCCTCCCCCCTCCCTCTCTCTCTCGCTCATTATTAATGATACGGATGAATCGGTTAAATGGTTCGTTAAATTATCCCAATATTATGACTCTGCAGAAAGAGCGACCCAATTTACATAACAGTTCGTTTATACGTCGTTTGAAAAGGTGCCAAGTCGAATGCCACGTTTGCATTGTTATTCAAATTGAGGAGATGTATTTGGTAATATTCGGGCGATGAGGTCGATCGATAAATGGGCTAGTGATTTATCGTAGATTAATGAGGCACCGATGGATCGTACGCTAATCCGATCATGGCTATACATGAAATTTATTAAAATTATATCTAATTCATTCTTTTAACTAACCGACTCCCTGAAGATTCAACGATTCGAACCTAACTGATCGATCGAGACAATATCTCGCAATCTACGCCACCGATCAGGATGGACGACCAATCCTGTACGCAACGACGACTATTAGGGTGTATGGAAATCAATTTTTTTCGCGCAACACGTCAGATACAATAAAAGCAAAAGTGAAACCGGAAAGGGTGAATCCTCGTAAGAACCCCAGAGTCATACCACACGTGTCACAAGGGGAGTCTCCTACCCTTATTTTTTTCTAACCCTCTCCAATCTCCATGCGATACGTTGGCCCACCTGCCCTAACTTTTTTTGGCGCAGCTTCAGTTTTTTTCCCACATGAAGTCCAAATTCCTGCCATCGAACGGATCCAACGGGTCGTCGGATACTGGCGAGTGTACACAGGAGTTATATTCTCACCGATCGTGCATATATTATAATTTTCTTTTTATTATGTTTTACGACGCCCACCGTTGGGCTCATACTCGTGTACCTGTTCATACAAACTTTTTTTTTCTCTTCGAGTCGACTCGTCGCTAATCGTTTCTTACGAACGTTTCCGGTTTATGGTCGTCAAGACTCGAATTATCCGAGTCTCATAAAAGGGCAGAAGCCATTCGACTCTCGGCGGGTCAAATATCGTGGAAAAAAAATAAATTATGTCCTAGAAAATCCATCTAAGCCGGGATGAAACGCCTCTTTGATATTTTCGGTCCCTCCCGAATTAATCGAAGATTAGTTTTTTTTATTATAGAAAGAACATAGCGAAGAACGATCGAATAAACGCTCCTAGCATGAAAAAAAAAATCGAAGTAAAACCGAAGCGATGGTTATCGAAATTGTTGGGTTTAAATTCGACGGTTCCGGGGAATGATTCCTTCCTCTCGATACTCGTACTCTCTTCGAATTTTTATATACGCCAGGAGAAAGAGATTTCAACGTAATACCAGGCTGTTAGGTTTCACAAAATAAAAGCGGTATATGTAAAACGATCGTCGTTAAATCCTCGCTAATGAGGTTTATCGAACGATCTGAGAAACAGCGCGGGGACAACCCCAATATTTTCATAATGGGACAGGGCGAGAGATTTCGCGTTAGACCATAAGGTCGTCGTATCTTTTCTCTCTTCCTGGAAGATTATCCTTCAGTCCCGCTGTAACATATGCAATGTCTGTTCCCGATGTCCTGCGACCGCTACACTTTAAAAGGGACGAGTCTCGTGGTTACCTCAATTTTCGTAAATCACCGTGAAATCCTCCGATCCGCTTGACCTTTCGCCATGGCGTCGTCGCTCTCGGAACTAGGCCAGTCGCCATTTTTCATGTGATACGCGTGTACATGTCCTTTCAAGTTTTTATTCGATAAAGTCCATTAAGCAAGTTGATGTCGGTAATTCATTAAAAATTATTTAAATTTCATCAAGGATTTGATTCGGTCGATCCTGTGACTTATTCGGTCACATCGCGATAGGACTCACAGGACACTCGCATCCTGGGCAAGATGAAAATAAATTAAAGACGCTCGTCCCTTCGGTAATTTTCTTCGCTTCAAAGGTCCATTGTGTCCTCTCTCTCTCTCTCTGCCTCCCTCCGAGAAGATTTCAAATGCACGACGGAGCCACAAGGCAAACCACGTAATTGTCCTAGATTATAGACTCTCGGCAAAAGATTCTCTCCGTGACCCTCGATGGTCCTTCGCCACTCGGGCGACCGATTTTCTTGCCCCGCGCGCGCTACGGCAATTACACCGCAAGGTGCAAAGCTGGAAAATCTTTTATTCTTTCACCCCCCCCCCCCCCCACTCTCTCTTCGACTTGGTCGCTCTCGCTCGGTAATTCTAGGTTGAGTAACCGCCAGCACCAGCAACTACCGCTTTGGTCTTTAACGCGAGCGCATACCCACACACACATACAGACAGCTTCCCTTTTTCGAACCGTAATTGAATCGGCTGTTTCAAGAGACTCTCATGGGGTTGCCGCGCGAGACCGCACGAACATATATATATGTATACCTAACATCGAAAATGAATTATGGGCGGAAGTGGGTGTTGCGACGACGAACGAGTAGTAGATGAAGAAAGAAAAAGAAAAGTGTCGAGTAATAAATATAAAAACGAATCGTTGGCGCGGTTAACGAAGTGAAAACTATTTATTCAGTTAGCTTGGTAACTTTTTGTTTTTATCGACAACCCGCTCTCGGCTTCCGAGTTATAAAAATGCTCATAAATCGTAACCGCGTGCGAGTACCAAGGAATATTTTCCATATTGCGTATGTTTCGAACGGCGCCGTTCGAATTTATACTTTTTTCTTGTTGCCGCCCGGATTTTGTCGTCTGAAAAATGACGAAAGAAGATAGAAGGAAGGAAAACCGATTTTGTGTGGGCCGAGACAGGGTGTGTGCATTACGGTCGAGACGTCGACCGATGTTTAAACCTCCCCCCCCCCCCCGCCCCATCCGCCCCCCTCATCACTTCTTCGTTCTTCTCTCGCGACGCCAGAGGGTTTTTGGCAAAGAGACAGGCGCCGAAGCGGCAGAACTCATGAAACTCTACTTTTCGACCCTGTAATTTCCGTTCCGGAAAAAGCTGGAATTTCCGTAAATTGCCGATTTTGCCGCGGGACAACCCACCAACGGTCGTTCTCTGGCTCTGCCTTCTATATCGAAACCATCGGTCGCAGGTCTCGAGAGAACAACAGCTTGTAGCCCGGACCGCTAAATTAAAGTGTCACGGGGGTTGCGAAGACGCTTTTCCAGAATAATCAGCGGTGTTCGTAAACGGTTCCCGTTTACCCGAACTGCAATCAGCGTAGCGGGCGGGAAAAGCGAGCGTTTTCCTGTCTATACTTAGATGCGCGAAGACGGTCGACCAACAGAGAGAACTAAATAATCACAAAATTGCGAAAACATACAATTTTCACGATTTCTCCCGTTGTTCGACCATTCGCCATTTACTCCACTGGACAGGGCAAAACGCTCACTTAAATTCTAATTTCTTTTATTTCGTTTCTTGTTTTCTTTACTTTTTGCTTGGAGCAATCTCTGGTCGTGATCTTGTACGCCGCGAGGGGTTCAATCATCCGGGATTTCGTGCGACCGTGAAATAGAGCGAGAATATACCGTTGTTATGTGTGCGCGAGCCTTCTCGGATTCCAAACGACGCCCACGCCTCTCACCAAGCATGGCGACAGAGGGCCCAGAAATCGAGGCGTGGGCCCCTGGAAACAGAGAGAGAGAGAGAGAGAGAGATGAAAAAAGGTGCTAGCGACTCCAAAGGGTCGACGAGACGAGATGCTGGTCGGTCTCTGCTGGCGACAAATGAACACTTTTTGTACGCTATACGAGTATCATTCCGCGTCTCGCTAGGTCCTCGTACGAGAACGCTCACGCAAGCACGTGCAGATAATAGCTCTCGTCACCGCTTGACTTTTAATTTGTCTTTTCCTCCCCCTCTTCCCGCCCTCTTTCATATCCTCTTCATTCTATATTCCCTCCCATTCCTTCGTACCTGAGCTCCGACATTGTTTTTTCGTCGTTGATCGAAAGCTCTCGCGTCTCTTTTACGAGTGTCGAGCCACGAACTCGTGACTTTGAGGGCGGAGAGAGAAAGAAAGGAAGAATCCGAGAGCATTCATTAAACTCCGAAACGATAAGAGCTTCGAATACGAATGACCATTAGATACACTGTATGGTTTTCCTAATTGAGACACGCGTCGTCCCGACTATATAATCGTCTTCTATCCAACTCGATATAGATATACATGTATATATATATAATAGTTTTGTATATAAATTAATTTATACATAAATATATAAATACATGCATGAAAATACAAATGCGTACGAGTGGGATGTCGTGGGCGCCAGGAAGGAACCATCACGTTTCGCGTCGCGTCGCCTCGCTGTGAATCACGGAAACAGGAAACTCTGGAATCGCCCCCGTGACTTCGAATCGGCAATCGCTATCGGACAGAAACCCACGAGCCGAGGTATAAACTCAATGGCGAGAGGACCCGGAACCCACGAAGTATAGCGCGTCGTGTGGCGCCAACAAGATCGTTCAACGGAGAGTGAGAGTCGTTATCGCGAGTCTACTTTAGAACACTCTTTCGCTCATACCACGTTTGCTTGAAAAACCCCAATTGTCCAAGGCACACGATCGATCCGCATTGTTTACCTTTATTAGAAAATTCCCAGGATAATATTTATCGGGAGAACGTTTCGTTCATTACGAGCGATAAAAGGCAGCCGAGCGGTCGTTTCTCGGCGTCGGTGGACGGCCGCTAACGTCAAAGGATGTAATCCAATATTTTCTTGCGTTGTAACGACGCGGTGACCAACCGGGTGGCACGAGAAACGAGACAACGAGAACAAAATATGGCACAAGGATATATAATGGATATAACGTTTATGAAAGTTTGCTCCTGCACACGGCTTGGATCAAACGAGGGAAACACGAGAGGAGGTTCGACGCCAGACTGAAACAGGTAACGTTCTTACCGATGAGAGTGTGCGTGCGATCGTTCATCCGATTGTTTTCACCACGCGTATTGCGTCCCGCGGCTTAATCCTCGGTGGCAGAAGAGACGTTCCTAAAAACCCCTCGCTCTCGCTCATCGAGAAACGAAATACTCTAGAAAATGTGGGATCGTACAGGTAACTATAGAAGTAGCTTCCGTGGCGGTCGATGTTGGACGAAGCTTGGAAAAGAGACCACGATCTTACGCAACGATTAAAGAAAAACCATGTTATCAAATTCTCCAAACAATTCGATCGTTGAAGTACAAAAAAAATCGTCATTCATACTAGTTCCAGCGACTTTCGATCTGACGGGCAAAAACTTTGTTCAAAAAGTTCAAAAAAGAACGAATGAGGCAATATGCCAATTACTAATTTGCATTCTGTTTTCGAGTTAACGATTCTTGCTCCATTAAAGATAACCTCCGGCATGATTATACCGGACCATCACTGTTTTAAGGTACCGGACGGTTAACGGTGTTGGCGAGGAGAAAGGTGGGTGCGAGAGCAGCCAGGGGGTTGGAGGGGATGAGAAGAAAAGAAAGATAGAAGAAAGGAGGGAGAGATGCCCGCGGGTGCGGGTGTCATTGTTGATATACAACGCAGTAAATACGCGATAAGTAGAGCCCATAAATTCAAGCAATCAGACGAGTCCCCTTGCGCTCCACGCCGACCAAGGCATATACGTACAATATATAATATATTCACATAGATTTAAACATATATAGGTTTATATATAATGTGAACAATACATATATATGATGTATGGTGTAGGACGATGTATAGTACCTGTATAAGTCGCGGAACCCTTCAGAACTCCTAAGCAACGAGTTACTTATGTGCTCACCAGGAACGAAAACAAATACTCTATAAATATTATAAGTACATATATATGTAGGTCGATTCGAGTTATTCCCTCGCACGTTGTACCCTCCCCTACATATATCGGCTAACACTGCGTAACTCTTTTTGTCTCTTTCACGAGTGTTTTCTCATCGTGAAACGTCGTTCGTATGTTGTACCGTTGAACATGAGTCTTTTTTTCAGTGTGTATGTGTGTGTGTGCCTTGCGTTGCAAGTCGCACGACACGGCAATGGCGACGGGTTTTGTATTTTAGAGCCGCGGATATGCAACGCGAGAGGCCATGGCGGTCCTTCGCTGTAAGGTATATAACACTGAGAACACCGAAAGGAGAGTCTTTCGAGACTCCTACGCACGCTCTGATATACATAAAGCGAATGCAGCGACTGATGTATACATGTAGGTATGTGTGTGTTCGATCTATACGAATGTATGTGTGCGTGCGGTGAAATTTTTGCTCTTTTGCGGTGTGCATGTGCGTGTGTATGCGCGCTCACGCCAGAGGGGCCAACTTGGACGATTTGAGAAAAAACGAAAAAAAAATCGTAAAGATAACACACGGCGCGAAAGAGCGCAGGGGTGTGGAGAGCGATCTTTCTCGCCCTCTCGTGTTCGCCTACAAGGTATTTAGAGAACTGACTTACGAGCAGTGGAAAGGAACGGATGTGGTTGTAGCGTTCATCACGTTGCTGTAATTTTCGGGAAGAGAGAGAGAGTGAGAGAGATCGAGGTAAGAAGAGAAAAGTGAGGATGTAGGTATATAGAGAGCGAGGACCACGAGGCACCCTCGTGAACGCGAGCCTTTAGCACCTTTCGATAGATAAAACGAAATAGAATTTAATACCGGCACCGTAACGCCGTGCGAGAGAAAAAGAGAGGCGAGAGATATAAACGTATATCGGGGATAAACGTGGAGATATATACGGCGATTTCAGGGTCGAGAGGTCCATCGTTATTACTACAGTAATACGTGTCCATTTTTTTCTCTCATAATCTCACCTTCCGCCTATTACGCCTACCCATATACGAAACTTTATACGTACACGTGTAGGAAATGAATAAAAAAAAACATTCTAATCGCTCGCTCGGTCATCCGACGTTAAGTACGAAGGGCATGTGAAAAAATGGATGCAAAAATTTAATCCCATTCCCACGATGGAAGATCGGAGGTCTTATTTGAGTTTAAGATGTTATCGAAAAAACATATTTACTGTATGCGAGCGATTAAATAAAACAGATACGTCGATCTCGTTAAATTGATTAATGTGATGATATAAATTCATAGTCGACATAGTCGATCAAACGAAATAAACGAAATCGACAAAGTCGAACAAATTTTTAATTAAATCGTCCATCGGACAAATTCCTTTACCTCTATGTCCTGTCCTCCCTCGTTCCCTCTTTCTCTAGCTCGCTCTCCCTCTGCCTCTGTCTCTCGAGGTGTGTACTTTACAAGAAAAGTCGTCGCAGATTCGAGAAATGATATCTCCTGCGTACAGTGGACTTCATTCATGAGTCACAGAGTCGCGCGCACCACTCTTCTGGAAAAAAAAACCCCGTCGTGTCCGGTGCTATATGCTCTACTATATATCTTGCGGCGAGAAAGAGAAAGAGAGAGAGAGAGAGAGAGAAAAAAGAGATTGTCTCGCAATTACTACACCCACTGTACGGCGGGTGGCAAACACGTGCGCGTGCCTTTGTGTAAGTGCGTGCTGTCTCCCCCTGACCCCTCCCGCCCTACCCCCCTGCCCACACCACTCTCACCCTCTTTTTCTCCACGCTGGCCACGCAGAGGCTTGACCGCGTTCATGCTTCTATAATAATTCAACATCGTTAATCCTGTCGGCACATTAGTAATCCTTAACTTTTATGACCCTGCGGCGTCGTAATATCTCTCCTCATTAATTGCAATTAAGTAAATCCCTGCGGGGCCCGCAGGGATATGAGAACGCTCGCGAACGAAGGTGAGTGCTCGAGAGAGCGCATTGATGCGCATTATACGGTGCAACGCGTTGTAGTTTGATCCTCGTTCTTTCTGTATCTCTCCTTCTTTCTCTCTCTCTCTCTCTCTCTCTCTCTCTCTCTCTCTAGCTTTATACACGTATGCATAATGCGCGTGTGCTCTTTCTCGCGGACGCGTTCTTTTCTCTGCTTAAGATTCGCCGACAACGCGCCTTTTCGAGCATAATGCACGAGTAATGTACCAGATATGTATATAAATATTCCGAGGAATTATTGCGACTCACAATCAGAGGCTTCCAAGATGTTGCATTTATACGAAGATACGAGAAAACATGAAAATATGATTTTTTGCTTTTACGTTTTTCTTCGAATGTTTTAGTTTAATTAAATTTAAAAAAAACACACAACCTTCGATCCCGAAAAAAATGGGATTGAAAGTTGTCTCCTTTAGCATTTTGAAATTGACACGTATCGTTTGTGTGCGTTCGACGAACATATACCATGTGTTTTATGCGTAAAGACTCCATTATAGAAGTCAGAAGTAAAGTAAGGAAAAAATATCGGTTCGATGTAAAACGCCTTCGTAATCGGAGCTCGCAGAGAGCCTGATTGCGATTGTACGTACTCGATCCAATTACGCGGTGACAGAAAAAAAAACCAATCGCCAGAGCCTTTTGCTTGACTTGCGAGATATAGAATCGCGTTGGCGACTTAACGCTCTCACATCGTTATGCAATCTGAATTTCAAATGAGCCGAATGGAAAAGAGAGAAAGAGGGAGAGAGAGAGGAGAAAGATCTCTTTTAACAGCAGCACACGCGATAAGGAATGTCTCTCGCCCTCGCGAAGCTCAAGAGCCCATGGATCGAGGCTTTGCGATGCTTCCCGTTAACACAAGGTGTGTCTTAATTAACGGACACCAACGATAACAGCCACAGCGATAAGTCGAACGTAAATTTCGAAAAAATAATCAATTGTGATAATTAGATTCCGATGTAATAAAATGAACAAGGACCTCTATTTCAAATTAATCTTTAACAAACAAAACTTCAATTTACTTCTTTCTATCGGTTCGAATAACTTGCCGCGATGAAATTTCGCATGAAAAATATCGCACAGCGACGTTCTCGAAAGTGCATAAAATCGTTGGAGCTTTCTCGGTAAACCGATCGGATTGGCGGACAAATTTATTGCAATTATCGTGACAGAATCAATTAGCGTTGCTCAAAGAATAAAAGGTCTTGTCATCTTCCCGTCCATATACGGAATACGCTAAGTATTTTGTCGAATTACGTGACCGAGGACGATCACGCGTGGAACGTGAATTCCGGAGCGTGCACCAGTCCGGACCGCGCCGGACGCCTCGCTGTCGGCCAATGTCGCGTCTATCGAGAGATAAAAAACGAAAATAATCAAGGTTCGTGCAATACTATATCTATACGTATACGTATATAAATGCCAAGACGCCACACAGCGATGCGGGCAGTTTATCGAGCCAGAATAAAAGAATTCTCTCTCATCTCGCGAGGCGCACGATCGAGTCTCGCGCTTGTTGGCGGCAACGCGGGTTGGTACGAGCAAAACTATTAGTTCCTCGGCTCTCTCGGGTTAGAACAGCAGCATCTCGGATCGAGTGTCTGCCAAGGGCTTTATACTTCGCGTACATTCAACGGGGTAACATACCTCGACTTCTCTCGACTGACCAGACCTCTCTCTTTCTCTTCGTCTAACTCTCTCTCGCTCGCCCCGAGGGACTGGTATAGCTCGTGGTCAAGACTTCTCGTTGGACACCCGGGAGACTCGATAGCTCGACGGTTGTTATATTACTCGCGTGTGTGCCTTCTACCTGTGCCGAACCCTCGATGTGCTTCACGTGCAGTAATCCACAGGCCATTAGCCACGTTCCCGAGAGAAAAGGATAGAACAGAACTTGCCAATCCACGCGTGCATACACGCCCACGCGTAAACACACAGACACGCGACAGGTAGATACACACTGTTTCGACGGTATCGAGTGTCCCTCTCGCTACACAGCAACGATCTCGGGTCACACGAGACGCTCGTCGCCGGAGGCTGGGGCACGTGTAGCCAGGATGAACTCGGCTCTGCGAGACGCAACACCCTCGCTCCTCGAGACTCGTGTCCAGGAAATCTCCAAGGGGGGTCCCTACTCTTTCGCCCTCGTGAGGCACAAAGTGAAAGCTTAATATCTTCCAAGATATACGAAAAGGACCAACCTGTCGCGCTTGTCAAGTTCATATATTTTTATTTCCTTAAAATATTTCCATCTTCATCGGCGAACGGTTGAATCTTCGTATCGTTTTTATATTTCATTTTATGTTTTCCTACTTTTTCTTCTTCTTATGATTCATAACGAGACCTCGCGTATACATTCTCATACTTATACGCTGACAAGAATTATTAGATATAATGATTTCTCGGGTCTCCGAAAGATGTAGGGTGAGGCAGCCGCGGGCCCGCCAACTCCGTGAGACCGTGGCGCGGAGCTGCGAGAATATCTCGCGCATCGACAAATTGATATTTCTCGGGGCAGTTAGCGAGTTAGCGGAGCGCGCTCTGCCGCTCTCGGTCCAACGCGCGGCGTGCGCGCCGTAACCCTTTCTCCACAAGATATACGTATACATATACACACACAAACACTCCCACACACATATATATATACGCACGATTCTTTCACAATTCTTCCACCCTCGCGCGCCGAGATATATTAACGTATTTACGTCGCCCCCTCCGGCCGGTGCGAGCAACAACATACCGCAACAGTTTTCGTTCTCTCTCCGTTTGCTAAATATATACGTATGCGAATTCTCAGTCAGCGTTACAACGTTACACCTGCGCGTCGCGGGGCGCTGAGCGCTGACAATTACCCGGCGATCGATCGATCGCCCGGGGTTCGGATCTCAGCGCCCGGGCAACCGCATGTAGGATACATTAGTCCCGAGAAGCAAACGCGAAACAAGGAACTACGGAGGTCGAACGAAGAGAGGATGCAAGAGGGTGGCGTGGGGCGGGAGAAGCTATTGTCAGAGGAAAAAGTGGGCTACAGGTACGAGCGGGGCAAATTGCGGGTAATTGCCGACCATTCATTTGCAAGAGCACACACTCCGCCAACGTTGCTGATGCTGCGCGCGTCTCTTTCTCCCCTTCTTATGTATACCACGTGTTTTTCTCGCTGCACTACGGGCTATAATACACACTCGTATGTACTCTTTATTTTCCATCTCTCTCTGTCTCGGAGCTTCCAAAGCATCCAAAATCAATCCGTCTCCTCGTCGCTTCATCCCTCTCCACCGATCGACCCTCGCGTATTCCAATTTCTTTTTTTTTATTATTTCTTGTTTTCGTAACTCTCGCACCGTTCGTACGCCCACGAAATTACCGAAGCCTCGGGAGCGAGAGTACGCCGCGTGTGTACTCGGGATTGCCGCGAAAAGTATCGATACGCACGGTCGCGCTTGAGTTTTTTTGCGCCTGTCGTCGTTTCCCGTGGCTATTACGCGTTGTCTTTTTTCACGGTAGAGGGCGGTGGTGATCGCAGATTTCGAGGAAATTTCGGTGCACGAGCAGGGGTTTGACTCGAGGAGGAATAAATAAAATTGTAGTACCGTAAAGTTTGACTGATTATTCTTACGAGATATCGATTGAAATATGATTATTCTCATTTTTTCATCCGTCGCCCGGTAATTTTTCAACAATCAGGAATTCAACGTTTGTATTAGATTTCTACGAGTGATTTGTGAGCACTCGAATAAAATATCGAATATCCACGTATTATCACGTGTTCCAAAAATCCGGAAGCTCACAGGTTACCATCAAACGGGGTTACTTTGAACATGTTTTGAAAGTTTTTTATAGGTAACTTTTTTTAACATCCTAAATTCCAACTTTTCGTTGTTCCAATAGTGTTCTTTGGCTATCGAATGTATAAGAAAGTTAAACGCCACCATTTTGTTACGCAAATGGCTCACAAAATCACTCGAATCCAACTGACATTCGATATTAACTTTGCCCTTATGCGATGTACACATCGCAAGGTATCTCGTCTCATAAAGAAGCCATGGTTTTCGAATCGCCAGGTTAAGTTTTTTGGTATAGCCTTTCCAGGGCTGTATCACGTGTCAGAATGGCAGTCTTCCTTCGTAGTCAGTATCAGGACCAATATGAGGAATGAAGCGAATATTGTGTGTGTGAGGATACTTATCGAAATGTTGATCAGTAGTAGACAAGGTGCGTTTCCTTCGGACTTCCGTAGCTGCAACCGTCGATATCTTCGGTGAGCCCTAGGCTGAGAACTAGAGGGTGAGCCTTGATGAATACGATGTGCACAGGCGAAGAATCAGAGCTTGTTTAGCTATCACAAGAAGTCTTCGGGTTAACACAAAGGAGATTGTCGCGAGTGGTAGTGCGTAATGAGTTATTTAAAATTCGATTACAGTAATTATCACTTCAAGCGGATGCGAATGATAGTTCTTCGGTTTAACAAAGTTTGAAACTATCATTCCCTTTATAAAACGCGGAGTACAACTGGCGTAGCAGCTAATGATACCGGCAATGAGCTTCAGTTAGATGGGCACCAGAAAGAGGACCTCTCTGCACGAATTACAATTAACGAATCTGGCTTAGAAGTTACTATGTGAGTCGTCGATGCTTAATTATATTATTGGTGAGCGATGGTGGGGCAGCGTTTGACGTAATTCTTATCTGAGTTGGTGAAACTAATTGTAAGTCTCGCTATTATGTTTATTTCTCACGGGTATCCGGATTGTCCGTCTCACGCCATAGGCGACATAAGATTAGACGATGCAGCCTAAACATTCGGTGTTTATAATATATGGAGACTATGAATGCGTTGTTCTATCAAAGCGTATGGCCTTTCTTATGTAGCATTTTATTCTATCGATAAACGAGCATGGCATTTCTTATGTATACTGTTATTCTATCGATAAACGAATATGGTATTCCTTATGTATACTTTTATTCTACGGATATGATAATAAAGACTTTACTTTAATTAAGGCAATTTTAGGTGGTTGGCTTAACAATTTTTAAAGAAGTGTCGAAGTAACCACCAGTGCTGGGTTTCTTTGACAAATGAGAATGCCACTTATATCCCAGATCTAAAGCGTAATGGTTACATTCGTCATCATTTTAATAACAAACTCATGTATTCTACGTAGAATTGAATGAAAAACTACGTAGTATTTTACTATCAAATTATCATCTTCTATATAGGCAATGTACGTAAATTGCAATCTATCAAGATTATAATTGTGATATTCCTGTTGCGCAGACAAATTCTGACTCCGTAAAATCTCCGTAATATTGACTATTAGCACCTGCCGAGGGTCCAATTTTTTGTTTTCCTCCAAAAAGACTTCCCCTTTACGTTAATATTCGACCTTTTCACCGCTGCGAACGGTAAAGTAGCCCCAAAACTGTCAAAGTTACTCTTAATATCAATTTAGCCCTGTTTGATGGTAATACACCAATACGAGAATAGCGCGAGACGTCGTATAGTGGGTACTCGGTCGTGAAACCACTTTTGGACCTGAACAAGAAAGATAAAAAGCGAGAGAGAGAGAGAGAGAGAGCGCTCGGCTTTGGGCCTGAGGCGAGATTTACAAAGCGCCCTCGTGCTGCACTCTCCGTTGCATCGAGAGGAAGAGAAGAGTTGTATGTCCTCCGTGGTCGAGAGGCACGGGTTAGACTCGTAGTAGAAGGAAAGAATCTCTCTCTCTCTCTCTCTCTCTCGTTCTCTTCCCCTTTCCCTTTCTCACTGTCGCTCGCTCTCTCTCTCTCTCTCTCTCTTTCTCTCGCTCTTCACATTGAATTTTGGTCAGAGCCGGAAAGAACGAGAGAGAGGGAGAGAGAGAAGAAGAGATAGCGCATTGGAACGAATGTATAGAAAACGCCGGAACGCCGTTGCCCGTTGCCCACGCAACGGACATCCATCAAGGGCCCAAACGGCAAAGGACTTTGTCGAGTAATGGCGCGACGATACAAAAACCATCTCTCTTCCTATCTCTCTCTCTCTTTCTTTTTCTTCCTCTCGCGGCTCTTGGGCTGCTGCAACGAGAAGCGACGGAAGATTGAGAGGCGGTGGAGGGGGTGAACGGGTTGAAGTTGGAGGAAGAATACGAGAAAGAGAAGTACGCGCAAGCAGCTCGCGAAAGGAACGACGAAGAATGAAAAGTGTGGAAGAACCCAAAGAGAGAGAGAGAAGGAGAAAGAGAAGTATACAGTCGGCGAGAGAGACGATAAAAGAAGAAGAGGAGCCAAAGGACCATTCTTGCGACTCTTATAAAGCCGGCAAAGTGCCACACCGCCACCCACGTGCCTCCTTCGTGAAGTGAGAAAATATGCTCGGGGTGGCGTGTGCGCGACGACTATCCCATACTCTCGTGACGACGCACCAGAAGAGACCGAGAGAGTGAGAGAGTGAGAGACACGAAGAGAGACGGAGGAGAGAAGCACAGCTGGTGAATCGATTATTTCTTCGCGCGTGGATTATTTTTCTTCCTCTTCTTCTTCGCCGCGAATAACTCCGAGGGCGTATCGCGATTAAGCACTTTTGCCTCGAGACTCTCGTTAAGCCTCCGAGAATCTTCCTACGTCTTTAGGGAGGGGTTGACGAGCTGAGCTCTCTCCCTCTCACTCTCGATGGAAAAAAGTCTAAAAAATTGCAAATACTTAACGGAAATGACAAGTCGCTTTGTTTGATAAAGTTAATTCCAATAATTCGACGAATGTATAAATGGAGAAAGATAAAGATCGGAGAAATGTGTTACCGGTGGTTTTTTTTACGTGGTGTGTTTTCTAAAAACTACCGATTCGGCGATTTATAAAGCGAGAGAAGAAACTTCCTCGGCCAAGAATCCTTGACGAATTTAGCCGCATATGTTGTCTGGTCGCTGGCGACGTTTTTTCTCAAAGTAACCCCACGCGTTCTCATTTTTCGTTGAGAACACTCCAGACTCGAGCGGACGTTCGTTGTTCGCGGGAAAGATCGTCGAACAAAAGGATCGAGAGAGTCGAATGGTCGAAGGAATCGTCGTGAATATTCACTGGTCAAGTGAGCCTCGAAAATCTTTCGAATGGAACGGTGGGGCGCGCGTCAAATGCTTCGAGAGTGGTCAATGAATTGGCCACTACAAAGTCACTCGAAACGTGGATATGCAGTTTTTTTCTCTTCCTCTCTGGGGCTTACTATTGGAAAAGTACACTGCGCCTCAAGGAAAAAGAACCCATTCATGAGATTCCTCGGATCTTCCTTGAATGAGGACGGTCTACGTCACTGGGAAAGAAAGAGGACAGCTATAATGTGCCAAGAGTGCTCACTGCACCGAGCATTCGCCAAAGTTACCCTCGTCTTTTTGTTCCTCTGGTAAAACGGAAATGGTCCATGCTCACGTGGCGGAGAAGATTCAAGAGGAAATCTTCGAATTTGCCACGGACAGATGCACCAATTTTTACTACGACCTTTCATCTTTACAGATTTCTCGCAAACTAATAAAAATTTACGTTATCACAACGTATGTCGAGAGTAACGATGAGTTTTGAAGGATTTCGATACGTTTCGGCGACAAAATCAATTTATACCAAACATTATTTTGAGAGACATTTTTAATGGCATGGAACAAATCGATCGATTTGAAGCTATGACAGTCCCATTTTTTCTTTACTAACCTACAACCAGAAAATGGATTCAAAAAATTCCCCTCGCCTTTCTGGGACTACGACGAGTCCTACCGACTCTTGAATGCCACTTTCGATGGCCAGGCAATAAAAACACCAATAACCATTCGCGCATTCACGAAAGAAGCCGCAAAGAGATTTCGTTGTCGAGAGGCAAAGATTTTTTCTCCTGGAAACTGCTGGCAAACAATTACTTAGCGTATAATGGGAAACGGAGGCGATTCATGACTGGACGTACGTTTTGTCGTGACTCTCGTAAAAGATGTATATAGGACTCGTTTTGCTTTCTTCGACTTGCCGTTGACCGGTCCTACGTGGGTGAACGACAGGGAGCCTTATATAAGTCTACGCACCTCGCGTGCAACAAAGTGGGTGAGCGCAAGCTGCAAGCGGACGATCGGTCAAAAATAAACTGTAGTCGCATCAATGAACTCGAACGATCTCGGAGGCACGTCTTTCACAAAGTGTGACTTCTTTTCATCGGAATGCATACGTGTATCGACTCGTCTATGAACTATCGGAGTCTCTCACCTTAAAATTACTTCGAGAGACTCTCGAATCGACGACCGTTGTCCACCTAGGATCGAGCGTTCGGAGAACCTCCGAATTTTCGTAAAAGGTACCAACCGAGAAAATTGAGGATAATGCTGGCCCGTCGAACGGGAGAGCAATTTGAAAGTGCGACAAAAGACGAACCGGAACGCCTTATGCGAACGGCCGACAGTCAAATTCGAGTGCACTCAACTTCGAGTTTTTCGACAATGCCAGGGCAATATGACCCTCCTGAAATCGTCGTTTATTAAATTTATTTTTGAGTATAAACGCACTACCGTACGGTAGCGCAGCAACGAAGCTCGATGATCCGAACGTAAACGGTTGGAAAATGATATTTGATTTCCCTCGAAAGACCACACTTTCAACGATTTTGTATACCCATTGAAACTTTTTACTATCCTTCGTATCTTTCCCATCTACGAAATTCAGTGAAAAAGACAAATGTAGAAGCAACGTTTGACAAAATTTCGAAATACCAGTTAAAGCTTGGACACAGATTGCGCGAGCTGATCTGCCAAGACTGCGACCGAGCCGCCCTTCTCAATTCCCGGTGCAATTCCAATTAAGATGAATCGACAGCAATTATCTCGAATCACGTGAAATATTCGCAATTCGAAGGAGGGTCTCAGGCTCTCTCTCTCCCTCTCTCTCTCTCTCTCCCTCCTTCGCCCGAGAGTATAAACTCGCGGCGGGTTTCTCCGACGTGAGCATTAATCTCTATTAAAGCATGCTGCTTGGACAAACGAGAGGGAATCGCGCGGGCGCAAAAGAGAGAGAGAGAGGTGGAGCAGCACCGCAGCGATATTGGAAAAGGAACGCCCTCCCGTGCCGATAGCCGCTGCTTGAAATTCTCCGGAGCATTCCCTTAACCCATTGCGATAATTATGTTCACGAGAGATTCTCTCTTTTGTAAAATATACATATATACATGCGTGTGTGTGAATGTGAAAAGCTCTCTGTACACGAGTACAAGCGATCCGGCTCGGTCATTATCAACGTCACCCAATTAAGGATTTGACACAGGCGTTTATCCCTGCTGGTTCTCCACGTGCAGCCTCCCTCGCGCTTCGTATTTTATTCCAACTACCACGCGACTCTCCTTCTCTTTTCTCGTAATCACCATTAATCCTACCCAGACTGTTTTCCTTCCAACCGTACGATCACTCTTGTTACGAACTCGCGACAACCACGGTGTCTCGTTCGCGGGAGTAATCAAAGAGTAATTCACTCGCGTACCTACGTTACAACCCTCGAGATTGTGAACATTTCGTGATAATTCGAAGATTAACGGCGATCCGCCGGTATGTTGAGAAAATATATTCTATATACGATTAAGCCTCGCGAAACAAGATCAAAATGTGCGAGGGATGGAAAAAAAACGTTCGAGATTCCACCACGGCGCATATGAAGCTCGGAAGGATCGGAACGTCGTTGATGTGGCGGAAAGGACAAAGAGTCGTTTTTATTGTTCCGTTCTTTGTTCTCCGTCGCTATAGCGATCACCACCGGGACGAAAGAGGAATGAAATCCTGGTGGACTGTCGCATGGGGTAGGCTTGTTTCAAAGTCTTTTGACTCTCGGCGCCGCAGGTTTTACCTTTTCTCAGGAGACTTCTACACGAGCAAAGATGTTTGGCATATTTGTCACATTCGAGTAATTCCAGAATGGTTTTGGGTGCACCTGCCAGGCTGTTTCGTATACGAAACGTTTGCCCCGAGGAAAGAGTCGAACAAGGAGGGAAGGGGAGGATATGGAGCGCGTGGGACCCCAAAAGAGCCTGTGACGACCGCGAGAGGAAGAGAGGGTCGACAGTAGAATTTAGGCAACGGTGCTTGAGACCGGTGGTGTGTAGGAAGGTAGTCCAAACCGAGAGACGAGACTACTCGTCGCTTGTTCTTATTTGTTTGTTACGGCCTCGTATCTCCAGGGTTAATCGCCCCGCGAGCTCGGAGGGGCGTTAAAAAAAAGAAATAGCCCCTCGGAGGGAACGACGAATCTCGGTGGAATTTTTCGGGCAGAAGTGGATCTTGATAAAACGCGCGCGACTAGAGCCCGAGAAGCGGAGTTGTGTTAGCGCTTGCGCGTCACTCTCGCTTATAACGTTCTTCTTTGTTTTCCTTTTTGTTTACACGCTTAGAAAACGGACGGGTCATCGGGGATGGGATTCATGGTGGACATGACTCCGTCAGATCACTCCTCTTGATACGGTACTTCATGCTTTTTCGGACTCTGCCAGTAAGTGTCACTTCGTTTTCGAGAGATACACACATTTTTCTCGTACAGCGCCAAATCGAGTCCGTGTCCGATCGTGACATCGTTTTATTCGGGCGAACCAAATTGTACCCCGCGCATCGTGGGGAATGGACAATGTTCGGAAAACAAACGAGACTCACGTACGAGTGAAATAATGTTCAGACACCACCTGACATCCCCTCGCACCTCTTGACATCCTTTGCCATCCATCCTACGTCCGAGCAGATTAATTCACGTAGGGTAGTCGATTCAATAACTCGAGTAAATCTAATTTAATGAATTGGCGATATCAGAAAGATTAATTGAAAACATTTATAGAATTCTTGTCGTTTCGTTAGTATAATTAATTCGTGAAAATTGCGAAATATAATTAATTATATATCATCGATATATTTTCTAAACATTTATATATTTTTGAAAAAACTATAATTTTGCGAATCTTGCACGAATATTTTTAGACACGATACATTTAAAAAAGCGACATAAATATTTCGAAATAGAGTTCAATTTTATGCCAACAAGAATCGTGGCTAAAAGATCAAATCATTACAACGATCTTTTTTCTCTCATTGCATTCGCTGCAAAAATCTATTTTTTCCTTGCTTTTTGTTCACAAACTCGATCTCGATACGCCATCTCGTTACATTAACCTCGGGGCATACACGGGTGTGGTAAAATTGTCTAAGCTACGGTGCGTGTAACATTCCCGGTAGAATATCACGTTTCTCTCCGTCGTCAGGGTAGAGAGACCGCGGAAATATTGGTGTTCGCCAGTGAGAAACCCGAAGGTATAATAAGGTTGTTCGAAGCTTGATAGAGAACGCGAAGGAATTTCTCAAACGAATTGGATGAAACCGCATCGCACGCGCTCTTTTTTTACGTCGCACTATCGCTTATATCTTTAATCAGTGAGCTCGCTCTACGACCAACACCCCGAGGAGAGATGAATTTTGTTGGTAGCACCGCGAGAGAGAGTTATTATTGCGGCTATTCCGTTGTATATATATATATATGAGATATGTAAAAAGGAAGAGAGAAAAGGAGGCGATGATTGAAAACTCTATCTTTGAGCAACATCGGACCTCATCACGCCACTGTTGGGGCTACCGTTGCCAACAATAAAGCAGGAGAAACTCGCTTCTGGTTATTCTTCGTTGGATTTTTTCTCAATCCATCCACCTCCTCCGCAAACCCTCTCTCCACCCTTCTCGCGCTTCTCTAATTTTGTCTCTCGATCTTCTCGTTGCGTTTTGTTCGTTCATTCGTCCGCTCTAAATGGAAAAATAAACAATGAAACCTCGTTAGTCGAGTGAGGGGCTCCTTTTTATCGTTCCGTGGATACGGACTGTACGCCGTGAAATATAATCTTACGAGAACGCAACCCAATAACGTCGTTTCTCGTTGATTATTCCTCGGTTAAATTTTCATCATGGTCCTTTTCGTTCGTGTCTAACAATTCGTTAGAGTTATAAATGCCGAGTTCTCTCCGGTTTCCTCGTAAACGTACCAAGTGCCAGCGAATACTTCGCTAGTCAATCTCGTTTCGAGCGTCTATTATTCGTAAATTGTATGCGTGTTGGGGAACTTTTTGATTGCAGCGAAAGTGAACTGGACCCCTGTAGAAACCCATTTTAGTTCGCAGCGAAGAAAAAATTCGGTAATGAACGAAGCGATTGCTTGGATCGTTCATCGATTTTTTCGTCGCATTGATTTTATTGGTTTTTTCCAAATGGTACGTATTAATTGTTTAATATTACCATGGGGGTGGTTTCGAAATTGTTGTTTTTTTGTTGTTGTATAATCGAACCAATCAATATTTTCCCTTTAACGAGCACGAAAATCGATCAGTTTTACGCTCGATCATCTCTCTTTCTCTTAACTTTCTTGGCACTTTCACACCACAGGCACGCCGTCGAAGCATCAATTTCTATAGATTTTATTCAACCGCCCCTATTATCAGAGCAAACTGCCCACGCCCGGGACAACAATACGCGCGAAACGCTCAGCAGGCCGTCCGATAAAATTGATTATTTAACGAGAGCGAGAGAGAGAGCGAAAAAGATCAAGAACGAAAGAGAGAGAGAGAGAGAGAGAGAGAGAGAGAGAGAGAGAGAGAGAGCGAGGCAGAGAGAGACCCCGAGGATATGCCACACGCGGCAGGGGTTACGGGAGAGACACGAGGAAAACACGTGCTTCGCCTAACGAGAACACGGTGTAATAAAAAGAGGAAGGATAGAGAGACGAAAGAATTTATTTGGCGATTAGTACGATAAGGTCGAAGCGAAAGAGTCGTTTGCTCTTCTCCCTTTCTCTCTCTCGCTCTCTCTTACTCTCCCTCCTTCTACCCAGCTGATATTCGTTTCACCACGGCGAGCCCAAGTTCCCTGGCGAAAGGAACTCTCTTTCTCCTTCGCTCTAACGTTCCTACCACGTGGAACACATCGTACAAACGAGACCGTAAATCCCGTAGGCTTTTATATACCACGCGAGCAGAAAACTTTTTCTCGTTCTCTCTCTCTCCCTTTCTCTCTTACTCTCTCGATGAGAACTTCATATAAAACAAAATAAAAAAAAAGGAAAAAACGCTGCACGTGGTAGTGAATGCGGCTGAAACATTTTCTCCTTCTCTCGATTTCTCGTCTCTTCGCCGTTCGAGAGAACTCGCCTGATTGATGCAAGCCACTCGATTGAAATATATATTTATTTATCGCATCCCTCGATATGCGATGCTTCTCTCGACGTTTCCCTTCTCCACGAAAGAAGACTCACCGTAGGGATTCGCGGGTTGCTTTTTTCGCTCGTTTCTTCCATCCTTGCAGGACTGTCCTCTGCATCGAAACGATTCTCTTTTTCAAATCTATATCTATATATATATGTTACTGTATCTCGAGAGTCACAATGAACGATTATCGTCGTTGTGAAAGGTGGTCGGATAAAAAAGTCGTATGGGAATATCGCGCTTGAGTCTCGAGACCGAGTGCGGAGGATGCGACGAGAATCCTTTCGGCTTTTTCTTCTCGATACGAAACCCGGCGTCGGTAGAGAACTCCGAAGGACGAGAAATCCATTCGATCTCGGGCTCTATATCTCGTCGTGGAGTCTATGAAGATGTCTAAGTTTATCGTATTCGTCGAGTCTCCGAGAAGAACGATCCACGGTTGCGATCGTATAGATCGTACGGTTGCTTTATGAAGACGTTGTTTATTTTCCCAATCAATGGGTCTTTCGAACCATACCAACCTCTTGGAACAACGCGCGATCGGACGCATCAACGCCTCCGTGAGTGAGCTCTCACGAAGTCCTCTCGTTCTTATTTTTTTCAATACGAAAGAACGAGACTTGGCGTGGTTTATTTGTATATGGGCGATACTGTCATGTAGCCGAAAGCAGCTCGTTCAATCTTCGACTCTCTCTCTCGGGGTACAATCAAGCACGTGTTTGAAACAGACACTGGGCACGAGGAGATTGTCCGAGAGGCCACGAAACGAAAATGAAAAGATTCGTCAAAGTCTCACACCCACGTCCGATCGCCCAGTGAAATGATGGAAACAACGCTTCTCTCTCTCTCTCTCTCTCGATCAGTCTTTTATTCTTGTTCTCCTCTCATGACGAGCGAGCCAACGCGCGAGAGAAGTAACAAATGTGGCCGCGATGAGGCCTTCGAGCGATTGCTATCTCCCTCTCGCTCTTTCTCTTTCTCTCGTCTTTGCAACAAGATGGATTGAGCTTCTTGATTGTTTTAGGTCCGCGTGGACACCTATAGTGGCGAGAGAGAAAGAGAGATAGCGCCCGATGCGTGAACATACCGGAGAACGAATAACGAAGACGCGCGCCTCTACGAAGACGTGTGCGCCGTGAAGTTGAATGATGGGTGAAGGGTTAATCGTTGTTCATCTTTTTATCTTTTTCTTTTTTTTTTCGTTCACCGCCTTTCGTTTATTCGTTCCTTCGTTTGTTTCAAGCTCGACGTCCCGTAGACTTTCGCTCGATGCCGGAACGAGAGTTGTGCATCATGCACGAATGAAAAACCTTTCGTGATAATTTTCTGACAATATTAATGAAATGAAAATAATAACAATTATGAAAGAATCGTTGCGTAAATTTACTATCGATCGTTTCATCAAATATTATTTTTTAATATTTCAATAATATCCTTATTAATCATATTTTTATATCGATAATATTTATGAGTATTTGGCCGGATCATATATCATGTCGTAAAAGTATCATCCAGCAAAAGTATCAAAGAAGATATGATATGGACTCGGATGTGATTCGTGTTCTCTTGGACAGATCCAAGTGGTTGTCACCCTGCTGGTAAACCAGAACCAGAATAATGATATAATGTTCAATCTCCCTCGAGGACATTGAAGTGTCCACGCATGAGAGCAGGGGGTAAGGGCTTGGTCTTTATTCAACGTTAGCAGAAGGAAAACGTAAGCGAGCAATTCGTATACAAATCACGTCTACTCGAGAGTGGCGACACTTCATAACAAAGCGATTTGAAAACTGGTACGTGTGTAAGATACATCCCCGATGAACTAGTACCGCACCCTCCGACGAAAATCTTGTTACCCGAGCCAGAGTTCTCGCCCTGTATTACATTACGTGGGGAACGAGGTGACTTCTCGCGATCCCCCTCACCTGGCATATCGCTGGGACAATACTCCTCGAACAGCAAGTGTAACGGATTCGAGTAAAGAACGAGGATACAAAGCTAATAGAGGGGGAAATGAAGAGGAGAATGAAAGACGAACGAGCGAATAAAACTTTCGAGAAATCTCGCAAAGCGTCAGCACGAGTGTCAACAACGTCGTAAAATTTAGTTGGATAAACCGCAAAACGACCATCCATTTCCTCGCCAGAATGAAGACACGCACGCGATCCTTTAAAAAATCGACTTCCCCGAGTATAGCGAGTGAGACGCCGGGAATAACAAAAAAAGAGAAGAAAATAAACGAGCGTAGCTTGGCACGTCATGCCCCACTCGAAGAACGAGTTTCGATACTTCTTGGCACGTCAACGAGAGACGCCTGGGTCCAGGATAGAACCCCGCAACGTTGAGCAATTTCGAGGCTGATAAATGAGCCACGTATTCAAATAATTTCAACCCCAATTGAGCCGACTTACTGTCGAGCTGCACGCTTCGTCGGTTGGGCTTCTCTCCTGTTTATTTTATTTTTTGCTCTCTCCCTTGGCGAATGGCCACGTGGTCGAGAGTCGAAGATCTTTTACCAACCCTCTTTATTTTTTCTCGTTTTTTTATTTACGCCGTATCCAGTCTGTCTTGATGGATCTCTCTCTCTCTCTCTCTTTCTCTCTCTGTCTCTAACCACGTCTCTAGACGCAACCAAGACGGAGTAATAAACGTTCGCAGCCGCCAGTACTCGTTGTATCAACTACGGCAACGTTCTATTGGCCGCGTGTGCCCTATCTCGTCGAGAAGACGGAGATGGCAAAGTGCATTAAGAAACAAACGTTATTGCCACGGTGAAAACTCTGAAACTCGCTTGGTAAATGCACACACGTTCTCTCTTTCAACCGCGTGGCGTGTGTACGCTGCAAACGATGCGGTCGTGCCAGATCCTGGGCTTTATCGCAAAGCCCAAGACCCGCGCTTCCTGTCTCGATAAACAGTACTACTTTAACCACGTTTAAACGTACGTGCCTCGAGCTCGATCGTTTTCGCTAACTTCCGGTACTAACTCCCATTTTGACGGAGTGCCGAGGCACGCAACAAGTGCAATGATTTCATATACGAGATATTCTTCGACACCGAACGATATCGGAATTTTTCTATGTAATTGAAAGAACGATTGGTTACCTCGGAACAGGAAATGGAATATTGAAGAGTTAACCGCGATTCACCATCAATCCGAAGACCGAGCTCGTGTACCAGCTGCCGCACGAAGATTGTTCCAGAAGAGAAACCACTGACGACGGGGGGTGTCCCGAACACGTCCATGATATACGTAAAGTACACTGCAACAGTTGCTGCGGTGGCAATAACAAGTTAGAAGATCGGCACGTCTCCAGGAGAGCAACCCTTTGAATCGTCAGCGAGCCGTAAACCTCGGGTGGTCAGGTCACCGATCGTTCACCCCCTGAACGTTCGAGAAACATACGTTACACATTCGTACGTGAAACTTCTTCCGGATAGTTGTCCCTTCTCACGACACGAGGAGGACACGAGCAACGTACCATCAGCCACCCTTCATCCCCTTGACTCTCGTAACATTCCAATTGTATTCTTATTTTTTTTCTCATGTCCGTCTGATTTCTCTTTCAGATCTTGTTATCACGTGTACGCGAGGTCGTCGTCGCAAAACAGCTCGTCTGTAAAACGAATCGTCTCGGCACCCCCTGCTAACTCGGATGAACCCGGTTAATTGAGATAATCGTCGTCCAGAGACGAGACGTCTTGTACGTATCGTTCGAATCAAGACACCAGTTATTGCACCCGGAAAATCGAACGAATAGTCGATATTACCGTTGGAAAGCGATTCAAAATATTAATTTTCGTGTTATTTTGACCATTTCTTGAACTATAGAAAGCGCTCGTCCCTCCTTTCGATTCTCCAACAGCGACGAATTGCAATGTGTCATAACGGGATAACGTTAAGAGAGGAATGGAAGAAGGGAGAGGAGAGAGCAAGAGACTGTATAAGGGAGAGTCGATTCGCGAGAATTGGAGGTGCCATCGCGTGTTAAGCGCGTCTAGACGCTGTCTCGTCAATCTGCGAGCGCGCGTTCGCTACGTTCTCGTCCATATTGTCGCCCGACCACAGGGACACTTTAACCAATTGACCAATCGCCAATAACGAGTGTTCGCTGGGACGTGTAACGGAAATGCATATTATCCGTCAACAAGGTGCGGGGGAGACACGGGTCTGCTGGAAATTCTATGAAGGGGAAGAGACAAGGCACAAAGACTTCCTGCGTCGATAGGGATCGTTTCACCGTTGTGCACAAAATGCACGCGAGATGTGAAATCTCTCTCTCTCTGTCTTGCTCAACGTGTCAGGTCTAAGAGCCGAATGAGTCGCGAGAATTTTCGGCAGTGCCGAAATTCGTTGACGTCGCCACACGTCTCAAGGCGTGTGCGCATACGTGGCTATACCAAGGATAACGAGAGAGGATCACAATAACTCCAAGGACGAGTTGAGACAATGGGCTCTTGAGGATTCCACGAAGCTATACCATCTTTTGTTGGTTCTTTTCCTTTCGCTTTTTTTTATCAATCCTTTGTTCGACCAAGACTATACACCTATACGAGAAATATAAAAGATCTTGATCGCATAATGCCGTTCTTTATGTAGAGCCTAAGAAATTCCCCGGATCGTTTATGTGGACGCGAATCGGGAAGTGAAAGGGAAAATATGAAATTTTCTGATCTCACGTTTAGCGAAGCTATCGTTTGCTCGGGTTCCCACAAGCCCTCGCGTCAATGCACCGGCGCACTTATACGCGAGGATATAATGTCCGGCACGCTTTTATACAACGCGCCATAAGAATTGTTTACGGCGCACAGTCCAGCCAACTCGACCCGCAGCACGCATACGTTTAAACACAGACGCAAGCGCACGACCATGCCGCGAAATATTACCGGCGTAGAGAAGTGTCACGATCGAATATGGCCTCTCGCTTTTCCTCACGTGGATTTCAACGCGATAAAACATCTCCTTTATACATTATTCGCGGTGTAAACTATTTACTGTTCGCTGCCTTGTTCGACGTTGTAGCGATCATGTGACGAGATGAAAAGAGATTAAAAGTCTTGATGTCCAGAGATAGAGGATCGTCTTTACCGTGTATGGACAACTGGTGACATGTGGACACACGCGACCATCGGAGTTCTCAGCCCGCCGTTGCTAAAAAGACGCGTGCACATCTCCCAACCACTCGGGATTCCTATAGAGTCGATGAATGTCTCGATGGGAATAGAATCCTTTGGCTCTCTCTCTCTATTCACCGCGGCTCCTTCGTAACTCGGGAACTTGGCAAGAAAGCGAAATATATAAATACCTAGCGGTTGCGAACAAGAGTAACAACGAGTACTTACCAAGCGAGTTACGTTGCTTTTTTTTGTCTCGCGGATTATTACATCGCCACGCGGGAACGTTTGAAGACGCTGCGTGCTCTCTCGACGAACATGAGAAAATTTCGAATCACGATTTCTCCTCGTCGTATCGCTCGTTCGCTAATTAGCATCGTCCACCGTATATTCGCGATATCGTATACGTGTAACGACGATTTTTTAAATGTATTTTCGACAGGCAACGAGCATCAGCGAAAACTTACAACGCTGTAAAGTGGACCCTCGTGTATCTCGGCCGGTTCCAGTTTACAATCGTTAAATTCCCTATGCGTGAGGGACCGAGAGAGGTATAAGGAGAACGAACGGTTGAATCGAGGACGTTATAAAAGAATATCATCTCGCGGCTCTTATTTTCGTTGATGCGCAGGCTTGGCGCGTCCTACGACGGAGAGCACCGTGACACGGTATAACGCGCATCCGAAACGACTATTATTCGAACGGGAAGAATTACTTTCCGGGGGCGTCATATATTCGCGCTTCGTGGAACACAACTCGCTCGGAGAGTTACGGTGCCCTAAAGCATCGGTCGTATATATTCCACATAGTGATTTATCATATTATACAGCGAGCAGCGTGAAGCGAAAGACCATTTCAGTATGAAAATCGAACGGTATTTCGTTTTGACTTTTTTGATTTTTGTATCGTCGTTCAAGAATTAATTATTATAATGAAACGAAGAAATCAATAGATCGCCCCAATAAATTTTCTGGCTAGTGGGGTCGAGGGATCGTGTTGGCTAGGAAGTGTCACAGAGCATGAAAACCTACGCTTCCGCGCGATGGTCCAGCGCGAGAGATGAAAGCCCAGAAGCGAAAAGCCGGAAGATATCTCGAGCTCCGTTAACGCGCGGGTCCCACGGGTACACAAGGGAATGGAACCAATATGGCAAGAACCCTAGAGTATTATGTGCAAAAACAAAAAGAAATTATAAGGAAAAAGTAGTGTGGTGATCCAAAGTGGTAAGGATGAGATGTTTAAGGGAGATGAGAGAGAGGGAAAGAGGTGAGAGATCCTTTCTCTCTGTCTTTCTCTCTCGTTGAGTGTCTTATTTCCGTACCGTAGCATTCGTTCTTCTTTCAATGAAGGTGCAAGAGAGTCCGCGATGCTCGACAGTGCGATGTGAAACGGATCCGGAGAGTGGGAGAAAGCTGGTCGCGACCAAAGATGGGAATGAGGAAAAGAGGATCGTGGGGGTCGGGGAGGGGGAATGTCCGAGGAAGAGGACGCGATGAGGATAAGAGGGAAAGAAGGATAAAAGAGAGGGGTTCGAGTGAGGACGAAGGAGAGGGAGGAAAGAGGCACAATCTATACGTTTCCATCTCGTGGCGCGCGCGTGTCCGTCGAGATTCTCATCCGTGGGGCCAGTCGGGCCCTAGCGAGACGGGGCCACCTGCCGGTTAAAGGCACCTACATACAGTTCGAGTGGTGGAGGGGCAAGAAAGGGAGGGAGAGAAAGAAAGAGAGAGAGAGAATCTCGAGAGGCTCTCTCCGCTCTCGAGAGACCGTCGTCTTCGCATCTCCTTCTTTTTCTTCCTACTCTCCTCCACAACATCTCGTTCCTGTTCGCTCCTGCTGACCCAACGCTCCCTCCTTCTCGCTTTACCACGCGCACTCACCATCGAGCGTGCACACATTTCTCGTGGCATTCCCGCGTTATGCTCCTTCGACCCCCGATGATCCCCGCGAATGATTATATAGCGCGGGTATGGCAGGAGGCCACGGGAGTCGGATAAAAAAAACGAAACGAAGAAGTAAGAAGTTTCACGAAAGGGCGTACGGCACGAAATCGAAGTCGATAGCACCGGAAGGTAGCCAAGGGGAGGCATCAAAATTTGTGACAATTTTATTTACCCTTCTTTTGATTTTTCTTCATACTCTTTTTTATTCGTCGAGTCGTTGTTTGCTCAAGTCCCGTCGTCGAGACTCGAGAAAATAAATTCACGACGATAATCCGAAAACCTGACGGAGGTTCGAGGAACCTGTTGGGTACTTTTTATTCGTTTCTTTTTTTTATGTTTGTTTGTATATATTTTTTCTTTGTTTTTTTTTTCTTTATTTCCAATAACGCGAACGAGACCCGGCGCAGAGTCACGATTTCAAAGTCAGGTTTGCCGAGGGTTTCGGGACGGGGAAGAAAGCTCTTCTTCTGCACTCCTCCCGTCTCTCGGTTGGTGCACTTATTCTTCGATGCAGCCGAAGGGGGCCCCTCTCTGCGAGAGCCTCGCGGGTATACGGGAACCCCCGTCAGGATGACCCCTCGGGCCACCAGCCGCAGTAAATCGCTCTCTCGGTTTGTGCCGCTGCTGTTACTGCGGCCCTATCTGCCTCTCGAGCGAGCGAGACAGAACGAGGGAGAGGGATGATACGGGCGCGCGCGAGACCCGTAAATTACGTACTTTGCGAGCACGCAGAAAGGATCGCGTTCGGGTGCATAGGTCAGCGTGCAATAATGACGCGAACCGGAGATGATCCATCCCGTAATACCTCAACGGTGCGGGGGGGGGGGGATACGTTCGGATACGTGACGTTCTTTCGGCTGACGGCAAAGCCGCCACCATAATCTCCGATATCATGTACAACATGTATGTATATATTTATATATATATTGCACATTCATCTTTCGAGATTTCTTAGATTCACTCTTAGCTGCTGCCAATAGCCGTAGGATATGTACCTCGACTAATAATTTCCTGCAGAAGCGGCCAACACGCCTTGAAGTTTCCGTGCTTCGCTACTATTCGAAATTACCGTACGGGCGATGAAACAAATGTTAATAGGTACAATTTGATGCGGGATGTGGAAACATCGCAACAGCCATCGCGGTTACGAACGTGCGAGAAGGTGAATAATTACAGTGTCAATGGCTGAGAAGTTATCCAACTGCAGGCCTGTATAGGTTACAATTTCTTTTTAATTCCAAGATTACGTTTTCCTACTTGCACTCACGATATCTTCGAACTATAAATAACATGAGAATTTTCGAATCGCGATAAGTCAGAATTAAGCTCGTAAGTGAAGTTGAGGGAAGTGAAGCGTCAGATTTTCAACGCCGATATAAGATGTAATACATACATCAGAATCTTCGCGCGGTTTCTACGAGGGCGGATGTGATTACGGTAGTAATTTTCTACCGAGAAACTTGGATTAACGCGCGTTAAAGGAAACTCGCCGTTTTCATCCCGATCGCTCACACGCGGTGCTTCCCCCTCACGTCGTCTCTAGCTAACAAAAAAGAAAAAGAATGAATGAAATCGCGTAAATATTTATCGTGCGTACGAGAAGAGTCCCGCTCCTTGGGACAAGGCGAGAACGAGAGGCAAGCCGGAGCAGATGAAACGAACGGATGCCGCGGGCTCTCCCGCGAAATGTCTGTTTTGTCGCGACAATGAAAGAGAGAGGCTTCTTGGGCGACGCTTTTATACGATTCGATTACGACTGTCGCGCGCGATGCATCCGCGCATGGGTGACGACGATCCCGGTGGCCCCCTCACATTTATTATATTCTCAGTGTCTCGAATCACCAAGAGGCAAAAATTACGTTACGTATACACGAAATTTATGCAATTTCCACCATGAAGTTTACATAAGACTTTGTTTACCCAATTCTTATTATTTTAATTTACAAGGCTCCATTTTAATTTTTTTATTTCAGAGAGAAATTCTTTTCTTTCCTGAATTCGTTGAGGCGAGATTCGGACCTAGCGAATACTTCGCTAGGCCGTTGCATTCGTGTCCTTGGGGCTTTCCTTGACACTCGCCGAGTTAAAAGGATATGACACGCGATTTTAGGATCTCTTCTCTTCAACCCCTTCTTTTTTCCAGAGCGCGACAGGAGAGATACCGCCGTTTCCGCACGAACTACCGATACGCTCGAGCTCACCGTTTCCTTTGTTCTTCTATTTTTAAAATTTTAATGTTTTTTGAATTTTTTTATGTTTATATTTATTTTTTATCTGCAAGGTTACATTTTAATTGTTTTATTTCGGAGAGAAATTCTTTTTTCTCCTGAATTCGTTGAGGCGAGATTCGGACCTAGCGAATTCTTCGCTCGACCGTTGATGCATTCGCGTCCTTGGGGCTTTCCTTGACACTCGCCGAATTAAAAGGATATGACACGCGATTTCAGGATCTCTTCTCTTCATCCCCTTCTTTTTTTCCAGAGCGCGACAGGACAGATACCGCCGTTTCCGCACGAACTAACGATACGCTCGAGCTCCCAGTTTCCTTTGTTCTTCTATTTTTTAAATTGTAATGATTTCTGAATTTTTTTTATATGATCTTTTGATTTTTTATTTTGCACTTTTTTACGATTCTTCACCGCTCGTCCTGCCTCGTGCGCGGCTGTCCGCGCCGGCGACGTGACATCACGATTACATGGGGGAGCCTTGCAAGAGCTCCCGTCACCACGGTGGCCCTCTTCAGGATCTCTCTCCCTCTCTTTCGCTCTCTCTCTTTCTCTCTCCCTCACACACACGCTCTCTCGATATCACACGGATTCGGTTCTCCTCACGAAGTTGCACTCTTTATACCTTGTAATTTCCCCCACTCACCGACAACAACAGATACAGCATAAACAGCAGGAGTCCAGCTATACAGAATCGGTACAAAAAAATTCTTCACAAACCTCTGCGAGCAAAGAGAATGAGAGAGAGGGGGGAGAGAGAAGGAGAGAGCGGGAATGATTCGCGCTCGAGAGAAGATTCGAGCACCTGCCATGCGGTCAACTCGCAATAAAATTAAATTGTACGGGTTTATCGCTCGCAGTTTTTTCATTAAAATACGCGACAGACTTTCATGAAAAGCATATACAGATACGTATTCACGAATTTTACACGCATTTTTTTCCATTATCGAATGTATACGGATCCCTTTTGATTGTGTAAATTAATTTGCCAATAGCATTTTCTTCGAGCACTTCGTAAAATCGATCTCTCATACCCCCTTGTGCATTTCGACGATTTGGCAAAACCATGGGGTATTACTTACCTCCTAGTTCGCTTCAAGAAGGTTGCACTCTGTAATGAAAATTATTATAAATGATTTAATGACAGAAAGATCATAGGGCTTTGGAAATAAGACTTTTTTCACGTTGTCGCGTTTGCATTTTTTTCTCAAATATTATGTAAACCATTTAATATCAAGGATATTTAATCGATGACAAAATTTTGAGATCTAATGATTTAACTGTAATTATTATACGACAAAATTATGCATTATCCTTTTTGATTCGCATAGTGCCGGATGCATTGCACTTTTATTTATTATTATTATTATTTTTTTGGTGAAAGGTGCCAAAAAATTCTATCGCCGAAAATGATATGTAAATCCTGTCGAGAGAACGGATCGAGACGAATATCTCCCTCTCACTTATTCGGTACTCGCGACCCTCCTTAGCTGAGCGATCGTCGCGCGTATATGTAAATTCTCTAATGACGGATCAGCTTCGCGCATTCGAGCCTGCGCGTGACGTCATGCTGTGAGCCGAGCACATTCGAAGTGGTTTTGACGAATCCGTGACGTAGCGCATAAAAGAATCTCCTAACGATCCCTCTCGCCCCTCATCCCGCGGGTTACCGTCCGTCGCTCAACTCTCATCGATCAATATTATAATCAACCGTGCGAGAAGCCAAACGGACTTTTTCTCGCACTCCCTCCGTTCGACTATTTATACACGTGATTAAAATCAAAATTTAATTCAGCACCGCGCATTCAATATGACGAGGCTAATATATTCAACGACAAACTTGTAAAAAAACAACAACAACAAACCGACAGCCAGGAAAAAGAAAAATTGACGTAAAAATAAATAAATAAATGTTTTATTTTTAACGTTAAACGGAACACGAAGAATGAAGAAATTCTCGTTTTATCGATGAGCTTTTTTTCATAAGATACGCCACAAAACTTATCATAGAATTTAACGAATGACGGAATATTCGACACCAGAATTTCCAAACAGACTTTTTCTCGCACTACCTCCGTTCGACTATTTATACACGTGATTAAAATCAAAATTTAATTCAGCACCGCGCATTCAATATGACGAGGCTAATATATTCAACGACAAACTTGTAAAAAAAACAACAACAACAAACCGACAGCCAGGAAAAAGAAGAATTGACGTAAAAATAAATAAATAAACGTTTTATTTTTAACGTTAAACGGAACACGAAGAATGAAGAAATTCTCGTTTTATCGATGAGCTTTTTTTCATAAGATACGCCACAAAATTTATCATAGAATTTAACGAATGGCGGAATATTCGACACGAGAATTTTCAAACGTATACGATAAAATTTCCCCCGTCTCTCCTACTCGAGGCCGGAGCCTGTTTGCATATTTTATTCGCGATAAGATCTAGTTGCGCGGGTCAGGAATCCACCCGGATATATGCGGCTTGGCAGCGTGTTACACCTTGAGAATCCAGACGGATATTACGACTCGGTCGTTTCATACCTTTTGATCATCAACTATCGTATTAGATACGTATTATATTATCATTCATATTCGTCCTGGAATATATCATTGAGTGGGCATGATCAGAAGTGGAGATCCATTAATCTCGATCGTAAAATCAACCGCAATTATATCGATAGAGGGAAGTTAACGAATTAACGAGATCATTGACGGCTTTTTCGAACGGTGCTTACAAAATTTGCATGACAATACGTCGGCGGCGATCCTGCATCATCTTTTATCTCATATATTTATATATATATACAACAGTATATATACAATAAAAATATTTCGCCGCCGCGATGCAGAAAAATAGGGGTGGGGGTGAGAATATAACGGGCGTCCTATTTGAAAGGGATGGAACATATACCGGGTGTACGAACTAGGCAGTTACATCCCCTAGAACATGCATACGTGTTTATTACATATCATCCCTCTTGGAAAGATCCGAATGGGAGTTTGGAACTTGAGGAGGGGACCGAGCACGGCTTATGTAAGAAAAGGACCGTTGTGAAAAAAAAAATCATACACCAGCCGCTAATGCAATGGTAGACCAATGATCGTGGTTACTTCGTAGTTTTGACTCCACCGATACAAATATTTATCTTTATCCCGTGGGCATTCACAAAGAGAGAAAGAGTTGAGTTGAACTCGGAGGTAAATACGTATACATATAAATATATATATGTATATAGATATATATAGGGATAAACGAGCATCGATCAACCAATCGAGATACATAAGTGCATTAATCTTGCTCCCGTCGTTGAGCTGCCACGGTAGAGAGAGAGAGAGAGAGAGAAGAGTTAAAAGCATAGAAGGGGAAAATATATATTCATACGTTGCACGTCCGTGGATGCGAGAGCGGCGTGTGATATGCGTTAGCGCAAGTGGGGGGTTGAGTCAATATTTAAATATCGTTATTGACCACTCGATGATTGATCGTCTTTTGGCACTCGGTCTCGTGAGAAAGTTTCAACAATTTTATTACCTATGGCAGAAACGAGTTGTTCCAGAAAAAAAAAAATAAATAAATAAATTTATCTTCCGTTTTATTTTGAAATTCCGCAAGTTCTCGATGTTCTCCTTCAAGTCTTACATCAGCAGTGACGTATTTTACCGAGTGAAACGAAAGAGGTACCTATGAAAAAAACGCCCAATTTTTCCATATTCAAATAGCAAAAAAATCGCCATGAAAAAGAAAATAAAATCGTGCGGACGTTGACGTACGAGGTTGAAACTCACTCGAAAGTTTTCAACGGGTAGAACGCGAAGTCCATGAGATATCGAGCAAGGCACACTGCGCCTGAGTCTCTGACGTATACATATTTATCGTGTGGTCGCAACGTTTGGGCTCGTGAAACGAGAAGTTCAAATAAATGAAAAAAAAGTAGGTGCATCGACAATGCATCGGGTGAGATGCACGCGAGAGTGCCTCGAGGTATCTCTTCGAGTCTCTCGCTGTTGCCAATAACAAATTGCGATAGCGTGGTGTATATAAAAGCTCGCGCACACCGGTAGCCCCCTCGAGGCTTCAGGGTTACGCCCGAGAGTCTCCGCATCTTTCTCATGATTAATTGTAACGACGCGGTTCTTTCTCCCTGGATCTTTTGACAACAAAAATTCTATCTATATATATATAAGAAGAGTTTTTGTTTTTTTCTTCAAAATATTTGCATGTCAAGGCGGATTGATGTTCGACGAGCAACGGGAAAGAACGCTCTAAGAAGAAACTGAAAAACAACGTCGTGACGATCGCCACAGTGATACAGTGACGGATAGAAAACGACGTATGAGATAATGTTGGGAAATATGGACCAGTCTGCTAAGACGGACCATGGGGTGGTTTTTTCTAAACGCACCCCAAACAAAAATTGCGTATCGTGCTACATCCTTTGAGTTTTTACCCTTGTGCGATAAAGGAAGTAACAACGTATCTTCTTTTTAGGGTTGAGAAATTAAGCTGCAAATGTTTAAATCCGTCAATTGTGTAGATGTTACGGTCAGAAATATTTCCCCCGGGCCATCTTTGCCGACTTTAACCTATGTATTTATACATATACGTGTATAGACAGAGTGTAAAGCACGTATTTGAATAGGGCTCTCGATACTCGCGCCAGCTTCGAACGTACGTCCGCTGAAAATTTCCATTCGCCCGGAAATTTAACTTTCAAATCGTCTTCGCCGCGTATATACGTTATATGCGCGTATCGAGAACTCTCACAGCCCGGACGAAACGCAGATCGTCGTGCACTTCGGACCATTCGGCGAAAGATACACCTTTAGATTTATATTCATGAAAAAACGCGGGGCTCACTCTCTCTATCCGTGTCCTGTTTCTGCTCCGGGATTTTCACAAACTTTAGCAAACGGTAAAGTCCTAACTTTCGTTCGGCCGTAACTTGGATAAAATTTTATTAAAAAATCTCCAATTATTTTAGATCCGACTTTCGAATTTCAAATTCACGAATAAATTGAAAGTTAAGGAAATTCGTTAAAGCGACGGAGCAAAAATTCACCATAAATTTTCGTCTCGATCGGGTAGTTTTTTGCGAATCGTTCGTTGAACCGTTAAATTATCATCCGCGATTTTTCGCACATTTGCCACCGTTCCCCGGGACAATTTTTCATCCCCAACAATCCAATAATAAAAATCCCCAACCAAGTGTTAAAGGGTCGAACATTTTTGTTTTTCACTCCTTTACCATCGTCGATACCATCGACGACATATTTTTTTCGATCTCCAGTCTTCTTATTTTCGCTATATAAATATATCGAAAGTCTTCACCCTTACTTTACGCCATATGCCCGTGTCGATATTACATGCATATATACATGATGGAATATTGTATACGAGAACCGCTCTTCTACGTCGTTTCTACAATCGCATGTAAAAAACGATGGAAACAATGCGACTACACAACTCACGTCTGCGGAGACAAAGCCCCCACGTATATGCGATATATGTATGTACACCTATAACTCCAACTTATATATATATACATATATACATATATATATATAACTTCTGGCAGTCGAGCGCACAGAAGATGATATCACATATTTTACGATCGTTCCGTGGATACTTTATGCCTCCCCCTTTACCCCGCGGCAAACCGCCCCGTTCTCGTTTCGACGGTAATTCTTTCTCTCTCGGGCTTACGCCGCAACCCCGCGGGGTCTGCGGCCCAGCGCATCGTCACACACACACACAAACACAGAGACACACATACGCAGTGCAATATGTATAGACGAGATCTTTCTTTCTCGTCTCGTCGGGTCGCCAAAGAGCAGAGCGCACACGCCGTGATATAGGAGTATGCAGATGTCCTCGTGATGAAATATCCTCGGCAAAAGATCTCCCTATCCCCTATCTCCCTCGCCCTCTCGCTCTTTCTCTTTCTTTCCCGTTGTTCGCGAGAGTATAACTTCCCTACTTTCCTGGACCACCCCCTCGCTCGAAAAATCTACCACCTACGTGGCCTATATATTTGCGGGTTTAGCCATACCGAATACTTTATCCCACGTACACTTGGAAATAGATCCGAGATCGGTTTCGATTAAATTATACTCGTTCTATTGTCCAGAACGACAAAGAGATCGAGCGTGGACGTCGCTATGAATATAACGAATATAGAGATAGGGCGAGATTTTAGCGAGAACGAAGTCGAGGGTATATATATCTTGCTCCATGCCCTTTCGACTAGGTTGCGGTCCTAGAGTGTGGAATCGACCGTGGAATAGCCACTATAGGCACCAATACTAATGGGAAGCGTAGATACAGGTGAATGCCGAGGCTGGTATGTGTCCTCATCCAGCAGGTGGACCGTGGGACGATAGAAACCGTAACGCGACTATCTTACTGTCTCGATTGAAATCGTGAATCAAAGGAATTACAAGAAAATAATGTACCGAACAGAATAATTTCAATGCATGAAAATCCATACTGGGAGCTATCGACAGGTTAGTCTGACCTTCTGGATATTTTTTTTAATCGACGATTTTTATTAGATACGATTGTAATATCTTCGTTCCTAATTTTCAGGAAATTGCTAGAAAAGAACGAGTAGATGGGAAGAAATTGAAATTTGATAACTCAAGGATATCTGTATCGCTTCCTCATTCTTGCTAACATCTTGTTTAGATAGACTTACGTCTTCGAACTCGCCCCTAAGATGCGCTGTCTACACAGATCGAAATCTCATTCTCGATCTATCAGGCAGAGCCGAGTGTGATTTAGCTAAGTGTCTTCCGGTGGCTATATGCTATTATTCTAATGGCTATTCTCGAACTCCCGCTTATGGGACGTGTAATCATGGACATTTTTATCTCGTTCGAAAACGTAACCATTAGAGAATAATTAGGGGTCGACAGCGAGGGATTTTGAGACTTTTTGAAACAATTATTGTCGGTTGGATTTTAGTTCACTGACTCACCGAAGGTGACTCGAAAATCTTTTACTCTGCCATGGTCCATTTTCCAAAGCACTTCCTGTTTTTTATAACTTGTTTCCAACCTTTTGGTATAATTGGGCAAAGTAGGTCTCATCTTCTTTCGGGGCAGACGTTATAACGTCGGAAAATAGTCACAGAGATAAATTGCTTTATTTCATTAAAAATCAACTTTTAATCAAATCGAATCTATTTAATAGAAATTAATTGATTTTCCTACATTCACGAATCACACATTTAGATATTGTATGAAACTTTATAAGCGATAGGTCTTGTTGTTTCGGTCGACAGTTCATGAATCCTCGAATGTTTCCCGAACAATGGATCGCACAATAAATTCCATCACGAAACTCATTCCCATAAATTCTCGTTGCAGCCGAGTACCCATACGAGAAGCATTGGAAGCGAGTCTCTCGCAACCTCGAAAGGACGTTCTCGACACCTCGTCGTCGTTGTTTCTGCTAGCACCTTTTTGCCCCTGTAGGTATGACAATCACGTAGCTAATTTCCTACGGCGATAACGTCCCAATAGAGAATTTCATTGTTGTTCACGACTGGTGTCCGTTTCAAGAGTCGAGAAAGATACTACGCATCATCGAACCACGAGAAAACTGTCGACTTCCTGGGCGTGTACTACGATCTATTCGATCCTCATGCTCGCATGCATGATGGAATTTCAACCAAAGCCAGTCAACACCATGGATTATTTAACATCCTCGAGAGTTTCGAAATCGTGAATTATAGAATGTCGGAATTTACTAACGATGATGGTTTCTTTCTTTTTTATATCTCCAACGTATCGAGTCTACGTCAAAGTTTCAAAGCACAAACGACTCTTTTTTCGTGCTCACGCGTAACAATTTTGTAGCGTAATTGCATGTCACAAGTCGTGTATATAAAATACGATATAATTTACCGAGGGTAGCGGTAACAGAAATCAAACTTACGACCACGTATCTTTTCTATAAAATCTTTCGGCCAAGTCGGGAAGTCTTCTGTTTCTCAATGAAACGTATATTTATCTCTCGATTCTTCGTGGTTAACGTGATGTATCGATTGAATGGTTTGACAACAATGGACTGTCGTCCCAAAGTCTATTATCGTAAGATAGACACCACTTTTGATCGACGCCAAGGATCTTCGTGTAAATATACGCGGGACTCTCTCCAAGCTGACCATGAGTACGAACCGCGGGGACTCTCGAAGACCTGTCTCCCCGCGAATTACTGGAACGCTGTAAGCGATATAAGTGAGCAAGAGGGATATCACCTGCCACTGGATCGGAGGCGGGAACAAAAAAACGCCGAGGATCGCCGTTTGAATTATCATTCGCGTGATATTTTTCGCACGCTTATTGCTTATACTTCGAGTAGCAGTCCGAGCGAGAAATTCTCGAGGTAAAAATGGTACGGTCGCCGTTATTATCCTTTATGTCTTTTTTACAGTTTTTCCGTGGTAAAAGAGGGTGGTTTATTCTTGTATACATATATCTACATACGTCTACACCTATATAGGTAGGTATACTAAGAGTCCTTGCAGGAGCAACCGGCAGCTTCGCTCGTTCTCGTCGTGTGTCAGCTTCTCGTACACGTGAACGCCCACGCAACCACTTACTTCGGCAACGGACAACGTCGTCGACGTCTGGAGAGAGAAAAACACCGCGAGGAATTGAGAGAGCGAGATGCACACGGTGGCACAAGCATATGGCGAGAATGAGAGAAGGAGAGAAAGGTCTCGTCTCTCTCTCTCTCTCTCTCTCTCTCTCTCTCGTGTGTCGAGTAAAAGTGAGATATCTAAGATAGTCGCGGGGATATAACAAGATCGAGACTATCACGGTGTGTGCTGCAGCATCCATTATTTTCTCTCTCAGTTCTACGGTATACATACATATATACCGTAAAAGGAGCGGTAGGGACAACGTCGTACCAAGCGCAGCAACATATATACATACATATATATATATATATATATATAGGTATACGTCTACAGAAGCTGTCGCAGCTAAGTAGTCCACCCACGCTCGCCATACGGACATTTGATTCAAATCCATTCTCTCTCCCTCTCTCTCTCTCTTTCTCACTCTGTCTCTGGCGACGATCTCTTGAAGTCACCGAAAGAAAAATATATAGGTACACATAAGAAAAGTAACAGCAAGAAAGAGCGAGAGAGACGGAGGGGCGCGACCAATAAATTCGTCGTCACATGGAAACTTTCGACGCGTGCTGCTGGTGCGATAATATAATGCCGAACGAAAATACAATCCTGGGAAAGAGAGACACGAAACAGAGAGTTTCTTAAATCCCCGGCTGTGTATCTGCATCTTGTACGAGATTTAATCCTTATCTGGTAGTAGCTATATACATATATATGTAACTATATACGTTGACGATCACGTTATTCTACAAAATGTTATGGGACAAAAACGTTCTGTGTGTAATCTCGTAAAATGTTCGCACGATTTTGTGACGAGAGATTAGGAAAAAGTGGTCCTCGTCCATTTCCTGTCGCTCTTTATTTTTCTCATCTTTGCCACCGAATGGAACTTGTAATCCGAGTAGTATTATAATACCAAAGAATATCACACATTTATCGGACATCAAATTGACGAGATGTAAAAAAAAAATTATGAATTGATGATAGACAACTTCAGATAGGGACTACGAATAAATGTCTTTCCCTCTCTCTCTCTCTCATACGTACACACTGGACAGACATACACTCTTTCATTCACTCGGTGTCTCTAAATGTTGGAAGGCATTGTCAATTGTCAATGCCCCAAGACAGTAAAGGAAAGAAACGATGCAACGATATAACTTCCCAAGAGTATGGTCCCAAACAAGGATAAGATTGGACCTCGAAGAACTGAACGTAGAACGTTCCGCCTGCTGATGTTACAACGATTCGATCGATAAGGAGACGCGTCAATACTGGAGTAAAGCAACGAGAGGGTAAGAGAGAACGAGAGTTTTGGCCTTTTGTCCAACCAGCTAAAAGGAAATCGGAAAGAGAATCCCACGAGGTATCGTTGTGGATGCTTTCGTCTACTCCTGGCACACTCGACAGTGTGCTAGAAGTAGACCCTGGACAGACTCGACGCGTCCACGTCAGGACATCAACGAAAGAAGTGAAACTCGGTTACTATCATTTCATCACGATCGTACTTCGACCAATCCAATAATAATTCACCATCAGATATCATTCTGATGACCTTTAACGTATTTCCCATGAAAAAAGCCTCTCCCTTGTACAAATACCTTAGTACTAATGTAAATTGAATGCGAAAAGATGCACATTCGCGTATCACGACATGCTTGTTTGCACAATATTTAATGAGTTATAAGCTTATACAGATATATATATATATCCATGGTACGTACACGTTGTTCAAAAGCTATGCAATTAATATTAATAAAGAGAGGAGAGTAAAGAGAGAACGTGGAGGGATATAGTAAAGTATGCGCCGGGTGTATAATTACTTGCACGCAAGCGCGATACCAGAGAAGCATGGAACTATAACTGGAGAACGATCGGAGAAAGAGGCTTTCCTCTTGCTTATACGAGTATTTGCCAAAGGCAGAACAGTCACGAAAAACGAAGGGATCTTTGGTCGTTGCCGAAAGGACATAAATCCCGTTTTACAATGCCAACCAGCAGCAGAAACTGAGAGCAGAAGCCAGAGAGAGACAGAGGAAGAGGACAGAGAGCCTTTAGGGCACACGTGTCAGCCTCAGTGATGTTTGCCGCGCTCGAGAGAAGTGCGTATAATATGAATGAAACTCTTTGACGTGAACGCATGTTTCGCTAGAGAGAGAGAGAAAGAGAAGTAGACAGAGCCTAGAACTGGCTCTCTTCTGACTCTTCGCTCAGGGTCCAAAGTCCCTCCAAACGTTTGGTCCAACTTCCCGTTTCTCGGGCCCTGGCGTATAAACAAAATGTGTAACGAGAGCACAAACGCCGTTTCTTCAGTCCTCCCTTCGTTGGTGTTCCCGTTTACAACCGTTTTTTACTTAGCATTCCTTTTTTTTTAATTCCTTCGGTCGAACTAAGATACGCAAGCGCGATTATCAACGAGGGGAACATCGAGCACAAAAAACGATACTACGACACCAAGAAACACGGTTCAGACCGTCGAATTAACAAATCCTGAGAAAAGGACGTGGAAAAATGTCTTTTAACGCGGTCGTGCGTTCGTACCGTCGCTAGGAAATACTCGCATAATGAATATCATACTTGGCATTCGACGGTAGCCGAGTTCACCGAGAGTATCTCCGTGCAAAGCGTTGCCCGACAGTTTCAGAAAAGAAGCCGAGAGACAGACTGCTGGAATTTATCTCTCGGCGCCGAATGCGACGACGAAACTCGTATGGAATTCTAACGACCGAGAGCTCCATTCATTACGGACCCACCGTGTTTACCATAAAAGTAGAGTTAATCATAGATTTTTTGAGAAATAGAAGAAGAACAAAAAATAAATGACGCGTGGTGCCTTTGCAAGGGAGTCGTACCAAGGGGCAGAGAACAAAAAATATGAAAAAAATTGGTAGCGTCGCGCGTCTGAAGGAAAATTTACATGCGAGAACTTCCTACCGAATCGTGTCCTTTATGAGATGGTTTTTTTTCGTCTCCCCGCTGAGGCTCCTCTTCAACGTAACCGCTTCAAATCTCTTTTCTTCTTCATCCCTCATCGACGCTCTTGTACGCTCTTTCGACACACTCTCGTCGTCGTTCATTACGGTTTTTTTCTCTCCGTTGCGTCTTGCGTTAAATTTTCTCTCACTTTGCGTGTCGGCTTATGGCATGTACGAACGTTCGGGTTAATGAGTAATATGCCACGAAGATGTCTGCACGTGCTACCGCATGTATCTTTTATTCATTCGAAGACCACAGAGTAATATCGACTGCCGCATTTACGCTACGTGTCACTCGATAGATCGGTTAACCGGGGAATACGTATACATACTACGACGATAATGCTGATTATACGTTGAGCGTAATGTCTAACGGCCTGTTTACACATTCAAATAATTGGCTCAAATTGGCTTGTGCAATTTGATTTGCACAAGCGAATTTTTGTGGCTGGGCAAGATTTTTATTTGCATGCGTCGAAAAATTTGGCTGCAATTAAATCTCAGAACTATTTGCGTATGCAGACACCAACTGATCTCTGCGCACTGTGAGCAACTGAAGCGTGTATGGACATAATGTTTATTTATGTACCTACTTCAATGATAACACTAAATTGTAACGGTTCTAGATAGTTCTACTTTTTTGTGAAGGTTGTATGATTCAATTTTAATGTATTTAAAGGAAGAAAGTCAGTGTTTGGTAAAAAATACCTAAACAAGATGAGTATTTAAATAGATTCGTTGAAGTTTATCAATCAGATTATCATTGTTTGTGGAAAGTTAAAAAAGACTGGAAAAAAGTGTAAAAATCTTACCAACTTGCACGAATTACGTGAAGGTGTGGTCGCGACATTCAGGCACTATTTGTTTATTTATACCGATCGCTTGAAGGTATAGACGTATAAAAAGTGTAGAAATTTGTATACAAATTTCACAAAGTTTGCGTTGAGAAGGATAATTTACCCAATCGCTTTCTCCGGTCTGTGACCAACGTGCCAAAGATCATGAATAAGAAAGATAAAGTATTCCAATCAGGATTGGAAAATGGTCCAATCAGGATTGGACCAAAAGGTAAATCTGCTCTCAAAGACCCGAACAAATTAATATATAAGGACTTCCTTGGTAACAGGTAGACAGTTACAATTTCAAGAGGACATCATGGTTACACCTTCAGTACCACGAGAATCGGCGGAGCATTTTTGCTCATTAAGCACATCCTTCGTCTAATTACAAATTGTAAACCCCCCGAGAGTAAACTCGTACATTGTGAAATCTATCTTAGAATCAGTAGAGTTGTGTAAATAAAAACTCTGATAACCGAACTCGAGAATAGTTTTTTCACTCTTCGACAAGTCGCCCAAAATCGCCACTGCAGCATACCGATCTTCGCCAGATCATGAACACCGGGCAACCAGAAAAACAATGATCTTCCTACTATAATCTCTCGCATACTCTAAACTGACCACCGGACAGACGCAACGACGATACCGTCCTAGTCGAAAACCCCTCCGCACCGATCTTGTAGTAACAATAAGTCGAGACTTCTGTCCTTGAGTCATGAACTGGATTGCCCTAACTCGAAAAGAGAAATTATAAATAAATCATCTAATTTATAAAACAGAAAAAACATCTAAATTACATAAACTATTGACTATTATTTTTCATCATTTCGTATGAACCTCGTACTTGTACAGATTAAAGACAGATGGCAATCGAACTATTGTATCGAACGAATTACACTGGAATGACGTAGAATATAAATAAGAAAAAAATGTGCCGGTTTAAGTGTTTAAATGTATACGTACATATAGAATATGGAGTAATCTTTGCACACCAGATTGTTTCTATCGTAAAGAGCCCCATTTTGGTCGAAACGACTTCTTTGCTACCACCCTCGGACGCGCTCCTCGGATAAAACAGAGAACGAGCTCTTGCTGCGCAGATCGATCGAAGGGCTCCCCGGCGTCGATCTCGTCACAAAAACATGAGCGCACGCGGGCAATTAGCACCGAACACGGTCCTCGCATTCCGTCTCGATCTCGGAGCAGCGAGGAAGCGAGAGGAGCCGAGAACACCACAACCCTTTTCTACGACCTCAGGAGAGGTCCTGCCACGAGAGTGTGCGCTCGTGTCTCGAGCGATTACTATCGCGTATCTACACGACTCTTCTTCTTTCTCCGATATATATAGATATATGGTATGTATGAATAGCGGAGAATTAGAGAAATGAAAAACCATTGAATACTTTTGCGAAACTCGATGCAATATTTATCGACCATCATTATCGTCTATCGGACGTAGTTTATCGACGAAGAAAAATGATAAAGAAAATTCAATGCACGTACGAGAGGTTACTCTTAATAATGGCCCTCGAGGCTGAAAAATCGTTAGATCGCACCTGAATGTTTTTTTCCAACGAACAGCAGAGAAAGAGGCCTCGCAACGGCCCATGCACGAGATGTGACCGAATTCGAAGATTCTCCAAAAAAAAGAAGAAAAAATGTAATACAGAAAGACCTCCGTCGGCCAGAGATTCGAAGTTTTTTTTACGGGGAAGAAAATCGTTCGGATGAATCGGGAGGACGGGGTAAAGCCTGGTAGAGCACAATGGACTCATTGTCGAACGGATTTTTATAAGGATTCTCGAGCCTTTTCATTGTGCGAAAATTGGGGTTCCGTGTAAGAGACGAGAGAGAGAGAAAGAGAGAGCCTCCGAGACGTGATCGCGGAGGTGGAAAGGATAGCGAAACGGGTTCCTCGACCATGAAAATAATAAAAAATGTACAAAAAATCTCGAACTCTCTGTCTGCCTCTCTCTCTTTCTTTCTATCTTCGTGTAGGTGAATATAAAAAAATGAAAAACCTTAGCAGATGTACTCAAACACTTTCGTCCGAAGGACCCATTGCCTCTGGACCGCAAAACGTTTGATTGAATACTTCAAAGTTCTGGACAAAAAAACGATCATGACCATTTTTTGCCATGGGAATTTCAATGAAAAATTATGATATAAAAACGCACGATAAAATTGTATTTTAAATAATTAAGTCATTTTGGAAATTGGGATAGAAATTCCAGAATCAGGCTTCATCTCGCTGCAATCTCGATTCGTCGATCGTCTCGAATTTTCTTCCGCGATCCGGGTGTTCTTCGCGTCAGTGCAGAATGAACGAAGAAAAAAAGAGTTTTCGTTCAATCGTTCAACATTTGGATCGTTCGATATCGGATAGTGCGTCAATATTTTCAAACAGAGGTTAACCATCGTCGCGACAGAAGGATTGCTTCGCTTTTCTCTATACTCCCTCTCGACGAGCAATTTTTCATTGTCAGGCGTCTCTCGATCAATGGGGGGATGAAAATCCTTTTTTTACGTCAACAAAGGCATTCACGGTCGTTTCTATACTTTTGTACCTCGTGTCATTCCGCGTTCCACGCGTTATCCCAGACGCTGGAAAAATATCCTTCATTGACGTCGTACATCGTCGAGACTGCGGGCACCAAAGGATTCCAGAAATCTGGATTCACGAGGGTTATAAAGATCGAGATCGAGGGAGATGAAATTTTTTTTTCCTATCCCACAAGATTTTATAAAGCTTCGCTGAGTTTCTCAATCGAGATGAATGGCATCGGACCTCACCTTGCCTGGTATAGCACCGTTTCTTTTTTCCTTCGCGTCTACATTTTTTTAACTATATGAAATCTCGTTCCGCGTAACGTCAAATTTCCCACGCTCTCGTGGTCGAGAAAACTTCGATCCACCCTTCCGGAAATCGAGGACAGCGTGACACTCACGGAGAAGAGATCGAGACTTTCGTCGACTCTTTTCGAATTACGACAACTGTAAATATCTAAATTTATCCTAGCCGACGAAAATTGACAATTTTGAAAATTCATCACCGAACACACTTGTTTCGATTTTTCAGTAACCGATCCCTTATTCCACCTCGACAATTTCCAATGAATCCGAATGAATTATTTTGAATTTTCTTCTTTCCCCCTATCGCTGAAGCTATAGGTCGCAGACCATCTGCTGGCAAGAAATACTTGCACGACGCTCTGAATCGCAAATGTAATGCCTCGGAGAAGAAAACGAACGAATGCTTCCTTTATCCATTAAACTGTGATGTGTACAAGTACGTGTGTGTATATATACACACACGTACTTGCACAGATGTGAAACATCGTCTCATTTCGCGACGCGCTATAAAAATTAATCCGATCGTTAAGGAGTGCCGTAACTGTCAAAATATACGGCCCCATATACCCACCATGCGTGCATTACATATATATACATATATGCTACCCATCACAGTCCAAACCCCATCTTCGTCGACACACATTCTTGCGGGACTAGCGGAGAAAAAAGATAATGATTGTTCGTTCGCCCAGAGCCGAATAACGGCAAACGAATCGTTGAAAAAAATCTCCTACCAATTTGTTAATATTAGTGGATGCGTAATAAGCAGTAATCGTTCAACCCCTTCATATTATTCCCGTAAGGATTTCACGCTGCTCGTTTCTCGCGGATTTTCAAAGGAATATTAAATCCTCTCGATAGAATACATCCAAACACCTTCGTAGATTAAATCGATTTATCGTTCGAGTTTACAACGTCAATTGTACCTCAAACGTGCGAGATCAAATCCGGAAGCATTATGTTCAGAAGGGAAGTACTATTTTATGATGGGCATAGGTGTGTGTATATATATATGAATTTAAGGACATAAAGTGATAGAGGGAGCATTCTTATTCGATGAAGGTCTCATACGGGTCATAAACTACCCTGCGCGCCAAAGAATTTGTAACATTTTATTAGCGAGATGTGATATAAAAGTATGAAACGACCGAGGGAGCTCCGAGTAGCCAGCCAAGATTTCTAACACACAGTATATCCTTTCTCCTGGTCTCGCTTTTTCCAAAGCACGCACCATCTTGGTACTTTGTACTCGAACTTCTTTTTTTTAACAGTCGAGATTTGGTTCTCGAGGGTTCTGTTGGGCGGTTATGCCGCCAACAGTTGCATTCATAACGTCGGAGATTTATGGGACGATGTCCATATGAGAAAAAGAAGCACGGGACCAACTTTTATGATCCGTTCTGTTACAAAGTTGACTCTTCTCTTTATACGACTCGATTTTTTAAGATCCGCATAGAATCATCATGAAAAATAAATGTAAAATGGCGAACCTCGAGTTGGTATGTGTATGTAAAGAGTTCCTAGGTCAATGTCATTATTGTAGGTATAAAAATGTATGTAAAGATTAAATATTGTTAAAATAATCTTCAACATAAAAATATAGAAGTAAATTCACGCAAACTATATTGAGCAGAATTTTCTCGGAGATCTAAAAGCACAAGAAATAGAACGGAAAACATTTTTTTTATTAGGGTAATATAGTGTCGATAGAGGTTTCGGGATATTTTGAAGTTAGAAAAAATCTGAGGTTTGAAAATTGGATATATTTTTGAGCCGGAATAAACTTTGGAAAATCCTGCAATGTTTAAAAAAAATTCAACATTTTATACGTTTTTTTCATATTTGTGTACAATGTTTTGTAGCATAAGGAAGTTTCCCGGTTTCTCCCGATAGAGGGCAGCATCTCTTAGAGCCATCGAGTCTCGCCATCTATAATTTCCACCAGGAACTACATTTCCCTACGGATTTAAAAAACTAGTGTGAAAATGAATCAGAACACCTAGTGTCGGTCTCGTAAATTTCTCCTTGACTCACAACCAATCAAGTGAATGCCTGCTATACCGACAGACGGTATAACGATGAAACGAGTCTTAGGACGATGATAAAAAATCATTGTAATTTCTACCATCGCAACCAACGTGCACATCGCGCACATTATTGATGACGTTTACGAAACCTACAAATCTGGTCTCTGGTGCACGATTGTACACATGCTATTCTTTTCACTCCGGCTGTGATCGTAAAAATCGTAATAATGGATAAACGTCCCGAATCGTTGATCGAAGATGTCAAAGAGACTCAATTATTTGGAATAATTATTGCACTTTTTGTCATTATAGTGACACTGGGTAATGTCAATTGATTATTTTTGAGGTTAAGCCCGTCATTTAATTCAATTCGATAACGAATTAATTTCATCACCGAACAAAGTATAATACATCAGTGAATAAAGGCACAACGATTATTCGTGGAAGTTTTTAGAAGATAATTTATTTACGATAATTTGTACACAATTCGTAGAATTACCGTGGAACACATCGAATAATCGGCTACAACAGACGCATATCGTGATATTTACAGTAGTAGTAGAACGTTATAAAAACCATGACTAAAAAAGATGTGTATAAAATATTGTAGTTGTAAATATAATAGAGGAAAGGGTACATTATTCGATCGAAATCGATTTTGCCTCATCGAAATCCATAAAACTCAAACATTCCGGATCACGATTGTACACAGTCGCGGATTTTTTCCCATGTTTAATTCGTATCATTAGAAATATATCGTTGCAGTTCTTTTCGCCATATGGCGAAGAAGAAAAGCCGTTGGCCACGGCGTACTTCTGACCGGACTCAGCGATGCGGGTAAAACCTTGCTATACGCGAGACTGTTGCATTCCAAGTCCGTCAAGACTCATACTTCTGTCAAGGAGAACATTGGCAACATTATCATCAACGACGTGAGTTTATCCCACGATTTTACCATTTTTACCGATTTTTCCAAAATATATGAGAAAATTTGCAAAGTTTTTGTCGTTAGCTCGTATTTTGCTCGAATGTATAGGATAAAACGTACAATAGTCGGCCAGGAACCAGTAGTCAGCCTCTGCTTATCCTTTATACGAGCGGGAAGAGAGCAAAGCGTATCTTTTGTACTCTTCCCACTCGTGCAAAGTATAGGCAGAGGCTGGCTACTGGTTCCTGGCCGGCTACTGGCTGTTTTACCCTATGTATTGTTGATTTTATGAAGTACAGAAAATTATAAGTATTAATAGGGTAAAACAGCCAATAGTCGGCCAGGAACCAGTAGTCAGCCTCTGCCTATACTTTGTACGAGCGGGAAGAGAGCAAAGCGTATCTTTTGTACTCTTCCCACTCGTGCAAAGTATAGGCAGAGGCTGGCTACTGGTTCCTGGCCGGCTACTGGCTGTTTTACCCTATGTATTGTTGATTTTATAAAGTACAGAAAATTATAAGTATTAATAGGGTAAAACAGCCAATAGTCGGCCAGGAACCAGTAGTCAGCCTCTGCTTATCCTTTGTACGAGTGGGAAGAGAGCAAAGCGTATCTTTTGTACTCTTCCCACTCGTGCAAAGTATAGGCAGAGGCTGGCTACTGGTTCCTGGCCGGCTACTGGCTGTTTTACCCTATTTATTGTTGATTTTATGAAGTACAGAAAATTATAAGTATTAATAGGGTAAAACAGCCAATAGTCGGCCAGGAACCAGTAGTCAGCCTCTGCTTATCCTTTGTACGAGTGGGAAGAGAGCAAAGCGTATCTTTTGTACTCTTCCCACTCGTACAAAGTATAGGCAGAGGCTGACTACTGGTTCCTGGCCGACTATTGGTTCCTCGCCGACTACTGGCTGTTTTACCCTATACGGACGTCTAAATATCGGATAAATTCTACATCCAGTACCTGAAGCTTGTTTTGATTTCTCACCGAAATTAATTTCAAACTCCATGCGTCCGCTTCTTTGTCCATGTAGGAAATTTAAACTCGAAAATTCGTGAAAATTTGTGCGTTTGCAAAAATGCGTTAAAACGATTTAAATCCCATCAAATCCGAGCTCCGTGGCTTAATATAAAAATTACGATAAAGTAAAAGATTGTATTATTTTACTCGATTACGATAATCGAATGCTCGCTTCGCTTTTGGAGATTACAATATTTTAGCCAATCTTTGTTATAAAAAATATTTTCCGCCAAATCGTAAGATACTCAAGGACAAAGTTTATCAGCTCATAACGAGGCATTGTTTTTTTAGAAAACGCTGCAAATTATCGATATACCCGGTCACGAAAGACTGCGATATAAATTTTTCGACAAATACAAAAATTCAGCGAGAGGAGTGATTTACGTTATCGATTCGGTCACGTTGCAGAAAGAGATTAGAGACGTGGCTGAGTAAGTAATGACTAACGTACGAACGCGGTGATTATAACGAAAGTAGATTAATTTTATCGCTATTTCTACTAAATCGCAGATTCTTATATACATTGCTGTCGGACGACGTTATGCTGAATACGAAAATCTTAATTCTGTGCAACAAACAAGATCAAACAATGGCCAAAGGCTGCGGCGTAGTGCAGAATTTGCTAGAAAAAGAGATAAATCTTTTGCGCCTGACAAAAACGAGTCAACTCGAAGCTACGGACGCTTCGTCGCTCAACTCGTTCATCGGCAAACGAGGCAAAGATTTCGAGTTTTCTCATCTTAACACGAAAATAGATTTCGCCGAATCTGGTATATCCGACATCGAGAAATTGCAATCGTGGCTACAGAATGTAGTTTGAGATTCGACAAAAATCACGCTTCTTCGATGCGTACATTATTTTCTAAGTCTTTGATTTTTAAGTACATGTAAATTTTTGAGGTTATGGAATAAAAGATCTTTCACTCGTATTTTATATGCTTCAACTTGGATTTCAATTCACCTAAGAATCTCTCCCTCTCTCTCTCTCTCTCCTTATACTCGTTAGAGTTACGATGCGACTTTTCAAAGATTTTTTCATATCACCGTTTGTCAATAAAGTCAATATCTCACGATTTAATAGCTCAACGGTTAAAATACCCTGCTAACACAACGGAGGGTCGACGCACTCTAGTCTAACACGACGGTCGTCAATCGACCGATCGCCATGATAATAACACGATAATGTTGGCCACGTCGGCCAATAATTGATATTAAGATAATTTTCACTCGATGATTGTCAATATACACACGAAATTGCATAACTTGGAGGAAATTTAGTTAAACCTGTGTCGTTCGCGAGAGTGTCGATATATATTTTCTTAAGGGCGTTTCGAGACCTAATAATTGTTTGACGTTTTCACCGCAGACGTTAAATACGCCTCACGCGCTTCAACGGTATATGGCAGTCACGTGTTATTGTTTCCGTCTTCGATCGATTCTCAATAGTGTCGCAAAACGTTATTGCATTGCCTATAGAATAATGGCAAACGCGAAATCATCTTCGACAGAAACGCGTTTCGACATCGATATCGGAGGTGAAAATTAACAATCTCTAACCGATCGGAATGTTTAACGAAAATCGAATTAATAAAGTGCGTTCACTATTGGCCAGCTATGCGTATCAAGTACAAAGATAAGAACGAGACGTTCACCGAGGATCAACTAGTGAGCAAAGAACCTTTCGGACAGTTCAAAGCGTGGTTCGATGTCGCGTGCAAAACACCTGGTATCCAGGAGCCAAACGCGATGTTCCTGGGAACTTCGACTAAGTATAATTACAATGACGATATCGTAAACGCGTACATAGAACAGTCCTTGAGCGATCTGAACGAATCGGACGAATAGAATCATTTCCAGTGCGAGAGACTTAGCTGATTGTGTACGTTAAACAATTTTTCTCAATTGTTAATATTTCGGGATTGATGCGTAAACGCTTAACGGAAACATTAATAGACGTGACGCCTTTTTTCGAAAGATCGGCGATCGGGAAATTGGATTTATTTTGCATCACCAGTAAATTACTAATTCGTTCAATACGCATTCCTATTCTCAATTTTGTTGTGTCTTTAAGATAATGCGAGAGTTTAACAAGCGCAACAGCGCCAGTTGCAAGTTTCCTGAATGTTTTTTATATGGCAACAGCGATCCGCGCATTGGCCAAATTTCTTACAGGACGAGGAATTTAGTAATTTATTCCACGATAATTTACCTTTCGTGACAATAATTCGCTCCAAATTTTAAATGCACTCGTTCTAATTCTTGACCTTGACCCAAACATACCCAATTTTGTTTACGTTCAAATCGAACGCTATTCTCATGACGAAATATTTTCTAGGGACGGCGTTCCGTCCGTAAGACCTGTATTGCTCAAAGGATTCAGTTCCGACGGTTTCAAGTTTTACACGAATTACGAAAGCCGAAAAGGTCGCGAGCTGGTGAGTCGACGAATTCCGTGAAACCTAATTTCTCTGAACGAATGAGATAAACGCAGCGCGTATAGAATTTGCGATAATTTCAGGCTATCAATCCAAACGTAGCACTGACTTTTTACTGGGAACCTCTACGTCGAACGGTTCGAATCGAAGGATCGGCCGAAAAAACGTCCGCTGACGATTCGGATATTTATTTTCAATCCCGACCGTTTGCCAGTCAAATAGGCGCTCACGCGAGTAAACAGAGTAACGTTATTGCCGGCAGACACTCGCTGATCGTGAAGGAAAGAGAATTGCTGGAACATTTCAGCGAAGGAAATGTGAAAAGGCCCGAATGTTGGTGAGTAATAACAGTTTTGCCGTACGGACGAAAAATTTTCTTCAAAAATCAGAGTAATCATTACATAATTATCTTTACAGGGGTGGCTATATCGTAATTCCACGGTCCGTAGAGTTCTGGCAAGGTCAGAGCGACCGTCTACACGATAGAATTCGTTTTAGACGTTCTAAACCTGGCGAAAAAATCGATAATATTCTCGTACATCGAGGCAACGATGGATGGGTTTACGAGAGATTATCGCCGTAATCGATCGATCGAAATAAATCCACGATTTAGTCAATATTACTTCGTTGTATAAAGAGCAGGGAAAAATTATATTTCGTAAACATTAGAAAGAGAAAACTGTAAATATCAGGATGTTCGTCTCGTCAACTTCATAATCGTAATTCCACGGTTTGTCGAGTTCTGGGCAAGGTCAGAGCGACCGTCTACACGATAGAATTCGTTTCAGACGTTCTAAACCTGGCGAAAAAAACGATAATATTCTCGTACATCGAGGCAACGATGGATGGGTTTACGAGAGATTATCGCCGTAATCGATCGATCGAAATAAATCCACGATTTAGTCAATATTTCTTCGTTGTATAAAGAGCAGGGAAAAATTATATTTCGTGAACATTAGAAAGAAATAACTGTAAATATCAGGATGTTCGTCTCGTTAACTTCATGATTTCTCTCTGCAAACCTGAAAAGAGATTTTGTATTAAGGTTTTTAAACCTTTGTACTCTAGAGGTCACTCCTGCTCATCGATTGTAAGTGGCGAGCAAAGTGTCGAGAATCCAAGGGGTTAATTGTAATTTATTAACCCTTAAACCGCATTTCGGGTCAATATGACCCGACGCGTTTTCTTTCGTCGATTGGAATCCGCCCCACTTCGGACGAATGTTTTGGCATTTAATTTTTACTTTCGGCCAAAAATAACTTTTGGCCCATCAAATATGGATCATGTACTGCAAAAAATGTCTCTACAAAGAAATTGAAAAAATGCATATTTACCGAGATACAATGATTTGAAAAACGCCAGGGGTCGATATGATCTCATATGCAGTTATAGATCGGCAGCCGAAGTGTGCGGTTTAAGGGTTAAACTTAAAGACGGCTTACCTTCCGAACTTTTCCATACAATCTCGACATTAAACAGTTTGTCCTCTTTGACGAACATCTCGAATTGTCTCATTCCGCCGCCGACGCCGAAATAATAAGTTTTCCCAGCGATGTAACTGCAAGATTTTTAACAGAATAATATTTATCAGTCGTTAAGGAGGTTCACGCGATATAAATCATAATAGTATATACAAATTAATGGCAAAATCATCGGATACAATTCTTTCCAAGACAATTTTTTGAAATTTTGCCTGAATCTTCTTGAGCATCGTATTATAATGAGTAACAAATTTGAGAAGTTTTCATCGTCTAGTAATCGAGATATTCAGTGTTTTAAATCGCAACTTTAACACGAAGTCTTATGAGAAATGACGAAAAAATACGATTTTTCACAATAAATAACTCGATATCTAGACGGTAAAACTTTCTCAAAAACTTTACCCACGGTTGAGTATTATTGTTAAGAAGGTTCGTACGAATTTTAAACAATTAAACTTGGAATTCGTCTAATGCATGGACAACGCTTCAACCTCCTTAATTCGTTATCCAGTCGATCACAAAAATTAATCGTTCTCACCCGATACCGTTGTTCTTCAATCTTTCTTTGAATACTTCGTAAAGTTTCTTATGATTTGCCGAATTGTAAATCGTCTCGCTGGTCACGATAATATCGTACTTTTGTTTCTCTTCCGGGTATTTGCTCGATGATAATTCGGTGAAGGATGCCCAATCACCGCAATAAAATTCGCATTTTTCTTTTATGATTTGGCGATTTTCCAAATTCAATAGAACATTGGGTATCGTCACTAATTTTATGACTTCAGCATTCTGAGGAAAAATTCTGGTTATTCTGGTTCTGTTTTGTAATATGGATGAAAATTGAATATTTACGATTAGAATTGCATACATAATCTTGAAAATGTACGATCGAGCCTTTGAGGAGCATCAAAATACCGAGCAAACCAGCACCGCATCCCAAATCAAGAACTCTCTTATCATTCGGCTGATTTTTATTTTCCATCAAATAATTTCCCAAATCGTAACTGCATTCCCATATTTTCAAGCCACCTGTATGAAAGATTGTTTTTTTTTTTTAATAATATATATTTTTTTTTTTTTTTTTGAAAAACGAGTAATTCACCTTCATAAGTGGCGGGGAGCAGATCGGAATGTTGAGACTCTGCCTTGATGATATTTTCATGATTTTCGTTCGACAAATTTAAAACAACGTTCTCGGAACGAACAATTTTTAAGCTCGTTCCACACACAGAATTTGACTTATAATCATCGATGGAATATTCGTCTCGCAAGCATTCGGGCGTAACTTTGATTTCCGATGCTGGAAACCAACTAAGTTCTGTGGGTTCATCATGTTTTTCGCCGTCTTGAAAATATACAATCCAACTTTCAAATAATCCCGCCAAATAATGGAGAATTCTAACCTCAATATTTTGGTTAATTTACACTTTATGCCATTTGTAACTTACCCTCGGTGCAGTCAGGCTTCGAAAAATCGAATTTGAACATTTTGTGGCTTGAGTTATTGTTCTGTCCCAGTTTTATATCGTGCTTTTATTTATTCCCTCATTATTCACGACCATTAACATCTAGCAATGTAACAAAGCTACCAAAGCATGATCAGGCATGATGTTGTCTGCAGAAGTACAGACTGGAAGCAGAGATGAGTAGCGAGATCCGCAATGTTTGGCGCTTTCTCAAATTGGTCGAACGTAAATTTTAATCTAACCTAATTGTTTATTGTCGGTGATTATTCGATTACTCAACATGTTTTTCGGATTATTGTTTTTGTTTTATGATGAAAAGGAATGTGAGGGTCAAGTTTACGACCAAATTAAAAAAGATTTTTATTCCAGTTTCAATAATATGCTAATTAAATCGTTTGTTGTATCACAACTGACAATAAACAGCTTAAGCATCATAGTGTGAAGTTAGCCGAGAGAATTTACAAACTACGCATTATCAATTGTAGTGAAATACGAGGTTAATCTATGCAGAAACATTTGTCGAACGTTATCGGTCGTTTGCCGAACTTCGTCCGCTTTTAAACGTCCAAGTATTAAAATTCACGAATTGGACCACCGTATGCGCATTGTACGGGAAATTTCGATTACGAGAAATAAAATTTGGACTTTCCCTAAAGTGCCGATAGCACACGGCTAGTCTTGATAGCGGTCAATTGGCGTATGCGTCTGTATGTATATATGTAATTTTCTATCTATCAATATTTAAATATATATATAAATTCAATATTAGCGTAGTTTACAGCTTCACTCCCGCTAGAATAATAGGGTGGAGCATCGTATACGCGCACCCTGTGTATCCTGTGTATGCTGTGTATATGCGGGGACAGCAGTGAAGTTGTTAATGTGCCGATCTCAAAAAAATAAGTCTAATTCGCCGTTTAGTCGCTCAGGTGTCGCGCCAGCGTTCCATAGTCTCCTCCCTGCATTATCTCTAGTGGAAGTATCTCGCATGCGCACGATGGTTTCCCCGGTTTTCTTATACTGTACAGTGGGGAAAGCGATTTGTGCGCTTGCGCAACAGTCTTGGCAGGGTATTATGAATAAGCGCGTATTTAGATGGAACAAAATAGAACTTTCGAGTATTATTTTCCAGCGAGGGTCGTCGGTACCAATCGGCATGATGGTGGGAAATGAAAGCTTGTCTTTTCGATCTACACCTGAGAAATTAAAGTTCTTGAAATAATAAAATACTTCGCTGTACATGCCGTTTTCGCGTACCCGGAGAGCTTTTGAAGCGCAAACGTTTTGGCGCAAGGATCTTTTGACGCAAGGATGTTTCGGGTAGATTAAGTTCACGCATAAACAAGATCTCCACTGATAATAATTCCCCTAATTTATTTCATTCAAATTATGATTCGTTTAATTACGTCATTAGTACAAATCCAATGTCGTACATCGTTACAAAAATTATACAATGACAAATTCATTTCCAAACAAGTCCTTATTTATTATTGGCAAAACTGATGACTCAACTCTCCGTCCAAATAGCATGTCGATACCAAATGATGGTAACCAAATATTCAATGTTGTTTACTCGATTTTTTCCCGATCGTTCGCTCTTCTTGTTGAAATGGAACATTTCAAGCCTGCAGAACGCAACTGTGATATCGAGGTGAACCCTCGTATGAAAGAGGTCTCCGGACAAAACCGCAACGTCCGTTTATGCACACCTAAAATTTTGATATATTAATAAAAAAACGTTCAAATATTTGTACATCTTCGGTGTTATTTATTGTTTTTTTTTAATTTACCACGCATGCGAACATCGTATATACGCCATCATACATGGATTAACTATTGCATGAAAAACATATTCTGGTCTATAGTAAAGAAAATGCTTGCCTGCCCGTGTTTGTTTCCGCACGGTGTTCCGCTCGCAGGAGCTAAAGGAAGTTCGTGTTCAACGTAGAAGTCCCCTACTTTCCGGGCGCATATTAATCGTATGCATCCTCTTCTGAACCATTGACTGGCTGGTTCAATCTAAGGCAATATTTATGTTAATGTCCATGTTTTCAGTCAAAACGGTTTAATCTGATACAATACATAAGTACACGGACAGAAAAGTCCTACAAAAATGATCATGCTTGCCCTATAAAACGTGTGCAATCGACATGTGCAGGAGATTTTCTGCGAAAGCTTTGAAAAATTGGTCCGAAGCGTTAGAATTTTTACCCAGAGAGGACGATAAAAATTCAGAGGCAGCATTCTACACTTTACATTTCTATTGGAATCTAGGACTCTTTAGTGTAAAGCAGCAGAAAAATTAATATTGCCCCGGTAAAATTTCAGAGACGGTTTCATAGAATTTCATCTGTAGCAGGGTAATTTTTACGATGTTATGATTATAGGACAGCATGGTAATTTTTCCTAGAATTTCATAACGAAAATTCTAAGACTTTTTCTCTCCGTGTAGATAATTAAAATCTACCATAATCTATTCGTATAACTCACTGCGCAAGCTCCGTCAAAGTGAAGATCTAGGCACTGCTGATGGGCAGTTTTTATCGGCTCGCAAATATCATTGTTCTGGAACGTTAAAAAATTCAACATTTTATAAACAAATAGTCATGTTGGGGATTGGCTTATTATAAAACTTACCGCAAATGCAAGTGGACATATTATGGTAAAGAGAGTTAAGACTCCAAGAATTAATTGTCCAAAGTTAACCATCTTGACTGAACTGCTTCGATTAAAATGAAGTTGTTCTTGTCGAAACAATAGAACACACACAATATTAAACTAACTGTGGGATCAAGTTCGAAGTTTTACACTTGTCAGTTTAGAAAAAATTGACAATATTTGATTATTAAAACTGAACTGAATACAACAATCTTTCTTTTAAATATGGCAAACCTCGACGAACGGTGCTCCGTCGCATCGTTCTACTTTTTGTAGTAGAATTTATCAATCCGGATGTCACGAATGTAACGTACACTACTTTTTTCTTTGAAAGTTACGAGCAATAAAAGTTTATGTTTTTTGTTGAAAAATAAATATAATTCAATTCGTGAAGTATTATACCGGGTCCTTCCCGTGAAAAATACAAACGTTTCTGCATTTAAAAAAATAATTAAACGGCCTATTATTAATATTTTTTGAACATTATAGTATTTGTTTTTAATTAATTATTACGATTCCGTCCCGTTTCTTCGATGAGTAGAAACCATGGCCCTAATGACATTGGCCATAGAATTCAACCTGAAATTAAAAATTTGATTTTGATTATGAAACATAGTAGTAAACCTTGAATTTACTTGCGATCAGAATCATATAGCGTCTTATCGGCCACTTGAATGCAAAATTTGAAGAAAATTACTTGCACGTCCGCTGCATTTTCAAGGCAACCATACTAAAACAACTGATTGAAGAAAAAAACGAATGACAACTGAAATTTCCCGAAGCAGCAAAGTTTACAAAATCCCGTGGTATTCGTTGCTTTATTTTTATAAAACGAAAATGTATTTTCGTACAGAAAAATCCATTTTTAACGTTATTTCGTACTAGGCCAAAATTCTGCTGCCAGCGCAAATAAAAAGAAGATGATCGAATTCTTACCTAAATCTCCATTCAAGAAAATCCAGATTGGTGTAATACGCGAGATAAGAAACAATTTTTTTCTCCCTTACTCGTTTTTTTTCGTGAACGCTGGAAGATGCGTAAAGGACATGGAAAGAAATGTTGGTCCAAAATATTTTCGGGCATGAACAAAAACATACATTCGCTTTATGTATTATCGTATCTTAGGAAAATTCTGTCGTAAAGAGCGCAGTCATTTCCCGCACATATACAAAAATATGATTCACTGCAATTAAATAAACCGCACGTGCATGACCTTGTATGATTTTTTTTAATTGTGGTCGAACATTGCGAAACGGTGCATGCTGTTAAATTTTATATATACATATATATACTTCTTAACAATAAATCTTAATACTATCTTTTGCTATAAAAACTGCAAATGCAATAGAGGTCATAACTATCTTCGTTTTTCGCAATACAGCTCAACAAAAGCTGACGTTGTAACCTACCCACTACTTCTTTTGAAAAGCTTTAGTGTCCTAATAATAAAATTAGAAAAATCTAGAAATATCTAAAAATATTGCTAATTACTTTATAAAATGAAGATTTTCTGATCGAAAATTTTGGACGAAAGTTCCTTATTTTTGCATGTACAATTCGAATCTGACACAATATACTACACCTACTGGTTACTATTTAAAAAAAAGAGTTTGACCTTGAAATAACCTGCAAAACCTCTGATTAAGATCAACCAAGTCCCCCATCAACCCTTGAAACATGTATACCAAATATTTTTTTAAATGTTATTGTTCGAAAATTTTTCGGGGGTTAGATAGACTGGGGTTTCGCGATTTATGCCCACGATATCGGTACTCAACCATTCGGACAATCATAAATTTCGTCCACCCCCCCCCCCCTTAATTTTGACACTATAAAAAGTACGTTATTCGAATTTGAATTGACCCGAACGTACAGCTATTGCTTTTTTTCGATTATCCGAAATCTCGCATGCCCAATTTGACACAATTTTAGCATTTTCTTAGCGTTGATTGCCGCTAAGTAAAAATAAATAATAGTTGCATTCGCTATCGAATGGTAATAATGAGTAACTCGTCAGCCCCTATTATTCAGGTATTTACATATACAAACATAAGTAATTTTGCGCCTTCCCCAGAAAAAAAAAACAAACAAAGTGTATGCGAAGATCGAAGGAAATAATGACGAATGTTCGAAAACCGGTTTGCGACACGACATTGCGCGACATCGTGGTTTAATGACTTCTTGCACGAATCGTAGAAAGAAGCGCCTTTCCTGATGTGCGAAAAAATCTTATCACGCGTTATCGACTTCTTTCGAATGTACTTCCTCCCCAAAAATGGAAAAAAAATCTTCGTAGGTATTTCGTGAGTGCGCTCAAAGTTTCATAAATTTCCTCGTGTAGTGGTCAAACGGTCATCTCGACTTTTTCCTTCGATTCTATACATTTTTGTTTTCTTTATTTATAAAGAATAAAGATATTGGTTGTTCTCTACTTTACCAGAGGGTCTTCACCTTGGCCGATTACGAGGACGCGATTACGATAAGCGTAAAATACGGATAATCTACCTTTTGCACGCGATTGTCAACGATAAATCGAACCAATCAAGATAAGATCGTAATATTCAGTCGCAATATCGATATATTGCATTCAGTTTATCGAGTTCATTGGTGAATCGATCGCTAATTTTTCACTCGACCGATTTTTCCGTAGTACGTTAGGTATCGACTTATGGAAAAGGTTCCCCACCACCTTCGCCAGATCGAAGAATAATATAGTTGAATCGCGTTTGTGTCGTCATTCGGACAAAAAACATCGCACGAGGGCAACTCTTTGACTTTAAACACACCGTGTGTCACCGCTCTTCGGTTTGATCTAGAGAGGGGCACGAGTTAAGTTCCCAATGTGGGTTGCAACGGGGTCCCCCGTGTTCAATGACTTTTTCATTTAAAAACGGCCGCGCTTTCGGAAATTTTATTCAGTCGCTCAGCGCGCGTTGCCCCTGTTCCGTTCTCGACATATATAAATAAATATATAGATATATCATGACGGAAATACGTTCCACGTTACGAGAGTTCGTGTTAATCTTCACGATTCTTAATTTATTCGCTCGGGAGATCGAAACCTCGCCGATTATCGTCGAACGACCTGATTATCCTGCCAGTGAGAATTCAAAATAGAATATAATCCAAATTATTTTAATTTAACGCAATCAAACAAGAATTAAATTTGCGATATTGTGGGTCGAGTTAAAAATCCATTTACACCTTTGTGACATTTCGCGTGTTGGATTACATTAAATCGTTAAGTGCCAAGCCGGTCCTTAAGGACCGTCACAGATCGGCGTTCAACTTTTGGTTCGCGTATCGAGGATGAAGATTTCACTCAGCCGACGTAATAAGTGGGGAATACAATATTTTGTCCATAATAAATGTAATTTATTGAAACAATTGAAACAAAGTTGTGGTTTTCGGTTATAGATGTTACATAATGTTACAACTTTTTTTCGTTATATCTTTTGCAATTCTTTTTTGCTCGAACGGTTTTTTAATTAGTTTTACTAGATTCTATGCACGTTTTTTTTCAGAAAGAAACAGGAAATGATGTAAAATAGTCTCGGCACTTGACGTATTAATGTGATCAAACTATTTCGATAAGCAAAAACGAATGAAAATAGCAAGAAAACCTGTTTCACGGCATTTTTTTAAACTCGAAAACCATTCCTAAAACAGCTATAACGTACCATCCTAAAGCAGATATAACGCAAATAAATGTTAAAATAAAGATATATCAATTTTTTGCACTTCTTTTCAGCGTTCGAGATTTTTAATTGAATAATCATTCGAATGCAATTAGAAGTAACCGGTTCGATAATAATTTTGATAATTACAAGATTGAATAAATATATTACGATTTCACCCGTATAATTTCGATATAATCCATACCCCTATAATTTATTCATAATGCAAAGTGGTTTGACAATTTATTCGAAAATAATGATATAGTAACACATTCTATCGCGTTAGGTGACAAGAATGACCACGTGATCCTTTTTATAATCTACTTTCTATACGAAGCATTTTTTACGGATCTAGTCATATAACGGTAATTAATCGGCTAATTCCAGCAGAATGACATTATCATGGTCAAATTATTCAACGCTCACAAAAAGAATCAATTTAATCAAAGAATTGTACTTTTAATTTAAAATCCAAGTAGAATTTGATCGGAAATAAAATACAAATATTGCAAAATATTTGTATTCGCCACCATAAGAGAATTACTAACGTTCGAGATAAACCTGTGCTAAAAGAAGAAAAAAATCCTATTTCGCGATACCGATAGAATACGAGGATATCGTAATCTACGTGAACACTGTTATATAACGCATCAATCATTCTAATAAGCCGACGAACGGTTGAACTCAACAGCCGGCAAGCAATAAGCGTGATCGACGAGGGGATCCCGTGAACGAATAGGGGGGGATCCTCTCTGAAAGTCTCCAAAGTGTTGCCACGTGCAGAGATTCCGCAGATGGAATAAATCCAATAAATGTCTCCGATCATCGATTATCGATCGTTTCGCGAGATCAATGAATCACTTCTCGTCGTGCGACCGTACAGAACTATTATCCGCCATTCTTGTTTCGATTGCAAAACAAAAACAATGCTTGATTAACGATTGACTGCGCTTCTTCGAATTGTTATTGAAACCAATCGCCTCGACGCGTTCGATTTTCTTACGGCATTGTTTTTTTAAATTTTTGTTCTTCGTTCCGTCAAGATTATCCAACGATCTTGAGTAGACGAGAGTGGAAAGCTCGTAACGCCACAGCGAAATATACACCGATCGCCACCCCTGCCTCATACGTCGTCGTCCATCATGGTGGCATAGGAGATTATTGCTACGATGAGGCTGAATGTGCAAGGATTGTACGTAGTTATCAAGATCTTCATATAGACACCAATCGCTGGATCGATATCGGTTACCATTTCGTGATCGGTGAAGATGGCAATGTTTACGAAGGTCGCGGATGGGACAACGTCGGCGCTCATGCACCGGGATACAATACGCAGGGTATCGGTATCTGCGTGATTGGTGACTTTAGCCGTACGTTGATTCAATGATCGATCCACCAATCTGTTTAGTCCAACGATCGCTCGAGCTTTAGCAATTTTTTATTATTTTTCCATTCTACGATTACAGATTTTCTACCGATCGAGAAGGCTCTTAATGCACTTACTTCGTTGATCCAGTTCGGTATCGATTTAGGCAAAATAAGTCAAGTTTATCAAGTTATCGGACACAGACAGGTTCGTCCCACTGAGTGTCCCGGTGAAACGTTTTACAAATGGGTTCAAAACATGCCACGTTGGACCGATCGACCTGTACCAATTTACAGTAATTCGACGAATATTTCAAAAAATACCAATACCAATGTTGACACCAATATCGATAATTGCGAAGATGCAAATTTATTAAAGGAAACGTTTAATTGAACAAAGAAGGCCATTAAAATATAACCCTAAGATATAATATAGCTGACCAAATACATATTCGTCGTGTACAAGATTTATAGTCGAATTATTATTATGAGACTAACGCGTGTATTACGAAACTCGGAAAATTATTGAAAACGTTGATACCTGCGTGTGGTAGCTTATATCATTTTTTTTTAATTTACGTCCCCGAATTACCATATTTTATGGGACTCTGCTACATCTGAGTAATCGAGTATCAACCGAACGAAACTCGACTCCGTAAATACGTCTTTAAAAAACGATTATTTTCGCGTCTTGTTTGTAATCGACGTCGATCTTGAATTACGACTTATCAATCGTGGAGTTTCAAAAGATTTCTTTATGAATGATCTTCCTATCGCGCCTCGCAATTTTTCAGTATTATGTCGTATGAATAAAAATTGTTCCATTACCAGACTATCATCAATTTATTCCTTCACGATCGCACGAAGCTCCTTCGTTATCGAAGGTTCTTCATAGCGCGAATACGTTCCTATTTTAAAATATAATTTCCTTTAATTCTTCGAAAATATCCAACGTAGATGATAAGCAGAGGATACTCTCATTTTCGTAAGTCACAATCAGCTGAGAACCGAGAGAAAAAACAAAACGAAAAATGCGTTTCGTTCGGGAATTCCCAATCTGTAAACTATGACGAATTAATTCGTTATCACGCGTACAACGTCGTAAACACATGTATATGCATACTTTAATTTATCTATAAATTGATATAATGGCAAGTCCGAGAAACGATCGAACTACGCTCTCAGTAGCGTTTCAACTCTGAGCCGAAATGTACCACTTAACGATAGTATGGTTGATGCTGTGCGCGGTCATCGCAATCTCGAGCGGAGCGATCAAGCAAAATTCGAACGTCATTCACACCGGTAAACCGATATTCGCGTTATTTCGAAAAAAAAAGAATCAAATAAACAAGAACCAAACCGATTAAATAATAGACGAGATCTATTGGTAAAAATCGATCGACGGAGAAAAATCGATTTAAGGGAAAATTAAAATAACCGTTTTACAGTTGTACCAAAAATCGTAACGAGAACGGAGTGGGGAGCGAGGCAGCCCAACCGTAGCTTACCGTATCTTTCGATAAATCCTCCACCTTTTGTCATCATTCATCACTCGGCAACGGACAGCTGTACTTCTCAGGCAATCTGCCAAGCCAGAGTCAGAAGTTTTCAGGTGATTATGATTATCGTCGCAAACTCCTTCAGAGAGAGAAAAGAACGGTAAATCGATACGTAGCGATGATTAAACAGTATCATTTATCGATATTCGTTTAATTTCCGCGATCGCGAAATCATCGATACTCATCGTTAGCGTTATCGATCGATCTCACGAGCGGGGAATCACCTCCTTATTAAATTATTCTCACGAGGGACGGTACAATTATTTGTGGCGATCGATAAAAATCGTTCGAACGTAAAATTATTTCAAATATTCGATAAAAATGTGAATCATTATTTTTTAATTATCATTTTGTCGTAAAAACCTTTGACCTTTTTCTGAATTCGAATAGTCCGATCGATAGCTCGTTTTTCATGAATTCAACCGCGTTTTCGATTATCATACTTTAGTTTTAGACGAGGAATTTTATCCATCGTACTCACTCACTGTTCGATAACCTCTGCACCGTGGTTCGCGTACCGAGAAGTGAGTCATGGTCAGTTTCGACCACCGTGACATCGAAGACTCACTGTCATATATCGGCAATTTCTTGTGACCCAGTAGAGCGCCATATGCGAATAAAAGTTCTATTTAAACGAGAATATTCAAGAAAAATAAATGTACAATGTCGCTCGATAATTGTCTATATGACTTTGTAGCATTACGTCAAATAACCCCGGGAACTATAATCATCGAGTTGAACTTCATGGGAAAAAAAATGGGCAATGTCGAGTTAATTCAGGGCCGATAGAAAATTGATCGACATCGAGAAAATTCTTGACATATTTTCAGAGATGATTTTTTTTTCTTCGAATTGACAGAATTATCACATAGATGAAAAGCATTGGGAAGACATAGGCTACAATTTTTTGGTCGGCGAAGACGGCAATGTTTACGAGGGTCGTGGCTGGGGTATTAAAGGAGCCCATTCGGTTCCGTATAATTCGAAAAGTATCGGTATCTGCGTGATAGGCACGTTTGAAAGTGAGTATTATATCGATACGTACGACTCGCTGATAAACAAAATTAATCGAAAGGCAAGATCGTAAACAAAATGATAATTTATGCCTTTTTTTGCTCAGATCGTGAGCCACAGCTTGCTGCCATCAATGCCGTGAAGAATCTGATCGCTTATGGCGTATCGATTGGAAAAATCGATCCGTCCTACACTCTCTATGGACATCGGCAATCGAGCGCGACGGATTGTCCGGGCACGAGGCTGTTCGAATTGATTCAATCGTGGCCTAATTGGCAAAGGAATTAATAGAAGGATTTTGCCATGAGAAAACAAAATTCGATCCATTCACTCGGTTTCCTATTTTACATTTGCATACGCATTTACATACATTAATCCATGACAGATATTATCCATACGAAACGAGCGATTGAACATCGAACTTTCATGGAAATAAAAGTAAGATGTACAAGAAGATATGTCAAGTTTATTATTGACGAACGATATTTCGAATATCTAGTATATTTTGAGACTCGTGTGATATATATGTGACCTAATATCTTTCAATTTACAGAAATCAAAAAAATTTAATAGTAATGCATGATTTTCATACATTGAAAATATTTCATCCTATATATAATTTCCATGGAAAAATGTGCTCTCTCGGAAAATCATACTCGAATCGATCATATAAAGTGTCGAAAATCAAAGAAAAATCTCTGTATAATAAATATTTATCACAAAAACCTGTACGAAATTTTATCAGATTTAATTTTACGTCATGAACTTATACATATAACATATATATTGGCTATAAACGTCATTGACTACACGTAAATGGAAATTTCCCTGTTGACGGCGTTGTCGTAGCTGTCTCCCTCGCTCCTCACGCAAATGTCCAACCGCGTGAAGCCTTTGCCGCGCATATTAACCCCGTCATCTCTTACCTAAAATGTAACGTCGTTAAATATAAAAACATCACAAAATTATATTCGCCAGCTTTGATTCAAAATCGAACCGAACGACCATTATTTTCGTCAAACGTTCCGACGTCGTTTCGTTGAAGAACGTTGGAACGAGCTCGGGGAAGCCTCGTTCATTAATTATCATGTACATTAATTATGTTTTTCTACGGGTACAAATTTCGAGTCGTATTTACCTGCATGGGTATTTGCATTCCAAAATGTTCGTTCAATTCAGGCGAGCACACGTGGGCACCGTATGAAATTTCCGGTATGAGGTCCATACCAACCGTCACGTACTCACCGCGACCGTCGATGTAATCCTGTAATTATTCATTGATATTAATTAAGCTAACGTTTCGCGAAGGCTCGATTCGTTTCGAGGTTGACGAAATTAACGAAACCTCGGGTACTGTTACATTATAGTTTGTACCAGTTCCGTGCTTTACGTAACTAAATTCTGTTTATGACGTTATGATTGTATACCTGAAGTGTCCTTAGTTTTTTTCCTCTAGCGTCGAGATAATCGGACTCGTTATCGCTCTCGTAATCTGGATAGTAGGCAGTGAGTGAAACATTGTAATGCGCTCGTCCGGTGCATTTTAAATCCGTTCTGTTCATGCTTTTTTCTAAACGAGGATATTTCGAGGATGTGCGATTAAATAAACTTTTTGAAATTTCAAGGCAATGCGTATTATAAAAAATTGGGACGACCTACCATTCGCTTGAACGAGAAAAAGGCACGATAATAAAACCGTTGACGCTTTGCTGATCATTTTTTTACTCGGACGTTCGTCACTGATCGATGAAATTTCGTAGACTGATTGGATTGGTAGTAAATTCGAGACTGATCGAATCGTCGATCGTTTCTTTGCGAAATCGGTAATTTTTTTCTGCTGACGAGCATTAAAGGAAAAATGTTGCAACGGCGTAAAATAAATGCAGCGTCGAAGAAATATCGTTACAATACATTTCATGCAACAACCTCGTACTTGCTAAACGCAGACTCTGTTCGACCCCAATGGTGTCCTAATTTTTCATCGAGGAACCGGTGTTTGATCAAACATTAATCAAGTAGTTTCTCGTCCACCGATCTACTCGCAATAAATATATTATTTCAGCTAATACACATTCGTCAATATTATTTTCCGAAGAATATAAATTCGCTCGTTATCATCACTGTGATCCACGTGTTCAACAGAAAATTTCTGTATTTGCCCAACTGGAAAGCCTGAAATTTTCAAATTTTTACGAACTTCACTAATACCGATCTACCCGCAATAAAAATATTATTGCAGCTAATACACGTTCGTCAATATTATTTTTCGACGAACGTAAATTCGCTCGTTATCATCACTGTGATCCACGTGTTCAACAGAAAAATTCTGTATTTGCCCAACTGGAAAGTCTGAAATTTTCAAATTTTTACGGAGTTCACTAATATATTTTAAGTTTTATTTTCGACCACGTTAACATAGAATCCCAAAACTCCAAGTATTATCCAATAATTTCCGAACATTAATATATGAAAACTTGTCGAAAATTATTCGGTTTTTACGAAGTAAAATTGATTTTTTAATTAACTCAAACTCCTGAATTTTCCCGAACAATAATCCAACATTTTGAACAATACTCGGGGCAATGAGAGTCGGACGAATGAAATTAATTAATATCTGGTTCGCTCTACTAAAATTGATATAAAAAAATGTAGATTTCGTTATAATATGGGATTCACTACGAAGGGCATTCTTTCAATCAATAAAACGTCGAGAAAGTTATAATAAAAATTAACCACAGTACACTAATCGTTCGTATCATTTTGATTGCGGATTACTGTTTCAACGATTATCATCGTCATCAGAAAGTACAATTCGTTAATGTATAAATAAGAAAGTTGTCTCGTACACGCCCCACCGTGTCCGAGGACTGTACACTCCATTCTGTACACGTTCATTCTACTTTTGTTATTGTACGGTAAAGTTGTGTTAGAATTGTGAACTCGTTGAATAATAGACGCTTCGCGTGGACAGGGCCACGTTGAAGGTATGGATCGAGGGAAGCGCCGAACTATAGAACGTTCGTCAGTACTCACCCTCGTTGCACATGCAAAATCTTCCCGAGTCTCGGACCTTATAAACGGAGATGGTAAGAAATAGAGGAAGCAAGGGTGAATATTTTCGATTGTAATATCGTTTTCGTAAAGTCGAAGAATTTTTATACATTATTGCCGAAATAATAACGTTTTTATTGAAAGGGGAAAGTATCGGTCAGTGCCTCCTTTATATCGATCGGTAATGTCCAATGTCAAAAAACAATCGTTTTGCATAAATACATATCATCCTCGTATCAGTCGATACAATAATTGTCAACATATACTTACGTAGCCAAGGCAGAATATTAATGCCGAGTACTTACAATATTTGTAAAAAAAAAACGAAAAACATTATTACCGAAATAATAACGTTTTTATTCGAAGGAGAAATTATTGGTCAGTGCCTCCTTTATATCGATCGGTAGCGTCCAATGTCAAAAAACAATCGTTTTGCATAATTACATATCATCCTTGTATCAGTCGATACTATAATTGTCAACATATACTTGCGTAGCCAAGGCAGAATATTAATACCGAGTACTTACTTATAATGTTATTTAAAAAAACGAAAAACATATGTATCCTTGCAAGCGATCGATAATTTTGTTGCGAAATTTTCGTATTTTTTTTATCGATTCATCATTTGACTAACGACTCGAAGAAGATCGATGTTGGTCGAAGTCAAATTTGGCTTTATGTAGAATGAAAAATCATCATCGCACGTAGAAAAGCCGATGTTTTTCTACGTGTCATTGCACCTTACGACCAGGAATTATCGATCGGAGGGTCCAAGGTGGGGGCGATGAGTAAAACCGGCAGGATACCGATCGGTCACCGCGAAGAATCTGCTCGTAATTATTTCAGCTGTTTGCTTTCCCAGGAGTTGCCTTTTTCCACTAACATAACAATTCGTCCCAATTTTGTTTTCTAACATTTATTAAACCAATAACTATAACCAATTTCGTATCATTCACGGAAAAACAAACATTAATTTAATTTAATTTAAAAAATTTATCGCATAATTAATACGTCACGATCCATCCATCAAGATATAATCAAAATCCTGAAAATAATATTTTGTCAGACGTAAACGTAACTCGTATGAATTAGTCACACGATAAATAACCAATGTAACCAAAGACCAATAATTTTCCAACATTCGAAAACGAATATGTCATTTTTCAAGTATGTTATTCGCTCGAAACTCGACATTTATCTTTAATATATAATAACACGTCACGTCCAATCCACGATTGTTTGAATAATGAAAATATACATTTCATTTCCGGACGATCCATCGAGTACAAAAAATAAAATTAACAACGCCAATCTATGATAAATGTATTATTAAAAATCGAAGAGTGAATGAGGACGGTGTAAGAACTAGGCTTCGCGATCGCTATACGATACCAGCCCCTTTCACACCTGTCGATATAACGATGTTTGAACGGGGTGGTTTGCCATACTTTCATTTTTTCTTCGCCTTCTTTTTTTCATATCACTATCCCCCGCGGTGATACACAGGTTGTGCCATGGGTTTGTGACACTGAAAGTGTAACACCCGCGCAGGTGCGGTCGCCAGACACGTCCGGCGTATACCACCCTCATTTCACGTGCGGCTCTTGGTCCCGACGCACACGATTTTTCCTTCACACCTATCCGACGTGGATCTATTTGGTTCGAGTGTCATCAATCACGTCTCTATACAACGCCCCCAACCACTCTCCCACTCTCGTTTCACGTATAATTTCATCGATACTCAATCCCTAATAACGATAATAATAAATAAATATCGAGGCGAATGCCTCCATCGGTGACCGAATGTCACGACGTTGAAGGAAAAAGGTACTTTTTTTCGTCACTATGACCATTTTTTCATATATATTTATTTGCTTTCGCACGATTTTGAGAAATGGATGTTTCTTGTTACTATAGTAAATAAATACACTTAGTGTATTCCTCATTATTCGTAAATGTTCCAAGCTCTCCCACTTTTATCGCTATGAATATTTTTTTCTTATGAAAAAAGTACTTTTTTTCGTCATTGTGACCATTTTTTCATCTATATTTATTTCCTTTCGCACGATTTTGAAAAATGGATTTTTCTTGTTACTATGTAAATAAATACACTTAGTGTATTCCTCATTATTCGCAAATATTCCAAGCTCTCCCACTCTTATCGCTGTGAATATTTTTACGATATTATGAAGTAGACGAGAACGAAAACATGACTTTGGAATAATAATAATAATTACTCGTAGTAATTACGTAAATCCGAATAGTGTCCCGTAAATCCGGTATAGTCGTCAAGCGTAAAGTCGTCGACTCGCGACGCGTGCAACAAACTCGTCGGGACTTCACCGGAATCCCACTTTAACGATGAAATAACGATAGTGCGCACTCTTAAGCAAATTCGTGTATTCAAGTTTGACACGCTCTCGTACATTAATAATCATAGCAATGATGCAACGACCATGTGAAATAAATCGTTAGATAGCTGAAAAACTAATCTTCGAAGAATAGAATAATCGTAATAAGGAAGAATAATAATCTTTGCAAAAGTGTTGCAAATTACAAATTTTAATAGCTCACTCATCATTATTTTTTATTCACAAACCTTTTTATATAAGATAACGCGTTTTTTCTGAAATATTGGCTTGCTCATGAACGAAATTTTGCTTACAGACGAAAATATCGCGAGGCAACAATGTCGAGGCTTTGAAATATTTACGATTTTTTTATTTAAAAAAAAACACCCTTTAAAAACGTGTCTTAAAAAAAGGCGAAAGAAGAGATGACGAATCTTCTCCCATCGCGACGTGAAATTAAATGATAAATTTGATAGATTCGCAGATGAACCCGGCAACGGTGAAACAGTGGTTGGCCCGCGGGGAACTTGAGAAACTCGAGAATGTCGTGCTGGAGGGACGAGGAGCTCGTTTGCTCGGCGAACATTCACCCGATCTTCGAACTCGTGTTTTCCTCAAGGGACTCCCAAATTACTTGGTACGTTTGTTCATTCGAGAGCTCTCGACGACACTCGCGAAATGGAAATATTTCTACAATATGTAAATATACGTTTAACGTATAAATAGAACCAAAAAAAAATTTAATCAGAATTGTTTTCGTTAATTTTCGTCCACGCGATAAATCATCATAATTTTGATCAATTTATCTTTCGTTGATCAGACGAAAATTAGTCAAATACACAATGCGGTCATACGAGGCTCGTTGTCCGACGTCCAGAAACTCGTGTCCGAGGAGCCGAAGAAGAAATTGGCGCTGGCAAAAGACGCTTCGGGAACGCCCTTGATACACAAAGCAGTTTGCAACGATCATCAGATCATCGTGGAATGGTTAATTCAGAATTATCCGACGTCCGTCCAGCAAAAAGATCGGGTGAGAGAAAATAACTAAAATTATCGTCCCTCTTATCGTACCGAAGCCGTCGAAAATTATCAAAGTGTTTGGCTACTGTCAATAATTATTCTCCCAACTTTTAGTTCGAACATTGCGATATCGCGTGACGCGTTAATAGCGAAAGTGTAAACCACCTGTTCTCCCCCCGAGACCTTTTCTTTCGCTGCTCTTTCGTGCCTCGAACGATATATTTCCAAGTTATATAATACGACGAGGGGTAGCTTTCTTACTAATGCCCTAAACACCGGATATCCGTCGATGAATATCTCAACATTAGTATCGTGAACATCAGTCGGTCACGGACCTGTCGCTGTGTCGTTGATGTGTTTCACTCCCCTCGTGATAATAAAATTTACGTTCTTGTAAAATAATACAGAAGGGAAAAAAATTGAGTAAAAATAACCCCGAAAATTCAACCCTCGGAAAGAGAAATAAAAGAATTTCGTGCTTACACGAAAGACGTTTATGTCCTAATAAAGAAAAGAAGAAGTAGACTTTTAGCTTACGAGAAAAATAAAATTGTCTACATTTTTTTAAAGGAGGGTCGAACCGCCCTGCACTATTGCTCGGCGTGCAAAGATCCAGAATCAATTTGGGACGTTCTAATAAGAGGGGGTTGCGACGCGAGTGTCTGGGACAAAAAGGGAAACCCCGCCGCTTATTACTTAACTCACAGCAGCGAGATCGAGTTACCGGAAGGCGATAGGATGTCTCAACGAAAAGGTAGCAACGGCAAAGAGTGTGAGTTCCATTATAACGGTACAATTGTTACGTATTTTTTTTCCTCCTCGAAATTACACATTCAAATTTTTTCTTTCCTTTCTTTCCGCGTATTACTCGCGCGACAAAAAGTAAATAAATTAACTCGCGAATTGAATATATAGTTTACGTATACGAAATAGTTCGAGGTATTCCCCGAAGAATTAACAGCGTTGTAGAGAGTACGAAATTACGAAATATTGTCGTAATAGCGTCGCTGTTAAAATTCGTCCTCTGTTCATTTATTAGAGAGGAGACCAATGGTGATGTTTGCCGAGTATTCAGCAAAAGTATAGGAGACGATAGCGTATGTACACCTTCGCACATTCACGGACGTAGCCTCGTAACTTATAGCCCAGTTTCTAACGATTCTCAGCAATCGATAACGTCTAAATAAGTTATACAATGTAACTTGGGTCGTTCGATATCGAATATAGGGAGAGAGAGAGAGAGAGAGGTTCGAATAGAATTGCCCTGGGAAAAGGTTGCTCGCTCGATGGTCAATCTTTACGAACGTTTGAATGCAAAAAGCAATTTTCTTCTTGGATAGAGCTTGTCCATACGTGACATTATATATTAATATGAAATGAAAAAAATGCAGTCGGAAAAGAAATAAGAAAACACGTTTTTTCAAAATAATTGACAATTTCCTGTGGATATAGTTTATTACCAAAAACCGCTGAATCGACTTTGATGTCTCTAAATTATTTTTAGTTGATCAAGGTCAATGGCTTATAAAATATTGCAGCTATTCGGCTAGCTCGGGCTTTAACTTTTTTCTTTAATATATTTAATTATTTGCTACAATCAATTTTATACTGGAAAATATCATATTTTTTAGAATTGTATATGACAGTTTATTCTTATAGCATGTTCGCGTATAGTTTCATTTTGAATCGTCGAATGAAATGATAATATATAAATTAACTTTGTGACAGTCATAAAAATGAACTTTTTTCATAAATTTTCCTAATTCACTTAATTGTTTTTATGGCTTTATTGAGGATATGTTATTCGGCATGCATTAAAGTAGATTCAAGTAAATTCATGTTAAAAAAGCAATAGTTTTGAAGTACAATAAATGTTTCTCGAACCCACGTTTCTCGAATTTTTCAGACGATAATTCGAGCAATAATAGTCGGAAACGTAAAATTTTTGCACCAATTTTTTTGTACTTGTAATCTTCATCATTCGATAAAAAATATTATTTTCACCTAAAACGCGTTTATTCAAGATCCTTTAAGAAATAGTAGTTTAAAAAAACGGCCATGCTCAACGATAGCTATCATAATTACAAAAAATTTCTTGTATAAATTCTACATACCCGACTATTATTGCTCGAGTTATCGTCCGCACCAGTTTAAAAAACGTGCTTTCGAGAAAGAATTTATTGTCCTTCAACTATTGTTCTTTTTGCAACCAAAATTTACATGAATCTACTTTAATGTACGTGGAATAACATATCTTTAATCGAGCCTAGCAAAACCATTAAGTGAATTTTTCAAAAATTCATGAAAGAAATCTAATTTTTTTGACCGCCATAGCCTTAACGTTATGGGTCTGTTAATTTTACGATCCACAAGACGCGAACCGTATACATCAGACTCGATTTAAAAAGTGTTACAAAGGCACTTTCGGAAAGCGACATTTAACTTTCCTTTAAATAATTTATTTTTTCTATTCCAACCGCCTTTTTAATTTATTTAAACATTCGAAATATTTCGTTTTACGAAAAGTCGTTTAATTTAGCATCGATCGGTTCGTAGGTACAAAAATTAGGTATACCTACACAAATAACGATCGAAGAAATTTCATGAAACGTTCGTATGGCCCGACAAAAGCGATAATTTTTCTTTGCAATATTTGGTTATAAATTTCGTTTAACTCAGCCGAACTCGATTATTTCCTCACCCCATTCCGCGAAAATGGATGACTCGCGAGCTCGCCGACTATAAGCTTTCCGTTGCGAAGCTTTTTACCCCGACCTCGCACTTTTGACGACCTTTCGTTCTTACGCTTTTTTTTGTTACGTTCAAGGCAATTTTCATGCCTGTTTACCTTCCTGAAAATGCTTCTGCCAGCTGTTAGTTTCGCTGCGTTTACGCAGACGTATTTCCTGAAAAAACATGTTACGGTGAAGACGGGTGCCGTAAGCGTCACTCAAAATGTCCCTCGGACATGTTTTTTCGTGCATGCATGTTTTACATCAAAGACGAGCTGTTCTAAAATGTATTAGTCAACCTTCGTCTTCCTCCAAGTAACACGCCACGCGCTTGTTCAAACAACACCAATAAATTATTATTAATCCGATATGCGTGCTTATGCTCGGGCAGAGACCTTTAAGACGCTTTATGTCATCGTTTATAACACTCTTTTATAGTTAGTATTTTTTTTCTTTATTAATAACCGCGATAATAATTCGATCGTCGTCAAAAGCGAATAAAACATTCGATTAAATAAATTTTATTAAATTTCCTATGGTCGCAAAAATTGATAACACGATCACTTGTCTTTCCGCTTGATATTTAACGCAGGCCTCGACTTTAAACCTTCGAACATAAGGATATGGATTCACAATCGCGATATAAGAAAGTTGCAGCAAGTTTTGTGGGAGGGACATGGATCGAAACTGAGAGTCGAGACTAGCAATAATCCGAGGGTCAGGAAGTTCTTAGAAGCGACGCCTTTTATAATGGTAATGTAGTCGAAAGTTTTAAGGATCTTCGATTTTTTATTTGTGTTATTTACGAATAAATTATTTACTTAATTATTATTTCAGGACACGATAAAAGGTATTCACAATGCCGTGGTAAAAAACGATCTGGAAGGTTTCCAAAAGAAAATTGCCGAGCCCGTGTCACCGATAATTCTATGCAGCAGAGACTCGAATGGGCTGAATGTTCTTCATAAGGTATTATAATAATCGACTTTTTTTACGTATTATAAAAAAGGTTGTAATTTTTTTGAAGGTTTAATTAATCGTATTTATTTGTTTCTTTTTGATAATAATTGATTCGATTATTTCAATAAAAACTCAACACTATCAGTCTTCTCAAAATTCATTGATTTTTGTGGATAGATAAAGGAGGTATGCGGAAAATGTACTGAAAATTTTGTGTGAATTCAGGCAGCTGGACTCGGCTACACCGAAATCGCTCGTGAGATAATCGAGAGATATCCGGCGGCTATAAGTGAACAAGACAACGATGGAAAAACTCCGCTTCATTATGCGGCAGTGGCCAAAGACGACGGTGCTACTTACGATCTTTTGATCGAGCACGGAGCCGACGAGAGTAAATTAGATAACGTAGGTTATCAAAAATCGTAAAAAACAAAACTATTACAATCCTACGTTAATTAATTAATTAATTTCAAGCAAATACTGGAGAAAATAGAAACAATCGCATTAATTAATTGGATTGATTAATCGAGTTTAATTGTTATTATTATTATTATTGTTTAATTATTGAGTTAATTAATATTTAGAAAAAGTATAATGGGCGATAATATTAATACAAGCAACATTCATCCGCAGAAACAAAGATCACCCCCGTATTACAAAAATCGTCCATCGGACGTCGACCTGACGAATCTCGTCGTAATACCGGAAGCACCGCGAGTTTCGGGCTCGTATCCAAAAAATTGGGACTGGCGAATTCTCGAGTCCGAAGAGGCGTTGAATCGAGGGATAAAGAAAACGCGTAGCATTATCGACGTCGACAGAGCTTTCGGAAGTCCCGAAATAGTGTCGAAGAACGATGCGACCGAGTCCGAAGATTTTGGCGTAAGTTGTCGCACGCGATATCAAAATTGCATGCAGAGTGAATTATTTTCTTTTGAATTTCCCATAGCGACTAGATGACGTAACGTCATATCGGAATGAATGAAAACCCACGAGCTTGGCGATCTTTTGTACTGCGGCAACATTAGAAGCCTTTTTTCGAAATTTCTAGCCGATTAATTTGATTTATAACGTGGAATTCGGTGTCGAGAAGTCTGTGAAAGATAGGGGGGACAAGATTGAAAATTTCAGATTGGCAGTAGTGAGGATGTTAAGGACGATTTGGTGGAACAGATTAAGAAAGCCGACGACGAGCTGGAAATGGAAACGGAGAGTCCACCGGAAGCGGAGCCGGCCGATGATGAACCCGAACCGGAAGTGACGGATGAAAATGCGGATCACTCGTCCGACGACGACGTCGTCATTGTTCCCGAGACGGAAGAGACTCCCGCGGAAGAGAATACTCCGGAGGAACCGGAAACGAATGAAAACGAACCGCAAGCGAACGAGACCGAGCCGGAAACGAATGAAAACGAGCCGGAAACGAATGAAAATGAGCCGGAAACTAATGAAAATGAGCCGGAAACGAGTGACAATGAACCGGAAACGAATGAAAATGAACCGGAAATGAATGAAAATGAACCAGATCCGGCGAACGAGGAGGAAACTACGGTGGGCGAGGAGACGAGTCATCAGGACGAAGAGGAGGAACGAAACGAACCGAGTACCGGTGACTCTGGAGTCGATGATTCCAGAAACGACGAAGATCAGGTGGGATATTTTTAATCAAACGTACAATTCCCTTTCGCACAATCGGTAATACCAATTTCTTCAACTCGTATGTACACGTAGATATAAATAGAAGGAGATTAAATCAAATGTAAATAAAAACGAACGAGTAATATGCCAAACACCTCTAAATATTGACGAAGAGTTGGACTAGATCGCTTCCGCCGTAGTCTATCGTGCATAAGTCTGTAACACGTTATTTTTCCTCGTATTAACGTATTGAAAATAGCGCATAGACACACAAACTCCGAGACGATCGATCGTTGCCAGAGGTATAACACCGAGCAAGATTGACACACACGATTAATGCCAAGCCTATATCGATCGGCTCGGTACATGCGCATTTTTACCTCAAAACACCGACGCTCGAATGACACGGTACAATTTTATTTGTGGCAGGTTATCACCGGTGAGCACGGGGAGCTGCCGGAAGCCGAGCTCAACGACGGTAGCATGGCAGTTGATCTCGAGGTCGAAGATTTGCTTGAAAACGGCAATATGGAACAACTCGCGGCACTGGTCCTCAATGGCGAAGGAAAACGCCTCGTTGGAAGACAATCGAGCAATCAAGAACTTCAGGCTTTTATCGACAACGTTCCGGCTTATATCGTGAGTCATCAGAAAAATACATCAAGGCCCGCGGAAATTTAGTTACGGGGGCTGCAATTAATTCGATAGAAATCATATAAATTCCCGTATATTTTTGTAACAGGGAAAAATTCATGCTGTTCATATGGCAGCGAGGGAGGGAAATTTGAGGGATTTACAGAGTTCATTGGACAGACGTAAATTCGCCATTGCTCGTGATGGTTCCTCCCCACATGGCGCTACCCCTCTTCACGTCGCGGTTATCTTCGGCCATACGGCTATTATCAGGTTCGTTGCGAGTAATAAATAATTAAGTTGTTTGTCGCCTGCGAAGCTATCGATTACTTGCCGAGTCACGAACGATCGTTCCACAGATATCTCGCCGGAAGATTTCCGGAAACTGCGCATGCCGTTGACATCGACGGCAGGACGCCATTGCATTACGCCGCGACCCTCGCTGACAATGGCCATTATTACAATATTTTGCTTCATCTTGGCGCAAATCCACTCGTTCAGGATAACGTGAGTACTTTTAGTCTTATCGATTTATCGATCGTTCGAATTTTACGGGGCCGATTGCTAATTCGTTAACGCGCAGTTCGGACAAAAAGCCGATCATTACAAGGATAATCAGAGCGACCTTTCTCACAAACGGCTGTTGCGAGATTTCGGAGCGCGTGAGAAACTCGCCGACGAGATGTTAACCGACAAAGGTACATTATACGTTGCTCGTCGGTTTCACAATTTATGGAAATCACGACACGACGCACTGGCACTCACGCCGAATTATCAATTTTTTTGTTTCTTATGTTTTCCCTTTTTTCCCTTCCGTACGATAATAATAGTGCAAAGAAGATTTTTGTTGGCTTAACTTGATTTAATTTTTCGTAAATCATCCCCAAATCGAAACACGTGGAAATATTTGTTTCAATCGAATCGATTGCCGTATATTCATCCCTCAAGCCATAGGGGTGAGTTTAGCGGCAAATTTGAATAATCCCAGGAAAATTGAGGTCCTTGATCCACCCATAGATCCTGAAAAATTGACTCTAGATCCATTAACCAGAAATGGATTAATATAATTGTTTATTGAAAAATAATTAAAAATAAAAATAAAATGGGACATTGTTGGAACCGGATGCGACAGTCACCCCTAAATTCACAATTTTATCGACGCTTTCTATCGACATAACAAGCACGATGGATTTTTCACGTCGAGCACATTGTACAATTTGTTTGAACAAGTTCATTTCACCAAACGAATCTGAATCATTGGAACGTCATAAATTTCGTAACGAGCACGATTTACTGAATGTTTTTTGATCGACCGCGTACAGTTCCCGGTGGAGACGTATATTCCTCGCGTCGAGACGTTAACGAGCCCGAAACACTGGCGACCCTCGAGAGGTGCTTCCGTCTTCTGGCTGGCGCAAGACGTGGTTCCGCCACCCATACACCAACATCTAGTACCGGTACACTGCTAGGTCGTTTTCTCAAAAGACCCGTGTTTGATCGTCTTAAGCACCGAGTTACACGCATGGATCACAATCTATTTGACGTGATATGGCCGGCATTGAGAAAATACAATAATACGAATAATCCAAAAACTGCGAGCAGCATAAGTAGCAACAGCAGCAGTAATCGTTCCTACAACAACAGAGAAGACGATTTTACCGCCACGATCGTCGCCCCCGATTACGAGAGTTATTACGTATTTGCCGAATTGTTCGATCCTTTCATACGCGATTTGCATTGCGTAACCGCTACCGGTGAATTGCCGGAACATCCGTTGCCTTGTTTCTTCGAGGACATAATGACGACGGACGAGAACGCCAATTTGGAAGAAGCAATGTCCCTCGTACAATCGTACGATCTAGATCCAAATTGTAAATACATTCTGGCCGGTGTCGTCGATTGTTGCCGAAATCTCGAGGAATTTTCGTTACCAGCGACATTGACGATCAATCAATTGGAGGAGACCGAGAGGCAGATTACCGAGGAATTATTGTCGTCGGAAGTCGGCGCCATAATGGCGGAAGGTTCGAGCGAGGACGAGCCCGGTACTTATTACACCCTGAACGAGGTTCTCGATAGACCGAGCGAGATCAGAGCCAGACTCGCAGCCGCTGGTTTATTATCACCGATCGCGGAAACGGAAGTCAGCGACGAGAGACGATTGCACGGTAAACACTGGCCGTACGGCAGAGGGGTTTACGTCGCTGCAGCCGGTGACCTTGCCGTATGGGTCAACCTCCAGGATCACATAAGGATCGTATGTTGCACCAGCGAATCGAAACCGGGACAAATCGGTCGCGCTTACGTTAGAATGGCCAAGGTCATGACCTGTTTCGACGACAAATTGACCTTCAAGCGTGACGAAAAATTGGGATTCTTGAGCGCGAGACCATCGGCGATCGGTAATACCATGAGATTCAATCTCATCGTTAAATTACCAGGTTTGTCCAAGGAACCGGACAATCTTCGTCATCTGTGCGTCGTTCGGGGTCTCAGGGTCAAGGAAACTATGAGAAGCGATACCGTCAAAATCGGCAATCAACAATGCCTGAGCATCACCGAATTGCAAACTCTGCAGGATTTCGCAAGGGCTGTCCTCAATATATTGAGCCTCGAGAAGGAATTGTTGTTGACCAGCTCGATGAAAATAGCGTCCCTCATAGCAAATATGTTTCGCAAGCGATCGTCCCTAACTCGAGGTTCTCCGGTGTAAAAAAGAAATACCACAACCCCCTGGGATGAAGATCCTTTCATTTTTTCCCTTTTCATTAAAGACAAACGTCCTGATAACGGATAATTAATCGGACAAGATTGTACGAAGGAGGAAATCATCTTTTCGACGCCATTCGGCTATTATTCGAAACGATCGATGAACTTTCGAACGACGACGCCGCCATTTGTATCCTCGATCGGACCAAGGATATTTTTTCGATCGAGAATCGATCGATTATTCTAGGGAAAAATAATTTTCGAAAGCTCGCGTACGAGTATTACGCTTATTTCGAGAGGAACTTACTGTGATAAAATTATAGCCAATAATAATATTGTTCGATTAGATTTTTCAAACGCAACTTAGTTTTATAATCAGACGTAATTATTAATTGTAAATTTTTAATCTGATACAATGGAACTCTCCAATAGATTTTATTCCGTAGTTTTTCTTTTTGTGCGTGCCTCTTCTTTACCCACCCACGTGTTGGAAAGATGTGTGAACGTCGTTTTCTATTCTTCCCTCTCGACTCGAGAAGCGTGAAAGTAAAATTGAAAAAAAAAATGAAATAAAAATAAAAGTTCGACAAAAGTCGATAAGTACAAAATGTTTAATAAAAATTCTCGAATGACGTCAGACAATGCTCGAGTGTCTCTGAGCAATTTGGGATTAGCCGCTGGATGATCGCTGGATTTTATGTACAGTAGGTTAGTAGACGAAAATGTTGTTCCTGTTTTTTTTTCTCTTAATTTTTTTCTTCTCCGTTTTTTGACCAATTTTATTCGATGTTTTGACGCCATTTATATTATCGTTATACCATTTTCGTCCGAACGAATCCTTCGCCGATGAGCCAATTCTTTCGAATACCCGACGACAAGACAATTGTCAAATTATTGAAAAAAAAATGAAAATAAAAAATTCGTGAGAGCGGAATGGCGACAAAGCATTACGAATTTTCGCTAAGGCTTTGTGTGTCCACGCACGAATCGATGTTCACATGGAAAATGACGATAGCACATATCTTTCCAACTGTATATATAAATTGTTGTCTTTTTCATACGACTGCAGAAGCGTGTGGGTTTTTATAATTACATTATTTTTTTTTTAATGAAAAGGGCTGATTCGATCACGCTTTAAGGTTTTTTTTCTCTTCAATCCGACGTTTCTCGTCATTCTACGTGTGCGTGTCGTTACTTTTTCCAGCAAGTTTGCGCTTTCGTATTTTTCGATAAATATTTCCGTCGCTAGAGAAGATAAAAGAGTGAAAATGGAAAAATACGATTACGTGTCAATGCGAATGTTTCCGTGTTTCAGACGAGACGGAAATGGATATTCCAATTTTCCGTTCGGAGGAAGGACGTTATTTGGCTTCTTGTGAGTGTCGAAAATCTCGTCTGTGATATTAGACGATAACGTTTGTAGATGAATTTTCTTTACACCCTTAATCGATTCCTACAGCACTCGGTGATCCGCTAATAAAAGGCCTGACCGAAGTAGCAAACGCCCGACCAAACGATCCGGTCACTTATCTCGCTTCTTATTTATACAACTTCGCCAGTAAGAACAAGTCGGCCGGTTCTAAGGAGGCGAGTTGATTTTTCTAACTTTCATAGTCGAGAAAATACAAAATGAATTAAGAAAAATTCTCTAATAAAAATTTGTATCAACAGGAATCGAACGTCCTGATAATTCCGGAACGAAAACAGGGCCATCTCGACGATCCGGTGATCGACGCTTTTGACGACGATGCGGGATATCCAAGAAGCCCGGAATCCGATACTCCGGAATCGACTTTTAAAAATTCCAACAGAGTAAGAGACTCGATCAATTATTTTCGCCGTCAAAATATTCGTACAATTTTATTTCCACCCTAAGTTTACTTTTTTCTTCGTAGACAAGCCTTTGTCGCGAAATTTAATAATTTTAATGACTCGTTAGATTTAATATTCAATTAATTTTATTATCATTTTTCAGGACGAACATGGTCAAAGTATGTTGCACTTTACTGCCGTACGAACTCATCCGACCGACGGGCTCTTCAACATGCTCCAAGAGACCGAGGTGAACGTTGGTTTTAGGGACGAACTTTATCGAACCGCGCGAAACGTAGCCGAGGAATCGAATATTCATGAAAACGTCGAGGATATCGACCGTTGGGTCGTGTATCTCGCGGCAAGAGGAGAAACGGAAAAGTTGGTCGAATTATTACTCGAGGGATACGATCATATATTGGATGCCGAAGACGGTGGTATAAATATCATCGACGTTGCAGCGGAGAGAAATCGCGAAGCTACCGTGCAATTTTTACAATCGATACCGCATTTTGTGGTGAGTCGCGAAGATTCGATTACGATCTCGTCGAAGACACAACGATATCATTTTTTAATCTTACCAAACTCGCGAGAAAACCGAGCGAACGACGAACGTAACGTGTAACGATAATTTCAGGCTCAACGAGAAGAATTACACGCTGCCATTAGGGCCGAAGATCTCGAAAGGGTAAAAGAAATATTCGGTAGAAACGGTACCGGTGGTACACTACTGGCTGTTGGCAAAAATATCGTGAGTCGATGCGCTCTTCACATCGCGGTTCTCGGACAAAATCCCGATATCGTCGAGTACATCGCTAAAAATTATCCCGACGCGTTGCGCGTCGGTGACAATGTAAGTCGAAAACTATGAAAATTAACAAAATTCCCGTGGCAAAGTTTTCTTTACGTAAGAATAAAAATAAATATTCTCGAGGGAAGAATTAATTTATAAAGATTTTCGTATAATCTTGTAGCTCGAGAGAACTGCTCTTCATTACGCGATGGGAGTACCAGCCGTGGAAATTCTGAGTGGAATTTTGATAAAGGCTGGTGCCAAACGAGTACACAAAGATTTAGTGAGTCGATTAATTTACAAACTTGTTATTCCCTCGTTGATCGTTCGATCGTGTTGGATATTTTTCTTGTTTTTTTTTTTTTTAGAAATCACGACAACCGTCCTACTACTTCATGAACAAATCGGACATTCAGAGGCTTCAGGAGGAAGAAGAATCAATAGCGAAATAAATATCCAACGGCACATGAAAACTGATATTCGATGAATTACCTATGTTTATGTTTATCGTAAAAATGTAACTTAGTGACGCGACAAGTATTACTTAGACGGGCTCGTTGTCGTTTTACAATTTGCGAATTCTGAGCTGATGTTAAAGTACAAAAGAAGGAAAAAAAACGTCTCTTTCGATTTCATCGAGGAAATATTATTTTATCGTCGAGAAAATTATATCCGCAAAAACCCATAGGGTTATTCATTGAGATATATTTGTGTATACGAAGATTTTAAATAATAATAATAATTCGAGAACGATGAATTTTTCTTATTGTATTTTGTGAAGTTTTTCTTGTTTTCCGAATTATTCAAACGTTAAGTCGAGTCTTCGATATGTTGTAAATAACTGTCGCGAAGCCTGGCACGACGATAAACTCGTATTCGATTAAATAGCGTATGTGCAAAGTGCCAGATCGATAAAATAAATCATTAATTGACAAGTTCTTTGTCGACGTTGTATTTTCTAACGATATATATATATATAGCAGTTTCGAACGTAACTTATATCGACGCTGCTTACGAAAACTAGCATGTTTCAGATTTCTTACGAAGAGAAGCACGTTCGTTATCAGCGCGAAAACTAGCATGTTTCGACTTTTTACACGAAAACTAGCACGTTTCGATATTTGCCGCGAAAACTAGCATGTTTCGGACGTGCCAGTTATCGCGGCAGAAGCCGAATCATGCTAGTTTTCGCGGTGAGAGCCGAAACATGCTAGTTTTCGCGTCGAATATCGAAACGCGTTGGTTTTCGCGGTGAAATTAGAAACGTGTTAGTTTTCGTAAGAAATTTGAATCGTGCTACTTTTCGTAAGCAGCGTCGATATATCCTTCGTTCATCCTCGTTTTCTTCATTTCTTCCAACGATTGATTTTTCATGATTTATACGGACTCGTCGTTGTCCGTGACCCAAGGTTTCGGATTAATGTAGGACGGTGTAGCTTTTTGATGGGCTGAAGATGAATTTTTGTTTAATTAAAATACATCGCTCCTCGATAAAGGGAGAAAATTGTACTCGATCGTATAACTAACGTAATAATCCTTGAGTCGCTGGTTTTGGCCTATTTTTCGACGTTTCTCTCCACTTTTCGTAAGCCTTTACACTCTCCTGCAGTCGTTTCGTTCGCTCCTCGTCGTCTCTTTTTTTCTTGACTTCTTGCCTTTTCTGCAATGCTGCAAACAATTTTATTCATTATTTTCTCAACGTTTGAAAATATTGTTACAAGCAGCACCTTTCTGTTGTTCCTCTTTCTTTCTTGCCCACTGACGAAGATATATCGTCTTGGCAACAATCGCTTTGTCCTCGACATCCTTCAATCTTCTCTCAAACTCCAATTCTCGTTCCATAGTTTCTCGCTTGCTCGCTTCTTCCTTTTTCTTTCTCTCGCTCCACTGTACAAAGTTTTCTCTTTCACGTTCCTCGCGCTCTTTCGCAAGACGCTCCTCCTCCGCCTGTTTTTCTTGCTCGATCCTACGTGTTTCCTCCTTTTTACGCAATTCGATGATACGTTTCTTCTCCACCCACTCCTCGTAAGCTTTTTTCTTCGACTGGATTAGTCGACTCGTCGATCCTCCACGATCCGAGAGACTCGAGCTCGAAGCAGCTGAACATTCAACGACCCTTGTGCCATTTAAAGCGTATCTAATTTCGTTTTAAATAGGAATAATACGTAAAAACGATTAAATCAGTATTTCCATTTCGTATTCAACCGATAGTTCAAATTTGATAATAATTTAATTAAAACGACGTACCTCTGTACTTCCAGTCTTTCAATAGAAAGATCGTTACTTCTCTGTTCAAACGTGTCAGGTTTTCCGAGCGTGCAGTAACGAACTCTTGAAGATGATTTGGAATCGACTCTCGAGGAGATCAACGTCGAAGGTGTCGGAGGTGATATCGAGGGCTGACAACGGTAAGTTTTACGTCCGGTAAATTGATCCCCGTCGTGATGGTGAGCATTGGATTTACAGCTTAACGAGAGCGAAGAAAGTTGGCCGGGCAAAGTTCCGGAATCGCCACGATTCGTTTCTATTATCGTTCTTGGAGCAGAAACTTCGTTGGCATCCGAAGACTCGGCGTATATCGCCGAATTGATGAAACTCGCATCAGAGCCAGAACGAGTGGCACGAGTTCTTAAAAAATAATGTTTTAATTGATTTATTTCGTTACGAATGTTATAATATACTTTTATCAAAATATTATGAGAAAATTGCGTCGATTTTTTTCTAATTACTTGTTTCTAAAATGTGGATAATCGTTGCTACGACTGTCGGGAGATTGATATTCATTAGTCACGCAACCGATCGTCGTTGTTCTCGCATCGTTACGAAAAAACGTGGGAATTCTCAAATCAGCCTGCCTCAAATCCCAACTGTCAATGTTGCTGTCATTGGCCATTACTGGACAACGCTTAGCCCTGATCCAGCACCTGACGATTTCGTTGTCATCGTGAGAATCTGAACTATTCGAAGAAACATTTCCACCGATCAATCTGAACGATCTCTCGATACTGTAACCCTCTCAATGTCCGTGGCTACTTACATACGAATTCTTGTCCATCGTAATTATCCCGTTTTTTTTAATATCGTAAACAACGACGTAAATCTCCAGTAAAATTCAAGACAAACGATCAAGTCTCGCGGATTTAATTTTATCGTCGGTTTATCTCACCAGGTCAACTTTTCATACTCCATCGGAAAGTTTGATTCGTACGTCCGGGTAAATGTACTTTCTAGTTATTGAATTTCGGTAGTTTCTTCCAGTTGTTTTTCACGATTCTTCGAAAGCCAATCAGACGGCAAAAAAGAAGGAAAAAAAAGACGCGCGATTGCGAACGCTGTCGATCGAGGCAAATGCCGCATGTGACATAATTTCGAGGGATTAATAACGAAGGCTGAACTTCCTTAAATTAAGGAATAAATTGTTTGCTACGAAATAAGAGACGAGGATGAAGGTGTCTTCGTCGACACTTTATTCGTTCCCTTTTTTTTTATCTTCTTTCTTAAATAAAATTTCGCTCTATCGTATACGTTTCTTGTAGACGAATTTTGAAATTAATACATAAGTAAAAAGATATTTTAAGAATGAAATTTTTCACCGCTCGATCGTTATTAAAGTCTTGGCGTTAGTTTCGGTGGCATTGTTCTGTCTCGCGATCGTTAGATACTCCTCGGTAACTTTGTCAGACTGTATTTTATTAAAGTACGTTTCTCGCTCCTGATGAACGTAGCAGGAATCATCAAAGTTGAAATACAATCCAAGTATGATGTTTAGCGCCGATGTGTCGTACGCGTGACAACCGGAATAACGATATTGCGGTCGTTTGTTGAAACGACAACCAGCGGATTGCGCGCCTGTTTGAAGAATTTTTTTTAAATATCAATATTATCGCATATTTATGTATTCGTTATTACGAATTTAAAAAATAAAAAAGAGAAAAGAGAAAAGTCATATACGTACCAATGGGACAGATACAGTCTCGCGTCAAAGCGCACTGTACCCAGGGCAACATAATGTTTTCACGAATTTCTTTAGTATTTCTGATTACAATATGCGAAGCTCTTATCAAGGGAAGAAAGAAGAAACTCTCTGCCGATACGTGAAAATATTCGTACATCTTTGGATGAGTTAGAGAACTGATAGCGTGTTTCGTTGGCCATGTTAATACGCCTGATTTCGGTAAGAGATATTTCACCACGTCCGACGAGTTCAGACGTACATTCGAATCCATGTACAATATGTTTCCTAATGTATTTAAAGCTGTCTGTACGAAAAAAAAACAAATTTCATTTTTAATTGAAACTTTGATGAAAAGATCTGTAATTAACGATTGAGATTACATAATTTTCGGTATTTTATGTTATTTGCCGCGAAAAAATAAAATACGTATGAAATCCCTTGATACCGGAGTACCAGAAAACAGCGTTTAATTCTTAATTGCGATATCGAAGGGATGCGGAATTCGAAAGAAACGCGAGGATGAATGGAATTTTTATGAAAAATATTCTCTAGCGAGTAAATTTGTAAGCAAAGACTAAGAATCGTTCGAGCTCGTCGTGAATTACGAGAAGCCGTAGAGAAAAATACCTGAATGACTAGAGGTCGGTAAACGTGCAGTCTATCGTCTTCCGTGTGCGCGGGAAAAGGACTCAAATCCAATTGAATGACGTTACATCTGCTAGAATTGCAAACCGTTCTGATCGCTTGAGTAGCATCGTCGTCCAGACCAACGTCGAAAACGACGATATTATTATTCGGCAAGAAATGCGAGATATTTCTAACGAAACCATAAATATGTTGCTCGCTTCCGGGCCTAAGTAGCGTAACAACGGTGACGTTCTGAGGTTTTGGCGTTATGGGAGTCGTGCTCGATTGGCCGTCGAGACCCAGTAGAGCGAGATATTTTGAATCCGTCACGAGACGTTTCTCCTCCACATCTTTTAAATTTTCCTGAAAATACGGTACGAATAAACGACGGAACGCGTCGGAGCGTTTACGATGGATGAGAATGAAATGAATAATTTGTAACGAGGATTTAAAAAATTGAGAATAAACGAACCTGGAAGCTCCTTAGTTGCTTATGCGTTTCCGTGACTAAGGTTTGAATGGAAGGTCGCTGATTGCTGAACGCAATGAAAATAATGCTGCTCCCTACTATGCAAATAAGGAACAATAGCAGGCCTTTGGTACGCATATCTCATTGTTTAACTTCGTATTGCAGTTTATCGAAATATCGTGAAATAGTCACGTCGCGATATCGTCATTTTTTTCAAACATCGTTTCAACATCGATGCGACTTGTGAGCAATGTTTTTCAGGTTACACCCACGAACGACTGTACAGTACCTCGTATTCAAGGTCTTTTTCAATAAACTCATCGTAATTGAGCGTGATTCTCTTAATACATTTCTAAGGCAAATAAAACTTCGGGATCGTTTTATTTTTTTATTGTTTCAAGACTTATTTAGCAGAAGTAATTTCCGGAGAAAACAAACATCGAAAATCGTCGGTTCTCATCCCACTACACAGAACAACATCGAGCAACCACGAGCAACTAAGATACTGAGACGGCTGAGACGAGACTGAGAGAGGGAGATAAGCGAGGGAAAACTAGGCATTTTTGTTCGTTCCTAGATTCGTTGGCATTTGTGTCGCGACGAGATCAGCTGACCGTATCCGAAGATTCTGTGCATTCTGTGTATACACAGATCTGAGAATTTTCAATCTCGTCAACACTATTCTGCTTTATTATTCGTACTGATTATCACACTACGACTTAGAAAAAACATTAATAAATCATGGACACAACGTGAAAGAATCGCGATGTCCAAGGCAACAATATAAATAATTCTAAACGCTTACGTACCGTAACGTGTGTGTGAAATACTAAATATTGGCTACCGATAAAAAGTCAACAGTTAAAAATTGCTAACGACGGATTCATATAAATTGTGATCAATATTTCAAATTAACCCGTGATTCGTATTACAATATACTTTGTGACATACAATCGTTGTGATTTTTACAATGTGTACGGAAGGTATGTACTACTCTTCGCGTGACGTAAGAACGAACTCTAAAAAATGAGACAAGAAAAGTACATCGTAAAATCTACAATAATTGTTGATTCGTTGCAATTATCCAGAAGGTGAACGTGCTTTTGAATTTGTTCGATGGAAATCTCGCCATAACGACGCGTTTAAAATTTTTGATACCTTCATTTATTTTTTTTAAAGATTTTCTGTTCGTTCCTCGAAAAACATAGAAAATTCAAGAATAACAGTATATTAAAAAATTTTATAAATTGGGACGCTTGAGCCACTGATTTTTCTAAATAAATAAGTCTTCTTATAATACATACAAATATCAGTTATATATCGCAAAATACCAATAATGTATTTCTCAATGAACGACAATAGAATTTGTTCGATGAAAATCTCGCCGTAACGACTGGTTTAAAATTTTTGATAGCTTCATTTAATTTTTAAAAGATTTTCTATTCGTCCCTTGGAAAAATATAATAAATTCAAGAATAACAGTATATTAAAAAATTGTATAAACTGGGACGCTTGAACCACTGATTTCTCTAAATAAAGAAGTCTTCTTGTAATACATACAAATATCAGTTATATATCGCAAAATACCAATAATGTATTTCAGGATGATCGTATAAAGTATAAAGAGCCTACAATAATTCGAAAATGAAGCTCTTTAAACTGATAGTACACCAGAAAAACTTCAGCGGAGAAGATTTGATAATCAATCCCAAAGACTATCCCGGAATACAGACCGGAGACGTTGTCGAAATTTATCATCCCGAGGATGAGTTCAGCAGACTCTTGTTACAAGTCACCGCCTTCAAGGAAGACCTACAAGGTCGTGAAACGATCAGTGTCGAAAATAACGTCGCGACGATGTTTCAATTGCGAACATTCGCCGATGTTTACATGAACATCGTGAATCCTAACGACGTAGCACTGGATTCGATAGAACTCACGTTTAAAGATCAGTATATGGGCAGAAGCGAAATGTGGAGGCTGAAAAATAGTTTGGTACATGACTATTTAATTTCATTAACATCGACTTGACTAATTTTTTAAACTTTGTGAGAAAAATTCTAGATAATTACAAAAAAAAAAAAAACTCATTTTTTATAGGTAAACACATGCGTGTAATTTGCGTGTAATTTTAATTTCATTAACATCGACTTGACTAATATTTTGAAACTCGAGAGAAAAATTCCGAGATAATAAAAAAAAAAAAAAAAACTCATCTTTTCTAGGTAAACACATGCGTGTAATTTTAATTTGTTTAACGTCGACTTGACTAATATTTTGAACCACGTGAGAAAAATTCTAGATAATTAAAAAAAAAAAAAAAAACATTTTTTCTAGGTAAACACATGCGTGTACATGAATAAAAAGATAGAATTTTGCGGCGGCAGTATACGATGCCAGGTGTACGAGATGTGGTCTCAAGGTGATCGAGTTGCCTGCGGCGTTATAACGGACGACACTAAGGTCGGTAAAATCGGCGAATTCCAAAAATTTTAAACAATATCGAACCTCAAGAAACATTTTGCTCGTACGCGTTTCAGGTGGTATTTCGTTCATCAACGAGCATGGTCTATCTCTTCATACAGATGAGTTCAGAAATGTGGGATTTTGATATTCACGGTGATCTTTATTTTGAAAAAGCCGTTAACGGCTTTCTCGCCGATCTTTTCCAAAAGTGGAAAAAAAACGGTAGCAATCACGAAGTCACTATAGTCTTGTTCTCGAGAACGTTTTACAATGCCAACAGTTTGGAAGAATTTCCAAATAACATGCGCGAATGCCTCCAACAAGATTACAGAGGTCGATTTTACGAAGATTTCTACAGAGTAGCGGTACAAAATGAGAGATTCGAAGATTGGGGCAATATTCTCGTTCAATTGCGAAAGTTATTCACCGATTACCAAAATATCGTCATGGAGTATCACGAAAAACCTGGTATTATTATGCCCGAAGCAACGAATTCTACAGCAGCTCAGGGAAATTTTTTGGAAGTTCTCAATATGTCGCTAAACGGTACGTAAATCAATGAAATTGCGAAAATTAATTAATCAAATCGAGATTCTGATATTTCCATTATTTCTTCTTGTTACAGTTTTCGAAAAACATTACCTGGATCGTAGTTTCGACAGAACGGGTCAACTTTCCGTTGTGATTACACCAGGTGTCGGAGTATTCGAAGTCGACAGAGAACTTACGAACGTTACTAAACAGCGAATTATCGACAATGGAGTCGGAAGTGATTTGGTTTGTGTCGGAGAACAACCTTTGCACGCTGTCCCGTTATTAAAGGTATGAAAATTCAACGAGAATGTTTCACAAAACTCAAGATTTATTCTTAACGAGATTCACGCGCCATAATTTTTTCCAATTTTTTCCAAGATAATTTTTTGAAATTTTGCGTCAATTTTCTCGAGCCTCGTATTATAATGGGTAATAAATTTGACAAGTTTTCACCGTCTAGTAATCGAGATATTCAGTGTTTAAAATGGCAACTTTAACACGAGGTCTTATGAGAAATTACGAAAAAATACGATTTTTCACAATAAATAACTCGATTTCTCGACGGTAAAACTTTCTCAAAAACTTTACCCACGGTTGAGTATTATCGTTAAGAATGTTCGTACGAATTTTAAACAATTAAACTTGCAATTCGTCTAACGCACTTGCCTAACGCGTGAATCTCCTTAAGATACATTTTAAACGATAGAACGAAATGGACGAACATTTTGTAGTTTCACAACAAAGATACATCGATCAACGCACCGGATTACAGTATGCCTCACTGGATCAATCTCAGTTTCTATTCAACGAATAAAAAAATACCATATTCGACATTCATACCGCGTATTAAATTGCCCCAAAGAGTTTCGAAACAACCTACGGAAAATAATAAATTGTTGTGCAAAACAAAATTACTTCAAGAGGAATCGAGAGAGTGTCTTCACAATCCTCTATTCGATTACGACGCTTACGACGCTCGAGTCTTTCAATTACCGACAGTTCACGCGTCCAGGTAATTTATCTACGAATGAAAAGACTTTTCAGCCTTTTTATCACGAATCCTTTATATTCCTTCAGAGTTTCTTCGACAAGGACAAAAAAAACAAGTGTAGCTTGTATGGAAACGCACAACAATGCTCAAGCATTAAAACTTTTGAAGAGAAAAATGTCAGATCCCGATATTCATCATCCGATTACCGATTTACATCCACCACCGATAACAGCAACTCGAAGTGCCGCTATTTCCATTCCGTATAGAAATGACGATCTTGGAAGATGCAGTCCTAACAGAGAAGTACATGGTACGAATTTGACACGATAAAATTGATGCTACAGTCATTAAGACTGTTTTAAGGAGGTTCACGCGCCATAACCATAATAGTATATACAAATTAATGGCAAAATCATCGGATACAATTCTTTACAAGATAATTTTTTGAAATTTTGCCTGAATCTTCTCGAGCATCGTATTATAATGGGTAACAAATTTGAGAATGTTTCACCGTCTAGTAATCGAGATATTCAGTGTTTAAAATCGCAACTTTAACACGAGGTCTTATGGCAAGTTACGAAAAAATACGATTTTTCACAATAAATAACTCGATCTCTCGACGGTAAAACTTTCTCAAAAACTTTACCCACGGTTGAGTATTATCGTTAAGAAGTTTCGTACGAATTTTAAACAATTAAACTTGCAATTCGTCTAACGCATGGATAACGCTTCAATCTCCTTAATATTTATCTTTTACAGCCGTCGTAAGAACTTCGATAAAGAGCGACGTTATCGATACGGAAATTTCACCACCATTCAGACCAGTGGTCGGTAGCGCCGGAAGTCCTACGAATCCTGTAGCTCAGTCAGTGAATTTACACAGGCCCGGACGAGCTCTGATAAATCCTTTCGACCCGTCCCACGTGACTATAAAATTGACGAGTAATCGACGTCGTTGGACTCACATATTTCCAAAGGGTAAGATTGTTTTTTTTTGTCGGAAACAACGAGAATATAATAAACGGAGATAATCTTTATGCTCGATTTTTATTTTTCAGGTCCGACCGGAGTATTGATACAACAGCATCATTATCAAGCCGTACCGGCGCAATCACGATCGGATCAGCAAACTGACGCAACGTCAACCGTCAGCGATTCGCCCGTTGATCCTGGTGTCGTAACGTCCGTCGCGCAAGGAGCGATTTCTCGATCGGCGTCCCAAGTTGGTTTTCAAGATCGTAAGTTATGAAAATGTAATATTAAAAATATATTTAACTAGGAGAAATTCAACGGATGGACATTAAATCGACAGATGGAAAAGGAAAAACTCAACGATCGACTCTGACACTGGCCAGCGTAGAAAAATCTGGACAGAGCGGTTTATCGGTCGTTAATAAAAGTTTGACTCTCTTATGGGGTGCGACTGGCGAACAAGAGTGGACCCCGGCCCTTACAACAGGTTTGCTCATCAACTATTTTTTATTCGATGATTTGAGAAGATTCAACTTTTTTTTATTATGAACTTTCTCCGGATTCTTCGATCGTGTCGATTATATTCCGCGTTGATTACGAATATTATTCTAAGAAAATGTTTTGTCTCGGGTCATATTTACATCGAACGCTCATTTGCATGATTATATAGGACGTTGCGTTACCGGATGATTGCCACCGGAACGCATTATCGCTGCATACGAATAGGCGGTGAAATTTTTCACTGTGTTTTCACTGATAAACCAGCTTGTTCGTATCGAATCATCGCGAAGCAAATTGCATGATCCAGACATCGGAGAGAGAAAGCGCAAAGAAAGTCGTTGGTGATACTTTCCAAATGATTTAACTTCAGCCACGAACGATAATAAATATATTTCAAAAACATCGAAAAATCGAGTGATAGGTCTTCGTATAGTTTCAACCTCATCTTCGTGTAAACCACGAAGTTCGCATTTTCACAAAAAAAAACAAATAAATACGAGAATTCCGTGATTTGCACCAGGAACTCCAAATTATAGATATTTATTCAAAGCACCTGATTTTTTAGAAATTCTATACACCAACATCTATTTTTCAGTGACTGGAGTTGTCGTGATTGTCCTATTACATCGACGCTGCTTACGAAAACTAGCATGTTTCAGATTTCTTACGAAGAGAAGCACGTTTGATATCAGCGCGAAAACTAGCATGTTTCGACTTTTGACACGGCAACTAGCACGTTTCGATATTTGCCGCGAAAACTAGCATGTTTCGGCTTTTGCCACGAAAACTAGCATATTTCGGACGTGCCAGTTATCGCGGCAGAAGCCGAATCATGCTAGTTTTCGCGGTGAGAGCCGAAACATGCTAGTTTTCGCGTCGAATATCGAAACGTGTTGGTTTTCGCGGTGAAATTAGAAACGTGTTAGTTTTCGTAAGAAATTTGAATCGTGCTACTTTTCGTAAGCAGCGTCGACATGTATACATTTATATTGGTATGAAACAATCGCTATACATCCTCGTAATAGAGAGCAGGGATGCGAATGCGTTAAAAAAAATTGAAAACAACACTACCAAAACGTTAATGATCATATAGCCTGCTTGTAAACGAAGAAAATCCTAAAGTGCAAAAACTATCGTCACACGTACGAGACCGAGTGTTTATTACATAGTTTTGAGAACTTTCCATGTGTCTTTCTCGTATTCCATCTATATTGCAGCGTTACACAAAGACACAAACACAGAAACACACACACACAGACATACGCAGAAGAGATAAATAATGTTCATCAAATCTATTTCCATGCTGTGGATGCGTACGTCTTGTCGGATTGCAACGGTGGACATATTGATGCGCGTGTGATGTGCAACTATGATGCCACTTTAAACAGCAATCATAGGTCAGCACCATACATTACTGGGGGTAGATTCGGTTCTATAATCTTCTCTTGGGGATGTTTCTGCAGAACGCCCTAATTTCTTTCCCCTTTGCTAATCACCCAATACTTCAATTAGCATCGTCACTACTTGTCGATCCGTCAATTGTCGTTCTAATATCTCTGTTTTTCTTTCTCAAGCATGTCGTAGCGTAACTCTTTATTATTATTATTATTATTATTATTTTTCGTGCTGTACAGAAGCGCAGCTTTATTAATTCTCTTATGCAATTATGTTGCAGTTCTTCGTCCCTGCACGGTTCGACGATCTTTCTTTTTTTTTCATTTTTTCTTCGCCAGATCTTTGGAATTCAGCCTTGTGAGATTACCGCATTTATTCCAAACCCGAGCTTGCACTGTTACTCTTATTTTTATTCTTCGTGAAATAATGCTGTCGTGGCAAAAAAATTTCATGACTTACATGTGCATTTATGCATTCATCTTTCGAACTTCCACGTAGCTCACCGTCACTCCAATAGTGTATTACCTTTTTTTTTTTCATCTTCTTTATTATCGTCGATAGTTCCTGTAGATTCCTCTTATTAAAATTTCATAATATCGTTGATTAGAGTTGCACCATCAATGTGGTACAAACAAATTATGTAGAATCTGGGATAACTGTTCGGCTTTGCACAGTATTATTTGTTTAATTCTCATTGTTTCGATAAATAGCGATTCATATATATTTTCTCAATTTCGCGAATTTAGGCGTCGATTGGAAGTCTCTGACTATACCAGCTTGTTTGCCCATCACAACGGACTATTTTCCGGATAAAAGAAGTCTTCAAAATGACTACGTCGTTTCCGATTACGATCTACTTCCTGATGACGTCAACGCTGATTATGCTCAACAGAGAGCGATTTATAAAAAACCTCTGACGACCGCAGAAGTTTTCAAAGAACTCGTGTCCCAGAGATTGGCCCAAGTAAGAAGATGCGATGGTAACATTCGACCTCTTGAAACTCTTCGTCGATAAATTTGTTGTTTTTACGCAGGGTTTTCAATTGATTATAATTTCGCCGAATAATAAACACAAATCGACGACACCCGGTAGCAATACCGTGCCACCGGTGAGTTCCGTGATGCGAGGTAGGCAAACGGAATCCGAACCAAAGGAAGAATATTTGCTGAGTATCGGCAGAATATTTCATAAAATATCACTCTGTGGAAATTCTATTACCGTTACGAGATACAGACCCCGGTAAGATTTCTATTCCGTAATTTATTCGTAAAGTTCGTGAAAAGTAGGAAATTTGAATGATTCGGGAGAAATTTATTTACAGACATCCTTATCCACCTTTCAATATTCACTATCGATATCGTTTTCACGCACCTCATCACGATACCTACGAGGTGTCATGGGTCTCCTTTACGACCGAAAAACTCGAAAATTACAATTGGAATTATTTGGATCATTATATATGTACCAGAGGTGATACGGATTTTGCACTAGCCGAGGTATTGCATCTCTCGTAGCATCGAGACGAGTATTTTTGTTTATTTTATAATTAAATACACACAAAGTAATGAGAACTGGCCATTTGTAAATAGCAAAATTAATTATTCCAGAGTTTAAAAAGACCCTTCTTTAAAATATTTTGATAATTTTACAGGCTCTGAAATACTGGCGATTCCGAATGTTTCTGCTCCCTCTGAATAACATTGCGACACGCAGAATTTTGGAAGGTTCGTCCAGATGTGATATCTACACACCACCTACGGCTCACGAGCAGGCCCAATTAATGGACGGTTTTCTGCGTTTCATCGAGGGCTGGTTGAATAAAATACGTCGGCCAAATTCCAACAAAAATTGGGTAACTAATCCTTCCGCGATATTCCAATAACTCGTACGACCACTCGTGATACTTTTTCAATAACGAATTCTAGGTCGACCGAAAGCAATTTGGAACGACGATACTAAAGCTTCGTTAATTTATATTTTTACCGCAACAAACGCTATTCGTCCCCGTTGCACCCTTAAATTTTGCCTGCCAACACAGAGTAGTGTTCGATGTTAATGCCACGATACGTAGAAATATAATTTTTATCGCTTACAATGACACATTAATTTTGCCTTTGCTCGGAGATTATCTCACAATTAAAATACAATAATAATCCCGTAAAGATATTTTGGCTCTAACATTTTCCTCTACAGGGCACAAGGCGACCTTTTCTACGTAAGGAAAGCGTTCGTAGTTTCGACAACAGTGGACTTGTAGATATTATTGTTCGTATGCGTAGATACGTTGTAGCTTGCCAATCGTTCGAATGTCTATAGCAAAGGAAGTTCAGCATGCTATGTTTCAGAGCCCGACAGCTCTGGCCGGTACACGCGAGAATTCCCGTGATCCTGCAACACATTTGACAAGACGCAGACACAGCACGAGCCTGATATTCCTCACTAACCAGGTACATCCTCTCCTCTCTCTCTCTCTCTCTCTCTCTCTTTTAGTGTCGGCGAAAAACAAACAAAAAAACTTCAACGAAGACATCTCTCCATGAATAATAATATTTTTTACTCGAAGAAAAAGCTTTTAGCCTTGATCAGTCGATTTCCGTCAACACACGAGATTCGTTCGTTAACGAAACACTTCATATAAGATCTATAATCGTTCGCATGTTTATCTCATTTTCATTTATATTATTTTTCTTTATTATTTTTCCTGCACTGCCGAAAACAATTTTGCACCAAAAATGCTTCTTTTTTTCCACGAGTTCTTTGGTTTCTTCTAGATTGTACACATCGATTTGAAAATTCTGCTGTTTAACGCCAGAAATTGGCAATGTTGTTTGTGGCTTCGATGTTGCATCCAGCATTTATGGCGAGCTTTTCTTTTTGTCATTCTTTAATCTACCATATTAATCGTACGCCTTATACCATTTATCATAGATAATCGACCATTGATACGCTCATACTTATCGGTATGTTCACACGTAATTTACAGACAACTCTAGTCGGAAGCTCTCCTTTCCGGGAGAGACTAGGAAGCAATCGTCTACCCGAAAAGCCAAGACCAAGGTTTGACCCGCTTTCAATCGTGTGACTGAAACATTTTTGCTTTTTTTCTTTTTTTTTTCAATCCAACTCTCATATTCTCAGACTTTTTTCTATTTTTTTTATTCTCTCTCTTATTACAGCTATGTCCAATTGGTGTTTTATATGGTTTTGCCTCGCTCATATGCACGCTATGCGTATTAACTAGGTATCGCATATCCATGGGAACTCGACGAAGGATCGAACAGAAACTAATAATTCATTCTCACACTACTTTGTGATAAACCTATTGCACAATGTTTGCTCCATAAATTTGTGTATATACATAGATTTAATGAGGGTTGTGTTTATTCATTTTGTCTGCATCACATTTGTCTTTATTACTCGCTATTAAACTTTTCAGTTCTCGTAATATCATTCTTATTCGCAATTAGGCACACAGAGAATTTGTAAGGACCTTAAAAAATGAAGATTCGTACATTGACTTTTATACTTTGTGATCAATTTGGACAAATTCTCTGTATGTCGCTCTTGCTCCTTTTTTTATCATTTTTTTGTGGCAAGTGAGTGAGTGACGGGGTTCTCTGTACAGGAGAAGTATGTAGTGAATACCGCTGCGGCTGCCCGCACGTCCCTCGACACTCCTCGCTACGTGCCGAACAGGTTGGTCCTTTGCTTATAGTTTATTTGTTTTTTTTTTCTTTCTTTCTAATCATTTTCTTCTTTTCTCGTTTCAATTTCTACTCGACGATTTGTACTGCAAAATAATTGTGCTAGTATTGAGTCACTTGTTGCAAATTCGACTGTTAAAGTATCGGCCACTTATTTTATCTTAGTATGATTTTTTTGGATGTGGCTCGTTGTCTGCGATTGTAAATATTCTTCATTATTTTTGTTTTTTTCATTACTAAAACTCAACTTTCGTACACGGAATTGTTAAAACAATTTTGTTCTACGTAAATGTTGTCTTACTGCTTGAAATTGTTTTGTATTACCGCGATAATGTATTTTTGTAAATTTTAACAAATTTGTTCTGTCGTCGATACTCAGATCGGGGTCAAAGGTAATGGACAGAGGAAGAGTATCACCGGCGAGCGAAGCTGTACTTCCTCTTGCCCTCGAGGCACCCCAGCAAGATCATTCGGATGTGACTGAAGAAAAGTTAGTGATATTTTTTACAGTTTGTAGAAAAATTGATGAAATACAATTGTTTAATTTATATTCAGCTCGACCACCGAGGTGACGAAGATCAAAAGTAACGCTCCTAACATAGAGATTTTGGAAGCTATGAAACATCCGCAAACCGGCGTTGGATTTCTCGCTCAACATCCGTCGCTTCCGAGTCAAACTTTCGTGAGCGCTGACGCTGTTCAATGGCTCAATAAAAATATCGAGGGTGGTGTTACTATTGAAAACGCTATAAAGATTATGAAGGTGAGAACTGTTGTCAAAATATTCATAAACCGCAGACAATTATCCGAGAAAAGTATCATAGATACATTAAGACTAATTGCATTTTATTCGACAGTTTCCCGTTGATACAAATTTATTTTAAAGTAGTAAAGAATCTTCTGGCAATGAAACCGTTAATTAATCGAGTTTAAATGGTAATTGGAGATCGTGTAATTTCTGAATCCTCAGAGTATGATAGTGGATCGGCTAATTTGTCATGCTTCCGGAGTTTTCTCAAAACCTTTCATCCTCGGATTTTATCTGTATCACATGGTACAAGACAAGGATGGCCAAAAGAGTGAGTGATATTCTGAATAAATTGAATACAAGTTGAATAAAATTTCCTTGAATCGTTCAATGCAGCTGTGGATTATTCGCCACCGTTATGCGATCTTCAAAGTTTTGAGAACGAATGGGTCGAGGTCGAGATGAAAGCACCGGAAGGATGGTGCGAACCGTCTGCAGCGACTATTGGCCCTAGCATATCGACACCGATATCCATACCAAGCTGTGAAACGATCGACGAATCAAACATTCCACCATTTCTACGAGACGACGTGGAGGTCTCGGATTCCTTGAGTGAAAAAGACTGGAGAGGTAAAACAAATAATCAGAATAAACACACTATTTCCTCGTAATATTCACTCATCGACAAGGCTTATAAGAACGCTGTGTTACCTACATTATTTTGGCTTTCTCATCGAGAAAGCTTTGTGAAAGAGAAGCGAATGTTTAGAAAAAGCCGCCTTCAAATTCTAGTTTCTAGAATGCTACGCAACAATGTTGGTTCACTTGTTAATAAGAACCCCGCTTTTTTCTTAGAACCTTCCGGAATAAAAATTAAAGAATCAGATATAAAGCAAAGAATTGTTTCGAAAAAGAACGAGAACTCGATGATTGTTTTCAGTTCCACCTTATAAACACACTCATCTGGACATTGATCTTAATAATCGAAGCGACCGAATAGAATGGGGACATTTGAGATACCAATCGACTTTCAGAACCGACCACTCTTACGAACTTGTCGTACAATGGGTTGCTTCATCCGGAAGTATCGTTGCTGATCTTGTGAGTACCTTGCTAATGCCATTTATTTCAACGAAACGAAATTGCGACGAAATTTCACTACTTTCCATCGTAGATTTTTGTGTGGCAACGAAAGGCTCAAATGTGTGGAATACAAGTCGTTCCTATACCGAGCGATCTTCTAGCTCTGCCTTACACCCTCAAGAGCGATCCCCTGCGAGGACCAATTTTCATACCACTCGATACCGAATGTCTTATGGCGAACAAACGATATCTATTCGAAGGTTCGTGATGCACGATGTTTATTTATAAAAATGTAAAAAAACGTTTGATCAAAGTGTGAATCCGTGGCGAACTAATTCTCGGGAATTTTTCAGAATTTCGCGAGGACACGTACGCTCAACGATTGTTTTTATTTCAAGAGGCGATACTACAGAGATTTGGTTTCGTGCCATGTCAAGTCGAGAGCAACGAAAACGATCATCAGTATGTTCACATAACCGGCAATGTTTTCGTTCTCGTACCATCGACAATGTCAACGAGGCCGAGACCTCGAGCAGGCACTAGTGTGGTAAGAAGAACGACTGTTCAAAAACGATATCCCGTTCATCCTGATCAACCAAGTCCTCACGAGGCTTACATCACAAGACACGTTAGTGGAAAGAACAAGGATGATTATAGCATGGATCGGAGAGTGAGTGGAATTTAAATGATCCAAACGTTTCAACGTAAAAATTAAATTTTAATTAACATTTGTTCAAACGCCAGATGGGTTTTCTATGGTCTTGGAATCATATGGTGAGCCGAAAATGGAAATCGCTCTCCACGTCCGCGGGTGACGAGCTATTTCAGAAGAAAATCATTCAAGATTTCAGACACTTTTGCTCCAACGGCGATAACAGGCTCAAACTATTCTGGGAATCGTGCTGGGAACTGAAAGAAAAATCTTGTACAAAAGTCAATGGGAATTAAATTTACCGGCAAACTTCCTATTTGTATATATCGACGCTGCTTACGAAAAGTAGCATGTTTCAGATTTCTTACGAAGAGAACCACGTTTGATATCACCGCGAAAACTAGCATGTTTCGACTTTTGCCGCGATAACTAGCATGTCCGAAACATGCTAGTTTTCGTGGCAAAAGCCGAAACATGCTAGTTTTCGCGACAAATATCGAAACGTGCTAGTTTTCGTGTCAAAAGTCGAAACATGCTAGTTTTCGCGCTGATATCAAACGTGCTTCTCTTCGTAAGAAATCTGAAACATGCTAGTTTTCGTAAGCAGCGTCGATATAATCGTACAGCTATAACAAAAAATTCATAACGAACATATATTTGCAAAATGACTGTTTTATTCTGTAATCGTTGTTAATACATTTATAATGATCGCGATGATAATATCGAAATTAAATGGTTTACAGTGACAATAGTTTGCGAGTTTTTTGTTCACTCTAATAATGAGAAGAAGAAAAAAACGGCTTATACAATTTCGGGTAATCACTCTTTGAGCAGATTGTACAAATCAGTCTCGGTTTCTTCGTATACAGCGATACTTTCTGTTCTTCAAAAAAAAAATCCATTTTATGATCGATCTTTGTTAATCACCACTACCATCCCTACAACGTTCCAAACGCAATTTTTCATTAACATTTGTAAACAAACGGAATCAACGAGGGACAAAAAATGTATATATACTGATACTGCTTACACCAAATAAATGGCGTTCCACCTATTCGAAGATATAATTTATAAACTCAAGTTTATAGCTTAAAAAAATCCTGGTGCGTCTGTTCAGCGTTGAAAATATAAAAAAAAATAAAGAAAGCTAAGACTCGGCGTATATTTCATATATTAAATTATAATATCTCTGTACTTTCTAAAAAGCTGACCTGGATGGCGGTGTAGCAAAGTACTTTTTGTTTTTCCTCAAAAACGTCCGACTGTACGAAAGAAGAATAGCAAAATAGAATTATGACGAAGTCAATTGGATTTGTAAATGTAAATGTAACGATTATGGGTTACGTACCTAGAACCGAGTGGAGTATTGAAGAAACCGCGAGACGCCGTACGCTTGAGAAGCGACTCGGTCGATGGTGTATGTCTCAATTCGCCGGTTTTCGGAGTTCCCAGACCATTAAGACATTCCGGATTCACGAAATTTGCCCAATAGTCTGAAGGTATCTTCAGCAATTTCTCGACAATCTGCGATTAACGATAGTATTTTATAAATTCCGCTTGAAAAAAGTTATTTTTATAGAAAATTGCGTGCTGCAGTGTTCCCATTTGCTTTTCCATTTGAACATTTACGAATGTGAAACTAACCGCAACTTGATTCTTAGTCTCGTTGAGCATCGAAGTCGGCGAGGGCTCCTGACAACTGTACCCAACTAGCGTCGGTCCAAATACCTTGGCAAGATTGCTAATAGGCATTTTGCATTCCGGACTACTAGACACTCTCTGCAGATGAAGAATCAAAAAAGCGAGCGTATCACGATTTGGCTGAGGTAATTCTGAAATTGCTTGATAAAGTGCGGCATCGGAATCCTGATTGTCGGCTATCGTCGTGGCTCGAACGAAATCTGCCCAGAGTCCGACGGTGATGAGTGGCTCGCGCAAGGATCTTAAAAAGTCCTTGAGTGTCGAGCATATCGTCGTTATGTCGACTTCGGAGAGATTCGGAGCGCCTTTGCCCTTGAGAAACTTTTCCTTGAGACATTTGACATCCGACGAGCCGCCGTTAACTCTGTACAAGCCTTGCTCGCCCATTCCCCGCAATTCGACCTCGTTGATACAATGAACCACCAAGGACGGTACCATCGGTGGTATCATAGGGGTATAGTCAGCAATAGTACCCTAGAAAATATATTTTTTTCCATAGCATTTTGTTTTTCGTCCAATTTCATGAGTTAATCTAGAACGTCGGTGGAATTAAATGAAAAATATATCGTACCGATACGCCGCGAAGAGTGGGTGTATTTCCTGCCGGCACGCACGGAAGTGGGACAAGATCCTTGCACTCGGAGTGAGCTGTAGCGCGGCAATCACGACATTTTAACGCTACTTTGCCGAATCTTATTCTGTAAAAAATAATATTAAATGATGAATAAAAAGATGCGACCATCGGCATTTTATCGCTACTTTACCGAATCTTATTCTGTAAAAAATAATATTAAATGATGAATAAAAAAATGCGACCATCGGCATTTTAACGCTACTTTGCCGAATCTTATTCTGTAAAAAATAATATTAAATGATGAATTAAAAAATGCGACGATAATGAAATATTGTGTTAATTCCGCGAACCTTTTTCCACACGGTGAACACATTTCCGGTTTAATAACGGTCTTTGCTGCAAAACTGTGAGCCCTAGTAGTCTTTGAGTTTAGCGTGTAACCACCGATATTGGGACTTGGTTTGAATATTCCCTCGGAATCGGATCCCGACGTCAATATATCCGCCATCGGAGCAGAAGGCTACGAAGAATAATTTACAATAATTTTCAGACGTAATGAGTATCTTATTGAACAGCGGAGATTTTTTTATCACGTACTTTGACGTTAGTTATCAGTATGTCATTCGTATCTAACGCTGTAATTTTCGATCGACTCCGTTCGCCGCTCTTTCGTCTTTTGCGCGAAGTTTGCAATTGAGATTGAGGATCGTGATTCTCATCGGCCGGAATGGCTTCGATAACGGAGGATGCGGTGATCGTTCCATCTTTTGGCATTGTTACCGTCGTAGTCGCCACTATTCTATCCGAATTATTGAGCTCCGCCACTTTATACAACGTACTTCGTGGTTTTTTCGCCGAATATTCGCCACTGGGTCTGTGCTCCTTCCATTCGCGTTTCTTGTGATTCTGATGGAGCATCGCGCTTGCGTCCAGATCGTCCTCGGATTTTGAGAAACAACTGAGATCGCTCAACAGAGAACCAGTAGAGTCCAGCTCCGCTATAGTATTAAGCCTGTACAAGTTAATACATTTTTATCCTTAATTCTCCATTCTTTCGTACGCGCTCCTGTTGCTTTCTACAGGAAACTGTGATTTCGAGCAAAAATAAATTTTCTTTTTAATATTTTTCAACTCACTTATCGTTATTGTGTACGTCTTTGTAATGGCCGTTGCTATGTCTTCCATTAATCGTAGTGTTGTTCAGAAATTGGAGCTTTTCGCGCGTCTCGTCGTTTAAGTTTCTTCCACCATCGTTGAACAATAAGTCTCGTGCCAGTGCAATTTGTCTCTCCTGAAAAACGATCGAATTTTTTACTCTCATTCGCGGCAGAAAATGCGACAATGATAATCTCAAGTACGAGACTCTCACGAGTGAATTTCTCTGTTCTTCGGCAAGCCTGCGTCTTCTTTTCTCTTCGTCCAAAAGTCTACGAGCGTGACTCAGCTTTCTGTCGAGATCGGCAGCTTCGTGATGAGCTTTTTCCAGGGTCGAATGAAGGCGCTGGCACTCTTGTACGGAAGCTAACCATTTTTGTCTCGTTTCTTCTTGATTCAGTGCAAACTGAAGAAATTCTATAGAGAAGGAATTTTACGACGTTGGTGTACGTACTGAATTATGATTATCGTTGATATTATTCGATAGGCATTTACGAATTACTAACCTTCTTCGCACGAACCATTGACGAGAACGTTCGTGCATCGCACGAGTTCGTCGTGAGTCGCCAGCACTGATAATGACGATGTCATTTTGTAATATTTATCGAGTTACTGCACTAATTCACAATATTGATATTTGTTTATTCACAATTAACACGATTGACAAAAAGGGCGCCTTTTTTTCCTCGGTGCACAGGCTGCCGGAATATTTCCAGTTTATCTAAGACGAGAATTACGAAACGAGTCAAGGTTTATGAAAACAAACACCGGTATATCTTTTTCGGATAAACACTCTACGTTTTAACGGACATAATTCTCGCGTTTGTTTCGATTCAATGACGAATGTGCGGCGCGAACAAACTTTACGCTACGAAACCGCGAGAACGCCGTTAAAAACTATCCGTTGACATCGCACGCTACGGTGCCTGCGAGCCACTTGGACAGTCGTCTCCCGACGCTCAAATTTTAAATTGGACCAACTGTGAGACGACTGTTTGGAATACGAGGCGCCATCTATGGTGACAAGTTGGAACACAGACCTATATGTTACTTACCGACGGCGATATCGTTCTTATGGTAACGTGGTCAAAAATGGGAAAGACGTTTTGTCTTACCCACAGAGATTTGTCATAGTCGTATGTTATATTGGTTATATTCGCGTATTGAAAAATACAAAACTCGTATAGCTCGTTGAAACGAAAGTTTATTGCCAATTAACTGAATATCATTGAAAAAAAAACGAATTGAAACGAGTATTTTTCGATATCAAGTATGAGAGCGATGCGTACGAGAAGAAGGTGCACGGTGAACCTAGAACGGTCACGTCTCTTTTCGAACAATTGGTAAACGCCAGAGGGCTTAAACATTCGACAAGATTCACCTCGCAAATCGTCAACTGTCTCGTACTTGTCTATTGTAACAATCCGTTCTATTGTACGATAATCAAATGGGTTCTTCGTATTTGCGGAAAATTTATAATACAAAATTGTTATTTACCAGTCCTTCTGTGCATTTGCGCGAAACTTTTAATTCGCGCATGCGCTGACGACATCTGAGGGCAATTCATATACCATCGTAGTTCTCTCCATTTTCGCGGTTATTCTTGCAATGACTCTGTTCTTAATTTATCGCCAGCCAATATCCGGCAAGTGACTTCCGTTTACGGAGAGCACCTTCGATCGGTCCAAATTACTTGGAAAACAGTTTTTTTTTCACAAAAACAAAAACAGTTTGAATCAAATCCAATTTATACTCGCGGGTCTCACGGCTGCCATTTTTACCAGCTGTGAGTATACTCGTTAACGTATATCTCATGATAATGTTGGACGTTATGACATGGACAAGATTCGTCATTTTGACGACAGTAGGTAAGTGAGAAATCTTTAAAACGCAACTAAACACAAATCAATTGAAAATTGCCCCAACGTACTTTTTCTTCCACGATTAACGATATATTTCATCTACGAAGTATGAAATAGCACGTCCACAGAAAAGGTACGCGCCGTAAAATTAGATCCTTCTAACGAAAAATAAATTACGCGTACGTGAGAAATTAAAATTAAAAAAAAGCGCCATAATACTTATAGTTATGCAAACCGTACGAATACTTTTTTATGACTAACGACAATTCTATGAAACGGCTGCGAAAAAAAGAGAACGAAGATTAATATCGGACATGGTAAATAAAAACTGCGTTGTCAGAACGCTTTTCGAAAAATATACATATATATACATACAAGAATGATCGCGCTAATAAAAATCGTAAGACGATGAATCGTATAAATTCTATTATCTATCCTGTTTCTTGTTTTTATATTCCAAAGAGCGTCTTCATTTCATCGAGCGAGAGCTTCGAATCGATCATTTTACCACCTCCGCTCAAAACATTACTGGCCAAAGAGAGTTTATGTTCTTGAATATTTTTTATGCGTTCCTCTATCGTGTCCATGCAAATATATCTGAAAATACAGAAAAAAAACGTGAACGTAGAAACATAAAGGACGAAGGAGGAGCGAAGAGTGGCGATGTTACTTACTTGTAGATAAAAACATTCTTTTCCTGACCAAATCTATAAATACGATCTTGCGCCTGACACTCGAGCTGGGGATTCCAATGAATATCGATCATCAGTAAATGATTAGCACCGACGAGATTCAAGCCAACGCCACCGGCAGTCAACGAGAGCAAAAGAACATTCGTTCTCGAGCGTTTATCGTTAAAATTGTCCATTATATTCTGAATAAAACGAAAATAAAGGATTAATTTCTATTCGCGTCGCGTATTTTCTTCCTTTTAATTACGATCTCACCTGTCGATCTTTGACCGGAACTTTACCGGTGAACATATCGTGTTTGATCCCTTCTATTTTGTCAAGGGCGCGAGCTATAATCTCCAAAACGCTTACCCATTGCGACACGATTATCACTTTATCACCGATCTCGGTAACGTCCTCAACTTTCTCAAGAATAGCTCTGATCTGAAGCATTAAAAATGTTTCACGCATAATACGCGTGTTAAAAATTCAACGATCTTCTAAATTCTCGAGTCTCACAAAGGATACGAAAAAAAAAAATTGATATTTCGCGTATTTTTACCTTGGAGCTCGTGCGTTTCTGATCAAAGACCGGATTATCGGACGTGAGTAGATGCTCGCTGACTCTCTCGTCCACACCGACCTCACCGTCGAGTTCGTCGTCATCGCCGCGCATGGATCTGTCGTTTACTCGCTCCAACAAATTATCGTGATGAGTGACGTTCTTTATTCCATCTCTTTCGATATCGTCATTATCGAGCATGGAGTGAATGAGAGACGGATGACAACATAGCTGCCGCAATCGCAGCAGCAAGACGAGAATATCGTGAGATTGCACGTCAGCGTGGGTCGACAGAAGTTTGTTCTGTGCTTTCGTGAATTGTGTGTCTTTGACTGAAAAACAAAGCTTATTAAGGAGGTTCACGCGCCATAATCATAATAGTATATACAAAGTAATGGCAAAATCATCAGATACAATTTTTTCCAAGACAATTTTTTGAAATTTTTCGTGAATCTTCTTGAGCATCGTATTATAAAGGGTAACGAATTTGAGAAGGTTTCACCGTCTAGTAATCGAGATATTCAGTGTTTAAAATCGCAACTTTAACACGAGGTCTTATGGGAAGTACCGAAAAAATACGATTTTTGACAATGAATAACTCGATCTCTAGACGGTAAAACTTTCTCAAAAACTTTACCCACGGTTGAGTATTATCGTTAAGAAGGTTCGTACGAATTTTAAACAATTAAACTTGGAATTCGTCAAATGCATGGACAATGTTTCAACCTCCTTAAGAGAATTCCTCTTTCAGAATAATGAGAAGATGAAATAAAAGATTAATTGTAATTGCAACGAACTAACCGGTCGTCTGCCACGAGGGCTTGTCGAATCTTCCAGTTTGTAGTTCATAAGTGTGAGCTTTCTCCGCTCTCTGCTGTAGAAACTGAGCGAAAATGGTGCGTGAAAAAATCATGATTTTGTCGTAAACGAGACGTTCCTCCTTATCGAGTTGAACTTCGACGACTTCGATCGTCTTGTTCGGTAACGAACCAAGAGCACCTTTCGCCTGAAGTTCGTCTTTGGTACGTCGAAGCATTATGCTCTTCATTACAGTCGCGAGTCTTTCGAGACCGGCGTTATTCTTATTGTCGACCCAACGTTTCCAAACGCGTACGTCGTCGAACGGTGAACAACGAAGAAACTTGAGTATCGAGTAAAGATCCAACTCCTTATTTTGTATCGGTGTACCAGTCAAGGCCCAACGTTTCTCGGCATCGAGAGCACAAACGGACTCGCACGTTTGACTCTTATGATTTCGTATAACGTGTGCTTCGTCGAGAATCACGCGCCTCCAGCGTATCTTAGACACAAAAAAATTCTAAATCAAGTAAATCTTCTTAAGTGTAATTAAAAATTAATTATTCATTATTCTGAGAAAATGTGTACTTTGAAAAGAGCACCATCCAATTTGTGCTGACGAGAAACGATATTGTAAGTTGTTATGACGATGTCGTTTCTTGCCAAGCGTTTAGGATTCGTTTCACGATTAATGCCATGATGAAGCTCGACGGAGAGAAGATTTCTTTTGCAACGATTTTTAATTTCGGACTCCCACTGAGCAACCAACGATGCTGGCGCTACGACGAGAGTGTCACCTACGTATCCTGTAAAAAAACATTAGCGTGACAAATCGTAGAACAAATCGACGCTGCTTACGAAAAGTAGCACGATTCAAATTTCTTACGAAAACTAACACGTTTCTAATTTCACCGCGAAAACCAACACGTTTCGATATTCGACGCGAAAACTAGCATGTTTCGGCTCTCACCGCGAAAACTAGGATGATTCGGCTTCTGCCACGATAACTGGCATGCCCGAAATATCCTAGTTTTCGTGGCAAAAGCCGAAACATGCTAGTTTTCACGGCAAATATCGAAACGTGCTAGTTTTCGTGTCAAAAGTCGAAACATGCTAGTTTTCGCGCTGATATCAAACGTGCTTCTCTTCGTAAGAAATCTGAAACATGTTAGTTTTCGTAAGCAGCGTCGAAATTTTCTTTGCTTATTTTTAGAGTGTACAAATGTATTCGCTCTTACGTTGAGTTCGTTTACTCGATAGCCATTCGTTCTCGTCGTCATTGATATCACCGTGCTTTCGCTGCGCTATCGAAGCCAGTACCAAGGAAATCATGGTTAAAGTTTTTCCCAAGCCCATGTCGTCGGCTGTATGTTTGAAAAGAATATGTAAATTATCTAGGTAAATAATAAATTTTCAATAAAATATGAATTTATTTCAATCGTTTGTACTCGCCTAATACACCGCCTCGTGGATTTTGCGTCTCTCGCCATAGTAACCAAGCAAGAGCATGTTGCTGATGAGGCATAAGCGGTATCTTAAGACCACGCGGATCTTCAGCTTTTTCATTATCCGCTGGTCTCGAAACGATCGAAACATGAAGATCCTTCAGTCTATCTATCGTCAATTCTTGTTCTCTCTGAAACGTTGCCTGCGCTTTCTTGCCAAGATCCGTTAACAGATGGTTCGTCGTTGGTTTTAGATACGTTGGATCAATCTCCAGACTTCCGTCCTTGAACAAGGGTTTCTTAACGTCCTCTGGTTTTGTAAAATTGTCAGAAACCTCGCTCAACGCAGACTTCTTTGTCTCCGCTGGTTTCAAAAAACTAAAACCACTCTCTCGCTTCTTTATTTCCGATATTTTTTTCGTTATTCGCTCCAATTCTATCTCAGCAATTTCTATACTCTGTTTCAGACGTTCACCCTTGTCTGGTAAAACGTCGAGATTTCCCATGTTGTACAGCATCTGCGATCGAAAATAATGTAACGATTTTCATATAAGGAAAATATATATAATAATGAAAATAATCAAAATAATAATGAAAATAATCGAAAATAATGTAACGATTTTCATATAAGGAAAATATATATTTTTTTTCAATTTCGTTAAAGTTTTACCTTTGTTTTAGTCAATTCTCGCTCGATTTTCTGCCGCTCAAAAATAAGATAAGCCTTTTTTTGAGCGTCGATAGGATCGACCGTCTTGTTAAGCATTTCTTCTTGAGCAACGGCGATGGCAAAACTTGTCTCGGGGGTATTGTCCGATGTATTTTCTTTATTCTCGGACGAATCGAGATCGAGTGCTTCGTTGGAATCCGCAAGATCGTCGGAGGGTGAATATTTCGTCGAAGACAGCACATCGGCGAAGTTCGCTTGCAGCGAAGATCTGACTCTCAAGAAGCCGGAAGGTTCGCGCTGGTTCGCCGAATCGGAAACGTGTTCATCGTCCGAGCTATCGACTTGAATGACCTGATTTTCATTGTCTTCTGTTTCGTCTTCGCTCGACGGCTCTACGTCGCTTTCGTCTAGAAGAGAAAATGTTCGATATAAAAAAAAATCTCTTTTAATCGTTTTTATCGTGTAAACAAATACATAATCGATCTTATACCATCGAACCGTTGTAACTTTGATTTTTCATGGCCCTCCGAGTACCGTCCTGAATTTTCGACAGCGCCCCCATCCTCGTCGGAATCATCGATAACAGGGCGTCGTGTTTTTCGACTAATTTGCCGCAACGAGGCAGTGGAGTCGCTTTCGTCTGAAGGAATAATTATTTATATTTTTTTTCTTCATTACGGACGGAGGAAAAAATAAAATAGGGTAAAACACCCAGTAGTTGGCCAGGAACCAGTAGTCAGCCTCTGCTTATCCTTTGTACGAGGGGGAAGAGAGCAAAGCGTATCTTTTGTACTCTTCCCACTCGTACAAAGTATAGGCAGAGACTGACTACTGGTTCCTGGCCGACTACTGGCTGTTTTACCCTATGTATTGTTGATTTTATGAAGTACAGAAAATTATAAGTATTAATACGTATTGTTGATTTTATAAAGTACAGAAAATTATAAGTATTAATAGGGTAAAACACCCAGTAGTTGGCCAGGAACCAGTAGTCAGCCTCTGCTTATCCTTTGTACGAGCGGGAAGACAGCAAAGTATATCTTTTATACTCTTCCCACTCGTACAAAGTATAAGCAGAGGCTGACTACTGGTTCCTGGCCGACTACTGGCTGTATTACCCTATGTATTGTTGATTTTATGAAGTACAGAAAATTATAAGTATTAATAGGGTAAAACAGCCAGTAGTCGGCCACGAACCAGTAGTCAGCCTCTGCCTATACTTTGTACGAGCGGGAAGAGAGCAAAGCGTATCTTTTGTATTCTTCCCACTCGTGCAAAGTATAGGCAGAGACTGATTACTGCTTTCTGGCCGACTACTGGCTGTTTTACCCTACATATTGCAATAAATGAAATTTTTATTTTTATTCACCATCGCTCTCTGGGATAAGAATATTATTCGTCTCATCTTTGTCCGCGCCTTCGTCGTCTGATGATTCTTGAATGAATTGGTGGATACTTCTCCTAATCGCTTTGTGAATCATCGGTGTTAATCTTCCTTCGTTAGACGACGATGATTCTCTATTCATGCTGTTATGAAAAAAATTGTGTGACATTGTGTGACATTTGTCGTAACAAAAACGTCGCTTTGAATACGACAAAAAATGTAAATAAAGGACCAGAACGTGGTGTACTGTGAATGTTGTACTAATTTGAGATTGAAAAGACTTAAATAAATTCATAAATTAGAAAACTATGAGTGTAAGCGCACACAAAGATTCCGTATATAAAAATCAGATGTTTATCACACGATAAAATCGTTGGTGTTTATCTGACGCGTGGTAATCCCCGGTGATGAGGATTAAATCGAAAAAACAAAACTAAACGAACACTTACATGTTACGTTTTTTCGTCGGTACGAGTTCATCATCCGATGTGTCGTTACTTTCATCCTCACTATCCTCAACTACGAAGCTGTCTTCGCTGTCGTCCTGAGATCCCCGCCAAGATACGTTCGCTCCTGCCATTGTCTCGAATAGTCACAACGCATGAACAAATCCTTCGAAACAGCGGTACCCGGATAATATTTAATACCGATAAATCTGTATTTCCCCGTTAACCTCAAGCCGAAAAATAAACGTTCGAACGGAAGCGACAAAGTTTAAATAAAAAGTATGGAAAAACGTGTGTCGAAGCACTCATCGATTCGCAAAAACACGTCTAAACTCGTTTGGCGGTTTTCTCGATCGTATTGCCCTTACTTTGTCTCCGAAGCTAGCGCATCGTTCACCGTACAAAATTTGAATCGAAAACGGAAAAAACAGGCGCGCAAGAGCGGTGTGTTGGTCATACAGTTTGGGAGAAAACGTATAACTTTCGTACACTGCCCTCTATCTTGTCTTGCTACGATTTTCTCCCGCATAGATGGCGGAACTGGTCATTTCTGATTACATTCTGAATCGTGTTAGTTGTAGATTTAATCACGAGAGGAGCGCAGTACGCAGTATCGCATGGTATCGCGTCGACCGTCAGAGAGATAGTGGGGGTACGAGAGAGAGTCGGCACGAGTCTTCCCTCGCTTACTCGGACGTGATTGGTGAGAGAGGAGGCGGGCTACGCTGTGAAGTTGCGTGAGGTATATGTGAACGTGCTGTATGACCTAACGCCTTCTTGGAGCGACGCTAGCGACGCCAGTGACCGAAGAACATAACTACACTGGGGGAAACAATTTGTCGCTTCGATCGAAATTTTGGATATTCAATAAATAATAGTAATATTATTTATCGGTGTAAGAACCTTTATGTACTACTATGATAATTATCCTTTCCCATATCCGACATATTACGGGGAACAACTGCAATCAATCGACAACGTCGATTGTCTGTGATTGAAGATTTTTTCGATCTGATTATTTATGTCCATAGGTCAGTAATAACAATTCTTAGAATAATCTGGAGGATATTGAAAGTAAAACGTAAACTACGGGTATATTTAATTATTTTTAATTAATTTTGAATATCTCCAAATAGCGAACGGACGTTACAGAACTGCTTTGTAATGAATCGTCACTCCTAATAGATGATGAATTTACGATTATTCTCCACTTTCTAATTTGAATATTTGCCTCTTTCTGGATAAATAATGACTAATTTCAAAATAAAAATGAAAATAACACGCAATAAAGTGTTAGACGTAGCAACTTAGACAGCGTCCTCTGTTATCGACATAAACATTTCCCTCGGTAACACAGTACACACGCACACAGCTGGCTTTCTCTGCTATTATTCCGTCAGTGTCTATCTACAGCATAAGATATTTTTCAAATTCACCTCATTCACACATTTAAATGATATTTTAAGCATGTGAAAAGATCTTTAAAAACAAGACGTTTTTAATACGCTAGCATATTTTATGTTGTACGAGTTTGAAAAATGCTTCGAAACGTCGATCCTCCGTGCTTCGATTACTACCGTAGCGTTTAATACATTTTTCGCGACTGCAAGAATGTCAACAGCAAGTGTAATTAAACAACGGAAACGCGAAATATTACACGATGAAAAAAATGTTCATCATTAAAACAAGTTAAATTCATTACGAGAGATAGGGGGCTATGATATCGTTCGTGAATTCATTTCAACAAATTAACTCATAACCTCCAAAACAACTCTACGAAGCGTATATTTTTGTCCTCTAAAGGACAAAACGCGTACAAGTATTATTCCGACGATGACTAAACTCGTCAGTTATTGTTCCAATGTGAAACATTTACATTAAATCATCTAAACATCAAGAATACAACGATACAAAGATCGTGGCATGCACATAACCTCGAAATAACGAACGATTCGGATCGAAAACATTTAGTAAAAAGTTCCCAAATTAATCGAGACGAACAAGAAAAAAGTGCCAATGGCTGGGCAACAACATCCTTTCCCTTCGGGATTTCCCGGTGCTCAACAAACTGCGATGAGAAGCCAATTCGGAGGTGGACAAATGGTGTCTGGATTAATGGGGCCGCAACAAGGAGGTAAAGCCAGAAATTTACGACAATAAGTTTTTTTCAAATCTCATATTCTTTTTTAAATCATTTGCAACATAAATTAAAGGATATAGCGTAAAACATGAGAAAGGATATTTTTTTTGTCCTTTTTTCTTGTCTCGAGTTTCGAAATTTCGTTTATCGTATTCTACAGGCATGGTGAGTCCTCAACAATTCGGGGTAGGCAGCGGAGTAGGCGGGGTAGGTTCCAGTACCATGGGAATGCCCAGTGCGCAACAAGTTATGGTTCAGCAACAACAACAAATGGCTCAACAAACCGTAATGCAACAGCAGATGCAACAAATGCAACAGCAACAACAAATGCAGATGCAGCAACAGCAACAACAAACTACGCACGTTCAGCAAAATAACCAAGGCGGTAGTCAAGCGACTACGCCGCAAACGCCGGTACCGCCGACTCAACCGCCGGCGCAACAGCAACAAAACAAAGAATTCAATACCGTGAGCCTTTGTAAATTTGGCCAAGAGACCGTACAGGACATAATCAGTCGAGCGCTTGAAATTTTTCAAACCCTAAAAGTTCTTCAACCACCCAACGGTACGTCTCGATAATATAATTTTATTCATCGATCGACGAATGAAATCATGAAAATAGCTTGATTTTTGGAATTAAAGGTACCGCGCAAGGAGCTAATATAGCTAATGAAAAAAAAGCCAAGGTACAAGAACAGCTGAGAATGATCAAGCTGTTATTCAGACGATTGAGGCTAATTTACGAAAAGTGCAATGAAAATTGCCAATTACAGGGTATGGAGTATACGCATATAGAGAGTCTTATACCGTTGAAAGAGGAATGGGACATGAAATCCGATGAAAAAAAGACATCGGAGGCTTATCGGCTTGCTTGCGAAGAGAGCAAAGATGCCATGGAGGTTTGTACGAACGGACGAACGGACGGACGGACGAACGAACGAACGAACGCAAATTTTGTCAATTTATAACCAATCGTTTCTTACATTGCAGCAAGTTATATCGAAAAATCGTCATCTCAAGGAAATAATCGATCATCTCAGACGAATAATATCGGAAATAAATACTATGCTGAATATGCGTCGTTCTTAGAAATTAATTTTGTATATAGGAGTGACATTATAATTTATCGTGTCTTATCGAAGATTAAAATTTATATTTCCTGAAAAATGGCGTTGTTATTAATTGACCTTTTGTCCGAGAGTCGAACTTACTGGATTTTCGGAGTTTTGGGTATGTTTACGTCGGCGATGTGACATTTTTCACTGTGAAATAAATTATATCGGTCATTCGAAGAATCGCTTCCGGTACCTTTCCCATCGGAGTTTCGAGATCCCTCGCATAGATTTCTAGGCCGTCCACGTCGCAACCGCGGAATTCTCCCGAGACTCGAGAGTTTTCGTAAAGATTGAATTCGGCCTGTTTTCCTGTTGTCGGAGAGGTTTGTATACGTTTTGAAGTTTATTATTTCGCACGAGGAAACATCGAATTGTGGGTCTTATGCATTTATAGGTTAAATATTAATAGTGACGAGTGGGGAAAATGTCTCTCGCACTCACGATCTAAATATTTCTTTGATATTTCAAACGAATTGAGATAATCGAGCAAATATATTTGGCAAAATGTTTTTAATTACTACAAACTATGTAGTACAAGTGTAAAAGAGGTTATGGCCGCTAGCGTCAAAAATCTTACCCACAATTCCAGTGACAACGCGTAAATATCTGTCTCGCAGAAAAGCTCGCGCTGCTTGCATTTCCGGCTTAGCAAAATCCAGCACGACAATCTCCGCTGATGATTTTTCACTGTTCAATTCTTTGTCAATCATTCTTAACGATTTATACTGATTAAGATATTCGTAAACACATGTGTAATTTCTGTTCGGAGGATAAACAACTCGTTGGTACACCGGTAGCGAATTTTTTTTCCAGTGCGCTTGCGCTCTGATGTTGAAGCGCGATATTCGAATCACCGAGTACAAAACGACGATACTTTCCATAATGAAAAAGTTTATTCTACTTTCGCAAATGAACTTTCTCAGTGAAATTTCGACACTCCGTAATGGAATTTCATGGAGAGAAAAAATTACCAGGGCGATAATCGTGATAACGTAGAAAATATTCACTTTCACCTAAAGATGAGGGCTTACGTTGGACCCGCATAGAAAAGAGTTCATGTTAAGTGTTCGTTCGTTATTATTCTTTGTCAGTTTCGCACAATACGCGACGCGGTGAAAATGTTACGCTCTGTATTATTAGCTATGACTCTGTGTCTAGTGACATATGGTAAGTATTCAATTTTGTGTCAATTAATAAATTTTGTGTTATTAATACATTTTTATGTAGCGCGAAATGTTTCTGAATAAAAGTTACCATGTGAAGAAATTAATTTAAAAAACTTATTTATAAAAGACACATGGGTAATATAATATAATCTTTAATTTTTTACTATATAACGCTTTATTAAGGACCTCACTGTGATGATTAGAAAATTTAATTTCTTTTCGTGTTTTTTTTTAAATTCACTTGGCCGGCATATTTTTCATAGAATGTTTAAATATCAATAACGCGAATATTTATTTATTTTTAATCGTAATTCTCATTCATAATCATCGTCGATTAATTTAATGTCGCATTCAAAGCGTGTGATTTACGTTTTTCTCAATTTCCTTAATTTTCAGAAGTTAAATGTAAAACTCTCGACGAGTCCTTCGAGTCTCGCGAAAAAATCATGACCAAAGATAATGCAGGGCTGCCATCTAACGTGTCTCGATTTATTTCCGAACTCTCGTCGTTGCACGAAGCATCTATCAATGCCTCGAAAAAAAATGATCCAGCTGAAACCATCGGGCCGAATAGGAGCGGTAAATTTTTTTTTCCAAGTTTCGAATTACGCGCCGGTCTGAACGTCGGTGGTTTGCCAGCATCAAGTTTGGTGAACATTGAGAATCTTGCAAAAGTTACCAAAACCACGAATCTTCCAACAACGGCAATTTTCAATCCGTCCATCGCTGCTTTGTACGATCCATATGCTTATGTATCACCGCCCTACATCACGGACCAAACATTGCTAGCCCTTTGGTATCGTCTTCTCGAGAGTATCAAGCTCGATCAAGCTAATGGCAATAAAATGCAAAGTAATACGAATCGCGTGGTGGAAAACGTTACTTCAAAATATATCGACGACGAGGACGATAGGGTGAATAGAATCAACGATAGAAAGAAAAAAAAGAACAAATCGAAAATAAGAAATAAACCAATGGAGCAAGAAATCGAGGAGGAAAGTTACGAAGCTTACGACAATGTGGTAAATGAACATGATTTTTAACTCATAAAATACGTTATTAGAAGTTTGGAGCAAAATTTAGAAAGTTTTTGGGAAAATTGTTATGGGATTTAAAAAATGTAGCTTGGATCACGAGTATGACTGATTTTTAATTGAAAACTATAAAAATTGTGGGTAAAAACGCAATCAAAAGTCAATATTTTAGATTTTTTCAAAAAGGCCATTACGACGAAAAATAGAAAAACCGCGTTAGTTTTGATTATATTTACGCTTATCGACTTACGACTCTTTACTATTCTAAAGGAGTTCAACGAGTTCCATAGAAATCGGAAACCTCCTCCAAACTACAAACCGAGACAAGGTACCACGACACCTAACGAGACGACTACTACTACTACAACTGCTCCACCCATCGACACCACGACTACTACGCCATCTTCAAACGTGACGGATAAGCCAACTTATCCTAATTATCCTTTGCAATATCCGGCATATTACGGAGGACAACCGCAATCAATCGACAACGTGGGAATATCTTACGATTTGCCCAACAATTTTTACGGTCCGCCATTTTCTAATCCTACGGCACCAACGATATCGTGGAATCGACCTTCGCATTCTTACGGTGCACCTTCGCAATCTTACGGTTCACCGGCGCCATCTTACGGTCTACCGGCGCCATCTTACGGTTCCCCGACGCCATCTCATGGTTCACCGGCGACATCGTACGATCTACCCGCGCCATCTTACGGTCAACCTGCGCCATCTTACGGTCCACCTGCGCCATCTTATGGTCCACCGGCGACATCTTACGGTCCACTTGCGCCATTTTATGGTCCACCGGCGACATCTTACGGTTCACCAGCGCCATCTTACGGTCCACCTGCGCCATCTTACGGCTTGCCGTCACAACCTTACAATCCAACTGTCGAAACGTCCACCGCTACTTCTCAAATTACCGACTCATCCGGTCGAGTTTCTAATCCATCGTCCCAAATATCCGGTTCACCCTCTCGAGCTTATAATCAGCCTACCCAGATTTCTGGACCACCGTCGCAGCATTACAGCTGGCCCACCAATGCTTACGGTCAACCTGCTATAGACCATAATCCTTATCACTCTTATCACAGTCAAGAGGCAATATTGTACGAGGAACCAGCAGGAAATTCCGTCGTATCCACGGGATCCTGGCAGCAATATTCGCCGATCGGCAGATCGCGAAGCTTTGTTCCGACCACGATCGTTCCTTCGATTTCCAATCCCAATAAAGGCTTCGTGCCTATTTAAGGCCAATGTTATTTACCACTTTCCCCAACAAAACTAACGTGTACCTCATTTTCTCAAAACTTTTGATTTCGATTGTCAACCCCATTTTTCGTCTGTGCCCTTAGAAATATTTATCGTATCGAACGGATAGCTTTGCATTCTTTCGTTTACGTGGAAAAATGGAAATTTGAATAGGCGATACTTGAAATTTTTAAATATGTTTTAGTTATATTTATTTTCGCTTAGTTACAATATTTTGTTTGGTAATATTTTGATCAAGTCCCTGCTAGGAGCACCTTAATCTTGATTGTGTTTTTTTTTTCTACAAGGAATAAATTTCCTATTTCATTTATCAATTTATGTATACAACGAACTCACTACGATTTTTATTGTTCTTTTTACTGTAAAATTGTTCCTGATAACACACAATTATTATTATCACTAGTTATAATTTCTGTGCTATGCGCACTAGTAATTTTCCATTACCATTTTGTTATATAGCCGTGTATTCACTTAGTACGATTTCAATAAATTTGTATTTTGAATCGAAGGTATCGTCGTTAGTACGATAGTACCGTTAGAATTATAATCCTCGCCTACCTGACTGTTCACTATACCTTCTCGTTACAAAGTTTGCAAACGGTTCGAACAAGCAGTATCGTATCTGTGAAGCGTGAAGAAAGGACGAAGAATATCGTTCAGGCACATTTAGTAAAATTTGAGTGAAAATATCAAAATGAAAATTACATTAGTCCTTGTTGTTTTGACGATCGTCAATGGCAGACAAATAACAAACAAGGATATGAATAATAATCTCGTGTCTGAAGAAATTGGACAAAAAATTGAAAAACTTCCTAGCGACAAATCGAAATTGATGACCGTTCGTCAAAATACAAAAATGGGTTTCATGTTACCGCACGGTGATAAGGAACGATACGAAGATTCGAAAAATCACGAAGACGAAAGAGACGAAACAGAGGCTGGTAATAAAATAATCTTTAAATTTGGCAAACGGGTTTTCGAAAGTGTCAAGAGACACGGAATAATTATTAACGATCCTATGAAAATGGGAAAATATCGAATCGACTGGTGGAAAGAGGATCGTCGTTTGGAGAGAATAAGAAAACGACTCTTCGACGAACTCGTGAGAAAACCTGAATTGAAAAATCATCTGCACACTCTGGGCTGGCGAAATTCGTCCGAAAAGATTTCCGATGCTGACAAATTCGATTTCGATCACACGATCGTGAAGAAACCAACAAATCCTATCGGCAACGATGCGACTAATGCCTTATTGTACAAAAACACGATGACGGGATTCGAGTCTCTTATAAGAATTAGCCCGGCGAAGACCAACGAGGAACATATAACGAGGCGACCGACTATATATGTTTGGATGAAAATTGAGCTCTCCACGGATGAAATCGATAACAACAAGGAAATTATGACCACCGAAACACCGGACTCACCTACAAAATTCAGTCTGAATAAACACGATCAGCGAGGTACGAATACAAATGCGGAATTAATTAAATTCTTTGATATAAAAAAGTCGAGAATTGTTAATATTTTTTTGTAGAGACGATATTACATTGAAGAAGTTTCAAGGCCATTGAAAGATGATATTCAGATACAAAGTTTCGAAATATGACGAAAATTGATAAATAAATTTAAAAAATGGAAAATAGTTCGTAACGTCGATAATTTATTACTGAGAAACTATGAATTGCTGATTTGTACAATGTTTATTTAAAAATTGAAATTTTACCGACCTCTTGCGGTAATATGAAAGACCGATTGTAAGAAAAATCGATCTATCACATTTGCAGATAGTTTGAGATTGTTTCGTTGATCGATAAAAGGATCGATCGGAGAAAATTTATCGAATCAGTTCTTTTCCCAAATCTTAAAAACCTTCGGAAAAAATGAACCAGAAATTTACTTATCACATCGTTTATTGCATCGATTCAATTTCTATCGATTTTTCGCCACGATTAAATTTCGAAATCTATCTGATCGTGCAGATTTTCAAGAAATCTGGACATCGGCTCAAGACCCGTCGATATTCAGTGCTGACGTTCGATCGCCGATAAATTCGAGCGGCCAATCGATCGATACCGATCGTCTCCTGCAGTTGATTCCTCTCATCGTCAATGAATTGCGAAACGATCGTCTGGCCGATGACGAGAGGCGATCGTTCGCTCGGATCTTCGGTAAGCGTCTCTGGCAACTTTTGGAACGCGAAGCGTCCAAACGATTTGGTGAAACGATGGATCGGGATTTGGCGATGTTTCTCGTCAAGGGAGAACTGGTCGAACGTGATCTCGAAATGGCTCGTCGAAGAAGACGAAGGCAGAGGCGCTCGTCGTCGTTGAGCGATGAGGAACAGTCGAAGAAGTCGCACTTTGATTACGATTACGATGACGTCAACATGCCGACCGGTAATGAACGAACGTACGATTGGTCGTCTTCCAGGAATTTCGAGCTTGACGAAAAAAAGAGTGACGACGCGAATGTTCATGAGTTTATCGATCTTTCGGCCGAACACGAGTTACGAGAGTTTCAAAAGAGAAGAAAAATCGGGCGAGAGAAGGTTGAGACGAAAAAGTTCATGGAGGATGACGACAACGACGATTATTACGAAAACCATGATGACTATCGGTAAACAACGTTGTTATCAAAATTTTATAATATTTTTATACAGAAAAATTGTCAAATTGTCGATAAATCAAAAATTTTACCAGTTTTATGGATAAAAAATGCATTTAATTGTGCTTAAAATATCGTATTTTATTTTATTATGTGTACATATATATATGAGTTTTTTTTAAAATGAATTGTGATGAAAATAAATGAGTAAAGTGCTCTTGGATACGACAAATATAAAAAAATGCTTTTTTCTCTAGAACGCGTTTTATTTCACGTTTTTCTAACACGGCCAATCGAACAATCCCCCGCCATTTTCGTATTCTTACGCGGTTACTCGGTTGTTTGCACAATTGTACCGTGGATTGCACAGATGCTACGGAATAGTGACACGTTTTGCCGGGTATGTATATCTGTATATATGGGCCTGTACACGCTTCTCGGGTATTCGTGTAACTGTCTCGAGTCGAGAAAAAAAAGAAAATGAAAAATTATGAAAACTTCCGATCTACATATGTAATCTATGATGCTACGATATATATATATACATATCTATACTTTTTCATCTATACTTCACCTATATCAATAATTTATCCCGGATGATTCACGTTCTCGAATCGACGAGAATTTGTTGTTTTCGTTTTTATCGAATTTTTAGCAGTCGTTCAACGTTACAGACAAACAAAATACGTAACGCTATTGTGCGTGTCCTGAAACGAGTGATAAATCGTATTTGCATGAATTTACAACAAAAACAAGACGAAAAAACGGTAATTTTTCAATTTTTCGCAAAATTTGAATATTTTGGGTGAGTTTTTTGTCGAAAATATACGCTTTTTGGCTATTTTTTTCTCTAGCGCGCGTAAATTTCGTCAATCATCATTTTCCTTTCGCCAACGGTTGGCCAATCGTCGTTCATAACTGTAGCGGAAAGAAACCTGATGTATTTTCGTACCGAAAGATCGCGTAGCTTAAAGTCTCTTCTTATGTCTATTTCGAGAAGGCCGTGTGCCATCTCTCGCAGATTCTATCACTCCGCCTCACGTTTGCGCGAGTACCGTATTGTCTCTCAGCAACAATCACGTACCTGATTATACATAGACATAAATTTTCAATGCACTAATCCTCTCTCATCGTTCATCGTGTAAACAAATTAATAAACTTCCAATTCTACGGTATTATAAAAATTATCCCAGAAATAATTTTTTGATCGCAAGAAATACTTTTGATCGAGATCCTATTTATCGAATGAAAATGCATTTAACGGCATTTAAATTTTAATCGTCGCCCATGGAAAGCTTGATACGTTCGGAAATTTACTTCGTGATAAAGTCGTACGAAAATATATTTAGGAAATAGGACTACCGCATCCTAATATGTAGAGCCCTTAAAATCTAAATATACAGACACCCATAGAAACATATATATGTATATGCCAGGTTCACATCAAGGGTTGAACGCCCTCGGATTTCCGGTCCTCTGCAGCTCGCGACAGAGTTCTCCGATAGCCACTAAATATCTTTTTTTTCCTGTTCCTCTCCGCCTCGGATGCACTTTTTTTCTCGCCTCGTCTTCCCGGTGTCTCCGCTCAGTGTTCCACTCCTCATCTTCCTCTCCTTTGGGATTCCCCTCGTGGTTCTTTACGCTTTACGCTTTTTTTTCTTTCCCTCTTCTTTCCTCTCTTCCACTCGTCTCTCGTTCTCCATCCTCCGAAACCCAATAGTCCTGTATAAGGCACCACGGGCCTTCTAGGACACACTTCGAGGGTAGGACTATTTCCTGTGATGTTCGTCGCGAGGTCTCGGGTGCCGGATGAGAAACCGCAAATACAAAGTCTCGACAAACCCTCCCTCCTCGCTCCCTTGCCCTCTCGACGGATATTTTACTCTGCACCGCAGTAAAAAAAAGAGAAGAACTCGTTCGACAACGCGTGTGCTATCGTCGTTCCGGTTCTGTTGCATACTGCGTGCACTTATTTATATAGCAGTAGTATTGCATATTAACCCGATCAGTTTATCGCTTTTTTCGACCCCACTTAGGTTTATCGTGGGTCGCTGGAGACCCAAGGCATGTTAAAAAGCGTAATCTGCAATGAAAAAATCTGAAAAAATTCCTGAACTCTCTTGAATACTTCTACTTTAAGGGCACACCACGAAGCTTGCAAAAAAAAATTAATAAATATATTATTTTTTGTCGTAAACACACCCACCTCCCGAAAATGCAGGCCCTCACTAAAAAATTCATAACTGTTGAACAAATTGAGATATTGGGAAAAACCAAATTGCATATTTAAGTTTAAGAGTGATACTTTAACGAAAAAAATCATGAACTCGATAGAAACAAAAGAAATGATTAAGTTTGGCGCGCCAACTAGAGCATTTTTCAAAGGCGGAAATTTGTAGATTCAATAAATACTCCAATATATTTTTAAATATATTTATTGAAAAATCATCAAAATTATTTGAAAAGTTACAAGAAAAATGTCTTTGCCTTAAAATTAAAGGTTTTATTACCACAAACAATTCTCGCAGCAATAAAATCGATGTTCATTGCAAATCGGCGTTTTACATTAGACACAACGATTTATAGTTTTTCTTTTTTGGATCGCATACAGAGCAACGTTTTCTTTTTTGAAGTTTGTCATTCACGAGGATTCAGTCACTCCGTGTACATAATCAATTTCTCCTTCACTTTCTTCGTTCAAATAATTCAGGTTTTCATTACGTGGAGGAAGAAGTCTAGTGAGTTGACGGGATTCGCGATGAGGCATGGTATAAAATATGAAAAATCAATAAATGTCTCTAAAAAATGCATAAACTTTCGGAAATGTTTATAAATTTTATAAAAAAACAGAAAACTTACCTTGGCAGTTAAAATGGTTTCGTACAACGTTAGGTTTATTGTGGGTCGCTCGGGACCCGATACGCATTTGGTTTGCTCGCTACGCAGTTCGAATTGATACTTAAAGTACCCGTATACCCGTCCTAAAGTTTTTTTAGGGCGGGTATAGGTATTTCTTCCCCACTCGGTTTCTGAGAACCTGAACAAAAGAAAAATGGCTTGGGTCTCCAGCGACCCACGATAAACGAATCGGGTAAAGTATACGCATAAAGCACGAGTGTTGTGTTCCGTTGTCTCTGAGAATCTCGCGTGAAAGTCTCGCAGTTCCGGTGAGTTTGACCTCTTCCGCTGTCTCCCCCACCCCATCCTATTTCTGCCACCCTTCTACTCTTGCCGACACTTCCTCACTCCTTGATATTGGAGAACTTCCGTGCAGATCCCGTTCGATGCAAATATATGCGGGTATATAGAAAAAAATGAAAGTCGATAAGAGAAAAAAGATACGATGATGCAATAATTACTTCGATAATTATTGTAGCGAGAAAGTAATTTTTGTTCTCGTTTATTTGACTTTCACATTAATCTATATAATTTGATTGGTTTTACATTCGTTGAGTAATTGACCGGAGACGAAAAATAAGTAGAATTTTTGGATCTGGCCAATATTTACGTTTGTGCGCCGATTTTTTTGTAAGATAAGCATTTTCGTTCACGGAAGTATATTTTTTTGTCGAACGACCGATGGTAATTGCTCGTGAAAATATACATTTCGTGATTCATGATTCTCGACGTCCGTGTAGCGAATACCAAATACCCTCATATTTTTATTATCTTCGAACTAAGAACGAGCTCGTTTCCCATTAATGAAAATATTAAATTGCCTTGCTTTCTTCACAAGCTTTGCAGAAAAACACAATTTTCACTAAAGAACATTAAATACGACAAAAATTAAATATTCCAATTTTTAAAAATCGTCTAGAAAAAAAGAGGAAAAAAATGCTATTTTGTAAATATCCCGATACTCGATTGAAACAAAAATTAAAGTCGTCAATTAATTTTCTTTGAGCTCGAATTTTTGTGATTCTCAACGTTGAATACCAAAAAGCGACGACCCGTGGATCCCACAATTTCTCTTTATTCACATGTCTCCCTAAAAAATTCTTTCCACTGTCCCTCATTAGCGATGCAACGTTGCATTATGTATCGATACATACAATGTAGTATGGACACATACATATTATGTGAACTATAATGTAGCCGGGATAGAGGTTCGAGGCCAACAAACGGTAGGAGAACGAACGAAAAATTATTATCGTTCCTGTCGCATTTCGTTGCTACACATGCACATGCGCAGTCTCTAGTTGCAAGAGCGAGGACTCAAACCCAAACCACGCTTGGGTTTTCTCTCGCCGGTCCCTGTCGATTTTTTTCGTTTTGCTCCCTCTCTCTCTCTCTTTCTACCTCTCGTTTTTTTTCTCCCTTTCTCGCTTTATATGGGGGGAACGACAGAAGAGACAGCTGTGGGGCAGCTGGCAGCGCGTGCCACGAACCTATGGGGTCTCTTCGCTTTCGCTCCTTCTCTCTCATTTTCATTCGACATGTAACCTTCTCTCTCTCTCTCTCTCTCTTTCTCTCTCCCTCTCTATCTTGAATCCTCTCCGCGGGTTCTCTCGAACACGGATGATGATATCCTGCCACTGTGTGTTCTCCAACACATACACACACACAGACAGGCGCACGATTGTGCACGTATAGTGTTTGCTCGTAACTGTCGGTGCCCCAACGACGACCTCGTTCCCTCACGTTTCTCTATCTTCTTCGGGCTCTTTCACCAAATCGAAAAATCGATATTGATAAATCAATCGAAGAAATAATGATACGAATAATAATTCAAATTTTGAAAAAAAACCACGCGCCGAATGGTTGAAAAAAAGCTGAGATCGAGGATTTTTCGTGGCGCTTGGGTCTGGACTAGCTGCTGGTTCGGAACGCGCGCGGTTCTTCCTCGATTTTTCTACGGCATGGCGTGTGCGAGAACGAAAGATCGAAAAGAAGAAACGGGGGCCTGTGGTTCGGGCTTAGTTCCAGGTTCGAGTTTGAGCAAGAAACGGCGAGTAACAGCTGCCCAAGCGAGTTCAACGATAATTCGAACAGCTGATGCACCGTAAAAGACCACCACCTCGACTTGTTGGACTTCTCGTTGGTCCTCGCACACCAAGCTCCGGTGCTTGGTGCTCTCTCTGTCTCTTTCTCTTTCCCTGTTTTTCTCTCTATTCTGCGCTCGACGATCTCTCGTCTCGGTTACAAATTTTCTTCGAGACTGAAACGAGTCAATGGAAGAAATGTCGGTTTTAAAATAATTTTAAGATCGCACTTTATTTTCGTTCGTTTTGTACGACATAGGGTTTTCAATTCTTGGGATTGAAGAAAACGAATTATTCTACAATGTAATATTTTTTTACTCAATTTTTCAAAATCAATGCTTTTTTTCGTGAATTAAAATAATTCAGTGTTGACAATTGATGAATTTGGTCATTGACATATTTTTCCTGAAAATCGGATCGGTAATTATGCGTTAATTGAAAGGTCGATCGATGTACAATGTTGTAAGGTCGTAATTCGTTTCAGGAAATGACAATACGTTTATTCGAATAAATGTTTGAACCACGAGCGTTTGAGCGCCTCACGTATTTGTAAAAAAGAACGGACAGACTTTTTTCTATTTCATTATAATGCTTGGGGAAAAAGTGATAAATAATTATTGACAAAATTTGTTTGAATAAAAAAGAAAACGATGGAATTGATGTTTCTTCCCTGACAAATTTATTTCTGTATTTTTTAGTAATTCGTGATTATTAACATGCAATTGGGTAACAATTTCAGCACAAAATTATAATTAACGTCATTTTGAAAAATACAATAATTACAAAATTGTGGACAAAATGGATATAACGATGTATAATCGTTGTGTATTAAAATAATGTTAATATTCAAAAAAAAAATCGCCCAACCAATAAATATAAAATTGAGTCAATTATTTATACAAAATCGCCCGATTAACGATAACAAATATAGCCATAAAAATCCACAAAAAAAACTCAAAAAATTTGTCTTCGCTTTAAAAAAATCCGAAAAAAATCGATTTCTAACGAAAAAAAAACAATAAAACAAAATATCTTCGCCTCAAGGATACCAATAACGACTGCTTACGGCCCTGTCGATCGTTCGTAGGATCGGGGCCCCGTTAATACGAGAGCCAGCTCGAAGAAACGAACACACACGCGAACATTGAAGGCGAACCGTGGACGCGCGGGGAGAGAAAAAGTGAGTCTCGTCATGTCCAATGGGATCCATCGGCCCAGGAGGTTCCGGCGAACCAGCGAAGATCCCGGCTGCCTCAAACCTTGATCGGCATTCGCACGTGGACCTTCGTAACAGTCGGGTGTGCGCGCGGCATCGTACAATTCGATATAAATCCTCGTAAGAAAACTAAATGAACAAACAAACGAATTACGTATATCGTTTAATATTTATACCGTCGTCGATTTAAAATAAAAACGTGACCAAAAAATCTATATTCCACCCGGAACTTCGTATCGGCAATTTTCAATTTTTTTTTTCGCGACGATCGCTCGTAATAAAATCTGTTACGTGTTTTTTTTTGTTTCGAGCAGCAGCGTCGATCGAATACCTCGTCGCCGATCTCTTTATTAAATATATACAGAAAATATAATTGAGCCTGTGCGAGCGTGGGTGCCGATTATCTCGATACGTGAGACTATCTGTGTGGATTATCCTGACGAAAGTGTTATTTGGAATCTACGTGCGAAATATAATATAATTCAGTACTATCGTATTATATATACATATATATATACATACATATATATAAACATATACATATATATATACATATATATGTATATGTGCGATAATTATTGAAATTAATACGACTCTACCTCGTTTCTGTCCTGCACAAAGTTCCATACGGGCTCGGTGAGTGCAATTATTCTCTTCTTTACATCATTTCTTCTCTCTTCCATCCCATTTCCGACGGCATGAAAATCTACTCGATCGGTAACAAAAAACTGTAATCCAATTTTCTTGCAAATCATGAGAATTTAGAGAGGGGAATAAAATTTGGCAATTGGAAAATTGTTTTTAACGAATGCTACGACATTTTCGTTTTGTCTCAGGGTTGTTACAATCGCTTGAAAAACAAACCTTTGTAAATTTAGGGTCGTAAATGTTTCTTGAACGTGCACGAATTTTGGGCTGTTTTAAAATTAGGTTTGTACGAATTTTGGTGAAGTTAATTTTGAAGTAATTACAAAATTGAGAAATATTTAAAGTCTGAATTTTTGCCTGTACCGAGGTATTTTCCTACAAGACTCTTCAAGTGTGCATGCTTCTTCCTGTCTCTCTCTCTCTCTCTCTCACTCACTCGCTTCTTCGTTTCCCTAGGGCACTGGTGATTTACGCGCGTGCGGGAATTACCGTGACTCCGAAAGACTCATTTTTCCTCTCTTTTTCTCTCCGATAATCCTCGTGTTCTTTCCTCTTTCTCTTCGTCGTTATATCGCACGTCTCGTGGCGCGTCTCGAGCGTAGTTAAACTTTACATCTATATCCCTCTTTCTCTTTCGTGGCTGGCTAAATATAACGCGTCTCTAATTCCGACTAACCGACATTACTGCCAAGTCTCCGTTTCGAGGGTGAGAAATCGGCATTCGGTGCCTAAATCATTTATCCATAATGCGTATCGCCCAAACCCATCGTAACGCGAATAATAATGAAAAATGACACACGTGCGCTCGATAAGAACAATAAAACCGTGACCTTCAATAATAATAATAATAATAAAAAATTTTAAACAGTATAATCTTGTTCACGATTTCTTTATTCCACGGATACATTGTATCATTACGACAGCGAGAACTCATACTTTTAGGTCTTTCTTGGTTCAGCGGTAGACGTTGAAAATGTTTCGAAATTTTTCTGTCGAATTTGCGCGTCATGCAACAACGTACGAGACAATTTTCTGCCGTCTGTGTATGTATCTTTTTTTGCGATATATTGAACGATGTTTCGTCATCGTGTTCCTCGTGGTGGGGTGGTCGACGGTACTACGACGTAAAAATTTTTTTTTTCGTGGGAGGGTTGAGAGGGGTTGAAGAAATATATATATGTATGTTTGGATGTGTGTGCGTGTGTGTATCTATGGGAGGGTTGCACCCTTGCGAGTTCCAACACCTGGCCAAAACCCTAGGGGCGGGGGGGTGTCCCTCAGGATCCTTTTGTCAATCTGTCCCCTCCGCTTCTCTCCTCATAATAGCGATACACATGGCGAAACCTTGTTTCACTCTTACACGAAAAATAATATGAAATTCGAACGGCGAACTTTCAACGAGGAATAATATAAAAATTTTTAATATCATCGCTCAACGAAAATTTATTTTCATGAATAATTAATGCAAATTGCAATTTTTTTAATTTTCGCGAGCCGGTTTGGTATTGCATTTTATGAGTTTCAAGGTCATGCGATATTCGATACATAAGTACAGCGATCGAGAGTTTAAAATTGATAAAAATTGGGAAATTTAACGTTAAAGAATATCTCGAAAATAGTTATACGTATTTGAAAAAAATGTGCGATTGTGTTTTATATTATGGAGGAATCATTAATTATTTTACAATTTAATTGAAAACTTGGCTCGCCAATTAAAAAATGTGATTATCGTTTGTCAGTCGAAAGAGAACTGAAAATCTGGTAATCTTCGTTCGATTTCAAATAGGGCGAATATTGTTTTTCAATTTTTATTTTTGATTGTGACAAGTTAAATTGCTTACGAATATTCTAATTAATTAAACAAATGCTACGACTGGAACGATACTCGTGATACGTTAACTTCGTATTTTTTAATTAACGGATATCGATAAACGTTATAATGCAACGAACTAAAGAAAAAAATAAAAGAAAAAATCGCAAATCTAAATTTCCGGCGACAAAGACCTAGCGCGATGTCTGTCGGTTTTCGATTCTCACTTTTTGGCCGGACCGCTCGTGCGCCTTCCTCCCTGCCCCCCTGCCATGTTTATTAATAAACGTAACGGAGTTGCCCCTCCACAATTTCGCGATTCTCCCGTAACAAAACGCATGCAGGGGAATCATCGTTTGGTTTTGCTGGATTCACGAGGCCATTTTCTTCTCACATATCGGCCATTAAAGATACCATCGTACGTCACGAATATCACAGTCAATTAGTCGCAGCCAATTCATTATTTTTGTACCAATAAACCCGACGTAAACGCTCGAATTCTTCGATGTTCCAAATTCGATCGAAATTCGAAATTCGTGAATGTTTCACGTGCCATTCTGTATCCGATTCAGCCAAAACAAACAATCTATCTCTCATCCCCCCTGCTTTTCTTCTAGACCCTTCTTTTCATCGTTTCTTGCCAACGTCAATGATTGAGCGTTTGTTCTCCAGACACTCGAAACTACAATGCCGAAAGTAAACTCGAGACTTGAATGAGCCGGGTACACAATCGTTCGTAGTGTTTCATCGTAATTATCATTAGCGTGAGATTAACCACTTCCTTATCACCTTGGCGTACTTGCGATATTAAAAAGAACAAAAAGGAAAATAAATATAAAGAAATGATACAAGTGACGCAGTTGTTACGCGGCTTAAGCACAATAATACGAATATTCCGTACGGTAAACGATAAACGCGCAGCCGGCACCCTCTGCGTTTTCACCCTCCCGCGCGACGACCAGGGACTCACCCCCTGCGCGTGGGGTGGATCGTACGAGGTGAAGAAACGCAACTGAATTTTCCGGACGGTGACTCGAGCCCTCGTGTAGGCTGTTTCCTGTTCAATTTTCCCTTCCACGAATACGTCGCAGGAACCTACCACATTATGCACGGACATACCTCCCTCGATTCCAGACCAACCATCCCCCTACTGTTTCTACCGCTACTTGTTGATGTCGATTTTAATAAAATGACGCTTACGTAAAAGCTCGTATTCATAAGTTTCGTTTGCGAAAAAACAAACAAACACAATTTTATAAATCCACGTCTTGGTGAAAGACCACCCCTATTTTCACTAGGTTGCCCACCCCCTATTCGTCGCCAAACTCGAACCTTAGTTAAAACTTTTCCTCGCGAAATCTGGACGATTTGTTCATTCGCGGGACGAGAGAAGACTTTCACCCCAATTTCACTCTTTAGTTTCACCCTATCGTTATCTCGGTTACTCAAGCCACTTTTTGCTACTCGTTGGTGCTCGCAACGCGAGCGCTTGCGTTGATAAAAATCGACGAAACAAATATAATAAAAACGTAAGAAAAAAGATATTTAGCGAACAAAGCATTGATAAAATCTCACCCCTATTTCCATCAGGGACTTCCCTCAGGCGCATCCCCATACATATCCCTCGCAAAGTCCGCTACCATTTGTATTTTCTTTCCTTCTGCATTCTTCGTTCGATCGCTTCCCATTATTATATTTCACGGGGCACGCTACTTATGCCATTCGAGAAGAGGAAGAGGGGGTCCTGATCCGTTGTAGGCTCGTCCTCGTTGGGCTCATGTGAAATATCGTCCTGGGGTATTGAGAGGTCTTCGGTTCTTTACTCTTGGTAGGCCCCGCTCCGGTAGCCGTAGTAATACCACCGCTACAAACTTGATCCGTGGAGTTCGGCACGGTGCGTACGTGTTCGGTGTAGTACATTCGAGTTTATATACGCCAAGCTGGTTTGTCTCGCTTTTATTCTCGCGTAAAGCACGAGGCGCGTATATACGAACGTTATATATATACACACACACATATATATATATACATATGTATAATGCTGTGGGCCTCATTGCATATACACAACAATATGATTATTATACGTCCTGCACCGGTTCTGTTTAGAGCAGCGGTGGTGGAACGGCCCAGCCGGAGCGCGAAAGAAGCAGCTGCTGTTTAGGGATAGGGAACAGCAGGAGGAACCGCCGGGCCCCTGACGGTCCGTTGGGCCTCTCTCGCGGCCCTGTCAAGTTTTCTCTCTCTTTCTCTCTCTCTCTTCTCCTCTCTTCCTTCGTCTCTTTCGCTTTCTCTCTTTCTCTCCGTTCTTAACGTAGTAGGGGGAAAAACTTGGGGTCCTATAGACACCCCTTACCCTTCCCAAGGCCATTCGTCGTGCAACGAGAGGGAGAACGAGGCAGGAAAGAAATGAGGGGAAGAGAGAAAGAGTGCCTCGATCGAGGACCCTACGGGCTCGTTTGGGCCTGTTTCACCAGACTCCCGGGTCTTTCCCAGCATCGGTACGAAATTCTACGTTACGTTCCCTCCCAGACAATTCCCAACTCTTCGACCTTCGTTTCTATCCAGTGTAGCTAACTACACGAGACGCTAAGTTTTTCTTCTTCTTTCGAATCACAAACTTTTGTTTCGTCTTTAGTTGTATCTTTATTATTATTCGGTGTTATCGTTTAATTAATTAATGATCTAGTCGCTAAGTTTTGTTTCGTTCGATATTTTTGAGCTTATTATCGTTTTTATTTTTGCCGAATAATCGTTAATTAGCAGTGACGGTGATTTCGCTAATATTCGATTATCGATAGTCGAAAAGGTCGACGTACTCTTGAATAAAGAGAACGCGATTACAATCTCGCAGGTGTGCAGTAGGTATATATAAGATAACTAACACCGAGGGATGCGAAGACGTTTTTCAATGAAAATAATCGCTACAAACAATTTGTAATGTTTTTTTTTGTTTGTGAAGATAAATTCACGAAAACGTTTGAATATTTTTGCGAAGGACCTGGGTTTTTCGGTATTCGGGTCGTCTACCTCTCGTGTAATTCGAGGTACGCTCAGTACGCGTTTACCTGAGCTTCCTCGATCTTTCACCCCTGATCGACCCATCGACCATCTGCACCTTTCCGACTTTGCCTGCTTTTAACTTCCACGCTCGCCTTTCCGCTCGTACAAATACCGATTTTCCAAAAATTATTCCACCTTTTGTTTAAATGCGATTCAACATGAAAATTTGCTCATCTTCTTTCTTTGATCTTTCTGTTTTCAGGCAGGCGTCAAAGCTCACATAAATGCCCCAGAAAAATCTGTGATAAATCAATATCGCCGAGAGTGAACGGTGGACGAGCGTTGCTCGATATTTAGAGAGAAAATATTTAAAAAAATAAAGAAAAATAGGAAACAAAAAAATAGTTTCATCGTCAAGTGATCTGTGCTTTTTACGTCGTCTTCCTATTTTCTCTATTTCTTACGTCCTCGTGCCGTCGTTTTCGTTCGATTCTCTACATTTTGGGAAAGAAGAACGCGGTCGTCCCGCGAAATCGCCAAAATTTTGAGAATGCTGATGCCGGGTGCCGCGGGTCTGAGCGCCGTTGGTGCGGTTGGGGCCGTTGGTGCTCCAGGGCCGGACGAGCTGGTCTCGAGTCTCGGCGCTCTTGCCGGTGTAACGCCACAACAGAAGGACACCACCTGGACGAAATTGTTCGTCGGTGGTTTGCCCTATCACACTACCGACAAGAGCCTCAGGGAACATTTCAACGTTTATGGCGACATCGAGGAAGCCGTTGTCATCACCGACAGACAAACTGGCAAGAGCAGGGGGTATGGTTTCGTAAGTGTCGACAATTTTTTATATTATTCGTTATTAAATAAACAATCATCATTCCCGGTAGTTATCGCTTGAAATAAAAAAAACATCACATTTTTAGTTATAAATATGGATTAAAATTAAGGGTCGATTATCAAACATTATCGTGCGGTTTACCGACGATACTTTTTTTTTCTCTTAATTTATTACACCGGAACGAGGATACGTTTGCCCCATGCGAAAACTACAAATAAACGTGTCATTCTCTGCGATAACAATAAAACATACAAATGTAAATGACGAAACTATGACTTTGATAAAAACAGTGAATTTTTGAAAAACGATAAACGTCCACTTATTTCTCGAGTAAAAAAACTTACAATTGAAGAAAATTCTTATTTTTGCTCGTACGTTAATCAATTTTTCAAATAATTATTAATTTTTGTAAATGAAAACAAAAAAAATGTAGAACTGGATGTTATCGAAGGTTTGATAATTTTATACGTACCCTATGTTTTGGATCGTCGCACACTTCGAACCAAATATAATTGCGCCTCTGCGTTTGGTTCCCCGCGTAGTGTTATGGCCGATAAGGTTTTGTAGCTGATATTTTTATCGTGCGCCGTTGGGCGAGACGAGTACGTCTCCCAAGCCTCGCAATCTACGATTTTTCTTCCAGGGGAATGAGCTAGCACGGCTTATGGTAATAATCTAAAGGCGCGAACGACGATGGTGGGAGAGCCCCCTGCTGTATACAGTAATGCACACCACGCGATAAAACGACTCGATGTAGTTCGAGTTTTGCTATCCTTTTTTCCCTCGTATCATCTCGAAGCACCTGTTCGCAGGTACAAACTGACCTCCAGTCGTTATCAGGCGTAACCTGTTACTCGTGCGCACAACGTGACTTAAAATTCGTGGCGAACGTTCCCTCGTTGCTTCGACGATTTCAAACGGACTTGGAAGAATTACCTTCGACAAATATTTATAAAACGGTATAAGGAAACTCGACCGATAGGTCGGAACGATAAAGCATGGTCGTATATCGCAGTGCTCGAACACCTGTGTCGCTAAATGGACAGAAAGATGGGAGAATGAAATTAACAAAAATTATAACATAGCAATGGTACCTGCGAGCCTGAATGATTACTATATAAATAAAGTAAATATTAGGGAATGGAAAATATAATTTGCTTCAGGTTACGATATACTTAAGAATACTTTTGAATTGTTTTTTCTACATGATCATTCTTGAGAAAAGTTGGAATCGTGGAAAGTCAGTCAAGAGAATCGACGTTTCTTCGGGATTCTGGTGATTTTTTTTGATACATTCGATGATGGTTTCTTGACAATGTGGTCGCGCGAACACTGGATCGTTTTCTTTCTTCTCAATTGTTTTTCTGGGCTCAACTATCTTAATTCTTTTCGATTTACGTTTATTTCTCTTGTTTTTTATCGTATATTTGATCAATATAGTCACTATTATTGCGATACCTTGAAAATGAAACGGAGGAATGCTAAATATCTCCTTATCTCTCTCATGGTGGTGCAAATCAAAAATCTTTGTACAGTGTTTTATATAATGTATGACTTTGGACGAATATTCGAAAGAGACGAACATCTTTTTGAGAATGCTGCGAGTTTTTTGAAATATTTTCTCGAAAGCGACGCTATTTTCCAGCAGTAAAAACTCTCTGATTGGTGATGAAATTGTTCATCAACTATTCCTCGATAAGTTGCATTCGCCGAGAGACGGACAGATTCTCCAAAGTACTTGGATCGATTCTCGAAAAAGTCATTTTTCTCGAGAGGGTACATACACAATGGTCCACTTATTGTTAGCTCGAACTCCTCGAGCTTACCGAATCTGTTCACTGCTATCGGTCTTACCCCCAAAGTACCAGAGAACATTGATTTCTACATCGTCTCGATATAAAGATGATTCGTCAAGTATATTCGCAGCATCCGCACTGTGATTCTCAAGATTTTTTCGATTTTACATCAAGTTCGACGACGATCGGTTTTCCTCGATTGGTCTGATCTCAGAATGTCCTGTAAGAAGATATACTTCCTTATCTAGCGATAGAACTATAGGTAGCACTGTGATTCTGCAATTGCCGGTAGTGGCGACAAATTTGAACCCAATATGTAGGTTTAAACTTTGTTATCCTTCCAATTCATCAGAAGGTTTTTAGTTGGTGGGAAAACGGTTATAATACAAACGGTTTACAATAAATCAATGTACAATTATATATTTGCCGAGATTTCATTGAAATTCGAGTAATTTTGACTTAATTTGTTCGCAGGTAATTATGGGTGATAAACCAGCCGCAGAGAGAGCTTGCAAAGACCCCAATCCCATAATCGATGGTCGGAAAGCTAACGTTAATCTGGCGATACTGGGGGCGAAGCCAAGGGGCAATCTTCAAGCAAGTGAGTTAACAGCTAATCGTCAATGGAGCGTGCACGATATAAACCCTAGGAAAGGACCTTATGATGTACGACAGTGGGGCATAAAAGTCTCTAAATACCGAAGTAAAGACACGCATGATACAATGTCAACCTAAGGGCCCCTATTCATAATCACCATTCGACGCTTAAGAATTTCTTTCTTCACAATATCTTTGCCATACCAGCATGTCCTGTTCTTAATATCCCGCTTTTTAACGTTTCGAAATTGCTTTTGCCAAATCCTGAGGCTTTTACCAAATCCAGACATTTTTAATACAAATTGCATTCAGCGTTTTTCCCGTCGTTCCTCAATCCATCGTCCTTTCGAGCGATCAATTTACTAACTTAAACATGGCCAGCGCGGTGACTCGATGATTTTGGTGCATTTTCGATTGCTCGATTTGAAAAAGTGTGCCGCGATGTGCTCAATCGTTGTCCTTCGGGCGGGATGGGGGCGCTGCGAAGGCTTAAAAAACGACGGGGTTACGCGGAGTACCATCGATCGGTAATCTGTCCCATCAATTTTTCACCAGTCTCGTCGATGTCAAAGTCCAAATGAGAGGGTAGCGAGCAAACATACGAGCGTTAGCGCTGGAATAGAGAGTTAAAATAAACATGTAACATTCTCTACGCACGTCAGCAAACGAAAAAATAATACTCCCACATCGTTTTTTATTGTTTCTTTCGAATTTGTTTCTCGTCTTATCTTCTTCCTTCGTCGTTCGATCCTACCGGACATATTTTATTCGAAAGCTCGTGTCACGATTCGTCGTTATCCATCGTCGAGTCATTGTCGAAGCGCGTGCTTGGAAAATATTCCGCGTGTGAATGTCACCCTCGGGGGAATTCTGCGTCGTTGAATCGAAGCCAGAAAATCACTAAAATCTCTTCGCTATTGCATTTCCCTTCTCGCTCACCACTTCCTCTCTCATACACCGAGTGAGCATGAACTTTTTGGCTGGGTGCTGTTCTTCCTCAGATTCATCATCGAAGTATCCTCGACGTTTCTTCATCATCGAGCGATTAGCAGTTCGTTATTTCGCCCAGTTAGTCCGACTTGGCAGTACTATTTCTAAACGTTCTCTTTGTCTCCAATTCGTAGAAACGATTTTCGGAACACGTGGTTGAGTAAGATTTCCAAATCCAAGTTTAATTTTGGTGATATAAATCATTAGTCATTGATCATGGCAAAATTGATTAAAATACCAATTCTAGTAATTTGGATCGTTAAATAAAATTATATTATGGGTACTGTGATTATTTAGGCGTCGCTAATATACCTAAAATGGGGAAAATCGGCCGATTTTCGACAATATTTTGATCGTACAAAATGTAACGAGGGAAAGCATCGGCAATCGGACTTTCACGGTCGATGGCACTTTCATAAGAGAGTTGCATAGTCACTCGTTTCCACATATTTTTCCCCGTCACCCATAATGTCACCTGCTCGTGTCATGTACTCAGGTATGTCGTTCGTCCAGAATCGATAGTCGGCTCGAGGACTCAACGGGGCCATGTACGAAGCATCAGGCTCGTGTGGCCGAGATAGAAAGCAACCACAAAACGTCATATGTCCCTGCAGTATGTCTCCCACGAGGTGGAATATTGTGACGTTGCGTGTGACACACGCTCAATGTCACTCGAATGCCCACGCTGTTTTTTTTACGACACGCATATTAGAGAAACGTTGCGAATGGAAAATAAAACAATTTGTTTTGATTAATTCGGGCAGCCATTTGTCGTCATGATTCGATTAATATTATTCGTTCCTTTTTCTTCGCCTCTCCGTCATTCGTTTCTCCGAGCTATTATTACTCCACGGGAGACTTTGACGTTGAAGAATAAAACGAGCTTTAAAAACGTAAAAAATTGAATTTTTTGAAAAATCACAAACACGATTTTTATTTTAAACTTTATTTTCGGACTTCGTATCGATTTCTTGTTTTATCTGATCGCAAATTAACGAGGCTTTTCCTCGAGGCATGGAATCAAAAATGTTGTCGAAAACCTTGGTAAAAGTGATTTTTTAAAGTCTGAACAGGGGGATGAATTAAACCAAAACAAAAAGATAAAAAAAAAGTGAACAAAATTCAAAGTGCAAACGACAATGTATCATGATGAGTGACTAATCATTAGTGTCCTTTCTTCCCTCGTAGTAGTCTTCGAGTCCTCTTTCCTGAGTCATTCGAACCTCGCGACTCTCTCGGCCGATTCTCGAACTCGCCAAAGCTTCGGTTCGTCTTCTCGTCGTTGGGTGGGCAACGGGCCAACATTGCTTAAGCGCTTCTCGCGGCGTTCGTCTTCTCGTTTCTTCTTCTTATTTTTTCTTCTTCTTCTTCGTCGTGGCTCTAAGTCTAAAATTGCACGAACTCGCGCACGTTCTCCTCGTCCATTTTGCTACCCTGACGTCGAAAACTTTTGGTCCCTCGCTCTCTCTCTCGCTCTCTCACGTATGTTTAAATGTTTGCTCATGTTTCTTCTGCCTTTGTCGTTCGTTCTCACCAACGAATAGGATTCTTGCGACTATAAGCCTGGGACTATAATGCTCGTCTGACAAGCCGTCTAAACTCATCCAAAGCTCTCTCGCTCTGATCCAAAGTATATCCGCACATGCTTCTCTCTCCTCCCCCCCCCCCTCTCTCTCATTTTCTTTCGCAATGTTCACGCTTTTCCCAGAAAACTTTCTACAATAATATCGACAAAATTCGTGCTCTACATATTCAAAGCAGGTTTACGCTGCGTCTGCTCTATCGCATCGAGAGTCATTTGAAAAAAATCATTTTATCGCTTCCACATAGCTTATGTTTGTAAATGTCTTGACGATAAAAAACATAATGCCGCAAATATCTACATTTTTCTACCGTTGTATCACTCGTGAACGTAATTTCGTTTCACTCAATATTGGCTAAAACGTATCACCGATGGAAAAATATCGTTTTTGGTTGGCGTGAAATAAAGAAAAAAAGGGAAAACATTTTTCGCGTTAAGTAAATATTTCGAGCTCGGTTGATGTTAAGTTTTGGAAATAAAATGGAAAATTCGGAAGATTCGTGGTCAACATTTATTAATCGATCGATAATTAATAATTCGATAATTTCCGTCTCCTTTTTGAATACGCGAATAATGAGCGGGTTATTTTTTTGCTAGATTTGTTCGAAGTTTCATCGTACACGCGAAAGAGATGACACGGCCAAGTGTGCTTTCGCATTTGCTTGTCGGAAAAAAATTTATCTATAAATATACATACATATATATATACATACATATATGTATATATATATATATGTTGAATTTTCTGTTTGTGATTTCAGCATTCCCATTCGCAGCCGGTATTCGTACCGGATATCCCACAGTCCTGCCCAGCCAGTATGGGTAAGTTTTCTCACTAGTGTTGTAACATTTACACAATTGATTTTCTTTTTAATCCGGACGTACCAATTAACAAATTATACTCGGTCATATCTTTGGAAAAAACGCTGCTTTTCCGTTTTTGTCTTTCGTTTACGAATAAACGATCGTTCGAACCTTTTTAAAATTGGTTACGTTATTTCGATAATATTATAAAGAAATAAAAAAAAAACTTTTTGAATTAGAAAACGTAGCACAACGATTTTGTACCAGCGCTATAGCACTGATAATTTATTCAATTTTGTGCACGAGATTTCCGTCATACCGTTTTTAAAGTGTTGATTTATGAATAAATTTCGAGAAAAAAAGATTAAAAAAGAAATGTTGACCGGGTATAATATCTAAAAATATGATAATTAGATATATATACATATAGTACGCTTTCTATAGCCAAGGTTCGAGGTCGGAGAATGCGTACACTCTGATTCCTTTCCGATGGAAGATCCGTCGATCATTTTTATCGTAGAAGGAAAATTTCTTCGCATAAATTACAAAAAGAATAAACAAAGAATCCAAAGACATTCAAAGATTTTTCTCGTTGATGTAACGTGTAAAAGAACAATCGTTCGAAAAATGCGATAATTACAAGATTGAATGCACCCAATAGTGCGAATACCAGTGTGTATAAGCACACACAGATACACACACACACACATAGACACACATACGATTATATATATATATTATGCTCTTTTTCATATTTTTTTTATCTTGCTAAAAGAGAATGTATAAAATGACATTTCAGCATCCCGACGAGCGCGCGCGAGCGCAAGCTCGAGGCAACGGGAGGATTGATATTGAGATGGTGGGGTTGAACGAGGAGGAGACGGTGAACTTCGAACCCCGTACTTCGCGGGGTACTCGAGAGTCCCCGTGATCCCTCTTCTTCTTCTTCTTCTTCTACTACTTCTTCTTCTTCTACTTCTTCTTCCTCTCATAAAAGGACGTTAATCGAACACGGTGCCCGAGAAAAGAAGGCAATAAACGATTCGAGTGGTCGATCGCGGGAAATTGAAAAAAAAGCAAAAAAAAAACAAAAAAAACACAGAAAAAAATGAGAGGTCGAGCTATAGAAAGGGGATGAGGGAGTGAGGGAGAGAGAGAGACAGAGAGAAAGAGATCAGAGATGAAAGAGGGCGAGAAAAAGAGAGATGTTGCGACAGAGCAGCGGCACACGCACACGTATACGAACAAAACAAGCCATGAGTACCTATCTACGAATTATTTACATATTTTCTATATTTATATATATTTACATATATATATATACTCAGTATACAAATAATATTGCAAAAGATCTATCCGAGGATCGAATTTTGTTGGGTTGTGTTTTTTTTACGTTTCTCTTTTTTCTTTCTTTCGTTGTTTCTCACTTTCTTGACCGATGATTATTTACGTGATTATGAGAATTTGAGATGGATTTGCGGTTGTTGAGATTTTTTTTGACTTGTTTGTTTACCGATTGTTACTTTTTCTCTCTTGTGGATTTTTTTCTCTTTTTTTTCATTTTTTTTTCTTGTTTTTCTTTTCTCATTGGAGTTACTTGTTGGTCTTGTGAACTTTTCACACCACACACTCTGCGGTTGGTTGGTTGGTTGGTGTTTTTTTACTTTATTTTAATCCAGCATTGGAGCAATTCACAATAATCAATTAATCAATCGATATATAATATTAATCATAATAATGACAATAATAATAATGAAACAATGAATGATGGTCGGCGATGACGATTGTCTCGCGCGAGTGACGTCCAATCGAATACGCATATATCGTGAGTACGCATATATGAATTAGTCGTGCGAACTTGACCCACTGCTGGCTCGTCTCACACCCACACAAACACAAACACACACACATACACACCTATAATAACATCTCGTTAAATACACGCATTACGAATTTATCGCTTGAATTTTAGCAAATTGTCGTGACAAACGCACACGTATCGATATTTAGTAATAAAATTTCAAGTAACACCCTAAGAATTCATTCCATTTACTAAAAAAAAAGCAAAAAGCATCGTGAAACGTCTGCTCTGTAATAAAATATTTAGGGCTCGTTGACAGAGATTGAAAATGTCCCTTGACAAAATTCTAAATATGTTTTCCGCGGTCAGACGTTACGGGGGAGAGTTTCTTTCAAAATTAAAAAAAAAGAATTAAATTTTGTGCGCGAGGCTTAAAAAAAATATCTTTAAAAAATTGTCACTCTGACGTACACACATACACACACACGCCCATTCCTCGGCTCGACTTTTTAAGCTGTATACACGCTGTAACCCGATGACAAAAACGAGAAAGTCATTAACACGTTTTTTTTTGTTTCTCGATTTTATTTTTGTCTATTGGTGACGGGATTCATGATGTGAGCCAAGCGAGAGTTTGACTGATGTTCCTCTGGGCAGGGGGGGTGAGAGAGCGAGGGCGGTTTAATAGGTACGAGGGAATTTCGACGGAAATAGACCAGACGCGTTAACGTCGAGATTCTCGTGCTCGCTCGAACTAATGCAGGTGACCCCATCGAACGTTTCTCGTATGTGTATATATACATATATATGCACACATACGAGAATATATATACATATACGTATATACGTGCACCTGCGATTTCCAGCACGAGAAGAATAAGAGAAACGTTAAATTTTCATTACGAGGTACGAGCGCCTCTCCTGTGACCGATCGATTTTTCATCGATCTTGTTTTTTCGACGTTCATTGTGGTCGTTCGTTCATTCCGTGCATACTGAAATAAGACGAAACGCGTTCAATTTCGAATGTTTGTGAACTAAAAAGAAATATCGTAAAACTGCTATTTTCATGTTAAATTTGTTTTCGCCATAGTGTCGGAGAAAACAGCGATAATTCTCGCACGGGGGATAACATCGCGGTCTTCGGTATTCTTTTTGCACATGAAAAATGTAAAGAAATTTTGATAAATTTATGAATAACGTCTCTTGCGTGTGTGGTAAGGGCTTTACACTGTACACTTGGTGTCGCTATTGGTGTTGTTTTTTTTAATTATTATTACTTTAATCTTTTCTTTTTACGTTTTTTTTATAATTTTTTTATTTGGTGTTGTAAGTGGTGGTTTTTTGCGTCTGAATAACACAGGGCGTGAATGCCTCGATCGCGCGTCGTGCAATCGCGAAAATCATAAATTTATTGATTAATCGCGTGCAAGAACATTAGACCCGAAGCTGCGATTAGCTCAAACGGGTCATTACCCTTCAAAATATTGATATTCAATTTCTGGGTCGGCTTCGAAATGATTATTGACGTCGTGCGACGTCGAAAAATAATTCAATTTTTTATGATCGTAAGGTCAGCGAGCACAGTACAACCCCCAACTGCCATTTACCCCGAAACCCAAACTACAAATTTAAAAAAAATCAAAATAAGCACAAGAACAAAATTATTTTTAAAAAAAATCAAGTTTCCTCGTGAAAAATTCTCCATTTTCAAACAAAAATGGAAACAAATTCTGAAGTTCTCACAAGACCAAAGGTCTTTTTCCGCAAGATAATGAAAAAAAACATTTTTTTCGCCAAAGATGTTTCATCACCGAACCGAAAAATTTCAAAACAATTCCAAATTTCTCACAAGCCACCAGTTATCTCTAAAATTTATAAAGGTAAATGATGTTTTCTCGTCAAAAATAATCGCAAACGACCGGAGAATTTTGGAACTCACGGGGAGGGCGATCCGGGAAGTATTCGGAGAAAGTGTAAGAGCCGAATCAGAGCGAGGAGAGGAGCGGGAAAAACGAGAAGCATCGGCTCGTCCGACTCGTTGCCGAAGAGAGGCGGCGGAGTGATGAGCAGACGTCACGGGCCGAATCCTCTCTCGCTGTGACGACGACGAAGACGAAGACGAAGACGACGACTACGACGACGCCGACGACGACGACGACGACGTCGACGAAGGAAAGCGCGCGCGGTACATGCGTCGGAGGGTCGTGGGCGGACACTCAAATGAAATTCAACACCGAACGGCGGCGGTGCTGGTGGCGTCGGCCCGGCATGGCTGATGGCCTCAGTTCGCTCTATCCGTCTCTCTTTCACTCTTTTTCTTTTCCTCCCGTTTCGCCTCCCCGTTTCCCCCCTCGTCACTTCTATACGGTCTCTCTTGTACACATTTCGGTTCTGCTGGTGGTGTCGTAAGCCCTCCCTCCTTTTTCCCTTCCGTTCCCCTCGAGGGTTCTATATAACGGCGACGACTACACGTTCGCAGTACCCCGGCCATCTTGGAGTCTGGCTTCGGTCCAGTCTTTATTTAGATCCACCTGTCCCCCGATGTCAACCTCTCGGCCGCTTACACTCTTCGCATCGTCTGTCTTATCTCTTCTTCTTGTTGATCCTCTTCTTCGTCTCGTTCTTCTTGTTCTTCGTCTTCCTCGTCTACTGCGAAGATGCTTCTTCATCCGTTTCTTATTTTCTTTTATACCATCTACTTCGTTATCTTCCCCTCCCTTTCACCTTTTCTTCTTCATCTTGCGCTTTATCTTCATCATCATTTTCATTTTCTTCTTCTTCGCTATCTCCTCTTTCGGTATTCTTATTGTGGACCAACTTCGACTACTTCATCATCAACTTCAACTTGTTGTCCTTCTTCCTTTTCTTCTTTATCTTCGTATCTTTGTTTCCTCGGCAAAGATACAACAAGATTTTCAACGATGCTCAGCATGTTGATTTAATCCGAATGTCTGTTCATTTTCTGCTAGCTCTTCCTCATTTTCATTTTTTCTCTCTTTCTCGTCTCTCGTATCCTCCGCAGCTGCTCGTTTCTTTGCGAATTCTTGAAACTTTTATTTTACCCCGATTACTGCTCGAGGTTGTTTATGATGGACAAGTTTCGAGAGAGTTGATGATCCTTTTACTCGGATAAAAGCTCGTGTGTTATGTGACACGGAGTATCATCGTATCGTCAGCACGTGCGCAATGACTCTTCTCCTTGCTCGTTTCTTTCTTCAAACGTTGCCATCTTTAATTCCCTCCGCGATGTCTCAGCGAGGCGGTCCAGCTTTAGCTGTTTTGTCGTCCACTCTCTCCTCTCTCTCTCTCTCTATCTTTTTTTTTCCCCTTCACTTTAAGTTTCTTTTTCATCTTCTTCGTTTTCTGCAACGTCTCGTCGTGGCGTCTTCGCGACGACGAAGACTTATCCTTTTGCTTTTCCTTGTCCACAAAGGACCGAGAGAGCTTTCTATTTTCGTTTCCTCGCGAAGCCAAATGCGAAACTGTGCAGAAGATCGCTCGCGCCAGAGAGAGAGAGAGAGTAAGAGAGACAGAGAGTGAGGGAGAGTAGGAGCAAAAGCGTTAAAGCGAGACAAACTTATTCGTCCACCTGTCGTCGTCGCTCAGCTCATTGGTACTTTCTTGGCTATTAGATCGAGCGTGTCTCTCTAACGACGTAAGAGTGAAACGCATAGAAATCACACCCGACTCCTTGGAATATCGTATGACCGCCTAGAACCAACCCCCTTGGAATCTTCGACGACGTCGGTCTTCCTCGTCGTCTGTAAAAAATCCTTCGATGCACTCGTGAACGACGAAACTTCACGATATTTCGAGAATAGGGTGCACCCGCGTATATACATATAGGCATGGAACACTTCGAGGCTCGCCCAAATATTCTGGACCAGCTCGGGATTCAGACTCGTCGAGTCGCACTTCCGGCTTTTAAGTGGCTAATTAAAGAGACCGAGGCGCTGATGGATATTACGAGCAGCATACGCATACTGTTTACAGTACGTCTGTTTACGTCACCATTAGGATCCGTTCGAAATCTCGTTTTTTTTTTAACTGACGATGATTTCTTTTTCAACTTTGGTCGGTCAACCGATGATCGTCAAACCTTCATTGATTAATAGTGGGGTATTCGAATTAGACATTTTTTTTCGTAACACACCTCTACGTTAATAATATTAGGGTTTGAACAAATGGCGTACAACAATGAGGGTTGAAAATAATTTTTAAAAGACCATAATGTATTCGCGATAAAAATGATTAATTACAGCGAAGCTCGATTGTCGCGATTCCAGCGCGTTGTTCGCGTATATCTTCCGTACGGATTTCGCGCGCATACAAAATCGGCACGCCAGAGGTCACGAGGTCACGGAGGAGGGGGTTGGACGGGGGTGAAATGAAAATAAAAAATCAGCAGCGTGGAAGAAAAAAAACCTTGTCGGGTCACCTCTACGGTACTGTGCGAAGGGGGAGGCTTTGGCGCACCGTGCGCGCGCGACAAGGCACCTCAGGCTGCGGAAACCACCCCAAAACAACCCCCGCCAGATTCCCATTGGACGCACGAAGCTTTTCACGGATTGGAGGATCATCCCATTGGATTATCCGCGGCGCCGGCGCCAATCTTTAGTCGCCACCCCTCTTGCGCTCATCCTCGCGAGGACTTCTTTCTCGTATATCGAGGTCTCAACCCACTTCACACCCCCTCGCTGCAAAAAAGATAAAATCGCTTTTGCAAAATTTCGATTCTTTTTCTTCCACCTGCTCATTTTTTTCCGCAATTTTCACGCTACCTTGGGACATGAAAATCATAGACCGCCATTCAAATGGCGTTGAAAAATGTTTCACCCCTAACGTGTTGTTATATTGTTACGGAAAATCGCACCCTCGCCGGGGCGAGGGAGTGAACAAATTCTAATAAATATCCTGGTACATCGCTTTTGCGACAATTTACTTTTTGAATTATTACGCCGATGCACAAGGGTGCTAACACACAGACGGTTGTTTTTATTCATCGTCACATTTATAAATGGCTCGTACGAGAACGACACGAGGGACCTTGCCAAGAAATTCGCACGTGATATTATTTTTCTACCGTTACAGAAAATGAGCTTTCGGTTCACGATTATTAGGTATAAACGGGAGGTAACGATCGTTAAATATGCAATAATAAATGACCTTCATTATTGTGTCAATGATATCGTTTTATGGAACATTCGAAGATCACAGAGACGATCGCCCGTTCCAATTAACAAATAATCGTCTATCCGAGTGAAGAATTAATTCAAGAAGACAACAAACTTCATCACGGGACCGTCAAATTATCGTTCTTCGTCTTTCGGTCAAAATGACTTTTCATAACTGACCACGTGTACCTAACATTTTTTTTCATACGGCATAGACATACGCGGCAATCAATCTATCTATATACATACGATTATACCGCGGGGGATGAACGAGTCAAGATCGTAATCAGCCGGTTGGCCACTTTGCGTCGGAAATCGAGGGTGGTTTACTCGCTTCCGTCACGAAAGGCCGGGAGAGCACGAGAGCCACCAAGCAAAACGTCAAACCACACACACGTGCACACAAACACCCACACACACGATTATGTGCACGTAGCATAGGTTCGAGCTACGTGACCGTAAAACGATTCCGGACATCCTCCCTTAAGCCTTCGCGGGGGGGGTGGAAATATCACCCCTTTCTAACCCAGTGGGAGAGTCCGAGCGATCGCGTTGCTATATTATTCTCTTCATTATCCGTCTTACCCCATGGGAACAAAACCGTAATTATCGAAACAATATTAAGCATGAAACTTTCGCCTTTATACCGCCGCACGAATGCATCGTCGTCGGAATTGTTGAAAATCGTTCAAACGCATTCTCAAACGGTGCACATATCTTTTTCGCGTCTTTTCCCCCGGGGGGTTGGTGAGGAGGGGGGGGGGGAGTGACTATGGCGCGTCCTTTTGTAATTATGTAAATTGTGCGGACATCAGTGCGATTGCCGCGACAGTATGTGGGAAGAGAGGGTAGAATGTTGGACACGAAAGGGTTGAAAGATATTTATGTACTTTATATTGCATATCATTATGCAGGTATAATAATAATAATAATAACAATAATAATAATAATAATCATAATAATAATGATAATATACCTATATTTGATCATAGTCGGGGCGGGAGGGGGAGGGGGGTATCGATCGTGTCAAGACGTTTTACACCCATACTAGCTTCACGATCCATCGTTTGTTCACATCTTTGGTAATTTATCACCCGTGTTTGACACCATTACATCGAATATTCGTGAAATATATCGAGACAAGTATATTCGATTACGTCAAACGCGATTTTTTTTGCACTTTTTCGGAATCGTAAAATTTCGAGCTCTTGATTCGTTTCTTTTTTAACATCATATGTTCTTTTTCTTATCTTTCGGTGGGTCGAAATAGTCAACTTCTTCGTCTCGATCGATGCGAAGGAAAAGAATTTGATCGTAGTGATAATGTTGAATGGCGTTAATAGTTTATGTAAAAGCTTGTTGAGCTTGCGACCAAATATTGGGCATTGGCATTGTTACCGGGAGCCGTGGTTGGTGCGGTACCTAAAAACGGATCGTCACTCGACAAATATAGGGGAAAATCGAATGCGTCGTGGGAGGTTAGGATGAGAAAAAGAAATCGGTTCGTGGATGTGTTCGAAGGGAAAAGTACGAATAAACGAGGTGATATTTGTGCTGATTGGGCCCCGGAGTGTGCCAGGTGGGGGGTCTCTCTTTTTCTTTTTCGTTGCTACAGGGGAGACACGCGAGCCATCCATAATGCACGGACCTTCGCCGAGAGATGCGAGCGACAGATAATTTTTATGAAAATGGGAGACACATACACGCACGCACACATACACATATCATCGTCCTTAGGACTGACACAGGCTTACCTCTGTCCGTGGGTACAATCGACTGTACTCGCATACTACTCGTTGTATTATAATATACACATTAATACCAAGCGCGGGAGGGAGAGAGAGAGCGAGAGAGAGATTCATGCGAACTTCCGGTTTGGTCCTCGACCGAGACGGACGAGTCACCGGCAAATGACTCTCTTCCCCGGAAATTTTATGTCAAGTCATACGGGGTCATGTACGCATTATAATCTTTCGCGTGTAGTGAAAATAAAATAGGCATTTTTTTTTTAATTTTTCCATTTATGTCGATAGACTTTCATTGAAAATTAATCAGATAACGGTATATCTCGTACTTACATCGTTGTTGTACGGTAGGAAACTGACTTTCGATTCTTCGGCTCATTAATCTAAAAATTAAATAAAGGAGTACTGAATTAATTATCGACCCTTATTATACCCCTATTAAGGGACTAATGGAAAGTCTATTTTACGGATTTTCGAATCAAATGAAAAATCGCAAATATTATTTTATGCTGTTGATTTTAATTGAAGATTTTGTGTATTTCTTCTAATTCAAAATTTACTAGGAGATTCAATATAAACACTCTCAATTCACCCTTCTTGAGGGTGCAACCAAACCATCACCCGTCGCATTATTTTAAACCGAAACGTAATGAAAAATCTTCCTTTGTCTCTTCATCAATCAAAATTTAATAAATTACATAAATAAGTAAATAAAATAATAAACAAGAAAGTCGCATCCCGATTAAATCAATCGTCGATCTGATTCCACGAGATTTCATCCGAGGTTTCTATCGGCAAGACCGATTTCAAGCGACTGGACGACTCATATCGTACGATACAAACTTTCATCGATACGTTCGTATTCGTGGAAAAAGTTTCCGCGAAAATTCACCAATTTATTTCCCATACCTTATTGTTCGTTCGAAGCTGGGGCAGGACTCGCGTAATATTGATTCCCTTTCCGACCACCCTCTGACCAGTGAGCAATATATACTTCGGGCATACTGGGAATTATCGATCGGTTTGTAAAAGTTCAGGGCTGTCCAGGAAGCGAGGATTGTCCGAGAACGACGAATGTGTACCTTCCTCGATCTTCGTCTACTTTCCGTTAGATCGCAATCCTTAGCTATGTCTATAATCGAAAAGTTTAGTGAGTCTTTCGTACAGATCGATCGCGATCCAATATTGTGTCAAAGTGTTCAAATCACTGCGTGTGATCGATCGTGCGCGTGCGATCCAGGTACTAACGTTGGTGTTAGATAATTCGTGTGACGTGTGCCGATTTAGTACATACTACATATATATATATGTTTATATACATATATATATATATTTCCTCTTTATATATATATATATATAGTCACATAAATATATATATATATATGTATATATACATAGGATATGCTGTACCTACTACACGTTTTCTTTGGTTTGCTGTTTTTTGGCGACACCTCTTTGGCAGAAGACGTTTGAACTTCTTTTTTTTCTTACCATTTTTATTTGTTTTCTTTCAGTTTATTTTTTCTTTCAATTGTTATATTATTATATAGTAATATAGTGATATAAGCGTGCGAGGATTCGATCCCGTTACCCGAGAGTTTCGAACTCTCGTCTCACGTTCCTTTCTTCCCTCTCAGACTCCCTGAAGAGCCAACTTCCGGTTTTTACCTCGGACGACGACCGGGCCGCACGGATCGAATTTGCAGTGTTTTTATTAGGAAATTTTCAACGTGGTTTAAGGATTGATATTCAAACTATATATTTTTTGATATTTAGAGCGTTTTTTATATTTGAATTGATCCGAAAGTTTGGTCGTCGCACGATGTACTCGATTGATTGAATTTAATTTACAAAAAAGCATATGTTCATTACGATTTATAATATCAAAAATAATGAATTCGAGCAACTGACGCACGACCCAGGTCGCGTTCCCTCGGCTCACGAGTTGTCGTTTGGTGTTGCGTGCTTTGTACTTTGGTAGCTGTTACAATCGTACTACTGATTTTTGTTTCTCTATCTTTTTTTGATTTTCGTATTATTATTATTTATTTTTTCTTCTTAATTTCATAACGTACGGACGAGAGTATGCGCGATAGAAAAACGATCGGCAAATTTGGCACCATTGCATACGGCAAATTACACGAAACATTATTATTTTTGTGTAATTTTCGTAATTTTATGAAAACAAAAATTAGTACAAAAGTAAACGTATCCTCCATATAAAATAGCCCAGCTAAATGTCACCCAGTCTTTCATCGTGCGTGATCGCAAACGAGCGAGTACGAAGCCACGAAATAAAATATCAACCGATATTTTATTTCACCAGATCCGATCGTTTGTCTCGCGACGAAATTCGCAAAACGAATTTTCATATTTTTCCCACTATGATCCTCTGCAAAAAGCAAAAAAAAAGAAAACTCAAAAAACTATTTCACACGTAAAGACGACTGACAACGACGTATTCTCAATTTTTTCAGAGTACCACCGGGATACATGTATCAGTCGCCTTACCTGACCGCAGCGACACCTGGCGGACAGCTTCTCCAGCTTCCTGCAACGCAATTGAGCCACGCAGCGGCTGTAGCGGCTGCATCCCAATTTTACGAGTATCAGAACGCAGCTGCCGCCGCAGCGACGTATCCTGGCACATCGTACAATTTCGCCGACGCATATTCGCCGTACACGAGCGCAGCCGCGGCCGGTATGTGTTACAAAAGCGTCCACAAGAACGCCCTCGACAGCAACGAACTTGCCAATCGCCTCCACCATCAACATCAGCAGCAACAACAGCAGCAACAGCAACAACAGCAGCAACAGCACCAACATCAGCAGCATCAACAGAACGGCAACAATAGCGGAAGCCCCGGTCTTATGGGACACCATCGGGTGGACAAAACCCCACTGACATTCTATCTGCCGTCAATGCTGCGTGGCAATGGTAGCGATTTCAAAACAAACAAAACAAACACAGCATCGAACGTACCAACACGACAACTCAACGAACACACGGAGATTCATAAAATTAAACAATCAAAAAAATAAACAAACAGACAATACTAACGACACGTGAAAACATTTATTTTGAGAATTGCAGCACGGTTTTTCGAAATACTTTTACATTTACACGCAGACACGGAAACGACACGTGCTTCTTTTCGTTAGGGTTGTTTTTTTTTGAGGTCTCGAAGTTGAGAGATTTTTTGCGAACGTTAGAACGTCGTCGTGGAAAACTCTGGCGGTAGTTTATAAATCTTGCGCCATTGGTTGTAAATATGCGTACCGCTCGATTAATTTGTGTAATTAACGTTTCGAAATTTGAAAAACAAAAATAACTGACCCAGAGTTTCCTACGAATCATCTAGACTTCAGATTATCGTACTTCCGGACTATGTGGGACACACATTTGGTTTCTCGTTGACAAATGATTTTTTTTTGGAAAATCGACCACCACTACTTTGGTCCTTCGGCAAAAAAATACACACACACATATATACATACACACACGGGGAGAAGTGAATATTGGAAAATATAAGCAGCAACGAGATATTGCATGTTTTACGCTCACACGTATAGCACAAAAAATGCACGCGACTCGCCCGTAACGTGCTACGATGTTTCGATGAACCATGGTTCATGAGGATGATGACGATGATGGTGATGATGGTGATGATGATGATGATGATGATGATGATGATGATGATGATGATGATGATGATGATGATGATGATGGTGGTGGGGCATTGGCGGGCGGATTTACCGTGATGATGTTCGAGGATCTGTCGCTTTGGCTTTTGGTTTATTGGATAATTCAATGTTTGTTTATAGTCACGAATCGGCGACAAAACTGCAAAAAGGACTGTTTAAAACCCTTTATTTATTGATTTTTTCAAATCGAACTAAAATACCGATTTCCATACTGTAATTATATCCATCTCGATTTGATCTTTTCTTAATATCTAAATTTTAGAACTATCAAAATCTGTTCGACCTCCTTCTTGCGACCAGTCGCTGGTTCTTCGTCACGCATAAGACAAAAATAATGCTTTAAAGGTTTAAAAAATGGCGTGGTTCAAAACAAAATTTTGATTTTCCTCGTTGTGTTACAGCGAACGCAGCCGCGGCTAGTTACGTGACACCCTACACGTACGCGACGTTGCCAGGAGCTGGTGGTTTGCCAGGATCAACGGCAGGAGCGGCATTCCCAGGACTGCCGTATCAGACGACGCCTCAGGAAGCAAGACTCCAATAGACGAAGCTTCGCTCTTACGCGAGACCGAGGCCCGAGAGACGAACTTTCATCATCAACCGACATAGCGATGAAAAAATTGTCCGCGTCGACGATAATCGCGCTATAAAACGAGAAAAACAGAAGAAAGAAAAGAAAAAACATTAAAAAATTCAAAGTAAATCGCGCAACGACAAAAACAAACGAGAGACTCACTTACGGATCGTCGACGTTGATCGAACGAAGAAAACAATAATCGCTCGTCGTGACAAATTGCGCATCATCGTGATCGACAATGAAACGAGACGAAATTCCGTTAGATTTTTGGTTCTCTCTCTCACAAAAAAAAACAAAAAGAAAAAACTACGATCGATTTCGATCGCGATTCTTTCGTAACGCCTTTCGCTAAAATTCTCCTCGATTATATCGACTTGTCGTCGCGCAAACCTCCTTTTTCCCATTCTCACCTGTATAACGATAATTCGCAGGAGATACAAAAAAGAAACGAGTAATGTCCTAATAGAAATATCTTCCTCGTCCCAAATTCGCCCTTTCACCTATCACTTCCTCCCTCCCGCCTTTTCCTTGTCCACTGTACGTTAGGAGCCAAAATTGGCGAAGCCCGATACAGCCAGCCAATCGCCTCCAAAGAGAGATACTAGTGTTATACTATTTATATTTGACGATTAAGCTGGGGTGGTTGTTGTACCTACGAATTTACACACTTAAGCCGCGTCGCCGAAGACGAGAGAAAGAGAGAACTAAACGACGGTGGTAGGAGGTCGAAGCAGCGAGACGTCTAATTAGTTTATTACGCTATTTACGTGTACATACATATATATATATTTATATATGTCTGTATATGCATAAAACATACGATTTAATTATAAATAGTACCATAGTAGGATATTATCGCAGTTGGGAATCGAGAAAACAAAAAAACAAAAAATCAACGTGAGAAAAGGAAGAATTTTTCTCATCTCCGAATGTAAGATAGATTCGTATTTAAAAAAAAAGAAAATGAAAAAAAAACGGAAAACTCGTGGACTCTCGTTACGAGAATATGTACGGAGCTGTGTAGTATCAATATTAGCCTTACGAAATTCTAGCTCTAGATCTAACTTACGTTTTTTCCTTTTTTTCTTGTTCCGTTCGTTTTTCTAAAACAGACAAAAAAAAAGAACAGTATAAAACGAAAAACGTTCGTATTACTTGGCTCGATTCGTTTGAGATTTCTTGCCCCGATTGCGCGCAATCGCACGCGTAAACTGAATCGGGTGAAATATTTCGTTGACGTTTTTTTTTCTTTTTTTCTTTTTGTCGTTACTCTCTTTTCATTCAAACTCTAACCGCGGTTGCCTTAGTACCGCGCGCACGCGCAAGAGCGAGTCGCAAAGTGTCTTTTTTCCACGTCGTGGCCTTAACAGCGAATATTTATATCCATATATATTTTGTTTTTCGTTGCCTCGATGGCACGAATGAATCGACGAAGAAATAATAACGATACGAAAATAACGATCGTAGGAAGTATTTACAAAAAAAAAATAAATGAAAAAACAAACTCATTTTTATTCGATGGCTCTGTCCGACCAACGCTCTTCGCGCTATTCATTTCCGCGCTTCGAATCTCATCGAGTCATTCGACGATGATTTGCAAGTTTTTTGCAAAAAAAGAAGGGGGAAAAAAAGAAAAAAGAGAAAATTATCGATCCGCGAATTGCAATCGCGTCAATTGGTGCCTTATAACAAAATACACGCTCGGGTCGATCCGTGGCATATGCGCGACCGCGCATTCGTCGGTTAGATGCTAGTCAGTGGAACGCGTTGGTTCACTAAAGAGGGACCAGAAAAAGAAAAAAGAAAAACCGGAGACAAAACAAAAAAGTTTTCGAGGCAGAACGCGTGTGTGCGTTTATAGCGAGGACAAAACGAGAGTTAAGAAAAAAAGAATAAAACGGAGGAAGGGAATTACAAAAAGACTAAGACAACAATGAAGAAACGCAGAGAGAAAGAGAGAGAGAGTGAGATAAAGAGCGAAAGAGAAAGATAGACAGAGGGGTTTCTGAGAGCTAATGGAATGAGGCTGTCTAGTCTTAAAATCTTAGTGACTCAAGTAAGGAAGTTAGTTTGTTCATTAGTCCTTCACGTTTAATATTTCATAAGAAAGGAATGAGACGAGAAAGTCAAAATGAAAAAGTGGAAACGGAAAAACGAAAATAAAAACTTGAAAAAAACGATAGCATGAGAATAGAATTCGTAAAATCACTTGTAATTGTATAAAGATTGTATAAGAGAGAGAGAAAGAGAAAAAAAAGGGAGAAGAATTAACGCGACGTTGACACTTGGCTCAACGATTAAGTCTACCTAATGATAATTAATTCTACGTATAGAAAATAATATTATATTCGATCGTATAGGTTACTAGTTAAATAAATTAACATTATTATCATTATTGCCACTATTGCGACGATTATTTTATTATTATTGCCATTTTATTATTATTGTCATTATTACGATTATTATTATTGACTCTTATTATTGCTATTATTATTAATTATTTACAATTATTCTCTCTGATTATTATTATTATTATTATTATTAATAAAAGAAAAATGTACTTAAACACGTAGTATGTGAAAGAGGTCGGACTGGTGCGAGAGACAATTGCGGGGAGTGACGGGTGTTGCGAAAGAAGAGAAAACAAATTAGCATTGAAAGTTATGGTACTCGAGAGCAAATGAGAATAGCGGAAAAAGTAAAAAAAAGAAAAGAAAAGAAAAGAAACATTGTATCGGTGAATGTTCAATGCGTTTTGTACGCGACGTTGATTTGGACGATTCGTCTGCTATCTGACAATTACCACACGTCGCCGGGAATCACCGATTGTAATATATAGCTTGTTATCTTCAGTAATAATATTATACCGAGGTATATTAGATTAACGAGGAAAGAAAATCAACAAAAAAAACCAAACGAATATATTGTCTCTAAGAGAAATAACGAGAAGTGTGTCTTGATTTCGTTTCGTTTCCAACAGAGAAGCGATCTTTCTCTGTCTCTTTCCCCCCTACGCTTCGGCAGCGATCTTCGACTTTTTGCTCCAATGAGACGTTTTTTTTCCCTTACGAACTCCGCTACGGATAATCCACGTGGGGTCACACGCGGTAGTGGAGCGAGACCATGCACCAGACGAGAGCGACCCATGTCTTGATTATGCGCGAGACGACGTCTGAGCTCCGCTGGACTTTTCTACTGTGACGCCTCTCCCAGCGTGATAAAGCTGTGTGTACCGAAATAACTCGCCTCGTTGGTGCATCCAAACTTTCCCGAACGATCTCTACTCGTATGGAATGGTCTGGAGAAAATCATACGATTGCCGAAAAAAAATGAGATTACAAGGCGAACTTATCAAGTGATTGATATAATTTTATACAATGGACGATGAAAATCATTGTAACGATCGATGGATATTTTTTTAGAAAAGTTCGTAAATGGTCGAAGGTAATGACACCAATCGAGAGGAAGTAAGATCGAATGATCGATCGAACGATAACGATTAAATTTGTCTTTATTCGATCGCATGGAATTCGCACATCTTGGAAGAGAATGATTTACTGGAAATTCTACAGAACTCAAAAAGTGCCCGGACTAATTTTTGCGGGAAATAATTTTTTTCTATATTTTTGCAATTTTCCGTAAAATTGGAATTTTGATTCTTTTTTAATGTTTTTGAAAAATGACATTTTGCTGCGATAAATCATTTTATTTTGACAATAAATTTTTTATCCATTAACCCCTTGGCCTACAATTTAAGTTCCAACAGCGTGGGCCTGAAATGAATATAAGATCGTTCAGTCTTCGAGCCATTCCACGGTTCGACGAATTGGTCTTAAGTCCGAAGTTAAAACTTTAGTTAGCTTTAATTTAATAAATTACAAAAATACAAGTGAACAATTTTTAACCACCAAATGATTAAAACTAAATGATATATCAAATTAAACGAAAACCAATAAATGTTAATAATTGTGGTAGATACCATAAAAGGTTTACTACCTTGAAATCTCCACATAGAAAAGTGTAAGGATGTTTGTTTGTTTATTCCGCACGCGTTTCTATACCATTCATCCGATTGCGATTAAAATTTGCTGAGTTCTAGAGCGCATGCCAGCGGAGATTACTGAATTAGTAAAATAACTTTATATAAAAAAATAAACGCATAGGGGATAGAAAAAATTAACATTTATGTATATGTACAGGGTGGGTTGAAAGTCCGGCAACAGTCCGATAATTGTAAAGAGGCAGTTAGTTTTTGAAAAATTTTCAGACAAATGTTGCTTAATTTAAAAGTTCCCATCTTTTGAACCCAAAACCATCCCCTCACAGGGGGTGGGGTTGACTTTGAAATTTCAAAGAGCAACCCTCACTTTTTCCACGGATTATGATTATACGTAAAAAAACATGCATCTTTTATCTGAAACATTTTTTATCCGGTGTCACGCTGACCCTCCTCCGATTGAGTTTAAGAAAAACCTCGTTCTGCCAGTTCATGCACTTTCTAATACCTTAACAACAGCCTTGAGAAAAAACCGCAAGAGACAAAAGTTGTTTGGTCCTGAGAATGACATTGGTTAGCCACTAAACCACCCCTCACCCCGTCAGCCTCTTGCACGGGGGTGATTTTGAAATTGCAAACACCATCTGGATTAGCATTACCCAATGGGTCATGGTTGTTTCCATACAGCCCTTTTCAGGGCCAAAAATGATGTGAGAAATCCGACCTGGAACCTCCACGTGGTGAACATTCGGTAAAGCTAATCCTGGAGGTATTTGAATTTTCAAAGTAAGCGATTCATCGACAGCAATGTCCTTTTTCATTGTACACACTTCTTTAAATTTTTCATTCAGAAAAGCGGTCGCAGTTTTTATGTTGCTTAATTTATCTATATCGTCAACCATATTATTATTTGCAAAATGCAAACATCTAGTAATTCGCAGAAATCTTTTCAACAGTATCATTTTTCTAAATATTGGTGTCTCTATAACGTCTTCCTTAGACCAATTAATTTCAATTGTAGGGGATTTTACCTGAGCTATTATTATGGATAATGCAAAATATATTTTTAATTCATTATATTCCGCAGGAAACCAAATGTTGTCGACCGTTCGTGGTGTAGGGCAAAGGGTTAATCTCCTCCCGAGCGCAAATTCTTTAAAAAACCAAGTACTGCGACAGTGGCGCTGATAGCGGGAAATTTCGAAAGCTCTACGTCGAGGATATCGCGTGCAAACTCTCGAGCGATGATACGATGATACGTAGCGAGCGAGATGTCGCGCAAAGATGGCAGCACCAGTCGGCTGGCTTGGACTTCACGAGTCTAGCCAGTAGCACGGAAACGGCATGTAGCGTGAAAAGGTGGCAACTGGCAAGAACTTTAAATGACTTTATCATATGATTCGTGTCGAATGTAGTAGGGGACCATTAGATCGTCTGTCAACGTTCTCACTCAGTTATCTCGCGATTATACACGAGAGTTTGACCATCCTCGTTCTCGGCCGTGAAAATTTACTTCGGTTTCTCCCTCGAGGATAAATCGTTTGCTCCAGTATTATTATTCATCATACCGCTGAGGTTCGAACGAACGAGGAAAGAGCGGAGAGAGGAACGAAGTTATTGACTGCGGGTTCGAAAGCCTCGACGTTCACCCTCTTTGTGCTCATGTGAATCCTTTGAGCCTCGAAAATTTGAAAGTATCGAGACAAGCTGAGAGAAGGTTCGATGATTTATAATTCGTCGCTCGTAATTCGTTTTTTTTTGTTCACTTTATATTTTCTTTTTCTTTTAAGTACTTATCTCATTAAATTCATCGAGAAATTATTGCAATAGTCATATCGATATAAGTTATTCGTTAAAGCGTGGCAGAGGTCCTTGATCGCAATCTCTTGGCTCTTCCTTCAATATCTATCACCGTTTCAAAACAATTGTCCTTTGGCGCTCATGAATCATACCCGATGTTTTTTTCAATACGCCCAAGCGGTATAAAATGTATTAAGAACATCTTTAGTTCCTTTATTTTTACTTCTCAATCGAGAAAGGTTGGCATCACCTAGATTGAATTTATCTAATCTTCAAGCCGAATATTTTTCCCGCATATTATCGCGAGCAAACAATAAAAAATGTGGTAGAATAGTTCTCAACTTCCATGTTTTTGAGCTAAACACATTTGCGATACATGAATTTTGGAGTTGTCATTCCGAATGTAATAAGTCATTAGAATTACAACGGCAGCGTGACAACGATTGAGAAACGCGATTGAGTCGCACGTGTCGTATACCTCGGTTAAGAAAAGCGACGCGTACACGATCTTTTATTGAGTTGTAATGTCCAATGGAATTTCGTTAAATAATACGTTGCGCATCATCGAGGTGTCACGATACGTCGATAGAACCGGATGCGTTTAATTCGATCGCAATTTCGATCGGTCCTCCCGGATCCAGCGATTACGATTCGAAGCAAACGGATGCGTTAACCAGTATTTTTTTCGTTCGGCAACGAAATGAACGGTCTTTCCTTTTTTTCTCAACAATGAAACGAAGTTACGTTGATCCGATCAGACGGGTTACGTGATTCTCGACGTATATTTCGATTGATTCGGTGCGAGATAAAAACATACGGTGGGAAAAGGAATTGGCCGATTTATTTTGCAAAATGTGGGTGTATTTTTTTAAACTGATACTCACGTTTTTTTCACACCGTTAATAATTGACTAATTATTATTATTTTTTATTTACACACACGTCTAAAAATAATCATTTCATTGAATTTTTTGGTAATTTCCGTTAATTAGTCATTTTGAAAAACGTTTATTTAAAAAATTCAATCACATCGACGTTCCTCCTCGATCTTGCATTATCGGCGCACAAAGTTCCTGAAGTGACTTCTTTTCGAAAAAATTCAAACCTGTCTGGTGACGCGTTCGTTCGTTCGATCGCTACGAGCTCCTTCGGAAATTGTCGAGCGTTCCTCGTTATCTACTACTCAAAAGCGTCATTATGCGTATGCAATTAGAAACAATGTCAATGAAAAAAATAAACGTTTCAACAATCCTCTCGGTCATTCGACTTTGGCGTGCTATCGATATTCCGTTTTTTTTTTGTAAACCAGCGGTCTAGTCTGTTTGTCCAGTAAGGCGCGTTGAACGTTCCGGTCAATAGCCACAGTGCAAAAAGTTTGAGAATAGTGAAAATTTTCGTTATCGCTTCGATCGTTTCTTCTTTCGATTATACATATTTGTATATATATATACGAAGCTCTAATCATGAAGATTATTGTGTTGCGCTCGGCTAAAAAGGTAAATGGGATGATATTTGTGATTAAGTGAAAAAACGAAAAATCACTTTTACCATTTGGAAAATTGAATACCGAATATTTTCGCCGCATAATTATATAAGAAAAGAAAGGTTTAGACAACCGGAGATTCGGCTGTGTTTTGATGACGATCGTGGACGAAGGACACTAATTTTGTTTAGCAAATTTGCTAAACAAAAAGAGTGAGCGAATAATTGGCATTGAAACCAGTGGTTTTTATAGCTCGTTTGTATGAATTTCAAATTATTTTTGCGTCGTAACGTCTGTAAAAGAATTTATCGATTAATTCGCACAAAAAAACAATCATCGTAGTTTTTAAAATTTTGCACCCTTGAGCTTTGTAATGCCAAATTTCGCGTATTATTTCTGCCTTGGATCCTAGCGACGTCGAAAGGTATTCACAATTTAACGAACAGGTTGCGCTATACAAGCACTGGCATAGATAAAAGAAATATATATATATATATATATATATATATATATATATATATATATATATATTCGCACATGTGCGAGACTCGAGGAGTCGGTACGACCTCGGGTGTCATAATTTTATCGAAATATTTTATCGAGTAGTCGGTGCGACCTTGCGTTAGTTTCTTCCACACTGTAATACGCCAGCACGAGAAGCATACTTGACATACGTTACGTTTGTAGTATGCATCATCGTATGTATACCATTGCGCGAAGCACGGAAGTAATCTTGCTATTACGATTTTCACTGTGGGCTAGTCGTGACGGTTGTGGGGGTTTCATACAGTATTTCATAACAGTCTTACCGATTACGGAAAAGGGCGGCCCGGTGTGAATGACATTGACAATGTTTAATGAGCTCCAAAATATTTAATTAAAAAAACAACAATCAAGACAAAAAAAACAGTTTACCGATCGATTATCAATTATTTTTCATTCGATCGATTGGCGATTATCGATTTTTTGCCGATTTTCTTGAATCTTGTATCGAGCGATATTACTATTTTTCTCATATTTCGAGACACTCGAGAATTTGCGAGTGTCTCGAATTTGTTCGGTCTCAAAATATCGAAGTTTCGATGATCGGTCGATTTTGAAATTTTTATTCGAATATGTCAGACATGCTAGTAAGAGTCGGGACGAAAGCTACAACGGAGTGCCTTGAGCTAGAACTCCGAGAGGAGCACAGCTCAATCGCTCACTTCAATTTTCCTCTCGTTATGTCTAACGGATTTGACCATAGTCAACGGACAAGAGCACTCCTCGGCAGGGTCACTGGGTGTGCCTTGAACGGTGAATTCAACCGTTCGAGATTTTATTCCAACGTTGAATCGGCATTGATAATTTGATGCAATATCGACCAGGGTAATCGTGATACGCCGTATAAGTTGCGATAACAATATTTTCTTCCGCAAGAAAAAAACAAACATATCGATCGGTATTCGATTGTTTACCGATCATCGAGCAAATATTTCATTAGTCCAGGAGAATTGCTTGGCAAATCATCGTGCAAAATAAATACTGACTCATCGCTCACCTTGAATATCAACATTTTTAAACAATAAACAAAAAAGAAAACATGGTTTAATCACGAAAGAAAAATATGTACATTGCAGCCCAAGACTCCATTATATCAAGGTATGAAACTGACGGACGGTTGCGGATTATGCGGCATTTATCCAAAATGGCTGAGCACACGAGCGACGATGAAAACGTTTCTAGTGGTCTATGGATTACTCGGCATGGTCCAGGCAATGGCGTTCATCTACATCGTCGTAACTCTTACGACGTTGGAAAAACGATTCAAAATACCAAGTCAGACTACCGGTGTGTATATGGAAAATTATTCAATCGTTGATAAACATTTGTTCCTCATATTGGTAATACTTATCATCGTTTACAAAATAATCAATACCGTGGTCATTACCATTTTTGTTTATCAATACTGGTGTCATTATTGATTCGATTATTCATCAATTCATCGAATCAAATAAAAATTATAAATAATCAACCTTCGCCATTAAAATGAGCTTATTGATAAAAAAAGATGGAGCTAATCGAATAACATTAAATCATTTATGATAAACGAGCAGGTCATAAGAATGTGTCGAATGATTTAAAAGGAAAGGAAAAAGAAAAAAAACGAGCATTCAAATGAATTCATTATTCCGACCAGCTCGGTAGATTTGCTGGGATACGAGTTACGCAAATGTCCGCAAAAACTTCTAACGTTATGTACCGTCGCCCACGGCTTCTCATGTACACACACACTCATGCACGCACGCGCGCACACACACATGCGGATACACGCAAACACGCGCGTGAAGAAGCTACGTACGTCTTTACTTCTGATCGGTTGTAACGCGCGCGAGCGATCAATTGTGCAATAATTCCGCTCGCGAGAGTCTTGACGATCGCAATTATTCTTACGATAATCGTACAAATATAATGGGCATTACGAGATCACGGTAGCTGTGTAAAATCTCCGACGGTTCTATTGTACGTAATTCTTGACCGTCTGACTCCGCGCTGACTTTCCAAGATATGTGCAAATTTAGCGCGACCGAGATTGCTCACGTTGGGAAACGTTCCATTCGTATAAATTCATTCGAATCGATATTCGGCAATTTGAATTTTGACGAAGACTTTTACGAATTTATCGTTGGTAAATTAGCCGTTCGATGATATTTCATTATCGACGAGTGTATTGGACTTTCGATCGAAACGGTGTGTGAAAAACGAACCACGATCTGTGGTTTTCCATGAGAATCGGATTACCGTACGGGATCGAGCGTCTCCTCAAATTTCACGCAATCAGATTTATACGTTTATGCGCGAATATGGCCGGGGGAAAGTTTGAATGAGTGGACTCGTTACTGGAACTTCGTTACTCGGGATTGCAATGTAGAATATGGATTTTTAAAGGTGTAGGTCAGATTTTAATTATTTAATTTCGGTTTGATTTATTCATAAATAAAGCGGTTTATTCGTTGTGACGATCCGTTGATAAACCACGTCGGTTGTTATTTAGAGTGGTATACAATTTGTTTTGAACTATTTTAATTATTTTTTGGTAAATCGTGAAAATCTTCCCCATGTAGCTGCGCTACCATACTATAACTATAGTTAGCAACGTCATCGCTATCTCTCAAGTGTGATTACGTATACCACGACACATATATACAGATCAGTTTGTACCGTTATTATACGCGTAAACGTTCATAGACCCGATTTTTATTCATCGACTAAAATCAATAGAGTTAAAGATATAAAAATGGAACATAGTGACATTTTACTTCACTGTGTTTTATTTATATATTTTTCATTTTGATATATAATTAAACTATTTTTGTTATATAATGTAGGACAGATGCTAAAAATGCAATAGAAATAAATTGAAAAATTTTGACTGAAGAAATATCGTTGTCAAAAGTTTTATAAGTAATTAATCGATTGAAAAATAATTGGAGACCTAGAAAACAATCTTCGAATATCTTTTTCTACCAAACGAATTGGTTGAATTTATTGAATTATCGATTAAATTGACAATTTTACATAAGTAATCAGGTAGTTAGTTGATTAGAATAAATAATTAATTATCAATAATATCGATAAAATCGATAATAATTCTAATTAATATTTAATTGAACAATTTAATAAAAATAATCAAATCACCTGAAAGACCTCTTTCTGATTTTGAAATTTCTTTTTTGTAGGACTGATCCTCTCGGGTAACGAGATATCGCAGATTCTCTCTCTGATTTTAATATATTACGGAGGTTCCGGACATCGGCCAAGGTGGCTAGCGACAGGTGTCGGACTAAGCGCAGTCTCCTGTTTCGTGTTGGCACTGCCGCACGCGATTTACGGCCCGGGCAACGACGCAATGGCGCTGACGCAGGAATATCTTGATTTTTCGGTATTGAACAGAAGCATCAACAACGTACAGGACGATTTATCGCTATGCCCCGGTAACGCGGACGTTGAAAGATGCAACGCGGATGATATCATGGATTCCAGTATTATTCCACGACTTCTCATATTCTTCTCGCAATTTATTCTTGGCATTGGTACAACGCTTTACTTCGGCCTTGGTCAGGTTTACCTCGACGACAACACCAAGAAGAAAGACACGCCGATTTTACTCGGTAAAAAAACAATTGAACCTTCCAACGCCGACTCGACGGTTATCAAATATGTATAGCGCAGTATCATCGTGATAATTGCTGATAGTGGCGGTTCGATGAACTCGGATAAAAAGAAGAATGAAAAAGCGCTGAATCGTCTGGCGAATGAAAAAGAAATCATGACGCTGGAAAAATCCCCGTGTGCACGCCGATCATCGAATTGAAAACGTGTCGAGATCTTATCGAGAAAAGATTTTACAGACGTTGTCTACTCACCTGATAATGATGAAACTACTCCATTGATCTCAATATTATATGACGTTTTCTGCCAATCAATTTTTCTATTTTACATTTTTCTTTCTATCGCAGGCTGTACTTTTTCCCTTCGGACAGTTGGACCGGCGATTGGTTTTATTCTTGGATTTGCGTGCCTCAGTATCTACATAGATCCATCCCTTCATCCCGTTATCACTCAAGACGATCCACGGTGGCTTGGAGCCTGGTGGCTCGGTTGGATCATTCTTGGTACTCTCTTGGCGGTTTTCACTTGCTTAATTGCGATGTTTCCACGGGAATTACCACAGTCCGTACCGAATGAAGGCATACAGGTACAGGGATACCTATAGACGAGGCACACTGACTAAAGTTCGATAAAAATCTCTCAATGGCGCGATTATTATGCTACATGATTATATTAGATGTTGATTGATCATTTCGGCTGTGGCGACAAAGTAACCTGACCAGTTTAAGAAATGAATCCATTTTTAATCCTGGTCATATGACAACTTATGGTTGAATGTATGCTCAATACGTAAATTGGAAAATAGAAAAAGATTGTTTTTAGGGGTCAAGAGTGTGAATGTAGACTTATACAATTATTTTATAAAAAAATAACAATTCTCTAATGCTCGGTAACATTCAGGAGGAATTGGGCGAAGAGCCACTGAAGTTGGATATCAATTTTCATTCGTCCATTACGAAGGAAGTAAAACCCGAGATACCCAAGCTGGGACCGCTCGAGGTGGAATTCAAGCCAACTCTCAGTGATTTTCCAGTGACACTGAAGCGAGTCATGACGAATAAAATAATTCTGTGCAACAGTCTGGGTGGTACATGTTCCATTTTGGGTGTCATACCGTACGTCACGTATCTAGCAAAATATCTCGAAGTTCAATTCTCCAGCCACACAGCCAGTGGTCCAGCCATAACGGGTAAACACTTTATTTCTCTCATATACGGAAAACACGATTAATTCTAACGAGAAATGAATTAAATTTTTACGTATGTCTTGTCACAGGTACCATATCTTTGGTGGGAATGGTTCTTGGATTTTTGATATCGGGTATTGTGATTAGCAAATTCAAGCCTGCAGCACCGAAACTCATGGCTTGGAACGTGATGGTCGCTCTGTGTTACTTTTTCATCACCATAGCGTTGAGTTTCGTAGCCTGCGAAGGACCTCGTATCGAAGGTCTTGACGTAGAGACCAACAGGTAATAACAATAATTATTTGCAAACGAGAATAACTTATTTGAAAATTTTTGCGAAAAGCTGCAAGTCGTTGAGAAATAATTGCAAAAATTGAGAATTGTTTGGAGCATAAAATTAATAATAGTCTGATAATTTTTTCGAAGTATGACAAACGCAAATCCCATTGTAAAAGCTATAAATAATTCCAAATAACAATTTTTTATTTCCGATATTAGTAGTTTTTGCTTTTAGTACCGATATCAACGATGTCAAACGTATTTAGATTTGGGATAAGCGTTAGAGGGATGCGTTTTCTCCTTAATTAATTATTATAAATTACGATCATAATCGATTTATAATAATTGCCCATATTTTCTTATTTTTTCAACATCAGCATGAACTTCACGACAGCGTGCAATACCGATTGTTCCTGCGACAGTGTAAAATACGCTCCTGTTTGTCATCTCGCATCGATGACGACGTATTATTCGGCCTGTCACGCCGGATGCACAAATGTCATCGACGGTACGGATTACGGCAATTGCAGTTGCGTGCCACAAACGTATCGTCAGGTTGGATCGAACGATGAATTTCTGAATGGCCGTAGCTTCAAGGAAGAGATATTCGAGGATGAGAATTTCGTCAAAGCTGGACCGTGTCCTGTAGATTGCGCCAGGGCTTACATAATATTTTCGGCGATCGGCACGATAACTCACGTGCTCGCATCGTCCGGTAAAATCGGCAACGTCCTAGTGAATTATCGCTGCGTCGACAAAAGGGACAAGAGTTTTGGGCAAGGAATTACGCTCACGTTTCTCTCGTTATTCGCTCTAATACCCGGTCCGATAATATTCGGAGCTCTCATCGATTCTACGTGCCTTATATGGGACGATTCGTGCGGCACTCGTGGCAATTGCTGGTACTACGACAAGACACGATTTCGTTATATCGTCAATTACGTTGCTGCCTGTGAGTATCGATATTTTTCACGCGATTATAATCGCGACGAAAATATATGTTTTTCTTTCACTGTCACTGTCATCGTCGTGAAAATAATTTGATCGATCGCGATTTCAGCCTTCACACTGTGCTCGGCGATTCTCGATGGCGTACTCTGCTATCTCGTCCGTGATCTCGATCTATACGGTCTCAAGGATGACAGACGTCGCGAGCTCATCAACGATATCGCCGGGACACCCCGAGATAATCTTCAAATCGAGTCAAACGGTATATCGTCCAGGGTCGAAAATCCTGCCGAAAAGACCGAAAAACCGAAAAATTGAAGTTTAACTGAAAACACGTAATTATACCGTTCGTTTATTCGAAAACAAAAATGAAAGCATTCGCATGATAGATATCAAGGTGACACTGCGAGGATCGAGATACCACCGATTGGAAACGAAACGAGAGTGTTGTGTACCGAGACGTCGTAAATAGTATCTTCGAATTTTATCAACAAATTTGTAAATAAAATGATAATATTGTTTTTATCAAAATCACGTTCGTTTGCATATTCGAACAAAAAGCTTAATTTTTGGTTTTTAATCCGCAAGAAACATAATAGCGATATCGATAGGTAAAAATTTGATTCACTTACTAACGTAATCCTGGAGATTTTTGCTCTATGAAACGGAGAGGGGTGTGCTCGATAGTGAGGACGACGTGCTCGGTGAACGAGTCGTCGAGCATCTCCCGAAGGGGAATGGGGGTGAGAGCTTTGGGAAAGAAGCGGGATTAAGTTACCAGTAAGACCCGCGACGAGTTTTTTTTTTCTCGAATACATACGCTATAACAACAATAAACGTAGAAAAAGATAATAATAACGAAAATTGAGAAAGTATTGCAGCGAGGAGAGAAAAAGGGGCGGGAGGTGGGTTTCGTGAAAAAAGGGTTCTGGAGGCTCGAGAGTTTTTGTTTGAGAGCCTTTTAATTTTTAAGCCTCCTAGATCTCTCGACTAATGAATTCGGCTTTCCGCGCCCGCTTGTTTCTTCTTCGTTCTGCTTTGTAGAGAAAGAGAGAGAGAGAGAGACAAAGCCTCGCGAGCTTTTCTACAACGAAGCTCTGTCGCCCACACAGGCGTCAGTCGAATGAACTCCCATCCACCCCCTGGCTCCACCCGCTCTCGCCTCCTCGCTTTTTCATATCGATCGGGTTTTCTCTATCCCGAAGAAGAAGAGCTACAGGGGCATCCCGGAGAGACGCGGAATTACCCAGGATTATAAGACACTGTGCTATATATATGTGTTGTCTTATTTTTATTTTTATTTTTTCTATCAGGTTGTCTGAACACGCGTATGTTTGCCATCGAGTGAGAGGGACAGAGGGGGAGAGAGTGAGAGAGAGAGAGAGAGGTCTTATCGCAACGTGCATAGTCCGTTCCAAAGACGATTATCGTAAAGATCGAATATTAGACGTTACCAGGAAAAAAACATTTGTACAGAAATGTACGACGAAAATAACAGTAAAACCTACAAAATTCCGGTGTTATTTGTAGTCCTCCTTATTTTTTTATCAATGCTCAATCTTAGCCGTGGTATCGATGAAAATAACTACGATATCTAAAGAAGGGGTTGACAATTAAATGTAGAAAAAATTCATTATCACCTGGAACCAATACGATGTTAATTTAGCCAATAGAAAAACGCGTGCGCTCGCGTGTTTTGTCGTTGCGTACCGATCGTGCTTTGTGCATGACCCTGACCCATCTTTCATAAAGAGCTCATCAGTGTCTTCTGAGATAAAGTACAGTGGGCATATAAAGGCCGTTAGTGAAACATACCACTACCGTTGCACTCGCTATACGTGATAAAACACGCGAGGCTCTAGGCCTGCGACCCACTACGCTGGTTCGCGTAATTGTCACGGTTTTATTAATATTGATATTATGTTTTCAAATCCTCGAATAATTTATATCGAAGATTTAAAAATCTCTGCCACCTGAATGGCTCAGTTTTAATTCGAATATTCAATATTTTGTTAAGAAAATTTTAAGCTACGACCCCTAGACCCTGAGAACAAGTATAATAAATATATCATTGGAATAAAAAAGCTTCTATTTCGCGTACGAAGCTTTTGGTCTTTGCCTAGAAACTGATTATTAGAACGGGAGACAGCGCGTGCATAATAATGTCTACGACGATCCTAATCTTGCTCGTCCGGCCTTGTCGACGTTCTCTGAATGTCGCAATTTAGAGCTATCGCGCTCTCTCGTCTACGGGCGTTCTCTCGTATATATATATATATGTATAACAGTGCGATTCTACAGCAACATTGTTGAATCTACTTCCACCCTTCCCTCCCACTCCATCTCTTTACAAGAACTTTTGTTTATACGAAAAAATTTGCATGGCACGTGCAAAAGCAACATGAAAATCCCACGAGGGTAAAAGACACGCAGCTTTCTCCCCCTCCCCAAACCGGTCTGGCTCGATCTCGCTTTCTCTTCTCGTCTCTCACATTGTGTGCCTTGTTGGCAGGCTTTATTTGTTCATTCGCCACCTTGCGAAGTTTCCACGACAGAAAACGAAGATAACAAAAGCGCTCGGGAGATCTCTGATCGCAAGATCGATCACTATCGTATCGATCAATACTGTTATTAACGGTACTAATAATAAAGTATTTTTTTATGAGTGTATCGTTATCAAGATATGCGAAATATTGGCGCGATCATGCAGACATTTTATCAAAACGTGAACTCGAAAATTATATTATAGATCGTTACGTATTGTTCAATCAAGTGTTTATTATTTTTTATTATTGAATAATGATCGAATGGAGTAAATTCCAAATAAAAAAAAAGTATCTCGGAATTTGTCATTAATCGAGTATTTGATAAATTTATTTTATAGCAATTCTGAAAAAATAATATACGTTACCAGTGAAAGTGCAAAAACAGATTTTTGATAATTTCTATTGAATGGTTCGATTGAATTTTCATCATTCATATTCTTGCGCCAATTGAAACCCTGAATGTCCTGAACGTCGAAAAGTGCAATTTAATTATCGTTTCCTGCGACTCGCAAAATCCATTTTTCTTCGAATTTTCTCGCTAATTGCGATTTACGATTTGCATTGTTTTCTTTCTTTGCTAAGTCCACAAAGTTTGACGTGGAAACGTTCGTATAGGAAAATCTTTGGTATCCATCTTATCTTTTCCTTTGCGCGTTATTAATATCAATATTTCTATTAATTTATTATGTAATCGCGAGACGATAATTCTGAAAGGCGATGATGTCTCGACGTTCCTCCGACACCGTCGTAAACGTTGAGTTTGCTCTCGCGTGTTCTAACCGTGCAAATATAGTCGTTGCATTATAAGGGCGCCATACTACACCGTCGCGTTCGTCACTTCAATAAATCATTACGTACATTTTCTTTATCCATCTCCGGTTCGACCCCTCTTTCTTCAGTCGCGCCATATATCGTCACACGTTGTTTCACTTCAGGATGTCGTTTGCGTACGTTTGCACCGATACACACCGGTACACACGAGAAACAGAATTTTCTATGCTCGAGACGAGTTCCGTCGTCTTTTCATAAATCTCAGAACATTGCCTTCGAAGAAAATTTCTGCACAATGACTGATAACCTTATCATCCATGTATATAGAGGAAAGTGGTGCGAGCCGTGCCTCTGGACGGAAATCCCTCCTCGAGTTGCTTTATCACTATTATCGTGAAAAAAAACGAAGTTTATCATCATAATGAAAAAATGAGAATTATAAAACGTCTCCATACAATTTTTCAATTTTTATCATTTTATCAAAATTTGAGAACAGGTTCATTTTACCCCGTAATAGTTGTTCTTCAATTTACGAAAAATCTAGTCACGTTTACTTGATTTTTCGACAAAAATAAATGCGAAATTTGCGTTTGAGTTAATTGTAATTGGATCAATTTGTTGAAGGGGCTGACTTGTATTATTCTCTCTTATACGTATGGAAATATAGTAGCAGCAATTTTACAAAAATGAAAAGATCGTCCCGCGGATAAAATGATTAGTTCGTATTTTTGTGATTATAAATCTATGAGATGACTCTACACTTCCCCACGAAAATTTTCACCCATGTTATAAGCCTGCGATAATAATAGCTATAACGTCAAAATCTTATCGGATATGTCTGCATCGGCGTTATCGGTGCGATTGTCAGAATTGTCGAAAAATCTCCTACCACCTTACAAATCGCAATCAATTCATAATTCATCAAACCAATTTAAATGAATTTATAATTGATAAAACGTTAGTCGTTTGATTTTGATAAAAATGTGGATCTTCAAATTTTGCTCAACTACTCAACTATCCCACCTTGCCAATCAACAAGAATTTACGATGCTAGAGTTCTTATCAGGCTCGCGGTAGTTAAAATTTGTTCAATGTCTCTCGCCTCGGCGGAAATCGGAGAAACTGAAAACCCGTCAGCCTCTTCAGCGGGAATAGCTATGCAGCGGATTTTCGTATTTTCTGCAAATCATGATGACTTTTACTGCTGAAACAAATTTTTCCATACCATTTTTTCAGTTGTTTCTCGTTTTTTGGTCGAACGTCTCGATACGTTAAAAATACTTTGAGTGGTATACAACCTCTACAGAGATCAGTTTCCTATCTTCAACGGAGATCAGCCTCTTCAAATGATTCCAAAATAATAGAAGATTATCTCTATAACATGATAAAGATAACTTAATGATATTGTAGTTCGATAATTTTCGAGTTACATCGACTATTAAAAAAATGTTAATATTTTCTTAAAATTAGTCAATCTGAACTTATCGGATGGAATCAAACGATACATTATCGAACATTTATCTATGTTTTCCTCGATTTATGTTACTATTTTTATGGATCTTTCGACCCATGAAATCTTTGTTCTGCGAAATGATTTCGTCCGATATAGGTATTGGAAATTATCGATTTATTATACTTATCAATCGGTCCATTTTTTAGCAAGCGAAATAATACAATGACTCGATTTAAAAAAAAAAGCATTCAAATAAATTCCATTTCGTGTCGTTAATTAATTAATTCCAATATAATCTATTCAATTAATATTAATGTCATTAACGTTCAGGTATGTCAAATTCGTTGTAATGCGGTGAAACCCCACGCGTTTGTCCCTGACCAACGAGCGCAATCAATTATCAGATCGATTTGGTTGTTGAAACGAAAATTTCAACAATTACCAAATAGCTATTAGCGTATGACTTGAATGATCGTGCACACGCACGTGTTACGTGTGTAAATGTGACGGTACAATGATGGGGCCCACGGAAGAGTTTTAGTATGTCCGAGAGAAATCGCGCAGGCGGGTACGTGCGCCAGCATCTTCCACCGGGCTCCCCTCGCCCCGTTACCTACTACCGCGTCACGCTCGCGGTCTCTCTATTAAATCATAATGGGCTCACAATGTGGAGGATAGAGCGCGACATGGCGTTATGGTATATCTGGGCTTCGCTCGCGATACAAACCGAGAGCTCTAGGCCGGTACCGGAGAGCCCCACGGGCTGCCTATGCATACGCACGAAAGGCAAACGACGCCGCGTCCGCGAGATCGGACGAGCCAGTTCCAGCCAACCAAACCGATGAGCCAATCCAGATTTCACTTCGACAAGAAGACAATCCCGAATGTGTTCCGGATGTCACGAGCTTTTGTTCGATATGATGCGGTGATACCACGATTGATTCGGACGTGAACGCGATTTCGCGACGTCATTTTTTCCAAAGGAAACACGGGGATGATTCGGCGAATTTGCTCCAGATTCTTTGATTTGTGTTTTCTATGTATTATTATTTTTTCAATAAAGAAACTTGGTCAATTACGTATTTGCTGTACACATGAGGCACGTTAGAACGAGACGGGAACGGGGAAGATAATCAACGACGTCGACGAGGGCACACGAGAGCTCGATTCTCGTTAGGAGGAGGAAGACGTGAGGTGGATTCGCGAGTGTAGGTCCGTAATGTCTATACAGCAAGCTCCGTCGGATATATACGTGAGAATGGGGCAAAACGGTCTACCTGGGCCACAACTGACGCAAGTCAAATAAACATATAAAAGTCCCACAAACTTGACGATTTAGTACACTATTTTGTTTCAGGCGTGGGGGATGTAAAATTTCTACCCCATTGAAAAGAAATTTCAAGTTCCGACCTTTGGGTGTTTTATTTCTCAGGAAAAAGTGCAAGCATTTCGATGAAAAACAAACTCTAAGAAAAACAAAAAAAAACTTTTTCGTACAACTTCGGTACTATAGATAATCTTAGGGGGCCGGAAATTTTAAGACCGACTCGTTTTAGTCCGAACATTTTTCGGTTTTTATGAGTACGCGATACAAAGCCGGGTAAAAATGTATTGTTTGGGCAGCCTTCTAGTGCTTTAAGGTACTTAGGTGGTCCATCTTGCCCCGGTTTCTCCTGTCGACACCACTAGACAAATTCTCCTCGCACACAGTGTCCAATCTCACCAGTACACGTACGAGGAACTAACTCATTGCGTGTCCCTTACTGCTTCACAGTCTCATACGTATCTATCTACCTATATGCATATATGTATATACATATATAGATATTTAACTATATGTATGTATACATATAAATATATCTATAGGCATAGAGAGATCTACATCTATCTTGCTCGCATCTTATCAACGTTTCTCGCTCTTCACGAATAAGACGTTCGCACACGAAGCCGACATACGCACGTCTTAGGATCTTCACGTGCACGCGTATGTAGGAAGGGGGAATGAGGTACCAAAAGATTGACGTACGATCTCAATACTCGTCTTGTTACACGCGGCTCCGAACCTCAGTTGTGAAAGAATATCGAGGGTTCTCGGACGCGCTAATTCATTGGGGCAACGTTGAAAGCGCGCGCCCGCGAGTGAAAGAGAGAGCCCCAGAGGGGTCTCCGTCGTCTTCGTCTTGGTCGTCACGTATTCTCAACGTCGTTTCACCGAGTTGTCTTTGAGGGCGCTTGAGCTTTTTCCTCTTGAACGAGAGGACCGCGCTCGCGCGTCGCCCTCTCGACGGTAGGTGGTGTGCGAATCTTTTTTTTCCTTTCTTTTTCTTCGTTTTGTTGTTATTTTTATTTCGCTTATCGTCGACCAACCCTCGTCCCATCGGTTTTATCCTATTTTCTATTTCATCCGCGAATTTTCTACGAGTTTAACGAGCTCGATGTATCATTTTTGTTTCGTAGATACGTGTTCGAACGAGGACACGATGAATTGGAAAAATCGACGATTTTTCTGAAAAAGCGAAGAAACGACGGGCAAAAAATGTCAAGGATCGTCGACGGTGATATGACGGATCCTGCGAAACGTTCGAACAGCGTTTTCAATCGCTGATAGAAATATTCCCTTGGTTGGTGAGGCAAACGTGTGATTCCGGAGACGATACGTATCGGTTGTAAAAACCGGAAAGAGGGAAGTTGAGAGTGAGAAGTGTCGAGGGAGTGTAACTGGAGAGTTTCGTGACAGTGCGCGACGAGTTTTGTCTCGATTGTATAATTTTGTGACGCGTATATAAATATATATATGAATAAACAAATATCGAACGGAGCCATGAAGGCCGCGGAGAATTCGACGAGTAACGCAATTAATTGCGAGAAAAACGGACCGGAGAGCGTGAAACTTTTAAAAGTGCCGGAGACACCACCGGTAACCCCGACGACGCCCCACGTTATAGCGGGACGCGAAGTCGACGATCTGTTCAAGGGTGTACCGATCACGGATGAAACGTCGTGCGGTATTTGGTGCTTCAAGGGCCCGAATCTTCAACGTTTCGCGAATAAGAAAGCCTACGTCTTTCTTTATGGGATTTTGGGCTGTATTTTTTCGGCCAGTTACGCCTACTTCAATGGCACGATTACGACGATCGAGAAAAGGTTCAAAATACCCTCGAAAACTACCGGTAAGTTTTCAGAAAATGTTCAAACGACGAAATAAAACGACTTTTAACGATCTTTCGAGACTCGAAGATGATAATCGTTTCAGATTATTCTAAATATTAATCAATCAAAAATTAGAACCAATTACTCTTCATAATTCAAGTTCATTTTGTTTTTTCATTCGGTTTAGTTTTTTCTTCAAAAAGAAAAATCTTAAAAGTCGTTCAATCGTTAATCGTAACTTGTTGGGGACCGCATAAGATTTTGTTTTTTTGTAACGTAAGTGTCAATTTTTTATGAGATCGAGGGGGGTTTTGGAAAATTATTTTCAACGGTTAATCGTTAATTTATTGGTCGTCGTTGATTTTTCTTTTTTTTTCGTGCTAAATTTTCGTAATAATTTCTCACTGCTGATTTCCACGGGGGTATGTTAAGGTCTGATCACCGTTGGAAACGATATTTCTCAACTTTTCGTGTCGGTCGTGCTGTCCTACTACGCAGGCAGAGGCCACAGGCCAAGATGGATCGCCGTTGGAATTTATTCCGTGAGTTTTCATTCACTCGTTTCATATTCAATGGACAAAAGGTGATATTGGCGATCAAAGCTCGACCGTAACGCCTACTTTTTGTACCGTAAAATTAATAATTACAATAATAACAACAATAACAATAATGACGATAATAACAATAATAATAAAAGATAGCGAGCGAGAGACAGCTGTTCGAATTAGTCGACGTAATAGCGTCTTATGCTGGGCTATGCTCTCGGTGTTCGTGATTCAAGTGGCAAGCGTGCAGTGAATATCGTACACGAAAAGCCTACGACCATTCACGCCTCTATCTGCGCTATACCTACTCCGGCTTTAGCTAGCTCGCAAAAGCCAACTCTAGCTCAAGCTTCACTCACTGTGACGCGGCACACGCGGCAAATATAGAGGGAAGGTCGTAGATCTCGAGAATAGAAAGATGTAATACAGCGTAACTCCTGACACATCGTTCGTTTGACAGAAGAAAATAAAATTCCATTATTGACAGATTTCTCACGAAATGACGATCGAATATGTTGTTTTTTTCTTTTCACCGAGAAGAAAATTGTTCAAAAGGGATGGTGGAGGTGGATGTGGAATTATGTGTCAATATGTCATATAAGAGTGCTGACGAGGTGTCAATTATTTTTCACATACTGTTCGATAGCGCATATCAGATCTATGAAGAGTATTTTTATCTCATGAAAATTGAAGAATTTTATTATTCTATCTTTTTCGAATAAAATGGCGGTAAAATGTGTCGTTGATCTTCTCGAGCAAGATGTCGCAAGTTTTAGACCACTGTGTAACGGCTCCTAAAAATAATTACACTTTTTTTATCGTCGCTGTAAAATATTTAAGATTTTTTTAGATTTTTTATGATTTGATTATGAGAACATATTTTCAAAAAGTTCACATGTATTAAATGGTATGTGATTATTTGTCTGAGACGAACGTACCTTCAAATTTTCCGTTTTGACAAAAAAGATCTGTCGAAGTTAAATCAATACCCCCTTTGTACCTCCTTAAATAAAATATCGACGAAGAAATAAGGATAAAAAGGCTTACTGGTGTTTATCGACTCGATCCATTTATTGTCCCAATATTGAATGCACAAAATGTAATCACCTCGCGAAGACTGATACTCTCGCTTGATCGAGATAACGTGATAACACTTGATAAATCTCGATGGCAGTTATTATTTTTTTCTATTATATTACAACCAACTCAGGCATGACAGCCAATGAATTATTACTCGATAAGAATAGAACATGAGATAAGGAATTGACGGATTTATCAACGAACAAATCAACACCCTCGTGTGTTACGTTTTATAAATGCATTTTCGTCAGAGTAGACAAATAAAAATCGATGTTTTTATTTAATCTCCTGAACGTTTATTCAGGTTGTCCTGTTCTGCTGCCTGACCATGCTGCCGCATTTTCTCTATGGCCCTGGGGAAGATGCTCTTTTATTAACCAAGGAATATGGCTCGACGACAACGATGAATACGACTGGAAATTTTAGCACGAGAGTCTTCGATAGACAACGAAAATTTCTGTGTCTTGGAAAAGACAGTCGTGGCAAAGAGTGCTCGGACGATGAAGAGGGAAACTTTGCACCCCAGGTTTTGTTGTTCATCGCGCAATTGGTGTCTGGTGTCGGTGGCTCCCTCTACTACACACTCGGCACATCTTACATGGACGACAATATCCAAAAGTCGAAAACACCTATGCTGATAAGCGTCTCCTATTTTCTGAGAATGTTGGGACCGGCGATTGGATACGGACTCGCATCCTTCGCCCTCAAATTTTACATCAGTCCTACTCTCACCCCTACGATAAACATGCAAGACCCTAGGCAAGGTTTTTTTTAAATTTCTTATCTGACGTAATTTCCACGATAGAAATGAAATTTTAGTTACACCGCAGTAAAAACAAAAGTACTTCCATTAGTGTATCGTTTATCAGAAATAAATAGCATCAAATATTTCTTCCCCTAAATTTCAATTCACTACAATTAAAAATCAAAAGAAAAATTATTTTTGACTCACTTTCTCGATTTTTAAATAGGTGGCTAGGTGCTTGGTGGCTCGGCTGGATAATCCTGGCGATTCTTCTCTTCCTCTTCGCCAGCGTGATAGCACTCTTCCCGAAGACGCTACCACGTGCCGCAGTCAGAAAAATGATAGCCCTGGAACGTAACAAATCAGCATCGAGTGTAAAGGATGGACCTCAAGAGCCCGAATTGCCAGCGTCATTCCGTGATATGATGAGAACTTTCAAACGACTCCTGACCAATACAACCCTCATGTGCAACAACCTCGCCACGGTATTCTACTTCATGGGCTACATGCCATATTGGATCTTCATGCCGAAATACATCGAGACTCAGTACAAACAGTCAGCGTCAGTATCGTCCCTCATTACCGGAACTGTCGGCCTAATTTTTAGTGCCTTTGGAATTCTTTTATCGGGCCTCGTTATATCGAAGTACAAACCAAAAGCCAGATATTTGGCCGCCTGGAACGTCATGGTTGGTGCCATTTCGGTTATGGGAATGATATCTTACGCTTTTCTCGGTTGTTCGGCTAACGACAATCAAATGGCCGTGCAATCGGATGGTGCGCTCAAAACGCATCTCAGCTGCAACGAACCCTGTCACTGTGACTACGTGACGTACAATCCCGTCTGCTCGGAAGAGGGTCAGACTTTCATATCGGCGTGTCACGCTGGCTGTCGTGGTCTTAAGGTTCGTCTTATCGACAAAAATCTCACGGTAGACTTTGATTCGAAAAAAATGAAACAAAAATGAAAATTGTTATCGAGGAGGAGCGATGGTTATCAGTTCGTAAAGAACGATTCTAAACTCTGACTTTCATCGTTCCCACAGGTCGATAAGCAAGGCAACAAAATTTACACGGATTGCAATTGTGTCAGATCGCAGAGATCACCGACGCTTTCTTACGTCGCTAGCAATTGGTCATCCTTTGCAACGGATTTTTCGTTCGAGACGACCACGGAATTTAATGGACGATCGAAGAATGTGAACCTTGGCACGGCTGTGCCCGGTGCTTGCCCCGTCGATTGCATGCAAAAATTTTATATCTTTTTGGCAGTCGTGTGTCTTCTGAAATTCAGCGGGGCAACCGGAAGAGCTTCGAATTTTCTCGTGTCGGTCAGGTGCGTCGATGAGAAGGACAAGACCGTGGCTATGGGCTTTGGTCTGACCATTATGAGTCTTTTTGCATTTATTCCATCGCCGATCCTATTTGGATTTATTCTCGGTAAATATTCAATAGACTGCAATACGAATTTTATAGGATTAAAACCATAATTAGCCAATAATTATAAAAAAATTATTGATAAGTTGAATACTCGATCATAATTAATCTTCTACTTTCCATTTTAATAAAATTTAAATTATAATTATTTGTAGATAACACCTGCATCGTGTGGGGGAAAACGTGCACCGGAACCGGAAACTGTTGGCTCTATAACGGCGAGGCTCTTAGGTATCTACTGAATTTTACCGCAGCAAGTGAGTACTATACATATTTTTCATAATATGCTTTTTAGATAAGTACTTACCAACAGAAGTGAAAAAGTCGATTCAATTTATTGGAATCAAGTAAAATTGATTTTCATCAATAAAGTTTTTTTCTTGAGCAAAATGCACTTTGCTCGATGTTTCATTGACAATTTAATAACTATATTTGTGATAGTCTATTGTTTTTAATTGTTATAAATTACATTAAGGTTTTGTGACGATCGGGACGCTCTGCGATGTCGGTGTCTGGTATTATGTCAAGGACGTCAAGATATTCGACGAGGAGATTGAGCTCGAGCGAATAGCGGACGATCCGGCAGAGACGATCGTAACGTAGTGAAATTCGGTGTCGTCAACGCGTCTCTTTTTTCACGGTGAGATAAATCGGAATAAAATCGACGACAAAAAAGAAGTTGGCAACGCGAGAGACATACAGGTAGATAGAGAGCGAGAGAACGAGTCGTCGCGAAGAATAAAGACTTTTCAAGTACCTTAAGTATATTCCTATAGATATTTATAGAAGCTACATATGCATATATTGTATAATATTAGCGAGATACGCGTTGGATGTCACAAGATAAAAAAAGAAACCTGAAGAACGATCACGAGAGTGAGAAATGCACAACGATATTATTTAGAAGAGTAGAAGAAGTTAACATCGAAGAGAAAGAGTTATTGTCTGGAATTAAACAGCGTGTCTAGATATATGGACTAAATTTTATTTGAATAAATATACAAAAAAACAAACAGAAAGGAATCGTATCTATTATGCTAAGTATTGGATATATGTATTGTACTGTGTTTGATGATGCTCGATGATCGTTAGTGAGTGACAAAGACATGGACGATTTGTTCGATTTTCTTGTTTTACTACAACAAGATATAACTGTATATCGGTCTTTAGAAGGCAGTGGAAACTGGGCCACCCCTGGGTGGGCCACTCTTGGGAGAACTCGTCCTCGAAGGACCAGGACTTTTTTTCGGGACCTTGACTTGTCCCGGTAGTGATAAAACAAGCTCGTTCTTATCACCCATGTCGAGCAAGCTTCCGAAACCTGAAGATGCCTGGCCACGCGAGGGTGGTCTACCAATTATCGGTGGAGGAGTATCAGGATATTTCTCCTCGTCGTCTTCTGGCAGGACTTCTTTTTCCAAGTGATGTTTGCGAGTCTCGTCGACAGAATCAAGCAAAGCTTTTAGAGTCTCGAGCCTGTCTTGGCTCACGTGTTTCTGGTAGGCTGGAAGAAGCACCTGGGCCTCCTGATGTGAAGCTTCTGGTCCAGATGGGGCGGAAGAGGCTAGGTATGACGCTGCTACGAGGGGTTGCATGACAGGGATGCCAACTTCGTTGAAGTCACCCTCGCGACTTTTACGCTTGTCCCGAGATGTTGCGAATTCGAAACTACTCGTTCTCGAAAAGCCTCCTTGGGGCTTCGCTCCGACGTTATCCGAGCTCCTACTGTTTGGCTGAGGTGTCGTTCTCATTGAGGATGAGGGGCTCGAAGGATTTTCATAGTCATCGGGGTTAGGGAACGGTCTTTTGTTGAGCGGGGATGTGACATGAACTTGATTGTCCTTGGGAAGGTCATCAAAGATGTTGCTAGAAACTCGTTTTCGGGAACGAGGACCGATGCTACTCAGGTCACTCTCCACATCGGAGTCCAGTTCCAAAGGTCGATAAGCGACACGTGGACTCGAACCCAATAATTTCTTGGTGTCTCTTTTTTCTTCATCGCTCGAACTATCCAACTCGTCGTCGGTATCTTCGCTTCGCATCTTGGCATTCTCATCTTCGTGGTTTTCAGACTGTTTCATCGTTGTGTCCGTCCTTCGATCTCCGGGGCCCAGAGGCCCGTATCGAAGTGGAGTCGATTCTTGGTGAGAATCTTCGGCCACTCTTTGTTCTCGAAGGTCGAGAGTGGATTCTATGACGACTGTTTGCTGAACGTTAGCCACTGTATCGCCTTCGACAAAAATAAAAACGTTTAATGATACAATCCTGGATAAACGAATCGAGGATTGACTTACTGTTAGATTGAACTATGTTAGATGGTGCCGAATTTTCTTCCAGCAAAGGAACTGCCGTGGTCGTTTCAACTTTCTGCAATTCAGTCTCTCGTGGCAATTCCGAAATCGGATATCCGAATAGTTGAAGTTCACGGCAGAAGTAGCTGAGAATGATCTCGAAAGTAGCAGCGAGAAGAAGAAGAAGAGCTGTCAAAAAGCACATGTAGTCCCCGAGACTGTTGCCGTCATGAAGGTGACACGTTGAACCTCTACCCCAGTGTTTGCAGTTCATATCTGCGATTTTTTTATAAATCAGCTTGGTGGGCACGTAGGCAAACAAGGAGACAAAAGTCAGCCAAAAACCGATCGTTAAGGCTTTGTCTTGAACGTAAACGCATCTTAGAGCAATCAATAAACTTCCGACGATGCTTGAAGCTGCCAGAGAATATGCGACCAATGTTCCCATCTGAAATAGGGAGACACATTAATGAAAAAAGATAAAAGTGATAGAAAAATGGGGGGGAAAGGGAAAATATCGTGAAAATCCAAAATAGCGCTTAGTTCGATCGATGGATTTTTTATACGGACCTCGAATACCAACCAACCGATCTGACATGTATTCGAAGTGCAAGCGCCTTCCTTAGCTTGGGTATTGCCCAACCCGGTCTTGTCTTCGATGCAGCTACAACCCCCGTAAATTTTGACGTTGTCTATTTCCTCAACCGTTTTGCACCCAGCGTGGCAGGGAGTGTAAAATGTGAAGGTAGGTTTGCTTCCGCAAATTGGATGGAAATCAGCGTATTTCGAGCAATGGCAGTCTCTGTTGCAATATTTCAGCAACGACAACCTGTTGACAGGAAATAAATTCTTGCATGAATTTTTCGATAATATTTGTGAGAAGGGATGTTTCTTCCGATACTCACGATCTTCTCTCTTCTTCAGCGATTGGTGGCTTTTCGCAAGTAGCATAAGCTAGCGAGAATATTATCGTCGCTGCTAGAACGAAAACAATGACGTTGTAAATCGCCAGTGACCTGGCACGAGGTCTCACCCTGGATATCACTAGGCCTGATATGATAATTATCAGTCCTATGATAATCGGCTTTAGCATATCTGAAAGATAATGCGCATTTGCGTGTTACATCACCACGGAAACATTTATAGAATTTATTAATCAATAAGTACGACATTAAACAGTACGTGAAGATGAAGAGTTATGCAAGGTCATCAGGCCATCATTAATATCGCAACAAAATGTTATTAATTCGAATTAATATATTCGAAAATGATTAAGGTTGCATTGTGCATTAACTATTTTATAAATATCGTATTGGCAAAACTGGCAATAATCTTACAATACAGATATTGCTGATATGACAAAGATAAGTTCTATAATAATAAATTTGAGCAAAACAGATACATTAGATGATACATCGAACAGTATCGAATTTACTCATCAATAAATATGGTGTCTATAAATTCTGGTAGAATAAACGTGCGTTCATTGAAATCCTGCAAATAATATGATTAACTCAAAGAAAATTATTCTATATTTGGCAACTCTCATAGGTTACTATTTTCACCTATTGCAAGAGACATATAAGGCCAACCTTGAATCTTAAATATTACCAACTTACTGGCGATCAATCTCGCCCACAATGGATCACTGAATCCAAGAAGCATTCCGGTTGGCTGGGGCACGTGGTAGCGCGATTCCAGAATTAGATTTTCGTTCGTCACGAAGCTTACCAGTGCGGTGGTGCAAAAGACAACAGCGAGAACGTTGCAAGCAAGGATTTTGTTTCCGAAAAGGCGAGCAAGTGAGGACAAATAGCCGATGCCACCGACTTTGATAGGGTCCAACGTTTCGCAACTCATGGGACTCGCTCGTCCTGCGAGATCAAGGATAGACGCTGCAGCTTGTTCCACCACCTGGCAATTATATTATTCCATATCAATAATTTTTGTTCAATTAATTCCTATATTCAAAATTGTTTACAAAATGTCGGGACTCACCTCTGATGGAAGTCTTCTCGGTAGCCAGGATATAAGAGTTCCAGGAATCGCTAGTAAAAATGCTAAAATCGGCCATCCAAGCCACCAGGCGCCAATTTGCTCTACATACGACTCAATTATTCCAAAATCTTTCGAATCAAGCCTAAGACAACCCCAGGCAAGAAAATATCCAAGAAGGAGCCCGATGATTTTGATAGCAACGGCAACGCCAATGAGATCAGCCACGTGTCGCTTTCTCGTATTGTCGTCGAGATAAGAGATGCCAAGAGCGTAATAAGCCACGTTAGCGATTCCGGTCAACACTTGCACCCCGATCAGTAGACCGACCATTGTGTAGCACGGTTGGATCTCATTGATCATCATCCTGGTCAGTCCAGGTGAGCATAAGTCAGGATTGTTCTCTGTACGAATAAAATAATTGCAATTATGCATCGTGAGAGGTAGGGGGAATTGTCATCTGAAGGATCAGGGGTGCCATCGAATCAAATTCTTTGAAAACTTATGTTCTCGATCAAAATATAAATTGGGAAGTCTGGATGGTCAATCGAAAGAGGTGTCTGCTGGTGTGAACAATAATACCAAGAACTCGATAACGTTCCTGATAACGAACTAGGTCACCATAAACCGACCAGGAAGGACAAAAGTAAAATAACTGTACCAACCGCCGTATGTCGACATGTGAGTAACGTTTTCCGGTTCCTCGATGGTTCTTGTAACGTGAGTAAAGTTAGGAATTACAAGAGAGACAAAACCAACGCTTTGCAAGAGTACGAGGGCTCCGGTCCATGCGGCTCGGTGTATTCTGTCGCCCCAGTAGGCCACAGGAAATCCCAAAACGACGGGTGTCAATTCGGCGACAATAAGAATCCATTCTGGGATAATCAACGACAAATTAACATACACCTAAAATTAATCGAACTCGTTCTCCAGTTACTCATGAAACGTCATTGTCTCGATCAAATGATAACAATTAGCCCTCATTGTTAAAAAATTTACGATCAAATATAGAAAAATACTAACCCATCAGATTTGGATCAATTTGAAATCTTCGCGCAATCGTGGAACTCGTTATGTACAGGTAAGAATGGGATGCCGCCTGAACGATTCCAACCCAGCACAGGAGACCCACGAACAAACGTCGTGTTGCAAATTTTGCCAATTTTGGACATGGTAATAACGTACAACCGCAGTCAATGGATTTACTGGGTATGGGATTAGCCGGACCAGAAAGGCCACCCTCGACCTCCGACCTCATCACCTCCCGAGGCCCTATAGTCATTCCTTTCGACTCAACCCTGACAATAAACGTAAACAAAATAAAAAAATCATTATTAAGTGTCGATAAAACTGTCTAACCGACTATTGATAAACGCTAAAAAAATAAATTAACGATTAACGAAGTAATCCAGCCATGTGGACTAAGTTTTCGTATGATACTCGATGGGACAACGTTACAGCTCACTGACTGTCGTACACGCCAAGTCGTGGCGTCTGTTATCTATCAACTCGTGAGTCATCCGTAAAATGATTCTTCGGTTGAAAATTTATATCCTTGTTTCGAACGATCGATAACCGCCGATGAGTAGTTGCTCGTTCGATATTGTCAAATTAGTAGTAAAAATTGTTATTGTACCGTACAGTTAATTTACTCCAAAATATTTCGTGCGATACAGGAAAAAAAGTAAGAATAAAAAATTATACAAGAATTTAAAATAAATCGTGCCACACTTACTGCAAACTTTACTCACCTTTGCGACTTGCGCAATTTGCAATTTGTGTTAACACTATCGAAATACCGTTCTCTCTTTTATTTAATTCTTGTTCTAGAACATGTTACGTATTTTCGAGTCACTGCACATGTTAGCCACCACATATGAATCGCGGGTACGTTTTACTCGGCACACCACACCTCGTCGTTCTGACACGATTATCCAGAGTGTACTTTATCGCACCTACTAAATCGAGGAGAGACCGCGAGCGAGAAAGAGAAGAATCGAGAGAGAGAGAGAGAGAGAGAGAGAGAGAGAGAGAGAGAGAGAAAGAGCAAGAGAGAGATAGAGACAGAGAGAGAGAGAGCCTGCGCCGGTGCGAACGGTGACTCGTTGGGCTCTACGGGGCATATATCTGTTATCTTACTACAGATACGGAGCTCGAGATATCATGACGATAAAAAAAGAAGAAAAAAATGGAGAACTCGGATCTACCTCACCATGTGCTTTATAATGGGAATCGTATTACTCACGATCGATCCTATGTACCACAGGTGTAGAAAAACGCGTTCACTGTATCGATGAATGATCGACTCATCGTACAATCGATTACTCATGATTGCATAACATTTACTTGCATTCATAAGAATAGAAGTGTTGCTCATGAAAATGATTGATTTTATATTCTCATTAGAATGTTCAAAATGATTATTCGAATAAGATAAGTGTAATGATGGCGAATATTTGAACTCAATAGAAATAAAAAATAATCGTAGTATTAATAATATCGATATATTTACAATACAATAATATATTAATATCGGCAGATCGATAATTTCCCATTCGGAAGGAAAAAATCTCCAATTTCCAAGAAAAACCATATGGTGCCTGTGTACCTCGAGCGTATCTCTCCACTCTCGTTCGTCGATATCTCCGAAGGAGTTACCTTAAGCTCACTTAAGTCGTCCGCCGTAAGAAAATGACGAATGCCAATTAGCATATGAAAAGCCCGGGGCTCTCTCGGACTCGAGGAGAGCCTCTTCTCTTTCTCTCCGTCTTGGCCTCTCCGGTGCCTTCGGCCTCGAACACTTGGCAGGGCGATCACGTTTTTGAATATTAAGGGTGGGATTACACCGAGGGCTTAACGCGTGAAATTTAGTCCGTCGCGTCCGCGGGGAGGAAGGAAAGTAAAAAGAACGTATCAACCGATTTCGTCGGTAAAATAACTGACTAAGATTGAGAAAATGTCATTGGGACAAAGTCGAATCCGTTTTATTTCTTAGGTTGAACAATTTCGAATAGTTATATTTTCTCGCTTAATATATTTTCATTTGTAAATAGATATTAGCGCGTCCAATTGAGAAAATATTAAAGTACGATTCTAATGGGTTACTTAATTATACGAAAGTTTCAATTCGTGTCTAGTTGATGTTGTTTGCTTCCGGTTTTTCATTAAGTACCAAAGAAACTTTTCGACGAGAGGAGTTTGTCGACATATATTTTTACCGAAGAGTCTCCAGGGTGAATCCCGGAGAGGATGGCGCTCTGGTCGAGCTCGAATTATTCGAGATGGGAACGTGCCGAGGCATCATGAAAATATACATACGTACATGTAGTGTAGGTAGGGGAGGGTCGGCACTTTTGGCCCTCGTGACAAAAAATGTTTAATTTTTTTCAAAAAATATCTTGTATTACGAAGCGGATTAACGAATGAACACCCTGAATTACAAATAAATCTGCGATGCATTTACTGCACCTTTTTGTAATTTAAATTTTCTAACTCAAAAGGTAGGAAGAATTTGATAAAATATTCCTTTATCGACGTTTCAATAATTAATAACCCATTTATAACAACCCCTCACTGGTCCATCGATGAATTACCTCTATCTCCGAAACGTAAAAAACCTTCGGTGCTTTAAACGCTCAAAAATGGTTCATTGGTATTTTTAACCACAATTTCTATGAAATTCTTGTATTTCTGCGAAATAGGCGTGGTTCGTCAATCGGACTGGTCTACCAAGACGCTATTTCCTCTATGCACAAAATAGGATGAGACAAGTATGAGAGCTGTGCATTGGGGTCATCGGGTTTTGTACCTTCTCGAACGCGCTTTACCTTCCTTCAGGAGCAAAATACTGATATCAATGCAGACCCGTGTGCTATATAGACAGAGAAGGTCGCGAAGGGACTTTCCATTAGCGGAGTAAGTGACCATCGGCAGCGTTTTCTTTGATATCAGTTAATTTACTAATAACGTCGGATGGTCCATAACGATGATAGAGAGAACCACCCCTGCTCACCCCTACACCCCTACCCCGTCCCTCGTTCTCTCTATCGCTCTTTCGTTAGCCGGGGTCTCGCCATCTAAATATTTGTATCGTCAACACACGCAAACACGTATACGCACCAACTCACTCGCGGTCGTATAATCAAGGTTCGTTATTAATCACGAATAACATCGTAAATACGAGAACGAAGTCGTGAGCAAAAATGTAAAAAAAAACAGTCACTCCATCGCAGTATGACTGCAATCAATTTGATGATCGAAATACAATTTTTCCTCTCCTTTCCATCATTCGTATCTCGGCGGTTATTTTTCCGTCCAAAAAATCGCACGTGCGGAAAAGCGTCGATACGAGTTGGGTTTACACAACCAACAAAAGAAGCGTGGAAGGATGAACAAAAAAATCTCAATGGCACCGTCGCGAAAGATGAGGAGGTCTCTCTACCTCTCTGTCTCGCGGTGGTACAGAGGGGTCGAAGATCTTAGCGTGGGATTACATCGAATTAAGTCGGTATGGGAACGGAAGCGGGACGAGCGAGAGAGGGATAGCAAGAGTTGAGAGCCCCGTAGCCCCGTAACACTTAATTTTTCTCTCGATTTTTTAATCCCCCCGGTAAATATCGTCCCTTTACCCTTCGAAGATACCGAGAGGGGGCGATCGCGTTCTCAGCGAGCTAGGCTTGGTCCTTCCGGGGGAGGAAATTCACCCCCCTGCCCCCGCCCTGAAAAAGAGAAAGAGGCAGCGCGGAAGAGGGTGGCGGGGTGGGGAGGGGGTTAGAGGGCACACGAGAGACGCCATCAAAGAAGAACCCATTTAAAAACCTCATCAATGCCCTAAGCCTCGACGGTGCTCCCGTAGAAAACTAATCCCTCCTATTTTACGCGGCAACGAGAAACGATCCCGCGGCATCCCCGTCTTATACACACACACACACACACACACACACACACACGTACGCACATGCATACTTTCTCTTCCAGAGATAGATATATTCTCTCACTCTCGCGTACCAAGGCCACGTCTTTATTAGTAGATACAACATAGTGTGCGAAGAAAGTTTTATTCTTTTTTTCTCATCCCCGAAACGACCAAGAATCGTGATATCTTGTTTTCGACTCTGAGGAGTTTTTTTTTACAAGCAATAACTATATATTATCGTCGGACGGTGGGCCTATGTAAGGGATGTAAAGATTTCAACCGGTAGAAGATCATGCCTAATTGTTCGGCCGATAAATCGTCTCGTATTTCCGATAAAACGAAAATGTATATTTTCTTTATCCAATTTCTGCTCGACTAATCCAGATAAGAAGTTCAATCCATTAGATTTCTTTTGCCGAGTCTTCATCGTCGTTTTTTAGCAGGGTGAAATATTTATGATAAACTGAAGACAACAAAGATTAATTTAGTCGTCGAAATTTTTGTAGATCGACCGTAAAGTTTTCATCGTCGATTTTTTGGGCCCAGTTTCAAGATTTTTCAGAGAAACAAAAGAGATCGAATTATTATTAATAGTAATGAATGAATTAAACATATAATACAATAGTGGCAATTACCGAGTGTCATTCTCTAGTTCAATGACACATTGAAACTAATCTCCGACGTGTCGAGCTCTAAAATTATTCGATCGATTATTTTGCCAATCGGCAACTTAAGATCGACCAACTTAAATCCGATTAATCAATTGTTCTCACAGCTGTTTCGAGCTCCGGTAGGAAACCCGTTGTATATAAACCATATAGGGAAGTGTAGTAGATCGGTAAAGAGTTTCACGTGAGCGTGGATAGTTTCGTAGTAGCGTTATAGCGCGAGAGGGACTATGATTTTCGATTCGCTGGACGTTCGTTCGTAATACGCTTTAAACTGTTAATAGCGTCGAGGGTGTTTGACCGCGGAGCCGATCTCGAGTGTTGGGCCAACATTCATAATGAAATTAATCTGGTAGAGCTATGGTATATGGAGAGTCGCGATATCGGACCTCTCCGGCCATGTGCTCTGGTCGTGTTGCGAGAGCTCCGCAGAGAACATACGCACACTCCGCACCGGCGATACTCTCGTGCACTCTATATACGAAGAGGTTGGTGGGAGAGGCGGGGTTAAGTGGAGGGGGCAGCTAAAAAGCGAACGTCCGGGGTTTCATCCGGCACTCGAGCACGCGTCGCTCATGTGGGGCAAGAGGGGGAAAGTGAAAGGGTGCAAGCTCTTTGCGCTGATATACCGGTGGTCCTCGTCCACAGTTGCCTCTCGATCTGTTTTTGTCAAACGCGCTTATCCACCGGTTCCATCCGTAAATTAAACCGTCGACCAGAGACTTTCGACGTTTTATCGATGAATTTTTTTCATCGAAATATATCAAAGGCGCGATTTTCTGTATTAAAATAGTATGAATGGAAAAACGTGCGATATAGAGGGCTACGTAAATCTAGGGATGAAACAAAAAAATTCATTTTTTCGTATATATTTTAAGCCGATGGTATTACTTGTAAACAATAAAATCTCTGAAAACGTTGCAACGTTGAGTCGAGAGAAATGTGACTTTATTGAAAAATTGATCGATGTACATGGTTATACGAGGATCGAGTAAAGAACTTTACTTTTTATGAGATATTGACAAAACGAGGATTTGATAAACTGCAATGGACGAGTAAGAATCGAGGATACTCGTAGTGGACGATAGAACAAAATGTGGAACGAAGCAAAATAAAAACGACCGTTGTATTTATGAGATCGGGTATAAATTTTTTTTTCTCATTGATCAACCTCTTCGTCAAAGCTCGCGATGAACTCCGCCCAAGTTCGTCAGGTGGGGATCGCAACGAGGCTCCTTTACGCCTTTGTTCGAGCGACCAAGAGGGTAGGATGAAAAATAACGCGAATTTTCTTTAAAGACCTCGAGGAAAAAGGGGTGGACGGTGAGGAGAGTAAGTGGCAGAGAGGGTGAGTGCGGGGGCTTGGTACACGGGGTAGCTCGATAATTACCATGACAATGGCCGAAGACCCATCCGAGGTATATTACGTCGCGAAAGCGTGAGAGAGAGGCGACTAAGGATTAGAAGTCTTTTATGAATCGGAGATCTTGATGAATCGACCCTGCTTCATCGCCCCCGAATCGCGTCTTCTTCTTATTATTTTTATTCTACACACGTATACCCTCTCCCTGTCGTACCATCAGCCATCTTACGTATACTTCCGGTACAAAAATCTCCTTTCGCCTTTTCTTTCGACTCAGTCGCGCTTTCTTCGTGATTTTTCAAACGGATTTATGTTTTTTTTCATTCGGCCGCGCCTCGATGTATAGTAAATTATTAATACGCGCGAACCCCGGACAACGTGAATGCTTCGCGAAACGTAAGAAGCTCTTACCCCCCCCCCCTCCCCCTACGAGCAGGTGAATCGAGAAAATTAAATTTTTTTCCGTGCCGGAAAAAAAATAATTTGCCGCAACCGCAACGACGATTATAAACCAATATTATTCGTCTTCTCAAAAGACGGTCGAGCATCTCGTTTCTATAAAAGATACTTCGCACTCGATACCGAATGTCATTAGGAGTTTTCACTCGCTCGAAGTCGAACGAGTCTTGGGAGTAATACCCGTATAAAGAAGGAAAAGAAAAACAGGAAAACGAGTGAAAAACGAAGTATTATAAAATGAGGGGGGGGGGAGTGGGGGCCAGAAAATGGAGGTGGTCCGTGCGAGAGGTAAGTCTGAGGACTGTCCGATGGGCGGTATAGCACACTCTCTTTTTCCGCGGGTCTCGGATGAAAAACGAGAAGACATCCACCATTTTATTTCTCCGTTCGAGACGATGAGTAGCGAGGCGTCCCTTTTCGCTAAGGGTGCGCATCAAAAGTAGAGAAAGAATTTTAAAAAATAAAAATAAAAATAAAGAAAAAAACGAACAAAAGTGATATCTCTCGACTCGAGCGAAAGATTTCTCTCTCCCTCGTGTTTTCATATTTTTTTCTTCTTATTTTTTATATTTACCGTACCAATGAAAATAAGTGAGTCGTCGAAAATCAATAGACACGCCACGATACTTTGGTCTTGAGATCAAACGACGCCCTCGCAACATCGATAATTGGTGAAAAATCTTTTGCCCTCGCTTTTCTCAGCGCCTACACTTTTTACCCCCCCCCCCCCCCCCCCCCCCCGCGCTCCCTTACCACCTTCTTTTTCCACCCTGTGGTTACGATACACGAGCTGTTTGTGAATCTTACTTTTTCTCTGTCTCTCTCTCTTTCTCACACGATGAAAGAATTCTCGTGTATTTATTTCGTCTCTGGAGTATTGATACGCCGTATTACAAAGGGGGTTGAGGCGCAGGGTTGTTTTTCGCGTTATGGATACTCCACGGACGCGGCAAAAGGACTCTCGGTTGATGCACGAGGGAAATGGAAAGAAAACGGCAAGAGAGAAAGAGGGAGAAAGAGACAGAGAAAAAGAGGGAGGAAAAAAGCTCGGCGAGCGAGAAACCGAGAGAACTCAGTCGCTGGAGAAAAATTCCTGTATCGCGGGCTCTCTTCTCTGCTTTGCTCGATTCGCTTTTATTTATCTTCCCGACGGAGAGGGAGGCGAAAAAAAGTGTACACGTTTGATGCGACCCGGCGCTGTGCCAGGCAGGGATCTTCCCCGAAAGGAGGAAATGCGAGAAGAGAAAAGTGTGGTGGGTATAAAATATAAATAAAAAAAGAAAAGAGCAAGAGAGCCGACAGACCGGAAGAGTTCGCGGACTCGAGCGAGAGGGATACGGTTGACGTAGGTACTCGAAGACGCGGCCAAATGTGGTCGAGGTTTTTACGCTCATGGGCCGAAGAACGACTCGTAATTTCCTAAGCCGAATACGCTATATACAATTTTTCCTCGTACTTTTTACAACCGAGGATCGGCGACGTTCGAAAGAAACGATAACGTTTGCTTTGAAATCCCGCGAGAGAAAAAAATTGGGTGCGTTTACGAAGGTGAAAATAATTAGTCGGGATGTGATCGATCGATAAATATAGAAACGTATGAATAATTCTATACCTATCCAATCGCATTTTTGTTCCGGGAAAACGTCAATTTAAAATGATAGGTTGAAGAATGCAAAATAATTGTATACCTTTGAGTTTTTAATTTTAATCAATTAATCAATTAATCGCGTCTTGTTAAACAATGTATTAATCAGCCTTTAAATTTAATTTACAAAATTTAGAGTGGAATTACAATTATCTTAATAATTAATTGATTTATTATTCGCGTTCGTACGAATTGGTTAATCGATTATGTATTCGCGATTTTGCGGAGATTTCGCTGCAAATTCAATTATTTCTTCGAATTTCAGTAAATTCAATTATTAATGTGAAAAGTATGATGCAAATAATATTATTTTTCGTAAAATAAAATCTTCATTACCATTTTCGTACGCAAACCATGCGAAATAATTTGCCATTCAATGGGCTCCTCTTCAGAAAGCAACGCAGAAATCTACAAATTGATCATTGTACGTTATGCATCATTATTCTTGCATTATTTCGAGTGGATCAACTCCTCGGTACTCGGTATCTCCTCTTACTTCTCGTGCACACCGATATCTACGTATTGTTTTACATCATGGTAAAGAGGTGGGCCTCGAATGGTTGTATAACCGGGAATACGGGATAGTACAGCTTTGGGCTCTCTTCATTCCGGTAGAACGAGAGCACGGTCGAAGGCGATTCGAAAGAAAGCACCGCAAGAATAGAAGGAAAAGGGGTTAACTTCTAATTGTTTTGTTAAATGACGCGCGAGTAAGAATCCTCCGAAGGACTTAAGCCCCGACGCGAAGCGAGCCGGTGCTGCTCCCTGGTGGAGGAGGTCTCTCGATTCTCTCGTTCGGCTTGCCACCCCTTTTCCTCCAGCCCTCCCGCGCCCGACCCTTCTGCATTCTCTCTGTACTACGGTTCTCTTTCTCTCCTTCTTTTGCCTCTCCATCCGCGGCCGTCTTAATTCTTAGCTTTATTCTCTCTAAGACCTCTCTCTTAATTTCTTATTTCTTCTCCTCTCTCGACGATCCTTCTGCCGAAGACGGAGAGACGCGCCTCTTTCTCTTTCTCTCATTTCATCTTTGTCGTTCTCTTTCTTGTAGTCCGACCCGCCGAACCCGACGCGTCTTTCTCGATCCCGGCCTACGATCTCTTTCTCTCTCTCTTTCTCAACCCCTCTCTTTTTTCTCTCTCTTCGTATAGGAAGGCCAAGAAGACCAGCGAAGATCCTCTTCTTTCGCAATTTATACTCGCGGGTGAGTACTCGGTTCTTCTCCTCGTTCTCGCGAGGTAAGAGCGAGAGGACGAAAGAGAGAGAGAGAAAGAGAGAGAGAGAGAGAGAAAGAGATAGGAAAGATATAGAGAAGAGGCCACTGAATGCCAGGCTTAAACTCAGACAATGCTTCGCTTTTCAAACCCCCCCGCATACTCCGCCACCAACCCCTCCACTCTCGCTTCGAAAAGCCCCCATCCGCCAACTTTTCTTTCACATTAGGTACTTTAATTCTTTAAACGTTCGTGCTCTTCGTCTTTTTCTTTGTTATTATTATATACTATATTTTCTCAATTTTGTTACCATTGTTTCGTTATTTCGAATAGGTGCTTTACTCTCCCAAAGCATCGCGATTCTCATTGTTTTCACGATGTTTCATAAGTTTTTCGTGATTTCGATGTGTTTAATCATGCGCATTTTTGAGGAAAATAGTCGGCCATCGTCGACCTTCGAAAACCGAGTCGATATCCGTACGTGGTGCGAGTTTCAATATCGAACATTATATCCAGCGTAGTGGACTGTCACTCGTCTTCGATTGTCGAAAGATCGCGTGGTTCTCCGGTCGGACAACTTTGTTCCCCAAGTGGAAATTTCACATTCGAAGTTTACCGAACTTGACCGAACTATCGGCCGAACCGCTATTTGCACGGAGTTCTCTCTGGCACATTCGACGAGTTGGACGGTCAATTGTAATATAGAGGCGAGGGATTGGAACTTACCACGTATCGATATATTTATGGAAAACGTCGAAAGGATTGAAACCGAGAAGAACGAAGCACCACTATTTCCAGAATACTAATGCCATTGTCTCGTATTTCAAAAACACAATTATTTTTATGAATTTCTATCGACATGAGATTAAGCCGAAGAAGGACGTAGGAGTAAGGGAGAAATGATCGCTCTCTACCGTCCTCATTGAGCGGTGGTCAGTCTAAGACGCTGAATATATAGATTATTATCGATGGTCGCCTCTTTCACCGGTATCATAGTCGATGAAACTAATTGGAGAAGTTGGACCTAAGTGTGCGGTGAACGGTCCGGAGCAAAATCACCACAACAGAGCGGAAATAGCGCAGTTGCGGATATACAGTTTTCGTTGGTGGTGTGGAGGAGTGGGGGAAAGATGATAAAACGATATTGGAGAAGGCTGAGAGGGAAGCATCGACCAAGAGATATTTCTATATGTAGGTATACGCAGATCCATTAGTCATAAAGAGTAAATGGGTCTTGAGTACGATTCCGTCATGATTTCCAGGACCTCGTGGTGCACTGCTATCATCACTGGATGATGTTGTATATGTCATGGTATAAGTGTTATATATATATATAGGCATTGGAAGATGACCACGTAGCTAAGGGGTGGCCATCTAACCTCCTCTCGTAATGGCCACTTTGAGGGTGGACCGGTAAGCTTTACCAAAGAGGAGAAGAGGCAGCAGCGACGACGAGGCAAGTCCGCTCTCTCTGTGCCCTTGTCCTAAGTGGCCTTACCGGGGGTGTTTCCTTCGAAGCATCAAAACCCTCGGATGGTGCATCAGTTTCGCAGTAGTTCTGTCTCGCTCACTACCCGAGCTTCTCCTCGAGAGATTGATACTTTGCCTATCCGCAATACCCTCAGCCTCTATTCCTTCCACCAGCTAGAACGTTCGACCCACTATATATATATATATACGACTGTCACCCTTACTTATATCGTACCGTGACAACGATATAGATCTATCGCGACCACGAATTGTGGCTTTTGATTGGCACGATATTGATTCGCACGTTTTCAAAGTTTTGGATGGTCCGAGCTTGCTTTAGGTTCTTAGGTTTATTTCCATCCTCGGTGATTTTGTAGAAAAATATTCGACTCACTTTGCCAATCGATTAAAAAAGATGGAAAAAAGCTTTTCCCTTGGAAGCAAAAAGCTCGATAAAATGTAATTAAATACGTTTATTAGAACACAATTGGATATAGGAGAGTAAATAAAACTCACCCCGTGTACATGTAAATCCGGTTTCCATCGTTGTACGGAGCGGGAGTTGTTCGCATGAAAATTCTCGGACAAACGTTTTACGAGCTTGACCCTCGACTTTTTCGATGAGCCGAAAGTTCACAAGGGTCAAACGAGAGAGAAAGAGAGAGAGAGGGAGAGAGAGTTGACGAGATAGCTAACGCGACCTCGGTGTGTGCTTTGTCCTGCGAGCGGACTTGCGTTATTTCGCAACAAAATATTCGAGCTTCCCTCGGAAGGTTTTAATATTGACGCGGGGGAGAGGTTTGGTTGAGGGATTGGTCGAGAGGGTATGGGGGGAGAACGAGCGAGCGAGCAAGCGAGTGAACGAGAGGTAAAGGGTCCGGGAGCGATACGAAGGGAGACCCGATCGCGCGGCATCGGGAAAACCGTGTTTTCCGAGGCTAAATGGGAGACACAGAAAGTGAGTCCTCGCCCACGCGGCTGGGTAGCGTAGAACCAAGGGTTAACTCAATATCGCCCACGGGGTTGGGGGAATAGGGGGGTAAGTGAATTAGTTATCGCTGTACAGCTGGTATATACGAGAGACTAGATGCGTTTGGGTATCGGGAGCATAGGATGTGGATCGTGGCACGGGAGTATCGGGTACCTTATTGGCCTACGAGGAACCGGGAATCGACGTCGTCATCGTCGTCGACCTCGTCGTTGATGACGAAGACGACAGCAACGAGAAGGAACATCTTGATTCTATCCAAGGGTGTAGCTCGATTTCCTCATCGAGAGGATGTCTCGAGACCGGGGGTCGCATTCTAGGCATCACCCTCGCACACCCTCAACCCCCTACATCCCCTTTCACCCTTCTAGGGAAATATACCCCGAATACGTACCTACACATCGCATATGCTCACGAGTCATCTCGCTTCCTGCGACATCTCAACCCCCTTCTTCCCTCCGAGTGCGTCCCCCCGCAAGAACGAAGGCATCGCGTCCTTGGAAGGTTCCTTGTGTGTCGTGGCTCTCCCCCCCGTAGACTTACTGTATGGAGAACGCGATCTTTGATGGACGCCTCGCGTACTGCTCAAGAAAATTCAGTTAGTCAAGAGCTTTGTGTCCTGCGAGCCGTAGGTAAGGGATGAGAAAAGCGTTCCGGAGGTCGGGAAGACGGGATGGTGGCGAGCGAGGGTGGAGAGGACCATCCAATGGGGGATGTCGTCCTCTCTCGCTATAGCCATCGAGCAGACGACGTCGACATCGTCTACTCGCTCTCTCGCGAACTTAATTAGCCACGAGTAGCTTAATTGCCGCCTGATATTGCACGGACAATTAGGCCAATTACCAATGGAAAAGCTTCTTGCCACCCGCCGAGCGAAAGAGTTGAAACATAAAATGATACGGATATTTCTTTCGACGAGGAGATATTTGCATGTATATAGGTGAAGGGATCTCGAGTGACGACAGAGCGATCGAATCGCTGATAAAAATAAAAAGAAATCATACAACCTTATGTAATTAGCAATTTTTTACTTTTACTATGGAAAATTTATATTTCCAAGAAAAATTATTGAATCTGCTCTAGAGATTTAAGTTAAATCCGCACTAAAATTTGATGCTCGATGAAAGAGCGAAACTCGCTACATGAAGATATCGAATTTTATCAACCTGGGTTGAACGACAAATTCCAGCTTGATTTTATTTTCGCTTTTGATCAAAAGTCGTGATCGAAATTTGATTGATTTTGATCGAAAACATGGTTGCTCAATTTTTATAATGATATTCTTGGCTAAAAATCATCGATTGATTCAATGCTTATTGTTAATTTCAAAATTATTAAATACAAACAAAAATATTTTTCATACTTCCCGGTTGTATAATTGCTAATTTTTTTAATTGCTCGTCAATCCAAAATTCTAAAGTCATTTAAGAACATTGATTTCTTAAGCCATTCAACGAACAATTATTATTTATATTCATTGCATTCTTTTTTAAATTTAATCACCACATTATTTTTTAATAAGTCCGTGAATAAACGTTTTCAATGACACAAATATCTCAGAAACATGAAAATACAGAATTTGTTCTTGTTCTTAAACTCAAATCCACGAAAATGAGTGCAATATGAATTCTTCGACGCGAGTCTGGTGCAATTCAAATTTGTAAAGATAGTAACGCACAGGCGATCCAATGTAGCTATGCCGCCGGAATTATACAACGTTGCTTCATACTCGGTGGTATATTTTCCATTGCACTATGCACTTCCTCAAGGAAGTGAGAGAAAGGAAGAGAGAGAGAGAGAGAGAGGGAGTTACGGAAGTTCTTCCCGAGCTCGTGATACATAACTATGTATAACTGAGTAGCATAGAGTTCGTGGGGGATGAGAATAGGGCATGGAAAAGGACGGTGAAACGGAGGTGTACGTAAGGGCGCGGAAGAAAAGCGCAGCCCGTGCAGAATTGTCGTGAACGAAGGAGAAACGCTTCTGCACGAGTTGTCTCGGTACCAAATGGGCGAGAGAAAGATGGGGAATGCGTTATATATCAAGAAAACTTCCAGCATAGATAACCTACTTGAGGAGTTAGCCCGCGTACATGCAAATTTCTGAATTATTATGCGGCCCAGGCGGTTTGTATTATAGTGCACGGGTGAGGAGTACACACCGACGTACGACGAGGAGAACGAAACGGAGAGAAAGGGCAAGCGATTACGCGAGGAAGAGGAAAAGCGAGAACGAGAAGCCAACAGCGTAGCTATGTGGAAGAGAAACTACCCCCGAGGACTCTCCCACCCCCAGCCACCCTTCCTCCACCTCCTTGTTCCTCCAGAACATCTTACGATGTGCTCACCGGCGTACTCGTCGGCCATTCGTTGCACTTAACTCGCTGGCGGCGAGCACCACTTATCTACGAGGAGCCACCGATCCGGGCCAATTGCCGGGGCATACACTCGCAATTAATCTGCTGGCACCACTACCGTAAGATCTATTCTCTCACTTCGCTCTCTTTCTCGCGTATCCTTTTTTTTCTCGCGTTGATACAAATCTATCTTCGTTTTAAGGAGGTTGAAGCGTTGACCATGCATTAGACGAATTCCAAGTTTAATTATTTAAAATTCGTACGAACCTTCTTAACAATAATACTCAACTGTCGGTAAAATTTGAGAAAGTTTTACCATCTAGAAATCGAGTTATTTATTGTCAAAAATCGTATTTTTTCGTAACTTCCCATAAGACCTCGTGTTAAAGTTGCGATTTTAAAAACTGAATATCTCGATTACTAGATGGTGAAACCTTCTCAAATTTGTTACCCATTATAATACGATGCTCAAGAAAATTCACGCAAAATTTCAAAAAATTATCTTGGAAAAAATTGTATCCGATGATTTTGCCATTATTTTGTATATACTATTATGATTATGGCGCGTGAACCTCCTTAAACGGTCGAATTGATATTTAGAGGAGTCGAACTTTTTAATTGAGACATGGATCTTACAACTCGATTTTTTGTAATGATTAATTAATCATTAACAATGATAATAGTAATAATAGTTATTAATAACAATTATCGATGAATTTGATCATTCAATTCTTTGAAATTGTTTATTATTATTTCTAGCTACTTTATCTTCATTTAATTCTCCAGATTCCAGAGATCGTAGAACCGTCGACGTTAATTGGAGGTTCAAAGAAGATTGTAAATTTAGAGTTTAATAATGTTTTTTTTTTATTGTTCTCACTTCTTTTACACGCGTTTTGTTGATTGCCCACTGTAACGCTGAGGTCCTGCTACAGTGGCGCCAATTTTTAATTCAGTCCGACATAAACTATAAAAAAGCCGTTTTTTAATCAAATGACTGATCTATTCTCCGAACTATTACTCGAAATATTCTAAACGTCTCGTATTCGTAATTAACGCGGTACTATTTAGTTAATAATTCACATGCTGGTTCGGCAATGTGGTCGTAATCCTACTGGGAAACCCGCAGTGGTTCACCCAGAACCAACGATGATCATATCTTGTAAGCGGCTTGATGTCGGCGCCTCCTCGCGAACGCAAATTCACGACTCGGCGATATCGTTGCGCGTTACGAAGGAAACCGAGAAAGACGTATCCATTGGAAGAGGGTACAACGACGTTGATACGCATATGTGTATTACCTACACGAGGAATTCACGACGGGCGATGACGAGAGGTCCTAATCCAAATTTCAAAACCTCACATCGCCCTTTCAGTATTCGACTACCATATCCTCTCGCTACGATTTTATCGTCATCCCCCGACTCGAAGCGAATGTCTTGGTATGGCTTCTCTTGACAAATGTATGGAACTTACGGTGATTATTCGATCGAACGTATACGTTAAAAATTTGTATCCTCGAACGATAACGATTAAAAATAAATATATATTGATGTTTTACGATCGTTTACAGTAATTTGTAAAAAAATATATGATAACTTGAATCTTGTAACAAAAATTTCAGACCATCTCTCGAATCAAGAAAAATGATTAATTAAAATAAATATTGATTGATTTTTAAATGAATTTTTAGAAAATAGTTAATTGAAACTCGAAGCTCAAATTTTTAGCTACGCTTTTCATATCTCGCTTCACAGTGCTTCGCGGGAGATGAATAATTCTCTATCTCAAAATGGAGATACGCTATCCTCTTTCCTACTCATAGATGTTCGTTTATACACATATGTATGGTACGTCGCCCTATCCTCTTCGCTTTGACCGAAGCTCGCAGGCGTTTTGATATAGCTTTGTCTGTACTCGGTTTCATTCCCACTTCTACGTCTGTACATCGACTACATCCGTCCATTCCGTTACCATCACCCTCAAAGGCAACGTAGACGGCTCGAGGATTACCTACGAAAGCACCGAAAGCTTCCGACGTACGAGCTGCTTCGAAAACCCCGTCGAGTTAGAATTTACGAAAATGTCGTAGATACGGAGATTGAGAGACACATATGTGCCACGAGACGAAGTGAGTTATTGAACGCGGCTGTGTTACGTATTAACCCTTTGGAACGCGAATGCTAAAGTCCCCTTTCTATTCAATTGATTCCGTTTTATTTAGGCCATTAAAAATGAAATACGATGTGGAGGTAATGGAGAAACTTAGGGGTTTTCACGAGTTTTTTCAATTCCATCGAAAAGGTAAACTTCATTAATCTGAATTTAATACCCTATACTCGTCTCGATTGCGTAGCAAATTTAGAAATCTTTGATCGTATTAATAAAAATCACTCCACCTTTTTTCGATAATATTTCATTTTTTAACACACGAACTGAATTTTGATTTATTAATAAACATCTTGATCACGACGAATATAATAACAGTTCATAAAACGATTGTATTCCAATGATTAATTGTATTAGAAATCACTCAAGTATAAACAGTGATGTAATAACCGCCGATCCTTATCGATTTTATTTTTCACAATCAGGGTTATGAGAAGGAACGAATTTGTAAAAATGTGTACTTTTAAGTCAGTCGTGATTAGGGTAAAAAATGGTACAGAGGATCTGAAAGAAGATCCAGGGTACAGTAGAAGGGTAGATGAGGGGTGGTTTTACCCTAAGAAGAGTAGGCTAGTGAAGCAAGTGTAATAGTAGATTCATAACATGTAGCTAGTGTCTCTTCTATCTCGCTCTCTTTTTTCTCTCCCTCTGCCTCTCAGTCTATCGAAGACGACCCCCTCATAAACCTGAATTTATTAACACTTGGAACGACGGGGAGATCCACTAAATGGTTTTCAATTTGTATCGCAGGCAGAAGCAAACTCTACTGGTGGCACACATGCCGAGGCAACCGCAGATTGCGTGCCTCTATCTACTCCCTCTCTCTGTCTCACGGTTCTACATTATGGTACCCTTTTGCGAGGTTTATGTGGGGTATTATTATTATATATTATTACTCTAAAAAAGTGCGCTCCGCATACGAATATGACTTAATGCCGAGGGAGAAAATAAATACGTCGATATTTTTTTATCGCCCATCGTGAGTTCGCGATAAGTTTTTTTTTAAATCTATGCAGAATCTTCCCCCTTAGCCTCAATATTTAACCCAGAAAATTTCATGATGTTTACGATCTCAGTATATTTAAGTAATACACTAAAATTATCGACTCGGTTATCACTAACAAATTATTTATCGATTGCACAAAGTCTCATTGATGAGTTCAATAGAACCTGTTGAGATGCAGTGACACGCAGCTAAGTAGTTACGGTTGTATATGGTCAGGCGCCGTGGAGTATGCTTAGCTATAAGTGGCTACGCTTCGAGCCTCCCAGTCTTTTTTATCCAATTGTTATATTTTCATTCGTAATTCCAATTACAATTAAACATCAAAACAGTCCGAGTGTAAACAATTTATTCATAAAAATGATATTTTTCCACATTTTCTTAACATACGAGTAATATCAAACTTAAAATGTATTCAGTCTAAAAATAAAATACAAGCTGCATACATTGAAAAGGTATTCTTGCACGAAAAATGAATCTATTCCTCCTCGCACATTTATTTAAAAAAGGAAAGAAACAATTTTTCTAAACGTTTCTCACTACAAGAAAGAGCAATAAATTTCATCGTCAGAAGAAATGAGGTCCAATGACTTATTGCAAAAATGTTGAATTCAATCGCCTATCTCAAAAAAAGGTTATTCTGGGTATATAAAGATATGGGGACTTCCGCATAGCTTGTCGGAACGTGTATAAGATATAACAGACAGAGAAAAAGAGAGAGGGAGAGAGAGGGAGAAAGAGAGAGAGAGTTGGAGAGAAAGAGAGCAATAGAGAGAGAGAGAAGAAAGAAGGAGGATGGAAACGCCGTATATATATCTTTCGTAGTTTCCTCTTACATTTAGGATCCTCGGTTCGCCCGTATTATACGGTGCATCTCGCATAGACACACCTGCAGCCAGGCGATTCGATTCGAGAAGCGAAGGGAGCGCGAGAGAGAAAGCACTACAGGGCGGTTGGGGGGGGGGGGCGAACATGGGGGAGGGGAGATACGGGCAAGGATATTCGGATGCATCAGGCGGGATGCTCGTAATTTTCTCGGAAGCCCCGGCAAATTAGCTCCGGGCATACGTTACCCTCGTCTAACTCCCTTATATATAGAGCCCTCGCTCCTATCTCGTTTTCCGGCCACGACTCCCTCTCTCGTGCGAAATGCCAACGAACCAGGCTTGAAGAAAATTTTCAGGACACGCGAGAGACAGCCCCGTGGCCAGGAGAACGGGAGGGTGAGGTTCGATGGGGAGAGGGTGAGAGTCGCAGAGGAGAGGCGAGAGAGAAAATATAGACGATCTCTCCCACTTCCACGCGATTCGTTGGTCTTCGCGCAGCGGGTTGGGAGGAACACGTAGGGTGGGCGGGAAGGAATCCAGGCTTGCGATTAAAAGGGTATAACCGTACCACCTGAGCGGGTGCCTGACAATCAGAGAGGGATGAAAACGAGGCTAGAAATATAAGGGAAAATGAGAGAGAAAATTGTCAACGGGGGTTGGTGCGATCGAGGGTAGGGAAATTCTCGACGACGTTTTTGGCAATAGTTGCAGGAGTCGATGACCGAATACATGAAAAAAATCCTGAAGATAAGGAATTGATGGGTACATCTTCGTGTAATATTCGAGCCGTAAACGAAAAACTACCCCTTATCTCGTAATTCCCTTTCGAAACGATGAAAAGCCGACGCAGGCAAGACAAACACGCGCGGACATCGGGATATCGAGAAATACGAAAGGAACATCGGTCGGTCGAAACGCAAAGACGCTACGAAGACCGAGCACGGAAGCAGAAAAACTCGGGGAGAAGCGCCGGAGGGGTAGCAAATGAAGCAAAAAAAAGTATGACGAAAAAAAGCTGTGCCCAAAGGGTAGAAAAAAGATCGAAGGGGTGGGAAAAGAGAAGCAGGAAGCGTCCTCTCGCCGTTTGGGTAAAAAGCTTCGGTGGAGGGAAAAAAACGCTTCGAAGGCGTTCCGCTAAAGCTCCGCCTGCAAGCTCAGCCTGGAAACGCCTCGCGCGACCCGCCCAGAGGCCTTCATTCGGCTCTTCGTTTCCCTCTCTAGCGCGATTTTCGTCTCTCTCGTTCTCCCTCCACTCTCTCTCTCTCTCTCTCACTCTCGATGGTCGTTATCTTTCTCCTCTCGTCTTATCCTGCATTCGCGTTATATTCTCGTCTTCCTCCAACCCTCGGCCCTCGAACTACCATTTGAAAATTTCTATAATATAGCAACCCTTACGTGTATTGGTACCTGCATACCTTTACATACACATATATATATATAAATATTTAGCTGCTACTGACGCAAGTGCGCGCGCGCGCGCAAGCTCCGGAATAACTCGTCCTGCGTTCCGCACGAAAACACTCAAACCCTCTCCCTCTCTCTTTCTATCTCGCGAAGCCAAAAGCCCGATAATGTAACTCCACAGAAGCGTCGAGCTTCAACTTGCCTGGCAGCGCGCTTTGCACACAGATTGCATCCAAAATCCCCCCTATATACTCCTCGCGGGATGCTTTCGCATTGCAGAGAGCACCCTTCCTTTCGAGAAGCTTCCCTCACCATCGTCTCACGCTTTCTTGCCTCCTACAATCCCCCCCCCCTTTTCACCCCTTCCATACCTTCCTCTCTCACCCTTCATTCGTCCTGTTGCATCGTGCTGCGCCGGCTCCGATGCAATCGTTACTTTGCGCCGCCTTTAGTGCACGAGACATTTCCTACCCCTCATCCACCTTCAGCCCCCTCATTCTCCTCAACAGCCATCGGGATCAGTGAGGAGTCTGAAAGGGATGCAGGAGAAATGTCGGGGATGAGCAGAGAGGCTGACAACATTCTCAAAGTAAAGCTGCAGACAATCGATACTGGACTACAAAATGGAAATCGATAGAGATTTAAAAATGGTAAAAAAGAATGGAATTTGCTTTTTTTTAAAAATATTTTCATCCGCTGTGGGGTTGAAAAAATTGTAACAATATTTTAAAATCGTCAAATATCGGAACGTCTCGAATCACCTGATTGGTATTTTATAGTAACAATAAATGAATGGGCAATGTCGAGATGTTGAAAGAAGATTAATGAATAATAAATAAATAATAAAAAATATGCCGAATAACGAATAAACAAAATATACAGGTCAGATTTATTTTTATAGAGTAAAAAGAAAATCTTGCAAATATATATATATATATAAATATATATTGTTCTTCAGGCTCATTGTAATTCGGTTGAAGAAACATCGAAAGAAAATTTGGCTCCGATCGGCTTATTCGTTCGCGGAAAAGAAGAGCGACGCGCATGCAATCGGATTTGTCGAGTGTGGAACGTTGTATCCGTCGGATACGCGTTACACTTCGTTTTCTCTGTTTTATCTATCTATTCGTACAGCATTGGTGAGAGTGCAGAGGCGGAAATCTCGCGGGAGCCCCGAGCCGTCGAGACGAATATATCGTCCCGACGTGTATAGTTCTCCGAATTATACACGCTGCGAGAGACAAATGGAGAATTTCAATATCGTTAAAAAAATAGAAGATAACAAAAACGAAGCGCATTTCGCGCCGACCGATCGCAGAACGGAAATGACGAATCGTCGATGATTTTTTTTATATATGGATCAAGATTAATTTCGATAAACGAACGTTATAAAAATCGTTTTTAATTGTCATGATTTTTGTTTGTCGTTGATCTGTTTGTCCTTATACCGATATCAAGATTATCAACCACGAGGCCTCCTTTTATTCGCCTTGAAGCGAAAATGTTATCTTTATCCCATAATGACGAACAATAGATCATTCGCAGTGTCATAAAACATAGAGATTAATTTCGATTCAGAGATTATACACGACGGCTTTAACGTCGGAAAAAAAATCATACTTTTTGCCGATTTCCAGCATTAAAAGAACTGAATAAATATTTTTAAGCCTAGTACTATATTTAGATAACACCATTAAGAAGTTGAAAATAAATTCCGTTTTGCCATTAAGCTCTTTCTAACAATGTCTTTAAAATATTGATTCATAAAAAAATGTAATGAAAGTGAAATTGAACTCAATGTTCGTGACAGAAATATATTTGTATTGTTGTCCATTTCACGAAACTACTCGAGAGATCTTTCGCAGGGTCGTAAAAGATCTCGGTTATGCGCGCTGCGTGCTCGTGCGAATGTCTCGCTCGACGTTGTCATAGCTCGTTTCAGCGATTATCGGGTGCTCAGCGAGCTCGTTATTCCAGGAACTCGGTGACATGGTTCAATCATCATTATCACCATCATCATCGTCATAATCATCACCACCATAAAGAGAAAAGACAGGAAAAGGCGTAAGAAGATTCGAACGGGCAGAACGAGATGGCTCTATTTATAGTTAATACCACGAGCATCGAGCACATAAGCGCGCACATATTATCGTTGACTTCCCCGGAAACCGGAACACAAGTGATAGTCGTCGAGGGTCGGAGTCAAACGAAGTCACTGCGCATTACATATCGGTACTTTGAATAATTCGAGAAATACGAAATAGATATTTCGTCTATAAACGCATAAAAATTATACCAAATGATCTATATCAATCAATTGAAAGGAAATAAAAAAAATCTTCCTACATTTATAATAAATTCTTTTGATTTGACAAATGGTTTGATTTTTAATTGATTCGGAAAATATCAATACAATATCGTATTAACGTTAAACCTATACAACGACCGGTCATTTGTTCGGATTTTACATTAAAGTATAAGCCCTTTTAAAACCCTCGCTAGGTTTAATGTCACTGTGATTACTAAGCGGGTTGATTAGTTAATAGTAAACAAGGAATTTCAAATTGAAGTTATATTTTAATGATTCTTTATGAACAAACCAAGAAGTGCAGAAGGGGACTTAGTCGACGGTTTGAGATAAACTGATACGAGTCTCAAGTGATCGGATGATGGCGATGAACTGATTTAGGGGATGAAGAGGAGAAGTAAAGTAACCCAATGTGAAGGCAATGTGCGCTTGCATCATGGAGACTCGTAGGGTAGAAGCTCGTGAATGCTGCTAGGGATTAGCTACACTTTATATTAGAAGATATTGATGTTAGGTTACCACAAATTGAGATTGGAAGATGCTTACGTGATTGGTTACATCGGAGAAAAAAGTAGATAGCCTAATCGAAAGTTAAAGTACTACACAATTTTTTATACGACTTTCTCCCCGTCTTCGCAAATCATTCGAGAGTTTGAGCGCTGGACCACGTTTCCTTAATGTAGAAAATATAAAGAATTAACAATTTCTAAATTATCCAACACTTTATAAATACGAGCCTTTGTTGTTTAATTTATTTTATAATTGTTTGTTTACTAACGTTTTTTTATACCCAAAAAACTTTCTTAAAAAATCAATTCACTTGTTGAAGTAAGACTCAACATATTATGAAAACAAAAAAGGGTTATCAACCAAGTTCAAAATAAATATTTACGAACGAGGAAGAAAAAAAATCGTTTCGCTACATTACAAATTGTGAAAATACTTATTATAGCGATTTTTTAAATTCGAATTCTGATTGTTATAACTATTATTCTGATAATAATAATAATGGATCAATAATCATCGTCTAGATATTCGAAAGCCTTGCAACCCCCCCCCCCCCCCCCCCCTCCTAGCACCTCCCCCTCGTATACGAGTAAATCAACGGACTATGCACCGTAAACCGTAACTGCACAGATGCAGCACCGGCATCGCCTCTCATCTAGCTTTTCCTCCACCATCCTCACTGGTTACGTCTTCTACGCCTTATCTCGAGGAGTGGAGGACACACCCCCGCGATTCTCCATCTCCCTAGTTCTCAAGCTATACATACACAAGGCGGGAGGGGGGAGGGGGTGGGTTGAAAGAGGAAATTCTCTCGAACGGTGGGTCAGAGGACGCGAGAGGAGGGATGCGATGGCTGTACGCCGGGGGTTGGATTTCGCGAGCCGAGAGAGGGAGAATCTGCGATGAGACGAAAATTGTGGGGAGTGGAGGAGACGAGAGGTAGAATCGAAGCTGGATACGCGGTCCGGCTACGTTGGTAAAGGTGAGCGAGAAGCTCAACGTGGTCGCTTATTACTCACGAGCTAACTGGAGAGGGTTGCCATGCTATTATATATATACACACATCGTGGATGAAAATAAAAAAACGCCGAGTGATCCGTAACGAGATATGTGTAGATAGGGAAATATGGCTCAGACTGCTCATGGATTTTCGTATAAATGCTTCGGGGCAAATTTTGTATTACCTAATTGAGTTTGATGGCGGTAAAATGAGGGAAATATTAAATTTTATCCAATTGGTGATTTCAAAGAAAACATTATCGCTTTTAAAAATTCGTCGTTAATTCATTGAAATATTTCTACGAGAAGGCTTTTTACGAATCGCGATTTAATCAAAAGCGATCGAAGCCTATAAGACGAAATTTCGACGACGATATTGTGGGTAAAAATATTTTAGTGGTCCATATTCCCCGACGATAGCGTATACGTAGATATCGTAACGAAAGTTGGGATGCTGCGCGAGAGACACGAGGGATGAAGTCGCGAAGAGGGGAGAGGGCGAAAAGCGAGAGGGTAAAACGAGTGGACGCAAGGACGTGCCAGCGGCACAGGAGAGGTCGGAGTGAACGGTGATATGGTGGGGGTTCAACAGCGGGTAGTCATGGTAGGGCGGTCGGAGGGGCAGAACGAGCGCCGCGACGCTCGGGCACACACAGTCGCGGGCTGAGCGCCGCCGTCTGCGTATCGCGTGTTCACGTGTTTCGAATGAAATTTCTATTTCTGCGTGCGCGACTGAACGGTATGCCCGCTTGAAACACGAGACGACGTACGAATATATGAAAACACGAAGAGGGGCGGGGGAGGGGGTGGCGGGTATGACGAAAAATTAAAAAAAATTGCAACTCGATCGGCAACAAGATTTTATCAGACGTACGATAAAAATGAAATTAATTGAAAATTAAAAGGATTCGTTATAAAATAATTTGACAGTTTTACGACGATTTCGGGCGAGACGAAATATCGAATTGTCGATAAGATCGATAATCGATGGATTTTTATTTTCTGAGAAAATATCGAGAATAGAAGAGAAAATATTGCGTGTGATTATCGTCAATGCGATCGAATTGTCGATCGATCGAACGTACGCGAAAGTGTCTTGTGATCGAGGGGCTCGACCGAACGTCTAATTCAACAAAATTGTTATTTATCAAAAGTAAGGAACAGTGATTATTTCGGTGATACGAACTCAGTGATAAGTAAACAAGGTACACTGGGAATGTTCGTAAGATCGTTGTTGATTCTGAGGTCGTGGACAAGTCGCCCGGGGGTGCGTTACGGTGGTGCAAAGATTCGAACGGTTTCCCGCCACTTTCGGCCACGTCTAAACGGAGACACGTAGCTCGACAGTGCAAAAATTGTATTAAATAGAAGTCGTTACGCGAGATTTAAGAAAAAAATATTATTTCGAGCTATAAAGTAATTACGTTCTCAATAAATTGATCAATTAAACGATCGTTGGATGAAAAATAACTAAATTAATAATAGCACGACGCAAAAATGAACGTTTACGTATCGTGATTAATATACAGTGCGTCGCGAGAGCTATGTGAAGTGTTGAAATTCATGAGATAAAATAAATAAATAAAACAAATACATGAATAAGTACGAGAATAAAGAATAAATAAAAAGAACGAAATTGCGATGCCGGTTATCGAGTCAACGGGCAGCAATTGAGCGGGGTCCTCGGCCTTGAGGGGGGGGAATGGATTTTCAGAGCGCAATGGAGACTTTTGCCGAAGCTTGGGTGGCTGCAAACACAAAAACCGATCAAGTACAGGTAACGAGTAATGAACAAAAATAAAACACCTGTTCCCCATTATCCAAAGAACAAAATGTACGAGAAAAGCATGATACGTATTTCTTTTTTCGCGATAACCAAAAGAAAAATAAAAGCGAAAGAGAAACGATTTAAAACACGTTTATACTTGAGAGAAACGCGTAACAAGTGTGCTTCTCACGCCCCCGCGTACAATCCTTTATATCTGACATGTTTATTGCGCCGAGATAAAAATCCGAGGACAGTAAACTCCGGGGCTGGAGCGCAGCTTCTCTGTCATCTTGAAACTGTACACTTTACATCATCCGATTCTTCGGTTCGCGCCTGCTTCCCCTCTTCTCTCTCACCCTCGTACGGTACCGATTACGGCGCAACTCTCATTATTTATCGAGGTTTGTTTTCTTTTTTATTTTCTATTTTTCCATACAGAAGAAGCTTTGTTTTCGTGAAATTTGGATTTTACGTTTGTTTTTCATATACGAGGCTCTTTAAAAAAATGCCAAAAGGTATTTAGTAAATTTATCGAATGGATGAACGTGTGTGAACGTATGTGTGTGTATGTGGTACAAATATCGTGTCTGTCATTTGTAAATGAGCACCTATTTCAAAGGGATCGGCTTGGACCAAATACAAAAAACAGCGGAAACTCGTAAAATGTATATTGGGAGCTAATTGTTTTTTTTTATTTTACGGAATAAATTTTATAAAAAAGTTAAATATTGATGAATCCAGCATGCACTTGCGCGTAGAGAAAGCGTCGCGTATGAGATAAAACGAGTAGCAATGAGCAGAATTATAATTTACATGATTTTTTTTATTAACGACGATGGTCTTTCCGATTCGATATTTTTCTTCTACGAGCGATCCCCGCGACCCAAATACACTTGGAGTTTGTTTTATCGATGGCGAATCAAGGGTGTATCGTGCTTAATATTCGGGAAATGAACAGAAACGTTGATTTTTTATTTACCTCGAGAGATAAAAAAGGTTGCGACACGCATATGAAGTTAAAGCCGACGGACAGCAGGTTGCAGAGGTTTACGAGGCTCACGACCATGAAGAAGACGTCCCGTGGTAAAATAATCCACCAGTAGCGCGTAAGCCATGGAGAGAGCAGTATAGGAAGCAGAGTTTTCGGTTAACGGGGTGTGTTTATTTGAAAAGGAGAGAGAGACGGAGAGAGTGAGGGAGAGCGAGAGAAAGAGAGAGAGGGTGAGAGAGAACCGGAGCCCCTTTGCCCCATTGCATTACACAGCCAATTGGCCAGCACCCCTCATGATTTTACACACCCTGCCACGCGAAACCGTGAATTCTCGACCGTGCCCGGCTAATTCGTTGATTTTATCCGAGGCTTGAAGTGAAGAAAAAATAGTCCTTGCCCTCTCTCTCTCTCTCTCTCTCTCTCCATTTCTCTTTCTCTCTCTTAATTTTATTCGGCATCGTTTAAGAACCAATTTTCACCTTCATACAAAAATCATCCCACGATTAAAAATAAATCACACTCTGGATATTAAGATTGATAGACTGTTTTCATCATTTGATAAAAATCGAGCAGCAAATAAAATATTAGTAACGCGACTGAAAATTGAGCGACGAAAGTTCCGGTTAAAAAATATGTTTCGTTTTGTAGAAAAATAAAGAAATTAATGGCGAGTGTTAAAACCATGAGTAGGAGCGTTTTTGAAAAATAATAATTTATTCTTAAAATATTAACAAAACCCTGCAATGAATGTTCGTTCGAAGAAGAATAAAAAAACGGAAATTCGTATTCTTTATAATTTTTTGTTTCAAACAAATATTTTCTCTATTCTCGGTACATGGCCGTGTGTCTCTACGTTCGAACATTCGTGGATAAATATACGAGGCTGCACATCGGCTGTACACCGCGTGGGATTGGGAAATCCGTGGCAAAACGTTTCAAAAATGCGCATATTGAAATCGAAAGCCGCGCTCATACACACACGCGGGAATTATGCCGTGCGTTCGGACATGTATTGAAAGGAATGCAAGGGATAATCCTTGATTAAAAACCGCTAGTATTTTTTTGCGTACGAAAAAATAACCGAGAGAATGAAACGGGAAAAAGGGTTCCGTACTGAAAAAAAAATAAGCGAAAAGAGAATGAGGAAGGGATGAAAAAAACATATGAATATGGACACCACGTTGAACGAAGTCGACAAATATGGCCGAGGCCGCTAGGATAGACCAGTCGACTCGCAGCTGCCTAAAAAACTTAATTTTTCGAAAAAAAATCTCCCGCGCGTTCAATTTTTGTCAATTTCTTCATTTCACGGTTCTACATTTTTATTGCCTCATGGATTTTACCATCACCGGCAATGAAACAAAAAAATTGATAAAAACCCCCATAACGACATTAAATGGATTTTCGTCCAGAAATTAAATCATAAAAAAGAAATATTTCGTTGGTCCATATTCTTCGTTCGAACCATTTTGCACGGAAATGCCCATATTTGGTTCTTGCGACGTGTACCCGATACGCATTTTCTCGTAACTTTTTTTGTAAATAGATGCCCGAGTCCACTGCTGGATGCAAGTGTGTCTGGATTCGTGGGTATGGATGCGTTTGTTACCGTGTGTGTATTTTTTTCTATACGTGTGTATGTGGGGGGTCACGGATTCTGACCACGATACGGATGTGCCCCTGCCTTCTTCCTGTGACGACGACGCGACCACGAGAGAACGACGCGACGCCCGGAGCTCGCGTTCATGGGCATCAGAACAGAGAGCGAGGCGGTGGCTAAAGCGGGCAAAGGCAATCGCGGCCAACAGAAACCATCGGGCATATCACGTATACATGTATATAGGCTTGTTCCTGGCCCTTATAGTGCGTATGTTTTATTTTTCATCTCTCTCTCTCTCTCTCTCTATATATATATATATGAGTTATATGAAGTATATGTATAGGTGGATGTGTTGCTTATTCGTTCTCAGCCCGATGCAATAACGCGCGACCAGCTAAGAGAGGGTTTGACGGTTGTTCGTACCTTCTTTTTCCCTTCCATTCCTTACTCTTTCTTTCGCTCGTCGATCGTCTCCCGTCTCCGTCGCAAGAACTTCTTCTCGTCTTGCCGTCACACCGTTTGGGCCCTCGCCGCGATCGGAAGAATTTCGGGCTTCGCAGAGGTCATTGAACCGGAAGTATCGAATCCATAGGGGAACGAGAGTTATTATATATATCGCCGGGAGTGACGAACACTGCAATCTTGACTTTGCAGTCTTTGGCCCGGTAGGGATATAAACGTACTTTAACAATAAGTGGATGTATGGGGCATTCTATATCAATCCGGTTACCTTTTTTCTTCGTTAATATTAGACATTTTTACAAAATTTCCTGATTTTATTGACATAATTCTAGTCACAGCATGCGAATTATTTTAGTTCTGCGAATCTTATCATTTTTTAAATAATTTATTTTTTTAAACGAGGCTCTTGCATAAATCGAGCTCGGAGAAAAATCTAGATACGGAGTAGAAGGTGATTTTTTGGTTATAAATTCGATATATTTCTCAAACATATAAGAAGAAACGTATTTTTTTTAGGTACATCCCTTCCTCCTTATATGATCTTTCGAATCGTTATAACAAACTGACGAAATAGTAAAAATTTCCGAGAGGGTTGAAAAAAAGAAGGAAAAAAAAACGTTAACTGGATCTTTAAAGAAACTCTTCGTGTTACGTATAATTGTGCGTGTTCAACGCGTATAAACATGATTTTTGTACCGTAACAACGCGTTACGTGATTTATTAGCGAAGGGACAGGAAAAGAGGGAAGAAAAAAGAGCGAGGCTTCGGGTGGAATCGAGTACGGTACGTATCTTAGGTAATCCGCTAATCCAGTTACCCCCTGCGACAAAAGAGACCCATAAGATTTCGTCGCGATGGTACGAAGCACGGGGAATGTCCCCTTCGTCAAACCCCTCGCCCTTCCGCAACGATTTCATCCCTTCCTGCCACTTGGATAATTAATGTTTTCTTTTTTCTCTCGAAATACGTCAATGAAAATTCATCACCTTAGGACACAATATTTCCGATTATTCTCGACACGAGATGAAGAAAACGAATTATTATAACGGGATTGGAAATTCTTTTGTCGAAAAAATCTCAATGGCGAAGAAACGACGCGACGAGAAGACGATGAATCCGGAGGGTTTTTACACTCGCGCATCGTACCACGTGTGCACATGTCTCGTCGTCTCCTCGTCGTCGTACACGAGTACGACGATGACGACGACGGTTATAGGCACGCATGGTCACGCTATTTGACCACCCCAGCCAGTTCGGAATAATTGTTATCCATCTATCCGGCCCATACGTCAAACCTGCCGTGCGCACATTCGTATCACCGCTTCGATGCAAACGTATCGGTAGACTTGAATTCGTTTTACGAAATTTATATTTCAATCTTATTATTCGAATCTATATTTTACGATAAAATTCAATTGAACACTTGGTCCATTGGCAATTTCAATTGGACACTTGGATTTTTAAAATTTGTATGTAAAACAATTAACTAATTTTCGTTAATCCGGTTATTAATCGCGATAAGTATTTTTATCGGTGATTTAAAGAGTGATGCACAGCTGGATGGGTCAGAATGATCGATCAATTAAGCGCGAAGCTTATTTCGAACGCGCATGACGTAATGATAAGCTAAAGGACACGTCGTTCAATTGCCAAATATTACGGGCGATCTTCTCTATATATATACACGAATATGTGTTTGTCATATTGTAGAGAAAAGAATTCGAGCCAGGCTCCTCAGAATGGATGGAAGTAAATATTCGTTCTCGTTTTGTCTTACGTAAGCAGCTTGATGAGCACAACGAGACTGGACTGGATCTCTAGGACACGCTTTATAAATCGATCGACCTTGTTTTTTTGGATCTACGTATGTCGCCGGACGTAGAACGGCTTATCTCTCTATCCCAGTTGCGTATTCGCGTCTGACTTTAAGGTGGGGCAGCGAGACACGACGAGTCGAAATATCGATTTCGAACGAACCAATTTTTCAAGATGCTCGTGTAAAGTTTGTCATATGCGATATTGCATTTTCGAGCGAATCGTTACCGATCGATATATAATTCTATTCTAACTATTTTTCAATTTAATCATATTATATTTTACATTTAATTATGTAATTTTGTAATGTAATTTTACACATTCGATTATATAAATCCATTGTTATTTATTTAAACATATGATTAATTTTGAACGTAAATACGCAATTAATAATTAACGTGGACACAGAGCCAAATTCAAACTTGAATTCGAACCAACAATAACCGATTCGTATAAAAATCAAGTAAATTTTTTATTGGAAAATTTTCAATTTTTCCTTAATTCTCACTAACCTTAAATGTAGATCGATCACAGGAAAAAATATCAACACGCGATGATACAAAATAAGTACAAAATCTATTTATCGTGCCCTCGAGCAATTTCGGTTCGCGCCGCACGTTTTAGTACGAGAAAGGGGGAAGAGATCGAGCGAGAGCATGGTTCACAATCGTACTATAGTACCGTCTATGTGTGGCTGGTGTTTCTGCGCCGGTATCACTTCGGGCGTTATAGCTTGGATAAGCGGGATAACCCCATCCACCTGTTGCCCCTTCTTACGTCCTCGGTGTGGAGCAGACGCGGCTTCATGCCCAGGGCTTGTGTGCTGTTCTCGTATTTCGGTCTTCGTTATATATATATATATATATATTTACTTGCATGTGTGTCGTGAAACAGTCCTCGTCCCTTGGTAGGGAAACGAGGTCCTTATCGTCTATCCTATTCTACCTATTCCCCATTCTGACCGTGTGTACAATATACCTATAGATATATATATATACATATACATCGTTGCGTGTGTGCATGTATGTTGTTCAACATTCTGGTGCGCTTCTGGTTCGGGGCTGTCTTTCTCTCACGTATATCCACCGCGGTCCTGGAATGCCAGGATTCAACGAGAGAACATATATATATATATATATATTCTATCCTCATCCGTCGCAAAGCCACGGGACATCACCTGTCTCTCTCTCTTCTCTTCGATACTCTTTCTCACTCGGTTTGCCGGTTCTTCGGTCCATGTTCTCCGCGGGACCGTGCGACGGGACGGGAAAGAGCGAGAAAGAGGCGAACCAAAAAGAGGATAAAGACGAAGAGAAACCTTCCGATCGACGAAGATGGGAGTCTCTCTCTCTCTCTCTCTCTTTCTTTCTTTCTTCATCTTTCTCGATTGCTCCCTCCCTCCCGCCCTGCCCTCCACCGCCAGCCCCCTTTGCTTCCTCAACTTTATCGCACTCTATCTCACCCAGGCTTCGCCACGAGAGAGGAGGTCTCTCTGGGCTCTTCAGCGGTCTGACGTGTTTTTTGCGCGTGCATACCTCCGAGGCAGCAGCAGCAGCTCCCGAAACAGTAGCCCGTGCGCCTCCTGTATACTTCGTGTTATAACTCCCCCCAAGCCCCTCTCGGTCTCACTCACTCTCCTTCTCTCAGCGGTACAGTCATGCCAAGCGAAAAAACGCGAAAGGCAATCACTCGTACACCGAACGTTTCAACATACGAGTTTGATTTTGGAAATTGAGAGAAATTTATTAGTGGCTGAAGTTTGTATATATGAGTGTCGTAAAGGTGGGGAGAAATAGCAGATAAAGAATTAATGAGAAATTGAATAAATCGAAAGGTGGGAAAGTTTTTTGATCGGAGGGTTGCTCTTTTTCAATTAATTATTGTCAATCCGAGGAAAGCGGAGAAACGTCGTCGAGATAATTTTCGTATCATTATGAGATAAAATACCCAGAGTATTTGATCGGTTCGAACGAATTAAATTAATCTTTCGTGTTCTTAAACTACTGACCTAACGGCATGTAAGATATTAACTTTTAATTCCAATTCCATCAAGCGGATAATAAAACAAACATTTTTTTAAGAAAATTAAATCGATTTTTTATTAATATGAAAATTATAATTGTTCACAGCGAGTGATAAAATGAATAAATTACTTTATCGATCGATCGAGTATTTTGTCAATCAAAATAATAAAATTGGACGATTAAATCCCTTCTAAATCCAGGCAAGCTCCGCAAAAATGTAACTCGTACAAATATAGTGTCTGGTGTATTATCACCAGTCCTGTTATTAATCATGAGGACGGTGCATGTAGTGTGTTAACATTCGCACTTCTGGTACACACATACCGAGTGGAAGGGATTGTCGCATTCTGGGCCCAGTTGACCCCAGTTGACACCGCGGACACGGCTTAGCCGTTAGTGTTAAGTTCACTCATACATAAATCTAAGTCCGCACTTATGTCTTAGCTCTCTCTAGCGTCTCTGGCATAGTAGCTCATTCTATAATATGCTCATTGCTCTCGCCCTCTTTCAAACTCTCCGAGCAAACTGCAATCTCTCGTTCTCTCTTCGGGCTGACGAATTGAGCACGTGCTCAGATTTCATCGTCCGTCGTGTTTGCGGCGCTCTCGAGCCGGGAGAGATCGGCTCTCTCGTCGTCACTGCCGTTCGTGGCAAAGCTGCTACTCTCGATGGGGGTTACGAGGGCTCCTCTTATACGCCACGTATCCAAGCTCGGTCGATGCTGCTGTCGGTTAGATCATCTGGGGTCTCCATTTGTTCGTTTCTCTCTATCTCTCTCTCTCTCTCTCTCTCTCTCTCTCTCTCTCTCTTTCTCCCAGCTTACCAACATCTCTGAGACGTCCCTTTCACACAAATCTTTCGGTACATTTTTTTTGTTAATTACACGATGGATTATGCCAATCACGGATCGAACTTAACGATCATGTTGCACGAGCGAGCAATCTTCTTTCGTTTTCTCCGATTAATCATAATCAGCTGACCTCGATAATATCCGGATATCGATTTCCGTTCGAATTGATTCGAACTAAAAATAAAGATATTGGGCATTTGGAATATTCATCGAATTAAATATCTGTTGTAGGGCTTTTTTCAATCGGATGATGCAATACAAATCTGCCAGAATTCACGATGTTGCCATAAAAATTGGCAATCGGTGTTGAAACAAGACGCCATAGACGAAAAAAATCTCCGGAGTCGATCGATAGATGAAAAATCGTAAATTTCGACCGGTCTCCCTTCACGCTTTAGGTATTTGCAAAAATCATTTTATTTTTGTTTTTTTGCGACCTAACTTTTTCGTACGATGGTTTCGCTTAGAAAGGAGGAGCAAGTACGAGGGGTGGGGGGTTATCTTGGCTATTCGTTAGTCTTTCGAGGGCAATGAATCAGTTCGCTCGGCTTCGAATTGGTTAGCGTGGTGCACGCATGCTCCGCTGCTCGGATCGACAGACGAGTGAGCGAGAGAGCAGACTACCCGGTTGAACCAGTCGTTCGGCCTAATGAGACACACGTGCAGAGAACCCTCAACACTTTATGGTAAGAGAGAAAGAGCGAGAGAGAGAGAGAAAGAGAGAGAAGAAGAGGATATTGAGGGTCTCAAAAATTTTCGATGGTAGAACACACCAGCAGCTCATCGCGAAGTGCCTCCAAGTATTTCGTGTATACAGTCTCGATTATCTCGTTCCCTATTTCCATGGACGATCCGCTGTCTCGATCGCGTGACATACGACCATTAAAATGATACAAAAAAAAATCAGAAAACACAAGAGAAAAGAAAAGATAAATGACGAATGAAAATGTATTTCAATGTTCACAGAGCCAAGCCTTAGCGTTAACTCACAAGGCGTCGCCACCGTCGCGTCCGAGCAGCGTCACCTCGCTGCCGAGGACTCCCCCTTCTCATCAATCGCATCAGTCCCACCAGTCCCATCAGTCCCAACAGCAGCAACAACAGCAACATCAGCGTAGCACCCCGCAACCCTCGTCCATTCACTCGTCGCACCAGTCACAGGCCCCGCTCCCGACTACCCCTCAGGCGCCAACGTTCAACGCCCACGGTCAACACACCAAACAGGAAGTCAACTCGAGCCCGAAGCACGAGGGTTTTGATCTTAGCAAGACTTCGACCGTTACCGGTAAGTTCATTTTTTTATTTTCATTTCATCAAAATACCAATTATAAAAACAGTCGAGATAATAATGTGAATGCCAAAAAGATAAAGTGCTCGGTTTCTTTTTAACGGAACTAGAACACCGAAAGCGAAATAAAAATAGTAAAATAAATAATAATAACCGATACAAAAATGGAAAGCAATTGGAATTTTCGATTAATTTATCATTCGCACGTCGATGACGTGTCACGTGACCAAGGTCGGAAAATTGCGACAGAAGGACAAAAATCAATATTTATCTTCGTGACTCTTCGTGAGAAGAATCCACATGACCGCGACGTAACGCACAATATCGTATGGTGTGCATTTGATAAATCCTCTATAAGGATCAACCAGGACCGGATTTTCGTTGAATCCATAACCGCTGGAGACGTGGCTGTGACCGTGCTCTTTCGCCTCGTTCTTAATCCTGGATCTAAAACGTGGGTTTTCCTGTCGAAGACCGGTAGTCGGTTCCCTTTCTCCCTTTCGCCGACCCCTCCCCGTTTCTCTCTCTCTCTCTCCATCGCTCATACGTAGTACCGATTACCACCCTTCGCCCTGCGGGTCTCCTCGGTAGCGTGTAAGATTGTCGTGTAGGAAATACCACTAACGCACTCGCACCCCTTATCCGACTCGAGGGATATATATATATATATTCATCCGTCCCTCGGCCTTTCAGTCTACGACTTTTCCTTCGCCCTTTCGCGTCCGGCTCTGCGTGAAACCCTCTCCTCGTCTCGACTCGTATGGGTCCTCTGGCTTCGGGCTACTAATCGTCGTTACATAATGGTCACGCATACACGCACGTGGAATGTTTTACAAATCCACACCGGAGCCGAGAGAACGGGGACAAAGAAAGAATCGTACGTAACCCTGTGGCGAGAGTCGACTTCTTACGTCGTCCCTGGCTGGTACTTTGAATATATCTATATATATATATATATATATATATATATATATATGTATGTAACCACACCCTTTGGATAATACCAACCCTATACGAATTTTAGGCTTACGACATATCCTCCGGATGAATTTATTATGCGATTCGTCACAGTGGAATGAATTAGTCAAAGAAAGGAAAGAGCGTAATAATACAAAAAAATATATATGTACCTACGTACCCGATATCGAATATGGTATATATTTTCAAGGGCTGCGGGTTACTTGCGGTTTTGTCCTAGCTGCTGTCGTTTTCTCAACGTTACTCGAAGCTTCGTACATCCGGTTTTTGCTTCGACACATTCGTCGCATATACATAAATTGCATATATATAATTCGAAACTATATACATATATAATAGGATATGCATTTGCACGCTGCGCTTTGTATAGGTTAATCGCGAGATCCAATATAAAGAATACGAGTGTGTGATTTCTCTCAGTTTTCTACTCTACATTAAACTCCTCGCTCTCTCTCTCTCTCTCTCTTTCTCTCCGTCTAGCGAGCTCACCGTCCAATATAGTAACGCGTATGTATGTCTCTCAGAACGGATATATACATATATATACGTGTGTTTTTGTTCGACAGTACAGTGCCAAGGGAGCTAAAATCGAGCTAGAGGGGATACCGACGGTGAAGAGGCGGAGGGGGGGGGGGTGAGCAAGAGAAGGAATGGGAGATGCGGGTAAGCTGAGAGGAGGATATTGTGACCCCTCGGGAACTAATCCGGATTAAATACGGATCCCAGGGTTATGCGGCTGGGCGACCTGTGAACATGCACGCTGTGTGCGAATCCTGTCGATGTGTGGACCATCTTACATATATATATGCATATATATACCAGCGTTATCCACGTGTATGGGAGACTGCGAACCGAGCGGAGGAGCCTGCAATCCTATCTCATTCTGGTCCTTCTATCTTCTCTGCCTTACTCTCTTGCAAACGATGCTTCTCTTCTCAATGCGCTCTTTGCACCATAAGCGATCGAACTCGTTAAACGAAGTTCAGCCCTTGAAACAAGCTTCGTTTTCCTACATCTACACATTTGTACGATAGAATATTCTTGTTTTCCTCTGTACCTATATATATGCTTGATAAATCCTACGTGAGATCAGCCATTTATAGATATATATATCTTCGTTTATGAAGGGATCCAACAATATCCTCTATATATATATATATAGAGAGAGAGAGAGAGTTTTCATAGTAAAGCAAACTTGTACCTGATACATGTTGGATGGTTAAAGGACCCTCTGGGACCATCTTTTATGCTCGCCCAATCCTCCTTCTCTCTCTCTCTCTCTCTCTCTCATACATACAACTAAGTCGCTGAAACACACGAGAAGCTACCGTAGAACTCGCGACTATACGGTATGTATGTATTTGTTTGTGTATGTTCACGTATGTGTGTATGTATGTGACTTTGCACCGGCTGATCCTGGAAACCCTAATTGGACGCCACTGGAAATTTCGGGATAAACGTTCGGACTGTCCGATGCTGGCAACGGCGGAGTGCCCGCGCGCAAGGACCCCGTTGATTTACGTCTTATGGTTATAAAGCCACGGTTAAACCGGATCTTCTCGATTTCACACACGTAGCCAAGCTGCCCGGGAGATGTATCTTGCTGGCGATTTAACACAGATGCCATATGGCTTCTTCGGTTTAACGAAAAAGCCAATCGTTTATCCATTATACGAAATATGCTTTTGATTTCCATGAGTTTGATTTTAGGATCGCGACAAATTTTTTTCGATAATCTACTCACATTTCTGATCTTGAAACGATTCGAATTGACGAATTCCACGTAGGACTTTGTATAATTGATTGTAATGACACGATCTTCGTAACGATTTTGTTCGGTAATACGCGAATAAGTATCTAAAAAAATCCTCCCTACGAACGAGCCCAGTACAAATTAAATTGAATATTCGTTCGAGTTGATTCGCGATCTCTTAATTTTGCGTAAAATCGCATTGCCTTTTGCTAATTTTTCTCCAGTTTCTCCCGTAAATATGCAATCGACTGAATTTTTCTCAATATCGAAGAAGTCGCGTGTGCTTTACCCTGTGAAGATTCCGAGAGTGTGTACCGATCGTACTTCGAGAGCCACCCCATGTAGAGAAGGTTAACTGTGCCCGAAAGAGAGAGAGAGAGAGAGAGACAGGCAGAGAGAGAGAGAGATGCAACGAGAGAGAGAGAGAGAGAGAGAGAGAGAGAGATGCAACGAGGGAGAGAGAAAGAGAGAAAGTGAGAGAGATGCAACGAGTGAGAGTGGGGCAAAGGGTGTTAGGGAGTTAGTATTAGCCGGGTTGTGTGCTCTGGATTTGGGATTTGGACAACGGGCCCTCGGCTCACACACGACCAATAATCCCGGATTAATCCTTCTCCTATACTAAAGCAAATGACGAACACGCTTCCATGAAGACAATCCATGTTAATCCATATACGCATCATCCCCTGTCTCTCCGTTCGTTCCACAAACATACGAACGAGAATCTGTGTGCTCCGTTCGAGATCGAACCAACACAAACGCATTTATATATATATATATATATGTATATATACATACACAAGCACGTGCGAATATTTCCAATACATAACAGCACCATAGTGGTTAGCCATTGCAGTGAAACCCAGTAAAATTCTGTCCTCGCACGAAAACATCCACATTGCACCAATGTTATATGTACGTAACGGGTACATGGCACGCACACACTCATATATATGAACGTGTCGTATAGCTGTAAATGTGGGCATAGAAAACATAGAGAGTGTGGATCGAAGGGAGCTGGTGTGGACCGGGTTATAACGACGATGAGCCCAACCCGGCCGCTAAAGGATTTGGCTACTCCGGGACGTAGTGCTTGCCCCCTACCCCCATGTACGTAGACATCACCGATGCACAGACACATACGCGCACGTATAACACTTCCTGACGTCCCTCTACAGATAATCCCACATCTATATAGATTCTGGATAATCCCCGTACAGAGGGCAGCACGCAGTCTCAACTATGTACTCTCTCATCTAAGGTCACGTGGGTGCGCGCGCACTTGTGTAGATGTGTGTGTGTGTGTGTGTGTGTGTGTGTATACGATTTTCGTTGGTCTATACGTGCTTCTCGCTCCAGTGGCCGCTAAATCGCTCGCGATTCAAGTTACCCGAGAGATATCTTCCCTTCTGCATCAACGTGTGTGTGGCTTGGGGTGTGTATGTGAGGTTGCCTAGATGTGCAGGTATTAGGTTCAAAGGAAATTGGCAAGAGCGAGTGTGGAGAGAGTAAGCACGAGAGGGAGAGAGAGGGAGGGCGAGAGTGAGAGAGAGAGAGAGAAGGAGAGAAAGGATGAGAGGGTGAAGGGGAAGGAGGTAGGAAAATGGGTTGAGCAGGGAGAGAAGATAGAGAAGTAGGGGAGTTTCGAAGCACACAAGGTTTAGAGCCTAAGCGGCTCATCCTCGGACGAAGCTTTACATCTCGTTTCGAGAATGTATACGCGACAGGGAGAGTCGCATGCTTTACGCTGCTGATCGTAAGCAGACTGACCATCGCGAGAGCAAAAAAGTGTTTCCATCCTCGGGAATATGACGCAAGAGAGAACTAAAGGAATCGAGGAAACTTGAAGCTAATGAGTGGAAGTTTCTTTTGGTTAAGAGAAAAAGAGGTTTGCAAAGAAATAAATAGACTTAAGGAGTTGTTAAGACCGATTGAGATTGTCCAAGTAACGAATAATCGTTCGAATCTAATTAAAACGATGTTTGTTGAAAAAAGGCTCGTGTTTTGATGAGATTCGGATCAATCGACGCACTATCATCGAATCGGGGTCAACGTTATAGAGATTCACGGTTGAGACGTTTCTCTGGTTGGAGAGAATAAACTGCGCGGCGTTTGTTCGAGTTTGTCGCGCGTCAGTTCGTTCGTGATTTTATCCAATCCATGACAATTTTTACGATCGTGTGACTTTTATATCATCTGTTTTAAATCTATATTACCAGTCGATCATGGACGATGATCGTTTCGATTTAATTCGCGTGAGTGATAATTCAATGGCGTTTGACACCATCGGTGTTTGCGAACGAGAATTATTCAACGAGCCCCCAAGACACCTAGCGACGCCTAGGAATACCGTCGGATCCTTTCGGGGGTTCTACAGAGTCCTGAGTCCCAGGATAACAGCCAAGACGAGGAAGAGGAACGAGCATTCGAGCTCCAGGCACAGTTTCACCCAACGAATGGATCGAACCCGAAAAGCCTGTTGCTCTTAAGAGAGAAACGCTTGGATAAAATCCCTGAAACCGCCCCTAGAATCTCGGATGAATGCGCTCCCCGAGAAATCAGCTTGCAGGATAACGCTTCGTTATAAAATTCGGTATAAAACGTGAGAACGAACGAACGCTTTGAACCTTTCTCTGTAAGAATACGATTGGACCGCCGAGGCGAGGGATAATCATTGGTTCGTTCGTCGTGATTCTATCTTATCCCGGAGGAGAATCGGGATGAAGAACGCTCAGGATAATCAGGCTCGCAGAACTTCCCTGGAAGAGTCGATAAGAAATCCTGTCGTTTCGACTCCCTAAGAGCCAACAACGTTTTGCTGGCTGCCTGTTCCTTCGGAAGGGTTGGCTTTCGGGCAGATCTCTACCCTGAAGGATACTCACCTAATTCACCGCACACTTCGAGGGGTTTATTGCCGTTTTTCTGTCATGACTCGTGCTCGCTTTGTTACGAACGTTCTTGACACGAGATCCTGCTATCCTGTTGCTCAAGGGTCAGACACTACCCTTTTTTTAGCCTCGGGAAGACGTCGTTATATCTCGGTGGGTCGAGAGATTATCCCGGATCTCCGAAAGACAGGGGAAGATGAGAAGCCGTTCCGCAGACTTTTCTATCAGTTGGAGGTCAGGCCTGGAGCAGCAGGAACGAATAGGAGTGTCGCAGTCTTCCCGCGTCTTTGATCGTAAATTTTCAGATTTTTCAATCTTTTACAATTTTCTGATAATATTTTCACCCAAAGATTTTCTTCTCGCAAGAAAATGTTTTATATTGCAACTAATAAAATGTTTGTTCTTTCCATTTATCTATTGCTCGTTCATGAAATTATCCTAAGGATAATTATGGATGCAAATAAATATTGAAATAATTATCCATTAAAACAAAGATATTTTTCTAAACATTGTTATAGGGACATTTAGGGATCAGGGCTTAGAAGTATGATAAATATTTGTTATTAGACGATCAATTGTATGTACGATAAACCTAATATCTTGCCCCGCTACTAATCTCTGTGGTAAGGATGAATGCTGGTAGTAGCGATCGATCCTAGCCTGATAATTTGTAGGCCTACCCGACATCTTCGGTATCAGGAGAGTACGTACCGTGCAGGTGTGTCGAACGACGTCATTCGCGTTCTATCGTACCCAGTTGATACAACAGCTTAAGCATAGTCCTTAAAACGGGCGAGGATCGAGTAGCAGGTCGTTTCGCGATTCGAGTAATGTCGACCGTCGTCACCACAGGCATCGCAACGGCAACGACCATCCCCCGTTGCTGCAGTTGAAAATATGTAAATGAGGTCCTTTGTTCGATACCTGCCGGCTTATTTTTGCGGCAAGGCTAGCATGAGTCGAAAGCAAGTCGATTAGGAGGGTGAGCGAAAGAGAACGAAGGGGGTTTGGTCGCACTCCAACCCAACCGAACTCTTCGTTTGAACCACGATCAAATATGCCCCGTGACCCAAATAAGGGCTTTTGTAGGACCCCGGCGACTAGGAGAACAGAAACTCGCGGCTGTTACTCCCTGGCATCTACGCTTCGCTCTCATTCACCACACAAGCCCACGCTTCACGCATATTCTTGAGCGATGCCCAATCCCGAAGGATCCTGGAACAGGATCCCACGGGAGTTCGACTCGTCGTACGCATTATCATGTTATTCTGATACTTGTTTACGCACGAGAAGCGTAAAAAAACTGTGCGGGAATGAGAAAGAAAATGACGATTGGGGGATGAGGGTCAATGAAAACTTGAAAAAAGGCAGAATTCTCGGTCGATCCTCCAATTATGATATTTCCACTTATCTCGTAGGCATCTAACTGTTCCTCTCTGACAAATTTTGAATACAAAGACGCTAGATCCTTTATTTCATATTTTGTTAAAAATTCATCGATCGAGCTTAATTAAATTAATCAACGTTCGACCCTTCTCGTATAATGTGAATGAGGATATGAAAAAAAAAACGAAAGGTGGTCGACGCGGTAGCCTGACAATAGCGCACACAAAATTGTATGTTCTCCTAGTTTCGGGGTAAACAACCCTCGTCTCCCATTCACGCGCAACCCTTCGTTGGTTCGCCCGTCTACCCTTTCACCAAAGTCATTCTCAGAAAACAATCCTTTTCCTTTTCTCGTCGTTCGTAACAGGATAGGAACGGGTCGAGAAGCGTACACCGAGTGACGTTCCTTTTCCCGCGTCTCGAAGCGACGGAGAATTCAGGATCGCACACTCGACACCCCGTAGGATTTTCGCTTTTCCGGATGTGACCGTTGTACGTTGGCACGAGCGAAGCGTAAGAGAGACAAGTGCTTTTGCATTTCTCTCTCACCCTTCGACCCCCGTTTATCATGTTCTCCTGGGACGGAGAGGTCACACGGTAGCCTTACCCACAGTCACATTGGCATTCGTTCTAACCCCGGGCACTCGAGCTTATCCCTAAACCACCCTCTACCTCGATTTTATAACTCCCCACCCCTTTTCGGTCCGTCCGATTGTTCGGTCTCTCGCTCGTGAATATAGCAATCGTCGAATACCCCCGCTCACGCACTCCGGAGCAAATGCCCGCCTCGTGTGTGTATTGGATTTCCGGATCAGGGTGGCTAATACGCGCGCGCGTAGCTCCCACACCGAAACTCGACGACGGCCTCGGGCGATTTAGAGGGGATATACGCACGGTCGAGTATCAGGCGCGCAGAAGGACCAAGGACGATACCGGAATATCGAGTCACATTGTCATAGGTCGTACACGACACTCGGGTTCATCAAACCGGTCCAATTATTTTTTCTCCCACTTTGTTTTTCGATGAAACTTATAGTATTTAAATTTGTCAATTTCGCGATTATTAATTATTACGATTGGAAAACGAATCAGTTCTCATTTTTTAAAATTATTTTTTTGACATTGATTGATACGAACAAAATCGATGGGTATTTAACAACAAATTAATGCTGCAAACAAATATATAATTTGTTTGTTCCCATTTGATACGACTAACAGTTAATTCTTCTAGTAATGACAAATTTTTGCATTCGGAGCAGAGGCATTCAACAAATTTTGTTTAAATTTTGCATTGTAATTATTATTTTAATGTTGTAATTATTTTGAATAATAACTACATTTATTTAATCAAATAGATCAACCATTTTTCCTGCGCTTTATTGCTTCGTACGACATTCACGTTAATCAATGTCAAAATTGTAAAAACCCTGAAAATAATTTACAACTCGTTAGTTACTCGTAGATTTTATTAAGTTCTCCGCAGGATCTCGATACGATTACGAGGCAGATGAGTGGAGTAGTAGTCCTGTCGGAACGTCCTGACCGTTTCCTACGATCCTGGTAAGTGAACCCCCTAAACTCAGCCGAAATCCTAGAACGCGAGACTTCTTAACAGGACGATAGTCACGCACCGAATTCTCCCCTCCGTGCTTTCGAGCTGTCGCTGTGCGTGAACGCCCACAATCCGATGATTCGCGTCCTCCTTTGTCCGGGAAGGAGGATTTTCAACTAACGCGCAACAGACACGCGCGAATCTCGAATCTAAACAAGCGACGATGGCCCTCTTCCATATTGGTATCATCCTGATACGAGAAACCACTGGAAACCAACCCAAATCTTGAATGGAGATAGTCCTGGGACCGGTTTACCTCGCGAACATCCTGCGGGCTAGTGTACATACGCGCGCGCACACAGCTACGCCCCCTGTGTGCGTGTCTAGCTCACGAGAGCGCGAGAGACACCGGTTAGCCTTTCGTTCGACTCCTTTTATGCTTTCCTGCTGACGCAAGGATTCGCTTATCCTTAGAAGTTCGCCAACGAGTCCTGGTACACGCGAGTTGAGCCTAAATCGTTCAGGAGCTTGCCAACGAACCTCGTCCCCACTCTAATCGCTTCAGCCTGACTGGAATGAAATTATATCCGGTGGATGATCAGCCTAGATTCTCATATTCTATATTTCAACGATCGCGTTATCCTACGCCTCACTTTTCCCCAAAAAAGTTAAGATGTCGTATCGAACCACCGATAGCTATGATTTACATCCACGAATTTATATCTCTGCTCGTGTCATCGATCGTTTTGACACCAAACAAAATCGTTATGAACAACAAGTTTCGGTATTATTCGATCGCATTCCAAATTTTCATACAATCTTCCCATAGTTTTAAAAAACAATGCATTTGACGTAAATGCGAACGAAAATAGGTAAACGTCCAATTTACCGCGTCTCGACACTCTAAGCTTGGAAAAAAATGATCAATGGACAGGAGCTGAAATCGTATAGTTTAGCACACTATATATATATGTGTGGGTATGTGTGTGTGTGTGTGGGTGTGTGTGTGCTCTCGCGCAGATTTCTCTCGTTCAGTCGTTCTCCCGCGCTCACGCGGCTAAGCCTATATCGTGTTGCGCAAAAGAATCAGGATCTCGGCTCAATCCCTAATCCTCGAAGCGGTTGTTCCGAACGGGTATGTGTGTGAGGGAGAGGGATTGAGTGAAAGAGAGGGAGATAGTATGTGTATGAGAGAGAGAGAGAGAGATAGGAGGCACAAAACGGGCGCGGCGGCTACGGAATTAATCCGAGATTAAAATACGTATAGCCGTACTTATGCGCGAGCTCGAAGCGTTTGTATATGCGCCTGCGGATTTGCGAAGCGCATTTGTGCCTGTATATAATATAGTACGCGAGTCCGTTCATACGAGGGATATATCAGATCTGCATGGATATACAGTTACTAACCTGAACAAGCGGCCTACATGTTCAGCAATCTATATTACGCGCGTCGAAAAAATTGAAAAAAAAAACATTTATTTAATTTGTCAAACGAATAAAAATTCAATGCAAAGGAAACGCAACGACAATGAACGCATCGAATGGCCGGTGTGGGTTGAGGAATTTGATCTCGATAACACGATCGTGGTAATACCGAGAAAGGCCGAGCCGACTTCTTGCCGCGGTAAAAACAAAAAAAATATGATAAAGAAATTAAAAATGACATCGTAGTTTTAGAGTTTTTAATTAAATATACGTACTGGTATCGAATCGAGACTATTGGTATATTAATAACGCGCAATTAAAATTCAAAAGCATAAATTAAATTTTGTGCTCCAATTTTTATGAACATTTTTTCTATATGTCGTCGGTGTAGAAATCTACGAGAGGCGTCGAGTAGATTTAGAAACCTATAATTTTTATAATTTTTTGGCAGGGCACAACGTTGTCACATTTGAGACCGTTCCTTCCTAACGTTAAGATCCGGTAGGGATACTTCAGTCGCAGTTGAGTAAGGGTTGGTGATATTTACTCGGAGTTGGTACAACAAATTTTTTTCTTATGATTCCCATTTCCCATCGAGGGGCGTAGCGACATGTTTTTTTTTATAAGTTACGAAGTGATTTTTTAAGGTATGCGTATAACCTAGAGTGAGAATCTGGAGCATGTGGCAGGTCGTGAAAAATGCAGGAAACGAACTATCATTAGGAATTGTATATACATTTTTAATGATCCACATTTTATTGATAAATGTCAACCGTATGTTAATTTCATTTTGGTGATTCAATGATTGCTCTGTTGCCAGTACTGCCACTTACTCTACTGAGCGTGTTACGCTTCTTATCCGTACTCAGGTAGCTTACAATTAGTTGAAATATTGGTTTCCAATTGATTGATACTAAAATGTTATTTTTAACAATAAGATTGTTTTACCGTGTAATTCCTAATGTACGTTCGGAGACACAATTAAGCAAAGGTAAGGTCTGTGGTCCAAACTTATTAAATTAAATATTACCGCATACAGTATAAATAAAACAAAATGACCTTGGAACAAAAAATCTTGGTAATCTCATCGACCTAATAATCAGCAGTCAGCTATTCATTAAATTCTCGATCGCTGTGCATACGCCCCTAAAAAAAAGGAATTTCTTTTCTCACTCATTTGATCGTATCGAGACAATATTCCTTTTCGTTTGCGCGCGCTGCTTCGTTTCCCGCAAATTTCACGACGATTCAGCTCGTAATAATGGAACTCAAGCTGTGGGGAGGGAAGGCCGAATTAAAATTCATAAGTTGCGATCTTTGGGAAATAATCCGCGCTAGAGGCAAAGAGAGAGAGAGAGAGAGAGAGAGGAAGCCAAAAGAGAAGGGGGTAGTACGGGGTTGACTATAGGAAAGATCGGTCGGTGGATGACAGTGACGAGAGACGCGACGAGGGGTCGAGGACCCTCGTTGGAGAAGATAAGAAGAAGAAGCAGAAGGAAGAGGCAGGCGAAGGGGGATGAAAAGTCGCGACGTCGCTCAAGGTCCTGCTTGATGGCTTCGCGAAGGGCCGGTAAAGTCGCTGGGTGGAAAAACCACCCTTCCGAAGAGGGGACATCGGAGCGATGAAGAAAAAGAAAAAAAAAAGAAATTATATAAAAAAGCGGCTTATCCGTTGATCCAGGATTTATTTAACTATATCCCCGGACCCCCGGGCTTATCCCGAGGGAGGCTTTGGCGCGCGATCTCCCTTTCGCTCTCTCTCTCTCTCTCTCTCTCTCATCCTCCCTCTGTCTATCTCTCCCTCGCTTTCGTGATACACAACGCGGAGAGACACGCGCCAGGGGGCGAGGAGACTATTGATTTTCAGCTGGCGGATTAAAGCATAGTTCGGGGACACGATGCGCGGGGATTTTGCTTTATCCATCCTTCCATCTCTCTCTTTTGCTACATCCTTTTCGATTTTTTACTCACCTCCTCTCTCTCGCTCGCTCTCTCGCCACTGGATTTCAAATCCATCCGTTCGTTTTTCAACGAACGTCGCTGGTTACGCACGCGAAAAAGTGCAATGGCCTCACGTGTATATAAACGTAGGTATATATATATAATCGCGAGGTATCTATGTAGGCAAAGTATGCGTCAGTGATAACGAATAGCGAGGGATCGTAATAAAAAAAACGGGGTGTACCGAACGAAAGAGAAGAAAAAAAGAAGTACGAATAATTCGAAAGAAATTAAACCGACAAAATACACGACTTGACAAAGTTGACGATGGAAATGAAGAATCGATCGATCGATCGATCGAGACGTCGAAATCGTTCTTATCTTTTCATTAAGCTCGAAGAAACAATCGTTGTGTTTCCTCTAATTGTCCGAGTGACAATTTTTGTTATGCTCGTCGAACCTTCGTGCGATCATGCGATTCATTCTTAATCATTCCGCGAAACAATCTCGTAACAATTGAGTCTTCACGATTCGATGGCTCGCTATCCTTACAAAAGCATATATATATATATATGCATATGCACGACGAACGAAAGATCGTGCGTGTCACTGAACTTGATATATATAATTTCTCGGTTATTTTACGCGTTGAAGCGTAGAATTGAAACGCTCAAAGTTCGACCTATTACAAAAAAGATAATAATATTATTTATTTATCTAAATATACATATATATACGATTTTTTTTAAAACTTTTCCTCCCTCGACACACTATATATATACGTATATAAAACGCGGAGAGATCAGTTGAACAGAGTCGAACGTTTTTACCGGGACACCAAATGAAATTTAAAGAAAAAGACAAGTTCGTCTTGTAGCTCGATGAACTTTTTTCCACTCGTACAATAGCACCAAAAGTGTTAATACACACGAGGGGTTGATAAAAAAAACCACGCGTGCTTATATGCACATATTCTTGTGTGCGCGCATAAAATACATGCGCGAGCAATTTACAGCGTACGGACTATGTACAATGTATGTATATATATATATGTATATATATTTATATACATCGGTTATCTTCACGGGTCAGCGTCATAACCGCACGAGCGTCGTGGCTTAATCTTCGGCTGCTGTAAGAGAGAAAGTATCGTAAGAGTACGAGAAGAAGCGACTAAACAAGGGTTCGAGACACACTCGGCAGCTTATCTTTATCTGCGTTCTTCCGAGTTTACGAAGCACGGAGGGAACGTATACGATTAAGTTGGGGTAATATGGACCAGGCGACTAAAATGTACCGAGGCATACGAAGACGAAACTTCGATGATCTAAATTTTCGATCTTACCTCATTTATTTATCTCGAAGAAAGTAAACTAACGCGAGATAAAATAATTTTGCTTTCGTCAGGTATTTCGTTAAATCAGAGAACGACAATGGTTCACGTTTTTTCGCGACAATTAACAATTCTCCAATCCACATCTTTTTTGCTTGAATTACCGAGTTATTTTTCTTGAAATTGAAACAATTTTCCATTTAAAAAATCTCAGTTGGACTTTTATAGCGGACGATACGAATGGAAATATTTTGGGGTGGTCCATATTTCCCAACTTTACTCGACGTGTGTAGCAATAGGGAAATATGAGCGAAGCTCCGATTGTCTAGTGCATGTGAGAATTATTAAAGAGCGTATTTAAAATGAGAGAGATACCACGGCGAGCGTTGATACCTCCCAGATTTTCACCGAAGAGTTCGAGGACCGTGTGCGAGGCAGAATCTACTCTACACTGTGGTCGCAAGCATTTACTATATATATACATATTTTATCTGGGCTGAAGCCATCAACTCGGCTTAACAACCGCGGAGCCACTAATATGCTCCTGTACGCTCGTGCTATAATAAATATAAATATATATATACTGTAAACTATTATCAATGAGACAAAACGTCGAGACGTGGGTAGTATAACGAACTCTCACATTTTCTCTCTTTCTCCGTTGTATGACGCACTACTCATCATCATCATCGGTAGCTAATCTTCTTCGTGGTGCTTTCATTCAACCGCTGGAATACCCGCTGCGTTTATCTCTCTATCGAACATTCATTAATGTATACATGTATCGGACTATGAAAAGAAAATATGTGTAACGTATAATTTGGATTCATGCCCTTCGTATTCTCGGAAAGACGCCGAAATCTGTGTTACGTTAATGTGAATCGCTGAACTTTTTTCTGATGATTATTTAGTTTCTTTTTCACGATAACTCGTTACGAAAAAGTTGAGAATTAAAAAATTCGTAGCGCGAGAACAATAATAGATTCGGGGAAAATGCCTGTTGGATTCGGAGCTTGGATTCGTGGGAAATGTTTTGGGTTTTTTTTTCGAACTGAGCCTCACTAATACCAAATAAATCATTATTATTATTATCATTTTTTAAATCTATTGTTTCCGGAATACTCGTATAAAAAATTGTCGACCAAATCCCAGAGGGCGAAAGTCATGGGCTTGAATTGGGCTAGAATGTACGACCCACATTCATTTTATTCTACCTTCATGATCAAATACAGGATACTAGGCACCTATGAGGACACAGAAAATACCCAGATAGTTGGTATCGGTATAAGCACTATGGGGTTTTTTTAACTTGCTCTAACATGAAAATTGATCGTGATATTAATTCCCAAATTTCCCAAACAAAATTTGAAAAAAGTCCTAAACAGATTTTTTTTGTCCTGGTCGCTTTTTTGCAGACCTTGATATTAGAATTGTTAATAAACGAATGATGATTCGATACGGTAGGAAGAAAAATAACTTTTTTTTTATTACTCAACCACAGGGGTCTGGTTAGCATTATTTAAACTCTGAAACTTTGCGCATTAATATGTGGGCCAATTTTCATCGTGGATTAATTATAAAAATAAACCATTTGTTTGTACCGACGCCAACTTTCCTGAGTATTTTCTTCTCCATAGTTGCCCAACATCCTGTATAAAGCTGCGGTACACAGAAATCCGTACCTTTAGAGCGCGTCATAAGCGCGTAATCTTTAATTCCCTTTTATCACCAAACTCAAAGTTACTCCCTCTCGATTCAACATTGCGGATAAGCCAGGAAACATCCCCAGAATTTTGATTTCGTAAAGTCGTTTTATTTCAAAGAATTGGTTGATAAAAATAATAAATTGTTCGATGTTACCAAAATCGTAAATATCCGAATATGATTTTCTTTCATTAGGCTTGAAAAATAAATAAATCAAAGCAAAAATGATACGATGACACGTAATTCCCTGTTCTATTATTCTTCATCGTCGTTACGATATTTCTCATTGTAACGGCACAGAATAATGATCGTCTTTTCTTTCGCGAGATTTTAATGCTCTTAAATATATAAATATGAAATTTGTCGGGATTGAGCGGACTCGGTGGACCGGGAAGACAAAATGCACGAAAGAACCGAAGAAAATCGCTTTACGAGTGATGCTCGACCCTATAACGGACTGTAACGTCGTATTGTACAGCGCCTTTTCTCATTCTCACGCTTTTGCATTTTGCTTTCTCTTCTGCTTTGGTCCTTCCAGAACGAAGCTTGAGCTATGTTTGTAATAGGATTTGTTATTCAAAGTGAATATCTATACATCAGATACGATTGTACGCTTATCAAGCTTGATGTCTGTCCAAGAGCAAAACGCGATGCGAACGATGTTCGAGCTTTTCGCACTGTTTGTCGCTCAAAGTTGTCATTTCTCTGAATTTTCGAGAAAACGTGATATCTTCAAAGTTTCCCGAGTCAAACATCTTTCAGCGTGCAAATTACAGGTGCTTTGAGTATATTGCAAAATTTTCGAGAATAATGATAGATTTAATATAAAAAAAGTTATTTTCGTAAAAATAATATTAAAAATAATTGACAACTTGTTGGAACAATAAATATACAATTATCATCATCATTATGTGAAAACTCGCCTGACCCTTTCTAAAATGTTATTATTCAGGAACAATTTCCTTACGCTCTTTATTATCCCCCACCTCGACAAAAAAAGATGAATTATTTTAAAAAATTCATAATTTTTAGAAGCTTTTTCGTAACATGTGCCGTTACGATCCAACCATCGTCTATTTAGATTCAACACCTGCAACGCTTACCTACAAGAACATGAACATCGTCGAAAATCAGCCTGATCGGCTGATCGCACTAAAAGACGTAACTTCGGTTTTTTGCTCCGAGGGTTGTTGGAAGAAAAATCATAAAGGTAGATGAGTCAGCATTATATTCGTGGTTCGGCGTGCCTTAAGGGGAAAGCAACGCATACATTGTAACAGGCAAGATTTCGGTGTATCGAGTCTCAAGCTATCTCAGAGGGACTCGCGACACCAAGATAGTGAGGCTGATATCTATATATCTACATATAAATTTTATATTTCACATTCATTTTATATTTCATATATATTTATATATATAGACAGAGTTCACGAGCGCAATCCTATTTCTTTCTTAGGCACAATGACGAACGCACGCGTAGAGCGTGTTAGGGGATTAAAAGTCTCTGTAATATAGCTATATATAGCTACTATAGTATGCATCGGGTGAATATATGTAAACCATAGTTATATAGTGAAGTGCATAGTATGGACATACGAAGACGCAAGAGAGAGAGAGAGAGGGTCAGCCGAAGGCTTAGGGCTACTAACAAGATTAGCCTAAGACGTCGAGTCCGCATACCCCGAGGATTACATATTATGTATTCACCCGATGTGTATTGAGAGATCTAGTTTTCGCGTGCAGGCCAAGGCGTTATTGCTCTCCGATTCCACGTGATCCGAGAGATCGCATCCTTTCGTTTATCTCGTATCGTGATTCTACCAAATGGCGGCTGAAATTAGAAGAAACAAAATCATCATCCCTTAACATTTCATGCCCTTGAACTGAAATTAGCAAAATCCTTAATTAAAGATCGTGAAACATGGGGATGAAAGTCAATTCTGTAAATATTGATTAAAAATTGAGTAAATAAAATGGCTTAGATTCACAATAATTGTTTTCCTCGACACGTGCAAGTTGCATTTTGCAGCGAATGATAAGTTTAATAAAATGATAGTGGAACGTATCGAGAGTAAATGATATGTGAGGGAGCAAGAAAAAAAGAAGCGAAGGGAAAAAAGAAAGGCTGTGGAGTTGGGGGTGAGAGTGAGGGGTGGGGGTAGAGGAAGCGTTAACGCGGAGAGAAGATCGCGCGAAGCCCCAACGGGGGACCGTTATCTCCCGGTCGACTGGTACACTCTATTTCAAGTCGAGATACAAGCAAAAGAGATAGAGAGGCTGACTCTCGCAGAGCCACCAAGAGCACGGGTTTTAATGTCTTTTCTCGTGTTTTGATTAAGAGGCAAGCAACCTGAACGGAGAGACGGAAAAGATGAGGGAAAATGTGGTAGAATGAGTTCAATTCTCTGTCTCTCTCTGGCCTTCTCTCTCTCTCTCTCTCTCTCTCTCTCTCTGTCTGTCTTTCTATCTTTCTCTTGACACCGCCTTGTTGAGAAAAGGGGATAAAAGATATCAGGCAAAGCAAATGATAGCAGCAGAAGCAGAAAACGCTCCGCGCTTTGAGTAATTGTCGACTTACGGCCGTTGGATCGTCAAAAGCTGCTCGGTCATTTCTCTGTCTCACTTTCCTTTATCTCTCTCTCTTTCTCGTGCTGGTTCCTGCCTTGCTTGTCTATGTATTCTCTCGCTTCTCGTGCTCGTCCTCAAGATCACACCAAAAATCCAGATAAGCCGCACGCTGTATGCCCGAGAGAAGTGAGAAAGACGAGCGGATTAGAACTTTCCGAGGTGATGAACGATTAGTCTACGGTTACCTCGAAGCTTTTTATCTCCTAACTCGTTTAATACGCCTCATAATTTCATTCGTTGCTAAACGATCTGACGCAATTGCGACCTTTTCACGACACATATTAAAATATAAAATGTAAATTTATATTATCAACAAGTTTATACGGATTTAAGAGATTTAAATCAAGTTGAGCATTTAAATTTTGTCGAAATTGACATAATAATTATGTCGATTTAATTCAAATGTCAATATGCGCAAACCATGCTGTTAAGCCTGTCCAACAATTTAGAAAATCACTAAATAAATGTCCTTTCTTCATCCCTTAATTAATTTATCTTCCTATCGACGTTAACAGTTCGATACATTTTATTTTTTCGAACGAAGAAGATGGCTTTCGCGGTGATTTCAACGTTTCCGCAACGAGAGTTTCTGGAAGACGGAATGGGGTGGTAATCCTCCAGGTTTACGTTCCTTCGTAGCGGTGGTGACCTCTGGCCAGAGTGAATGGCCAGAAAAGACGAGGATCTTAACCAAGAGCGAGAGAGATAGAGTGAGAAAGTAGAGAGAATTTGCTTCGGTTCGGTGTGTGGGCGAGTCAGAGAGAAGCTTCGCACTCCTTGGGAGTCGCGTCCCCATGGGTGCACCAGAAGGGGTACTTGCGCTGGTCGTATTCCGATGAGGCGAGAGGGGTAGGGAGAGACGGAGGGTTAAAGGACTCCTCAGCGGAGATCTTAGGCAAATCCAGCGTGAAATCGCATCAGGCCATACCCCCCTTACGAAAACCACCACTTACTCGTACCACATCGGATCTTCGCCCTCCTCCCCTACCACTTTGCCCATCGTCTCGTATTCTTAGAGACGATTCTGCAACATCTTCGTCATTGAATTTTCACACTGCATCATTTTCAATTCTATCGCCTCAAAAAAAAAATCGTAGCAAAATATTTTCGTATTTTTTATTATAATTTTTCTATAACAATTGTAAAAGCAAAGATAAATCATAATTTCGAGATCCACGTATTACAGTTTTCATTTCGATAAGAAAAAAATCGTATCGACAAATTTGTAAATTCTTTTCATTAAATCGATCCCTCTCTCGTCAATGAGTTGACATTGTCGTTGACCTCCCCACCAACCCCGCAATCCCGTCGCTCCAGAAGCAATAACTCGTTACCGAAAATCCCAAATTAAGCTCCTTAACCAAGAAATTTACGAGACGTTTCTCTTTCCACCTTAGGTAGGGCCCAGTCGTTATATAGTGCCTCGGTGTTGCGCATCTCATCGCAACACTGCAACCCTTCTATCCCACACAGGACCTCCCTCCTTAGAACGCCCTTCCCCCCTCACGAGCAGTTTAGCAAAGTAATTTTAATCTCCAAGCATGCGTATATATATATGGGTATATACCTAGAGCGAACCTTCGGGTCGAAGAAACATTCGAAGGGAGAAACGCACCCCATGATACAACTTATATACAACCCTTCGCATTTTCCTACCCCCCTCCCGGCCTCAGCAACTCCCTCTCTTTCCCTCCTCGATATTTTCTCTCTTTCTTCGTTTCCCACATGTACACGTAGATTTTCCATACGTCCACACACAGTTCTCTAGAATCTTCTTCGTGACATTTATAAGTCCGTGGGTGTGCTGAGGAGATCCAACGATGGTTCAATGCACACATCGCCCACACACTGTTCTACGTGTGACGTATATAGTCGATGGGAGCACGTGATGCAGATGGAGGAAGCGAGTGTAAGAGACAGAGAGAGAGAGAGAGAGTGAGAAAGGGAGGGAGAAAGACAGAGACGGAGAGAAAGAGAGAACACGCGTTCACTCCCACCTCTGGGATCCTTCTCTCTTGTCTTATTCTCTCCACCTTGTATAAGAGCTTACTCCCTAAGCGTCTTAGGCCAAGTTTTAACCCTTCCTTCCCATCCACTCTCTCTCGTATAGGTGTACCATACACACGTATATACGAGTATCGTGGCAAATACATACAAATTTATACAGGTATAGCAAAATCACGCGTCAAGGGAGAGTTCGATTTACCCCCCATCCCCCTTCCCCCTACAATTTACAGCGTTTATTTTATCGACGTGTATGTCACTTTTCACCGGTTTAGATTCGAAAAATTCGTCCAAGACTCAATTAGGCATCGTACGATAAAAGATTCGTGAATTTTTGATTAATTTATCGCGATTTCATTAGACGCAACCAACATTTTTTCTTATCTGTATTTCGTCTACTTTACTCCATGTCGACCGATTGATGACCTGAATTACATTTTTTTTCTTTCATTTTATCACCATCTTATGTATTTTTTAATGATTTATACACGAAAAAGTTGAGGAGGGAATTAGACATTCCATTATAAAATTGTAACGACTTTTTTTGTAATTAGTTCAGCAAGCCTGGCTCTGCTTATCGACGTTGCGGAATATCGAGCCACGATTCCGCATAGACCGCAACGTTTTTATATATCCGTAAATCGGAATGATTCTCGCGTGTCACAAGCCCAAGAATATCCTCGCGTGCATTCTAAGCTTCTAGCGCTCTTCCTCCTCCCTCTCTGTTCGGTGTTTGCTGCAGTGTACACGAACAGCGGACGCGAAAAAGAGCGCGTGCTTTGCATCCGGGGTGGCTGGCGAGAGGGTGGCAGGAGAGGGGGAGGGGGGGTTGGTTCGAAAGCACTAGATAAGACATAATGAGATAACCTTCCGGGGCTTATAAGATCACCGGCCACGCGACGAAACCTTCCAAATCCCACGGAGAGTTTAGCCTTAGCTAGTTATTGTTCGCAACGACAGAAAATCAGAGAAGCAGAATCCGCGTCGACGTCACACGTACGCGACACGTTCGCTTCTCGCATCCTTTTCGTCCTAAACGATCGGACCGAAAGTCTTTCAAAATTTGTACTCGAGATAAAAATCATCAATTTTAAGCATAAGTTTAAGATATCAAGGTCAGAGTTAAGGTCAAACTTGAACTCGATATCTTTAGTTTTAAATGTTGTTTTTTTGTTCGTTACCTTGGGTTCTTGGTTAAGTTTGAACTCGAGTTCGAACAAAAAATAGTTAGCAACGAATTTTAGTACGTGTTATCCCGATGCTCGTTAATGAGAGAGTCAGAAGCGCGCAGGGTCCCGGAGGACCAAAATAACCACCGAACTATTCCCGTTATGAGGATTTACCGAGGGAACGAGAGCAGAAGCAAATGGAAGGAAAAGAGAAAGAGAGAGAGAGAATGGGCGAGGGAGGTAAGAGAGGGCTGCGGGGAGAAAGAGATGCAGATAAAGTCTCTTCGAAAGAGTTGGGAGCCCGTTATCTGCAAAGACCGACATCCGCCGGATCAGCCTCCAGATACTAGAAACGCCCACGCTTTCCTTCTCTCCGCTCAACCGTGCGATTAGGATATAGAAGTCCGGCTCGAACCGGAAATGAGCTAATGTAGAACGTTCGCTAACGAATTTTCAAACCGCTGCAATAATTACAAATAAATTCAAATATTCGTGCACAATGCCAAAAGTTTCTTCTTTCATTTCGATGCCGTTTTTATATTCTACAGGCTAAATGTTCTATACGAAAGTCCGTTACTAAAGAAAACGCTGAAAATTTCAAATCGTTATTGAAACAAAAAAAGAAAATACGAGAGCCCTTCGTAATGTTTTCTTCGCGTGAGAAATGTGATTAGGAAGAAAAAAAGTTCAGCAAGACGCTAGACTCTTGACTCGCGTGGATTACCAAGAGTTATCGAGGAGAAGAGAAACCTTAGGACCTATAAATAATCCCTCGTGCTGCTTCGCCTACATTCCATATCCTCGTCACCTCACTTCCTCGTCGTCTTTCTCGTCGTCGTAGCTGTCGTACCCGTAAGTATCGTCCCGTTGTCGAGAATTGCATATACACGAAGTATAAAATTGGTGCGTATGTACGAATAAAGCCAAAACGACCGGATCGAGATAACGATAACGTTCGACGACTGCAGCCGCATCGTTGCAAGCTTCGCTTTGTATTTTAATACCGAGTCTCATATCGCATAGCACAGCACCGTTCCGTATAATTACAATCCGAGTGCGCTCGGTGTTTCCATTTCAATATTTTACGTTACAAACGAGAAGGACGAAATCCGCTCTCTCATGATATGTATACCTACTTTAGAATCTGCAACAATGTGATTTTTTTTATTATACTCGTGTTCAACTCAATGTTTTCGTTTTTTCTTTCAAGGGGCGGAGAGAGGGTTGGGATACTCGTGAAACGTATATCTTGCTTTCCGTCGTTTTGACTATATCTTCGAGCCATTAAGCCTCGAGTTCAGTGGGAAAAGAGGAAAAAGTAGGAGCAAGGAGAAGAAAGAGACAGGATGGGATGTTCCGGCGAGGGTGAAGAGTTTGCCATGTCGAAAAATATGCTCAAAACTTTTTATCTTGTATCATCACCGTAGTTTGGATGGAACGCGCTCCGGACGTTCCACGCGCGAGAGAGAGGGAAATAAGGCGAAAAGATTCAAGCGTTGAATCTTCGCTTCGCTAATTTATCGCAACCGCCACTCCCGCGTGGGTGCTATGGAGTTAACATCACGGGCGTCTTACACTCGGTTAAACTTCGATTCGAATGAGAGAGAATAAGTTTTCACTCTTCGAGGGGTGAATGATTCCGGTAGACTTGTTATTGAGGTACATCTGTTCGGGGAGAACGAAGAAACGGGGGAAAAGATGAGAGACATAAATAATGTTATTTTTCCGATGGTAGGCGAAGGGTTGTTGAAATAATTAGAAAAGAATAATACCGGATGGACATCGATGAGTTTAAGTGAATAAAAATAAATCAAAGAGAGAAGTGACTAGCGTTGCTGTCATCTTCGACCTAGCGAGAAAACAACAATCACAAGCGTGATGGAAGAAGGGGGCTGAAGGGGGTGGGATTGGAGCTTTTATGTCATCTTCAAGAGTGTTTGTCGGCAGGACGATGCTCGATGGTCGTTCTCTTTCGATTCTCACTTTTCGAGTTCCCGTTCTCGAGAAAACGGCGAAAAGCTTATCTCTCGACGTGGACTGTCAAAGGACGAAGAGACGCGGTTTTTCGAAGCTTCCGCGGAACGGGCAACGTTTCCGTCACCGGCCAAGAGACGAGGCATCTCACGGACGAGGGAAAAGAGAAAGATAACGGAAATACGATACGGGGCGAGACGCTTCTCTGACCTGAAGAACCAGAAATGAGAAATGTCTTTACTCCCATCTTCTACCCTTGTTACGCTACTTACTTGCCTCGTTGGGACTCGTTCCTTTTTTCGAAGATTAGAAAATACCGTTGGATTCTCGGCGTATTAATGTCCTTAAGTTGGATCAATTTTTCAATAATGAATAACATGAGCTACCAAGTTGATTTGTGATAATTAAAGTAATTGTCATCATAAAAACTGATAGAGGTCGTAAAGGAGCCACCATAAAATCATGAATTCTCTATAAGAAACCATTCCCAAATTGCTCTTTGTCTGGAACCTACTCAACGTCCTATGGGCATTCCACCACGTGGCCACCAACTCGTTCGCCTTGATCGAATTTCTTCCAAATTATGTTGGATGCGTGTCATGAAAAACTGTAAAGCGTGCGAGATCCCTGGCGAAAAATATCGAGTTTCAGAAAAAAACTTGTTTAAACGACCCAATTGATATCCACTGCGGAAATGAAATAAATACCATATTAGTAATTTGTGGAACTTCTCACCCCCAATGTTTTTTTTATATTACCTAAAAAATATGTTCGTTCCAACTTTCTCCACAATTCCACCAACGAAAAAAGTTACTCGACAGGGATTATCCGTGTTTCACACAAGCCCTCGAATAATTAAATAATTATCAGAAGCCCGAGTCCGGATGAGACACTGTATAATAACCGCAACGAGTCATAAACAGAATCCGTAACGCGGTCGGTTGATGCGAGAGAGCGGCCGGGATTGGGAATTGCGCATACAAGCGCCAGCTTGAAGTAGACTACCCCGGTATAGGAGGTACGAGAGTCGAGGCGAGAGGTCCGATGTCTAAACCCAGCGAGCGTAGAAGGCACGGTTGGAAAAGAGGGGAATAGTCTCGTGGCCAGCTGATCCCGGCACAAAGACGTCGGGGCTGATACTCCACGTTCTCGGGGGCTAACTCATCCCTCTCCGTTAATGAAAACTATACGTTCCTAGGATTAAGGTAGCCACTGGTCAACGGAGCTCGCGAGAGAACGTAGAGAACGGAGACTGTATATATGACATCGAAGGCCAAAGGTGGTTGCTATTCCGAGTCCACCCTTAATTCTCCTACGACCCGTCTTACACTCGAGCCTCTCCGGCATATCACAAGACTAGACTCGGCTAGATAGGGAAAGAGAAAGAGAGAGAGAGAGCCAGAAGCCTGACCAACGGTTTTCGGCGTTATACTCGCTCGATGAAGTCCGAGCTTGGCTCTCTCGTACGGAAGTTGAGGCATTAATACCTAATATAGTGGCCCCAGCGTAAATCCTTTGTTGGCCATCAGCATAGTTAGTCCGGACGTCCACGTTGTCCGAGATTGTTCTATACATATTTGTTGTACACATATTTCAGTTTGTGTGTGTGTAGGTTTATCAGTCTCTATACACATGTATATACTCGGAATCTTTGGCCCGAACAAGCTCGGGGGAAAGCTTGGATCGGGACAAAATCTACAGGCGTGGAACCCTTCGATCCACCCTGTACCCCTCTCTCTCTCTCACTCTCTCTCTCTCTCTCTCCCCCCCTCCCGCTCCCGATCTCTTTATCAAAGGATGGATTTTCCATTAGGATTATCTAGGTCAGGCATACGAATCTCATGAATTTTTGACACCGGTTGAATAATCGACAATGGAGGGAGTTAATTTAACGCTGACAGGAACCGCAGGGCGGGGATCTCCTTTTTTCGTATGCTTTCCATTAGCGCGAGCTTCGGATAATCCACGGAAAATCCAGGAAAGCACTGAAACATTATGAAGCAATAGCTGATGATGATGAAGATCGTGGAACATTGCATGGTTCGCTTCCTAATGCACGATGAGCTTCGATAAGTGGATAAGTATATGGATGGGTTTAATTAATTAACGACTCTAATAATGAATATACTCCTCGTTAACTAGCCCATCCGGCTCTATATGTATAATTCATATTACGCGGTCTATCTTTAAATTCAATCCAGAGGTAGATCGATAGAGTCACGATCTTTAAAACGTTAGGGGTTGCCTAACACAGTATTGGATTTACGAGAGCCACTCACGGTTTCTCCATGCGGCTTTTGACTGCGATACGGATGATTGTGAATACCGAAGATGGATGGAATTTTCCCCTGGTGGTCGATGCTAGACGCCAACTCCCTTTCGTCGCACTTTCGTAAAATGTAAAGGGCTCGGGGGAAGGATTTGCCACGAGTTGGCAACTAGAACTTACCAGGCATGTTCCTACCTATTAGTATCAAGCTTTTGACTTCGTACAGCGGTAACGGCTTTAGCTTTTGTCCTACGCGTTTCGAAAGATCGTACGACGTTCGTCTTGCACGATATCTCATACTACTCCGATCGGCGATTCTTCGTTTTGCGTTCAACCTCCTCGTGGTGAACGGAAATACGTAAAGAGGGGATGGGGTGGGTGCTATTTTGACTCTTACCGGAGGCTGATGGTGTGCCGGAGATGGTTTGGGCTGCATATTGCGAGAGAAGAAGAGGTCTTGGGATTACGTCGTCTCGGAGTGGGATATAGACCTCCGTGGGGAGTTAAGTCAGGGTTAAACAAGGATCGGGGCCATTGTGCACGAACGCAACGCTCTCCCATTGTCTCGGTGCCTCTCGTGCGCGGGACGGACGAGTGGATCTGCATACGCTTAGCGCGAGGGTTATACCCCTAGTAGCTACCCCTACCACCCACTTGATTCCTACCTACACCCGTTCCAAGACCCCCTTTTCACCCTCTCTCTCTCTCGCGCTCTCTCTCTCTCTCTCTCTCTCTCTCCCGCTCTCTCGCTCTCTCTCTCTCTCTCTCTCTCTCTCTCTCTCTCTCTCTCACTCGTCGAATCATCTCCCATCGATGTACTTCATCGTTGGGCTTCACTCTTCGTACCATTCACTTTCTCTCTCCGGTTCATGCTCTGATTCTCTCAGTGTGCTTCACCATTGGAATTCATGACGACCCATTTACATCGTATTATGACGAGTAGCTGTAAATATCTCGGGATTAGTTTCGCTATATTCCGAAAACTTAGCAAAATCGTGAAATGGTTCAATGATTTATGTTATATGACATGACTGATATTCTTGGGAAATGAAAATTCATGGAAATTCTTATTTTGTTTGTTGCAGGGAAAAGTCCTGTGCCCGTTCACTGCGTGGTGGAAGCGATTCACAGCATTGTCGAGAGTCGACTTAGCGTGGCACGTGAAAAATGGCGTAGTCCACATGTTGAGATCGACACGTATGTCATTATTCCTGCTGCAGTACCGTTTCAGGTAAGTAACCATGGAACCCAACTTGATAATTGTAAATCAAGCTCATCGCCGAGATCAAACTTTACTATACTATACTTTTTATTGGACAAATTTAATTCGCAACGCCGTTTTGTTTTGCTTCTTAGGATTTGGTTGGGGAGGCACTTGTCCGGCTTGGATATCCAACGGACGTAGTACCAAGCGCAAGGGGTAGTATCGTCATAAGAAACTGGAAACCTCTGCCGATGGAAAAGGTCGCTGACGAGCCCGTTCGAACAGTTGGAGATATTTTGGCTGAATTAACGACAGTGGCGACATTGAAGATTCAAGTTTACCGATCGAGACCACCACCCCCGAGCCCGTCCGCCGAAGTACGCGATAAACTTCTGAGGCTTTTACTGCTTCACAATCATGCACTTTTAGTCTCGGCTGGATGTCCACTCGACGAGGTAAGAACAAATGCCTAAAAATTAATAAAACGAACCCTTGTGAACGAGATCCTGATGAGCAATACAAAGACCTTGAATTCTTTTAAAGACACACATTACAAATTAATAACAATCCCGAATTTATTTTTATTACAAAAAGAAGACACATTTTTATTTGTTCGATAATTATTATTTATTGGGGAATTTACTCTTGTAAACCTGCCGAGATCCTGATAAGCCACGCAAGGACTCTAATTTCTCTTATGGACGCTCTTTATCAATGAATAATCGTTCCAAACCTCACGTGATTAATTTGAAAAGTATGCCAATTTTATTCCTTCAATAATTATCCTGTGTGCGAATAGTAGATCTTTACCAAAGTGCTGATGACATACATAGCGATCATTAATCTCTGCTAAAGGTCTTCATTACAAGGGAATAATAATCTCCAATATATCGTCATTGATTTGAAAAAAGTTTTAATTCTCATTCAATAATTATAACGACCTGAAATAATTTCGAATACGTTTCAACTCGAACAATGATGAAGACAGGCTAATTTATTTCTCAAGATTTTCCTCATCGCTGAGTTATTCTCGTTGGAAAATCTCGCTCGGGAGATTAAGACAACGTGTAGACAACACGGTATTACCGAGAAAAGTGTTGTACGCGCGCGCGCGCGTATGTGTGTATGGCGGGTACGTTGGTAAGATCGCTTAAAAATGTATAAAATGTAAATCTAGCCAGAGAGTGTTTGTCGCCGGGACACCTAATCTCATTAAGAAGTCCTCCGGTTCGCCGGTTCTCCGGTAGAGGGAAAGAGAGTGAGAGAGAGAGGCGCGCGAGCCGAGGGAAAGGAAACCACCCTCGGTCTCGTCTACGTCGTCGCCGTCTCGGTGGATTCTGCCAAGCTCTATTTCGCTTCGTTCAATTCCTTCCTCTCTTCCGTGCGGTAATCTTCGCCATAGTCTCTCCTTCTCTTTTGCTTTCCCGCGCTGTCTCACCGCAAGCGAGTACCGTTGATCCCTCCCTTAAATAAATGCTTTCTCGGTTTCGACTTTACCTCGACTGCTTCGCTAATACACGAAACGGTCAAAAAGTCTTGCCGAGGGGCACAGGAGGAGCTTCTCGACTGACGAGAGAGGCCGGGTGAAACGGCACCAAAAACTCACCCCCAGCAAGAGAATTAACAATCTCGACTGGTATTATTACCAATGAAGCATTTTACCCTAGAATTTTCTCAACGGCTTCCCATCCAAGCGATTTGTTATTTCTTCGTTCGTGCAAAAAATCGTGAATTTTTCACCCCAAGACCAAACATTTTCAAGACAAACCCTCCACTCTCGTAGGAAGAGCGTAGACGATGTGGGCTCTCTTCCAAACGCCGAAGATCTCTCATAGCCGTAGCGTGTGATAGGATTACCCTTTACTCAAGCAAATTCGCGGAGCCTTCATCAAAAGCACCCCCCCCCCCCCCGCCTTCGCCCCCCGACCACCCTCTCGCCCAGCTGCGATATCGAGGGGGTTGGTGATGGCGGTCTAGTGAGCTCTCCCAGCTGAGGAGCTGCTGTAGCTCCTGCAGCAACAGCGGTACCGTTAAAACGTTGGTGGAAGATGATGACAGGACGTGGGATGGCAAAACTGACGGCTATAGGGCTCTCCCGCAGGGGAGAGTGGGGGTGCAAGAGAAAAGGAAGACAGAAGCTGCAGAATCTATAAGGAGAAACCGGACGAGAAGGTGGGAGGGTACAACCCCCGGGGCTGGGCATTATCTAAGTGCACCTCTTTGAAGATCCACCCCTATATATATGTCGAACCGAACGAACTTTAATGCCGCTCACGGTGGTCTATGATTACCAATTTTCCCGACAGACGTTTCACAATCCATCCTACTTCATGATACGAAGCGAGAGAGAGGGAGAGCGAGGGAGAGGGTGTTAGTTACTTAAATTTGTTCTAACTGGGTCTCGAACTCGAAGCATCCAGTTTGCATCTTCGATGATGGTTATAGCGCCGCAACGCACGCGCGTAGACTATCAAATTTTCTCCAAAGACGCGCCCTCACGTCTCCGCCTTGACCAAATATACGCCAACCCCGTAAACAAACTTGGTCCTTCGATCGTTTGAATTATAAATCTTTAGGAAATTCTCGACGTCTGATAAGGAACCTACGTTCGATTTTTGCGACTGAAGTCGCGTCTACGATGGATATTTTACGCTGCTGTGAAAATAACTATAATTCCTTGGGTAAGGCTACGGTAGCTAAAGGTTGTTTGATCTACTCGGCTCATTCCCGGAACGATTGATTTACTATGCAGTCCCGAGCTAAATAATTCCTCGTCAACTCTTTTTGTTGTCTCACCGATGCGTATTATTGTCGAAAAGAAATTATCTTACGTCGTCAGCCGGTCTCTGACATCCTTTATGATTAAACTGCGTCAACCGCTCAGCACTTAAACTTAACGCTCGCGTCTCGTTTATTCTCGTTCACGGGAACGTTGTGTACGCACGGCATGCGTAAATCAGGCTCAAATGTCAGTGAGCCACACGTCTAAAAGATAAGCCCATGAGAGAACTCGGGCGTTTCGCGATTATTAACGTCTCTCCTTTTTTCTTTCTCTCTCTCTCTCTCTCTCTTTGAGTTCTAGTGTCGACGCGATTTTCTGCTGATTCAATGTTTGAAGAATAATTTCTTAATTCGGAGATTTTTTTTAATCGCCTTCGCGAAATGTGATTAAAAATAATCTTGGGACACTCTGGAAACCCACATCGATTTTTAAAAATCATTTGGTAGCTAAGAACCTTACGGTATTGTGCTATTTTGTTGTTTTCGCGCGCATGAAAGAATTTCTCAAATCTTATTTTTTAATGAAAAGAAATAATTTCTATCTTCAAGAATAATCAAAAAAATATTTTGTTGATGCTCTTTTGGGACGAGGACTAAACAACAGCAATAGAAAATATGCAATAAATATTCATCAATATTTAATTAGTATTTAATAAATTTCCATTCTCATCGTTTATTTTATATTTTTTATAGTTCTTTTCAATTAGAAAATGGATCATTTCGTAAATTTGCGTCAATTTTTTAAAACCAGTTCACAGGTATGAGGTAATTTCATAGATTCAAGTTTTTTTAAGAGATTGAGCCGGGATTGTGGTTGGAGGTGGGGAAACGAAATGGAAATCTTGAATAAAATGAAAAGAAAAACAAAAATAAATTTACGGTTAAGCGAGCTACCGTCCTGAATACTCGCGATCGTCCGATCTAACAAGATTACGTCGCTAAATGAAGTCGCATGACTGATCCTCATACGCTCTTCTCAACGTCTCACGCCATGTTTGTTCTTATAAATCATGTCGATAAGCGGCGCGCAGCCACCCGCCTCTTCCTGTGTGGCGCGTCGTATGGACGACTAAGAACTTTTCCATAATCTCTCCATTCTCTCCCTCTTCCCCCCTTCTCCTTCTCTTTCTTTCGTGTCAAGTCGTAACTCACGTCGAGTATGTTTTTGCGCCTCATTTTCGTCATCTTTTTTATCCACAATGAGATTAAACTGTTCAACATTCTCGCCATATTTTATGCGATTTTTCATCCATTCTTAATATTTACTTTGATCATTTTCCAGATGACCCTCTCGTCGCTGTGTCGAGGAGGAAACGAACTTTCCGAAGAAACAAGACGAAATTTCGAGTCTTGGTTGCAACAGCAACAGTTGGGTCTCGGTCTGAATTCGATGATTCCAACATCGAATCATCATCAGAATCAAAGTCCACGCCCAGATTCCGGGGGCCCGGTTGGTCCCGGTGGTCCGATCGGTCCTCCTCATCCGGCCATGTTGCCATATTCGCACAAGACACGAATGCGTACGAGCTTCGATCCCGAACTCGAATTGCCACGTTTGCAGAGATGGTTCGGCGAAAATCAGCACCCCTCGCGACAGCAGATTCATCACTACGTGTCCGAACTAAATTCGCTTGAATCGAGACGTGGACGGAAACCGCTCGAAGCTAATAACGTCGTTTACTGGTTCAAGAATGCTAGAGCCGCGCAAAAGAGAGCGGAGACACGTGGTGTCAATGGTTACAGCCCACCTGGACTTAGCTCCAGGGGTGCTAGCATCGTGAGCGAGGACTGCAGTGACGAGGAAGATGATTCGAGGCACCAAGTGAGTTTAATATATATATTTTTTTCTCGGAACTCAATATCAATTATACACTTAACTTTTATGGAAAATTAAACCGCTTGATACTCGTTTCGAGGAGTAAAATTAATTATGGATTTTTGTTTACCTAAACATTTCATATTGTGGTAATTGGATTTTGCTAATTGATTAACTAGTGAAAAAAGCTGAGTAAAGAAAACATACCTGCAATAACATTTAAGGTTAAGCTCAAAAAAGTGCAAGCTATTTGAACAGTTACTACGTTGGTATTTATAAAAAAAGTCAATTTTTTTCTATCGATACAACAATTATCTACAATTGCAAAGCCCTATGAAAATTATTGAATTGAAGTCTTAATGACATACGCAAAATTAATCATGAGTTTCTATACTATTTCAGTCGATATGCATTAATCTTGAGATAATTAGATTTCAATTACACTTGAATTAATTAAATTGTAATTACTCTTCAATTAATCGAATTTCCATTGAATCGATGAAAAAACAAACAAATTTTCCAGTCGACCTCCCCATCACCACGTCCACCAAGCAGTCCTCCGGTCGGGCCTCTGTCGTTGACGACACGTCCGGAGGACCAACAACCTCCGATATCCGCGCCAGCGGTGAAACGCGAAGAGACGAGAGTATCGTCCGGTTCGGAGGACGACGAGGTGAGTCCCACGGGTTCTTTGCCACCGGGCTTTTCGCTAGTGCCGAGTCCGATGTTTGGCCACGGCATAATGTACATGGCACCGTATCTACCCCCACGAGGGCCTCCCGGTTGTCCGACGAGTATGCTGGACGAGAGGCGAAAGAGAAACCGGACGTTCATCGATCCGGTGACGGAAGTCCCGAGGCTCGAAAACTGGTTCGGTCACAATACTCATCCGAGCCACGCGGTAAGCTTTCAATTAACGTGATTATACGCACTCTCGTGATTTATAAATTTGTCGAATAAATTTGTCGTGTAAAATATCTCGATAATTCGACAACAATGAAAATTATTCCAAACGATTGAAACACGATTTCTACCTCTCCCACAACAATATTAACCTTTTGACGTTCGGAATTTAATTATTAATGATTTTTCAGCTTATACTCAAATATACGGAGGAATTAAACAGGATGCCCTATCGTCAAAAATTTCCCCGCCTCGAGCCCAAGAACGTGCAATTCTGGTTCAAGAATCGTCGCGCTAAGTGCAAGCGCCTCAAGATGGCGCTCTTCGATGGCGAATCACCTCAACCCCATACCTATCACGCGGACTAGTTGACTATTTCTCTTCTGTATAATAAGTTCCACGAAGAGACGATTTATTGACGAAAGAAAAAAAAGAAAAAAAAAGTTAAACAGTAACAAGAAAAAAATCAAACGAATAAAATAAACATGAAGGGGTATACGAGGAAGAGGCACGAAGGAGTAAGGGATGAATTTAAACGAAGAAAAAAACGCATATGCATCTTATACGTACATTCGGCTGGTTGAACTATCGGGAAATCGCGTTGATTATAAATCCGTAAGGGTGTTTCCCGAGGGGTCGCAAAAGTTGCGCCCGGTGTATGCTACCCGAGAGGCTGTTACTATTGCTGTAATTATCACGTAACTGATATAAATATTATGAACTATTAATTATTATCATGAATATGATTACGAGGAGTTGTAAATACGAGGATGGTATCGATTAATAAAACTGTACGCCAAGATAATGAATTATTTCATCGACTGGTTATCGCCCATTCAAAATATTTCGCCCCTAATTTTCCACCAAATCTATTCCACATCCCGCAGACTTATCCTACCGATATTCGTTTCATGAAAACGACCGTCCGACGCGAGATAACGAAAGAGAATCGAGTCCAGTTTCGATTTCATTCAAGCCTTATGCAAACATCGCGGAATCGAATTGAGAACGAGTTTCTGCAGATACGAGAGACGAAGTATTTGTAGCCCGCGCTTAGAAACGCTTAGATACCAGCGTTCACTGTCTCGAGACTTTCTCGACGCATCTGACAATAAGCAAACACAGAATTGCTGGTACGTACACAGACAAACACACACATACACATATATATATGTGTGTGCGTGTGTCTCATAGCATTCGGCAACACGACTAAAATCTATCTCCCACGATAAGAAAGCTACCGAGGGTTGGCTGTCATCTAGTCAGCCCTAACTCAAACGCCTGACAATGGGTCAATGGACGTAACATCGTTCTACGAAATACAACTTTCACGTTGTTACGTTGCCAGCCACGTACGCTTTTGGCATCGATTAAACATCTCGCTCGCGATACGTTGCGTCCAATAGAACGTGAAGAATCTCTAGAAAGTTTTAACAATGAGATTCGAACAAAGTTGTCGAGTTCGTGGCACAATTTTCTTGCTATTTAGAAGGGGATAATCAGTTTTATCTTAGAGGGTTGATACATATTTTTCATTATTTTACATATGAAAAAATAATATTTAATGGAAAATAAAAAGTACACGCAAAGAAGAGACTCTGTTCAGCCAACTAGTTGGACTAATTGATTCCTTCGTCGTTTAATTAAATAGTCACCACGGATAAAAGTCGATCGACAAAACTACCCCCCCCCCCCGTTTCGTAATCTATAAGTTTCAGGATTCAGATTGACTGAGAATTCCGGTGAGTTTCTTTGACGTCTCAGAATTTTCATCCTGCCCGAAATCGTCGTAGTCATCGATAGGGATGAAGGGCCATTCGAGAGACTTTTTTTTAGCAAGCAGGATTAGAAGAACCCCGGAAAAGTTAGGAGCGCGGACAAAGCGAGTCACGTTCTGCCGAGGGTTATACGCCGGTGTAGTCGATGGAGCAACGAAAGACGAGCGAGCGGCAGCCCGAAGGGTAAGGATCGTACAGGATTACGGGAGGTATTTTCAATTCCGCGTAAGTAGGAATAACACAAAGATGACAGGATATAGTCGTTTATGATAAGGGGCCTTGTGTGTAGGATTGAAGCACATCGGAGCAACGAAAACCAGAGCAAGAGAGTTGCTCTCTTACGGCAATAGGGGCGGGGGGGGGGGGTGAGAGGGTGAAGTAGGGGGTTGGTTCGTCGGTTGGGCGAGAGAGAACCTGGAATCCTGTGGATTTAATGAGGATAGGCGGATTTGTCCAATTAAAACGTCTTACAAGGATTTATCCAGCGGGGAACGAGGTAGAGAGAAGAGATGCGAGCGGGTGTACTCGCAAAACGTCGCTAAATGCCGCAGGTCGTCCAATCCCCTCCCACTTCTTATCCTTCTTCTTCGTATCAACTCCTCCATGATCTCCTTTTAGACTGGAATATCCTTTTTTTTCTTCGACTTTGCCCTATTTCCACCCCTCATATCTCTCATTATAGGAAATATCTTCGTCGATCGTATCTTCGTTTCTTTATTTTTTATCTACCCCCGCGAAACTATTTTTCGACCGCCGCTAATTTATTCGAGGGATGAACCATAGCATATACATTTTTCCCAGGGTTCTAGTTGATTTTCTTCTTTTTTTTCTTTTCGTCGATTCTCCCGGTCGAGGAAAGATATAGGAGACGCTAATTTTACTCGCTGCGAGAAATAATAAAGCTTCGAGCTGACTGGTACGGATAAGCAAATTGCGTCGATGTCTCTGCACTCACGGTCGAATTGGCTGGCGAAAATCTCAGTGGAGCAGGGGCAAGGGAAATCGCGCGAGCGAAGGAAAAAGATTCGCGAGCCGCGAAACGCCGCGAGAGGGTAGTGTGTATAGCTTATAAAAACGTGAAAGTCAGCAACCGTGGAGATCATCCCTTTATCTGATCCTCATTTGTCAGACGCCATTGGTTTATGTCTCACCTCTCTTTTTTCTTCTCCTTCTTTTTCTCATTCTCTTCAAGCGTGCTCACTCGCACGGTCCTCTTTTCTTCGTTCTCGCGGTAAATCGTAAAGAGACACGCTCGAAGAATGCGTTTTAATAAGAAATTGCCCCGTTGGCTCTCGCGATATAAATTTGTCCAAGAAGTTTTATTCTCAAAATAATAAAGAAAATATATTTATATATATTTTCATCTCTTGAGAAGAACAAAGCATTTTCCTGTTGCTTCAAAAAATAGGAATGAAAAAAAAATAAAAGCAAAATCCTATTAGCCTTGAAAAAACTACCCCCCCCCCCCCCCCACCCCTTGAAATCATCACCTTACGAAAAATGCCTTACGATTATACGAAATCCTATTTCATGCCCTAATAAACGATAGTAAAAACAAATGACCAATTCTTCTTAAATATCTCAATGGAAGGGTAACTTTTCTCACGGTGGGCATAACGTCGTCCTACTTTTCGGAAAGACGCGAGGGTTGGATGCGGACGATTCTCGCGAGAGTTATACACCTGTGGGTGGGCTAAATGTTGGAGACTCTCGTGATGTGCTGATGCCGTGGGCTTTGCTCTACGCAGGAGGCTGCATTGTCCCCTTCTCGCTTCGGCATTCACCGGGACGTTCTTATCTTCCTATCCGGAGAGCTGTCAGCAAAGTTCCTGAATAACGGCAGCCGCCCCGCGTGTCCCAGAGCCGCGTTCTCCTCTGTGTGTGCTTTCCTCCACGGTTTCAGCCTTTCTCTACATATACTTACGAGGCTCTTCGGATGCCACCGACACGACAGACAGAGAGAAGGCCTCTCTCCTTTCCCACACACGTATATCAACATAATATATACACGTTCTACTCTACGTCCTATCTCGTCCCGGCTAGGATATTCCTAACTGTGTGTTTCCACGCTTGTCGCCGGACGTACATTTCCACCAGATAGATAATGCATATAATATTATACGTGTATCTATATAACACGCGGGAGAGATGTTGCCAGAATAGCTTCGGAAGTCACCCAACGCGTCATAACCACCGTCGCGTTTTAGTTTGGACGTATGAAAAATTGCCCGCTCTTATCAGTTCGAGCACAAGAACCTGATAACATAATATTGTCGAGTGTAGGATCGACTCTATACTGGTGTCGCTGTCTCTGGGTGACCTTCGACAATTTTTTTACCCACGACGAGTTCGTTGCGTTTAAAATATAAAATTGACTAATTTCCACCCCCTGATATCGGGGAATGAAATGCAAAGTCTGAATCCTGAGATGAAGTAGAACATTGTGAGATGTCGAAAGAAAAATGAATGCAACTACGGGGGATTTGGGAAATATTCGAGAGAGAACGCAAATTAGCCGGAGGATTGGTCTCATGATCCTTGAGGGATGAGTGAGGCCTGCCCAGGGGAGGAGGTCGACGACGGTAAGGCGAGGTCCTTTAAATGAACTTTGGCCCTCTTTTCTCTCATCTCGCGATTGTGCTTTCTTATTCTTTAATCTCACCCTATATCGCAACCTTTCTATATAATACAATATTCTAGGTATATAGATAAGTATATATTATATAACCACCAACACTCACCCACGTATATACAAAAAAATTATTAGTTTACGAGTTTACGTGGGGGGATGAATTCCCATTGCCGTGCCCTAGAGCGATTGAAAGTAATGAGCCGCGCATAGAGGGTGCTCGTAGTAAAAAAGTATAACCTTGGGATCGCTTACGATATAAAAGATCCCTTCTTCTACAAAGATCGCCGTGAGTCCATTCGGGGGATCATGTTGAAAATCTTCCTCGTGTCTGAATTTCACGAACCATTACGAGATTCTTGCTGTATTAATCCCCCGAACCGACCTCTTGTATAGCGGGCGAGAGAGAGATAGTGCATGGATGGACTTGGTGAATGAATGCTCGACTTTTTTGTAATTTTTTTAGGGATCTATCGAACTCTAAGCGTGATCCAAGCTTAAGATAGATCGAACGTCATTAAAAAACTTAAAAAGCAAAAGAACGGAGTTCACCTATTTGACGAAATTGTTTTTTCGAACCGGATTAATTTCTTTTTTGGCTCTTTAAGGGAGTTTTAAATCAGAAATTTTCGTATGTTATTTCCGGCTTTTGTAGAAATTGCGACCATCAAATCGTGACCATTCATGTAGATCTGCTTGCGTCCAATAACTTAAAGATATTCGACTCTCCATAATAGGCAATTTGTTTCAAGCTTCGTTAGTTGTCAAGACAAACAAATATTTGTACTTTTTTCTTTTCTTTTCTTTTCTTCTTACTCCTACGAGTGCGAACTTCAATTCCCAAGACCTTAATCTATCGACATTTTCCTCAAGTGTTCCGTCTATATAAGACGAAACAAACTCATCCCTAGATTCCTCGAACTGTTTAGACGAGAAGAAAAATAATCCCAGGTCTTTCTCCCTCCCTCTGACATTCATAATTTATATCATTGTATATCGTGATTACGGCGTCCGCGTGTGGCGATACCGCGATAAACAATATTATTTCGGTGATTGCGTTATGATTGGACGGTTACGATCTCTCAGAGTCTTCGAGGATTAATAACCCTGGCTCTCTGGTCGCCAAGGGTGGAAAGAATGAGAGGGATATTTTCGTGTGCGAGGGATTAGAAGCGATCTGCTGTATGATTTTTGCTCAGATTTTTCTACCAACCTCTACTCTATATACGAAATTTCTTAAGGCACCTAAACTCTCGGAAAAAAGAGATAGAGATAGAGAAAAAGAGACAGATAGAACGTGAAAAAGACAGAAAAAAGTAAAGCTCTTAATTGATATACGACGTATCAGCTCACTGCTTCACTAAAACTTGTATCTTCTCCTGTTAATTCGTGACTTAAATTACACGATGTATCCATGTACACGACTCGCGGTGAACGGTGGATCCTTAATTCCTGTTCCATCGCGATCGAGCATGACGCGTCGGGAATCGGCGAAGATCTATCGAGTATACGGTACGAGAAGGGAAAATTAAGCTCAAAAGATCATACCACTTAGCTCTGGACTCTACGCCTATAACACTGATACCCTGTGGCTCGCCTAGTGGACCGACGTAGGGGATGAAGGTTGATGTTGAAACGTTTCTAGGGAGAAACCAAAGAGAAGGGGAGACAAGGAGATGATAGAGAGAGAAAGAGAGAGGGTCAAAGGACGAATCATAGGACAGGTTGATGGGAAAATGCGAACGATAGAGAGATACACCGAAATATGAGTGAACCACCTCGAGAAAAAGAATGGCGACTGAGTGAGAAGCGGGAACAATTCGGGGAGAATTTTTCCGCGAGATCGTAAATAAAAGAAATCCTTGTAATGGCTTTCGCCAAGGGCCTCTCGATCCTCTCTCCATCCCTCACACACACACACACACACACACACACACACACACACACACACACACATATATATATATATATTTACCGGACTCTATGGTCGAGATGCCGAGGGTTATTAAGTTTCGCCTTTCCACCGCTATATACATACAATCTTGCTACTTTCGAGATATATGCTTCAGCATCCCTTTTCTCGATCGTCGGCGCATATACATCCTCCTGCCTCTACTTCACGACAGCGTAAACGAATAGGGAGAGAGAGAGAGGGACGATCCGGTTAATGCCTTAACCCTTACAGACCCGAAGAAAATTTAAGGATCGCTCGCATTTAGGCCGGAGAAAGGGAACGGATACGAACGAAGAACAGAGAAGGCCAGAAATTGGTGGGAAGACGCTCTATGTAGTCCTGGTGGTGGATGGCGAAGGAGAGATGAGAGTGTTGTGCTCAAAGGGGGTGGCAGAGAGGGTTGCAGATATGGAGAATAAGACGGTGAAGAGAGGGAGAATTATGTATAGATATATATATGTATGTGCGTTTGTATATATATGTGTATGTACTTGGGGGGTGCGGTTTGCCGGAGAGGCTGAACGTATACCAGGTGCTCGACGAGATCCTTGCGTCTTATGTTCCGGACGATACATAATTTATGTCGCCCGCAAGCTGGGTCTTAAGACAGTATTAAGATCGACCGGGCCTTGTGACCAGTTATTATTATGCCCGCAACTGCAGCGTTTACCGGTTTATGATACTGTTGTAAGAAAATCGGTGCGAGTTACACGGGAAGCTCGTATACTCGACGATAAACTAAATGTCCTTGGTATAAAAATTTCTAGAAGAATCGCTGATGAACCTTCCAACATCCTGAAGGACGAATCCGGACCACAAGAGGGGTTTGCCGTCTTGAGGCTCCGAGCCCTGATTTATTGTTAGAGGTAAAAAAATCTACCTATGAATTAGGGCCCATCAGGCCCTGGCCTTGGCCTGATTTAAGGGTAGTACGTGTTTACCCTTAAATGAGGACCCGTTAAGCTCCAGTCTAAAATTCGCTTAGGGATGAAAATGTTCTATCCTTATTTTTTTCGAATGCTTCTTGCACTATTTTGCCCATATATATTTTTTATGCTACTGAAATTTGTGTACAATGTGAATAAAGTATTTTTATGACAAAGAACTTAAAATTCTTTTTTTGGATTTGACTGTTGGTAAAAAGTAAGGAACACCGATTTCCGTGAAAAACATTGAACCGTGATATTCATGGAAAAGGCTTATCGGCTGCGAGGTCGTTTAGGGGTCGACGCGGATATGGCTTTTAGCTTTCTTATACGGTTCACCAAACAGAATCCTTCCATGCGGTCTCAAATCCCTCGTACACGCCAGACATTGCCGGACACACGATGCCAAGTATCCTTCCCATACGAGTGGTCCTTCTTTTGATCCGATACATATCCCTGGGATCTGAGATTCTCCCCATTCTCGTTGACAAGGGAAATTGAAAAATCTATACGAAAAAAGACCTAATGGTAAAGGCATTTAAAACAACATGAATATAGCAAGCATGTCACAAACTTGGATACAAATATTCATAATATTACCCGTATTCGCTTGAAAGCGATGCATTGAAAAAATAACAATTGATTCGGATTAGGGGCAGGGGAAGGGGGTTGTTGATAAAAATTTGACCGAATCATTTAATATCTTCTTGAATTTGGTATTATCGTCGAAGATTTGTCGAATGTTGTACGACGTTAAGATCGCTCGTGGACGACAGAGGGACACGGAAAAATTCAGCGAGGGATGAGAATAATGGAAAAAAATTTCGGACCTTCCGACATCGGGGGCTGAAGTCGTATACGAGAGGATTCGGTTATGAACAGCCTATGTATGTTTAAGGGTTTATATAGTTGATGTCGTAAGTGTAGTGAGCGAGAGGAGGAGAACGTCTTGGCTGATGTTGCTCGGGAGGTGCTTGTGCTGGAAGGTTCGCGATAAAGCAAAGAGCCCGCGCTAAATACTTACATAAATCTGTATTGCCTTCCTCGCTGGCTGGCGGCACCACCGCCGGAGCAACCCGGAGCTTATACCGAACCTCCACCGATACCTGTGTGTTTACACATACAACGTTGACCAACAGGAAATATGTACGAGTATACATAAATATATATGTACACATGACATATACATGAAAGTACCAAAGGAGTGGAACGTTAAGGGGTCGATGAAGTAACTGGTCGTTGTGGCAAAGGAGTTACCAGCTACATATACCACAGCATAATACAGGCTGTACGCTCCGCGAGCTTTATTTGCGACAAAGACTAGCCCTTATTCGTTACAGACGATTACATTCTTAAAATAAAACTGTCTTGAATCGACATTTATCGATATTTGGATATTGAGTTACGAAAGTCAATGTTTGTCATATACAGTTATTTGTTGAGTTCATGCTAGGGTTGACAGGCTCGTGCTGGCGGACATTAGCCACTGCATGGTCTCGTTGCAGTCCTGTATAATTGGCTCAGATGAGGAAACAAAAAACGAAAGGAAATAAATTAACAAAAATTATGGTACCATGATGACTGCTGCAGACCTGATGGGCTGCTAAATAAGCAAATTAATTAAAAAGAACGAAAATACTTTGCTCTGCAAGCCGAGAAACTTTATACAGGACTTTATAAAATTTACATCAAAAAGTATTTCGATCGAATAACATTTTTATTAATAGTGTACTGAGTTATATGAAATATTCTTCCGCACTCAATACCGACTTCTAGCAATTTGTAAAAGTGGTTCGTAATTAAATTTACAATTTGAAAGACACACAGACTGTCGTCAATGCGTAAATCGAATTGCAAGGAGTTCTTTCCCTAAGGGATACATACGTATTTATAGATATAGAAGTCCAATTTTCTAAAATTGCTCAATCTTGTCAATTCCGTTCGCCAACCTCTCTCGATCATGCACAAAGTGTTATTCTTCAATATCAGGCATATCAGTGCCTTCATGAGAGTAACGAGCTAATCTCGAACCCTCAATTATTTATCGATACGGAGCATTCTTAAATTATGGCTCAAACTTATTCTAGTCCAATTTTATCGCAGAACAATTTAAAAAAAAGACCGCTGTGTTTCTACTGACGCCAACTACCTGGGTATTTTTTCTGTCTTCATAATTGCCTACCACCCTGTATATATGATACTCGTGATTTTTTTGCGAACGATGTCCGCAGAGAGAGAAAGAGTGTATCATAAATATCAAAACAGAGAACTCGACGACAAGCCCCGGTGAGGGTTCTCGTTCTTGGATAACAGAATCGGTCCGACCTAAAAGGGACGAGTCCGTGGTACGGCGAACTGATAGACGGAACTGATAAAGAACGAAAAAAGTTTTTCCCACTCCCGACGTGAGTGATAAGCCCGCTAAACAAAAATCCCTAAGGGCGATACGCGTAACGGGGGTCGACGGGGGGGGGGGGGGGGGGGGGATCAAACTCTTTGCTGCACATTTGCCATTATTTTCAAAATTCTGTAATTAATTATTCCAATTTTCTTTCAAACGTAGTTTTATTTCAACCCCTAATTTAGCTCTATAAACTCAAGTATTCCTAGTAAAAATGAGAAATGCTTCGAGTAAAGATTCATCCAAGCCTGACCACCCGTTTCGTTTGCATCGAAGTATAATCCCTGTTCGGTATCGAATCAAGAAAACCGAAAAATCGGCGTTTTCAGCGATACTGAGCCAAGAAGTGGAAGAAGAAAGGGCAAAGCTAGATGGAGGAAAGGGAACGCTCGCGTTTGAGTCTCTTCTTCCTTGCGGGTGTGTGCGGGCAGCAATAAATCTACCGGGTATATCTGAGCTCATGAATGTTATTAAGATACAACCCCCATGGCTCTTTCTCTCTCTCTCTCTCACTCTCTCTCTTTCTGTGTGCCCCGAGTCCTGTGCACGGCAGGTCTTACGTTTGCATACCATATATACGTATATGTTCGTATATGTATTGTACACAGTATCTGGCTATAACATTGACTATAAGGGACTATAGGCAGCAGCAGGACGCAGGGTAAGATATAATAGCGAGAGAGCCAGAGTAGAGAGAACCTTCGGTACTACTGAAGAAGTCGTTTGGCGAAGAAACGTAAGGAATGAAACCATAGATGAGCAAGAGAGAGAAAGTGAGTAAGAAGGCGAGAGAGAGAAAGAGAGGAAGAAGGAGAGAAGTAAGTGAAGTATGAGGAAGACGAAGAAGAAGGAGAAGAAGAAGAAGGTGCTGCTGATGGCGGCCGGTAGGTGGCGCACCAGCTAGCGACCCGGAGAAACGGTTATGAAGAAATACCGCCACCGGTAATCCCTCCATAGATCACTAGGTGGCCTCGCATCTCTCACTCTCTCTCTCTCTCTCTCTCTCTCTCTTTCTCTCTCTTTCTCGCTTTCCCTCCCCTTACGCTCTTTCTCTCTGGGTCTTCGCAAACGCCACGTTTTCTTCCGCGGGTGAGCGTCTTAATACCCCGGACTTAACTCATACTTAACCCGCGGCGCGCGAGCGAATAACCGCACACGCTAAGAGATGGCGCATGCACACCCGTTTTCTCGGGCTTGCCTCCTTGGTATTATATACATATGTATGCATCTTGCTACTTACATTAGACTTCAGCGGGCTACAAAATTATAGGTGCGTCCTCGGAGTGACGTGAATACCCTACAGGAGTTGTGGAAAATGCGTAAAGGAATTTTCCGCAAAGATTTTCACTCGAATGTGAATATAGATAGCAGAAATCGAGCCGGAGTTTATCAATTTGATCGTAAATATGAATTTTAAGATAAACTTCAATCGAAAAATCAATAAAGAATCTTAACAAAATAAAATTTTCGTTCTTATTTCCATAATAATTATAACAATTACGCGAAATAAAAAATAGTAGAGAAAATAAAAATCCAGAATCAAATAAATAATTAAACCTCAGAAAATCGAAAGACAAATTTACGCTAGGATAAAATTAATCAAATAAGAACGAGAAAGACCGTCGAGCTAAGTTAGTGCGCGATATATCGCCGATCGATGTTGGGTATCAGCATCAAAATTACACAAGCTCCCGCTCTGAAAACCCCCGAACGTTCGCATCTCCCGCGCCACCGATGTCCAATGTCAATTAATTAATTGACATACTCCGTGTATTAAATGGACCACGGTCGACATCAAAGACGAGCATTGGCTTTCGAAGTAGGATGGTCACCTCTTCCTCGTCGCGGGAACATCTTCCTTCGCCCCCTCCCCACTCACGAGGATCTACGAAATAGGGTATCGACGCAACGAGTATCGACAGTACGCTGTCCTGGCTGCCAATTAACAAATATCCTACATATATATTTGCCCTGGAGTCCTACCCTTCGCTCACGTCTTATCCCAAGTGTACAACCTGCGATATATTTATATAAGCGTGCATATACATATATCGAACAAAGTGTATGAATCAACAAGCTCCAAGTAGCTGTCCCAGAAAGACCAAAAGCGGGTTAATTTATTTGCATTAGCGGTTCGATATGGGCGTCCCTTGGGAACCGCACAGATCGTCAGGGATTTATTTCTTCTTGCCTCGTTGTGATTATTACGATTGCAGCGTATTAAGAGGCTGCGGGGCTATTTATTAGAATTTTCTTGAGCGACATGCGTATAGAATTTTTCCAAGCGGTGCATCAATTTTTTTGCCTCATGTATATATATATATATATTTACATGAAGTATAGACGCTATGAGAACGTATACATATATTATGTTTAGCATCGTTGTCCCGAGATAGCGCGCTACGATGGGCGAAGGGGGGTTGGGGGATAGGGCGGGAGACGTATATAGGAACGGGAAAAAGGAGAGAAGGGGGCGCGTGCGTATACGTATAAGCCTTGAAGGGTGGTTTATGTATTACGGGTAAGATATCCGATGATTTAGCTGCGGTCTCGGAGGCGCGCTCTCGGAACATCGCGAGAAAGAGCAGTCTCCGTTGCGTCGGCTATGTAGCGGAGACGCAAGAGGCCACAGGGAAACCACGATGTATATATATATTTATATATATGTATAACGCCTGTGGGAGAAAGAGAGAGGGGGTGAGATTCTTCTTATCTTCCGCGGCTCTACTATACACCGTGAGCCGTATAACCGCGCGCGCGAGAGGTGTAATCTTTTATTAATTCTCCGACTTGCCAAATTTATCGTGGCTTTTGTTTACCACCCGAGCCACGGGGATCTCTTAAATCTCTCTTTTTCTCGCGAGTAGAAAGGGAGATGAGCGAGGAAATATCAAGACGCGAGTGCCTTTTGGTGGTAAGACTCTCTTTTTTCCACCAATTTCTACCGTAAAGAACAACATCTCGAAATGTATTTGAGGGACAAAATTGATGATGAAAAAAGTCGCCAATAAACTAGAAAAACTAAATAAATCGACGAATAAATTCTTTATCGTGTGTTTCATTCGGTGAAACGAACAGTCTTTACGCCTGAAACCGTTGAAAAAATATAGACGGCTTTGCTCGTTATGATAAATGTGCCTCTCACGGAACGCTCGTCAGCCGTCAAATTTGTCGTCGAGGATTGACGCGAGAAGAATATAAACGAGAATGAGAAGACGAGGCCGGATAGTAAAGAAAGAAAGAGAGGGAGTGAGAAAGATAGAGCTGATGACGAATAAAGAAATTTTAATAATCCAAGGAAAGGGCAAGTTCCCAAGGGGGTGTCTCTGTTCCGAACGGACTAGGGAATGGGGTGTGCGAAGGGACAGGTAGTATTCCCGCGGTAGCGTTTTGCGGGTATTCGCGATTTCCATGAACCAACGCCAGGCAAAAGAGAGAGAGAGAGAGAGAGCCCGGGAATGGCGCTATATTATTATTAGAGTCCCTTAAGTCTAAGAGCCTTAAATCTGCGATAAGTTATGGGCACCCCTCTCACTCGCCTCGTGGGTGCTCTCCTCCGCTCTCTCTCTCTTTCTCTCTCTCCCTTTCTCTTTCTCTTACGCGTTAGCCTGGTGCACACCTCCTTTCGCTTTACGCGGTCTTCGCGTCAGCGCGCGAAGAGAAAATCATCATCTATATATGTATCACGCATATATATATATAGCATTCCCCTCCAATATCTTAGTCTACGACCAAGGCACCTTCTCTCTCTCTCTTGCCTTTATCTCGCATACATTATAACGTGTTTCGCACCAGGGGGTAGCGGGTTGAGAGAGGGGGTGAGAAAGAGGGACAGAGGATTTGGCACTTTTCCTCGTCTATCTCGCGAACCCACTCCCCCGCAGCGAGTTAGAGGGGGTTAAATATACCCGGAGCGAGGAACCCGTGAGAGAGTCGAGTCGAGCAAGGGGTGGCGGGGTTGGAAACGCGCGGGGTAATTGAAAATAACTGAACGACCCCTTCGCTTAAATCTTATCCCTTATTCTCGGGTCCCCCCTTCAATAACCAAGATAAACCTTCGCGGATCATCTCTCCTTTGAATCATCGCTGTTTTATACTCGTGTATAGATATATATATATAAATATGGTTACACACAGATATGGCGTTGCGTGGATAAAAATAAAAATCCATGGAGAAGGATGTAATATCCCTGGCAAAAACCATCCTGGCAGTTATGAAATTTTCACGGGTAAAATACGAGGGGTCCTGAAAAATGGAAATGGGACGTTAGATTGAATATTTATACGTGCAGAGCGTGAGAACACCTGTGATGTGCAATATACGTAACGGTAACGTAATGGTTCCGCGTGCAATTTTGCGAGTAAGGGATTATTAATTAGAGCAGGAAGAAGGCGCTCGGTGATGTTAGCGCGGATGCGTATTCGTGCGTCGAGAATTTTATGTTTGCTGGACTAATCCGTGACAAGCGTTGTAAAGTTTTGCCCCCCGTCCTTCGGAGTTGACTAATTTGTAATACAAACAATGGTCGGAACTTTGCTCGGGAGAATGAAACTTCGATGCTACGTATCTTTGAATTTAACGTTACTTTTTTTAAGATTTATAAACATTTGGAAATTTGAAAAATCCATGAATTTTTAAGCAAGTGAAATTTGAAAGATCCAGAGTGACGAGACATGATCGTCGTACTTTTTTGGACGACTTAGACGTCCAAGTAGTAAAAATATGAGACACTTATTTCTTATCAGTGAAGGGTTGAGAATTTGAAAATCGTTCTACAAATAAGGGTTGAAACGGTCTTACTTTACACCGTCAATTAATATCCGCTATACATTTCTGATTTCGCATCGTGTAAAAGTGTTTGGATGAGCGTAACTGACAGTGTTCTCGACTCTTCTCGTTTCGTACGACTCATCGCCAAGGGATTTAAACTTTTTAAGTCTCCGGTTCGCGAGGGAGCTCTGTGTCGGAGGGGGTGTCAGCGGGGTTACACCGAAGTTTAGGACTTCCGGTTGACTTGACGCTTTCTCTTCGCCTCCGTGGCCCGCGGTTTTCTTCTCTCGCCTCTTTACATACACGTCAACCACCCCTAATCCTAATACGACGAGACTCCTCTCATTCTAGCTCGATAGTTTCCAAGAACTGTCGATTATCGATTCCCTCGCCATCTCACGAAGTGCCTCTCCACATTTTCTCCACAAAAATATCGTCGTCAAAAGAAAGCGAACGTTCGAGAAGGAAAAATAAAAAAAGATCGTGTCAATATTGTAAGTTGCAAATGACCCAAGATCTTGGTACCTTCTGGAGAATTAAGATTACATTTGCAGTTGTACATCGTCCCGACTTGAGGAAAATGGGTGAGGGTTGATTTTATATTCGACACGCGCGACCGTTGTACCCATCTCTCTCTCTCTCTCTCTCTCTCTCTCTCTCTCTCTCTCGCGCGCGCGCGCGCGTTCGCTTATCGAGGCAATAAAAACCATCGAGAGACTTAAGATTGGCACGATGCCCGAGCAAAATGGCCACTTCGACGTCCTCTTTCTCGCTCTTCTTTCTCGTTCCGTGCGTTTCTTTTACCCCGAGAGCGCCTGCCAGTCCGTACTACCGTGCTCTGATGTGTATAGCGTGTATAGAGCGTTGCGGTGTCGCGAGAGCGATAGCGACGTGAAATATGCTCATCCGGAAGACTTCTCTGTCTGGCAGCGGTGTGGAGCGTAAAGAGGTGCTACAGGCGCCCTCTCGCGTGCTCTTCGAGTTTTATACGTACCGGGGTTCACGATACAAGGAAAATTGAAATAAGTGATGTATCTGTATGTTTGTGTGGCAATGAGAGAAAGAAGTCGATCGACGCTCGATACGGGGATGATATCGAAGGGGGGTTGGTTTCAACATCAGGAACGCGATATACAGATGGATAGAATTCAATGATATCAGCACGAGGGATACGAAAATAACTACACATATATATATATATAGAAAGTATATCTATATAAATTCGCAAGAGCTCAAGCGAGAGACTTAACAGTGAATTCGAACGTTCGAGGATTTGTTGGGGAGTTTGAAAGCGCGCGAGTATCAGACACGATATGAAGAGAGGACGAAGAAGAGATTTCGAGGAACGAAACGAGAGAAGCTGCGCGGTGATTAGACAATGTAGATGTGCGAATAGAGATATATTAGACTTAAGGGGGTAGGTCTGCATTAACGGACCACTTACGAAAATCAGGCTAGAAAACTTGTAAAGCTTCGAAACATTAACCCTCGACTCATAACTGTCTACATGCATCGTTAATTGCATAAAGTTCATTCTCACTCGTTAGAAAAAAAGTACAGATCATTATGTGAAAAATGTTAATTACATTAAAGTGGTCCATTAATGCAACCGGTCCATCGGCGCAGTCTCTCCTCTCAACACACGTACACACACCTGTACAGCTATGAACTCGTGTTCTCATTCGCACATCGCACGGGGTTTGTGAGGGGGTGAGGCCGAATCAAGTTTAGCGTTAACGGGGGTTTGGTGGTTCGAGAGTTCCGACAGATGTGCTCGGAGTTTACCGTTCTCTCCGTCTCTCTCACACTTTCATCATCGTCGACGATGTCGTCGACATCTCCGTTAAGGACGACCGAGAGATTTGTATGTGTGCTCCGTGCAGTCTTACCTTCTCCGCGGTAACTCATCCCTCCGTTTTCCTCTCTCTCTCTTCCCTTTCTCCAATGATATAACCACCCTCGCACCCCACCCCGTATACTCTGATCTTGTTAAGGGCGCACTGAACCGCGAATCACCGACAGCGCATCAGCCATTCGAAATTTCACCGTTCGAAAATCCACGCTCTCCAAACGTTGTTTCAATACACACATACACGCACGTACATGTATTTAGGCTGAGTTCATACCGCGAGATCGTCCATTGATTAATTGTCTATTATATCGTCGTTGTAGTTTCGCAAAGCTTTTCACAATTGTGATGAATTTGTGTTAAATAAACTTTTTGATTATAACTTATACTAGGAGCGTATAATATCTCATAAATATCGCTAATTTAATATTATTACACGATACATTGATTAATCGAACAAAAACACCCGAAGCCTTATAATTTCGCGATTGAAAGTACGCCTGTAACTGTGTACTATTTATCTTTTGGCAAGACTGACGGCTGATCATAATCATTCATTACTACTGTAATGTCATGAACTTACGTTGAATAATCATTTGCATACAAGCTTTTATGTCGAATGTATAACAATTCACGAATGTGACAAGATTAATACTAATTGCACAATTTATCTTTCAATTAACTAGAAAACGTCACAGAATATCAATTACCACAACGAAAAGAATAATTTGTAAACGTGTGTATGTTTTTTCGTTCGATAACCCTGACGTCTGACCATAACTGATTATCACTACTGCAACGTCGTAATTTCCAATAACATCGTTCTTTCACACTGCTCTAAATATTTTCAGTCGATACGTGACACAAGGCAGCGGCAAGTAATGAATAAATAAAGAAATCAATTCTCGTTGCGACGTTGACTTTAGCGACGACTCGTCACGAACTTGGAACAAAAAAATACGACAAATGAAGAAACATCGATACGGAGGGTGCGACACGTACCTATATTTTCTTTTAATGCGGCAGAACGAATAAGTATCGCAAAAGCTCGTGAGAGCTACCACGTATAAGCACGCGTTGCGGAGATATACAACGATAGATAGAGAGAAAGGTAATAGTAGCGACAGACTCTGAAGGATCGTGCGGGGTACAGAGAATCTACTTGGATTTGATTTAGGGAGATGCCAGAGCAATTACGAGTGCACATTTCAAAAGACGTCTCGTATAGACGCGGGGCGTGTTGCCGCGAACACGGCACGGGGATTGGAGAAGGGGGTGAGAGAAACCCCTTAGCTCCATCGGGTATGAGCTCGAGGGGTTATAAAGGTCCGCGTGGGTCTGCCAACGTACACGCGGTAAAAGCTCACGTGATTGCAACGATGTTACAGGGTTTTCTTCCATACACACACGAACTCTGTTTTAAACATGTATGATGTTTTATATATATGGTACGGTTGTACAAATGCGAGTTCGGTACGGGGTTTTGGCTTTGTGCAGACGTTGGGGGATGAGTGAGGCGGCCGGGGGTAGAAGGGGGCAATGACGAGAACGACAACGACGCGACGTCGAAGCCGACAAAAGATAAGCCGCTATTTATACCCCGAGCTTAAAGACCGCGAAGAGAAATACACGGAGCTATGTGCTCACGGGTGAGGACTCGACGACGAGGGAATAAAATTGTTTCGAGTTCTGTCGCTCTCTTGTATTGTACGTATCTATACGTATATATAGATATATGTGTGTGTGTACTTATCTATTAGGTACTAGGTAGTTATTCGATGAATACTCTGAAACAGAAATCCAAAATAAGTAAGGGTGGCTTGTACTTCTAGATCATAGATAATGAATGAGAATAAGTATCCCACGTAATTTTGAAAATTTTATTTTTTGGTCTGCACCCCTACGATGACCTCTGGAATTAAATTCGACTATAGAGATGACGTCGGCGCTAGAAACCCTAAATATTCAGCTGAATTGCATCACTCGGAATTTGTCGTTGATTTAATATCTTCCTGAATGTATAGTGGCTCACTCCCGATCTCAAGACGACCCTTCCGGTTTTCCGAATTCCTTTCTAGTCTTTAGGAAATTACGGTAGTTCTCGATGAATACACTCTTAAACCAGGAGATTTCTATGGACTCCGCCGTTACCAACAGAACTTCTATTCATTAGGGAATCTCAGACTTCGACGAGAAGTAGTTTTTTTATAACGCAATATCGATATATTTATGGAGCGGCTGATGATTGCGAATCTTCAGTAAAACTGCCACTACACGAATGTCTGATGCATCTCTGGTAGATGAACGTGTCATCTGGTGCATTTTAAGAAAGAAAAAACCTAGCAAGTGAAAGAAATGCGAGAGTCAAAGGTTCACCACCCCTCTTCTCTCTCTCGCTCCTCTCTGTCCAAAGAGATGGAGAAATGAGTCGGAAGAGACGAGGAAAGCTCTGTATCAGGCTATGGTAGACTGCAGTCTATATACCAGTGAATTCGAGGAGGAAGAAGGAGAAGGGAGAGCATGAAGAGTCGCCCTGGTACCACCCCATTCCCCTCTCAGCCCACTCCTCCATTCGTAGGCGGGTGGTACCCAGACCGAACTGATCAATACTTGAAACACCGCGAGGTATCGTGTCGCTATTTCCGGTGTCTCTGTGGCGGAAATGAAGGCGTTAAAAATATATAACCATGAGCAGAGAGCCCGGCAAAACCTCCACCCAAACCCCCCTCCCTCTTTCCACCCTTCCCGTTCAACCCCTCAAAGCGAAAGATAGCACTCGTTTTTTCTTACTCTCTCTCTCTCTTTTTCTTGCACAAACGCGCTTCGCTTCACTTGAACCGCGAACGGTATTATATGTGCCTCCCACCTCTTCCGACGCGAAGCACCTTGCTCTTTCTTTCATCCTCTCTCTCTGTCTATCCCTCGCTCTCCCTCTCGCTCTCTCTTTTTTACTCTCTCCTTTTCTCCATCGTTTTATTCAATGCTGAACGAAGTATGGCACAGGCGAACTTCATCGACCGCGCCTTTATCTATAACCGAATAAGAAGAAAACTCGATTTTATACAACACCGTGAGAGTCTGTGCTTGTGCATGTAAGGCCTGATCGAATTTTAATTATAGCTATCTGCTCGTACTCGAGCAACGGCGCTTCTGGCTCACTGTCTTGCGTCCGTCTTCATTCTGGGGATGTACCAACTCGCGATGCGACGAGCGGAGGCAAACTGAATCGATTATGATACATACATGGAGGCGACCCATGGGTGTGTCCTCTCGCAATACGGATGATAAGGGATGAAAAAAAGAATCGAATAAAAATATCGAAACAAGTGTTTGCGTTTCGTTTTTATCGAGGTTATTGTGAGGATGAAATAACACTTTAAACTTAATAACGCGTTCTTAGATTTGTAAAAATTGAGGGAAACGTCGATGTTTTAGAAATTAACTTTATTTACCTAAATAAAATTTTTAATACTTGGAATTATGTTGTGTTGAAATTTGATCGGAATTAAGAAGCGAAAGTTAGAAGAATTCTTGATATTTGTATATAGTTAAAGGGAATACGAGAAAAACGGAAGGCGTGACCACCAAACGCGAGGGTTGGAATGCCTCGGATTTGCGAAATCGTTTGTAAAGGGGTTGGCTCAGGCATCAACAGGTAGGATATAGAATGCGGTTGCGACCAACCACCCACCTCTATATCCGCTTTCTACCACCACCACCAACGAGCGTCAGGATAAGCTCGGAGTTAAGCGCCGGCGCCAGTTAAGCCATCGTCGCTCACACCCCCTAGGAAGGGTGTGACCTACCCTTCTATTGGCTAGCAGGATATAACAACGAACGAACGTGTGAAAAAGCCTTTCTCGTCCGGAATTTTATCTGCTTGACCTGCGCGAGTATGAGCTTTTTATATTCGCACGCCTTCGGTCACGGCGAATGATTCGCCGATTTGAAACAACCCTCGGTCGCTACGGATAGGGAGGATAATGAAAGGACTCGGGAGGGTTGATTTTTACCACGGTTTGGCTTTCCCTTCGTTACTCGGAAGCTTTATAAAATCATGTCTCATTTAATTCGAGCTTTATCCTGTAGATTTTTTCTACAAACAATATTTTTAAGCGCGTGTTTCCTAAGGGATGATCCTTGTCAAGAATAAATATTAAAAATAAAGTTTTAAACAAAGAATTAAGAATAGTTACAGTACACACAGAAATTGTAGATCTTTTTATCAACATGGTCGTATTTTGTTTGTATAATTAACTATATTTTTTAAATTAATTATTAAGGCTAATGGTAGATCATTGAACAATTATTTTCAACGTTGTATCGATCGTCCCTTTCTTATTCCCGTCGTCGGAGACTTGTTTTCGTTTATTATTATTTCATCTCGATTATCGTAATTAGTCTGAGAAGGGATTTTTGTGCGAATAACCTCAAGATTGAAAATAATTCGAGGATCTTGCCGAGACTCGGGGATATAAATCGATGTAGACTTCCTAGGGGAGATTTAAAAGCTACGATAAAAACGACACGCTCTCTTGTCGTCGTGGTCTTCCTTTCGTCCTACCGACTAGTAGCATTATATAACTTGGAAGGGGAAAATATCCGCATGGGTCAGCCAAGAGAGGCTTAGAGCCCGCGGAGACGACCGCGCTCAATATCGGCTTTGGGATACTCGAGGTATTTATCTAATGTCTTACATTTTCCAATGGACTGACCATTCAAATATTCCAGACCTCGGAGTTTTCAACGTATTTTTTTTCTGGAAAAATAATAATAATATCTCGTCCTTCAGATAAAAATATTCTCACCATCGTGCAAATGTGTAATAACAATAAATAATTTTTTAATAAATTCTATTCTAGATATTTCTCGACCTTAAATAGTTAAGGGTAGATTTATGACAATTTCGACTCGACGCGTAGACCTGAAGTTCTCTGATAAGTATTTTTTTCTTCGATATAAAGCGATTAACCTATAATACAATTTATTTAGTTGTGTTCAATCGGTGGATCTTTAACAACAATAATGGAAGACTGAAACTTATAGCCGCAGCGATGAAATCCATCGCTAAATCCTTAACATTCGGGTACATATCGGTGATGTTTTTATTCGAATCGTTATCTTCAAAGTGTCATTGCGACCCCCCAAGTTCAACTGAGAGAATTCTCGGTGACGATTCGTACAAAGGATATGTAAACAAAATGTCCAAATCCTCAGTGAGTCTTGTCATAATTTTTAAACCTGCATTTCGTTCAAATCAACCATTTATCTGATAAAAATTGTTGCAGAATAATCGACAACTATCGATCATTGATTTGCGGCATCACGAGTACAAATACCTGCCGAAGCGAATCTTTCGTCACAACGACACCGAGATACTGGACCTCGGGGATAATAGGCTTACGAGTTTACCCCGAGATCTTGCAAATTTAACGAAACTTGGTTATATCAATCTCGAGCAAAATCGATTCGCCAGTATCTCATACGTTAGTGTCGTTAACAGATTGCCACGATTGGAGTCGCTCTTGTTGTCGAAAAATCCTCTGAAGAACCTACGGGGTCTTCGTGTAAATTCTCTTCTGACCCTTGAAGCTAACTATTGCGGTAAGGAACAATATAATTTTTGTGTTGAAAAAAACTATTTCTCACGACGAATTAATTTCTTTATCGGTTTTATTGCCTCAGAAATAGATTGGATAATTTTAATAAGTTGAATCATCGTATTAATAATAATTCGAACAAATAAGATTAATTAATATTAATAATTGTCCCAGATATCAAAGAAATAGATGATCTACTTCCCGACTCTTTGCCATCACTGCGGACCTTAAACCTAACAGGAAATCCTCTAGGAACGGTGCGAAAATTGATGAGTGAGAATTTGGTCGAACTTGTGTTGACGAGTTGTCGACTGACACATTTACCCTTTGATGCTTTCGAGGGTTTATCGAATCTTCAATATCTCGATCTTCGTGGCAACGCATTAAAAACCATGCCGGATAAAATATTTTCACGCAACAACAATCTCATTTATTTGAGCTTGGGCGATAATACTTTTGAGACGATAAAGAATATTTGGTTTGACGAGAAGCTACGTTTGAGCAATCTTGATTTCTCCAAGAACGATATAAAGTCGATCGACGAAACAACGTTCGATAGACTTCCCGCCCTGACTGATCTCAATCTTGGCGAGAACAGAGTTACAGTTATTCCGACGAGCCTTAAAACAGCAGCTATAAATGTGAATTTGTCGAAAAATTATATTGGAAATCAAAGAATCTGGAATTTATCGGATATGACGAGAATACGACGTCTCGATCTCAGTCGAAATCGATTGAACGATCAATGCGACGAATTCAAATCAACTTCGTTACGCATTCTTGATCTTGGATACAACAATATTACAAGAATAACTAAGGAAAGCTTGACGGGATTGCCCAATTTGGTGAATTTGAATCTGAAGGGTACGGGGTTGAATTATACGTTAATCAATTGAGTGCGAAATTAACAAGGGCGAAAAAGAAATGATTTTTGAAACATTTTTCCTGAAAAAGAATCCTCGGAGTTAAAATTAAATTCATATATAGAATTATAGAATGTCGGAAATTTTGCAAGATTTTCGATAAGTTTGCTGATATTCAACTCGCAAAAAATACCAAAAATACAATTCGTTTTCATCATTTTTTTCATCACCTTGGCCCCTTAAGAGATATACAAAATATATTCGAAACCTCTTCTTTAACATTGAAGGAAATCGATTTTACGATGGGATCGATCCGATGATCTTCGACGACAATAAGATCCTCGTCGACATTGAAATCGGCGAAAATCCATGGATTTGCAATTGCACGGAACTGTATCCAATATATTTTTATCTGGCTAATGAAATGAGAACAAGAACTACCAGTCTCATTTGCGACAGTCCAGAACAAGTCAGGGGTAGTACATGGTGGGGTACTTGTTCCTATGATTGGAAACGCATGTTGGTGGTGAACGATGCGGACGATGTTACCAAAACTTGGATGATCGCAATATCATCTGTACTTGGCGCTTGTTTGATTTTAGGAACATTATTTTACATCGTGTATACATTCAAGAGAAATCGTTCAATGCGAAATTCATAATATTGATAAATATATTGTTATTCATCAACTGTTATGTCTAGATTTCAATATAATAAAACTTATGACTAATTTACACCGAGAAAATGAAATTGGCAGAATTCGACAATTTGATTAAAACGTTGATGATAAAATGATAAAAAAATAAGGTTTCAGTGAAAATAATCTAATGAGAATATTTTTTCCAATTTCATTTACCAGCGTTTTTTTTTCTTTTCAAACACTGCAGCCTTAACACGGTATGAGATACGAATTATCGATCCATCTCAAAAATGTCATTTGATGCGATTTTACATTTTTCTCTCTTGTCCTCTGTTTTCTCTTTATTCTAGGTTCACCGTTCATCACCGACTCGACGATAAGGTAGACGATCGATTATTCCAATACGATACGGTTCGACGACCGTGTCCAAGTCCATTCAGCGAAAAAGCGAGCCCTGCTTTATCCTGTGCTACATATTCTGAAAAAATGTCAATCTCAACCTCGCATTGTTGATATTTTGCATTTTATTTCAAGAAGACAATTTTATGAAACGTACTTAATTATTTTTTCATTAGTACATGCATGAAATATTTTCATATAACGTAAAACATAATAAAAATTGCTTTGAAAATTTAATTTTTTTATATAAGCCCAAATTAGGACCAGCTGTTAGATTTTTCTTTCCTTGCTACAAAAAATCAAGATAATTGTTGGATTATTACACGTATTGATTGACATTGCCCCAGAATGATTTGCATTTCCCGCAGGGTAATGCCGATCACTTCAGCATTACTTATAATTAATAGAAATTTAAAAAAAAGAACAGGTACCTTTGAAACTTTTATTTTTCCTTGTTCAAAATTGTAAAATGAACAACAAGCTTATGAATTTCGGAGGATAATTTGTAAGGTATGCATGGAAATTTGCAAAAAAAGATGAAATATGTTTTTAGTAATTGGCGTAGTTTCATTCGTTCCTATATTTTTTCCTCGAATTCACCTGGCATACTCGAGAATATTTCATTCGCCGTATTACAACGGCCCAACCCACCAACGATGTGTTATCTCACGAAGAGCTATCTCGAGTCCAGGTATATGCCGGTCTCATTGCTTTATCAAAGATAAGTTAGTTACTAGTTTTCACGCTCGTTTCACGAAGGCAACCGCTTCTAATATGTCCGACGCTCGTTGAAATATATGAAATCGTTTACGAACTAAAATTCAGTTTAAAAAAAAATAAAAAAATTTCGATGCACTTATGCGACTTCGAAAGCTTGATTCGTCGATAACACACTCTGTTTAATGAATATGTCATATGAAGATCGATGTCCTCATAATATATCGTTCGATCTACCACGATAAAGTGACGTCATCGGTAACGGAATACATGTCGTGACGAACGGTAATGTAATTTGCCATTCGAGATGGTGGACGGACGAAACGACTCGTGGAAAATTCGTCGTAAATGGTTTTTAGTGTTTTTTCTCTCATTGTCGTATTTACAAGTGATCAATGGTGAAAGTTCGTGTCCATGGAAGTGCATGTGTTATCTCAATCACGAGCTTCGTAGGATCGTGTGCTCGAGTCAGGGAATTGAGGATTACCCTCGAAATATAAGCGATTTGGTTAGTCACTTTATCGATAATCGACAATTAAATTATTACGTGATTAATTAATGCATTAAGTAATCCATTAATTAAATGGTTAATGCTACATTTGCCTATGCGATCCTCGAGATATAAGTGAGTTAGTTGGTTACATTATCGATGGTCGATAAATGATTGAATTATTATACGATTAGTTACCGCATTAATCAAATCGATAATTAATTAACGGTAAAATTATTTATGCGATTAATCGATATTTTTATTGGCAGGTACAACATTTGGATCTGTCGAAAAACGTCATCGAGTCAATTCCTGATCAATTGGGCGATCTCGTCGATCTTTTTTATCTGAATTTAGCACAAAACAAAATTAAATCACTGCCTAAAGATCTTCAACGATTAAGTTTGTTGCAAAGAGTCGATTTGAGTGACAATAGCATATTCGAGATCAATGATATAGCTTCGATCAATCATCTGGTCAGTCTCAAAGTACTTTATCTGTCGAAAAACCCGTTGAAAAACATCGACGATCTTACGAACGTCGCTCTTCGAGCTCTGGACGTCAGTCAATGCTGTGAGTTTTTTTCACAGGTTTAACAAAATCTAATTTATGAATAAAAGTTTGAAAAAAATCAAGAATTGCGATTTTTTTAGCAATTAACAATATCAGCAGCACGTCCTTGAAAGGCCTCCCGGAACTTGTCACTTTGAGCCTCGAAGGGAATCCTTTGAAGAGCATTCAACGACTGACAAGTGAAAAATTGAGATGGCTGGACCTGTCCGATTGTTGCCTCAATTACTTGCCGCCGGACACGTTCGAGGGTGCCCCAGGCCTTGAACAGTTGAGACTATCTAACAATCCTACGCTCGTTTACAGCACCAGGTAAATACATAACGACCATCGTTATTATTTTGGAACGGATTGAGGAAGAAATGCTTCAATCACACTTTAACTAAAAACGTTTCCTTAAGATAGTCCTGCGCCATCAACACGATCCAGATGCTATTTTTTGAAAACTCTTTTTTATTCTTATTTACGTTTTAAATATCGCATTCAATAATGTCTATAACGTCAATACACCGACAACATTTCCAAACATTTCGAGGACGTAGATTTTTTGTTATTTTTATTATTAATACGTCGTTTTTTTTACCGTTAGTAGAATTAAAAACCGTCTTTTTGAATTTTATGTGACATTTTTTGTTATAACGTTGATATTTAATGATTTTAGGAAAGAGACTCTCAGGCACGTTAATTTAAAGAGACTGGACGTCTCGAGATGCAATTTGGATCGTCCAGGACTTCACGGCTTACCCTCGCTGACTCACGCTGTTCTTTCTCACAATGTCATAAGAATGCTGCCGGATCGAATATTCGCAAAAAATCAAATGTTGATGCAACTCCATGTCGATAACAACGGTCTCGTCATCGTGAACAGAAGTTCATTCGCTGGATTGACAAATCTGGAAGGACTCGATCTTTCATCGAACAATATATATCGATTGCATCCGTTTACCTTCCGTGAAACGATGAATTTACGACTGTTGAATCTGTCGTGGAATCATTTTGAAAATCTTCCAAACATCATGTCATCGTTACTGTCGTTGGATCTTTCGTCGAATTCCATTGGCAATATTCCTCGTCAGTTTTTTACGAATATGCCGAGAATTAGGACATTGAATTTGAGCGACAATCAGCTTGAAGGTGTATGCGATCGATTTGATTCGGAATCTTTGAAAACTTTGATACTCAAACGCAACAGATTGGTCGCGATTGCCAACGACAGTTTTGTCCAACTTCCGGAATTGCAAAAACTCGATTTATCAGGTACCCAAATTATTTCTATAATATCATTTATACTTAAACAAACATTTGTTTGCATTAATTGCTGAATCAATCAGTTCCTTGAGTTCATTTTTCGACTAACTCCTTTTCCTTTGCATTCGAATTAATTTGCAGGAAACCGACTGACCGAAGCGATGACTTCCGAGGTTTTCAGTTCAAATCCAAACCTTCGAACGATTATCCTCGAGGATAATCCGTGGAGATGCGATTGTCATCAACTTTTTCCAACGTTCGTCTATTTGACCGAATTACCGGAAAAAACGGAACACGATACGCTCATTTGTCAGAGCCCGAGTAACGTTTCCGGATTTTCGTGGGAAACCGCTTGCTTTCGAGACTGGAGCGATAATCGTAATGGCGCCAGGGACAGAACTTGGGGTATCGTAATGATATGCCTTTTAGTTCTCGTTCTCATATTGGGTACGTCTGTTTCATTGAGACACACGTTTACAGTCAAGAGAAATGTTAGACGCGAGAGATTGCAACTCGAGAGGGAAGAAGGAATCGAAAGACTTCGATTACTTCGACGAAGGTATTTACATATCTTTACAAAGTATTTACATTTACAAGAAAAATTGTTACATACATTTATGGCTTACTTACATTTCATAAAATATTCAAAAAAAAATTATTTTATCAGGAGAATTTTTGATCGTTTCTTATTGATTTTATTTGCCTATCTACGATGGTTTCGTAGGCAATTAGCACAAACAAATCTCAATCAATATTCCCGTTACAGAAATTTAGAGCTCGAGGCAGCAGCGAACAGGCTCGGTTCATCGGAGCCACGAATTCATCCCTTAGAGTTGATAAACCCACCCCCGTACGAGGAGGCCGTACAGATGCCTAGAATGGCCCAGTCCCTGGACGCTTTGGACACGTTATCGATGGATCCTTTATCAAGGCAAATGATCGATTCTACGGATAGTCTAAGATGGCGAAAGCGACGCCAGAGACGTCCGCGGAATCGCGCGAGAAGCGAGGAAAATTTGTCGAGACGCGAGGAAAGATCGCAGAGTCGTCGAGGCCGTTCGGCTCCCCGTCGAAATTATTCGGCCACCATACTCTCCGAAATGTCAAGAAATCCTCAGCGACCTCACGAATCAACGAGTGAGTTAAACGTTGCTAGAAACACTTCGTCGAGCGTAAATCGACGTATTGGCGAGTCCGAGGAACGCAGCAGCGACTCGGCGAGGCGTCCAAGGCCGCAGACCCCGAACGCTAAGAGAAAAAGACGCAGGCAACCTCTGAAGAGCGGCCACTCCACCGACGATGAAGATTCCGACATACAGCGATTCGTCGCTAAATCAGACATTAATCTCGACACGCCTATCGTCATACAAGAACTTCCGCGCGAACCGAGAAGCGGTTATAGACAAAAGCTTCAAGAACACGTTGTCTGAGGCGTGAAAAAAAAACTCAACATATTATGTTCACCCCAAAAGCCAGAGACTGCGCTATATTGTTCCTTATTTTATTTCACCTACCATCGAGAAGTAGCAATAATTCATCGTACATACTGTCAATAATTAAAGATAGAAATGAGAGCAGCCACCCTTACGTCGTGTTTTATTTTATAATTTATTTATTAAAGACTGAAATTATAAATAAAAAGTCTTTATCTTCTTGATGGTTTCAATGTTAATTATCATCGTTATCAACGTGTTCGTTATTTACGGTATACAGCAGGATCGGCAGGTAACAAATTTCGTTTATTTTATTTCGTTCTTTTTTGTTTATTATTATTACATTTATATCGAATTATTAACGTGTGTATATATATATATATATATATATACATATTACACATACATAAATATATATGTATGTATGTAGTAAAATAATATATTATGCTGTTCGCGCGTCGTTCGTTCGTTCAACGTGTTCGTTATTAACCTACGGCGTACAGCAGGATCGGCAGGTGAAAAGTTTCGTTTATTTGATTTCTTTTTTTTCTTTATTGTTATGAAATTTGTATCGAATTGTTACCTTGTATATATATTTATATAGATATATACATGTTACATACGCACATACATGTTTATATATATATATATGCACGTATGTGTTTGTGTGTGTGCATGTGTGAATGTGTATAGTAAAATCATATATTATGCTGTTCGTGCGTCGTTCGTTCGTCGATGTCGGAAACGTAACGTTTATATCCTAAAATGCCTTAAGGTCTACGACGATAGTCTGCGTTGTTTTTTGTGTTATAATGTACGAAAAAAAATTATTTATTTGGCTTAAGCAGACGCCACGTTTGACACACACACACACACACACACACTCATACGTTGCACGCACACGTGCTTATTTTATACGCAATCTTTGATCCTTTTAGACGCTGATGATAATTAGCTGCTGTGACGTAATCATACTTGTTTCCTCTTTCTCTCTCTCTCTCTCTCTCTCTCTCTCTCTCTCGTCTTTTGTTACTTTCGATCGCTCACTCTCACTCGCGCATTTAATATATTAACTCGCTCGTTAGCGGTCGTACAGCAAAGCTGCACTGGAATCAGGGAATGTTTGCTAATACGAATGCAGCTCGCGACGAGCGACAAGACAGCGTTTTCGGCTAATTGCTGTAATTAAATGCTGATCGTGCGGGCCAATATATATATCATATCATGTATATACATATCATATATATCATTCATCGCATCTCGTTTAATGCACTCTATAACTCGCGTTCTCTCTCTCTCTCTCTTTTTCATGCTCGTATACGTACATCCATTTTCTCGTTCTTAAAAAATAAATATTAATCCGAGTTGAACAAAAGCTCGGGACCTTTTTCGCGAGCTGCGTGAAAACAGGGCGTATACTCTCATAAGATTCTTACAGAATTATTTTGTCCCACTTTTATAACGAAGAAAGTGGCAAAATTATGCTGTATGTTCTTTAAGCCTTGGTCGCACAGCAGCACGCTTATTAATATACATTTACATATGCGTAAAGCTACGTCTATTCTAATGTATATATATATATATATATATATATATATATATATATATATACATAATGACATAAAACATACGTGTAATGGATGTTCTTTATGTAACGAGTGACGGGAAATTCACAAGAGCCGACTCGTGTGATGCTCGAAAGAGTTCGTTCGCAATGGCTCGAAGCTCACAGTGGGTATCGTGAAAAAATATCGACCCACTGAACATCCCCTGTCCTTCTAAACGCATGCTTAAAATCGCCTTACTACAATGACATGACCAACGTGTTTGTCTCACAACTACATTCATTTTATTGTATTTATATGCATATATATAAAAAAAAGAAAAGAATCGTATGATGGTATTTGTTTTTTTTTCGACAATTCTGATATCTAGGAACATTTTTTGCACCAGGAAGCGCGGGAGCTACACGTGATCATGCGCGCACACGATCGGTGGGATGGCGGGGGTTTTGAACACTTCGTGAATAGCCGATTCCGCAACGACACTAGACAGTCCGAGTCGCGAACAAGAAACATCATTGGATCCTCAAAGCTCCTCGCACAAAACGGTTTATATATATATATATATATATATATATATATATATATATATATATATATATATATATATATATATATATATATATATATTCGTGGATATATTTTTAGTTTCACAGACCAACAGCGTGACTCGATCACACTAGCTGAGCTTTTTTTCGTTTCGTTTTCGTTTTCAGGGAGTCTTGACTAGATTCTCACCAGCTTTCGTTCGCGTTATCAGTATCGGTGTCTTCGGCACACTATCGGGATTCTCCTGCAGCGTTATCTTGACCCTTTGGGCACCCGGGCTTAAGGGCGGTCGGTTGAGACCGTGAAGGGTTCCGAGGGAACCGTTCGTCGGCGAAGAGTCACGCGGGCTCGCCCTTACCGACGGGGAATCGCGCGATTCCGTGCCGAGCGACGAGATAGAATCGTGATGGTTTTTGCCATTGACCGTTGACTGCCCGGGGCTTTTGTTTCGTAGGCAAACGGGCTCTATGATTTCTGGTACAGGGGCCGATGAATTCGTCAGGTCGTTCTGACTTCTGCCGTTCGTTAGAATTCTCTCAGGTTCGTCAGGCGCAACGTACGACTTTCTCGGAGGTTTGACGGGATCGATGACGTCAGGAATCGCGGAATATCGCGTTTCTGTTTCATCAGCAGCGTGTGGCTCGCATCCGTTTTCAGGATTCTTTGAATCATTCTGAGGCGGTGATGATGATATAAGCGGGAGGTTTTCTAAATTTCCAACCGAGACTATTTTCATTGGGTTTCCATTGGTAGGCTCGAGTAAAGATTTCCTCATATCTCTGAGTTCGGTGCCGCCTTCCGGATCATTTTGTTTACGATTTTTGCGGCAGAAATCACCCTTGTAAGCGGCGAATCCTATGAGAATACCAAGGACTGCTAAAAGCGCAGCTAGGACGACGTACGATCCCATCCCCTTCTTTGGTTGACGCGTTGCCGACGCGTCCGTTGCTTCAGCGTCCGTCGCATCCTCGACCTTGACTTTGCCAGACTTTGATCCATCGAACTTCCGACCGACCTCGACAGCATCTTCGTTAGGTTTGACTGGCACCGAACCACTTCCGCTAACTATAAATGGTACGACCACTTCCTCATCGACCGGCGGCTTCTGCGAACTAACCGGTGTAGGCTCGGTCGACACGTTTATGAATTCTTCCTCCTCGAGACCAAGATCCTTCTTCTCATCTTCCTCGGGTCCTGAGGAAGTACTCCACAATGCACCCCAAATTATGTCGAGCAAACCAGCGTCCGTTGTCCTCGCTGGCTGCGAACTACTCGATTCCATTTCCGTTTCGTCATCAGGTACGTCCCAGCTTATCGGTGGCACGCCAGTTCCAGATCCTTCGATACCGGAACCTTCCAGTACATCCTCTTCGTCCCCGGAACCATCCAAGCCTCCGAGTTCTTCCTTAGCCTCGCCTTGACGCAAAAGTGACTTTCTATCTACCTCCTCGTGGACTTCCTCGGTTTCTTCGGCGGACTGCGTACTGGATACAGTCGAGGTCGAATGATGCTCTTCGGAGAAGAATATCTCGTCATCGTTACTCGTTGAAACGGAGAGAGTGACTTCGGTCACTGATGGAATAGGGGATGAGAGTTCCGTATCATCCAGGGTTGCTTCCTCTTCCTTCAAAGTTTTCGTAGGTGCGGGCGTCTCGACCTCTTCGGTAACCGAAGTTACAGATTCCTCCTGAGTCTCCTCGTCGAATTCGTCGGGAGTCAAATCGTCGAAGGGATCACCGGCATCAGTTTCTTCGCCCGAGCCCTCGACTGCCGGTTGATCCATCTGCATCTCATTATCCTGCTCCTCGAACATGCAAATGACGTTAGCTTCCGGTTCCAACAGTGGCTTAGCCTTTAGGTTCTCAGGGCTCGCGCACAAGGCTCGCTTAGACAAATGTACACCACGTGACAATAGAGCATCACGAACTTTTAGATTCGCACAGTTGCAGATCAAAGGATTACCCGTTAGATCGAGAAACTTCAGGTTCTTCACTTTTAACACCGCATTGGGAATGTTCTTGAATTTGTTCCGACGCAAATTGAGACTGCGCAATTTTTTCAGTCCTTCGAACGACGTTGAAACGAGACTGGCTATATGGTTGTGCGACAAATCAAGTTGGTGAAGTTCGATCAAATTCCGAAAAGTTCCAGGATCTACATACTCGACTTCACCGTGCGACAAATCCAAGTGGCGGAGACTACGAAGGTTGCGAAATATTTCGGAGCGAAGACGATGCCCGGATACGGAAGTCTTGAGAATCTCGAGATCGTAAGTATCGATGAATTTTGCATCCTCGAGATACTGACACCGTGCCATCGTGCCATTTTCCAAGGTGCACAGCCCATGACAGGATTTTGTGGCGAGGAGAAGAATGCCCAGAAGGCAGAGAAACCGTAGTGCGCCTCGCATTTTCGTGCCGGTTGATCTATTGTTTGGAAAGACAAACAAAACAAATCGAAAATTTAATTACATCTCTCACCTGTACACAATCATTGGTTGGAGTCATCGGTGTATTAATACCACGACAAAAGCTTATAAATATATGATAAAATCGTGTTGGTAATGCCATATACAGATTGCACGAGCCAGACGAACAAAGAAGTGATGAAGATGCGTGGACTCTCTACCTTTCTTGATGAATAGTAAAAAACATAAAGTGTCACCTTTTTCTAAGGATTAATATAGGTATTGTTTCTACAGATGTTTTCTAGGAATTTGTTTTCAGGCGGAAAAGCATACCAATAACTGCAAACATTAACTTCGATTATCCTAATACGACATTCTCTATACTTTTCACATTATAAGCAAACAATCCCGTCATTCATCAATAGATAAAAATATTTTATTGTACTAAATTGAGAAAAAAATACAATTTTCGCAAGACGCCTATCGAGGCCATAGTGACGAAGGACTGACCAATTGTAAACAAAGAACATTCTATTCTGTTCAAGTGAAATAGGCGGTTAACAAATTTTAAATGCATAGTGAATACAAAATCGTCTCATCTGCACGTGACTTCAGAGCGTCTACGCTGAAACCGGTAATATGAGAACCTCTGCGTTACAGCAAGCGATATGAGAACTACTTCATTCTGTAACTACAAGCAATGCCGCGGAGGTAAACGATATGTTGGAGCAACGAAGATGACGCTTCGAACAACTTTAATATTACTGTCGCTTCAAAGCGGGTATTTCATTCTACAAGACAAAGAACTTGGAGGGCTTCGTCGGCAGGTGTGGATGGGAGGAGTGGGGAGAGTTATGGCGCTTCGCTCGTCGTTATACACATAACGTATACGCAGCTGACCGCAATTAGCACTTTTCAAGCGTTCATAAATATCAGTAGACATCCCAGTCTGTCTATCGAACATCATAAAAATAATCATATAAGCGATATCTTCGATGATCGTAAAATGATAATTTCATATTATTTATTTCTTGTCTTCAATATTGGGGTTGTAGTGTGAAAACTTACGACAATATACCATTTTCGAAATGATCAACGAGAGAGAGCATGCATGTAAATTAAAATGTTTATGATAGAAAATAGAACGTTTACATAGGAAAATAGTTGTACGTTAATTTGTGTACACGTATAAAGCTTGTTACATTTTCATAACTTTCCCGATTTTTATTGACTTGCTTACGCGTGATTCTTACATCGACGTGATTTTATTTTACAAATTGTTCTGTCTTCATGATCTGCGACTCATACTTCTAGGGGTCCTAGTGATATTATGTGAGATGTATAGAGGATTCTGAAAAAATTGTTTTAGCAGCATTTACAAAATCCTTCATCGATTCCATCAGCCACAATATGTCACCGTCACCCAAGGCGAATCAGACAGTTTCTGTCATCAGTCAAGTTATAGTAAGTCACCCGACAAAATTCATTAGGATCGATCACTAGATAGGAACTGCATCTTCTTCTAAGAAATCCCGAGACAATGAATCACGCCAATCGAGGGAGTTAGATTATGAACAAACACCTTCCAAAGATGACAACATCTTAGAGCTTACAACCAGAATGTCGCGAATAAATTTGAGGATCCAGTTGTCTCGCAGTGGGTAAAAACTATGGACGAATCACTAATCAAAAAATTTGACCGACAATTTAGAAAATTTCAATTTGCAACGTAACTTTAAGTGCTTATACAACATAGACAAACCACTTGAAATTATTATCGCGTTCGAAAAGCTATTTCTCACATCTTGCAGCATTTTCAAACAAATCGTCAATCACCCAATCTCTATTTGTCTCTTCTTGTTTTTGTCCATCTGACCATCAATACAAGGACGTGAGGTCTGTAATATGATCTTGTAGCCGCTAGTGCGCGATCGCACGTATCTCCCAATCCTAGTTACAATATTATAAAAAATTTCTATCGGTTTAAACCCGTTCCCAAAGCGAGCTCGTGTTTAAAACATACTCTTCTATAAATAACGCACGAATATACTCACCCTATAAACTGAAATGACAATTAGTCACATAAGACTTTCATACGATGAATCAAATCTTCTTTTATACCGTTGCACGTTCGTGAATAGAAAGGCGTTCGTGACAATACATTATGGATAAACCTGGTCATGACTCGACGCGAATCGATCCGAGAATCCTTATCAAAATACTTTATCAACGATAACAAGTATCGCAGTCATGCCTACGTTTATAAGATTCTAGAAAATTCTACGTTGTTCTTGTCCCACATCCTATGTATCTTATCTACGCGGTCAAAGAGACCATACGCTCTATACCGAATGGGAAGAATCTCATGCATAAAATAATAGCGAGAACGTATTTTTATTTCGAGCGTGTGAAAAGTCCGGCAAAAAACGGAGTCGAAGAAACGACAGTCGTGAGAATAGACTTTTGAAACGTAATCATTTCTGTCGTGAATTTAATGTCCATCGGGCGAGAGATATTTATACGTAAAACTGTTATATCTGCCATAAATCCTCCGCAATCTTTTTCAACTGCGCTCGCTATTGAATTTCCGAGCGCGAATATGTTTCGTTCTTTTTTTATCGTCGCTATTATCGCACGAGAGCTTGGTAAAATGCCAAACGATCGAATCTTCGTCGTTCTCAGTCTTCTCGCATCCTCGCGTTCTTCCTCACGGTGGGCTTCGGCATTCGATATTTCAAATTGGCAAACGGAATGGAAAGAGCGAACATACGGTAGGAAAAACCACGAGCTAAGCATTTCCGTACACAGTGAGGGATTTTTTAGGCTCGATATTTACACTATTTTGCATAGTCCGCGCGTTTACGACAGTCTCGCGCGATATTTTTCGTCGTCTTACACTCGCTTAAATTCTTGATGAAGTAGCGTACGAAATTTAAACGCGGAATAGATATTTTTCTTTACTTTATACATTATATAAATCTCAAATTTCTTTTGCGGCCGCAATCCCTGAAAGATTTCTACGGGAGGCCGAAGGTCTTGTACGTGTTCGTTTTCATCGCTGCAGGTCGCTGTTATGTCTCGTTGCCGGAATTTTTCTTCGAAAGAGTAATTTTTATTACGATTAATGGCCGAGCAGCAAGGACTGCCGAAGAACGCGACTTCGTTTTCTTTTTTACATTTCTTTGAAATCGCCCCACGTATTAACGGCGCGGTTGAATGAGAACGCAGGAATTTAATGTTGATTCCAATTGTCGCTGAAAGCGGTTAATATTTATCATTCGCCCAGAATTCGAAAGGTTTCTTTGTTTTCGAAGCATATATTGAACCAAGAGACCGTACGTCACTGAAGATTTTGAAATTATTAAATTCCTGGCCAGGTATAACCAATCTTATAATTCCTGTCTTTCTATCTTTATTAAATTTATTTTAATCAGTCGTCGACAAATCAAAAAAATAAAATAAAATAATTCTAAAACATAGCAAAGTTTAATTTATTATCAAAGTAAGAAAAAAAAACAATTACGTTTCGTTTTACTTTACGGGAAAGCTTTGTTCTTTTAAAATGAAAGAAAAAAAAATTCGCGATTTATTATAAAATATTTGAAGACATAATCGAATCTTTTATTGATCGTTGATGCGAATGTACGCATGCAACGTTCATCTCTCATTACAACAAAACGAAAATCTTTCGCATTTCTTCGCCTCTCGTTTTATTTATTCCCTCGCTCTTCCTCGGAGAGAGGATTATTTTTTGTCCTCGTGCTTTCTTTTCTCTCGCGTTCCTTTTTTTTTAACCGAATTTCTTATTACGTTCACCGGTGAAGCGAGACGCGCTCTTTTCGTTGTAAGTACTGTTACGAGAAGCGAGAGCGAGAGCGTCGCGAGAGAGAGTCAACGTGCGCGAGACCTCGTCCGTTATGTCGGAATATCCGATTACGCATATCGCGAAGGTACACGCCACCACGGTTTTACACGTGTAGACACACGAAAACTGGTTTTGATTCTGATTAAGGAGAAAATTCGCGGTACCTACATAGTTACTTTAATATATACATATATACGGTTATATTTCTCCTTGGACAAAGTTTTGATAAAAAAAAAGTTCATTTCAGTCGAACCATTCGTGGGCTATACCGGGCGAAATAAAACGAACGTTGTTCTTTCGCGATGGTCAACGTAGGGTTATTATCATTCAAGTTTGCGGGAGCCGTTCGACCGTTCAGTTTCTCAGTAGACAATGAAACAATTATTAATATCGTCCATCGAATGAATGAATCGCTACTTCATTACTATGATTTATTTCGATTCGGTCTTCACATGGGTATAAATATTTATGTGTCCAGGAGTGTATAATTATAGTTTGGTTTACGTCTCGTCCCTCCTCTCCACGAGTTCAGTGTCTCGATAATCGTTCGTTTCCACTTTCAAACCGTTGATGTAATTTCTGAGATTTTGTATTCCTGGTAGGACGTTGTTTCCATTATTTTTTTTATGCTTGAATTTTTTATTCGGGTCGGCAGGGTTTCTCAAGACAGCGCGTGTCTTCGTCGTCGAGGAAATTTTACTGGATTTCTAGGGTAGAAATTATGCCTATTCGATTCGAACAAAAATATGTAATCACGTAAGGTCATTCGAGTAGGTACTTGGAGTACTTTTTCACTTTGATTCAAATCTTTTAATTGACGTTAATAATAGTTATACATGAGGTTGGCCAAAAAGTTATTGCGCTTTTTTTTCTAATAGGCTATAAAACTCACGTGTTGTATACGCGGACAAGGTCTGGGCAGCTAGCAGCACCGCGGCTTCGAGAACATCTACAACAAATCAAACATCGTAATGTTAATATTTTTTGTTATAAAATATTATATAAAAAAATATATACCAAAAAAATTCATCGTACAAGAAATAAGACACGATAATTATATTTATATTATAAACAGCAACGATTACTGTAGAGTAAAAAAAATCCCATTTTCAAACCGCTCTGGTGGAGAATTTATAAATTAATATAATTTTAGCGCAATTTATAAAATTTTACGAATGAATAAAAATCGATACAATTTTCATCGGTCGGCTATAAAATATTCTCATCTTGAAAAAAATTGACAATATAAAGCGTCAACATCGAGGAGAAGCTCTATTACCAGAAACAACAAAAAAAATCTTGAATTTTAATCAAATTATTAATATCGACTCGGTAGAGAAGTAGAGAATTTTGAAATTAACATAATTTAAATAAATTTTATATTATTTTATAAATGCAATTTAATCGACGTAATTGAATGAAGATATAGAAATTAGTATACTTTTCATTACATCGCTATAAAACAATCGCGTAATGGAAAAAAAGTGACACGAACGCGTCAGGATCGTGGAGAAGCTCTTTCACTCGACGGGAAAGGAATTCCATGGATTCTCTAATATAACGTTCGAGTCAGTGCATCGACGATGATTGCAGGTGAAAGATTGTTCACCGCTGTGTGGAAGTCCGTACGCGTTTGATACGACGGCGTGGTTCGTTTCGAGACCTCGGCTCGTATGGCCAAAGACGTCGAAACGGGCTCTCTCGCCATTTGCCACCTATGGTCAACGAGTCGAGTTGTTTTTTCGCGCTCGACAGTTCCGGCAATCTTGCTCTCTTGATGCGAGATATTTTATATAGCCAACCGGCTGCTGTGCTCACTATCCTTCGCTGTATAACGGTTAACATCGAGCCATACTCGACACGCCATAGGCCTGTTACAGCCTCGTGATTCAGTTTGTCCGTCATGCTTGCGCGCAAACTCGGACCATCGAAATTCTTCGAATGAGGAAGAGTCTCGATGAAAGAAGAGAATAACTTTTCGTGAAGTCTCTCGAATATCAAATTTTATATCACGACGATAAAAGAGGCGGAAGGGTGAAAGTTACCGGAAGTCGGTGAAAACACGATTTCGCCGATCGGAAATGTGCGTAACGTTCTCAGACGTGAGGTAATAAAATCGTGAAAACAGCATGAAAATATATCGTAATAACAAAATTTCTGTTCGTCTGTCAAAAATAAATTAATCAAAAAATTTCATCTCCGGCGATAGAATTTGATTTAACGTCGATCGATCGTTCGAAACGATCGATCGACGACGATTTATCGCGGGAAAGGAAATTTTGTAATGTTCAACAGGATACGAAGCCTTGACTCTATATTTTTCTTGAATGCAATCAATCAGTGATAATAGTATAGTAATTTGTATGTGATGGGTGGATTAACGGTTGGAATTCGTACTTAGAGGTTGAGTTCGAGGAAGGGGGAGTTCTCTCGAGTCATCGACGCGGTGAGTGTCGCCCCCCTCCCTCCTTAGGGCATATTGCACACTCGGATATTGCGCATTAAATTGTATATATATATATATATATATATATATATATATATATATATATATATATATATATATATATATATATATATATATATATATGTATAAATAAATTTAAAAGAGTCTCGAGAGGTCTCTCGGTTTCGTAGCGTATTGAAATAAGCTGGATGGGAGACTATCTCTCGATTCACACCGGTGTCTGCGAAGAGGCTCGTCGAGAGCCTTGCCTCTCTCTCCGCGGTGTTACGCAAAGAATAAAAACGACGGGCCTCGCAGTCACGCCACTGTAGATTCCGGTTGAAGATTTAGTACTGACCGATACAAATTCATTCGACTAGAGCAGGTTAAAATTTTAAAGACACTTTACTTGGGTCAATTATCGAAATGATATTATTTTTTTAAATCATTGGGCTGATTTTTCGAGCAAGAATCTGAAGGACTATAATGTTTCGTTCCGATTTGTTGATAATTTTTTAACCGAGCATCGTTCCAATCCGGTCGTGCGACAAAAAATCTAACATTTTAGTTCATACCTTCTTTCTTTTAGTTCGAAGTTATTTAATTCCATATTTAATAATTAATAAATTATTCAATTTTTTACTTCGAAAGATTTGATTATGATTAATTAGATTTAATCGAATAATAACTTAAGAAAATATACTCCGACGTAATCGATTAACCGTAAATATATCAATTACGACGAACTTCTCAAGATTGTTAAAAAAAACTGCAACGGAGAATATTGAATTTTTTCAAATTATCTCATTTTTCTATTAAAATAATTTTTCCATGGGAATTTCTCGAATTTGAAAAGATCAATGGTCTCCCATCCAGCGATTCGAATGCATTATTAGTCGATGGTGCGAAATTCCTGTCGGCGAGGTTATTCGAGACATTGTAAAGAAGAAGAGCTCGAGCGTAAGTCGTGTAACGCGTACGAATCAAAAAGCATGAAGAGTCATACATGAGTGCGCGATAGACTCGATCTGTCTCGACAGATATCGATAACAATCGGTCGTGCGAAACAATTAGCAATCCGTGACGTGCGGTTCGCGCGTCTCATGTCCTACAGACGCTAGTCTCGGACATTGACAGGTCGGTCGCGGGTAATCCTACACGTGACACGATAGACTCGGACAGCTGTACATAGATCTATCTGTTTCTATAAATATCCTCCTAATAGTTTGAAAAACATATTCTTTCGGAACAAATTTTCAAAGTCACCTCATGCGAGAAACTTCGTTTTTCATTGATATTCGAATTTTCTTTTCACAGTTAAAAGGGAAAAAATACAGCGTTCCGCTGATGAAGATAAAAAACGGAGACGATCTTGAAATGCAACGCACGTGCGCGTTCTCGTGAAAAGAGATCTACCAAGTGGTCCCAATGCGTTTCTTTGTTCACTCGATGTTTCTTTCTTCACTCGTACAATTTTTCCTCAAACAAAAGTGTGACGCGCCTGCGCGTGTCTTCCTCGCGCCACGGTAGTGCGCGTGGTTTATTCTTCCTAGGGGAATACAATCGGCGATACCGAACCTCCTGTATCCATATACGTATAGCGTATTGTATAAGAATGTGGGACTCGATCTAAAGTATATGTAACGGACGTTCGGGAGTCCATCGCTCTGGAACGAAGTTAAATATATGTTTAACATCGTTAAACGCTCTTACGCGGCTATATATTGGCCGCTCCACTTCGAATCGAGAAGATCGTCGTCCTTTGGTATTTTGTCCCAAATTTTATAACGTTATCGGAACACCAAACACAACGCAGTACAATTTTTTTATAAATTTGATGAGTCAATGTTTGATGCAAAAAAATTATGAGCGTTATTTAAAAAAAAATTAATAATGAGGTAAAAAAATCCGTTTTTCAGGAAAAAAGTTGTGAAAGAGTATTCAGAATGAGCCGATCGTCGCGAATGGGTTTTATAGGTTGCTCGTTTGAAAGATAAATGGACTATAATGTCATTTATGCTTAACAATTTGCACTGGAAGACCCCATATAGTTTGAAGACAGCGTGGCAAATTGATGAGTACGATCCTCGTCTCTATTCTTACGAGATCGAAAACGACAAGATCGACCAAATTGAACATGTGTCGACAGTTTGAATAAAGAAATTTATAAAATTGATATCGTTTAGTTGGTCGGATTGAAACGAGTTCGCAACAATGTGACAGCTGCCTGTCGGTCACTCGCACGAACGGCGAAATATCATTTTAAAAGGACTTTCGCAGTCTCCATTTGGTCCTAACATAAACAGGAAATTCGATTCTATCTTAAGTACCAATTTGAACGGAAAATCAAATTCGAACCGTACAAATGTAAACAGAAGTTAAAAATCGATTTTACGTTCGTACTAACAATTTTCCATCCATGCCTTGAGTACACGCGATTAATTGTTTTATTGTAAACGAACAAAAAAAATAACAAGAAAAACGCGGGAAAAAAAAGAAAGTTATTTGGAAAAAAAAGTTCTATCTATAAAACGTACCGTTTCGATAAGCATCGATCCGACAGAAATAACCTCATGCAATATCTCGGAGAAAATAAAACGTGACTCACTGCTCTCGCATATACTTTCTTTTCGTAACAATTCTCATTAACTCTCGGCAACGAGAACATTTTGCTGTCGCGATTAAAAAAATAAAAAAATTAAAAAATCGATCAGAGTCGTTTTATAGCGTGTCAGTTTTGCAACGAACGGCCGTTGAATCTTTTTTATTTCATCGGTTCTAAATCGCATAAATGACATTCTTAACGCGCGCGGTGTAAGAAAGGTGAACGACAAAGAAATGTTGCGAAATTAAGGAAAAACTTCGAGAAAATGTGAATTATGCGGCTTGACGATGATATGCCTTGTTTAAAATTTGCTAGCGTGCCGGCGACGATAAACCGAGCGCTCGTACGAAAGCCCCGCGCATCGCACATTTACGTGAGTGCACGCACGGAGATTCTCGTAATTGTTACATGCAGGGAGACGTAAAGCTGCGCATATCACAATAAAATATACGTATGTTATAAAAGAAAAAGAAAAAAACACACTCAAAGCAAGAAATACGTGGTTTGTACGGCCTTGGCGGTAAAATTGTTCGCATGGCACGCGTGCCTTCTTTGAAAACGCCGTCTCAAAAAAAAATGAAAAACGATGGAAAATGGTAAACGATAACAACATACGTAAGTGATTCTTCGGGTAATCGACATTATCGCGAAGGTCGATGCGTTTTTCCCAACAAAAATTAAAATTTAACGATTTTTATCAAAATTTTGGTTCGGTGAAAAAAACGATTATTTCAGTCGTTGTACCAAAGAATCAGTGATTTCTTCGGTTTTTATGGAATAAACAATATTGGCGATCGAACCACGAGACTATTGATGTAAAAATGTATACGGTACTGTTAATTATTTTGTTTTTTAATATGTTTTTAACGAGGCAATAAATAAGAAGCAAACTGGTTGAGTTTTAAAAATGCTCAAAATTCCTAAGAGTCTCATTCTCAAATAAATATGGGTATAAACACGTTTTAAAAAATAGCAAGTGTCATATTACCGCGGGAAGTCCACCATACGATATCTTGGGGCGACAAAAAACTCGATGACCATGAGATCCGCGAGTATGATGGTTTTCTAAAGAATCACTTGCGTACGTATAAACGCGATGTTATATATACGTTAACTCTCAGTGATCAGTGATAATAACCATGAATGATAATAACTATGTGGCTTGTTCGTAGTTCGATTGCACTTTGACTTCATAACGATCGTCGAGAAAAAAAACATTAAGGATACGCCACTTTTCCCTCTCTCTCTCTTTCTTTCGTTCCGTATTCACCAAGGTGATTCATTTTTTCACAAACCTGTTCAGAGGTATTTGAAATATTAAGTCTGCCATTCCATAAAATAGAGTTTTTCATCAAAACAAAATCGATCGAAAATAAAATTGAATAATGGCAAAACTGACCTTTTCACTGTTTCGATAGCGCGAGAAAACACCTGCGATCAAGATTATTTATAGCCACGATTTAAAACGGCGACGATTTAATAAAATTGAAAAATATAATCAATCATATTAAAATTAATGGAAAATAAGATTGAACAACCTTAAAAATGATCTTTTCTCTATCCCGATGAGGCGGCAGTTAATTTAAAAAAATATATATCTGCCATCAGGTTTTTGTATTCAATAACAGATAATAAAGTATATATATGATATACCGTGATTTCAGGCGCGGTGTAAAACGCCGGTGCATATAAAGGCAAGATAAAATAAATACACCGAGGTCATAGGGCATCTTGCCACAGGGGCCATCAGCATTGCTAATTCTGAGAGCATAGCTGATGTCTCTCTCTCTCTCTCTCCCACTTATTTTCTCCCTCTCTCTTCTTCACACATACAAACACATTTTCTCATATCGACAGCCTGGCACCAGTCTGTGCGCGATGCATTATAAAGAACATTACAAGACTCTTGGTGAGCCGTGAATCCATTTACACTAGTGTGATACTACTCGCTGCTGTATGATTACAGACCAGCGAATATAGAGCCCACAGCCTCGAGATCCAGATGTACACCTTGGGTGTTTATCTCGAACGATCTTCTTCTCGCCGAGATATACCGAAAGCAGTATACATATAGAATATACATATACATATATGTGCCTCTATGTATGGGCCGTTCCTCGCTGAAATTTCTTTTTATATCAACCTCGGATGTTTTTGAATTTTTTCCAACTTGCAGTAATTCTAATTGTATATGTAATCTGTGAATTATTTTAGATTTTTTGATGCAAACGTTTCGAAGATATACATACCGTATTTTGTCTGAGTCGATAAATTTGGTAAAATATCATTTACAGAACGAATGTAAGTTGAATAAAAAAAACTCAAATGAGTGGCCAAAATATCTTTTAATTTTCAATGTAACTTAAAAATTCATTGAAAATAACCATCAAATCAAATAATTATTTGCAAAAAAGCTATTACTCGTGATCATGGTCGTGATCAATATTTTAATAATCCATTTATTAACGATTCTTTCAGGTATAATTACCAACTATGCATTTATCGAAGTTATTCGCAGCTAAATAATAAATAAATAATAATAAAAATTCTTTATTTAAGTCTTGATTTTCGCTTTAGAAAAAGAAAGTGAGATTCTACGGTTTTCGATTCGTATCGTGGTCATTTCTGAATGGAAGAACGCGTTATCGAGTACAAGAATGCGAAACGACACGCATGTATATCTAGCAGCTGAATCTGGTCGAGCAAATAAAGCGAGCTTAATGTCTTGGACATATATATATATATATGTATATACAATATAATGAGAGCCCGGCTAATTCGGCACTAGATTCGTGATCGAGCTAGCCTACGCGATTTCTCGCTAGAGCGAGAGCGATGTCGATCGAGGTCTGTGAACCGGGGTTCAAGGTCTCCCCCCCCCTCTCCTCTATCCCCCCTTTAACTCCTCGTTTTGACGCGCCACATCGTATGATATAACTGTCGAAGACACACACGTACAGGCCACCATCGGAGATGAAAGATGAATAATTTCGAGCGGGAATAAAAATCTCTCGTTCGAAGTCTTCACCGAATGGGAGAATTATTTTGTTTTCTTCATAGCCCAAACCGGAAGACATTAGAACGGATTTAAGGTCAGGCTTAAGTCCGAAACAAAGTCAGTGCAAACTATGTTTGATTCGAACTCATTAAAGGACTATGAGACTAATTAACCTCTGGTCAAAAAATCTTTAAATAAAGCGCATGTCTAAAAAACTTTTATTATATTTGTCCTGTCTGATGCTTCATTGATATTATTATGACTTAATTTTGAGGTCGTATAGTTCGTTTATTCTTTGTATTAAAAATAAATAATAGAAATATAAAAAACGGAATATTTTCTTTTTAACAAAACTAAAATTTCAGGCCCGGGAAATTTGTATCTGTCGATTTGTCAATATTTTATTTCTTTAATTTTCAAATTGTTCAATTTATTTACTTCGTTAGATTGAAAAGAAATATACAAAATATAAAAAATAATTTATTCGTTATAAATATTTAAAAATTATTTTATTCCCAGCGATGAAAAACATTCGTCACTACGAAGAAAAATCGTGTTTGTAATTCATTCATCCGTGCATCGTCTCGTTTCATCGTACGATAACGAAATATATATTTCACTCGATATTAATTATCCCGACCTGCAGCAGGAGAATTTCATTCGTAAGATAATTTTAGAGACGCAGTACACTGCGCACGTGTAACGATAAAACAACCTGGTAAAAACAACGTCATCGTCACTACGTACACGCGACTGATATTAACGCGTGCCTTTGAACCGAAGAAAAACGTGTGTTTCAAGCATTTTTTTCCCTCGCTTTCGACGATCGCGAGTGTTTCGATCGAACCAAGACAATAATGTATACGACTGCGGTGTACGTTTGTCGAAGAAAAAAAAAACGAAAAGACACTGGTACTGACGCACGATGAATCTCTCACGGGGATCAAGGTCCACTTCGCGATGCGCGACGTTTCATCAGTCACAAAACCGATCCCAAAGCCGATTTCCATTATACGTGTCCAAGATCGCGCGCGGAATTCTTCTTATCGACTTCGGAGATGTTGTTTCTTTTTTTTTTTAAATTTTTAATTCATCGATAATTCATATCGCTAACCGACAACAACCTTCAGACATATCTGTCGATCGCCAGCTCTGTAGATAAGCCACCTGGAGAAAACGATCGTTGTTTTAATCCTCTTCTTTTCGAAAGATCTGCGATATCGAACGCAAGATAAATGTCAATGACAATTTTTTTTTATCTTTCCAGACACCTTTCTTTTCATTACGTAATCGTGTTCGGTGTTACTCGACTAAAGAAAGAAGATAATTATTGTTATAAGAATAAACAAAAAAGCTATACATACATATATATAATTATTTTTTTTGATTAATAATTTTATACGAATATTTTATTTTTATTTGAATATTTTATACACATTTTTTTATTATATAAATATTTAATCATCTTATATTTCATATATATATATATATATGTACGTATGCACGAGGGTCAGCAGGTGTTGCTCTTTGTTAGGATCAAACTCCATTTCACCGTGGACTACGCACTTCGAATTTATTATGAGAAGGTTCGTCCAGGTCGCTGAACCAAAATCGTCATATCGAGGTGGAAAAAAATTATTCCTTACACGCTACTTCCCCTTCAATAAAACTCATCATTTTTTGGGTTCAATGATGCAACAAAACGGGCTCTTACCGAAAATCGATAGCTACATATGTACAGTTCGACGATGACAGCGATAACCATGTTACGATGTTCAGCTCGGCTGTTACAGTTAAGTGTGTGTGGATTGAGACCGCACCTTGCGTTCGATACTCCCAGGTACTTTTTTATCTTTTTCTTTTCTCTAATCAGTTCCAGTCAGATGAAAAAATGAAAAAAAAATTCGAGTCGAAGTTTGAGTTTCTCAAATAATAAATCGCCTATTTATTGGATAATATTGCTATTTCTTAGTACGCTTTATTATATTTCTTAACAAATTAACCCCTTCCCTCGTTTTCTCGTATCTCTCTTTCTCCAGCGTAAAATCGATGATTTTTATTTTTCGATCGATAAAAAACGAGAACAGACTAGTGTATTTTCACTCTTACACAGATTTCTGTACAATATCCGTTCTCCCGTATTTTCCACTGACATTGATAAATCAAAGTTACTTCGTTACACAAAGAAGCGAGAATAAATAATATAATATGGCGAATGCGAGATACGTTGCGGATGACGAGAATCATTCGTGCCGTTCGGCTTATCGTCTTTTCCATCCTTTCTCACTGTCGTCACACGTACACAAATAGTGTGCAATGTCTGCGAGATTATTTTCTCTCTCTCCTCTCTTCGTGCGATTACGTCATAAGCGTATACACTTTTACATACGTGCGCAAATTCAGGAGGAACAGAGACTTTGAGACTCTAATACGCAAACCCCAGAGAGTTCCACGATATGTCCAAGGCCAATGTGAGAAGGATTTTATTTCGATGGCATTTTTCTGAACTCTTCGCACCTGATGAAACGTCAGCTATTACTAGTATATTCGTTGATCCAAAAAATCGTAAAAAATTCAAGTTCCTTTATAAATACACAGGAAATCGAATTTTATTTAATTGAATTTCATCTGGGCGGATGATAAGAAAAAATTATTCAGCAATATTCGTATAAATATAAAAGTTTTTTTTAATTTCCTCTGCGCAGATTTCCTCATGCGTATCTCTTACAGGATTAGCCCGTTGCGTAATTCAGCTCGTAGACGAGTTACCTGGATGGTGCTATGTAACTTTTTTTTTGCATGCTACGCGTCACGCGTCTCGGAGCTATAATGCAGCGGGTATATACATCGGTCGAGCATCGTCCCGTAAGAGCAGACAGGTACGCATATACTTAGACACGAGTTACTAATCATCCACGAGCAACGAGAAGTGAAATGGGAAGTGAGGAAAGAATAATGAAATTTTGTCGTCCCGTTTGGAAGGAGGCCAGGACATTTATATTGCGAAATATTTGATCGAATTGTCGATTGAAATTTGATCGATTGAAAATGAGCGAATTTGATTAAAAAGTAATAATAATAATAAATTTATTTTTAATAATAATTATTCTGTTGTTATTATTATTATTATTATTATTCTATTCTCTATTATCACGATTATTATTATATTTTTAAAGAGGGCGGTATTTTTTCAAAACTGTATATTCTCTTGTTACGCACAATCTCGATTTAATAAAATTATATAACGTCCTGATATTCTTCAGTTATTGTCAAGAATGTTCACTTTCATTCATAAATTTCTACAGCTGCTGCCTAATGCACACTTTCCCCCATAGCTATTGTGACCGTCCATTTCCTACGACTCGAAACAGCGTTGAAAACTGTTTGGGGGAGAACACTCTCCTGTATGTTTCCAGAATTTTCGTGCGTGCTAATTTTAGAAGAAACACGAGAGTCCGGACTCCACGACTACGAAATCTCTCCATCGGTTGAGATTTTCGGATCTCGGATATTCAACGTTTGTGTCGCGGAGATACTCGCAGGATTATCCTTATGAGAGAATTAGTCATCTAGCGTTTACGTCGACTTCGGGGAATCTCCCTGCGCCCACTTGTTTCCCGTCTATAATTCTTGAGAAGAAATCTCGTAACAGTTCCACTTTTGAAATTGTATAAAATTATGCTCGAAATTATTTACGTTTAATTTGCGAATATTTTTAAAAATCTCTGTGAATACTAAATTCTTTACTTTTTACTTTTTGTAAAATATATCTAACCGACACATTTGTAAATAAGAACAATGTCTATGTTCGGAATTATTTACGTTTATCTTGCAAATATCTTTAAAAATCTCTGTGAATACGAAATTCTTTACTTTTTAATTTTTATAAAATCTATCTAAGCGACACATTTGTAAATAAGAACATTGTCTATGCTCGGAATTATTTACGTTTATTTTGCAAATATCTTTAAAAATCTCTGCGAATTCGAAATTCTTTATTTTTCAATTTTTGCAAAATATATCTTTGTAAGTGACACATTTGTAAATAAGAACAATGTCTAGATGCTATTTTGTACCATTCCGATTTGTTTCCAAGAATGGAAATGTCCGATTTTACATATCTAAATATTTTTTTTGAATGACTCTAACTGTCAAACTTAAAAATTCAGAATTATTTTTCGAAGTCTGAAAATACTTTAACTTGTTTCCTCCAGACACTGAACCGAATCTGCTAACCTTAGATACGTGCACAATAACATTAAAAAGAATGATTATTCGTCTTAAAAAACTACAATGGTTTTGCGAGAGCAGAGGCGATCTCCCTTACCCGATATATTTTATTTTAATATAAAAAATATAAAAGCACGTAAACTAAGAGAACTAGTTCTAAGAATCTCAAGTCAGTCTCTGATTCACTCGATCAAGATTCTGATTGCGAATATACTTCGAACAATAAAATAGACGGGACGTGAGGAAGAGAAAAAGAACGACGAGAGAGAAAGAGAGGTGAATCCTTCGAACGGCGGGATTCTCCCGCGCTCGCGCGACACTCATTCATTATTACAGACTCCTACTCTTCATGAATGGGAAAACAGGGTATGTGGCATAAATAGCACCGACGTTTTCCGTCGTTTGGTCTCTCCTCAACCTCCTCCTCCTCCTCTTTCTCTTTGCAAAACGAGGAATTCAACTCATCGAACGTTCGAGTCACGTGGCCGTGAGATAGTAAGCAATTTTCATTGAGCATTTGTCAAATCATCATCAAATGATATCTTTTTTTATTCTTTACTTCATCACGTATTCCAACATGCGTGTCTCGATGATCGAGCATCTCCGATTCAGGATCGTCGGGAAACCGGTCGATCCGTCTATATTGGAGAGGGATCGCAGGAATCGAAGAAGACTTGTCGCCAAAGACGAGAAAAGAGTGAAGAGGGGAAGCGAAGAAGAGAACCTTGCGGACGAGGTTCAACGCGACTCTCCCGCGTTACTCTTAACTCACTCTCTCAAGAAAGAAAGAGATAGAAAGAGAGAGAGAGAAAGAGAGAATTATGGTTGACCATTTTCTTTTTTATAATCTTATAATTTTATGCCAGACATTATACATAGATATATCAATTTTAATGCAAATATATATAGACGCGAATACTCGTCTTACACGACTCTCTTGCAGAGATCTGAGGGAGTCCTTGGCTCGTTCACCAAGTACACCACAGACGTTGTCGCGTGACAAGGTACATAATGATATTTTGCATACGAGTGATTCTGCAGAAAAATGAAACACCTTGCCTCCCCGGATCAAACTCCATTCTTTTTTCTATATGTTCGGAGCAGTTTTGTAAAAATACCTCGAATTTCTAGAAGATTTTCGTAGACTATTCAATTTTTCAATGTCACGTGTTATGGGTTAGGTCGTTTTTCGTAATGTCGATAAATCTGTCGGTATTTTCATACGAATTTGAAAAGTAAATAGACAATTTCTTACGTAAGAAGAATCTAAATGCTGTTATTTTGAAAGTAACGTGTTTTAGGTTTTGAAGGGGACAATTTTATCTTCGTCGATATATTTCTGGTATGAAAATTTATGCATTTTCATAGAATATTTTTAAAACCCGATACAGGAAATTGGTGAAAACAGGTGTACCGATCAAGGTAATAGGTGTCGTTTTATTATTTATGTTTCAATTGCTCGTATTTTTCGATTTGTTTTAGTACAACCAAAACGTATATTTCCTCAGTGTTTTTGGATGTAGTGGGAACGAGGTGGGCCTCGTTGAAAACAAATATCTTTCTCTTAACAAGAAATATTACAAATGCGGCTTTCTTTGAGATTGAAATAAATAATTACAAGTTTATCGAAAAGTTGAAATTTCTTCTGTATAAGACACAGTGTGTGTTTTATTTGAATTAATTTTTTAATAATACTACGGTATATTCTGAAAAATTCAAGTAGAACGTGAAGTGAACCAACGCATTTGAAAAAAGTCTTCGTTAACCTTGTCTGAGAATATATAATCATTTTCTGTGGAATTTTCATCATATATACAGAACCCTACCATACCCTCTACGCAGTCAAAAAAAGACCCTCCAAGGCGCACCAAGCAAAATTTGACGTTTAATAGATAGAAAAACAATTGAACGATAATGAAAAAAAAATACAAATAAAAACACAGAATCACAGACACAGAAGCACTTTGTCGTTGATTTACTTTTAGTCTTCAAACATCATTACTGATTTTTGAGCACGTCGTAATCACAGACACTCGACGATTAAATAATTTCTTCGGAGCCGGATGAAATTCCTTACCTCCTGTTTACGAACGGGTCCGTTATAATCCTCCTGTCGTTAATCCTATTCCAGAACTCGTAAAAAAATCCAGAACCTTCGGATAGCGATTTATTCTTATTCTTCCTCGATTAAACGAAATTCGACGAAACAAAAAAATCTAATTAAATTAAAACGATTTAAACGCGAGAACGGATGGTTTTTTTTTAATTTTGCGAAGACCGTACGTTCGCGATAGCGCGTGCGCGTCGCGAGTTTCGATCGAGGGAAGAAAACGAAAAATCGATCCGGAGCGGGATCGAACTCTCGCGATATCCAATCTATCGCGGACTGAGGTCGTCTGAGGACTGTGCTACTCGGCCTGACTACACACTGTCCTCTCTCTCTTTCTTTCTCTCGCACACTCCACGTCCACGACTATGACGACGGTCGCGGCAAGCTACCACGACCACTATCGGCAACGGTATAAGCGGCGAACACCAAGCGTCACAAACCGACTCAAAACTCCCAAATCCCCCCCACCATTCACTCAAGCTCACCCTCTCTCTCTCACTCGTGCTCACGGTTAAAAGGCCCCCGCGGGCACTTCGGTCTCGCGGTAGGTGTCTATAATCTCGCGGTATCGTACGATGGAGGAACGGAGGGACACTCGCGGATGAATCGCGGAACCGCGGAACCGGAACGAGGCGCGATGTGCGACAAGTCTCCGCTGGATTAATAGTTCGTTCGTTAACTTTACGACCAATATATCGAGAAATTAAATTACCTAATAAATTCACTGGATTAAACAAGAAACTTCACTGCTATAATAAAATGATTCAACCAAGTACTCGTTCGCTTCGTTTAATTAATTAAATAGATATGTAATTATGGCTTTTAAATCTAAGAAAAAATAAGGATCGTTAGTTTTTAATACAATTATTTTAGAATAATACGATTGTTATTATCAATTATCATAGTTATTATTATTTATTATTCAAAAATAATTAGCGTAACAAAATCAATTTTCGTTGTTTCCTGTATTTTTTTTAACAAAAAATCATTAAGTGTAAAGTGATTTGTATCTAATACTTTGTTCTTCAGTTTTGTTTATTTTTTATATAATTTATTATAACTGTTATTGTTGTTGATGTTATTATCATTATCATTATTATTAATGATTGAAATACTCGATAAAAAATCATCGATCAATCATTCGAAAACCCAAAAGAATAAAGATCAAACGGACCTTGACCCTTATTCGTTCGCATAAGTAATTTTACAAAACAACATCGGTGAATAATGCCGCAACGATTGAACACGAAAATCGTTCTGTACGTGTGCAACGAACCGGCGCATAGTTCCCATTAAAGAAAACAATCGGATAGCCGTGGCAATTAAGCCAAGTCGTCGTACGATGTGCGCGCGCGACAGAAGGCGCAGGAAGAAACGGCGGAAGACGGACTAATTTTCTCTCTAATTTCACTCCTGCACGAGTTTTACTGCAAAATATTACTAAGCCGACGACAGGAACGAGAAGAATTTTCTCGTAGTTCTCATCGTCTGATTGGTGCATCGCGGGATATAATAGCGGCATGGCTCCCTCTCCATCCAGTAAATTGGACCGAACAGCGGGGTTCTAGCTCGACGATGGATATACCGAAAAGGGCAACTCTAAAATTGTATATATAGATATATGTAGGTCGTTTGAAAGACACGGGCCTATATAAGTGTGTGTGTGTGTGTGTGTGTGTGTGTGTGTGTGTGTATATACATGTAGATATAAAGGTTATCCTCGCGGTAGGTCGTCCTTGCAGCTCCTGGACCGTGCCGGATGATGATACCGACCGAGGGACCATTCGATCATTAGTACATCCCGGAGATCCTTCGGGGAATTCGAGATGCTGCACTTCCACTCTCGTGAATGAGATTCTCTTCGTAGAAACGTTTCCGCACTGCTGTAAAATAAATGGCTACTCGATGCTCATTCTAGTACGAATTAATTTAACGAATATCGATTACTCGCACCCGGATAAATGAATTGCAATTACGAGCTGCGATCGATCTCGTGATGAATCATCGATTTTACTTTTTTACATAAAAATAAACAAATGAAAATAAATAAATTTTTCGTACTACAAAGAATGAGATGTTTAACATTTTTTTCATAATTGCATGGACGCGAATAGAACTATGAAAATCGCAAGACTTTGATCGCGCGAATGTTCGACATTTATGATAATTCTCTTTTTGAATTGGTAAAATGGTTGAAAAAGCGACATGAATGATTCGTTTGTTCGAAGGTCGCTCACCAATGAATTCCCACGTTTCGGTTATATTCTCGCATGAATTCATGCCTTTGCAATTGTTATTTTGTTTCTAGAATTAAATTCGTTTGATCGAACGAATATCGAATTTTTCGATTTTTTTAATTAACGTTTATTTGTTTTCGGGCTAAATGTCGAAGGTCTAAATTGAAAAACCATAATAACGAGAACTTCGAGGAATGTTGACGAGGGTCATTTCGACGGGAGATCCACATCTCGCTCAACGACAGATCTTTTACCAAAATATAGTTCAAGCTACTCGATCGCCCAAGGCGATTCGTCCTTTTTTTCTTTTCGTTGATATTCATTCATATTTCTATTTCATTTTTTATCTGTCGAATCAGCATACAGATAGACAAATTATGTTTTAAAAGTGTCATGAATAACTGCACAACGAAATGAAGGACACGCCTTAAAAAGTTCTGCACATTTTGGTTCTCGAGCGTTGAACGATTTTTTGCGCAATGGATCGCGCGTATCGCTGCAATGCCAACATGGATGACCTAGTTCGTATCACGCTGACCCACTTTTTTTTCAGTTCAGGTTAAAAAAATTCGTTGCCGTTTTCATCCGACAATGCCCACAATATTTCTCTCGTTTTAATGAAAGTTCGTTGAGCTATCGTTAATTATTTGTCACATAATTTGGTCTCTTACAAATTTAATTAAACACGTAAATTCAATTATTTTAATCGAATCTATTACCATTAATTGATTGTCTATAGACACGTATCGATATATATGAAAATATGCTGTTATAAATAATTCATGTTCGACCCTTAGAATTTTCATCAAGCCCAATCTTCAACCTTTTCAGCCACCTATGTATAAATATATATATATATTTATATGCATATTTATAGTGCATATAGTTATATCTACCACAGTATTTTTTGACCCAGAAAGTCAAACTGTGTTCGCATCGTTGTCGTCGTTCAAAGTTAAATAACGAGCTCAGAAGGAGAGAGGAGAGAGGCAGTAGACGCCAGAGTGCTAGAGGCAAACAGAGACGTCGTAACGACTCAACACGCGTTGCTTAACTCTCGACATATGAACGCGTTACTCGATGGACTATTAAGGCCGTATCGCACGTTGAACTCTACTCGTTGGAGCGTGGTTCCTGAAAAGTAAAACTGCATTTTCCTATATATATATATAAATATATCTAATTAAATGTACAGGAGAAACTACATCAATGTTCATGCTGGAAAAATGGACCTAGATGGCGCGCGAAAAAATATTTACCACCTCGATTATGATCGATCGTACGATCGATAATTTTTGCATCGATATGAACCGCCCGATCGACGAAAGAGACCGTCGATTAACGATCAGCGACCCAATGACACAATTAATTAAGTTCAGTGTCTACAAAGAATGATTATTTGTTGGACGTATTTAAATTTGAACAATAAAAACTGGTTTTTCATTTATCAGGACACCATACGAAGAAATCGAATGATTACGATTAGAATAACAAACATGATCGTTATTCAAATGTTTAAGGGTATTTTGTTTTAATTATTTTTTTAGCGATAAGGAAAGCCGTTAAAAAATGTATTTAATGATGCACTTGAGAATTTTATTCTAATGGTGCTTATTTACTTGCCCGAAATCGACGCTGAAAATAATAAATATTCATAAAGGACATCTTTCAACCATACTTTTTCTTTCATTGGTGTCAAAGGTACGAACAAAAATATTCAAATTCCGAACATGCTTTGATAACTTCCGTTGAAACAAAAATTCATTCGTCCATCCGGACAGGAAATAAGGAACTGCGAGAATCTATGATATACAGATATACAATAGTGTAGCTTAGTGTTAGTGTCAGTGATCTTAGGTCTCGTTTGATTAATAAACAGAATGGGCCACGTCAAAATGACTTCCGGAAATGAAATATGTGGATGGAGGAAGAATGGTTGAAATTGTAAGTTTTATATGTGTATATACGGGGAGTTCAATTCATAGAGTCAAGGACCGATTAAAAACCTGGGATCGATATAAATTCTCGTCATTTTTTGTTCATCCTCTGAACGCACGTCGCATATGGTACGAGGGTTATTCTAATGGCATCTAAATCAGCTACTACGAATCGCACATGTATACTAATAGTAACATGTATACTATAGTTTGCAGTAAACGCGATGCAATTTCGCCTACCTACACTTTGCATATTTTACATTTTTAGAGTTTAATGTCGTTAGAATTTAATTATTATAACATAAAAATAAATAAATTTTTATTCGATGATAATAAAACATTGTAACTAATTATTATACAATAATTATCAATATTAAATCAAACTTTAATTATTACGCGGAAATTTAAATTGTTGTCGAGAAGTCGAGAATATTTTACAATCCATCTCTGACGAGCGTATCAAAAAATTTGTGCCGGTGACAAAATGAAGCTAATTTATCAATCAATTTTCCAATAATCAAGGATTTAATTCGAATAGGTATTTCTTTAATCCAGGCGTCCATGTTTTGAGATGCATTTACTTATTCGAAGGGGGGTGGGAGAATTCTCCAACAAGAGGAATGCACGTAAATGCGATTCAAGAAAACGAAAGAAAGAGAGAGAGCTTTCTATAAGCTGTTATAGCGTTGCGTGACGGAACGCCGAAGGGCTTTCAAAGAGCGTGTGGCCAGCGAGAGTCATTTGCGCCTGAGAGCACGAGTTAAAATTAACATGCAAGGCGACTCTGGAAGTGCCTCCAGCTCAAGCCACCGCGACCCTAACAACGAAGTGACGGAATTCATAGTCGGAAAAATCGCGGAATAACCCATCACACGTACCTACACACACGCGCACGTAAAGTATAAATTTCTATTATGGTCAAATTAAAAATATATTTTTATTAAATATTCTTTTTCTTTCAATTTGATACAAATAAATTACATCCGCCACCAATCAGATGCGATAAAAAATGCATTACATTTTTTTAACGTACATCCATTTTTGTACGTTAATTCAATTTATTTTAATTAAGGGCTCTCGTACCCCTATGCCCCTTGAAAACTGAGTAAATTTTGAAAAGTTGTTATAAAAGTTATATGGTGAAAAAAACTTAAATGTATTGTTATAACTTTTTAACGGAGTGGAATTTTCTTAAACGTATAAAGAATGAAAATCTGTAAAAAAAAGATTTTTTGGAAATTTCAGGTGTAGGGGAGATGCGCCCAAAACGGGTAGCCCGCCTAAAACGGGTAGGCCTTCCGAAATGCGCATTTTAAGTATTTTTGAGAATGTATGAGTGGCAACCGACGTCCCGGCCGTCAACCAATCACGGTCAGTCGGCTCGCTTCGGTGACGTAAACAGTTGAACGGTAAGACAACAATCAAGTTTTATGCTGCTTTCGTTAAAAAAATTCGAAATATGCTAGCTGCGATTACTCGAGGGTGGTGTAGAATGAGATTTTCTAAGTTGCATGGTATGATCTCGTTAGTAATGGGCTTCTTATCCCCGCAAAGTTGCGGGCTCCAGGCATTTCTATTTTGAAGGTATAATCGTCGACAATAAAAATGTGCGTACGGGCAAAACGGGTAGGGGGAAATCAGGCCTATACCTGAAATGACACCAAATAAATCTATCCGAAAACGTAAAAGACAAGCAAAGAGAAAAAGAAAAAAAAGAGAAAAAATATTCTAAGGTAAAAATTGACGCAGTGATGAAGAATTTAACGGAAGTAAGAGCTTTCAAGAAAAAAGTTGAAAAAATGAAGAAAAATTCAAACGAAGTAAAAGCTTCTACGTGTAACACTATTAAGAGACATGCAAGATCCAAACGTGGTCCAAAATGTAACAAAAATGACGAGTTCCAGTGCATTACCCGTTTTAGGCCCCCCCTACGAGCAAAGCGGGTATTTCGAAGAATTTTTATTTATTTTTTTTTTCATTGTTATCGAAGAAAATGAATTAGTTTCTTTATGATTTTCGAAAGTTTATTAGTTGAACATTCCCACGAATAAAAATAGAAATTGCATTTCGTTTCGAAGTCTGTTTTTTTCAACACCTCCCTTAGCTTACCCGTTTTGGGCTCATCTCCCATAATTATGTGAGCAGTTAAATCGTTTTTTCTTTGAAAATGGTAAAAATATATTTCTACAATCGACAAAGAATTTTTCGTTATTTTAAGTACTTACGATTTATTCGATTTTCGTACAAAGATCGATGATCCGTGAAATATCACGGAGTCTGATATTTCGTTATTCTATGTAACAAGAGATAATACGGAAATTCAAATATCTTGAGTCACAGGATATAGCCTAAGCTACATTCTGCGAGATAACATCGGAGTCTTTACCTCCTGCTCATTCTCTCGAATCGGCGAACTGTCCACGCCCGAGTTCCGGGTCCCTGATCCGACGTGTATACGATCGTGCAGAAAATGCTAGATCGCTCTTTTTTTCACGAACAACGAATAATCTTTTTTTTTTTTATCAATCCGACATGAACGCTCTATGGGTGAGCAACGAAGCGGATAATTAGAGGAGCGAGTGTCCGGACGAAAACGTGTTTGTATAATACCCTATTATAAATTTCGCTACAGATAAGTGCGTATCGTGCGTTTCAGTTCAAATCAACACATGCACGATCCTCGTTCTCCGACATGCGTTCCCCAATTTTTCTTACAATTCCTAAAACTTTAAAAATCATGCAACTTTTCGAGGAATTTTTTAATCCACTTACAAACTAGATTAATTTTTTTTTGGAATTATCGACAACGATATTATATTTTTATATGTTTATTTCATTTTTTCAAACAGTTATTGTCGAATACAACCTGTTCAAAAAATCGATTAACAAAAGAAATTACCTACATTTAATTTAGGTTTGTAACGATCGTATAAAAAAATCGAGATTGAAATACAAAGGACGAACATTAACGATCCATCGATTAGGTCTGAAACGTCCCATACACGATATATATCTATAAAATCGTTAATACATCGAGGGCAGTCACCGCTAAGCTATTCGAGAGTATCTCGAGGTGAGCTTCTTTCTCTCTTCCTATGCATCGACTCGTTCCCCATCCCTTCCCTCGTCTTTCTCCCTCTCTCTCTCTTACTTTCTCTGTATCCCTTGATCGTGAGAAATTTGAAACCTCCCTGAGTATCGCTTCTACGATTTCTTCGGTAAGTCAACTATGTACTGGTTGTCAGTCCTCGCAAGACACTCCCTCTCCCCCCCTCCCCTATCTTCACCCTATCCGTTCCTCTCACGATCTCTCTCAAACTTTTCTCCGGGTGGTGACCGCGAATGAAACTTTTTTTTCACTATTGACTTTCGACCATAAGGCGCGATGACTCGAGACAACTGCGCGTGGTCCGAGGACCAAGTGATTTGGCTGAGTTTAATCGACGACGTACGGCCTTGAGACGATGAACGCCGAATAAAGCTCCCTCGTTTGGTAGATATGCGAGACATTTATATCACGCCGCGTAGTCTCGTAACTCGGACAGTTGTTCAAGGAAGCTTAAAAAAAAAAATTAATTCTAAAAAACGTTTTTTTTTTATATAAAATTTATTAATCGTTTCGTATCAAAGAAATTAAATATAATTCAGTCTCTTGGTACAATATATTCAAAGAATAGTTCTCGTTACGATCCAAGTAATTGCGATAATATACGAAGCGATTAAACGTACCTACAATTTCAATTGTCGTTACAGCCGTGTACACTCGTCGAAATGATGCGACAGTAGAGAATATTATGGATATGTGTATATAAACGGGACATAGAGTCTGCTCGCTAAGCGTAAAATGGTCGTTCGTGCTATTCATAGCACCGCGTGTATTTGGACGAACGCTGAAGATATCAAAGCTCTTATCACCGGGTGTTATCTCGCGAATTAGGATTTATACCGAATTAGTTTTTATAAAAAAAATCGTCGATTTCCATATCGCCACAAATTATAAATTACCCGTTGAAAACAAAAACATAATAATGAACAAAAATACCACCCACCCCAAAGGCTATTAACGCACATCGTCATTTTCCCTCGAATTTTCTCTTTTTAGCAAAATAAATTTTCTCACGAAATCGCTAAATAATTTATCGCGTTGTGTAACGTGACATTTTTCTTTCTCTCTTTTTTCGCGACTTGTACAGATTGAAAAAATTTGCATACGCTGGTACTTGTGAAAAAGGAGAGACTAGAGAGAGAACGTTGGAGGGAGATACACAAAGAGAGGGAGAGAGAGGGAGAGAGAGAGAGAGAGAGAGAGAGAGAGACAGAGAGACAGAGAGGTGGCCACTTTAGGTGGGCACAGTCGCATCATCAGTCGTAACTCTATAGCATAAGCGTGCCAGTTGGCGGCAAATTTGCGGATGCGTGCAATTGGCATAGCCTGTGCCCTATGTCGTCCGCGAACACCGCGGTCCGAGCAGCCCATGTGTCCATGTATGATGTATGTGTCTATACGTCCCTTCCTATTGTCACTTTATACCTATAGCCTGTCATAGCTACTGTGGCCTAACCAATCGTCAGCTACAGTATGAAGCAGTTAACTTAATATAGACGCACTTGGAATGTGTGCCATCCACGACCTCGAGGTCTCTTCCCTAGGTCAGTGCTAAATCCACCCGCGCACCGCACGGTAACCAAACGAGGCAGCATTTCTTATATATATATATATATATATATATATATATATATATATATATATATATATATATATATATATATATATATATATACATTTATATATTTATATAAATAATATACACATATAACAGATATATATTTGAGTGGCCAAAAAGTAATTGTATTTTTCATCCATTGGCATGCGTATCCATTCATTAATAAAAAAAACTCAATGGTTTTTATTGGCCATCCTCATATTTCAATATAGAGTCAAGTTAAAGATGTTAGATATATGTACGTGTGTGAATATATTTATTTATTCATTTATTTCATATTGTTTTAATTTTATCTTATCTTATTTCATTATTGTTATGTTTTTTATTATTGTTATTATTATTATATATTTGTGTATGTGAAAACGTCATGAGCGAACGGACAATGTTATATATATGTGACGAAAGGCAAATCTTCATCAATTTATATTTTTGTTCACGAGCAAGTACAGAGGCACGAAAGAAGATTATTTCCTTAAGACGATAATACTCGCATTGTTTATATATTTTATATAATAAGACCTTCGTCACGGATTTAAGGATAATTGAAAGCGTTAACATGGTCGTGAATGCGTCGGCACAGTCACTAAACCGTACATCTGTCCGTTCCCGAGACCTTCGTTCGCCAATAGCTTTATCACCGATCACGAGAGGGAAGGAAGAACGAGTGAAGAAAAATAAAACGACGACGAGAAAAGAAGAAGAAGAAGAAGAGAGAAGAAGAAGAAGAAGAAGAAGAAGAAGAAGAAGAAGAAGAAGAAGCGCCGTGCAACGCAATTTATTCTTCCGGGTGTGCGGATGATGACGAGAACGAGGGAGATGGTCAGTCGCAAGGCCGAGAGAGCTCCCACATCGCCCATGTGGAGAGCGGAGAGAAGATCGTGGCTGTGAGATCTTCTTATTTAGAGAACGAACGAGATTGGTGAGGCCGGGAGCTTGATCAGGAAATCTCTTAATCGTGAAGTTAACATTCGCGACAAAACAAATTGACACCTCGCGGTTCGTATTTACGTTTACATTTATAATAATATATATATGTATAAATATTGTTTGATAGAATAAAAATAAATGTTCGTCAATATTATTTTAACCATTAAAAATTGTTTTAAAAATCTTTAATTCCACGTGTTTCAGTACACAAAAAAAATGTATGTGTATTGTTTAAATATACAAGGTGTTTCTTTATTGACGCTTGGGATTAGCGAGACCTTGAAACTGATGAACGTTCCAGTTAAATTCAACAAAAACTGATACTACTTATATTATTTATCGAATTACGAGCGCTTAAAATTACGGATGAGTTATGTCATTTATTAATAAATATGCACATAAATATACATTTGGTTAAATAATTACATTACGTATTTATTTATTTATTGTAAATAAAGTTATAAATACATATTTTCTGATATTGAATATATCAATATAAATGGAAATATATTACAATATATTACATATAATTACATATTGAATTGTAGATATTGTGTGGTAGCTGGAAAAAGACAAAAGAATTTTTGAGCTTGTCGAATAGTCAGAATATATGTATATGTCTATTACTGATATTATAAACATGATCAGTTGAGTCTCGTATAAAACATCTTATCATTTCATCGTTTTTCTTGTCACGAAATCGTCATCGTGACAATACTCGAGTCGCACTTGAATCGATCGACGTGAGAATACTCGTGTCATATTTATATCCATATAACCCTTTAAAGCTTACCTATTTCCTTGATCCATTCCAAATACAAAGTTTACAATATAATTTCCACAAATATACGAGGAATAAGAAAAACAAAATGAAGATCTGTAAACAAACGTTCCTCGAAGGATCGCGACGCGTGCGGAGACCGTGAGAGGGCGGTAGTGTCACATATATTTACCGATTTACGACGAGACTATTCTACTTTCTCACCGAAAAACTCGTTTTCCGTCACTTGGTGAAAAGGTTAATTTATTTACGATTGATTAATGTCCCGTCGCAAGGTGTTAGAATTTATATTTAAATCGACGTAGTCGCCGATGTTCGTGATGACAAAGAGACGCGTGTTACCTAGTGTCGCGCCTCGAGTGGGAGAGATGCAATTGCCAAACGCGATCCACGACTTCTCCAGCACACGGGACAAAACCAATCGGAATAAAATTCGGCACAGCCATTTCCGCTCCCCCCCCCCCCCCCCCCCCCACGATTCCGACCTTAGGTGAGCTGCGTATCATGGCAATATCCGTTGTTGCAGTATAGAAAAAATTACGAATCGCCTTTTTCGTGGCGACCGTAGCGCGTCTTAAAATATCCGCATTAAACATTAAACACGTTAGTGTCGGGAGTTTAAAATTTCCATCGAGGTTCGAAGTCTCGCCGGTTTTCGACCATGCGCGGCTCGACTCGGAGTCCGGACTCGGAGTCACGGTTGATCTTGAGAGAGTCGAGCAAAAGTCGAAAGAAAATGAAATACGAAGAAAAAAAGGAAACGAAACGAGATGAAAAAAAAGGAAAAAACGAATCAACCTACGAGCGCGTATTACTTATCTCCGTCGCGTTTTTACAAGGATTTTGCGTTCACTCGTCGAATGTAAAGTCGTCGAGTTGTCGCAATTGGCGTACTCTCTGTGGGACGAATCGATACGAAAACACGTCGGATTGAGGAACAAAGTGTACCAGCGGGCGCGTTACAGTTGCAGCTGCAGTTATATATGCACTAGGCAATAAGGTTAACGACAGCGAGTATTATATATGTATATATCTATATAAAGTAAGAGACAAAGTGTGACGTAGCTCGTTCGAGGGGGCAAGACCATGAAGCTGCTCTCCGCTGATTCTTTTTAAGGAAACGAGACGAGAGGAGTGAACTCGTATACTGCCCACGTTGCTATTCCTGTTGCACCTTCTCGCCAATGTCGATCACCAACGACCGATATATATGTGTGTGTGTGTGCGACTTAACGGGTTTAAAACTTTGAGAAAAGAAAATTACGCGTTTCTTAAAACGGTGGGATTCAAAAAAATTACGACGTCGTGTTATTTTTGAAATCAGGACTTAAGGTTAGCCCGTGTCCATGACTTGAGGTCATGGACGGCAATGATTTGAAAAATAAATTAATAATAAATAATTTAAAACATTTGTATTAATAATAATCTAAATTTACATCTTAAAACTAGATTAATTAAGGGATTTGTTATTCTGACAATGATTTATTTAAATCGCATCAACTTTTTTAACATTTCTTCCAATTGTGTCAAAAATTAACGAACAAATTCTCAAGAATTGAATGTTTTGTTAATTTACTCCAGTTTGGATCAGACTGAACAGATTTTTGTCGTCGACGTAACCTTGAAAAAACTTTCGACTCTTTTTTCATTCTTTTGAATCGTCGGTGGAAAAATCAAAGTCTCACATAATCGTGCTCGATTGGCCACCCCTTTCTTTAATTATTCATTCATTATGTGCTTGAGAGTAAAGAGGAACGCGTCGTTCTGAAATTCTTATTCCACGAAAAACTTGATGGCGATAATCGTATTACGTACGATTCACGCGCTTATCTTTAGTTTTTAATTTCTTTTCATTAACCGTCGTACTCGTGTTTCTCGTAAAACGAAACGGCGCCTTAACACTATCACTAAATTCCACGCTTTTCGAAGAAAACAACGACGACTGGCAACGTCGTCTATAAAACTGCAGCAACATACATTTTTTTTAAATACTTCGCATTTTTTCGCTCGCTTTTATTGACCGGTTGATAAGCCGTTCGCTCGAAGTAACTAGATAAGAGCGTGAATCGAGCATCGAGATCACCTATATATCTATAAAATGTGACGCGAGGTTTCCATCGTATCGTTGAACGCGTTGCAATGAGACTGAAAAAACAATAACAATAATTTTCATACTATTAAAAAAATGAAAAACGAATTAATCAAATATTTCGCTCTACGCTGATAAAACAAATGAAACCGTCGAATATAAAAATGACGCCATTTTGTCGAGAAACAAAGAAAAAAAGAAATCAATTTAATTCTTTCGAAGATCCAATCCGCGTCGTCGAGCAAATGATTCGAATAATCTCGAATATTTTTGCCCGACAGCCATGGACAATCGAGCCATAAAAAATGTAGCGGCAAAAAATCAACATATACATATACATAAATATATAAATATATACGTTAATATTGTGCAAGAGATCATCCACTTCGAGTGAATTCGCTGAGCGGAATCGCAAATCTCTCGAACGTTGATAGACATGTTTTGCAAAAGAAGGCGGTTGCGTTATCTCGTCCGTGCGCATTTTTTTTTTTTCGTCTCGTCTAAAGGAGAAGTGCTGTTTGTGATTTCTTTCGCTCGAAAAATTCGATCGTTTGGAAAGTTCGTTCTCGTGGTCAGACACAAAACTATAGTACGTCGTGAGAAGAATAAAATGTATATATAAATATATATATTTAGAGGGCGAAACAGGATAAGGATGAAACGATATGCGTATTTTCTCATGGCCGTCGTTTTGTAATTTTGAAATACGTGCCCTGAGCGCGGCATGCTCGCTGCGATGCGCGCATGCGCATAGGTTGCAATGGCGAATGCAGACACGTGCGCTATGGCACGCGGGGCTCTCGAGTTGCCGAATAAAATGAAACAAATAATTCAATATCAAGTGATGCGCTTACTAGCGTGAACGTATTGCGTTACGCCCACGCGCTTTTTACTCATATATATGTATGCATTACATGGGGCGTTCCAGTTAAATTTAACTAGACGTAGTCGCGTCGACATTTTATAATTAACCGATTTATACCGAGCGAAAATAAAAAAAACGCCGCCAGGATGCGCCCAATTGGAAATATTTATCATTCAGAATTTAGTGTTCCAAGTGCGAGCGCATTTACAAAGAAACGCATATTTATGAATCCATAAAATATTCTCGAACGACTTGCGCTTCAAAAAGTTCGAACAATTTCGTACACTTTGTCATAAAAATCAAAATTATCCGAGTTTCATACGATACGTATTTTTTATGAAATTATTCGCGATGATACGATTCGTCGATGAAACATTTCATTATTTTCGACATTACTGATGTCCGACGTGACGGAAAATATGGCAAAAAATGGAGTTTCGATCGAACGAATAAATCGCGAGCACTACGAATTTCTCGAAATTGCGATCGACCACCCCATATACGACGCGCCTATATAATTCCCAAATATATAATTCCAGTTACGGCGCGGGTGCAACGAGCATAGAGCAGCGAATTCGCTGGTGCGGCACACATCGCTGGGAATGTTAAATGATTCGCCTCTTAATGGGCCAACTTCCCGGACACGACGAGTTTCACGGGCAATCGTCAGCTACGTGACAATGACATTGCCGCATAGCCACATACTGTCGTAGTAATTTATATATATATATATATATATACATATATACATTTATAAATAGACACACGTATACATACAAGCATATATATAAATGAATATATATAGTCATGTATACATATACATACAAACACACACACACACATATATATATTCATCTACATAATAAAGCACGTAACAAAAGACAGCATGTATCAGCTGCGAGAGAGCAATAACAAGTCGACCCAGTACATACGTATGTACGTTTGCACTATATAACAGCAGCAATGGTATATTGGAAGGATTTAACGAACGATTGACAATTCACTCGTTGAACACGCGCGCGAGAGAGAGAGGGAGAGAGAAATAGAGAGAGAGAGAGAGAGAGAGAGAGAGTGAGAGAATGAGGCAGAGAGCACAATTTCCGAGCGTTGCGTATCGACGATGACTATTACAAGTAATCGGGCCATACCGAATTTATTCCGAACAAGACGACAGACCACACGTGCTGCCGTTGACAACTCATAATACACGTAATTCGTAGATACTATGTATAGACGCATAATATATATATATAGATATATTTTTATACGCAATATCAGTTTGTATTACGATAAGTATGGTGTAATGGTCGAACGTGCAATTGCAGCGATAATTCATTCATCGAACGAGGAAACTCACCTGTTATCGACTGCTACAACTTTTTCTCTCCGGCAATTTTAATCATCGTTACGCGATTGAATTTTGAATTAAATAGACGCGTTTTTCTTCCATCGATCGATTCGTTTCGCGACTACGATCGGTCGAGACGAGCGTAGGTACATGTTTCTTTTTTTAGTCGCGAAAATCGAAATCTCGCGGACAGCTCGACGAAAGGTCAAAATTTACGTGAAAAACGATTCGATTTGCTTTTTTATTTTTATTTTTTAATTATATTATACATTGTATCGATATCAATTAAAGGTTGCAATTCGAATATGCAAAGTACGCAACTCGAATACCGAACGACAGGAAAAAGGGGGAAAACGATGGAAACGAGATCCGAATCATCTTACCATGATTTATCGTTCTCGGAGCACACGCGTTTCCTCGGTATCTCTCTCGTAGTTTTATCGGCACGCAAATTAATTCCAATTATTTGTACATGACCAAAGTATAGACACTGTCATCGTAGAGTCGCCGTGTTTGACGAAGAACCCGTAGGTTCGTGCATAAAAGTGTTACGAAGCAAGCTGGTACGTATACCTACGCGAGTTTAACGATCGTTTTCCATTTATCCATTTTTTTTTTAAATTCAATTCACTCAATTTTTTTTTCTCATCGTTATTCCCTTTTCTCAAATACATTTTCGTCAAGCGTTCGTTTACATCGTGTAAGTATTAATTTATTCAATTTTTCCTTGAGCGTTTACCATACGCGTAACGTATACGCGTCCTTCGCATTAAATCGAATATCGCGAGAAGATCGCGATCGTACGTTCTTCCCGGATAATTCTAATAGGCACCTTGTACATCGAGCAACAGACGCTACGTGCGTGTGTTTTTTTTTGTTCTTGAGGAAGCGTATAAGCGATCGAAAAAAGAAGTCTCGCGAGGACTTTGGCACATTCGAACGACAGCGGAGGATACCAGAGAATCGATACTCGAGTGAACGTTCGGGGTTCAAGATCGACCAAGAATCGGCGCAAAAACATGTGTACGTGAAATATGAGTACTTATGTACATATGTATGTGGTGGATAAGAGAGAGAGGGGGGGGGGGGAGAGTGAAAAATGATAAGGAGGTAAGAAGCATATCGCCCTCGCAGTCTTCTCTGGCGACATCGCTCAATGCGCATACAGGGTTAAAAGAGGCGCCACTATCTTAGTACGATGTACTTATGCACGAATGTATTCGTGTACCGAGATCTGCAGCTGGGCGAGGTATCGAAACGAAAGAGAAAACACATCCAACCGGACGACATCTCGTTCGATGATAAATAATCAGTGAAAGTCGTTCTCAAGATCCTTCCAGCGCACCAATCTCAATCTTCGCATCTTGATATATATATTTGGACCGTGGAATGAGAAGAAAAATGAAACGAACTAAATAGCGCTACCTCGAATGAATTTGTCAAGGCTGAATAATTTATTTACTGATTTTATCGATTAATATCGATAAAATATAAAAACCGAATTAATTTTCTTTGTTAATTCGTTGATCGAAAGATATGAATAATATTTATTTTTTATTAAATAATGATTTGTGAATATTTCGATAAGGTTTTGTTGTTGTTTTTATGAAACAAAGCTTGCTCCATTATTATTAATTATTAATTATTGGCTCATTCGCGAGACGTAATTAATGATAATATATTAATAATCGGTTGGCAATGAATACGATAAAGTTTTATCTTGATAATATCGAGTTTTTTTGAATCGCGTAGTCGCGTAAGAGACGAAAATCGCGAGTTACCTATGCGTCTCCAGCGTGACGCAATTTGGGTTCGTGACGTGTGTCCGGTCCGGATCTCGCGTCATCATACGTGAGTATTACATCACTTTCAGTCATGCGAGTTGAAAAATTCTTGTCCGGAGGACCTCTCAGTTTAATTCCACGATAAAACCGACGTTTTTCAACTCATCGTATTCTGAGAATTTACAATTTCCAAACTTCTCATTCTTATTTTTCATAGCCCTTCGAAAAACACCTTGAATTAAATCGTTGAATCAGGAAGAGCTACAGAGGAATTCGTGCATTTTTAATCGATCGTCATGATACAAGAGGCAATAAACAAGAAATCCATGGAATCATTATGAAAATAATCAAAAAATTAATAGATAAAATGTATTTGAAACAAAAAAATCTATTTTAAGTAAATATCGTTCATTTGCGTTAATTAATCGGATTTTTTTATCCAATCAGAGTCTATTGCTACAAAATATGAACTATGTGGATGAAATTAGGTTTATTCGATCGAAGTAGATGATATTAAACGTTCATTTAATTACAGGACACTTTATTATTCGACTACAGAGTCAAATGGAACATACTTTGTTACTATTTAATAAAATCATTGATTTAATGATATAAAATCTAGAAAATCTATTTTTAGACAAATTGGAAATTCCCAGCACGTCAAACAAGCACAGTTAATCTTATTACCTAAACATAAAATTACGTAAAATTTGTCTAAAACTATTCTGTCGAAATGACACGATGAGTCATACGTATATACGATTAAAAATAGTTTTCATTTAAATATTCGACCACATTTGAAATTCAATTAATGAAATATTTTTGTCAACTATTTCCAAAAGTCCCATGAGCGTTCTTCAAGGTTTTTTTCTCGATTAGCGAGACGCAAGAACCCGAAGAATCTCGCGTCTGGACCCTGACCCCCGTGAGGCTGGTGCACAGGTGAAGGCGAAGCTGTTGACTGAGCCGGATCGTTCCGTGGCGTTTCTATATTGCCAGCGGGAATACGCGATCGAGAATTTCTCGGAATCATAAATAACATCTCAGGCGCACGCAAGACAAAGTCGTCATCGACGCGATCATTGCTCCTGGGCGAGATCATTTCTGATAAACGCGTGTGTACATCGAAACGAAGATAGCTCGATCCACTTTTTGTTATCTTTATGAAAATTGTACTTTTTTCCCACGACACACAAACGAGTCCGAACCATTCCATTCTTTCGTCGTACTTTTCTTTCAGACCCGAGGCGTTAATAGAATTTTGATTCAGATCAATTATGACCATCCGTTTAAAAGTATAACAAATTTTCAAATATGCATTTGTTTTTGTCCTTAGCCCATTAATTCTTTTTTTAATTTTTAATTTGTATTTTTATATCAAAATATTTTAATTTATTTCTGTTTTTTTGAAATTTTAATTACGACTAATTACAATATCGAACATGCGCCTAGAAAATTCCATCGTATGGACTTTTGCGCCCGCGTCACCTTCGCAGACTCATAATTCCGCGAAATTTACGCACCCTGATACTCCTTCGAACAACAGGAAATGTACTTACGACGTATGTTAAGTGCGAATACACCCTTTTTTTATTCGCTTCTTCAAATTATTCCCGTTCTTCTTTTCGTCGCTTATACCATTACACGCGACGAACGATGAGAAGTCATTTCTTTGTTTCTCATTGAATAATAACCGTCGACTTCCTTCGTCGATAATAGCCTGTTAATACAACTACATAATCGTAAAACCTCGCTAGCGTCAACGCTTCGTGACAATACTCATTATGAACGTTGACAATCATTGGACTTAACAAAAATGGCTCATTATATATTTTTCTTGTTTTCGTTCGCAACGCGCATCGTTGCTGCGCCTCGTCGCCATTAAATGATTTATGACACGTCCCAATGATATTTGATTAATCACTGTGGTTAATCAATTAGAAATTTTTTTTTGTCATTACTAAACTCGACTCGTCGAATTTTTCGTGCGAGCATAGAGCCGCGTACCTACTAGTCGAGATAAGAACATTACGGACAAATATCGTTTCTTTTTATCAGATAAGCTGTTGTGCTAGCGATATCACGTACCGCAGAAAATTAGATAAATTCCTGCTGCAATCACCGTGTAAACTTTCGAACGTGGTGACTGAGACAAGAGAGACCATCCAGCCTTCTCGTTCGACCCAATTTTTCATTATCGCCGAAGAGGCAACGAACCGAATACAAATATTCACACCCTCGTGAACGCAATTTCGCCGAGAATTATGGATTTATCCTTTTTAAATTACGTATGAATCATCCGTAGAAAAAAATACGAATTTCTTTTAGTATTGAAAAAAATATTTGAAAAAATTAATAAATTCGATCGTATATTAGGACTACATTTTTAGTATACAAAATTTTGATTAAGAAGTAGTAAGAAAAAAACTGAATTTTTTGTCCCAAGTACATTGTTAACGTTCGGTTGAAAACAAAATTACAGTTCTGCTGTTAGCACCCTCGTAACTCGTGTCATTATTCAATCAAGGGTTTAGAAAATTATTAATTCGATTCTAGGTCTGTGATAAAAAGAATAACGCAATATTGCTCGTTGAATGATTAAGCGCTCGAGTCAGTTCGATTTTTGAATCTCAATTACTCGAAGTACTGTCAATGACTGGCCTGATTGCTCATGTTTAATTTATCGATATATATTGTCGCGCTCCACGATCGAACCATTTGCGGTGTGGTGATAAATGAGCGTTGATATACAAATGTTCACACATCAAACATACGCTCGATACAGAGAACAGTGCGGAGGCGAATCGTCATTGTCTGAAACGAAAGTACATATATCAGGTCCAAAAGTCAGATTGTGATTCATTTTTTAAAATATAATCATTTCGATGAGATACATTTCGTATCCATTGTTCGCTCTCGCCATTGTCCCGATCCACAAAAATATTGGTACGAATGCCAATTGGAAAGAAAGTTGTCAAATATTGTTGAGAAGCCTTTTTTTAACGACTAGCTGAAAATTAAGTCGCTCATCGTCCTTAAAAAAGCACTATTATTATTACTATTATTATTATTAATCAAATTCCTAACTTATCAGCGGTAGGTAAGAAGAGCATACCGATTAGTGGTCTTTGAGGAATTTTCCATGGGTAACTAACCGACCGTTGGTTTATCATCTGCGACAACACGCGCTACCACTTTTACCGACTATGGCGAGGGAAAATGAATTTAGACAATCGTTATCTCGAGCAGTCAAGTTTTTCTCAATCTGCGATCGAATTAAGGTTACCGACGGAGGTAAGGGAAAACATCGCCACCACCTTTAGTACCAATGACGTCGACAAATCCATTTCGTTACTCCCACGTGTTCCCATTCTTTTTGTTTCACAATCGAAGATTAATTGGGGGGGGAAACGTACAAATCATCCATCGTCCGATCGTTATCGACTGACGGTAACCACGTCCTTCAACTTCTAAACTATAATTTCTTTGTTTTTTTTTCATTTTATGCTGGTAAACGGTACTTCGAGAACCGAGCGCAATCGCGGTAGGTCTGAAATCGTAGAAACTCTATCCGCCGAGCCATAAAACGTCCCACACACGAGGCTCGTCCCCTTGTATTATGATATCGTCTTATACCGGACTCGAATTCTAAAACGCTCCTTCAGGAATTTCCTTTGTATACCGCGGCATGTCGAACATTTCTACGTATCTATCTTCCGAGTTGTAGAACCGATAAGACCATAAAATACGGTAAATGTTCTGGGAGGGTCACAAACGAACTTATTCATTCCGAGACGAAAACCAGCAATGATCGAACCAGTGATGATGTAAAATGACATTCGACAGTTTTTGTTTTTATGCACCGTCAAGGCAAACAAAGCATAACAAACCGAGTATAGGTACGTGACAAAATATTCCATATTTTAATTATGCGCAGTTTGTCCCATCGATACGTTGAAGTAATAATAATAACAAGGATAATAATAATGATGATAGGAACAATAATAATAATAATAATAATCGGATAAATAAATAATCAATATGTTATCACCTACAAATTCTATATCATCTTTTTGTCTCTATATTAATCGAAAAACCAGTGCTAAACGATATAAAGAGATTAGATATCGAGTTATTCCTCGGCATAGTCCAGGTGACGGTCAAACTACTCTATAAAATAGTACCACTCGACCAAAATCAATTTTTCACCAACTTGCGGTATTTTCGTACGTTTCTCCATTTTCCTATATAAAACATTATCGACCTCTATTATAACAGTCCGAATATAAATATAGAAACCAACCAAAATCGATTTTTGTCCAACGATATATTTTCCAATTCTCCGCCGCGTCAATAACGTAGTACCAAAACGTAAGGGAAAAAAAAGAGAGCCAAACAATCTGCGACAAAAATTGCAACAGGTGTATACCGATCCGTTTTCGTAACAAGAAAACTCTGCCTCGATCGAGACCCATCCTACGATCAAATTTCTCCTCGACGTAAATGAAAATGGATAATCATCATCAATATTCGATAGGCCTTCGCGTTATTTTCGACATACCTAGCTCGACGCTCGTGCGTGTCATTGCGATATAAAGCAACGATATAGCCAGATAGATACCCGTGTCGCTTCTGTGCTCTTGAAAGCCCCCCCCCCCCTCGCCGCGGTGAAGAACACCCACGCTTAAGGTCGTGGTGGTTCGCGATCCACGAATAGTTCTCGATCGCCCCGCTAGGTGGCGAAAAGGAAGCCACCTGTTGCGAGTTTCCGCGCGAGATCCACGGCACCAACTGGCCAGGTAGGCATACAGTTGAACATCGATTCAGCCGGTAAAATCCATTAAAATCGAGCGAACCGAGCGAACGACCATCGTCGAATCGGCGTCCTATCCCCTTGGTGCTTCAAATCCTCCCTCCCCTCGCCCTTCACTCTTCTCCTCATCCTCTTCCTTCTGCTGCCGACTCGATCTCTCCCTCTTCCTCCCCACAACCCCCCCCCCTCCCCCGCCCCCACCCTCCTTCGAACCCCTTTCCAGCACCACTGAAACTTCAGCATCGTAAACGAGCCCCCTACTCCTCGACTCCCAACTCGAAACTCAGGAGAGACCCTGAGCGAACGTTCCATACGGGGGCCCCCGCACACTCAGCTCCGACCCCGCTCGCGACTCTCGGGCTTACAGCACTAGTACGTAGTTGAGAAATTCCAAGCGACGCGAACATATACACGACACGTCTCTCCGTCGATTTCACCTCGTAACGAGTGCATTTGTAGGTGTTTTTTTTAAATTATTATTTTCGTTTCTTTTCGTTATTTTAATAGGAGAGAAATTAATTTTTTTTAATAAGGTCAAAATCGATCGAGAGTTAAACTCGCTCGGGATATTTGTCGCGAGAAAATAAAAAGTGTATTTTCCGGGTTTTTTCAGAGGATTTTGTTTGATCGTGAAGACGTTGAATCGTATCGTTCATCGAGCGGAGAAGGGATAAACCAAGTGAGTACGTATCGATGTTACGTCGATGATCGAGATCGTTGCGCGACTCCCGATTCCACCCAGAGAATCGTTTGTTTTAGGATATAGAAGGATTTTCGTGCGTTTCGATTCTTTGGTGAAAATGTTCAAGTATTAAGGTGACACGACATACCGACCGAGCCGACTCGGTCGGTAAAAATCTCGTTGCTCTAGTTTACGAGTGATATGGCTCGCGTTTCGACCGAAGGAAGATCGTCATTGTATTCGAATTTTTACTAGAGCCCAAGCGCAAGTCGACGTCGTATTCTTTTTATAATTATCGATCGTTTGGAGGAAATAGAAAACGGAATATCGTTAAAATCGGTTCGTTTCTCGCCCGACGTCTCCCTCGTTTCATTTTAAAGCGAAGGCTTTTATATATAGTTAGATTTCCGTCTATCCGCTACGCATCATCGAGCTTCGTCAGGTTCTACGTCCTTCTTCGACGATCGTGTGACCAACGCGCGCGCGCGTCCTCGATCTTTCCTCCTCGCGGTTTTTGCTCGCCAATATTCTATCGCTCGCCGATGCTTCGTTGCGGGATTTCCGCGAGCGCCCTCGGCCCCTTCGGCGCACCGTCGTATCTCTTATTCATTATTTTCTCGATCTTCTTTTTCTTCGTCTCCTCCTCGTTCTTCAAGTTTGCTCGTTTCTTCGTTTTTTGATTTTTTTTCTTTTGCGGTCTTCTCGTTGTTCGTTCTCTTCGTTCGCGAGAGAGAAATCGCGAACTCGGCGTACTCCACCGCGAGAGTGGACCGTTAATCGTTAAAGTACTCGATCCATCCACCGCTTCGAACGAGAATTCGTTTCTCCTGTTGAACTTTGTGTCTCGCGGTGTTAAAAAAATAATAACAAAATGGAGATTAAAAGAAATATGCGTGACGAAATTTGGGGTGTTTGGTTGCCATATGCCGAGTCATCGAACGTGAGTTTCTCAGGGGCTCGTTACGAATTTGGGAGGATCAAAACAAAAAAATATAAGAATGAAATTCAACGGCTCTTTCGAACGATTGAAAAATTCGTGATTAGTTTTATCGCCAAGGCCCTGACGAATTTTCAATCTCGACGCTCGTATACCTCTCTACTGATCCATAAATAAACTATGACGCGGTGATAGCAATGTCCAGCAACGTTACTGGGCGTTGTAAAATACCGTGACGAAGAGAGGAGAGATTATCGTCGATCACGGGACTCGGTAACTCGGTCGCGATCGTTGACTATCGCGCATCCATCCTGTTCTCATGTGTGCTTGTCATTGAATTTTTGTTTCGTCCAACTTATGAATCTATACAGCTTTGGATTGTGGTAGGAAAGTTTCGTAAAGTGGCGATTGGCAATTTTGTGATGTGGAGATAACAAATTTCAGGAAATGACGATGACGAGTTTTCTGAAATAGCGATGTAACGTTTCACAAAATGGACAAAAAGGATACCACAAAATGGGGTTGAACAATGTTGTGAAATAGAGATGAAAAGATTCCTTAAGCAGAGATGAAAAAAATCGTGAAATTCCTGTGAAAGATTTCCTTAAATGGGGATGAAAAAATTCGAATAATAGGGATGATAAAAATCGTGCAGTCGGGACGAAACAATTCGTAAGATGTGGATTCGATAATAATTCAATAATAACTCGCGCAATACACCTAGAACGATATAGGAAAAAAACAAAATATTTGTTCAGCTCTTGAACGGTCGAAAAAAAATTTAAGGGTTGAAATACCTACCCTTGGCTTAGAAATCGGAAGATCTGTCGAAATCTTCGTACTGACACGTGAGTGCATGATCACGTCCGACCGCATCAAATCGCTCGGTCAGCTCGCGAAGAATCGAAATTCGTTCCATACGCGAGCCGGCGACTTACACCTCGTACCTGATCAAGAGAGAGAGAGAGAGAGATGTGACCTGGATATGCTTCTAGAAGCTTCGCGATGATTTTTTAATCGCTGACTCACGATACTGAAAAATTCAAGAGACAACTTGTTGCGGAAGAGGGAAGGGAGTTAAGATGGAATAAGAAACTTTTGGTCGTTGTTTCGTTTCGTTCCACGAACGAAAAACCCTAAGAACAATGTCTTTTCTCGTTTTCACGAACCAGCTTCTAAATCACAAGGTCGTAAAACGGGTCATTCGTTCCACCTGGTGAGACGAGGAAAAATCAGACATTTTCCTTAATCCCTTTGTCCGCGCCAACTCTTACGCAGGTCTTCGAGAATTATTTCAAAGAGAACTTTGATGCCGATCTTTTCGAAATCCCTCGCGGAAAGTTCGTTGAACGAGTCTCAAGGCTCTTTGGTCATAATAAGGTAAAAACTTTTCTCCGTCCTCATTCGCCATAGTTCGGACCGATTTGCGTCAACATGCGTGCCACCAACGACCGAAAAGGCTGGTTGACATTCGGCAAAAATCGAAACGAGCCAGAACGGTGCGAGACCAAGAAACGAGTAGTGAGACTTCAAGGTTCGAAAACGACCGTGATTCTCGCTCATAATTCTAAAGCCCACTCAAGGAGTTCTCGCGTTCTCCGTTCGCTCCTTTTATTTTCTTCGCGATGACGAATCGTCTCGTTTGTTCAAAATATTTCGTTCTTTCGCTCGAATATCGACGCGAACGAGTCGCGTCGCGTATCGAGTTTTGACTAGCGTTTAATTGAGATCTCTCGTAATTATCTCGTTGTACAATTTTCTTTCATTATTTTTCTTTATTCTTACCCCCCATACCTCTCAACCCCCAGACTCGTGATGTTTTTTCATAATTTCCCGCCGTGAATTGCTCCGTGACGTTTGCTGGATATTTTGTATTCTCTCGATCGTGACGTCAAAGAAACCTCGAGACTTCGTTTATTATTCGCGAAGAATCAAACGCTCTCGAGGATATAGCGAGTATCGGTTAAATGAGAATCGATTTATTTTTGGCTTCGTGCGTACAGCGTCTCGAGTTATTCGGGCGGAGATTTCCGGGAGGAGAGAGAGAGAGAAGATTCTTGCTTTCGATTATTCCCTCGAACTCTCTGATCGATCAAACGGGGGTATGAAATATTAATTTACACTGTAGGACGTCAACCTGTATGCCAGATGGCAATGTTCGTTGACAAGAGATCGTTGTATTTCTCGTGTAGATCGAGCGGAAAAATAATTGATGAGAAAATAAAAATGTCGGTCGATTCGTGTCGATGAACTTTTTATGCACTTGGAACGTGACATGAAATTTTTTTCAAAAACCGGCAACAGACTGTTGTATATGTTGCCAATGCGTTTGTTTTAAATATATTTATTTTTCATTCTTTTTAAATATATTGACGGACTCAAAGTGATAAATATATTGTAATATATATTGATTAATTACAATTTATAAATGTTTTTTAATTAATTAATTTTTTATCCATGTTTTCACTCGCAAAGCTTCCATTGCTTCTACTCGAATGAATATTTATATTTATATATGAGTCGTTCTGTGAGAAATAAAAACAATTGATAGAAAATAAATTGATAAGACAATTATGAAAAATTCTGGAAAAAAATAAGCCAACCGAGAAATAAATGGAATAACAACTGAAAAATATGAGCGAAGAGCGACTGCATTGGCCGAGAATACCTCATAAATATTCTCGACGAGTCAGGCAACTGTATCGAAGTGATCGAGCTCGCGGAAACCTCGCGACAGGGCAAAGTTTAATTTCCGTATGAACGTCCGACGTATGGGAACGCGATGTGCCAGGCGAGGCAGGAAAAAAAAGAAAGAAGAAAAAAGAAATTCGCTCGCTTACTCAATTCGTCCGGCATTCGACACACGTCGAGCGAGATATTGCTGCGTGCATTTAACGCTTGCGAGAGGAAAATTCCGTGGATTCGAGCAAACATTCTTTCGTCTTGTATTTCAATGATTCGACGTTTCGCGATTTTGTATAAAAATTCTCGATTTCATTGTCGTCTACAAACGCGAACGTATTCTCTATTATAAATTCCAAACGTTTTGTTTGTCGTCTCGTGTCGTGTCAACGATCGAAAAACAAATCATCGCGCAAGATTTTATTATCAATTTTTTTTTCTCCTGGCAAAAATTTTTTGCATGTCATCAATCTCAACATTCACAGTTTGTAGAAATTATTTGTAACTACATCGTGTACCTGGAAATAAGAAAAAATTGCAAAAAATAAATATACATATATATATATTCTTTTTGCAATTTTTTCTTATATAATATATATTTTATATCTATATATAAATTGCAGAAAAAATTGCAAAATATAAATATATATATATTTATATTTTGCAATTTTTTCTTATTTTCAGGTACATGATATATATATGTGTTTATATGAAAAACGGAGATATTGTATTTCCTCTTAAATACCCACGCTTAAACGTTTCCTATCTGTTGACATAATCGAGCGCTTCGCAGCTCGAAAATAATGTACTCTCCCGTGTGACACGCGAGTATATTCGTGCAAAAATAAAAATATGATACGCAGTTCGCGAACCGATTGATACCTCGTAGAGTCTACTGGTGAAACGCATAGCAAACATATAAATAAATCGAAGTATCGATCGAAAACGATTCATCGAATTTTTTGCAACCGACGAATAAACAAAATAAATAATATTCTCTACGTATGACACCTTATCGAACCGTATCTAGTTGCAATCACAGGTGGCCGATAATACAATCGCCATTTTTGTTTTCCTCTCGTTTATCATTTCTTATTATTCTCGCTCGTCACTTTCGTATTAATCACAAATCTCTCATACTTATAAATATATACATATACATATATACAAGAATAACCTCATTGTTCATTCCTTCTTTGTCCGCTCTCCGAGATCTCTCGATCTTTTATATTCCTGTCGTCTCGGCTTGTCTCCCTCCCTTTCTTATTCTCCACGACGCTCGTGCCTCAAATTTTATATGCACTCGTTGCAAAGCCCCGGAGCGATAATGTTCATTCTTGCATTACTTGTCTCGCGATATTGTACAGGTAGATTATTGTTATTATATCGCGTTACAGAGACAGTCGAGTCGATCATGTGCTTTTTTTCCGTACGTTCTAACGTTCTCGAGAGTTTCGTTGGTGAATTTTTTGTTCGTTATGACTCTCGAGTGGCAGCTATATATGAGAAAAGCTGATAAAATCCCTTGTACGAGATAAGACGATAACCACAAAAAAGTATTCAATTTTTTATACCTCCGATCGTCCATACGAAACATATTCGAATAATCAATTTATTTCAGTCAATTTACTTTGAAAATAAACTCAATTTAATTCTTAAACAAATATTACTTCTAATTAAAAATGTCGATATTTAATCAATTTAAAAATTGAATTATTACCGGGCGCATCGAGATAGCGCCGTTGTTTACAGACCTTATCTATGCGAGAATTTAATTTTTTTTTCGATAGAACAGAAAAAATGCTATGACAATGAAAAGAAAAAAGAAATCGTTCGAAATCTTCGAAGTCCGAATCGTTGTCGCGTAGTCGCGTCGACAATAGGCGACGCTCGAGAGATGCACGTTCAGCCATTTTTTAACTGTGTGCCACGCATAGTAAAAATGCGTATGGAGGCTTTGAGGCCTGAGACAAAACAAATAAATGCTCTAAAAGTACAGACGAGGCAAATACTGATAAGCCCGATGTGACGATATCGTCCAACGCTATCTTCGACCGCCCGCGAGCTGACTGGCGAGATACGATAAAAGGAAGCGAAGGAGTATGCATGGGTATACATTATATATGTATATATACATATACACTGTACATACGGGCACTTTACTTTTTATCAAAAGCGCGATTCAGCTCGATGATTCCTCCGCGATCAAACTCCATTCTACGTGTATTTTATCCATTTACAATTTAACCCGTAATGCAACATATTATTCTCGTGGTTCGATATCAATCGGTAAAAAAATATTCGTACCTTTCGCAACAAATTTAACTCTTTGTTTATCAAATCTGTTCGATATTCATGAACGAATCATCTTTAATGGAATATTGTTTATATTCTTCTTCTTTCCATGTTACGCTTGTTTATAGTATTCTTTTTAATTATTGTGATTCATAATTATCGTCAATATATCAACTTTTTTATTATTATGCTTTGTAATTATCATCAATATCTACATTTTTTAATTATAATGCTTTAATTATACGCGAGATAAAAATAAACAAATGTCAGCGAGCAAAGAAAAATCCCCCGATTGACAATCTTATCGTATTAATAATATCGTATTAATTTTTTTATTCGTCTATTAAACGCACGAGGCTTATTCAGTATTTAAAAACCTTCATGACAATTCCATGAATATCGTAGCTGTTTACCATTAATTATCGCCGACAATCACATCGAACGTTATTAGTCGCGCGTATCGAAGTACAGTCGAATTTCGCTGATGACCGCTCGATTCGCTCGGTAGTTGCATCGGTACCGTTCCGTACGCGTGCGCGGTGGTCCACTGCGTCGATTACCCCCACTCTCCGCAGGTGCGGCGCGAAGCGATTGGCGCGCCGGATGAGGGGTGGGGGCGTCCGGGCCACGCCTTCTTCGAGCGTTACGGATTAAAAATGTGCGCGTTCAGGGAGTTCGCACTGTTTCGAAAGAAAAATGATGTCTACGAATAAAAACCGGTGAATATCGTTGCGAGAGTTAATACGACGGTAGTAGCGAGATAGCTCGTGACAAGGTGAGTATGTAAATGGAAACCGTATCGTTCTCCGCATGACGCCACACTCTCGTTACCGCGATCGTCGCCACACTCCCTCGTTCTATGCCACAGCCTCTTCGTGTGTGTGTGTACGAATACAACGAGGCGCCCCACAAAGCGAAGCTTTTGCCGCATATGCACCCAACGGCGCGCGCGCTACTTTCGTTGCGTAAAGCGCAATTATAAATGTTTGTCCTCGTACACACACACACACACACACTCGCGAAACGGGAGCGAGACCAACGACTGTATACTTATGGATGACGCGAAAGAGAGAAGAAAAAGAAACGATAAAAAAAAAGAAAAACACATAAAGCTCGCACACTTTCGAGCTCGGGCATAGCACCGAGCGTTGGAGAAAACAGAGCTGGGATGAACGGTCCAAAGTGCATACGAATTGTTACACGCACCTCGTCATCCGTCTCTCGCGAGTGACGTTTTCTGACACTGTTTTTCCGCCGAGAGCTTATTTTCAAACATCAAGCGTCCAAAAATAAAAGCATTTTGTCTCGACACGTGCGATATATCAATTCTTTTTAAACATTTTTTCGTAAACTCCATTTTTCGCGTTGTTCGGCGATTGGAAGAAAACAACAACAAAAATTATCGTAATCCACTCGCTCGAGGTAACAATTTCCGTAATATATCTCGCATCCTTGAATTCTATTTTCACGTTCGCTTTCTCGTTGCTGCATCGACAATTATAAAGAACACAATATAATAATATAAAAGAAAAAAAAACATCTGGGATAATTATTGGACCACTGCGCTGGTGGAAAAAGATAAAAGTTTCCCAGTCGTCTTTCCTCGATTCCGTATCGAGCGTAATGACGCCAACGTCTCGTATCTCGGTAACCTGTTGGACATTTCGACGAAACGATGGATAAAACGAACAGAGAATCGTAGTGCGCGAGATTATTTGAATCGATCGAAATTCCATTGGACACGTCCTCTGCACTGAGCTACGATTATTCACGTCGATGATTGAATCCGGAAATGTCAATAATCACTTTTTCGAGGTAGCCACAAAGAGCGAGCTGTTCCTATCGTCGCGTTCCTTCGGAGATCGATACTCGAAACGGAAATTAATCGGTTACACAGAAACTCGCTTTATATCGTATAACGTGGAATCATCAATGACCCGAGTTGCCTACCCGATTGCCGATATTTATGGATAGTGCACCGGCCCACACACGACGTTAACTCGATCTTGAAAAATGTTTCGATCCATCGATGCCTACGCAGAAAGATTCGAAGGAATTTTCCTTCGTCCAGGAAACGACAAATTTTTCCTACCGAACCATCATGATTCGTCACGGTTCCAAGAGATAAATGAGACGAATGAAACAAATTTCGGGTCGCTAGGCCATTTTGTCCGAATTTTGGATAAATGTATGAGGGAAAAAAAAAGTATAGTTGGCTCCCTGAAGAGCAACACATGCCGCAGCACAGCATGAGATACGAAAGAGGGAGAGGAGGGGGGGGGGGGGAGAAAGAGAGTGGTGAGGACATATAATGATGAAGGCGGTGCTCTGATCTTCCCCGAAGCTCTTCGAAAAATACGCTGGCAAATTGCAAATTGGATGCATTTACTGGCCATTTATGAGACGACCTAATTCATTCGCCATAACTTTTTATCAGTGAATATATTTTAGTTTGGATAATTTAGATCGAGTATCATCCACTCTGTCACCTTCATAAAACAGAGAACGAGAAAAACGAACAATTTTTGTTATTTTAATCAACAGATGTGAGATTTTTTTATTAATTTTTCATATAAAAGTCAATATCGTTTATAATCAGAAACGTGATAAACATTTTTGTCTTTTCTTTCAATTAGTTATTCAAAAAATTAGCCAGAGACTGTTAAGTGGTCGAAAGCCAATGCCGCTAAATTCTATTTACCCCCTCTCCCGCGTGTCTGGAATATTTCTCCAACGTTAGCGAAGTTAACGTTCGATTTTTCCTAGAATTCTCGATTGTCTGGGGAGGAGTCCGGTCCGACGAACGAAATTCCAGGAGCCTAACCAAATTCTTAAAGAAACCCCAATGAAAAGAAAACAATCGAATTCATGCGTAAAGATTCTTCACTCTCCTAGCCAATCCCCCGACCGATTTTTGACAGAACTTTGCGATCGTTCGTTGAAACGAGAAGATATTTTAAAAAACTACACCCTCGATTTATCGTTTTTTCAATCTCTCGAAATTCTTTCGATATTCGGCTTACTTCTTTCTTTAATTCCTAAATCGTTTGGGGACGAAGCGACGGTTTTTCAAAGAAACCCTGGAAGCGTGTATACCTACTCAAAGTTTTGGGATTTAAAGATTTCAACAGTACCTACAGCATACTACTTTTCATTCTATACTTATACCTGTATATGCCGAAGGCACAACGCCTCAAGGGGATCGTGCCCCTCAATATATATATATTAAATTTTCGTAAAGCACGAGCTCTACGTGCCGCCCATTTCTTTGTAATTATTGTCACTTTCAAATTGGACACCCGGTATATTATTCGTCCTATTCAAAATAAGACATTCTATATATGTATCCTTATATGGTCCCTTTCTAAATGAAACTCCCCATATATGATTTATCTTTTTCTAAATGAGACACTCGGTATGTGTTCCATCCCTTCCCAAATGAGTCACACGGTATATTCTTCATCCCTGTTTCACGTGGTATACGTTTCATCTAAATAAATCCAAACACCCGGTACATGTTCTTCTCGATTCTTATACACGGCGGCGGCGGTAAAATCTTTTTATCATACGCAGTAAGATATGCCTGATTCTTCAAGTTCTCTCGTAACGTTCTCACCCCGAGGGTACATAAATGTTTGCATGTGCGTGCGTGTGTGTGTTATTAAGGCCTGGGGCTTTCCATGCGCGACAGAGAGAAAGAGAGAGCAAAGAGCCTCTGGTTAGGACGCTCGTGATGAAGAAGCGGCGAATATGCCCAGAGAGAGCCGGACCACCTGCTTGGTCCCCGGTCAGGTAATTTTACCTGGCCTGCAGTAGCGTGCATCGAACAGCGAGAGTATAGGAGCTCGCCTCTTTTAGACACATACATATAGGTCATTCTAGGAAAAATCGATAACAATCTGACAACAATCCTTAAAAGTTTTTATTTTTTATTTTATTAACAAAATTCCTAAAATGAAATCAAATCTATTTAAAGAGTTACGAGGTAGAACGCAAAGCTCACCCAGCTCGACCATACGTACTTTAACACGCAACACAATTACTCTCACTTTAAATATACTTCTTTCCCACCCACATTAGTACAATCTTTTCTGTCCATTTTTATTATTTTCCCTTTATTATCGAAAATTTCATTATATTACACCCGCATTAGTAGAATCTTTTCTGTCCTCTTTTATTATTTTCACTTTATTATCAAAACTTTCATTACATTTTATTAAATTTGCTCATATTTCTCAGATTTTTTAAATTAAAAAAAAAAACACAAAATTAGGATTTCCGAAAGACGCATTAGCTTCTAAGTCGAAAAAATTGGGTACCTATTAATCAACGAGGGAGTTTCTATGAAAAAAAATGTCAAACTAATTTGAAACTTGATTGCAAGATTTTGATCGATGCGACACGGAACGAGTCGTATATCCACGTATACGCCGAAAGGAACGCGAGAACGAAACGTGAAGTTTAACGGGGAGTGGGGATGGGGCCCTTGCGGAACAAAGGGAGCCGGTCAGGGGCCCCAGCTGGTGTGCGCGCCCTCGCTAAAGCCTACGAGGTACTTCTCGAACGTACCGTATACCGTATACCTTTGCATATACTCGCGAAGGAACCGATATGCCCTATGGGTGAGATTCTCGTACGGCTCTCTTCGTATCCTTTTCTCTTTCTTCGTGCGTGTCTCCGACCATCTCGAAAATCGACCTTCCGGCTTCAAGCCCGACTCGAAAGATTTCTTCACCGTTCATTCTCGTTCTTCTCGTCTCACTGGTAAGAATAATACCCTACGCTATATGCGCAAAGGCCCCGAGGGCTACCCGTGTATCTACGAGAAGAAAGGAAATCCTCGAGTCAACAAAACTGAAGAATAAACGCTTCTCGGACTAAAAGAAAATATTTTTCCAACCCCCCCCCCCCCCCTCCCATCGAGTATCCTCGATGATAACAATGCCTATATAGCGTGAATACTCGAGATTTTTCGTTTATTCTAGACACGAGAAAAATGGTATGAAAGAATGTGCGGGAGGAGACCGAACTAACTTGGGTAAAAGTCGAAATTCTCTCTATATACGTTGTATATATATTTATTATTTATATGCGCGCTTGAGACGTCAAAGGATGAAAGGACTCTTTGAATTCTTCAATAAAGAGCCTTTTGTCGAATCGCGTGAAACCTTGGAACAAGTGACTGTGGAAACTATTTCCGATATTGGCATTGCACGTTTCTACGAAAGTTTATTCTTTTTTTTTACCGAGCGCGAGAAATGCGAGACGTAACTAGAATTCTAATTTTTTTCATGATAAAAGAATTCTTACACGTACTGTGATTCGTCCGATTCGCGGTGAAAAATACGATATATATACAGGGTGAATCTCTTAAAGTATAGCAACATTTATTCTGGGGTAGATGGGCCCATTACAAACAAAAGTTGCAAATATACATTAGGGATATGTCTAATAGTTTACGAGATATGAATTTTTAAAGTTCGTCAAATTAGAGCGCGACAAGAAGCGTTGGAGCCGCCCACTCTCCACCATATCCGTAGATATAGCACAGTGTAGGTCGCTATATTTGGAATCGCAAAATTCAGACCAGTCAATTATTATTATTTTATTAGGCAGTCATTTTTATTTGTCGGCCATTGACTGCTCTGAATTTTGCCGAGAAGCGTTGGAGCCGCCCACTCTCCGCCCTAGCCGTAGCCTAGCCAGTCAATGCCCGACAAATAAAAATGACTGCCTAATAAAATAATAATAATTGACTGCTCTGAATTTTGCGATCCCAAATGTAACGCCCTACACTGTGCTATATCTACGGATAGGGTGGGGAGCGGGTCGCTCCAACGCTTCTCGCCGCGCTGATTGGATAAACTTGAAAAATTGATATCTCGTAAACTATTAAAAATATCCCTAATGTTTATTTGCAACTTTTGTTTGTAATGGTCCCATCTACCCCAGAATAAAGGGTGCCATACTTTAAGAGATTCACCCTGTATATATACGTAATAGGTAAATAATGATGAGTGGGGTCAAATGCATCGATTTTTTAATTTCTGCATATTTCCGGTATCAAGAAACCCGAGGTAAAATAAAGAAACAGGATCATCGATGCAATTTACCCCGCTTTACTCCTTAAATACACATATAGAGTCTTTCATCGTTGGTTAAGCTCACGTCGTCGGAGCAATCAAGATACCGTTCATTGTTTTCAAGACTGTAAGAGTTACGTATAACCGTACGCTGTACGTGCGTATAATGCACGAGGTGGCAACGAGATACTGTCTCGTGTGATTGACGTTACCCTGACAACGCCAGTGGTAAATCAACGTGATTTTTGTCTCGTGCGATGGACGAAACAATAACGTTGCAAGTATCAGGGAAAGGCAGAAAGAGAGGGAGAGAGAGAGAGAGAGAGAGAGAGAAAGAGAGATAATGTTAAGGAATGAGAGAGCCAGAGGCAAATCAGTGAATTTTTTCGCGAATGCATAGATTTTTTTTTTCGCTCACTCTCCGATCGTACAATAGTGATTTCTTTTCCGACATCGAAGATTAAAAATATCATCGATCTCGTTCCAAGTTTGTAGCGTACAAACAATCCGAATTTTCTTGAGCTTTCGTGCTGCAAAAGTTGTTTGTAAAAACCGTGTCAGATCCGAGAAGTACCTAAAGAAACAAATTATTTTTCCCGATCACATATTTTTATGAAATGTACATACATGCATCGAGATAAACGACGGGATCGCGCTGCTTTGAAGTTAAAAACAAATGTAATATAAATATGCTTGGCGGTGTTTATTGTATGCGGGGTAAAAAAATTGGAATTTTTTTCGTGTAACCGAGTGCGAGGCGCGCAGACAATCGAGAGAGTGAAAATATTTGTATCAATCAAACATTTATATATAATAGGGAGAGGGAGGAAGAGAGGGTAGAGGTCGAGGGAAAAAGATGCAGTTGATTTACCACCTTGAGGTTGAAAACTTTGTAGTATAAGTATGTTTAGTATTTTTTTTTATTTGCTGTGTAACGTAAAGTCTGTTTTTCCTTTTGCGATCGTAACCGGCAAATGCAACAAGAAAGTGTTGGAACGTTAAACAATATATATATATAGAGAGAGAGATTTGTGGAGAGTCGCGCACTGCGGTTTACGACAATGTATCGCTAATTATGATTAGTGAAAACCCGCGGTCGAGACCGCAGGCGCGTCCGCTAATCAATTTTGTATCTCGGTCTCGTCGCCTCAGAAGCACCGCGATAAGCTATGACTCAGCTACCGATGAACGTACAATATTTGAATTTTACGAATAGATGTGAAAAAAAATGATTGGTAAAAATTTAAATAGCTAATCTTTAAAAATTATTTTCATCTCGAAAACATTTCGATTCTCGATCGTGATTTTCGATCGATTTTCATAATAATAATTATCGATACGTCGCAGTGCAAATAACGATCGCAAGGTCTTCGTCGTGGAGGAGTGGGGGTTAAAGAGAAAAATATAAAATATCGAGAGGTGCTCGAGACGTTCGTTCGACGTTCGTTCACTGTCACCAGGAAGTATCGATAACAATATGTTACTTCACGATAAATAATATAGTATATACCTAAACGCAGTATGGAACTGGAGTATCGGCGCCATTGTAGCGACGTGAGCGTAACTCAAAACCTCGGAATTTATATCTTATCTGAGTGTGCGAAATCTCGATATGCGACAAGTCGTCTTATTTCAAAAATTTTTAGTCGAATTCCAATCGTTCACGAACAATATTTATTCTACTTGGCGAATTTGCCAAGTAGAACGTTTTTCTAATTAAACTTTTATTATGAAATGAATAAAATAAGAAAAAAACCTGCAAAAATCATGTAAATAAAATTTGTTTATCTCCTCTCTTTTTTCTTAATTGTTTAGTCAATTTTGATTATTTCGTTGAAAATGTATTAAATGTTTTTTTTTTATAATAAATAAAAATGCTAAATATGTGTTATTTATATAACACAGTGGGTCGTAAGGTCTGAAACCGTCATAAAACAATAACGACGATAATCTCGCAACGTCAAAATCGCGACATCATACACCGCGAACCAGGAAACTGAATGAAAGTTCGTGGCGCCAGTGCGGACAGCCGTATAAAACAAAATTTAAACCTTCAACTCGCCTCGCGGTGGAGCTTCAACTTGCGCGATAGCTAAAGTCTGGGTAGGGTAGGAAGAGTGGCAAAACGTCTGCGAGCCACTGTGAAAGGCCAACTGCGAAACGAGTGTCCGTCCACTACGCGCCGTTACTACTGCGATGCACATGTGCATGACATAATTTATGCCAAGACGCTTTAGGTAGCGGTGAAAAAAAAGATAAAGAAAACAAAAATCTATTCCCGCACTTGGAAAAAGGAATGACTCGATTCGTAAGAATTTATTAACCAAGAAATAATGTTATTAACGATAAATATTTGTATCACAATTATTATTGATCCAGCTTAAGACTCGACGAAGAGGCTCAAACTTTCGATTTCCTCCTGAAATTAATGTCCACAATTTGCTCGACCAAATTATAGCCAATTATTCGGAATAATTTTTTATTCTTTATTACGTTTTCCATTATCGACGTATACCAAATAATGAAAATATTCCAGACGATATATCGTCAAGGTGTGAATTCGTATCGCGATTGAAAATAGCAGACGAAATTCCGATCGTTTCTCCTCGGAGAGGCGACGAGTATGACGATGTAGCGAGAACGAGGGGCACACCTTCGCATTCTATAAGCTCTAATTCTATTTTCTCCACTCGGGTCCTCGATCTATCGCGTCATCTTCCATCTCTCTCTCTCTCTCTCTATCTCTCTTTCTCTCTCCTTCTCTTCTTGTTCTCTCGTCGTTTCTGCTTAATCATACGCTTCTCTCCCTAGCCTCTGCTAATCAGCATCATCTCACGAGCCGTAGTAGCTCACGTGACGGATCCTCGCGTACGTGTTCGTTTGTGAAGAAAACATACAGCACAATAGTCACGTAGAAAGTTAGCTGAAAATTTGTCCTTCTGTTTTCGTTTTTTCTTTTGTTTTTAAATTTTTATTCTATTACACTTCTATATAATTACTTTTTACAAATATTTATCATACCGAGTTGTTTTTTGTAACATTCTTTATTTTCTCTCTTTCTGTTCTGTTTCTCTCTGTTCTTCATCTCGTTCTTCACGTCGTAGCATTCAATTCCCAAGTTTGCTTATCCTATGTATATACATATATACGTATACATATATACATACATACATACATACATACATATATATATATATGCATGTAAGACTTAGAGCCACAAGGGCATGTTTTACGTACAAAAGTGCGGCTCTTGCGCCCTTCTGACTCGAGGCCTATCCACTACTGTAATAAAACAAAGTTAGCGTATAGATGTATATATATACTCTTCGCACGAAAGCCCAGGCGGAGAGATCGTTCTGCACGTCGCTCGCATTCGCTCACCGAAAGCCCCAGGAGTTATCTCGCGTATCCGGCACGCTATTTTGCCGTCTGCAATATTCAAACATTGTGTGTGTGTGTGTGTGTGTGTGTATTTGTATCCGTCTCTGTGGTATGTGAATACGAGTATATACATATGTGTGTAGGTCAAGAGTGTCTTCAGTAGTGTAAACAAGGTGCAGACCGGGTGAAGGGTGGAGAAATTTCACGTCCAGTTACACTTGTGCATATTCTTCTTCTTCTTCTTCTTCTTCTTCTTCTTCTTCTTCTTCTTCTTCTTCTGCTTCTTCTTCTCCCCTATCTTTCTTCTTTTTATTCATCTCGGCATCGTCATTGTATAAGAATTGTTGTATTATCACTGCAACGAACGAGACGTATGGTTAACGAACTTCGTACGAGAGAGCAGCTAACTTGGAGCGAGTTCGGACAGTGCTGCATCACCAAGTGCAACTGCAGATGCAATTATACGAAATGAGAAGAAAAAAATGTTAATATCATGGAGACCTACATTTTTTTTGTTTTGTTTCGTAATTCCTCTTTTTTCTTCAAATTCTCTTTGTTATTTTTCTCACGGTCGACTTCCGGTTGCGCGATTTTTTGAACTTTCGTTTCGCTCACTTCCGGTCAGAAAGATGACACTTCCAGCTCGAGAACATAGACACCGAAATATCGAATTACGCGTGCAGCGAGCCTTTTGCTTCTTTTTTTTTACTTTACCATCAGTTTTTGGTCACGTCGTTGGCTTCGGTGCGATGACTTTGTCGTAGGCATTTTTATCTTGTTTATCTTTGAAAATTTATGAACTTTTGTTTGTTTTTTGTTTTAAAGACGAGAAGCAAGACAGGATGAAGTCGTGGGCAGCCCTGCTGCTGGTAGCGGCGACGCTGTTAGTCGCTGCTCGAGCTGAATCAACGGTACCACCGAGAACAACAACGACAGAAACGATAATAAAAACGACGAAACTTGCCGAGGAAGCGAAAATATTGACCGCGAATAGTATAGTCCCGGAAAATGAGAAAAAAAACGTTACCGAGGAGACAATGATCAGTGAACTTTTATCAAAATCACCGGGATTCGTACAACCTTTCGCAAATCCCAAGGACATACTTTTGCAGGAGATTCAATCGATCGGCGAAGATCCCTCGACTAGCCAGGTAATCGTTTTATAATTCTATAAATTGTCTTTATTGTCGTCATTTTATAAAAATCAAACAATCGTCGTCAAATATTCGAATCGTTTTCAAAAATTTCCCTTTGACGCAGATACAAGAAGAATTGGCGAAAACATTGAAAGCCGAGGCGCAAAAATCCCCAAACAAGCCATCCGGTTCGACCACGCAGAAGCCCCGAGTTCGAGTCACCTCGACTGCGAGTGCTTTCTTCGACGATGCGAAAAATCCTGTTACAACGAAATTGAACGAGGACGAAGCACTGAAAGCTCTTAATCAGGCGGAGACGGAAATGACTTACGACGAGGATAGTAACGAGGAAGAGAATTACGATGTCGAAGACGAGGATGACGACGACGACGACGACGCGTACAACTATGAGACGGAGGATGAGGAAGAAGTAATGACGGAGTGCCCGGATTATTGCCGATGCTCTGGTCAATACGCAGCTGCTACAACAGCAAGGTAATTAGTGACAAGGCTAAAAACAAATCTATGTTATTTCGTACGTGCGCGATGCGCAGAGGGCGTACGTTTGAATTTACAATTTTACGTACGCTATATATCTGACACGATCCAAGAAAAGGGACCTACGAGGCAAAATAGGAATTTTTTACGATGAGCGATTAAAGAAATCAAGACCAATGCTCGTGCTCGAGTGATACAATTTTCAATAATACATATCTTGTAAAATTATGTAGATAAAATATGTCTGATTGCACCACATGAAAGATCAGTTCAAAAACTTATAGCATAACGCATAAACGAAAAATTGATTTTTTGGCACGTAGGTCCCTTTTCTCGGATCGCCTCACATATATTATATATATTTAAATTAATCAGTTGATTAAAGATGATACGTGTTATCGAAGAGAAATTGTTGCTACATTAATGAAATACAATAATATTTTGTTGGCATCATAATGTTTGGCGAATATTGGAGTCGTGGTATTCGCTAAATTGGGAACAGAGAGATGAGCATATTTATTAAAGAACATCTGGATAAAAAAAAGTACAAAATCGATTTTTTTATATCCGGCATTGAATTTATTTAACGAAATGGAAAAATTGTTTCCTTTTCTCAAAATGAGTGGATTAAAAAATGTTAAATAATTGTCGGAAAGACTCGCTAGCTGGTAAAACGGACGAGGAACAAATTAAAAATATTATCAGAGTTTGTAAGATTTTTGGAGAGAATGCGAAATAAAATGTTGGTTCGATAAAAACAATTTCATAGAGACAATCGATTGAGGCGATCGATTGATTATAAAATTACATTTTTTTTCATTCTTCGTGTTTTTTCATCAATTCTAGATGCAGCAAATTCACCGATCAACAGGAATTTGGTCCAGGAATCGCTCATCTAAAAATTGAGAATGCCGGTGAGATAAATCTCGGACCTCAAGCGATTTATCGTCGAGGCTTGCACCAGTTGGAATCGATCACGATAGCCGACACGAAAATCGTAAATCTAGACAGAAACGCTTTCAACGGCACCGATTACGTATTCTCCATGAATCTTACGAGAAATGGCCTGCGGGAAATAGATCCGGACTACTTCGCGAATAACACGCAGCTCAGTCTATTGACGATATCCGGTCAGCCGCTCTCCCGCAATTGGTTCAATTCTCGCCATTATCTCCTTAATGCGTCGAGCATAGCCGAGCTGGACTTCTCCAGTAATGGAATAACTCGTTTGCCACGCTTGGCATTCTCCAAAATGCCCAATCTCGCTTTCGTCGATCTCAAAAACAACAGATTGAAGAATATAGAAAAATCGATATTCGAAGGTATGGGGTCGCTCCTCGAGCTCGATCTCTCGAACAATCTTTTGAACGAGATACCCGAAGGTATTTTCCTTGGAACCGGACTACAGACTCTTCGTATTATATGTAAGAATTATTTATTTTTTTTTCAAGGAAATAATCTTTTTAATATTTAAAAAGAAACAGTAATTTTTGTTAAATTTATCGAACGCTCGTATCGATTCATCAATTATTTTTTTCCCATCAAAGCTAACAACTTGACGAGCCTGGGAATTCAACAAGCCTCCAAATTGGCGAATCTCGACGCTTCGAACAATCGCATCAAGGTCATCACCAAGGACGATCTTATTGGTGTAACGGCTCTGGAAAAATTGACCATCTCGTCGAACGGTCTCAAGAGAATTCATCAACACTCCTTCTCGGATCTCGATCAGCTTACTTATCTCGACATCAGCGACAATAAACTCACTTCACTCAACGAGCATCATCTTCGATCGAATCCGAGACTGCAGGTTCTCATAATGAACGATAATCCAGCTCTTGGCAAACTTCCGGTCTTCAAATGCGGTTACGTATACGGATACGGGACTTATTCGTAAGTTTTGATTTTTGATTTTGTTTTTTACGATTAAAAAATCGTTATTTTACTTAAGTTTGTCAATTTTTTTAGGTACTTAAGAATTTCACGAATTACCTTGTAAATTTGTGTATCGTTTATGTACAGGGTCTATCGTCTAGAGTGCGCAAATTGCGGTCTCGACACACTTACCGAGGGAACTTTCGACGCGATGCCAGCACTGACGAAATTGAATCTCGCGAGAAATCGTTTGGCTCGTTTGCCCACCGGTCTTCTCTCGTCTCTCTCGTCACTTCGTGAACTCGATCTGTCCGACAACATGATCAACACCCTGGAACCGAAAATGTTCTTCGGCGCGCGGACACTAATGAAACTCAATCTCGCTGGTAATCCTCTCATGACGCTTCAAGTGACTCCTTTCCTTCAGACTCCTGGACTGTCTCGACTCGACGTCAGCAGATGCCAACTGCGAAGAATCTGGAGCGAAGCTAGACAGCCCCTCAAATCCCTTCGGTGAGTTTGATATTTATCAAATTTTTAGTTCAGTCCTTTCTCTTAATAATCGAAATTTGTTATATCGTCTGTTAAATTTTGATCAATTCTACGCATCGTTTCGATTATGATCTTCGAAATTTCCCGTAGTTTCCTTTCTGTTCGTGGTAACGAATTGAAACGCATAACTCTCGAGGAATTGAAGGCAACGCCAAAACTGTCCGGTCTCGATGCGTCGCACAATCCGTTCGTTTGCGACGAAGAGTTCAATCAAGCGATACAGTGGCTCGTTGATCATGGTGTAACACCAACCGAGGTCCTGAAATACATGAGTAATTACGCGACTGCCGAGGATTGGAGCGAGTCCGAAGGTGTCAATCAATGGTCGTATCTCGCGAGACTCGTTTGCGATTCCGACGACGATGGTCCACCACCCAGAACCATCGTTCACAAACCCATCGAGGATCATCCATCTTTCACAGTCGCCAAGGAAGACAACGATCTCCTCAGCACCGGAGTCGATGGTCTTGCCGATTTCGAGGTGGGTGATCCATCAATTTTCTCCTCGTTTAAGCTCCTCCATTATTTGTTCGCTTCATGAAGGAAATCGTTTTATTTATTTTTACAGTTCGTTCACGGACAACGTATGGACGGTGGTCTTTTGGACGACGCGTGGCGCGATCAGTATCAAGAGTACGACGTCGTCGTCGAGACGAGTTCGATGCCCATGGACTGGCTCAAAGACCACGTTTGGCCACTGATCACCTTAATTTTCATCGTTGTGATATTTGCGTTCTTCTTGATCGTGACCCTACGCACGTGCTCAAAATCTAAGGGTCGTGGTCCTGTGATAAGACCACCCTTGATGCTCCGTCAGGGTCTCGTCGACAACAAAAATTGCGGTTTGGTCTACAAACCTCTTCAGGAAGAAATAGCCACGCCTCACATGCCGAAACGAGGCAGTTTTTATTCGAGCAGTACTTTTCACTATGACAAGATCGTTCCCGAGAGCGTCTAAAATATTCAACGATAACAACAAGATTCACGCACACACAGCCCCAGACACACAAATTCACACGAATACACGAGAAGGAACCAGAATAAACGTCGTTGCCACGCGATAAAGTACTGAAAAATCGCATTAACAAAAACAAAAACAACTGTTCCCTTCCTTCGAAACGTGATTCCATAACAAAAAAATAATATGCGATTCGAGAAACGTTTGTACGTGTTTACGGTCGAAAGTCTACGACCCAAATCGTTCAACCACGAAATTTTGCAAAAATTCGTCTTGCAGAAAGAAAAACAAAAAAATAATCCAAGCCCCTTAAATTATTATTTCACACGCGTCATAATGATTCACAGTCTTCCAAGAGCGTGTAACAAATTAACTAATGAAGGACGATTTTCACAAGAGGAATTGTAGCTATCGCCCGTGACGTTGTGATTTCTTTTCATCTTCTTTCTTCTTCTTCGTCTTTGATTTCAATACACAATTACGGCAACGATTTAAATCGCAGTAACTTAATATCAATATATTAAATTAATTAATGATTAATTTAGTTGCTCCCTAGAGTCTTAGGCGTAAACTGCCAGCAAACGAAAAACATCTCTGCTGAATTTGCTTCGCGACACTTTACGGGCGGTTGAACGAAGAGTGTCGAAGAGTGATTATTATTATTATTATTATTATTATTATTATTATTATTATTATTATTATGTTTTTTATTCAGTTGACGCAAGGATGATTCAGCCATATAATTATTTCTACGCTACAATATGCTTGTGTCAAACTGAAGAGAAATTAACAGATGTGGAATGAAATGACGTCCGTGACTTAAAGGCTCGAATACAAAGCCGTCGGCACGATCTTAAGAACGCACTTAAATACGATCTCAAGTTCAAACTTAGGCAAAAACTAAATTCGAACTTTGGGTATAAGCTTATGGTAAAAATTTAAGTATAAACTCAATTTTACAAACTTGAGTGTAAACTTAAGTTTAACCCTGATAATAACCTTGAGTATAAATGGAATTTCGAACTTAACAACGTGCCGACGACTCTCGATTCGATTCGAAGACGAGATGAAGATTGACGAAATAAAAAAGAATGTAGAAACGGTGAAAAATGGTAAGAAAATTCGTACCGTATCCTCAGCTTCAAGTCGCGACTGCTACGATATCCTTAATGTACCTTTAACTACGCACGAAGTCGTAGATAATAGCTATACGGTATTACGTGATGCGCGAAAGATAAGACAAAAATACAGACATACACACAAACATACATACACACACGATCGCCGATATATCAAAAAATGATTTTTATTTTCTTTCTTCAATATATTACGGTCGTAAGGTATGCGCTAATTTTAAGAAGACAGACAAAATGAAACTGGACGAGGAGAAGAAAATGCATTGGATCTATCGTATGTTATAGTGTCCGACGTTTCACGCTGTCCGCTGTAAATAATATATAACAATTTTAATAAAAAAAATATCCGTCGTATCTGCCCGCTTGTCGTATTATTTTTGTTGTATTTTTATTTGAATAACGGAAGAAAGATTGAGTGGCTCGTTTGGAAAAATCATAACTTGACACGTTTTCGAAACGATCTACGTCATGCTCGCGTTCGATCTGATATCTGCCGTATCATCGATCGTAAATATCTCGCAATCGACGCAAACATATTTTTCGATCGCACACGCCGAGCCAGAGATCGTGCTTGATATTGTCGTTGATTAAATTAACACTCATCCGCTCCCTCGGGCACTTTTTGCATCTTTTATAATTCCATTTTAATCATTATGTTTATTCCTGTATCGATTTTTTGTCATTGGAGTCGTAAGAAAAATGTTAATTTAAAAAAATTATTTTTTTTTATAATCAACGACAAGAAAAAAATTCAATCGAGTTAATTTTAATCAATGCACCAGAAATGGTACGCTCCTGGAAGTCATTTGGAGAGCTCGGGAACTGGCGAGTCGAGAATGTCGACAAACAATTCAAGCGTCATCGTTGTCAGACCCCGTGGTGGATAAAGTGGGGGGTCGTAAAGGCAGTCGCTCCACGAAGACTGGCGACTAGCGCGAGATATCTGGAACGCGGAGCTTGCACGTCAGTAACGACTCGAAGCGGTTAATACGAGTATTATCAGCGAAGTTTCCGGCGAGGTTGCGTTTTATTTTATTTTATTTTTTATTTAAAATAATATATTTTAATTAAAACTATTCATCGATTCAACCATGATGCCCAGAAGACGCGTACTCGACCTGTTGCAAGTTATTTCGTCGCAATCGTAAGTTTACCCACGACACATATGTCGATAGAAAATGTGAAATAAAAAAATTGTTTAACGTACACAAAAATTTACATTTATCGTTCGTACGCGTTTCTCGTATTATTGCAGCTGATAAAATGATTTTCCAAGTACTTTATGGTCTATTCGTTATTTTTTATTTCCTAGAATAAACTCAACGATTAATAATCGCACGAAAAGAAGAAAAAATAGAAGAAAATGAATAAAAAATTAATAAATCGATTAATTACTAATTAATTTAATTAATTAATTTTTTTAATCCGTATGTTCACAGCTGCAGATGTCCCGCTCATGGAAATCCAGGTGCATCCAACAGCACAGCGACAACAGCTACTCCGACGAACGAGTATGCGTTCGAGGTAATCGACTGGGAATCAAAAAAATTTTTATCGGGTCTACCCAGAGACGAGCTTAAGAATGTTCTCCGCCCATCGAGATACCCCCCATGGAACTATTCTAAAGAGCGTATTTCAAAAGAAGAATAAAATAATCGTCACGCATACATCGCTTGCGAAAAACGATATCTTTGCGGCCCGAGGCCAATGACGATTTAATTGTGAAATTTTCGTATCTAAAGTAAACAAGGCTTTGAGCACTTACGCCAAGTTGAAGATAATGAATCTTTACTTTCTGGAACGGCAATGTTCGTTCTCGAAATGTCGGATCAAAAATCGATAAACCAGAGATAAGAAACAAAAAAGAATCGTTTTCTGTTCCACTTTGACTACGTGTGGTATATTTAGGACGTGTCGTACTACGAGAGTATTATCGTTAATTTGCATACGCGTGGAATTGATTTAAAATAAATTACTCGTGTCAAAAAAAAAAATTCCACGAAAAAGCGAATTGAAAGCTTGAAAAATAAAAGATAATAAAATTCTTAATTATTATTTTTAAAAATGTTCATTTAAAATTAATTATTTATTAAATATATGAACAATATTTTTTAATAGATGCAGGTTTCGTGAGACGATAAATATATTTCGTTTTAATTTCCGTCAAAATTTCGAATAATTTTTGATTAATTTTTTGTATGATTTTTTTTAGATGGCTTGTTCCACCGTACGTTACGGTGTCGGTGTGACTCGGGAACTTGGAATGGATTTACAAAATATGGGAGCCAAAAGAACTTGTCTAATGACCGATCCTCATTTAGCGACTCTTTCGCCGGTTAAAACCGCCATAGATAGCCTCGTTAAACATGGGGTGAATTTCGATGTTTATGATAGAGTAAGGGTCGAACCTACCGAGGCTAGTCTTCAGGATTCCATCGAGTTCGCAAAAAGAGGGAATTACGACGCGTTCGTCGCTGTACGTTGCATAAGTATATTTATATAGATATATTTATTCTTATATAAGGTTTGATATCAAAAAGAAAATAAGATGTTGCACTTAGCGCATTATTGCATAGTTTGTAGAACGCTGTAATGAAGGAAAGTGAACAAGAACGAATGTGCAAGCGTAGATCGAGATTTGGGAACATTGGGAAAATTAAAAATTTTGACAACTTTTGATCGGTAATCTGCAAAAAATCAAGATCAAGGATATGCGATATTCATGACAAATAGGACATTTTTGATCGGTTAGGGACATAAAAGAATAAAAATTATTTTTTAAAAAAACAAGATTTTTACTTTTTTTGTTGGGTTATCAAATACGTCAAAATATCGAAATTTCAAGTGACTGCATCTTTATTGCGGTTTCATCTATTTATGTTTAATTTTGAATTTTATTACATTACATTTTAATAATTTTAGTGCGAATTTATTAAATTTAATTAAACTTTTTAATTATTTTCTTAATCATTTTATCAGGTCGGAGGTGGGTCAGTGATGGATACTTGCAAAGCAGCGAATCTCTATTCCTGCGACACAGAAGCAGATTTCCTCGATTACGTGAATGCTCCAATCGGGAAAGGAAAGCCCGTATTGGTACCCCTCAAACCACTGATAGCAGTGCCAACGACTTCCGGCACAGGGTCAGAGACAACGGGTGTATCGATATTCGACTATCGACCACTCAAAGCCAAAACCGGAATAGCGAATCGTGCTCTACGTCCAACCCTCGGCATCGTCGATCCTCTTCACACCCTCTCATTGCCCGAGAGAGTTTGCGCTTATTCCGGCTTCGACGTCCTCTGTCACGCCCTCGAATCGTTCACAGCTATTAATTACACTCAGAGAACACCGTGCCCAACGAATCCTATCCTACGACCGGCCTATCAGGGTAGCAACCCCGTGAGCGACGTATGGGCGAGATACGCTCTTCAGGTAATGAGGAAATATTTCGAGAGGGCTGTTTACAACAAGGACGACCTCGAAGCTCGTAGTCACATGCATCTAGCGAGCACGATGGCTGGTGTTGGTTTCGGCAATGCTGGTGTACATCTCTGCCACGGTCTCTCCTATCCCATAAGTGGAAACGTTCGAGGTTTTCAGCCAGAGGTAATTTTCCATATTTCTCGAGGTTCAATCAATTTACATAAATTTTAAATAATTAAAAAATATTTAGTCCTGTTTAATTTTTATTAATGTAATATTGGAACCCACAATACAGTAGAATATTTTGAAGTACTAATCAATAATTTATTAATCAATAATTATTAATTCGTTTATAATTAAAAACAACAATAATTTGTGGGTTAATTAATATTTGACTTCTGCGTGAAATAGTGATAAATTCATGCTTAAACTTTAAAACAACGAACATTAATTAATGATTAATGATTCAGGGATATGGAAATGATCATCCGATCGTACCGCATGGTTTATCGGTCGTCATTTCCGCACCCGCTGTTTTCTCATTCACCGGAGCTTCGTGCCCTGACAGACATCTCGAGGCTGCCGAACTTTTGGGGGCCGATATCAGCAACGCCAAGAATAATGACGCTGGGAAAATTCTCGCTGACACAGTCAGACGTTACATGCAAATTATGAAAGTAGAGAATGGTCTTTCCGAGCTCGGATTCAAGAAAGACGATATCCCAACACTCGTAAAGGGAACTTTGCCACAGGTAAAAAATTTCTCTTACCTACAATATTTTTCATATTTTTTATGAAAATAAAGATTTACAAGAATTGAAATTTTGTTTATTCACTTTTAGCATCGCATCACCAAGCTCGCACCACGCGAACAATCCGAGGAAGATCTGGCTCAGCTCTTCGAGAACTCGTTTACGATTTATTGATTCGAAATATGAACAAGGAATGAACGGGGAAAGAGAGGATGAGGAATTGTAAATATCGTGCTGTCATTTATCTTTCGAAATAAATCTTTATTTTTAATTACGGATATTATTTCGTTCATTCGAATTATAGAATAAGATTGACCCGCAATAATAACTTACAATTACAAGACATAATATAGACAACTACTTAAAAATTAGAGTACCCGTACTACGACATGCAATAAATAATATCGACAATGGCTAAGCGATACAAATGAGAAATCGTACCTAAAATATTAATCTAAAAACTAGTTCAATGGGAAATCGTACTAAGCTATTTAACGATACGACAATGATACGAGGATAAACGCGAAGTGAATGATAACGAATGATTTTTAAAAATGATAATACTTTAAATTGTCGTTAGCAAACGCTATTCGCATACCTTCGATAATAACTCGGGACATTCGATTCATCCTAACGCTTATGTACAAATTACAATTATTTCTTACAGCTATTTTTTTCATCTTGTAGTCAAGTGAGTCAAATTATTATTGGTATAAATATTCTTTAGGACGAATTCAATTTACCAATCGTCTCCTCGAAGTAAACTCATGGCCAAACGACGACCGCGAACACTCCAGAGAACGTATGGATTCGATGTTCCTGACACCATTCTGGCATCCCTAAATGTAAATCAAATATATAATATTAAGAACTAATCCGCTATTTTTAAACATATGGATTTATCTGATTTCAACAATTGTAGAATTAGAATCGTAAATTTGAATAAATTTAAAAAATTGAATTTCACGTTCACTTTTACGTTTTTTCATCTTTTGACGGGAAAATTGTATAAAATTGGAAACACGTATATTATATTCGTGATTCACGAACAATTTCCGAGCAGATAGGGTCATAAAATATTCAGCAAAGATTCAAAAAATCATTTGCCACATTTCACTGAAATCTCATAAAAAATGTAATTTCAAGTGGCCGTAACTTTGCTCTAGATTGGCCGATTTAAATTTAACTATGGTTTTGTGAATCTCACGCCGAGATCTAAATAATTGTATTGGATTCAGTCCGATATCTCAATCGGGACGGCCTTTCTGGCGATTTTAAAATTAATAAAATTTAAATTTAAGTAATCATAGCGTCAACTTTAAAAATCTGACAAATTTTGAAAAATGGTCATAGCCACATGAACTAAGTGCCATTTTAAAGCATATACGATTTTTAATTGAATAATTTCAGTACGGAGTTGTAAATTCCGTGGTAATTAAAGTTACATCCATTAGAACGAAACAATGAATTTTTTACCATCAGTCAAGCTCAAATCGTAATTGTTTGTCTAAACCAACTAGACAGATTGCTCATGAGATCACAAATTTCCCAATAAAATAGAAATATATATCCTTGTTTCTAGTTACTGTATACTCACAATTGAAAGAGGTCGTAGTTGGTATTACCCCAAACCTGAATATTTTTATCGTGAAAATCGATCAGTTTGTACCGGAAAATGGGACCCCAACTGTCATTGAAGCACGGAGTGGTTTGCGCTCTGATCCAACCATTGAATCTCTGTAAATCTTCTATCTGACTTCTGTGCGTATGCATAGACAAATTCGCCAACGGCGGAATGGTGCAAAGCGTTATCGCAGATTTCGAAAAGGCGAAACGAGTTTCGAGGCATTCGAGCAAGTCCTCCATATCCGCGATCATCCTCTCGCTCGAATGACCCTAAACAAATTTCAACGAATAAAATGTAATATAATCGAGCCTCGTCTCATTAACGATAATTAAAAAATTAAAAATAACTATAAACAATTTTTTTAAATAAATGCACAAATACGAGCAAATCAAAAATTTTAATAATTTTGCGAGTATTAAATTTAAATAAAATCAGACATTAAATAATTGTTTATTTAGATTATCTTGAAAATATTACAAGTAAATGTCACAAAAAAACTATACCCTGTAGATATCTTCGGCTCCCAACAATATGACGAGACGGTTCGACAAAACCTGGACCTTTTTCAAACTGCGAGTGCATTCTTGTATAGTTTGTCCGGACTTGCATAGTCCGGCGTGTAAAGCTGTGCACGCTTCAATGGTGAAAAGATGAATCAAATCAAACAGATTAAATTTTTTTTAAATCGATTTAAACGATTTCACAGTTGGAGTAAAAATAATATTACTCACGTCCATTTCTCCAGATTGGACTGCCAACATTGCGTATTGCTAGCTGCAGGAAATAATCGTCCCCAACCAATTGTTTTCCATTCACTATAGGCCCACAAACGACATCCTTTGATAGAAACAAAATTAAGATTAAAATATTCAAAAAAATTAATAATCTACAATTAATCAAGAATTTCAACTCACTAATTTTTGCGGCTTTTCGTTTATCTTTATAGGATGATTGTACTCGTCCTCAAACCAGCGGTCGTGATCACTTTTGTCCCAAGAGTGATAGTGACTGTCTATAAAAAAAAAATTTACTCAACCAAATTTTATTTCGACCAATTTTAAATCCTTCTCACCTTCCTCGCTAGAAGACAAGCGATCTAAAAGCTGATTCCATCCACGAGTTGGATTGCGAGGAGCTTTTTTTCTCCTTTTTTGGCTGTTTCTTCCTTTTGTCGCGTCATTGGTGGCTTTGCGCTTCCAGCTAGTCGTCTTTTTGTCTCGAGTACTGGTATACGCATTTGCAGGTCGCGTATCGGTCTGAAAAAAAACATGGAAACAATATGAAGAAATTGAAAAAAAAATTATAATTTTTTTTCATGAAAAGAAATTTATTACCTTGGTACAACGAATTCCATTATAGGGATCTTTCTGTTGTTCAACCATTTTCGTTATGTGATCGATTTTTGGATCCGAAACGACGTACACTAATTCATTTTGGTCATTACGTTTTTTTATCAGCCCTTCGATATTTCCCAAATATTCGTACATACTATAATAACCAAGTTTTAAGTACGGTATGTACGCGCCTGTAAATTTGAAAAACTCGTCTGGGACGAAAATCGTCGAATTTTATTTTAGTTCGAATAAAATTTAATTTTAATATATTTTTGTTTTATTTAAATATATATCGATTCCTACCATCGAGCTCTTCCTGGGGAATGCCACCCTTGCATGCTGCAACACAAGCTTTCACCAACAGATTCGTATTTTGCTCCATTATTCAGAAATTTGGCAAAATATTTTGTCAGCCAGCCGAACAGATCCTAACTCGTCCGAACTCACCGCGATACTACGATTTGTAAATGCTCTCAGCCTAGTTTATCATATTCATTAATCCGCTCAGTGTCTTCTATCATTCGTTAAGTATGAACGTATTCAAATTCTCATCGAACGAAACTAACATTTTGATTTCGGTTAGAATCATTTCATCCGTTTGTACTTAAGCGTAATCACTAACGGTTCAGTTTTTGCAATACCAAGAAACCCATTGTTATATTCTCGCTATACAAAGTCTCAGAATTTCGATTTGGTACGATATTTTCTATTTTCATAATGCGTTAGTTCAAATTATACTCTATTTATGATGATTATATCATCCAATTATTATTTATTATTTATTCCTTCAAAAAGTGGATTTAATAAAATAAAAAAGAAACAAATCGACCAAATTGCAAATATATTTTTACAAATTAATATTTTGATTTTATCAATTTATTAGTCATCTTTTATTGATTTTAGTCAAATCTTAAACAATGATGAATTTCCGAGCGCACGTTTGTTTGCACGAACTTCACACTTTTGTATCGAATCGTGTCTAATCCTAAAAAAAGTCATGGCAGCTGTTGGCATCAATGGATTTGGCAGAATAGGTAGAATGTGTCTCAGAGCTTGCCTCGAGAAAGGTATCGAGGTAAATTCGAAAATAAAATTATTTTCACCAAATGCTGAAAATTTCTAATCGAATTAAATACGCGATAAATATCTGTAACGGTCCAAGCCCGTTGAATAAAATTCCCAATAAATTACAATTTTCTCTCGTTACATTATAAACACGAGGTGAAGCAAATAAACGATCCGTTCATAACTACCGAGTACATGGTCTATCTCTTCAAGTACGATTCGACTCACGGTCCCTATCAACAGTCCGTCGTGAGCGAAAACGAAATCATGATAGTCGGTGGTATGTACAACGGCACTATTTATAAACATAGAACACTCCGACAAATTCGCAAGTTCGTCTAACACGAGAGATCTAACGTCTAACGAAATATTTCACACCGTTCAAATGACAATTTAAAATTAAATTACAAGCCAGACACGAGAATAAAAACATCTCAAGAAAAGGATCCTTCCAAGGTAAAATGGCGAACTTCCGGTGTCTCGACGGTCATCGAATCCACTGGAGTTTTTATCACGCTGGAGAAAGCGGGCGTGAGGCTTAAAAAGATTATGCAAAAAAAAAATTATCATCCGACGTTATAAACAAAATTCTTTTTTCCCTCAGTTGCACATCGACGGTGGTGCAAAACGCGTTATCATAACAGCACCGTCACCAGACGCTCCCATGTTTATTTACGGTGTCAATCATTGTTCCTACGACGTTCGAAAAAATTGTATTATTTCTTGCGCATCTTGTACGACCAATTGTGCCGCACCGATCGTCAAAATAATGAACGATAATTTTGAGATTCTCGAAGCGATGATAACGAGCGTACACGCGACAACAGCACCTCAGAAAACGGTCGATGGCCCCACTGGAAAGGCGAGCTAATGTTTTCCGACGTTCTATTTATAAATTTTCTGTACGTCTGTACGTTTGGTCCCGGCTTCAATTATAGATGTGTCGTTCGGTAGAAAAATAGGCCCTTAAAAATTGTCCAGAGTCTTTTGCCCTTTTTCAATATTGTGCATTTTATTAGTTATTCGAATATTCGAGGAAACTGAAATTTAACTGATTTTTTCACGCTATCAGCTATGGCGAGATGGCAGGGGGTGCATGCAGAATATCATACCAACTTCCACCGGGGCGGCCAAGTGCTTGGCGAAGGTCATTCCCGAACTCAAGGACAAAATTTCGGCAATTGCTTTTCGCGTGCCAGTACCAAATGTTTCTTTGTGCGACATGACGTTTAGGTAAATTAAAACAAATAATTCAAAATTAAATTTGATCTTTTTTGAATTTTTTTATACTGGCAGTGACTAGAAATTTTTTTCTATTTTGAATTTTTTCATGAGTTTGTTTTTAAACATTTGTTCATTCGGTTAATATTTTTCGATTAATTAATTAATAATGTAATGGTATTATTTATATAATAAAAATTACGACATCGTAGTTGGGCTTATGCGAACGCTAATTTCATAAACGATAAACAATCTTTGATTTTTAATAAATCGGCGATGCGAAAAAATCTGATGTAAAAATTATACGACTAGGGTCAACAAGCCAACGACTTATGAAGAAGTAAAGAGAGTCATGAAAGATGCGTCACTAAACAATTTCCGTAACATTCTCCATTACACCGAGGACGACGTTGTTTCGTCAGATTTCAATCATACAACGTACTCTTGCGTCTTCGATGCGAAAGCCGGCATACCGCAAACCAGCACTTTCATCAAAGTTGTCGCCTGGTACGATAACGAAGAAAATAATTACTCAAACATTTAATTCAAATTCTCATCGAATTCGATTTTTTGTACTAAACATTTAAATCCGCAAACCAGCATTTTTATCAAAGTTGTCGCCTGGTACAATAGCGAAGATAGCAATTACTGAAATATTTAATTCAAATTTTCATCGAATTCGTTTTTTTGTACTAAATATTTAAATTTATTGGAAAAACGACATTTTCTGATGAAATTGTGACGAAACAGGTACGACAACGAGTACGGGTACGCTCATCGCGTCATTGACCTCATAAAATACATGCACGATCGTCCAATGGGAAAGAATCGTATGGCTGCGCAGTCTCCGGAACTTCAGGAAGATTGATTTCCGAAGAAATGTAAAAACAACTAATTCAATTTAATCGATCGAATTTGGCTTTCAAGGTGACGACCGAAGTCCTCAGGACATGATCCGCCTCCTTACGGGTCTGTTCCGTCTACCTGCTGCGGCGCACGTGCTTAGGTCGATGAATCACGGCGTGACCTTGAAAAAGTATAACTCCAGAAACGCCAAGTTGCGCAAGAATAATGAATTATTACGGTTCTCTCGACTCGATATCTTAAGAAATTTGAAAAATCGATGTAAATGATATAATGTTGGATAGTACAATTAACTAGATCGAGTCTCGGACTGTGCTTTAATCGATATTAAAACGAATAGCCAAATTTTATTACAAGCTTCTCGTCTCACTGACATTTCATATTTTCCCGCGTATTTCGACGAGTCGATAAGTGAACCGCGAGGTCACGTGACACACGTCGATGTCCGATGATACCCGAAGATTCTCTCTCGAGTGATTCGGCGCCCAATCAGGTGGGAGATTGCATTGCACATGCGCGAAAAAAACGCCGGTTATATTAGCGTCTGGTTGCCCTTCAAACGACACTACTTCCGTAGTAGCCGAAGTGTTAACAAGTCTTGATCACTCGTTACGTAAGTAATATCGCTGAAATCGTATAAATACTTCGTTGTCATACTAATCAAGTCACCGGTAGTGAAAAGAACTCTCAAAACAGCTGTTAAATTGCCGTCTCTCATTCCCACCGACACGTATGTAAACCCGTGAAATTTTCGTTTTCTCCCCCCAAGTAACCGGCTAATCAAGCCTACGGAAGCGTAACTCTTCGCGTAACAAGCCACAAAATGGACATCGGCTTCTCGTTGAAAAACGCGATCGCGTTTTCTCTCTTACACCAATACATTCTTCGCTGTGTATCGCGTACATCGATCGTTACTCGCCCCTGATATTTCTCATTTATGCGCCATTCGTTGGAAACGCCAAGTCTTATCGGTAGGCGTCGCTAAAAAAAAAAGATTTTCCGGTGAAACATTACGATACATGGCGACGTTTTCGCTCATTGTGCGAAACACTGTGCCACGACCTTCTCATTTCCTACCTTGATTTTTTTCGCTCGTTACCTCGACGCCTACACATTCCGCGTAGAATAATCGCGCGGTTTCTATGACGCAATAGACTATGCCCTCCCGGATAGCGCGCGATGAACTCTCGAACGATAAGAATTTCGTCTATTTTTCTCGAGAATGAAAATCGATGACAAATCATTACGACGAACGTTAGCTGTCACCAGCCCTGTCAATCAGGCTTCGGTGGAAGGGGATTACGAGGCGTGGCAAAGCTCATTCTCGTTCGCACGTAATATCGCACATTAACAAGTTCACGTAACAATGAAAATAATATTCCAATTGTCTCCAACTCCGTCGTACAAAAAACAAGCACACTATTCTTTTCCCGACACCGGCTTAAGCGAAAAATGGTGCAAAATATTTTCCATCTCGGACTCGTCGCAGTTTCGTTAATGATACAAATCGTTCTAAAAGTAATTCGTCCGTGGAGCCAAATATAACGTACTTCGCATAATATCCTGTACAAATTGGTAATACACGTATATGTGTATAGCGAGCAACGTGATTATCGACCCCAATCTTTTGTCTTTTTCTCTCGAGTATCTCGGTCGGGGTTATGTTGGTACACTTGGCTCACTTCGCGAGGGATGAGATCGTGTGCGGGGTAGGGAACGAACCTCCCCTCCCCCCCACTTTTCTTCTTGGACTAGATACCGCGTTCCGACCTTGAATGACCTCTGACACGTACGAGACCTTCGAGCTCGGTTAACCTTCTCGTTCCAAGATTACACATTGAGGCCCGTTTTCTCCAACGCGCTTCAACGTTGATCTCCGTTCAATTTACTTTCCATCTTTTTCTAGTTCCAAAAATTAGAAAAAGATGAAGAGCAAGTTGAACCGCGTTGGACAAAACGGGCCTGAGAGACACAGTCCACTCGCTACATAGAACGTATCTCGTACCGAGATAAATTGCCCTGCTACGGGTATAATTATCTCACGATCAATGCAAATTTAAATCGATGCGTATGAGCAAACTATCAATTTATTGAATTATCGTCGTACACAGACGTTTCCAATTCTGAAGAATCTTCTTTAGCGATGAAAATTATGAATGATCCATTACAAAAAGGTTTATTTCAATATCCACCGTGTCAATGATATGAGATAATTAATTACACGTCATTAGTTTTATAGTCACCCGTAAATATTGCAATTTCGTAATAAATAGATTTTGTTAAGGGTGAATATTTTGGTACATTTTTAAATACAGTCAACCACCTAATCAATCATGAGCAAAATCGGAATTAACGGATTCGGCCGTATCGGACGTCTCGTCCTGAGGGCATCGATCGAGCGCGGAGCGCAGGTCGTTGCTATCAATGATCCGTTCATCGGTCTTGACTACATGGTCTACATGTTCAAATACGACTCTACCCATGGTCGATTCAAGGGCGAGGTCAAGGCGGAGGGTGGCAATTTGGTCGTTAATGGCAATGTCATCGCTGTCTTCAGCGAACGCGACCCCAAGACCATTCCATGGGGTAAAGCCGGCGCCGAGTACGTTGTTGAATCAACCGGTGTTTTCACCACCATCGAGAAGGCTTCCGTAAGTTATTTCGTAATTCGATCGAAAAAATGGGACATTTGGATGTAAAGAAAATTTTTTTTAACGATCGTCGCAAATTTAACGGAATATTTGTAATTTTTTATTTCTCAAGGCTCATTTGGAGGGTGGTGCGAAAAAAGTCATCATCTCGGCTCCATCTGCCGATGCACCGATGTTCGTCGTTGGTGTGAATCTCGACGCTTACGATCCCAAGTACAAAGTCGTCTCCAACGCTTCGTGCACGACCAATTGTCTCGCTCCGTTGGCCAAGGTCATCCATGACAACTTCGAGATCGTCGAGGGTCTCATGACCACTGTTCACGCTACGACAGCCACCCAGAAGACCGTCGATGGACCTTCGGGCAAGGTTCGTGAGAAAAAACTACAGAAAAATCGAAAAATGACGAAAATTATTTACCGACTGTTTCCGCGTGATTTTTTTCCGTTGATTCGTCTCTTATATACCAAGATTTGATCAGACATCGTTTCATTTTACAAAATATCTTCGTTATTATCAATTTTTTATGATACAATGTCACGATTATCGCGAAAAAGAAATCTTAAAAACGAGATTGTTCCCTGATCGAATATTTCTATCGTCTTTTCCTTAGTTATGGCGCGATGGACGTGGTGCAGCTCAGAACATCATCCCCGCGGCAACTGGCGCGGCAAAGGCCGTAGGCAAGGTCATCCCTGCCCTCAACGGCAAACTCACCGGTATGGCTTTCCGTGTTCCGGTCGCCAACGTTTCGGTCGTCGATCTGACCGTCCGTCTCGGCAAACCTGCAACCTACGACGCCATCAAGGCCAAGGTCAAGGAAGCCTCCGCGGCTGGACCACTCGCCGGAATTCTCGGTTATACCGAGGACGACGTTGTCTCCTCCGATTTCATTGGCGACAATCGCTCGAGTATCTTCGACGCACAGGCCGGTATTCCGCTCAACGATCAATTCGTCAAGCTTATCTCCTGGTACGATAACGAATTCGGTTACTCAAGCCGTGTTATCGATCTCATCAAATTCATGCAGACCAAGGATCAATAAACAATAAGTACAAAAAAAAAAACAAAAAAGAAGAATAATCCCCGCGGGAGAAAAATAATGCGGGCCGACACGCAGAGAGATCGTTAGACTCGTCAATCTCGTCGTAAGAAGATATATACGTATGTGTATATTTATATGTATCTGTATGTCGTCACGCACAGAGCCGTATGGACAATCGAATCGTCACGGCTAGACAAGTAGCGATTGCAAAAGAGAAAACGAGGCTAGGCGAAGGCGAGGCTTTTTCGGATGATTAATACTGCGGGGGTGTGCATCACACGGGGTCGGAGTCATCGATGCTTGCTAATATCGCGATGGTATTAAAAAAAAATTTAATTTAATTAAAAAAAAAAAATTACGAGATTTTACGATACACCGCGGAGCAGGCTCTGGATTTTATCGTGTATCGAATGATTGGGAAAAACAAATCGTGTTCGATCCTTCGCATTGGGAGGGGCACCGTCTTCGTACAGCTATCTTTGTAACATCTTGAGCAACGACAATGATTAATAACATTGTAACTACACCGTATCGACAATTATACTATATATATATATATATATGTGTGTGTGTGTATATATAGAGAAAATATGTACTACATTTTTAACATCACAATTCATTCATCGGACGATCTGCGTGAACGAAAAAGAAGATTCGTTCGAGACCTTGAGAATAATCGTACCATTTGTCGTTCGTCAATTTTATTTTTCATTCGAGAAGCATCGACGTCAATAAAAGTTGTTACACATCCCTAATCTGAAGATTTTTCTTTCGGGATAAAACACTCGAGCTCTCTACGTGTCCTGCGTTACGAGCCAGGTTTCGGCGGATTTTTCACAGAGACTGGTAAATACCGTTGGAAATGACGAATTGGTAATTTTTGATTATAAAAATAAGAGTAGCAAGTTGTTGCTAGGTATGTTTGTTTTTGAGGAAAACTACGGTTAATCTTCCAACGACGAAGTACCGGAAAATTAAAGAATTTCGAGCTATGTTTGCTTACAAAACCCACGCTATCGTTTCTAACGATGTATACGTAGCTTACAATCTCTTTCGTGGAAGATGAAAATCTTATACATAAAAGTCTTGAATCCCTTGCACTCGAAAGACGCCTCTAGCGTCGTCACTTTTAAGCCTTAAACCGCACACTTCGGCTGCCGATCTATAACTGCATATGGGGTCATATCGACCCCTGGCGTTTTTCAAATCGTTGTATCTCGGTAAATATGCATTTTTTCAATTTCTTTGTAGAGACATTTTTTGCGGTACATGATCCATATTTTATGGGGCAAAAGTTATTTTTGGCCGAAAGTAAAAATTAAATGCCAAAACATTCGTTCGAAGTGGGGCGGATACAATCGACGAAAGAAAACGCGCCGGGTCATATTGACTCGAAATGCGGTTTAAGGGTTAAACCGCACACTTCGGCTGCCGATCTATAACTGCATATGGGGTCTTATCGACCCCTGGCGTTTTTCAAATCGTTGTATCTCGGTAAATATGCATTTTTTTCAATTTCTTTGTAGAGACATTTTTTGCGGTACATGATCCATATTTTATGGGGCAAAAGTTATTTTTGGCCGAAAGTAAAAATTAAATGCCAAAACATTCGTTCGAAGTGGGGCGGATACGATCAACGAAAGAAAACGCGCCGGGTCATATTGACTCGAAATGCGGTTTAAGGGTTAAACCGCACACTTCGGCTGCCGATCTATAACTGCATATGGGGTCTTATCGACCCCTGGCGTTTTTCAAATCGTTGTATCTCGGTAAATATGCATTTTTTTCAATTTCTTTGTAGAGACATTTTTTGCGGTACATGATCCATATTTTATGGGGCAAAAGTTATTTTTGGCCGAAAGTAAAAATTAAATGCCAAAACATCCGAAGTGGGGCAGATAAACTCGACGAAAGAAAACGCGCCGGGTCATATTGACTCGAAATGCGTTTTAAGGGGTAAGCGGTGAGCAAAGTATCTCGAGTGCCAAGGGTTAACATTTTTCCCAGTAATCCAACTAATTGGAAAGGTATGAAATTGTTTTCTTCGAGACTTTAAGCCACTTCGTTAATGAGCATTCCATCGTCGGAAGATCAACGACGGAATTCATCAAAAACGACTATTCCCAAGAATAATACGCATTGAAACTTGTTTGTAGAGAAATTTTTACTCCCTACAAAAAATTTACGACTACATACGTGTAGTCGGTCAAGCCGCTGTCCACTTAAGTAGTCATAAACATTTTTTTTAACGTAACTTACACTTTTTTGCGATTAATTCGCAATCTAGACAGTTCGTCCAAATTAACCCGTGGATTTTAATGACCGAGAAACATCTGACCATCTCAAAGATTATCTGTTCATTTTTTTATTATACTTGTTCCGTTGCGAGTCGTTTGTTCCGCACCGCGGCAAACTACAAAGGATATCGAGCACGTAGTAATTTTATAACGGGTATTAGTTCGAGACACATACTTCGTGTATATTATACACCGTTATCTACACAATTACAAAAATGAATTTTTGACAATTTTTTTTTTTTCGCGAGCAACGCGATGCCGTCAAGAGGATTTATCGCGATATATCTATCAGTCTTAGGACGGACAGAGAGCAAAATCGTCGCGAAGGGAAAAAATACAGCGGCTTCTGGAAAACCAGTGATAACGAGATTACAGCGGTGGTGTTGATAGTTATAATAATAATAATAATAATAATAAAATATCGCAACTTATGGCACAGAGTATTTTTTTTTAAATAATAATTTAACGAATCGGGAGCCTGTATCATACACAATATTAAAGGGTAGCGGATACTTTAGATCATGACACGATGAAATGTTCAGCGGCGGGAGCAAAATCAATCAGCGAACGGACGTCGAGAACGGATGAAAGTCACGAACCAGTGCGTACATCGACATCTTTCTTTTTTGTCTTTTTTTTTCTTTTTTTTTTTACTTAATTATATTTCACACGATCAGTCGATTATCAATGTCTTTCTCATCGTCATTGATCAATGAGACTCGAGTGTGAGAATAAAAGAGATCTATCGAAAGGAACTGAGAATCAGCACTGTCGCAAAGTCTCCGTAAGATTCTCCAGTTCTAAAGCCTTGCAGGCATATTTTATTTTCTTATATCCCATTTAAATGAAATCCTCGTACCTCCAATTAATAATTATTTACAAATCGAGAGAACGCACTATACGAGATTATAACGATTTCTTACGTTTTCCAATCTTTCAATTTGCTTCGCAAGCTAAAGGACCTACGCAATTATTGATTGGAAAAACGATTATCCTTGCGCGTTTCGCCAGTGGCCGCGAGCAAAAATTTGATTATACAGCAAATACGAAAATACATTTTGGCTTCGATCGGTTGGCGGGATTTATAGTCGACAGAGTTTCAGCCGAATGTCGATAGAGTTTCATAATCGTGCAACGTATTATATTCTTGTAAATTACAACGATCGTTATGCTCTTTTCCTTTCTTTCCTCTCTCTCTCTCTCTCCTTCAAGATTTCTTCTATGTTCTTCGACGCCCAGCGTGCATAAATAACTTTCAGGGATGGGGATAGAGACAAGGGACGAGAAACTGTGGCAATGTAAGCGTTGCGAACACAGTAATCAGCAGTGGCGAGAAAGAGGTATTGCGCTTTTTTTGAGGCAAAGAATCGTGGCGAGAAAAATTGACCGTTCGAAGGAATGGCTCTGACAAAAAGTTTTAACGCGGTCCTCGATTTTCTCGTACTCGAGACTAGCAAGATATAGAAGTATTTACTATACATATATATATATCATCATATACGAATGTAACGCACTCTCAGTGCGTAAAAGAGGAAGTAAACGGGTGTAACAAACGCTGCGACGATCGCGCGAGTCCACAAAAAATAAATGAGAGTGCAATTTGGGATATGGGAGGATCAGGTTATAAGCAAAAGTTTGGCGCGAAGATTGATTCGTTCCTGAAGCGCGCCTGCGAGCTCGCGTGTCAATTCCTCGCAAACGAGACGGAGCTCGGAATTTTTTTCCCGTAATTCCTGCAACGTCAACGTCCTCTCCTCGTCGGCATCATCTTTTGCGAGATCCTCCTCTCCTTCGCCACGTTCTAAAATTAATATCGGTATCAATAATATTGTCTATTAAGACGAAAATTATTTATTTGTAATGGAATTGAATTCTTACTGAGACTGGGCTTTCTGTAGATATGGAAAGCACCGCAAACCCCGGCGAATTGTTGCGACTGGGGAGCATTAGGCTCGACGCTCATTGTCTGACTTTCGACGTTCTCACACTTGGGTGAAAAATGCGAAAAATCAGCCACGAAACCCTGACTCTCGCTCATCGTTCTTTGACCTTCACCCTCGCTTCTCTGACCTACCAGCTTTCTCGGAGACGTCTGTGAATAAATAATCATGAGTATTTTTGTAAAAACGCCTGACATCCATTTTAATTTATTATTTGATTGTTCGCAATCGTTTACTTTTTTCGAACAAAGGTCGACGCGATTGAGAATTGGCCGGAAATTCGTAATCGGATAGAATTATAAAAAAAATAATAAGAGAAGCTTTGAACAGTCGGAAGTAGTAGTCAGTGGCCAAGAGTAGTTGTGCACAGAATTTCCAAATATATTTATTATGTAGACGATAACGAGTATATCACAAAAAGTATTACTTACAATTCCAGGTGATACTCGGGGCGGCACGAGCGGTGGTGCACCGAGAAAGGTTTGACCATTTTTACCTATCGACAAAGAACGAGAGTCACGTTAACAAAACCGTGCGAACGTTTTGTTATTTTGCAATGTGTACAAAAAATCAGGTATGCATCATAAAATCATCAGATTTACTACTGAAAAATTCATACCATGACAATTTATTCCAACTTGATAATATCTTGATATAAAAAGTTAAAAATACATTTCATTCTCCATGATGCGATACTTTATTTTTGTAATTGGTACTTTAATAGTTTTATGCAAATTTTGTAGTTGAAATAAAAATATAATGAATATATTGATTATTATAGTATCAAGATATTTGATATACGGAATAGATCGTCGTGAAAATTTCGTGAAATTTTCATGACCCATGTGAAAAAAACGTGTCGATACCTAATTTGTTGAGATCGAGACTAGAGCTTCGCGTGTGCGTTCTGTAGGGTCTTGGCGGTGGTGGAGGTGGAGGCTCCTTCTTTGGCGTGACGATAATACAATCGTCGGACTGAAGAGAAGCCGATGGTTTCTTCGCCAATGGCCTCTGTACGAGCGTCACGGTGGAATGTTGAACATCATCGACGTCGATATGAGTAATAGTTCCATTGCTACTACTGCTACCATTCGCACTCGACGCGAGTATCGCAGCCTCGGGAGTCAATCTCAGCGGCACAGGATGAAGTATCTTCGGATCGCGTTCGACCGCGGCTTTTTGAAAATCGAAATTCACGGGTTTAGGACCGGGACTCGTGAGCGAACCGCTCGTACCGGTCGGCGAATCGACAAATTTCGTCCATTCCTTGCTCTTATCTCGCGTTACTTTGGCCGGTGAGCATCCAGTCAAAACGCTCGTTAACGCTGTCGTCGAGGTCGATGCTGGTACGGAAGGCGGCGCGACGATAGCAGCCGGAGGAATTATCGCGGGAATTGCTAATGACGATGGTAAAACATCGGGCAAAGGTACGTGATTCCGTCGCAAAACGACAAGATGCATAGCGACGTAAAATTCCTGAAGACTCAATGCTCCGTCTCTCGTAACATCCGCCAATTGCCATATACGTCGTAATTCCGTCACGGCTAGACGCGATCTTTCGAAAAATGTACGAGCGACTGGACCAGCCAGTAAACCTTCGGGATCAGGTTGCAATTGCGCAAACTGAGCGGCGTAATATTCTCGCTGCTCGTCGCTTATTATCCAAACTTCTTCCGGAGGAAAAATCGTTCCTTCGCCATCTCCCTCGTCGCTGCTGTGTCTCTCGGAACTCTCCTCCTCGGTTCCTAACAATTGTCTCTGCTCCTCGGACACGAGAAGACCCTGCCAGCCGCCAGACACGGAATCGAGAATATTCTCGCTTCCTAATATTCCATCGTTTCTCTCGAGCGTTACGCTGTTAGTCGGCGTTGGCGAATCCGTACTACCTCCTGTCTCGCGCGGCGATTCGGCTTCGCTCTCGCTCTCGGTCGTGCTCTCGGGCAGTCTAGAGCCCGATCTACCCTTCATCGTTTGTCCGGACGCCAGACTATGTCTACCCTCCTCGTCCTCGGACGAGGACCAGGTGAATCTTGGCAGAGCCGTAATTATTTCCAACGGACAAGTCCCCGACTCTCGTTGAATATCGATTCCCGTCTGATACGCCGCTACTAATTTCAATGCCGCGTAGAATTGTTTTCTTCCAAGATGCGTCGTTCCTTTCGGACTGGCGCAGATGTCCAAAATCTGTTGGAAGAATTTTCAAACGATAAAATAGAACTACGTCTTTGAAAATTAATTTTTTTATATCGATATTTTACTTTTTATCGTTAAAGTGAGAAAATTAACCCTAGAAATCCACACCGGCATGAAAATAACGGGGAAAACTCTTATTCGTTCGATCGCGGATTTTGTAAATATTATTTCGAACCGAGCGATCTATCGGATGTTATTTTTTTTTTTTTTTTTTTTTAATTTCATTTTTAAAAAAATTCTGAATTATCTGTCGAATCAATTGCACACCTGATTTGGTCAAGTCGCGGAGTCAAAAGTCCTCCAGTCTGTACTTCAATGAACGGCTTCGGAGGCGCGGACTTCTAGGGTTGAAGAAAAATTAAAGAGCTAGAAGATTTTTCGTACTATTCCTTTTTTTTGGTCTTACCTTTACGGCGACATCACGGGGTAAATTGGCCGAACGCAATAGCTCAGCGGCTTTGACAACGGGAACGCTATCGTTATCGGAGTGTTCGCAACAGTATAGGAAAATATCACCGTAATACCGGTGCTCGGTCTCTGTCAGCTGTAAATTAGCTTCGGAGATGAACTCCCAATTCATTTTTAATAGAGGGGAGGATTAGACGGCTTCCCGATCGCCCGATCCGATCCGTCGCGATTCCCTCCTGTTGTTATCGGTGTCGTTATCCTCGTCACCGTTTATTATCGCGTTTATCGAACAGATTGTGAACAGAAACAAGGGGGACGAGCAACGAAAGGGAGAGAGAGAGAGAAAACGAGAGATATGTAACACCACTCTAACTGATGCGCTCTGTTTCTCACCGAACCGTGTAACAATTAATTTTCATTTTGCTACTTAGAGTACACTTCGATCGCACGTATAACTGGTATCGATAAACTGAAAACGATAATAATATCTCCGACTTGTCAGTTTTGATCGAACTCGAAAAATCATAGATCGAACCTCGTATTATAATTGTCGAGCATCGCGACGAGAAACACTGGATCCATCATACGTCCGCCATTTTTATATCCACGGAGTTTGACACATCAAACACGTATACGTGCGGGAGCGGTAGCATCGCTCTAAAGAAAACGTAAAATCCAATAAACGAAAAGATTTTTAAAAACGTCTCGTATACGTTCACAGATGATTCGCATCTGGAGAAACTCGGGAAGATACTCGTACTGTAACGTTTGTACGCGATTTTTATAATGTGGTAAACGAAAATAATTATTTACTATAAAATTTATTCCGTCACTAGCTGACATTCTGACGGAAACTCATCCTACAGGTGATCGAGTACATGGCGGAAGAGGGACAGACAGTGTTAATAAAACGATAAACCATAAAAATAACAAACAAACAAAAACAAAGCATTACGATGAAGTTAACATCGTAATATTCTCAAAAAATTCTGGATCGCGATGCTGAGGATACAATTTACACGTGTACGAGTTACGTAGAGTGCGATAGTGAAAAATGTTCCATTTTGAGGTTACGTTCGAATATCGAGAAAGGCCGTACGGGATTGGAAGTCGATAGGACAAACTGGCCAAGTTGAGACAACGAAAAGGTATAATGAACAACATATCGGGGCAATTTCGCAAAACAACATGGGATCCGTTCTTGATCGTGTCTCAAATAACCGCCGTACAGACAGTAATGTACTTCTGTCTCGGCGCCTGGATTTGGCTCGTCGCTACCCTTCTTGGCTATACGAGATCATTGGATTACGCCTTTCAGTACAAAGAGATTCACGTACGAGACTTTGGCGGACGTCTCGTCATAACCGTATTTGTATTAAACTCTCTGATAGGTTCGCTGGCTCTATGGTGGTTGGTACAGAGAACCAAACAATGTATGGATTTTGCTTGTACCGCTCATTTGATACATTTAATTTGCTGCTGGTTCTATAATTCAAGTTTTCCCACGACCTTCGGCTGGTGGTGCTTGAACATCGTTTCGCTCAGTATAATGTGCGTCTGCGGAGAATTTTTATGTATGAGAACCGAACTCAAGGCCATACCATTGGGAATGAACAGTCAAAAAACGGCCTTGTAATAAATTTCCAACGTAAAAAACTAATGTACGATAATCGATGATAAATTAATTTATTAACAATCGAGAAATGTCGAGAATTAAATAAATTTTTCGTAGGTAATTAAGGGTTTAGAATTGTTTTATTCCATTTTTCGCTTAAAATACATCGAAATAAAATATTGCATTATTTTTTTCAAATCGATGAAATATTTTTATTCGAGATAATTTATAGACTTTAGTATAATTGAACTACGGCTGGAACAAAATTCTGGAAGTAATATCAGTGACGATGATCTTCCTTATAGAAGCGTAAACCGCAATAACCACAGCTGTGATTACCCGGCTTATCCTGTGAAATAATTACGCGAATTATTTATTATTATTTCAACTGCGAAACGTACGAATAAACGAGATATACGCGATAAATACTCACGAGGTTTATGTACACTTTAGGGTGTCCGAGCGGGCCGCCACCTCCGTCGCACGCGACGATACGATCTTTGGTAGATTTTGGTGGTATTTCTTCGATCAATTTGATCGCCCAGTTAGGATTAATTTCCTTCTCGGTATTGATGAATCTTACGAGACGATTGTCATTCGCATCGTATTTCTAATTACAAAACACGAGAGACGATCTAACCGATGTATAATATGAATTTGGTCAGTGAACTGACGTAACTGGATAATCGGGAATAATTCACGAGAATGAAAAGAAAGAATTAAGAGGACTGAACGAAAAATTAACGATACCTGACCGGTGTGAGTTACTTTATCCGCGGCTTCCGACGAGGCATTGCGACGAATATTTACAGCCAACGTTATTGCTCGAGTTGGTTGTAATTTGCTTGAATTGCCGAGCAAACAACAAACCTTTTTGCTCGCCATATTTGCGAGGAATGAAGATTGTGAGAAAAGTGATTTAATAAGGTGGCGGCCTCTTGTGCCTTACGATGCAACGTCTTTAGTTCACTGCAGAGCCGGCTACAGGTAAGGTAGAAATGAGGAAGATATTCTGTAACGTTTCTGTGAATATTGAAATCTCGAGAATTGCTCTTGTGGGTGATATCTGCAGAGATTAAGGGAGGGATCAGCAACGCTCCAAGCGGCCAAAGTGTGAACTATGTTACAGCCACGTTAAGTTGGCCGCAAGGTATCGTACTCATATACAGGGTGAATCTCTTAAAGTATAGCACCATTTATTCTGGGGTAGATGGGACCATTACAAACAAAAGTTGCAAATATACATTAGGGATATGTCTAATAGTTTACGAGATATGAATTTTTAAAGTTCGTGAAATTAGAGCGCGACAAGAAGCGTTGGAGCCGCCCACTCTCCGCCCTAGCCGTAGCCTAACCAGTCAATGCCCGACAAATAAAAATGACTGCCTAATAAAATAATAATAATTGACTGCTCTGAATTTTGCGATCCCAAATGTAACGCCCTACACTGTGCTATATCTACGGATAGGGCGGGGAGTGGGTCGCTCCAACGCTTCTCGCCGCGCTGATTGAATAAACTTCAAAAATTGATATCTCGTAAACTATTAAAAATATCCCTAATGTTTATTTGCAACTTTTGTTTGTAATGATCCCGTCTAGCCCAGAATAGAGGATGCTATACTTTAAGAGATTCACCCTGTATATAGCGAAGGGAACATAAATATATATCGAACCTTCGGTAAGACAAAGTCTTAACTGCACTTTTTGTAATTTTACAGGAGAGCCATTTTAAGTTTTTTTTTGCATTTAACTTCGTATTGTTCTGCAATAATGCGACAAAGGCGCTATTGCCCTCCAGCATACAAAGCTGAATTAAATAAGTCTTTGTCTCATCCGATAAAAATGCATTGATTGTCGGGCATTGACTGCTCTGAATTTTGCCGAGCGCGCCAAATAAAAATGACTGCGTAATAAAATAATAATAATTGACTGCTATGAATTTTGCGATCCCAAATGTAACGCTCTAAACTGTGCTATATCTACGGCTAGGGCGGAGAGTGGGCGGCTCCAACGCTTCTCGGCGCGCTCTGATTGGATCAACTTTAAATATTCATATCTCGTAAACTATTAAAAATATCCCTAATGTATATTTGCAACTTTTGTTTGTAATGATCCCATCTGCACCAAAATCCAGTTTGAGAAGTCTTACGGAATTCACCCTGTATATACTGGCGGTCGGTACACGCCGCTCGGTTGTTTCCACGACCGAGGTACTGCAGAGGCGATTTACACCCATAGCCCCGCTCATAGAACCGATATATAATATATCCAATGATAAAATATCCCTCTATCGGTGACCCTTATGCATCGAACGATGATACGCAAAAAAAAACAATGGGGTTGATCTCGTACCGATTCGAAGGCAATTAGTTTATTTTGTCATATTTCAATATCATTACAGTTCACACGAACATATATACATCTTGTACCGATCACATTTACATAATTTGTTTTTAAATCGAAAGAGTCGACATCTTCGAGCGAATTATCGCGTCTCGCTCGTGCAAACGAAACGTGCCAATTGTCGATTTATTTCTTAAAACCAATCGATATTCGCGATCGTGCGTTTTCGATGAAATAACGTCTATCGATAAAATGAATCACTTAGGTACTCGAAAATTGCAGTACCCTCCGGTATTACTTCGCATTTTATCTCGTAAAATGACGATAATACTACTTCGGCATTGCAATCGGCATTCACGTATTTCTCCTTTCTCTCATTTTTCATCAACTTTCGTTATCGCCCGAAATAATTTACATTCGGTGAATGAATTAGGTTTTTCGAAAATACTACGATCTAAGAATAAATATGAATTTACGTATTATCTACAAAATTATCGTTACGCACGTAAGATCCTTTTCTTTCTTTTCTTCAATCGGCGAGAGTGCAAAGATAAACGATCCTCAAGCACATTTGGAAACACAGTCGTTAAATTCATTTATGATATCGATAATTATTATCTCACATGCATTGGTACATATCTGGTCACGAACAATTTAGTATGTTGAGATATTTTCCAAATTGCTCCGATGATGAGTAAAAGTCGTCATGCTACACGGTCAAAGAGGGACGAATAAAAATCTTCAAAATCGCAAGTTCTCTCAAGTCCTTTCGTTCTTACTCTCTCTCTCTCTGTCTCTCTCTTTGAGCCATGACAATGAATTTCAAAGCGTATGATATCTCGACAATTGACGACAAGAGTATCGATACTTCACACAAGCTAAGCATAACGAAGAGAAATATATGGAATCTGACGATATATAAGAATTACGCAAATTGCGTTTTTGTCAAAATTCATCATCAAACACCGAACATTTCCAAGGAGTTGCACGTCCCGATGGCAATTCAACGAATCGCACGCGTAGTATATACTTCGCGATATTAAACGTGCGATTATTCGAGTTCGTCAAATGGAATGCAATTGTAATATATTCGTCGTACGATTTAACATGTACAATTTGGCGAATTGATAAAACGAGCCAATCAATGGTCCAACACACGATCGTTTACGTACTTAAATGTTTTCTTCATTTCTTTTCTTTTTGTTTCTTTATGTAGAAAAAGTTCTCGCACGCGTCACGTCACTCCGACTATACGGAGCGTCAATGTTTTTTGTTTTGTTTCGTTTATCTTAATAAATCATAGTCTTAGTCGATCGTTCTCACTGCGAATCTTGATCGCATCGTTTGCGTCGAACTTTCCACGCCCTGACAATTTTTCTTGAAAATTCGACGAGCGTCGTTAGCTAAGCCAAATAAGTTCTCGTATTGACTTTGGCCGAAGTTACTGGCTCCTCTTTAGCCGTGGTAGGCCAAGCTTCCTCGGCGAGGCTACCGTAACGTTGTACACCCGGAAATGGAGGTCCCGAGCTCTGAGGCGAGTAATAACCGCCCTGTAGCTGATAATAATTGTTGCTCGACGATTGATAATAATAATCGGGAGCTAGAACGTTGCTGTAGCCGGAGTAAGAGCCGTACTGGGACGACGAATACGACGACGAATAGCCGCGTTCGCTCAAGCTCCGATAAGGCCCCGGATGATGGGGCCGGTCCTCTTGTCAGACGGGGGTGCTAACCGCCACGTTGCTTATGTACTCGATGTCACCGATGCTCTTGACACGACGATGACGCTTCGCACCCCCTGTTGTCATCGGTCGTGGCGGAAGTTGAGGCGGTGGTGGCGAATTACTCCGAATGCTGCTCATGTATTGGCACTGACTCGCGAGACTTCCGGTATCGGACGAAGAAGACGGCGACGCCTTCTCGCTACGAGGACGAAGACCGAAGGCTCGACTCAGTGAACCCTGTAAATTAAATTTGTTCGTTGCAACGATGAGTGAAATATTAAAATTTTTCGCTTCACTTTTTCAGTTCTTTAGTTTCTTTCTTTTTTTTTCTCTGCTACGATGAAACTACGTGAGGTCAAGCAACTACGGATATCCAGAGCCAATATCGCTAAACTACGTTGCAGGAAGGGAATGTACCACGAGCTGGCAGAGACAGCGTACAATCTTTCGATTATCTTTTTTTTTCTCCTTTTTTTTCTTTTTAATTTACTTTATATATACTCACATAGAACAACATTCCTCGAACCGAAATTCGAACAGAGACAAATTCGTACGAAAAGAAAATAATGGCAATGAAATAAAACGCGTATGTCGACGATGGGACTGTGGGACGTCGAGAAAGCAAACACCCGATGCGAATGCAATGATTACTGATACAGTGACGAAACTCGATGACAATGACAATTTATTTTTTATTTTTTTTTTGCTCTTCTCGCAAGAACGGAGTATAATTTTGTGAGACGATCGGCCTTTTGATCGGTCGAGATGATTTATGTTTCTTTTTTTGTCTTGTTCTTGTAATGTCAATTTCGTTGTTTCGGTGAAAACAATTTTTTCGAGGGATTACGAAAAGCAGGAGATATATACGACTGGGGCGGAAATAGTCATTTTAGTCCCATACCTGAGAGCTCCTCCACGACAACTAGTAAGGACGAGATAGGTCAGTTGAGAACCCAAGCTCCATCCACATTGAAATCACATTTTGTATTTACACATTTGTCGCATTTCATGCTTTGATTCGCAATTTATGTTTTTTTTCTCTTTTCTTTTTATCTTTTCTTCACATATACATAGATATATACACACATATACATGTATGTATATTTATGTATACGCATATATATATATATATATTTATATACGTTATACGATCATCATAATGCTCGCTAAGAATCGTCGCTGATAATGGATCATTGTCATTGTAATTACGCCTGTGTGCTTTCCTTTTTGTTCTTATTGTTTTCGTAAACACGTATGTATAACGTATTAAATATATATATATATATATATATATATATATATGGTGTCACATACGTTCGATAATTTTAGCAGATCCTAATCACGAGTACTCTGTGTTATTGTACATATTACATATGAGGAAGATTCGTGTATGGATATTATATACAGTGTTTCGGTGTAAGATATCATGTTTTACGTTTTCTTTTTTTCTTTTCTTCCTTTAGTATAATACGTAAACTAAATCTCAGATTATATAGTATTTATTAAGTTTATATGACGAGGGGAGGCAAACTACCAAGGTTCGTAATTTAAACAGTAGCAAATTACGGGGATTGTAAATATTCATTCGACATAAAATTTTCTCGGTACGAAGATCGTTTTCGAAACTCGAGATAATCTTTTTTTCTTATCTTTTTTTTTTATATCAAATTTACATTTCGTCGAATTTTCGTACTTCCGGCTATTTTTCTTGTCATTTGGCGCTTAATTAATCATTTTTGCCTCGGCGAAAATGTCTAGAATCTAACGTTCTCGAATCACTCGCGATGCTGTGCTTCGTTTCAGATTCTTTTTTTTGTTTTTGTTCTCTCGTGTCTTTCGATATTTTTAGGCTCGTCGTTCAGTCTTCGTTCCAGAAATTCAATGATTCGCGCGATATTAATTAATGACGAGTCGCACGTACCGGATTTTTAATAATTCGTCACTTTTTCGAGCTCGAACGATTACGTGACGAAAACATATTTATCTTATATATTTCGTTTGCATTTATATATATATATATATATATATATATATATACTTTATCTTTCCAACACGATGCGTACTTTAATACCATTAATTATCATTAGTCGAGTGGTCAGAAGACTTTGGGGCGCGCTTTATTCACATGTGAGAAAAATTTATATGCGAATATTTAAAACAACAAGAAAGATACGAAACGTAAAAACAAATATTTCGACACGAGAATTATTACGATTGAATTATTGTTTACGAAATATTATCAAAATATTCTTTTTTATTTACCTTTTATAACTATTTTTCTGTATTAATTACGAGTCGAATAACATCGAAATTATTTCGAATATATTTTCTCACTAATAAACGCATATATAATTTTTTCATACAAAATTGTGTTTATAAATTTTTCCCACGAGTGATTATGATCACGCGCTTCGTAGATGGGGATACAACATGGAGGATGATCGCGAGTGTAATCACAACTACGAAAGGGTTCAAAGATAAATCGTAGTATATTGTTCGCCGTAGTTCTTTTTCTTGTTTCTTCTTTTTCTACATTTAAATATATTTTCATATATATGCATATATGTATATATATATGTATGTATATACATACATATATATTTGTGGATCGCCATTATACCAAGTAGTCTCCCTTCGCGAACGTCTCAATCGCATAAACTTTTGATAAAATTATTGTATTCCCGTTTCGCACGAAAATCTTTCGAAATAAAAGACAAACGCGTATAATATCTCTAATTGACATCGTAACGAGAGCTTCGCGAAGGAAGAAACGAATGGGGCAGCACGATTACTCGATGTGTGTTTCATTTCTTTGTTTTTGTCTTTTTTTCTCTTTTCTTCTCTTTTTTTTGTCTTTTTTTGGTGTTATGCGACGAGAGGATATTAAAGTAGATGCAGTTTAATGGATGAATGATTATACCGAACCTTTTTCAAGTAAAGAAGACTGCAGGTCTGCGACGTTCCACAGGATGGCAGGGACAATGATAAATGTTAAGGTCATTCGAGCCGATAGCTCACAGTGCGTTGGGCTGTTCAATAATCGCTCTCATTCTCATCAGTCGCTCTCTCGTTTATCCAATTTCTCGTTTCTCTCTTTCTCTCGCGTATAATTGTTTTCTCTTTGTTTTTTTTGTTATCTTCTTTTCTTTCAAGGACGTAAAATGCGTGTTTGTGAGTGAAAATGAGGACTATCGAACACATTTTTGCGCGATTTTTGGTAACAAGCAAAGGCCATGCGAATACATGCCGGTGAAGAGACGCGAACAAGTGGACGCGATGAATAATTATGAGAGCAAAGAAGAAGAAAGAAGATGAAACGCGTTAACGTGAGTGCGTCTGTGCGAAGAAATATACAAGAAGATCTAAGAGAAAACGGTGAACGAGTGGTGCGAGGGATACGTCGAATTAATCAAATTTCGTTCAAACGATTACTGCACAAAGAGTCTGGGGAAATGCGTGAAAATATATACAATCGATTTATTTCCCTAAACAATTTCTCCGACGAAGGTGTTTTTTTTCTTCTCAATCGCAGCTCACTAATTTCTCCATCACATTTTTAGTTGGCGGAAACGAATCGATTTGCTTTTCGCCACAAATTTCATTTACAAATTCAAACGACCGTGATTCTCGAATAATTATCAAAAAGAAATTATTTTCACCCAATATTTTCGAGATTTGTAACAATGTTTTTTTATTATTTTTGTAACGTTATGGTTTTTGGAGGGTAGGAATCCATTCGGTAAAAACAAACTTGGATTGCATTTTTGATAAATTTGAAAAAAGCGTTACCCTCGAGCCACGTCGTATCATCGCACTATAGTCAACGGATCGCAATTGATTTTTCGATACCGGACTTTTCTTAACGGTGTATAAAAACTGTCGTATCTAAATAACACATCTAAAACTATGAAAGATATCACGAAATATGAAAACCTTCGAACGCCACATACTTCGTTCAATCTTGAAAATAAAAATAAAAAATTATTCTCGAACAATTGATCGATTTCATTTTAAAAAAATTATCCGATCGAATGAAATCGATCCCCGTGTGTGTACATAAATAAATATATATATATACACATATATATATATATACACATATATATATATATATATATATAGGTATATTTATATCATGCTAGGAAGTGTGATCTAGGGGAGTCGTAGACGGTACGTTACCCTGAGGCTCGATCTGCGTCTGTCAATCGTGTTCGAGTTGTTCGCCGCCGAGGCCATGTGAAGAGCGGACAGTGAGCTCTGATGATGCTGAAGATGTAGGGATCGGTTTCCACGTCCGAGACTTCCGCCGGCGCTTACGGTGCTCATCGGACGAGTTCCGGCGTGATTCCTCGGGACGACCTCCAGCTGACTTCTACGCAACACACCACACACACACTCTCATGCACGCCGTTTTGTTTGCATCTTAGAACGCAAATACTAACGCGCACGCACACACGTATATACCTCGGCAACACCCCCAAACACACACACGTTTGGCACGAGCTGCAACGATCCTTCGATCAAATCCTTACGATCTTATCGATCTTGTAATACGAAATTTTAATTAATTACTTTTTCATTTGTTTCTTGGAAAAAAATCTGATCGATTATAGGCTCGCTGCAGCTGCCCGATCTCATAGATTCATTTATCATATTATAATGGATAGCTAGTCACAACATAAATATACATACACAAGCATTTTGTGCTCCATCGATAGAGAAATGTATTTACTGGGCTCTAATGCGCCCCATTGCTTTCGTTCGTCTTTTATCTGTCTCTTCTTTTTTTTAAATTTTATTTTTTATTATCGTTTCATAAGGGTAGTGTTATGCGATAAGTTTAATAGCCTCGAAGTAAATTCGCCGATTCGTCGACGCGGGACGCATTAGAGCCGAATAACGGATTGTGAAAGTAACATCGAACAGTCAAGAATGATTATATATTTATATGTATATATATATATGTATAGAAAGAATGGAATAAAATTGGCAAATGAAAAATCAAGAAGTAAATCATAATGCATAGTGGCGTGATCCATGATCAGGGGAAGCAGATCGATTTTTTTGTATTGGTTCGATTTTTATGAATTGCGGATGATGCACACGATCGGTCGAAAGTATTTTAATATCATTAAAGATTGTCGTCCATTTTGTTGAAACGTTAATTTTAATAACGTTACAAACGTCACAAATTAAATTGAAGCTTTGAGCACGATGGTAATTCAAAGTTTAAATTGCACAAATTAGCGACGAAGTTGAAAGGTCTCTAATAGCTCAGCGCTTCTTTAGTTGTGTCTGTAATATAATTTGATTCGTAAACTTGGCTCTCATGCTTTCCAAACAAAATTCCATTTTTGTCCTTTTGGGTATAATTCTTGTGATTAAATTATCACGAAGAAATCAATATTTACCGCGACAGACTTTTCAAAATATTAGGGAATAAAGAGAAATAACTTTGACCGGAAGTGTATATCGTTGAACTTCTATAATTTTTTTTTTCTTTTTCGTTATTTCTGATCAAGGACGACACCACAACCACTAGTAAATAACGTGTGCTGTACATAGCGTAGTGCAGTGCAGGCAGCAGCTGTGGGCTACGGCTCAGCTATATTGGAAACTTTACCGGTGGATATCCTCTCGAGGGCCAATTCTCTCTCTCTATTTTTCCTTTCTTTTTTTTTTTTTTTTTAATACATTTCCGTTATCAATCAAGTGGACTCTGCAGACCCGTCTCTAAGATCGCACTCACAGCGAATAATAATTTACTCGGGCGGTGCTTCCCGATCATTTTTTTTCTTCTATCTCATAACTTTTCTTTTTTTCATCTTTCCTTTTTTTCCCGTTAAGTAATGAATGTTTGTATATGTACATTATGTCGACTGTATGAGTTATTCGTATCTACGTGTGTGTATTTTTTTTGGTATAACAGGTATATCGTGTGTATATATTATATCGCAAGTACATTTATATAATATGTATAAGAAACGTTCGTGGTCGAGCGTGCGAAGCTTCGTCGACGCGTGTTACAAATTGGGAAGACGAATTGGCCAATTAAAGGAACGCAAATTTTGAAGTTAACCGTCACGACGGTGACGCGAGCTTTTTCGTCTCACGCTAGATCACGAACGAAAGAACGAGTTTTGCTGAATTTCACGGGATTCACGTTCCCAGTTGGGAATCGCTCGAACTTGGAGTCTTTCGCGACTTCGGGTTTTCCGCGAATTTTTCGTTAACGAGACAATATCTCATGCTCGATAAAGATTATTCCATTGTCAGAGGTTGTTCATGGGCGATTCGATTACCGTAACATCGGGAGAATCTCGTGAGCGCGTGGAAACAGAAAATATCTCGTCGTTAAAGGGAGGATGGGAAACAAAAATACTTGCTCTGACCCCGCATTTCGATCGGAAAAACCTGAAAGAAAGAATGTCCAAGATCGTTTTCCCATAAGTTGTTAGAGCGACGCGATATGCTTGTCGATATTTGGCTCGTTTCCAAATAATCTCGTATTGCGTACACGGAAATATCGGACTCGCCGTTGGTGAATCTCCGGTACGTTTTTCTTCTTTTTTTTACACCTCACGTACGAAATAAATGACGAGGGATGATTATTTCTTTACGGCAACATAGAGATTTTTGTTTTCTTACGTAGCGCTCGAACGCGATGGAGAACGACTCCAATATCGATACGAATTGACCAATAAACTATGAGAAGCGTTACGTACCCGACGCGAGGACGATTTTGTGAGAAAGCGAATCGGATATATCGACGGCTCTGTAATTGACGCTGTTGGCAAGAACTCGCTTCAAGGAAGGTTTCTCGAATCTCGAGAAAGTTTTTCGTTCGACGATGAGCAAACGATTTAATTGAAACTCGGCTCTCTGTTATCGAGATTAATCCGCGTGGCGATTGAACATTGTGTAGCGTTTCGTTAAACTCTCGTGACCGGATGCGACAGTGTCCGTTTGTTTTTGATTAGTAATGGCAAAACAGATTCTCCGTTACGAGGAAAAGCTCACCGGTCTCGTATTGTTTTCTATCTACCCTATATATATATATTTACTATATATATCGCAGACTATATACTTTGATTAGACGCGAAGCTCGAAGTAGTCCTCCCGTCTCTTGCTCTTCATATAGTCTCTTAATTTTCAATATACGCGACATTCTACTACGTCACTCGAGTCACCCAAAGAATAAATATACGTAACAAAATGTCTCGTAGTCAGGTGATACGAACACGACAGTTGCAAACGATCTTGAACTCGTTCTAATTGAAAACAGAGTGGCCTTAGTTTCCGTTAATATTTCCCTTGAATTCGTAATGTTCCGAGAATGATTCGTCGTACATATTAGTTGTGAAACTAAAAATCTTTATGTTTCAAATGCGCTGCGACAAAAATAACTATTGCCACAAGTATTAGCGAGTTTTTTTTAAATAAAAAAGTGAATAAAAAGTCATTCTCTCTCCAGTTGAACCTTAAGATTCATCAGCTATATCTTTCTTACTGATTTTCAACAATTTAACATTAATATTTGTGCGCTATTATACCATGGGAGACCCGGTAAGGTCTGACGAACTGAACACTTTCGTTTTTTAAAATCAATAAATAATAGTTACCGTTCTGGAGATATCACGAATTGGCGATAAAAGTCAACAAAACCGAGAATACTGCGTTTTGTACCAGCATGGGTTTAAAGCTACGTGCAATCGTTATATTGGCATCACCTCACTCTTCGTATTTTCTTTGGGCGACAAAAAGTACCGTGTAGCGTCTCGTACGAATGTTCTGCACGAGAAAAATTGGCGCTCGATATTCCTTTGAGACGACCGCCAGAGATTTTGGCAAGAAATTAAACGAGCGAGTCCTCTGTTTTTTTCCCCGACATTCGTTCGTGAAGTGAGATCCATTCTCACCGTCGCTCTCGTTTGCTTTAGTCTTTTCGTGGGCGGGTTCCCGGTATCGAACACGACGAGATTCGAGGATTAATGGAAAATCTGCATGGTAGATTTGAAGATCGAGCTTATCGCTCTTCGATCTGACTAGAACTGAAGGATAAAAAAATAGGTACGACTGTGAGAGATACACGACGCTGCCCATCTTGAACGAAGCAACATGACAAATGTGTATGTCAAATGGGCGTGGGTTTGGGGGGGGGGGGGAAGATTAGTGAGCGCTGTCCAATGTGCCCTCTGGATGACAGTAGATTGAGTACCTTGCTGGCAGCACAAGGGCTTCCAGTTCAGCTGTGAGATGTCGACGAATCATGTGCTTTGCTGGTGGTATACCGAGTGCGGTTGCCATCGTGTCACCTGTGAAAGAAGGCTCGAGGACCACCAGGGCACCGTGAACTCCGGAATCTGGAAATACAACGAATAAATCAAATACAATACATAGCGATATTCGTATAAATATCGTGAATCTTTTCTCATTTGGTTCTGTTAGTGCCAAAAGCTTAGATGGGTTTTAATGAATATCCGCGAAATATTTAGTTTCGATGAGATCAGAGACGATTCGAACGAACGAAACGATCAGATCGTAGATAGCACAGAACGTACCTTTTAAATTATCAGCATACTCGGTGAGGTCGATGTTTCTCGCCCATCTGATGAACCTTTGATTAGTCCAGACAAGAGGGTCCTCGTCAACCTGTTCGCATTGATGCCTCCTTACAGCAAGAGCCTGTGCAGACACGAGAGAAATATACACGAGTATTTTCTACCTTGTAGGAAATATACGCTCTTGTCTTTTTTTTTAAATAATACTTTTCGTCGTAAATATTCTTACCTGACGGTCGTACTTCAGCATTCTCAGAAGATTGATACCGTGCATTATACTGGCTTGATGAAACTTTCTCGTCACACCGAGAAGTTTCTCGAGTTCCTTCTTGACAACGTGATCGAGCATACGCGCGTCTACCATATTGGTCGCGAAACTCTCGGAGTATTGAGCCAGTCCAAGATCGGGAAGCCATTCGGAACTGACCCAGGTGTGACCCAGTTGAGCTATGCATGGATATCGCACGAGAGTCGGATGTCTATGTTCCTCGATCGCCAGTCGAAGTTTTTTACGGTGAAGTGGATGAGTGACCCCAAGGCCAGCTTCCAATTCCGCATCGTTGAGCTCCAGGAGAACCTACGAAGAATACATACAAGAAAGAAGTAGCGTTTGATCTTTTTTTTCGATTACAATTAATTCTCCAAAAATAATTTCTGATATTTGTTAGTTATCGTTATTTTCGTGAAAATAATGATAAATAATAATTTCAAGGAAGTGATAAATATCAATGAAGTTCTTGATCATGATCGTTACGATTGGATTAATTTCGATTATAAATAATTATTGTTTTTTAATTACCTTGCCGGACTTGACATTCTCAGCGCATCTTGGTCCGTATTGAGGCATACCAAGTGCAACCTCGAGCCAGGCAAGTACGGTCGGTGCTCGCCATCGTTCCATCGGTACCGATGCCGCCTCTCTCAGTAAACGCAATTTTTCTGCGTAACCCTCCTCGGTCAAGGGCGACCACGATCTGTAAGGGTCGAAACCATCTGGTCCGTCGTTTCCGGCGCTTCCACCGCCACCACCGCCGAGACCACCACCGGAACTGTTTGTCGTCTTACGGTGTCGCGATCGCGCAAAGACCCTGCGAGGATAAATAAAACAAAAAACAAATTGACTTTTCTACAATATTTCTTGGTAATTAATGAACATTTATAAATTCTCGTTAACGGACAATATAATTTGTTCTCCATTTCGACAGTAAAATGTCGCTGTTTTAAGTTTTCACGATAAGAAAGTTTCTTCCACAAGGAAGTGAAAAGAACGATAATTGAATTAGCCTGACTCGATATCTATCACGCCTAGTGCTCATATTGAAATTTCCTGTCTCGAGTGTACATATTTGGGCATTGACAGAAACCGCCGGAAAGAATAGAATTGATTATTATCGAGCTTACTCTGTCTTTCCATCATTGACTGTTTTTTCTTCTCATCTCTCTTCGGGGCATTTAAAACGAGAGTGAATCGAATTCGTTTGATCGAACGCGCGTGTTCTTCCACAGAACTGAAAAACTTGAAGGGCGAAGAAGCTTCATTCTCGTTCGGCGGAGTTCGATTTCTCGTTTATTCCACTTATTCGCATCGTTCGGCATTACTTTCTCCTTTTCTCTCTCTCTCTCTCTCTCTCTCCCTCTCGCTATCTCTATCTCGCTCTCACCCTTGGTTCGTTCGTTCGAGAATCCTCTCAGACCTATTATCGATTCGCCATAATGAAATTCATGCTCGCGGGCACAGGCTCGGTCTAATACCCGGTGCAATGAGCATACCGTACCTCTGACAACGACACGAGTGAAAAAGGTATCGGAGAAAAAAGAAGAAAGGAACAAAAAATTGAGCACATCCGCGAATCTCGTCCTGAGATAATTCGCGGTTTTTGTACAGGCATCGCTCGTCTCGTTCGACCATTCCCGTACGCCCATTATTCCGCATGCCTGGAATAATAGTGCCCATGGGTAGCTTCCGTTAGCCTCCCTTTCGAGGCGCGGTGCTCTGAAAAGCTCGGTTGGTGTTGCCGGGCTTCGTTGCGGCAACCGTATCCATCATTTACGAGACAGAGAGAGAGAGAGAGAGAGAAGAAAGCGAACGGAAAGCCGTTGGCTTCCTCGATGCTTTGTGCACGTCGGGCTCTCGAGGTGGAACCGATATTTTATGCAAGTTCTCGATATCAAAAGCTCCACGTGAAAATATAACCGATAAAATCTTGCTAACTTATCATTATGGGAAATACGTTCGAGCTTTGTCATTATACGATCAATTTTCCATCGGTGATAAGTATTTAACTGTTTAAAAAAAAATATGAAAACGGCTGTTCGACCAAAATCGAACTTTTATGATTGACCGGTAGTACACTTTGAATTAATCGAGTGCGTCGATTACACACGACAGATGCGAGACGAGCATTGGGCCAAAAAATGACCAAAGTATGATTTTTCACGATTTCCTGACCTTGAAATAGATCCCCAAGGTCCACCTCTCGTGGCCGATGATCTTGAGTGAGCGGCAGGTGGAACGACAGGTGGTGGTTGCTTGTTCCTTCGTGGCTCGGATTCCATGGGACTCGATAGTTGTTCGACCGAGCGTGACAACGACGAGTTGTCCATCGATCTTGAAAATGCGTTCAGCGGCGATAACGTGGGACTGCAGTCTTTCGGGGTTGTAGCTGCGGCAACAACAAAAAAATTATCGTGACAAAGATTGTTTTTTTTTTTCGAATATATTATTTCAATAGAAATTCATAAACGATCGAGGAAGAAGAAAATTAGACCAAGATAATCCTACTTTACGATAATTCGAATATCGTCGAGCCTAATCCTAAATTTCAATACACAATGTAATCGATGCAACATAAAGAACACACTGCGAATCGAGCATAAAATTTCTCTCTCCTGTCTCTTATACAAATACGAGATTCATCGTACGATCATGCTCATGCAGAAATAAAACGCAAAACAAAAACATTGACAATTTTCCTTATGGACAGAGATTCGCGGAACGGAGGAAAGAGAACCTCGTCGTTCCGATAAAATATCGTACGCAGACGCTTCTGATCCAACGATAACGACGATCCATCGAGATTGCAAAATTCATCGAAAATTCGTACACATACAAGAGTAGACAAAGATAATAAAATTGAAACAACGACGAAGGAGCAGTCGAGAGAAGCGATGATGCTTTCGAGCCAATTGTGAAATTTTCTTTTTTTTTTCTTTTCTTAGATCTTTTTCTTTCATGATTTAGTCTGGACACTTACATTGATACATGTGCGGCGGTGCTACGGAAGAAACCACGGAGATGCTGTCCATGTCGAGGCCACTTCCCTCGACCGTTATTGTCGGCGTGCCTGCGCGAAATATACGGAATATATTATGATGAAAAAAAAATGTATAATTGCGTGGCGAAGAACGAAACGAGCGAATATATTTCACGCTACGTTTTCTCGTTACTATAGCTCTTCTTCCTCGAGAACGCGTGACTTTGTCAATCGAAACAAAAAAATCTCACCCTTCGCATAACTTCGCATTTTTTGTCTCTGTTAAATTATGCACGGAGCTCGTAACAACGCCCGTGTTCTTTATGTTGCACCCTTTGACACGATCAAAAAAATAAATAAATAAACGTAAAGAAAACAGCAGGCTCGGGATTGTTATTAAAATATTCTTTTCGCACGTTATTCCTTGGAAAATTTGTACGGAATTCGTCTATTTTTCCCCGCCTGCTGAATTTTCCTCGGCACAGTCGAGGCGCACGTTGCGTCGAATTTTCACGAGTGAGAGAGAGAGAGATAGAGAGAGAGAGAGATACGTGGAGGAAGAGATGGGTGTAATTTGAGAAAAAGGAAGACGAGAAAAGGGGTTGAACGAGAGAGGAACTAACCGTCGGTCGTCGAGTCCGAGAGATTTCCCCCGACGCTCGTGGCACCTCCGCTCTCACGATCGCTCGAACCACGAACCCCACTGTCAGCGCTGCAACTACCCCGATCACCGGCTTGTCCACCAACCGTGCTCGAAACTGCACTACCGGGCATACTACCGGGGTTGACGCACAGTTCCGTACCACCCAGAGCTTGCTGAGAGCCCAGATGTGGCATTATTATACCGCAACCGCTTACGCTACCACCGCCAATTCCACTGCTACTGACTGCACCCGGGGTTGCTGTACCATTCACGCTTCCACCTGCACTGCCGCCTCTCTCGGACAATTGACGTTGAAGCTGCGAAACGTAAGATGAAAATTAATTCAGTATTATTTCTTGTATTATTCATTACCCATGGGAACAAGGTAATTATTTTTATCTAAATACAAGTTGTCTTCTCTCAAATGTTCGTCAATTAAGTTAATACAAAAAATCAACCTTTCTCGGTAAAAATTCTTAACCGTGTATTATCGAGAATTCAAAAGTGGAATTCGTTCTTTCGAAAATAAAAATTGAAATGAAAATATCTAAATAAAAAATGTCGTAGTCAAACCGTTGGATTGAACAATAAATTGTCATGGCATTCGACGTGAATCGTTTAAAATTAGATTATTCTATCGGAAATATTTATTTTGATGAATTAAATAATGACGAAGCTATTTTGTCTTTTGTTATTTCGTATTTTCGAAATTTTGTGAGAAAGAGTCGCTCACTTCTTTGATTGTAGCGTGAGCGTGAGAAAGAGCTGCTTCCTTGTCGGAGAGGCTGGCGGCGAGGCTGAGACTACGATCCGCCTCGTCCCTCGCTGCTCTTAGAAGACTCCAACGTTCTCGTTCGCGTTCGCGTTCACGCTCTTCCGCTGGTAAGCCCGGGCCCTGTTGCTGAAGACGTCCAAGGGTAGCTTCGTTCTCGCACATCCGCTGAAATCAACGGTGAACGAGACCCACGTACGGGCAGTAACTCCACACCCCAAAAAACCACCACCGACTAATATATCATGCCTAACATACGTTATGCAACGATAAAAAACGACTCGAGGAAGTACGACTATTCTTCTCGAGAAATAAAAATCTACCGTCGCCTGAAAAATATTCGCTACACGAGATAGGTATTATTACTCCACTATCTAGTGCAGAGAGACGTTATTTCTTACATTTGTTATCCACATTTTCGTATAAATACATTTAATTTACCCAATAATTTTGTTATCGCGTTAATTTAATTTATGATCCATTATTTGAATTTTATTTTCCATAGTCGTACCTGCTTAATGTAATCGATCGAGCAGATTGTACCATCAAGAACCCGGTTGGTTAATCGGATGGATTAAGGGAGGTAAGAAAAATAAAACGCGTATTACGAATAAGGGGATGGGGACAAAGCTACGACGATAAAAAGAACGATTTAGTTCTTAGTTTAACGAGGGTGTTGTCGTAAGGGCGTGCGAAGCGCCTAATTCACTTATCCCACGTCGGAATTAACTAACGCGCGTGTCTTTGTGTAAAGCACGGACATTCAGGAACATCGACAGAATTTTCTATATATCTATACGTATAATATACGTATAGGTATATAAGCCTCGAGTATATAGTAAATGAAGGTGCGGCGATGTTATTGGGAAAAGTTTGGAACCCGATTACCTCGCCCGGCGTCGACGTCGACGACGACGACGACGACGACGACGATGGCGTCCGCAGCCGGAAGATCCGGGAATCGCTCCAAGTGCCAACGTCAAACTCGAACGTGTTTGAGCATAATTCGCGGCTAGACCGATTCCTCCATTTCGTACCATCCCCGCTACTACGAATACACTTAGTATTCGAATACGTAATATCCTATCATAATTTTCCACCATGAAGCAAACGAACTTCCTTTCAAGTTCAATCGCTCGTGAAAGTGAGAAAGAATTTCTCGAGTTAGATTGCTTCTAGTTTTATCAATATTCAAATGAATTTAAGTCAAACAAATCGGATATTGTTTTATTTGATTTGAAATTATAACTGGAATAAAATCATGTTTCGCTTACAAATAAGGAACATAGTAAATTTTTCTATATCGACAATTTATTTCTGTAATCTCGAGCCAAAATATACAAGAGTTCGAAATAAAATGCATCTTGGGAAAAAAATGAATAAAATCATGTTTATGAAAAATTTCGAAACGTAGTCTCAATTGTTACAGCAAATAAGTAAATAATGGATACAAGTGTGACAAGTTTGAAAAGCGAATGGCAGATTCGATGAAAAATGGGTCGTAGTATGAGAACGAAGGTTTGCAATTTGTACAAAAGGTATGAAAACCTATTTATAAAATATAATGTAACGACGGGCGCGAAGGATCTATGGTCTAATCCGTCTACGATTATGCAAACGGTAATCCCTGCCTATCCTGACGAGGGCAGTTCGAGAGGTAAGGGGTAGATGCGATTCGTTGGATAAACAGGAATAAATCCTTCCTCGTTCGTTCGAGAAACTCTCGATGGAGCCGGAGCTCCTTCATCGTCGTCATCATCTTCGTTCTCGTCGCCTTTGCTGATAATACCGAGCTATATACCTCCGAAGGGTTCGCCCTTGTCGCACTTTCGCATTCGTGTCTGGATACGTTAAGCCGAATAGCCCGAAATTCGTTCGAGGGGAAGTTTCGAGCTCGAAAGAAGTAGAACGATGACGATATAGATATAAAAAAATAGACAGAAAAAAGGGTGATTTCAACTGCAAAAGATTTTCGTTGGGAGAAATCGGATACCTCGCTAAACCTCGAACACACTTGAGGATTTTCCTTGTATACACACAGGTAACTCCGTGGCAGCTTGAAAATATGTTCGTTTTATTTGTTCACTGTGGAGAGAGCCTTTGCCTCAAACGCGAGAGGATCGAGGAAATGTGGGTGGGTGGAAAAAAGAGACACATCGACGAGAAAGACCGTTGAAGTGCAAAAGAGAGGATAATACATGGGAAAACTGGAAGGGTCGACGGGGAAAGGATTATATAATGCGACGAAAAAAGTCACGCGATGGAAGAAAAATGGGAAGGTGGATAAAGTTATGGAAAATTGACGTCGAGGGTTATCAGGGGGAAAAATAGCGTAAAACTCGACGAGACACGAGAGCAATGCGAGCGAGATAAAAGAAAAGTTGAAGAAGCTGTGGATCGACCGATGTTTCGAAAGATCGAGATAGATCTATGTAAAGAATTATCAGCTATACACTGGGCTCAAAATATTAATAATTTAGCAATCATTCGCGATAAATTAAACGCGAAAGACACAAGATCTCGCTTGACCGAACGACTATGCATATTTCTTTTAGCAAATTCAGAATATTCTCGTGGCAAATTTGTCGACTGATCAATCTATTGGATACTGTCGACCTTTTTTGCCAGGCGTTATTTCCTTGCGTTTCTTGCTTCTAATATAATTAACAAAAATCGTAAAATGTCCTCTATCACGAGAGCATCGTACAAAAATCTCTCGGCTCGTTTCCCACGTGGGACTAACGATAAGATTTCATCTCGACTTCCTTTTTGTAGTAAAAGTCGTGATATAAAAAGCGTCGAGCAAGCTTTTCCATCGATATTAGTCAATAACAACGTATCTGAACTAGAAAAAAAACATCAAACGCTCACGATCTTCCGTGTCGATATTAGTTTGTTTTTTCTTCAAATAAGTCTATTGGAACGCCAGTAAGTCGACTCCAGGTTGTATTGTATTTCGGGATATACGAGGACACTTGGATCAAAGCCAATGTTACCGAGCATCGCGTGGCTGCACATAGAAAAACCGAGAGACGAGGCCAAGAGCAATAACAGGAGACGAAAAAATATTTTTTCTTCCACTGCCGAGAGTGGAAAATCTCTCGGCAAGGAATGATGAACTCGAGAATCGAAATAATCGCGTGAAGGGATAGACACGACATTAGATTCGAGAACGTGACGGTAGAAAATCGCGGGGTTTCCTTTCTCTTCCGTCGTGGTGAATGATTTTTCATCTTCCTCGTCTCAAGCTGTGTGCGTGTTTTCACTCCGGTTGATTACGTCGTGGATAGTCGTTGAAACTTATGAAAGGGTGGGTTGTTCGCGAACTCGAGACTAAATGAAATATTCCTGAGTCTCCATCCGCTGTTTTCCCCTCTTTCTCTTAAGTCTTTCGTCTAGCTCGTCGAGTCAGACCGAGGAAAATGAGAAATTCCGGGTTGCCTAATGGAAATATTTCATAGAGACTCTATTCCCGCACAGTTGCCATCACCCTCGGTCACTATTATCAACCTTAACTACGAAGCAACCTGGCGGCTGAAAGCTTCCGGAAAAGTTCGTTGTGATAAATAAATAAAAAAAAGACAATCCATATTTATGTACAACTTGGGCATCACTTTTAAACACTTTTTGACTTTCGTGCAAAATTCAATATTAACAAGAATAAAACAGAATTCGCACACCTATTCATTGAAATCTTCGGATCGAGAAACGATTGTAGTTAGTTTGAAGGAAAAGAAGACAAATAACACAGCCCTGATACGAAAAACGAGCGATTTGACTGATCGAACGAGTGATAAAAAGTAGCCCAATAAATATTTAATTAACGGACGACAATTTTCATCGTTATAATTATATTTTACTCCTTCGAGTCAAATATCCGTTGAAGAAAGCATAAATTTGTTGGTATTGGAGAGAAACATTTATTGGGCACTACTTCAACAAACTTCGACCTGGCCAAATTTACTTTTCTCAGTGCAAAGAAATTGAACGACTTACCTGTTCATAATTTCGTATAAAATCACGAAGTTCTCGTTCCTTGTCCTCGAGGGTACCGTAAAGTGCTTTCATCTGATTGAGAAGATCAAATTTTTCGGTTTTGAGCTTCTTTCGTTCGACCTTGAGTTCGAGAAGAGCTTCTCTGGCACGTTGAAGTTCCATTTCGAGGGCGACGAATCTGGCCTCTTCCTCGATCGCGGCATCCTCGCCGCCAACTTCGCCTCTTGCCGCACCGCTCAGTAGTAATCTTCGCAATCTCGCCACTTCGGCAACGAGTCTTTCGTTCTCGAGTCGCAATCTTCTCGCGCTTGCCAATTCAACGTGCGGTGCGATGACAACTGATCCATGAATGTTCGATAACCTTGACGCGACCACTGGATCACCTACGAGTACTGCGTTATTCACAGAGACAGTCTTTAATTAAAACGACCTGTTGTACATTATTGTTGCAGGGTCGTGAAAAATGTAACGATTTTGGTCGCAATTCCGTGCCTAATTAAATTTAATAGTTCTTTTTGTTTTCGATTCCAAACGCCCCGCAGTCTGATCTGGTATTATGAATTATTTTTTGTCCATCTCTGCAACAAAATTCTTATTGCCAGAGCCGGCTAATTAGATCGAGAAAGAAAAAACGACGCGAACGAAATGGGAGTGAGAACAAGAAGGTACCGAGGTTGGTCGGGCTTGGCTCGGGGGCAAGGGAATTTCCGTTCGACGTTGGCTTCCGGGGGACTCTGGTGTGGTGGCACACTGTTAATAATTGGTGGTCCGGGTTACGAGGTAGTAAGTTCGTTCGACGGGCTATAACGAGACAGAGAGAGAGAGAGGGAGAGGGAGCAAGAGAGAGATAGAGACAGTGAGAGTGAGGGTGAGAGGAGAGTGAGAGAGAGTCTCTGTAGAGGTATGTATTGCCATGAGTCGGTACGGGTAAGGCTGGAGGCGAGCGAATCGACTCTAGACCTAATTAAGGAGCGAGGTTTGGCCCAGATGGTTTTCATTGTCGAGCATGCTCCGGGCTGGTTTTCGAAATGATTGTGCCAATCGGAAATGGAGAACGATGGAGTATCGTACATGTATACGATACGAGATATTGTTTCGTGCGGTCAGGATTCCGTGGAGAACGGATTGAATTCGGAAAATTGAACAGGATGGTCCTGTCGTCTCGACAGTTTACGTAGAGGTTGAAGAGGTCGATACAAGGTGAACATTGCCATTTTGGTGTCTCGAATTTGAGCATGGGCTATCTTCATCACAGGCTTCTCTTTCCCTCGCCATCGACGAATCGGTCGATGGCGGATAGGTCTCTAACAATAAGAGGCAATAGAGGCCGGTGAAGGGTCAACTAACTTTCCGTTGTTTACCCTTCTCAAATTACAAGACTAATTGTAAGTTACTATGTACTGCGGAGATGAAAGATAGAACGTTGTGGAATTTAAGAAATAGTAGAAAATAAGAAAAAGAAAACTGACCGAGTGAACTACTGGGTGAGGTTGGTCTGCTGCTTGGCGCTGGGCCGGGTGGCTCGTTATCTTCATCGCCCCTTATTACGTCACCGTCGATCATGTCCTTGACATCCTTCTCGATCTCGCTCGAATCCTTGCTAGAACCACGGATCGAGTCACGATTCGTCGTTATTCGCAATCTCTCGACGCTCGAGCGATCGCTACTGCCCCGTTGAAAGAACGCCGCTCTGCTCGTCGAAGAGGAACCACGATCCGGGCTTGCACTGCCGGACCTCGAATCGACGCTACCACCGGAACCACCCAAACGTGCTTTCTCCAACGCAGGGGCGTATGGACGACGAGCTTTTTCGCTGGGACTTCGACAGGGTGAGCCATTGCGTCTTTCTGTAACATTGTTTGTTTGTTTTTTTTCAACCGCGAAGCGACTATAGCGAAATGCGAAAAACCTCACGATTCGATGATGACTTTTATCTGATTCATCGGATATAAATTCAATGTTAAAACGGCTCGTTATTTTGTCGGTTAGAGTGGTGCTCGAGATAATCGATGAAACGAGTGCTTTCTTCGAGTAGAGATTGGTATCGGTGTTTGACTCTCGAATTGGAAACTTTTATCGCTGCAACGATGTCTTGGCACAGGGAGGACAGAACCAAATAAGTGGAGGCCCCACTGTAGCCAATCTGGACAATGGCCAAAATGCACTTCAAACTCGGGGCACAAAGACGAAAATCGTTCGATTCGCGATTCAGATAACACGATAAGGTGGGATAAGGATACCAATAGCATCTGGCAAGCTTTTAGCGATAAGTTTCCTAATGGGTTAAAAACGTTCGCAACCTTTTTCACTCACTCTTCACCAATTATTGATATTGGTCATCACAATAATTTCTATAATTTCCGAAAAGAAAGTATCGATAGTCTACGAAATTTGATTACAATAATAATTTTACCTCAATTAAAAAATAAATCTGAAATAAACTAAAAAATTTAATCCGAAAGATTACTTCTATTCAATTATTTTGATCGAACTTCGGGGATATATTTATCGACGCTTCTGACGAAGATGTAGAAATTCTTACGAAATTGCAATTGAGATAAATTCAGTTCAATTAAAAAAAAATCGAACGATGTTTCTAGACGTAAAAATTATTATTGTCAAATTATCTTTCGCTCACCTATAGGACTGGCTCGGCGATCGATCGGACTCGTTCGATCCTTCTTATCGACCGGGCTCGTGCCCTTGTCGATCGGACTGGCGGATTTGTCGCTCGCCGAGCTTCTCTTATCGACCGGACTACTTCCGGCGCTGAGCCTTTTCGTGTCTTCCTGCTGTATCTGTGGTTGCGTCTCGACTATCGTTTCTTGTACCGTATTGGGGGCGGCGTTACCGCCACCCCCGCCTGTGCTACCCGCCGTCGACGTCGTAGCGTTATTGCTGCCGCCTGCTGTCGAACCGTTGCTCGTATGATTGTTATTCAACACCAATGCACCACGTACGTCGCGCAATTCACCCCTTAAAGTCGCGCACTCGCCTCTCGCACGTTCCAGCTCTCCGTCGAGCCGGGCACCCGTAGCTGCGTTCTCCTCCACCATCACGCGAAGTTTTGCCTGCAACGACAAAAACGAACCAAATCCTTTTTTTTAAAAGTCATTTAAACATTGATACAAATATAGAAGAAATAATTATTTTTTCTTAAATTTATAAAATCACAAATACAAAGTTTCGTACGAATTTATCAACTGTTATCAATTCGTCAAGAATTATTCTCTTCAATTTACATTTTACTGCCGTAAATTACAGCGGACAGTAAATTTCCCTCGGTCCGTAAAATCCAGACAATATTCTTCTGTTTAATATTGAGAAAGGTACGTTATATAATAAAGAAAATAGAATTGCTAATAAATAATTCATTAGGAATAAGGGGTAAATGAAGCTCGAAACAGAACACGGTTCCAACAATGTTGGAATTGGCATTGCTAGTAGAAACAGTAAGTATACAACGGCCATGGGTAGGTACGTTATACTTGAGAGTGGTGCATATTCTCGTCAACCACCGTGCGGCAAAGACCTCATACGTATATAATATCTCACTGGCGCAATAGAACCTACTGAATTAGATAGCGATATCGCGAACTTCCCGGTATAGAGGTAGTCACACGGGACCCGGGAAAGACCGTCGAAACGCTTTCCTCTTACGAGGGAGAGAGAGAGACAGTTTCTCTCGAGATGTATATATCTATAAGCACTATAGTATATATATCCAGAGGGAATGGCAAGGGTCCTCTCAGGGAACATATATACGTATAGGATTCCGAGCGTATTTTGAGGTCAACATGCGGTTATCGAGATATCGCTCGTCCTTGCTCTTGCCTCCGTCCCTCATCCACGAATGTTCTATCTCACATTTCCACGAAATAGACGGAAACCACTGATTGCTCGATTTGATCATGCGTCCTCTAATAATTCCGATTTTCGCGATAACTCCAAATCCGGATGATCTTGACAATTTGCATCCCGGATATCGATCGACAATTAAGTTTTCAGCAACCTTGTAGGCGATGAAAACAGTCGAGGAATTTCCAACCGTTGTTCGAATGGTTTATTATTATCTCCAATTTTTTACGATATTTCTTATGTTGCGTTGATCGAGGTCAAGGATAATTAAAGGTCGTGGATTACAACCCTGTAACCTGGAGTCATCGATATCTACAGAATGGCCCATGTTTCAACGTAGTGAGTTAAAATTCACGATAATTGCGCAATAATTTGTTTACTGTTCTCGGGGCGTTCGGTTAACGACGAATTTGTTATTTAGTGGAAATAGTCTCAAACTAATTTCCAAACGATTGCTATTTTTTAATCATCCAGTTAATAATTAGTTGTATGGTACGTTGATAATTAATACACGTCGAATGAACTAGGACAATCCCTAAAAATTCACACGTGTGACGTATGCTGGTACTATGTGCATTGGTCACCCGAGTACAATATTGGGATGAATTTTACAAACTAGTCACATATATACATAGAACACCATACGCGAGTTGGTCTACCCGCAGTATAGTTTCGGTGAAGTTTTCCGGACTATATCTCGCACGTACGTACATATTAGCAGGGATGAGAGTTAACGGCAAACGTATGAAAGTGGGCAGCCGTCTGTCCAGCCAAATAGAAACTCTCGTGGCAAACATAATTTCGGCCGGGCGAGAGCTTTCCCAATTGGCCAGCTTCCAGTTTCACAAAGGCCGTACGTATGTGTATACAATTTGTTTCGCGTGGGTGACCGGTGTCGAGGTAACGCGAGAGCACTTATACGAGATCGCTGAATTCCTTTTTTTTTTGTTATAAGCGAACTTGTTGCATCGTCGATAAAGACCGAAGGATCTGAAAGTCGTGACGTAGACGATGGTGTCGAGGAAGAAAACTTGATATCTTTGAAGAAAAGAAAGAAAACCGGAAGTAGGTACTTCGTTTCGTCAAATAAATTTGCCCGATAAAGCTTCCAATTTATGACGAATAAACTCGACAATTACCGGCACATCGTGTCGTATATTTATTGCACGAGCTCGCGATCCGGACGAAAATTTCGATCGAGATGAGAAACCAAAGCGGATTACGTCCGGGAGAAGCTTATCGTCGTCTATAAATATACCGAGGCTGTAGCAATTGTTAAAACTCATTACCGGTAATTGAATTTGTCGAAGCATGGGAATGAATGCAGCGCGAATACATTAACGATATATTTGGATTAAAATTCGTATATATAAATATTGCAGAATTTAATGGAAATTTTGGTGTATTCATCCGAATATTTAAAAATAGTCGAGTATTTACTGTGATATTTCGATCGACATCCTGATTTGTTATCGGACGAACGAGACAGAATCGAACGAAACCGAGAAAAATTCTTATTCCTTGGCTGGTCGAAGATGCCAATGATGTTTAGGATGAAGTAGGACGATAAATAAATCCCTTATTTATATACCGAACACGAATATAACCGTAGTCCATCTTCCTCGATTGAATATCCGGAATTTCGCTGACGTGGAGATGGTATGGGCGATTGATATGGTAGCGTTACGTTTTACGACCACGGTAACAGTCCGGACTTGTTTTATGACGCGCGGGACGTTATACGCTCGAGGAATGCACGAGAAAATGTCGATGAAGCGCCTTAAAGTGAAAAGAACGAACGTGCTTTGATATCGTAGACTCGAACAATGATATACGGACTTTTTCTACAGAGATAGAGAACTCTTCGAACAGATATTTATCACGTAAAGAAACGCAATTTTTTTATCCCGTAAATACAAAATTTCGACACATTCTCTGCAATTGATTAATTTTTTTTCGATCAAATATCTTTAATCGAATTTATATAAAAAACGAGTCGGTTTTATCAATAAATTTGCTCGAATTATTATTATTACCTAGACAATTATTCAAAGCTTTGTCGTTATCGATATTTCCGATCGATATTAAAAATTGCATAAATATTTTATTCATATTACTGTACGAAAACAAAAAATAACGACCAAGCCATTCGTGTTCTCGAGATGTATAATCGATTCGATAGAATGCGATCGAATCTGTACACGCAAATATAAATATTCATATCTGGTACGGTAGCCACGGTAGTGAAATTTTTCTACACTCCCCCAGTAATACATTCTCCCCTTTCCCCTTTAACGTTGACATCTGTTCGTTCGTATATTTGTATATAAATATATCTATACGTAATCGTTTCGAGTTCGTCGCATCGCGAGCCAAGTGTGGCAAAAACCTAATCCCGAAACGGTTTACACCAAATCGTACGATAACGCGAGAAGGAAGAAGAGGGTGGTCGGGTCAAGAGGGGGAGGGGGTGAAGAGAGTGAACTTGGGGGGGAAAAGGGAAAAAGATTGAACGAGCAGAGAGCCAGAGACGTGGAGAGGCTTTCACATGGATCACTGCTCACCGAGAAGACCACCACCCCTCCGTCGTGACAGAATTTTCATTTCGCAGTGTACCACTCCATGAAATATACATTACCCGTGCTCGGTGCTCAGCCGCGATGCAACCACGATTTTTCAAGGCATACTCGCCCTTTCTCCGCCCTTCTCTCGTCATCTCTTTCTCGGAATGGTATCGGATTGAGAGAGAAAGAGCCACGAGAGGGTTGAAGAGAGAACATAAGCATCGCCCCCATCCCCTCCTCCTCTTCGCGGTAGCACAAAATATTTACTATACACATTCTTTCGTGAAGGGCTCGGGAAAAAACATGCATATATAATATTTCCCGCTGTTTACCGCAGAATGATTATTCGCGCATTTTTACTCGACCCTCATCTCGCAATTCTCGCAGCGAGAAAAAATGTATTCCAATGTTTTAAAAAATATTTCAAAAATATCTTTTTGCATTTCTGAAAAAGAATGTAATTTTTATTTATTTGCTCTCATTTTTCCAAGACTTTCTTTCCCCGTGCGGATTTGCTACAAATCACGAGGTTAATAAAAAAACCATAGAACAGAATGAAAATTGTAAAAACTGTGTATCATTTCATCGTTATTTTTTAATCCCACGTTCCACCCCAAATTTACAACGACGAAGAGCGACGGTTCGAAAAAAGAAACGCGATCGAAGGAATTGTAAGAACCTCAGCCTAGTAAAAAAGAAATAAGGGCCCGCGAGATAATAGAGACGCAACCGTGAAAGTGACGGGTAGACCGAACGAGGAGAGGAGAGATAAAATGGCATTGCCACGGCAGGAATTTCCGGACGGGGGTATGGGTATAGAGGGAGGGATGGGGGCGCGGGGGTTAGGCATGAGAGACGCCGAGTAATTATCGTCCCGGCGACTTCGTCATTTGCACAAACACAGACATAGCCGCAGCTTCGAAGGTTGAGCCACGAAGGTGCGGGTTTTTTAGTCGGTGCTTGCGAGATGCCCGTGTCACACGTTACGTGTAGCGTAAAACGCGTTAGTAAAACGGAAGAACCGACGAGAGATCCTCTTATAGTCTCTCGCTCTCCGTGTAGCAGGAAATTATGAGGAAAAGAGGCGCAAAGAGGCGGTGGAGAAGAGGGGGAGAGAGAAAGAGAAAGAGAGAGAGAGAGAGAGAGAGAGAGAAAACTAGAATTTCATGTCCAACGCGGTCGTTGCAGCTAGAGCCTCGTGCCCTCCTCGTCGACGTCGTCGTTGTCGTCGTCGTCGTCGTCGTCGTCGAGAAACGAGCCACTTGAATTTATGAAATTGCAATTTAAGCCTCGCGCGACGGGAAGCAATTTGTCGACAGGGCGAACCCGAAACTCGCCGTGACGAGAGCTTTTCCTCTCTCAGTGGTGTCGTCGTAGAAGCTGAAGAAGCTCTGCTTATACACCCCCACCATCCCTCTTTGCACAGCCCTCCCCATCTCCGACTTGGTGTATCTTCTCTCGCTCCGCAGATCCCTGTGACGATCATCAGCGAGAGAGGATGTGGGGAAGGAGAATAAGAGAGGGTGAGTTGGGGAAGGGGATGGGCAGGGTGACTCGGAGCACCATGGGGGTATTAAGGTTCGTCGTCCCTGATGTTGCTGGAAAGTGCACTCTCGGGGTTAGCGGGAAACTCAGCAGCGGGTCACACAGCTACGACAACGCGATGCTTGAACAACTTTTCGACACACAGCACGGGGTCGCGAGAGTATTCCGCTGAGTATAATGCTATATATGGGGCGTTACAGTCCGCAGCATCGCGTGCTTCGATTTTTCCTCATGGAGACTGCAATGCGTCTTTAGTCACGTACTGGATTTGTTGCTTTCTCGTATTGGAAGTATCTCGCTCCGTCGTTAAATAATATATATATATATATATATATATATATATATATATATATATATATATATATATATATATATATATATATATATATATATAGTATATGTAGTATATACAGTAAATATTCGGTGGGGTGGAGTGAAAATTATTTTTCAACACAGTTTTGTCGCGTTTAACGAGGAAAGTCATTAGGAAAAGTAGTCTGAAATTTGTATTAAACGAAAGTTTTAGTTAACGGTCAAATGTAAAAATACGAAAATGCTCGCAAATATAAAATGCGTCGGAGCATCGAATAAAATAATTCATGTTCGTGTCTTCTTCGTTATTTTTAATAAATTATAAAAATTTGTAAATATTTAGAAAATAATCGATATACTTTATTATAGTATCCTCTCAAGATTTTTTAATAATTCAAAGAGAAGTTCTGCAAAGTTACGTGTAAATTCGTCAAAAATAAAAATCGTTTTTATTCATGATTTATTTAGTTAATCGATTACAAATTTATATAGACCTCTAGAATATAGATATTGAAATGTTGTATATTGTATAAGGGTTTTGCGAGTATCTCCTAAACATCCCTAATCGCGTTCTCGTTTCTCTCGACCGACATTTTTCACTGTACACGATCATGGTAAACGAGAAGGACGATGAGATTTTTCTCGCGGTCATGGCCACGTGTAGGGGATGGTGTGCTATAGATTTTATTACAAGGTCGGACGAAGGTTTTTCGCTGTATAAACCCATGACAACGCTTATACGAAGCATTAACGTAACTGATCAGGTGGAAGGATCGTTCTAGCGTGATAATTTTAATCGATCGAAAAATGGCTCTCCGAACGGAAGCTGCGTGAGATTCGAGGTTAAAGAGAAACCGGTGGCTCAGTTATCGGCACGGTAGTGACGACGAAATTTTTCGTCGTGCTTAAAATTGCAATTATCCCTCATTATTTTCACTCAATTGCGTACAACGAAAATAATAAGCAAAAATTTTTAATAATTACTATTGCAAGTGCAATCTGGAAACGATGAAATAATTTATCTCAGTAGAAATATTAAGATTCGTTGATTCTTCGATAAATCATTATTTATTTATGAGCAAAAGAAAACAATGAAAAATTTATTTCTCACTGCGATTAATTGTGATTCGAAATAGATATTTTTTTCATCAATTATCAAAAATATAAACGTCCGGGCCGAATAATTAGTCCCCATGAAAATTTCACGTTTTATCGATTCGAGGTTTGATCCGTTGAAGTCGTTTAATCAAAATTACAAAAATCTTGGAACAACGTTCTTTTTCACGGTGTACACGGAGTCGCGATGAGGAGATAAAGACTAAGTGCTTGATGTCTCGTTTTAGACGAGAGAGTCGCGTGTCCAGTCGCGCATCCGTGTGTCGAGCGATATGAAAATAGACACGGGAAAGGCAGGCGCGCGTGCATGCATGCCGGGCGTGTGTGCTCGTCCCAAAGTGTACCGCGTGTGCCGAGGGAGTCTCGAAAGCCTCGATTCCACCCAAAGAACTCACCCTATCTTGATCGATCATTATTCGCATAGATGCATACACGATATCACATATGCCTGAAAATGTTTAAACATTCGGCAAACATCAATATCACGAATTTCGCGTCACGTTCGCGCGTGTTATACGGTCAGCATCCTCATAACCTCGACTGACCAGGCCGGGTATCACTATGCGTGATACGCGGCAATGTTCCCGATTCCATAACTCCCCTACAAATCCTGATTGAACGAACAAAAATGTTGATCCCCCCTTTCCGAACTGGCAAAGTCCTGAAAGTAAATTGTGAATGTCGACTATCCTATCGTGGGTCCAAATCTTTCTCTTTCTGCTAAAAAGAATTCAATTGGAGGTTACGGAATGGGAAATTTCCCGCGCAACACGAATATTATTATATTATATTATTATTAAGTAAATTTAACATAATGTTGAATCAATTTTTTTTAATATTTATATTTTTTCTTTAAATGATTAAGGGCTACTAGCTTTTGATCTTGTATGTAATGGGCAGGATACTTTGAAATTTTTCCAGCGTAAAATTGAACACTCCACTTATAAGTACGCGTTAAAAATAAAACTGGAAAAATAATACAATAGTAAAATGCTCCGAAACGAGTTTTCGCCGCATACGTTCGCCTAATGCGAGATCAGAGAGAGAGAGAGGGAGGGAGCGAGTGAGAGCAAGCGCGAAAGGAAATCTTTCGAGAAGCAGCCTTTTATCCGTAAAGCCAAAAGCGCATACGGCACAAGCTTTTCCATTTCGTTGGTAACGAGCGCAGACCGAGAGTAAAATGAGAGAAGTTCAGCATACTGAAAATGGCGTTATACTCCCGAGGCTTCGAGTGCGACAAGAGGGAGACGAGAAAATACAGGTAGCCGTACATGGAGACACGAGATAGGAAAAGAACGGGCCGAACGCGCGCATATCGCGACACAAACAGCGGCATCGTCATACAAACAGCTTTCAAATGCAAATTGAACAATGTCGAGCGCGCAAACTGTCGGCTCGGCCGGTGAAAGAAAAACGACGAGGTGTGCGCGCTTCTCTCGTCTCCATTGCTCGAAGCGAATACATGACTAATTTTGGTCGACGGTAAAAAAAAAGAAATTTGCGGCTGTATGAGAAATTAATAAAAATAAAGGAAGATCGAGAATCGACGATTCGAGGTAAGTATCGTAGATGAATTTGTTGTTTGTGAGCAACAAAATATTAACATTGAACGTAGAATTAAATTTATAGAAATGTCAAGAAATTTATTCCTCGTTTATATTCCTAAAACGTGCACCAAGAAATTCATTAGGTCACTGATAATTTTTTTATAAATTCAACGAAAATTCATACAAATATCTAGAAATTTGTTAATTATACAAAAGATAATTAATTTATATTGACAAAATATATTTACTTACACGAACTACCCGCTATTTGAAATATTTAGTTACAATACAATTTTCATTCACCTAAATATTATTTTTCGTTAAAAAATAATCATTAATCCAATTACTTTCCTTCCTATATGTGCAGTTTCTACAGCCCATAAAAATTGTTCCATGCCAGAACAAATACAGCGTAGCGAATGCAATCCCCTTCTACGCAAGACTAATTCGATCGATCGAGTATTTTCTATGGATTCCACACGTACGTACGAATTATCGATACGATGCGGTCTACATGGATTTAGTAGCATTCGATAATACAAGTGTATATTTCGAAGAGTCGATATAGTACTCTAGAATCAAAAGCATAAATTTTCGGGACATGGCGATTTCGTACGAGCGATAGATTCGTCGATGTTCGAGAGGAACCATCACATCGGATTTGAACGCAACGTATATATAGCCCGGATACGTGAGCGAGCAATGGAGAATGTCGTTGACAATGCTCGCGGGGATCATAATCCGAATCACACGGGTCAGCGCAATGTGTGTCCACGTGTTAGCATTTAAAGGGCCCCGTCCGGGGAACAGGGCTTATAACGTTGGGCCGCTGACTCAGCTGGTTTTTTTTTCACTTTAAAAATTCTATTCGACCTTTTTCCATCTTTAATCTTTTCAATAGGCTTACTCCATTGTTATGCGTACAAACGCACGATTAATACGTGACTCGTACAATCGCAAACCCCTGCGCGAAAGCCCTCTACCATAAAAACAAGGAACGAGACTGGGGCGTCTGGTGATAAAAGGATAGAATTAGTATTAATCTGATAAGTACTATTTTTCTATGGCACGTTATCGTCCAGTTCTACTTTTTTCGTTCTGTCTCGTGAACTCATTAACAATGTTTATTTATTTTTTAAGAGTGATGGAAAGCGGTATAGACGAAAAAAATATCTCAAAATTCAATATCTAATTGAGAACGCTTAAAGATAAAGAAAATGTGATAAGATGGAAAAACACTGGGTATTAATTAATTCATTCTTATTCGAATAAACTTGTTACTGTTAGGAGGATCTACGAAGGTCCTCGATACGAAGAAAGCTTATTTTCCAATGAAGTACGTTGTCGATAAGAAATAAAGATCGTTAATTAATAGGACGTCGAATACGATTTATTTCATGTAAATCCAAGTATTTTAATGAATTTTCACGTTAACAACGATTTTTATTACTTTTTTGAAAGATAATCTATCTCGCGTAACGGTTGGGCTATGAGAATAAACCTGAGTTCATTACCACCAAGGAAAATCACGCTTGAAAATAACCGAGTTAATATTCGATCGAAAAAACCAGAATGAAAAATAAATTCAGCAGAAAAATATTTAAAATAAAATTGTCAATTATAAAATCTCGTTCAGAATTTCTGCTCGTCGTAATCACATTAATTGCTTAATCGATGTTGAATTAAATTCGCGATAACCCAAACCCGTTAAGTTCCATCTACCGAGAAAATCGCTCATGAATGTAGCTGGTCCATTAATTTCATCCCCATGCTCCCTCCCCCTTAGAGTAACAAAACACATCAAGATATTTACGAATATCGAGCGAAGCGTTCAGTTAGTCGACGGCAAAACAATTGTGCGGGCGAGTAGTGCACGAACACGCAATATTCAAAGGGTCGTAGCGTTACCACGGTGCCCAACACTCCCATATTTCTCGCCCTTTCGTGGTCTCACGATTTGGTACAACGAGCTCGGAATTGCACTCCGTGGAAATGCGATACACGGGCACAACCGGCGACATCGCCACAGCCCCAACGGCGAAGGGTGGATCCGTGCGCCGAGCCCCGAGCGTGCAATAGGCCCAAAGGAGGTTAATCCATTAGCGGACTGGAAAAGGGTGGGTGGAGGTCGTAGAGGCAAAACGCATACATAATCCCGTACTTTCATATATATAGAGAGAAGGACCTATAGGGCACAAACGTCAAAGTGTCGTAACCGTGCACCGTGAAATTCTCACGGGGGATGTGCGAATTATATACATATATATATATGTATAGCACACCTGAGGGTTTGCAATTTCTGCAAGCTCTGCTTTCTCTGTCCAACGATCATACACGATATATACCTACGAGTTCTTTAACATCGACGTACAGCTATTTCATGTCAACTAAATTTTCGTCACGTTTTTACCCTCTTCGAAGTTAATTAACGTTATACAATTATTAATGCAACATTAATTATACACCGAGTATGATTATCGTTATTATATATATTATCGCCGTGGAACTCAACGTTCTAGATCTACGAAAAATTTCAAATTGTAGAACAATTTTAAAAAGTGATTTTATCGTTTTTTCGAAAGATCACGTCTTGATAATTACCCCGTTGAAAAATTACGTCGATAGTTGGGTTTTAATACGTACGAAGGGAAATGGTAATGCGGAAGAGATTGGAAATTCCGATAATTCTCTTCTCGATTTTACTTGAAGTCAATGAGCGAAAAAATCGTCGAATACCTATATATATATGTATATACCTACCTATGTATATATATATAAAGTACCCACTCGTAGTAGTTGGAGAATTTAATAGCATTCGGGCGTTCGAGCGCGAGTTGTTCGTAAAGCGGCCGCGCCAACGTTAACCCATATTATTATATGCATTATACGAGGAAATTATGTTGACATATATAGAGCGATTGAAGCGCGAAATTCTCTGGTACACTCGACAATCGTAGAGTCTGCGCTATATATATATATATATATATGGGAGTTGGAACGATTTACCGAGGAAGAATTTCTGCGGTGATGCAGCAGAGTGATGCAGAAAGGATTCGTATAGAAAGAGCTGAGTACATATGGGCCGAGAATTCTCGTACCATTATGGAACGCTTGCGAGAATTCGAACGGAGAGGCCATATGCAGAGAGTGGAAAAGCTTAAGGCACAAGGAGTTATAGATACGACGATCCAGGAACACCAAAATTCATGGAGAACCACCAAGTTTATTCCTCGACTCGGCTGACTGTATATATAGGTATATATGTGTAGAGATCGAGGGAAAGTTGTACAGGGAGTCGCGAGAAGATTCAAAATATGTAAATCGGCTCGATGAAGAGAAGGAAATACGCATTTCAACGAATTGTACGAGAGATTCGGGACGAGAAGTTTAGACTGGCTTTTCGTGTGAAAATCCTTCGTAATCCGCGACCTGTATTATCTCGTGAAAATAGGGGAAAATGGAGAAATAGAGAGAAATATAAGAGCTGGAGAGAGAGAGAGAGAGAGAGCGAGAGAGAGACAGGAAGTAAGAGAGTAAGAGTTGAAAAGTGAGAATAGCAGCGTCGTGGTATTAGAGTGAAGGAAGTAATACCAGTAAGACGAAGCAATAAATTAATGGGCGCATTGTACTCGACGCCTACTTACTTAGACCGGGGATCCTGGCTTGACTCGTGGCTTATATATTCATGAGATAGACGATAATTAATGAATAGGCTTTGTGTATATTGTATAGGTACCTACATGTATGTGCATATAAACGATTTCGAGCTTATTCCATACGGAGCGAATCCTCGCAAACGAATCACGCTTCCACTCAAGAGATTTAAACTCCATACTAGATTAAAAATTAAAGTGCGATTCGTGGTAAAATTTGGCAAGTAAAATATTATATTTTTAATTTGAGAAATAAAATTTTCGTCATAATCCCCACGAATTACGATCGAATTATGATAAACAATATTCGAGCGATTGTCGCACCGTTCTTACAGAAAAAAAATATCATTTTAAACGAAATTAATTAAGAATAATTAATTAATTGTGACGAGAAATAGAAAATAAAATTTTTGTATGTTTATTAACATTTATACGTTAAACCGTGCAACGACGAGTGAGTCGATGAGAAAATCTTATCTGTCCTGATCGACCTTCGTAGATTACACGATCAATTAGAAAAATTGATCTTTGTTTGAAAAATTCTGCAAAAAATCCCAACGTTGACGTTTATTTTCCTCGACCGTTTAGTTGAACATTCGCCGTTCCCCAAACTTCTAGTTTCGTAAATAATATAATTCTTTACCCCACGGTCATAAAATTATTTTGAAAGCTTTTGGAACGCAACGTTCACGATTCGACGTTCTTTCGACGTTGCGCCGTTCAAAAGCGAACGCGGACGAAACGGTCCGACGAAACGACTTATGTAATACGAGAACGTATGGAAAGTTAAAAATATCGCGTTTGAAATATGCGCGTTTAAGTCGCGCGGTCGCCATATTGTGAACAAATGGCGGTCGATGAAACGGACGTACGAGCGGTGATGGACTTCCGCCGGGTATGTTCCTCAAGATATTCGTACGAACATGTTCTTGCTTCGCGAGATCTGACGAATAAAAAAAGCATACGGCCTGCGGTGTTCCCTCTAGTTTTGTAGAGGGTTGCGTCGTGAGCTTCTTCCCGTCCAGGCCCGGTATGCAAGGGAGGCAGTAAAGTTGTAATACTCATTCTCCGGCCACAGGTGGAGAGACAGAGAGTACGAAAAGAAAAACAAGAAAGAAACGGGAGTAAAACGGAAAGGGCAAAGGGCCTATGGTAGCCACTTAGCCGCTCCACAAACAGAGACGTAGGGTTTATATATTGCCATACACCTTTCGTATATATGCCCCATCGTTTCCCTCTGCCCGACGCGTGAGTACGCACCGAGAACAAGAGCGAAAGATAAAGGGCAGACAGGAGGGATAGACCTCGAAATAGAGGACCAGAGAATAAACAACAACAAAAAAAGAACGTAGTATGAGAAAAAAATAACAAGAAGGGTGCTAGAGTGTTGGTGGTACTGGAGAGAGGCCTGAGAGTGGAAAGAAGATCGTGAATCTCATGATTTTGCATTTTTCATGTAGTCTTTATCCTCTTCGAGGTTTCTCTCTCTCTCTCTCTCGGTCATTAAGAGCTATCCTCCCTTATTTTCCTCTCCCTCATATGCACACGAAGGGAGGAAGTCGAGAATTACGAATTCGCGTGATTAAGGATAGGAAGACCTTGAATACATTCCAAGGTCGAAATTTGAGTTTGAATTTATTTTCTTTCATGAGTTGGTGCTTAAGTCCAAGCTTGAGTTCGAATTTATTTCGGGTTATTATTCACAATGAGGTTCGAATCTAATTTCAGATTTAGGTTCGATTTATAGGCAACAAAAAATGCACTTATGCCAACGCTACGTTTTGTTTCGTTCGTAATAAACGTAATTTTAAGGCCTAATGCAAAATCGAGTTTAAGCTTTTTGAACTTAAGCATCAACCCAAGAAAGACATTTTGAGTAAACTTCTCAATCTCTTTCACCCTTGTCGCGTTGCTCGAAGGTAACACGCGTAATGTACAAAAACGTTTGATCGCTGTGCAACCGAGCCAAAACGGATAAAGATCTGCGCCGTCGTCAGTGATTAACAAAAGCGAGAGAGGGGAAAGAAGTGTACATAACGAATAAGAGGGGCTCGATGTTTCATCAAAATCGTGGCTTCTCGCCCTTTCATTAAGCTCGCCCCCACACGAAGTACACTTCGATTATTGTCGAGGACTCTGCGACGATGTGAAAACCGTTGAACGCTCTAGACTCAAGTGGTTGGTGGATGCCTTGCCTGTCACTGGTTCTCTAAAATACATATGTATATGTATATACATGTACATAGGGACCTTACACTCGCCCTCTGATACCGCGAGGAGGGTTTAAAGCGAGAACGACGACGATGGGGACGACGAGGGTTTAAGTGCCACCGACCTGCCGCAAAAGCTTGGCTCAACTTTCACCTTGCCGCTTTCGTTTTCGTGGGCGCCGATATAGAGACCCTAGGGCCGTTTGAAAGTTTATGGGAACAACGAAAGTGTGCAAGCTCTATTCGACGAAATGACAACCGTCGTGTCCTTGACCGAAACTTTCGCTATTCAGCTGATTTTCGCCAAAAGCTTTGTCCGTTTTCTCGTTGTTCCCACAATTCCCATGACTCAGGAAAAGATGACTGTTCTTACGAAAAAAAAAGTTTACAATCAAAATAATAATAATGTTTGTACAATAAAATTGTTCAACAATAATTCATTATCTCGCGAGAATTATTTATAATTATTGTTATCGGAGAATTCGAAAGGATTTTTGTTGTAAGTCTGTCAATGTTTGTCGTAGAGTCCTCTTAATTCACAGAACTCTCCTAAGTTTATAGTAGTTAGCGATACGTCGTATTTTCGCGAATGTAAATGAAGCCACGACACAGAGTTTCCCAAGATTCTGAACAAACGCGTCGTTAAGGGGTTAAGACTCTTCGCATGTACTTGTTTCGGATTATAATTGACCGAAATCTCGAGGAAAGTTGGAGCGCGCGCGGTCGAGGATTATCGTCAGATCGACGATAAATTTTGCTGGTTCTATCGACCTCAATTCTTCCCAATAATCAGTCACGCTGGGAGCTAAAAACACACGGGATACATACATATATAACGTATTTCCTGTGCCGAAATATCCGTTCGTCAAAGTTGAGAAGGATATGCGCGAAACGGACCAAAATTTCCTCGAAAATGCACACAATGGATTGATCAAGAGGATTGAGCAGTCAATCGGAGACTGCCTCTTATAATCGGAGCAATGCGGAAGAGGGATAGAAAGCTTTGTTACGCAAAAGCTCTTCTTCAACTACATGTCGGCAGCTCTCTGTCTCTTTATTCGTCGCATTTCCTCTTCCATGCTTTGCAGCCTCTGTGTTTCTCGTCTGCGCTCATCTCTACCATTCGCATATAGACAACGTCAATGATATTAGACAAAATCCGTATGCCAGCGCACGTACACTTTTCAGCATTCACGTAGCTCGCCCGCTCGCATTTCTCTCGTCACGTTTTCCCATGGGCGATCTTTCATTCTCTCATTTTCTTCCTCTCTCATCCTCTCTCTATCTCCGTCTCTCTCTGTTCCGATTTTCCGTTCCGTTCGTCTTTCGCACTCGGCCTTTTCCACGTTCCTGATGCCAAAGGGATCAAAATTCAAACGTTATACTCGCCGTTGGAGCATGGAAACGGAGATTCTACTTTGAAATGCCGTTACATGATAGGATCAAGTGGAAATTCTATATTTGTCTGCTCTGGTTAAATGTGAACACGGCCCTATATGTTCGGCCGGAACAGAGCGTCTTTCACCCGATACTAATTGAGGGAAAAAATAAGGTAGAACAGATTGGAAAGGAACGATCGGATGAATGAATTGATAAATCCGTCGATGTTTGAACCATGGAGTAATAATGGAACATTCTGAAAGAATATGCGATCATCCGGAAACAAATTGAACATCGATGTCTATCAGTTTAATTCGAGGTTTTCATTAACTCATGAATTAAATAAAAAATGCAATAAAAGCCACATTTCATTGAAGTTTACTATATGATTTCTTTGCCCATTCATATGAAACTGATCAAAGGTCTGGTTGACCACCCAGTCCGTGTCCCGTCACGCCTCTGATTGGTGTACAGTGAGCGGGTGGGGATGGCGCGCCGTCACTCGGGTATATAAGGGGTCTCGTTGGGCAGAAGGTTCTCAGTCTCGCTCGGACTTCGGGCGAGCTCGGTTCTCTATAATCGTCGCTTTTGCTACAAAACTGGAGTTTCAAGGGCACTAGAACCAAATTGTCATCGAATCGAGAGAGATATACGAACACTGTGATCTTAATGTAGAACAAGTTCACGACAGTCCTTTCCGGAACTACATCTAGTGTGCGTGTAGCTATTTTCAGAACATCGCAAGAACTCGGTCCTAATCACTGCGCTATCTCGCTAATCCCTCTCCGGGATGCTCGCCACCCGTTGTGCGGTTCTACGGGAAGCCCATCGCTACGCTACGGGAGCCACAACCCAAACCCATGATACTCCCTATATAACCCTCTTTCCCCTTATGCCTAAATTACATCTGCGCTTTTTGTTTAACCCTGTTTCATATTTGTATAGCATGCGAAAAAAAGAGCAAAAGAAAACAGCCACAAAATGAAAATCTGGGCTTAAATATTAATTCCAACTTCCTCGAGTTATAAAATTCCCAATTTTTCTAAATTGAACTTTTAATAACGTCATACGATTAACAAACATTTGTTAACAGTCGTGGCGTTAGAATTTCATCATTGACTTTTCTTATAATGCCACTCAAATATCAGGTATGCCGTAGATGTCGCAGATATATAAAATAATAATATCAAATATCATTACGAATTCGAGCTTCACACGTTTAAAATACGATTGCAAACATACGCCACAATTTTCAATGCAAATAGGGCTCATGATGAGATTTATCGGTATGGCTTCTGTGTACCAGTAATTTCGCCAGTTTACCATCGTTAGACGAGATGTCGACGACTATCTGCCCATCGCCGTATGACCGCAAATTACTCCCAAATAGTAGACTCAATTAATGAAGCTAATTTCGAAAACCGATGAGATAGCGAGACGGAGAGGAGTGAGCGTTCACGAATCGTCGATGATACGGAACATACTGCGGCGGGACATTTCGATTCGTCCAACAAAACGTTTGCTGGTTTATGCCCATTTAGTTCCATATGTACGTGTAACAATGAGGCAGGTCTCAATTTTTGTTCTCACAAAGAATCGCGCGGTTTGCTTTGTCTCGTCGTGTTTAATTGAATTGTTTTAAGTTTTATCGGGAAATCGAAAACGAGGATGAATTGTAAAAACCCGAAAGGTGTGAAACAATGAATTAAAAGAAGAATTAACTTAATCGGTAATACTTTTATTTTCCAAGACGTAAGGTATAAAAATCGTCGAAACGCCCAGCCGCTACTGAAATTCAAATAAACGGGGTTAAATTCAATTATAAAAGCGATAGGAAGGTTTAAAAAAATTCGTACGTTTCTTCGCGATATGGGATTAAATTCTGCGATGCAATCTAGCGTGCATGAGGTCGTTGCCGTTGAGGATTAATCAACCAAGCCTCGATTCTCTCTCCGCCTCTCTCTCTCTCTCTCTCTCTCTCTCTCTCTCTGCGTCTTTCTCTCGGTCTCCAGACCTCTGGTCGTCGAGTTTCGTTCTCGCTTGTGCGAACACACTAACGAGATTTCCTGTTGCTCTACGATATAGCGTACAAAGTTGCAGTCGGCAGTGCGGTAAGAGATTATTAGAGCACGAATAATTCCAGGAGCCTTTATGATTTGCACTCACTAGGGGCTGCATATATTCTTTTATATGACGACGAGTAATCATCTATCGACGCAACTTATATGCCACTCGGATGTCATAGCTGCCTCCTGGGACACTTCAGGATAAGTTCCAAGAATATGGATTTTAATATCGTTTAGTCGAAATAATTTGTTCGACGCGTTCGAGAGAGTGAGATGGGTGCGTTGTATCCTCTCGATTCAAACGAGATGACCCGGCCCAGCATAAAAAAAACTCAATTGAATTGAACAAATTAAAATTCACAAGGAATACAAATACTTTGAATCAAATTAACTTTGTTAGATAAACGATATTTATCACAATGAAGTAATAATAAATCAATTGATCAGAATTCATTTTTATTCAGCTTATAAAAAACAAGAAGTTGTTTTAATTTAATGTCGTCAGATAAATTGTATCAATAAATCAAATTACAATTTAATTGCAATTCAACAATAATTATCATTCTCAAAAATTACTTTTTTCCTCGATTAATACTTCTTTTTCGACTTTTTACAAACGAAATATTATTTTTAAGTACAGGTGTATTTCAAATTCTAAGGATTACATAACCATTCGGACAACACCATTGCGTTGGAGGATTTGGTTATTCGAGTCGAATACGAGGCCCTCGACTCTCTCTCTCTCTCTCTCTCTCTCGTTGGCATGAATTAATGATCCCATTAGCTAGTCAAAATCCATCGACAAATCCTGCGTCCTCTACACTCGTACATTGGCAAAGGAATGTTTTACCCGTCCGCGTTAACACAAATACGTAGAAGCCGGACGCAGGAATTATTTATTGATCGTAATGCGCGTTCGTCATACTCTCGTACAGTACCACGAGCGCAATCTCATCCTCATGAGAAAGTCATTACGTAGGGATTTGCCAGTTGGATCCCTTCAGCCGACTCGTTCACTATACATATATGCATGACAAACCACCAAAACGCGAACGGCGAGCGTACTGCAATATTATATACGTACAGCATCCCGCTCGCTCGGTTGCTCATAATCCACGTCGCTCAACACTGTGCACCCTGAATAATGCTCGGCTTCTCTTGTATTCGTAAAAATGTCCCGCGTTCAAAAACGGACCTTACTTTAACCGAGACGGAGTACAACCAAAGGCGGAAATTCCGGCAATATTGTAGTCGGGGATTTTTTTAATTAAAATAATTTTTTAATTAAGGGGAGCTGCGATGGAAACTTGCACGATCGTCCTAAGTGCGATGCGATATTTTGAGATAAATATTTTTTTTAATGATTAGATTTACATCTAGACAAATTTTCATTTCGATATATTCGTCATAAATTTTGTTGGGATAATTAAAAAATACATTTTCTACGAGAGAAGAAAAAGATCGTTATTTATAAGAGCGATTGTGATTATCCGACAGTGCCAAGTTGTGTTCCATTTTATCACAAAATACAAAGTCCAATTACGTACAAATATTTTATAATTTTTCTAAAAACATTAGTCGTCAAAATTGATTTTAACTCACTGTAAAAACTATTCGACATAAAGTTTCCATTAATTTCATAATTAATAAAAATATAATGCCGCAAAATAATTAATGATGATTTCAAATTGTAAATGATATTTTTTTTTAATCGAATACTGAAATTACTGTTGGACAAATAAAATATAAGATTTTCAGCAGACAATGAATCCAGCTTGGCGAAATACGTGGTACACGGTATATCTGACGGTTAATGGTACGTCGGGACGAAAGAGAGAAAAGGTCCGAGGTGGATGAAAATGTGGACAAGTTCCTGAACCCGAGAGCCGGGGGGTTGCGTATATAATATAATACGTGCAAGCGAAGGGAAAAGAAATGGAGGACAAATGAGAGAGAGAGAGAGAGAAAGAGAAAGAGGGTGTAGGAAAAAAATGTCAAGCCTCCGCTATATCGCGCCTGCGATAGCAGTCTCGCACTCTTAACTTGGCTTTATTCGTGCCAATAGTCGCGTGGCTGTACGGAACTGCCCTTTTCCCTTCCTCCCCATCTCCGAAGGTCGTATACGCACAGCAACCATTCTTCGTGAACGCTCGTCTGGCATTTCATATTGTATATATTTATATCTAGGTACACACGTACACACACAACTATATATATATATAAATATATATATATACACGATGTGGTTTCGTTGGTCTTCCGTTTCCTCGGTTTTCTCTGTTCGTTCGTTCTTTCTCCCGATAAATATCACAGAGAAGAACCGAGCCCGAGGGAAATGTCGGTGAATCCGGACGGTTGTATGGAAAGTACGCGTGTACGCGTGTGTGTATACAGTGAAAATGGGAAGAGACAAGGGGCATCGAAAATGACAATAGGGCAACCCGGAACAAAGGACTTCCATTATTAATACAACCCTCGCACGTCGACGTGCGCCGAGTTAGTTAACCGTTCCATCGCCATTTTTGTTTTACTTTTTACATTTTCTATTTCCGTCTTTCATCGATCGTGTATTATAATAAAAAATGAAAAAAAAAGAAAAAACAATTTATAACGATCGTCTTTTGGGTCTTGTTTCTTTTTAAACCCGTGAGTAATAAATAAAAATATTTATAACAAAGTTTTGTCGTTGTTATCGTCTTTTTTTACTAACCTGTGCATCTGCAAGGATGCGACGCATTAAGGCCAAGGTGGGGTGGGTTGCAGCTCCATTCTCGATCCCGAATCCTTCGCCCTCTTTGTTCAATCGACTCAAACTCTTGAGAGCTGGAACAAATGTAAAAGAAAACGAAAAATAGAGAAGGGAATAAAGAGTATCGGCGCTTGGCTCGATTGCGAAAATGCAAGCTGTTACGATTAGCTAGTCTCGGTACATCTGTCGTCTCAATTATCTTTTTCTTCTTTCGGTTCTTTCGACTTTTCACAATTTTACCGTCGACAGGTTGGTTCGCGGGTAACGATCACCAACTCGTAAATACACGTTGCGGTGGACGTTCTTCAGGACAGTAAACGCCCACGAAAAGAAAAGGGAGTGGAGGACAGGAAAAAAAGGAAGTTTTTCCGGCCCGTGACAGTTTCAGGTCTTGATTACAGTGGGTAGTCAATAGAGAGATGGAGAAAAAAGAGCGAGAGCGAAAAAGGAAGAGAAAGAGGAAGGGAGACGAGTCTTTTAGCGTGAGACCCAGATCTTAATTGCTACCACCATCAACCCATCATTCTTTCCTCCTGACGTCTTGGAACGCTTTGGCAACTGCAACACGTTTTGATATTATATATACGCATCGGTTCGAGTGACAATATGAATGACAACCCGTTATCAAGCGAAATGCGATCATTGTGCTGAGAAAAGTTCTCTCTCTCTTCCTTATTCTCTCTCTATCTTCATGGAACTCACCATCGCGTAGAGTTAAGCGATCTTGGGATCCCAAACTTCATCCCCTCTCAATGGCGCCAGTCCAGAGTCTCGTTCGAGCCACATTATCTCTGTTCTAAACGGTGTTTGAACCGGAGAATAATTGAATTCCCGAGCGAGGCTCAGCGCCAAGACCGTTAGAGAGAGGGAGAGAGAGAGAGAGAGAGAGAGAGAGATGCTAAGAAATTCTAAGAGAAAGCCTCGGAGAACTTGGTCCAGCGAGGGAAGTGCCCCAAAGTGTTATCGACAAGTTCGAAGTGAGGAGAAGACAGCGGCAAATAGTCTGGAACAGCATATCGAGAGACAGATAGATAGATAGATAGAAAGAGAGAGGGAGAGGGAGAGAGAGAGAGAGAGAGAGAGAGAGAGAGAGAGAGAGAGAGAGAGAGAGAGAGAGAGAGAGAGAGAGAGAGAGAGAGAGAAAGGCGATCAGGTTGGAGTTGCTGAAAGATTTAACAAACTGGAAAGGCATTAAAATGCAAATGTCCAATATCCGACAGAGATAAACGAAAACGATATAGTAATTCCACTTTCAAATTTCCCGCGCTATTGGCACGAACCACGGCATGTTCAACGAATGCTTACAAAAAAAAGTATTTAAACACGGATTGAAAGAAATGGAAAGATATAAATTGAAAATTAAATTATCGGTAAAAATGATTAAATCGATATTAATAAATTTGTCGCGCGATTGAAATACATATCACTAATGCATATTGGAGACGCGTTTCATTTACCGCAACGTGGCCTTGCGTCGAATTTCTCGGATTTTTTCGATAACCGTAGAATATATTTGTTCATTAACACGAAAGGAGTTACGTCGCAGGTGTGGTCCTCCATGAAACGAATAAACCGCACACGCTATAGGATGCGCAAAACCACCGGTGTCCGCGAAAATATATTCATGGCTTGCGTACCAGGAGAACGCGAGAGAAAGGGAGAAAGAAAGCAAGAGCGAGAGAAAGAAAAAGTGGAAAAGCTTTTATGAAAGAGTCTTCGATAAGGTGAATTGAAATACCACAGCGCAAACTCTCTCTCTCTATATATATATATATATACTCACACACATGTACACACAGATACATACAGGGTGTTCTAAAAGTCCCACGTCACCCCGTACCTGCGAGTAGCTAAGGGTGCCAGGAATTCACGTGCCAAGTCCGCACGATCAATTCGCAATAGTTTTTAAATACGAGACGATTCGAGGTGTCCACTGAGAGAGCTGAAGTCATCTGTATTCAAACACGATCAAGAGGATAGAGACGATCGGAAGTATCCAAAGTTTAAATAGGTATCGATCGTCACCAGCACGAAGCCAGACTGGAGTCTATAGCTATCGGATATGAGCTATAGCTCGTCGATTGTAGTTTTTTCGTCCTTGCTATCTTCTTGATCGCCTTCGAACACTGTCGATTCCAGGTGTTCGATTGGATAACTTGAAACATCTCTCATTTAAAAACTATGGGGAATTAATCGTGCAGATTTCGCAGGTCCACTCACAGCATCACCAGCTGTGCGCAGGTACTCGACGTTACGAAACTTCTGGGACACCCGGTATATAACTATCTACACATAAACGATATATACAATATATGTCTTACGTGTAGTAGGAAATAGGAAGGGAGTTTTTGCAGATGCTCTCGGGAACGCATTACACATACACATACATATCCATGTACACATATAATACATACACTATGTACATTGGAGGTACGTGCGGTTCTGTAGACGGGAGAAAAGCGGGCATGTAATCCCTATGTATGATATTTATACCGATATATATATATATATATATATACGTATAAATACACATGTGCCATATTACATATAGAAGATGGAGTATATAGAAGAACGAGGGCGTGAGTCGGAGGCGGAAGTTAGGCGAGGTTAGCGTGATATATGGGATATTCCAATATTACGTTCGCCAACACGGCGAGTGTCCTCTCTCTCTTTCTCTCTCACTCTCACACTCACTTTTTCGCTTCTCGCGAGAACGTCTCGATGCACCGAAAGCATGCATCTTTATGACCGTAGTCTTCCCCAGAGACGTAAATATACGTGTGTGTGTGTGTGTGAGTGTATTGGAACGCGAGACTTGGAGAATTATTTGACACGTTATATTACATCGGGAAAGTAGGTGAAGTACGAAAAGGGCTGGAACCGTGGGAAGACAACGGAAAAAGAGTATTTTTTTATTTTCGTTCCCTCGTTTCAAACATTGTAGGCTCGGATTGATTAAATTAATGGATTTTCATGCTAGTCGGGTATTTATTTTTTTTTGCGTCGACGATACTCACCTTCCTCGTAGGGCTGTGCACGTTTCGCGAAAGCCCTCGAGAACACTCCGGGACGTGATTTAGCGGCTTCCACGCCGTTCTCAATGGTCGTGCTCATAGCGTTGTAAAAAATATATATTTCGCTTTTTATATTTTTTCTCTTTTTTTTTTTTTACGGTGCTTGCTCAGTATCGGACGTCGTACTTACGAGCAATTCAAACACGCGGATTCAACGTTCTAACGAACGAGCGAGGATCGAAATCATCTGTAAATGTGTACTTTGTGAGATCCTGTGATTTATAGAGGGAGAATAAATTTTTGATTTAATGAGGTTTTACGCCGGGCGAGATTTATCGAAGTGAAATAAGTTTATTAAGCTGAGATTGGAAATCATTATTCAGATTGGATATCGAGCTTTTCGAATCGTATGCAGCTTGAAATTATTCCATCGAATATTCGACGAGTGTAATTTTTTCCCGGGCGAAAATTTAAATCCGCTATATCGAGCGAATATGTATCAATAATATTATTACAATTTCTCTAGCTTTGATCTAATTTTGTCTAATAATAATCTGATTAATAATCTAAATAATAATCCGACAATTATTAATAACAATAAATAATCAACGAAGATAATTTAACGCGATTTTAACTAACTAATTAATGAATTTCTCGTTCCGAAGATCAAGAATATACTTGTAAAATTCATGGGTACAAAGATGAATACGGAATTTATAAAAATATGCAAATGTTTGTGAAACAGCTAACTCGTAATACGAATAAATTTGTTTAAATCTGAATAAATCTTGGCCGATGAGTCTTAATTTAATGAAATATATTTTTCTCGATAAATCCGAGAATTTTGTTTCCGCTAAGTGAAATATATCGGACTACGGTGAATGGATTTATAGAGAATTTTGCAAAGAGATCGAATATATTGGAGACACTCGCTTTCATCACGATGAGAAACTACCTATAGCTTATATCCGATATTAAATTTTCCTTCGATATTCGATATCGTTCCTCTTTTACTCTCACGTGCTGCACGCCAAATTCCTCTATTCTCGCGTGCACTATCGAGACAGACTCGAGAGAATTTATTGCCACTTATTTTTTTATTTAAACCTATTCTCACGAGAAACGATCTCGTGTTTTTGTTTTCTCGATGGACGGAGAACGTTATTGTTTATTCTCTCGATATAATTCCAATTTTCTTATACCTCACGATAATTGTGTAAAAAGTTTATCGTCGGTTGTGAAAATTGCGAATGGAAACATCGAATTTGTATTAGACGTGGTCATAAAATAAAATGGCAAAGAAATAAATGGCGCATCGACATTCAAACGTATTTTTGGTCAATTCTCGTGACGTGTCTTTAGTTATGAGATATATTTCGACAATAGCCAAGGGTTGGTATTGTCACGTTTGATGAATCACAGGAAACTCCCCCCCGGGGTTCAATTTCACCGAGCAAACGGTCGCCAATCTCTGGGAGAACCCTTCGAATCTTTTCAAGCCTTGTCGTAACGTTACGAGAGCTGTTCATACCGTCAGAAACATATGACACGGACCTTTATATATATAGTTTGCTACGAGCATGTACATCATATAAAAAGTGGACGAGGACGATGTCCTTATCCACTTTTCCCGTCAATTTTTCCGTTGGAAAAACTCGTCTCATCCGTCCGGACCAAACCCTCTCCCTCCCTCTAACGTTCATCACCCTCGCGCAAGACTTCACTTTCACCGTCGACTTCTTGCCCGCTCTCTCCCATTTTCCCCACCCTCGAATCTATCGCGGAAAATAAGTATCGAGTATCGTGATAATCGAGCAAATTTTCTTTTCGCATCGAAAAAAAATCTTGTTGTCCCGACCCTGAAGCGACTTTCGTTTAATTAGCTCGATGACATATTCTCGTGCCGAAAAAACATTAGCGATTCTCTAATATCGCCAACTATCGTACTAATTTAAAAAGTTCGTTTCATCGTACACGCATGAAACCCGCGCAAAAAACAAAACCGCGCGAGACTCGTGAAAATTAATATAAAACTTGAGCGAGCCGTGTCGAAATTTTTTCCCCGCTCAATATCCGCGAAAAAAAAACAGTTTCCACACACGACGCCAAGAAGAACCGTAAACGAAAATAAAAACAGAATCCAAAACAAAAGTGTTTCAACTTCGTTTAACGTCAATTAAAAATTGTTTTCGCGCGAAAGCAGCGTTAACGACGTATGCGGGGCGTTCGCGGGCAAAACAAAAAAAAAGAAAAGAAACGTAAAAAACAAAGCACAAGTATTATACCAGAGTAGCGAGAATAATGCTGTGCGGAAAAGTTTCATCTCGTTTCTTCGTCCCGTGAGTGAGAGCGCGACGTAGGGGGATGAAACGGACCGAGCGAGAGCGAGATGCGCACACTCGGGGATGCAGATGAGCGAGGTGAGTGAGAGCTCACGTTCACGATGGCCTTGCCGCAATTTCACCGGAGCGTCACGGTTTTCGCGGAATGATAACTCGCCCTTTGCGCTAGCGAAAAGTCGCTACTCGGTACGTACAAGCGTGTACGGAAGATGCGCAACCCCTCGCGGTACCGGTGGCCTCACTGTACCAACCCCTCGAGACTGCGGATATAACGCGAGAGAGCGAGACGTGTAACGCTCAAGTTTTCCCGACGCGTATTTCTCACAATATATATATTTGGTGCACTGCGTTTTGCTAACAAAGTTAGTTTCTACAGGAGGTTTCTTACGGTTGAAGATGGCATTGCGCGTATATATAGATGTATTGTGAATACGCTCGCACACTTTGAAAAGTGTCGGGACAGTCTGGTATCTCGTCTATTCTAGATTTGTTCGTAAATATAACGAGAAGAAGCATATATGTGACGTTTCCTTTTCTCGTAGCGATATATCGCACGAGAGTTTGGTTTCACTAACTTCCGGGTGCAAGATATGTCAAGTTTTTTCTCCTCAAGGACTCTTCCTCTTGTCGTTCGCATTCAAAACGACCCGAGGTATAAAGAGATACGATTACATCACGTCTGTTAACTTTACGTTTTGTTCATCGTTCGTCAGTGTTTGCGTCGAGAATTTAGCTTGGAAGTGTCGAGAATGTTTCGTATAGTTAAAGGTTGTCAGGGACGAAAGTTTCGAACGAATTTGACTAGCAATGAGATGTGGTTCAGCCGTTTAGGCAAATAAAAACAATTCTTGGAAGATTAAGACTAATTCCATGGTTCCAGTGTTCTCGGATCGCTACGGTTGATCACGATGTAGTGTACGTACACCGCGATAACGCGGTTTAACTATTCGGACAATCGGCCGAGCGGAGAACGAGAATCCTGCCTAGCCCATCGTGGGGCTCGCTGACTCGAAGCTGATGGAATAAATGATCAAGGCAGACGACCGCTCGGTGTACCCTCGCTCGAGTTAAGTCCACTAACACTCCCTTTCTCTCTATATTTATCTATCTCTATCTTCTATACTGACAAAAGTACGCGTTCGGATATTTCCTGCACTTTCGTATAAAGCGCGCTCGCCATACGTGCAGTAGTTTAATTAACAAGTGGCCTTTGGCACACGTACATGTATATCTCCGGGTATTATAAAGCTACAGGACAATACATGCCGGCTAATTAACGTAGAGGCAAACTCTTGCAAACCATGCCAGAGTTCTCTACTCAAAGCATCCATTATTCTCATTCTCGGGCGAACGAGGGAAATCTTCGATGCTGTTATGCCACTTCTCGTTTCAGTGTCTTTCTACCTATGTATCTCCTTATATAATAACAAGATTTCACTGTGAACGCAGCCGGTACTGTGTATAAAACGGGATTTTAGGTTATATACTAAAGTCACGACGTAACTTTATTCGCAGAATGGCCACGAATACGGATGACCGCATTCACCGAGTGACTATAGGCACTTGGACCGACTATACTCACGGAGCGTCTGTAGCCACGGAGCTACTATACTCACGGAGTGTCTGTAGCTACGGAGCGAGAACAGTCACAGAGCGGCTATTTACACGGAGCTGCTATGGTCACGGAGCGGCTAGAGTGACGGAGCGACTACGGTCCCGGAGAGGGTGTCCGTATATTCTGTGACGAAGGCGCGTTACGCCCGAGTCGCACGAACCCCTTTTACGTTTAGATAGATGCATATATTTAGCGTAACATAAAACGGTTGAAACGGTCGTGAATTCACAGTGCCAAGCGGGTTAATATGCGCCCCAAACCCGGAAATCATACAAGGGCGAAGTCCTCAATGTTTGTGGATGAGAGAGGCGGATATTTCGTCTGCCCGCTTAACGGAAGAGCGGAGTGTGGGCACAGAAACGGTCGAATGACTTCTGGCTCGACGTGCGTGTTTCCATGCACCCGCGAAGATCGGGAGCTGAAGATAAAGAGAGAGAAAGAGATATTTGGGTAATAGAAGTTTTCGCGATAAAGGAGAAGCCGCATATATAGAATAGGGGCTCAAAAGCGCGAAGTAGGAAGTGAGGAATAAACGAGAACTGAAGGTGGAACATTGCCAGAACCCATCCGTGAGCCTCTCTCTCTCTCTCTCTCTCTCTCTTTCTCTGCCTACCTATCCCTCTTTCTCGCGTTCTCGGAAACACGTCACACGATATTCCAACGGCGGAAATTATTCATGACGCACCTGACGTAGCGACCGCGGCGCGGGTTCCTGAACAGCTGCCTAATCAGTGAAGACTCCCCCCACCCCACCCCTCTTTCTCGCTCTTTCTCTCTCTCTCTCTCTTCACGTCTCTTCTCTTGCTCTGCTCCTGGCTTGCTCCGAGTAAGCCGCACACTCGCACTTTATATACCGACACACTTCACCCTTGGTGTTGCTCATGGGGGCTCTTTACCCCGATGGCGTGAGTGCTTCTACCTTTTGCAGGTTCGCTGCTTGTTATCTCGTCAACGGGGGTTCAGGGACTATGGAGTGAAAGAATAATGCCGAAACCCAATTTTAGACTCTTGATTAACAGGCAAGCCGATTAATTTATTTATTTTTTCAACGGTGATGCGAAATTAACGAGCCAGCGATTTTTCCAATAAGTATATGATAAGCGACAGGGTAAAATTTAAACGAATTAGAATTTAAAAAAAAAACTTGTACATTTTTCCTGGAAATTGCGACCATCACGGCCACATTTCCAAGTTTTACTCAAAAATTTCTTTCACTTATTTCCTCAATTTTAAATATCCAAACAAAAATTCACGAGTACACGAAAAATTGTATAACCGAATAAAATCATTCGATCAAGAATCTATATCTATATCTATATATTATAAACACAACCCTCGCCTTTCCAAACTTGCAATAGGTATAATAATTCGTAAATTAATATTTATATCGCGCATTCATTGGTCATATTTTGTATTTCAGAGCATATGGGCGTTTCGCAGCCATAATTTGTATTCGCAATTTCCTGGTTGGCCAGACATCAAGTAATTTCGAGAATGTTCTCCGCGTCTACATGATACATATACCTGAATATATATGTATATATATTGTTGGGTACAATGCAAAGTTAACCCTGCGCATTGACGTGGCGATGGAGTTTCGAGATTCCGCGTCTCTCTCGGCTGCGAGCGCATTTGCGAGGCGTATAGTCTGATCGTCGGTGTTTCGCGTGTTACACACGCGGGCGGGCACTGCCATTCAGGTGCTTCGGCTTTCTTTCTTTCTCTCTCTCTCTCTCTGTCGTTGTCGCTAGAGGACCGTATAACGATCCGCCGGCGGGCGTAATCGTCTCGCGAGAAATCGTCGGTCTCGTGCCATCGAGCCCCTGTGTTCGAACCCGTGTTCGTTTCTCCTGCCGCTCTTTGGTATGCTGAGAATTTCGAAACTTAACATTCCCACGCGCGAGATTCGCGGGAGCGGAAGATATCGACGCAGACGCTAAATGCGAAGAGCCGCTTGCAACGTTTATGGAATAGCGCCGATGGCAGGGAAAATGAGACCTTCGAGATTTTAGGTAAAGGGAATTTATAAAAGGGAGAAGCATCGTCGATTTTGCGGATCGTTTTCGGTAAAGGGATTTCAAAAATGTCTGAAAACAGCGCAATCTTACTAAATACAGGGTCGGTAGACGAACTTTGTGAAATTTTGTTTCTTCTATTTTTAAAATGAATTAATGATTTTTTTTATCGAAGAGAAACCATATTTTTCACATATATAATCTAAAAACGACATATATTTTCACTATCATCGATCATTTCGCATTGACATAATTCTAAAATAATAATTTTTACACATTATCAATAATTAATGAAATTTAATTAATCGATGATAAATTTAATTTGATGTAATTGATTAATCTTCGCGTTTAACAAAATGTAATAATTTCATAATAAACTTTCGTAATTGTCAGAAAATTATTTCGTGTAATTATGTTTCAGTCGCTAACGCATTTCGTACGTTTTTTCATATTCGTCCTTCTAGCGTTACAAATGAGAAAATCTATGATGAGATATTGTTAGCCGAGTACAATGAACAGATCGATAAATTTTCTAAGTCATTGTCTCGAAAATGCCATTTGTACGAGAGACTTGCTAGGGGAGTAGGAGGGGATGATTCATACCATCCGGACATTTAATTCGAAAATATCGCGAAAGGTGTGGGCAGGATGTAATATTAATGATAAAACATAGTTACGAGAGCGTACAACGTTTAAATATAATCGAATAAAATCGCAGGTCGGTTGGTGCATCGAATGGAAACGAGGGCTTGGGCGAAGGGATGGGCACACATTGAATAAACAATCTCAAAACACTTTGTTTTTTTTTCAAATAAAATAATCACGAATGATTATCGTCTTAAAACAAAAAATTCATTATCTCGATCAATTATTGATAATAACAATTGATTACGATTCATTATAATTATAAATATTTGTTTTTCTGGTAAACTTAAAAAATCATTAATTTCAAAACTGGAGTAAAAACGTGTTAATCCAGAAAAAAAGAAAACTATAGAAAAACGGAAGTATTTCAATCGTCTTATGTACAAAGCGTTCTTTAATCTAAGTAAAGTGTCCACGCGTATCAAACGATCGAGTTTTCCCGGGTGTTTATCGAAACTCCTCGGCGTTCGTCTCAAACGACGGAGCAATCTCGTGGGAGGGACGACACGAATAACGGGTATAACAAGACCGGAAGGGAGTCAACGATCGGTGACGAAGTCGTGGTAGAGTAAAAGAGAGTGGGAGAGAGAGAGGAAGAGAGAGGAAGATTGACTCTGTCTAGGAGGTAGTACCCGCAACTACGGCAAAAGGCTCATAGTCGACCACGACTCGCTATGTCTTTGAGGCAGCTTGGCGTTTGACTGTTTCTACTACAAAGCATTCAACGATTAGTGTTCTCAGTCACAGAGCATAAAAAACTGACACCGCGATCAGCGCTAATCACAACTGTGCAACGGTATTCTCGAAACGTCCCTTGGGAACCCTCGCTGTTTCGCGGTCTCTTACCGATTGAACAACATCAAAGGCTGTTAGATCCACGTAATACACACGATGCATGGACACAACTCCTCGAAGTAGACCCAGACCCACCGCGGTTCTATTAAAAATTTCATCAACGTTTCTATTCCAGAAAATCGATAACAATGCTGATAATCAAGAATATCCAGATTCCATGAAGGTAATCGTCTCGTTCCAGCCGAGATGGAGGAGATGTTGAGCGTGGAAGGAAAGAAGTCGTATATTGAATTTTACTTAATAAAATTGAAGTAGTCAAGTTAAATTTGATCAAAAACATGATTCAAGTAAAATTTAAATTCAGCTTGAAAAAGCCCTCAATTCGAATGATCAAAAATTAAACAACATTTTCACACTATCGAGTTTCGAGAAAGTCTTTAATGCTAACATTTGCGTCAAGATGCCTAAATAACAAATTTTTAAGTAACCCGAGGGAGCGTGCGTCACGTACTGAGGGCGAGTGTGAGTTCTACAACCGAGTACCTACCTAAGAGTGAAACGAAGAAAGAGAGTACGGATAACGATAAGAAGGGGGAACGAAACGGATCGAGGGGAGCGTTATACATCATGAATATTTATATCGACCTCAACGAATAGTTACCCTGCAGTAATATCATGGCTGATGATGTAACGAGCGGTTGAAAGAGGGCTTAGACAGGAAAAAGAGTGTCATGCGTCCTTTTTACACTGTGAAATGAACGACCAAACGCTCGGGTGTAGAAAGGTCTATCTGAGTGCAAGCACTCATCGTAAAATATGTATATACGATGTATATACACAATGTGATGTAGAACCCAAGGGCAGAAAAGCATTACGATGTACAACGTAAAACGTGCGATAGTAAGGCTCATCCGCGCCAGAGCTTGCAAGAGAATGGAGCACTTCATCCGCCTCTTATGTTTCTCGTAATCGTACCTCGCGTGTACGATCCCCGCTTAATACTCGGCTGCGTATATAAATATATTAATCATTGTGTCATCGAGGACATCATTTTTAACCGATACTTCTTCGTTCTTATTTCGCGATTCGAAAAGTAAAATTTTTTTAAACCTTGTATCTTTATCGCTAGGTACGTTGTCATGTCCTAAACTCCTGTTTGTCGATAAAGGCTTCGAAGAGCGTGAAACTCAAAGATAGTTTCGTTTCGTATTATTTTTTTCTTTTTTTTTGTAATTTAATACGTATTTCTGTAGGTATTGAATTTTCTAGAGAATTTAATACGATCTCGATGGGTAATGGCGGAATGAGCTAGCTGCGCGTATCAGTATTGCGACTGGTGTTTATCCACGGATCCGTACGTAAGTATATAGTTTCATACGCTTCGGTGACTCTTTAGCGATATATACATCGCGCGAGAGACCGGTTAAATTGCTTCTTAATTGCAAGAGTGGGCTCGTTTTGCCAAGGAGAAGGGAACGAGGGTACAATAAAGAGAAAATGAAGATAGATCCCTCTTTCGGTGTGTCCCTCTCGCGGAGTTAAAGCGCCGCGCGTGGTGCACCAAACCACTATGCAAATCGATCCTCGACTGGTACGGGCGTGTCCCGCCGTCTTTTCTCTCGCTCTATATGGAAGACTCGAGTCTTTTGAAAAAAAAATGTCGCTCAAGCGGATAAAGGACGAATCCAACTTACATTTGATATTGTTATTTGATTTTGGCGAGGGTAAAATTTGAATTGGTTTCCAAAATTTCAAAAACGACGCACCTATCGAGTTTGAAGTTCTTCTTCCAATATTTCCCAGGGGTGTATTCTTGCAACATGTCAAAATACACAACTTTTACACCCGAATTGATAATATTAAAAGAGGCGAATTGCCATTTGTCTATAAAAAAAGAAAATGAGAAATTTATTTTCAGGAATATTTTAGTTTTTGATATTTTTTTTATTCGACTATTTTTTAGCTCAAATCCAGATGATCGATTTTAATTATGTCCTTGTGTCAATTTTCATGACACTCGAACGAACCGGCGGACAGGTCGACCGAAATGTCCAACACGACCGATTTAAAACTACACCATCCTCTCTGGACTCTCGTTCTATACACGACGAATTATCCAAGGACGACGATCCTACCGATCATCAAAAATCGATCCTCGATATGTCCTCGTTAGTTCGAACGCTTGCGAAGCACACTTCTCTGTCGAAACCAAACTATTTCAAATTCTCACTACGAAATGCAACATCGCCCGGAACTAGGTCTCATTCTTCATTCGTGAAAGTCCAATACGTCTATATTTAGAAAATAGTTTCATTTCTTAGAGCAAGAAAAGTCGATAAGAAAAAGAAAAAAAGAAAATCGAAACGATCCGGCCGCCTTGGGAAAAGACGAGACTATTTTCAGTGAACAACGTAAATCATGATGATCTGGCGCCCCGTCGCTCCCACACGACTGTGGCAAATGGTACGTCGAACTATATATATATATATATACATCAATACCTATAGATATGGGAGACGAGGAAAAAGTAAATGCAAGTGAGAAGGAAGAGGCTGTTATTGGCCATCAGAGTCAAGATAGAGTACCTTGCACCCGAACCAAGTCATACCGTTCTTTTCCTATCTCAACATCTACAGATATATAGGTACATCGTGTCAAGTAAAAGCGAGGTTCTCAACCTACGGATATATGTACGTCTGCGCTGTTATTATGAACAACCTAGCAGCGAATCACGAGATCTCGTGATCTAGATCAACGCGTCTTGTGCTCACCCGTGCGCGACGCTCGTTACTCTCGACACGGCGAAACGTATACACGGCCCCGGGAGATCATTAAAAAATCGAGTAAATATATATGTATAGCAAAGTAGTATCGTTTTATCGGATCGCAAAGTGTCAAGATCGGAAGTAGTAAGGGTGCTCGTAAGGAGAAAGTTCGACGAACCCTGATATTATTCACTGGACGAAGTAATAACCAGCCGCTAGTTGGCAAGGGCACAATTATCACGAGGCTCCCGGTTGGTTAGACTTTGAATAGGTGGCAGCAGCGTCGCGCCGATCTAAGAATACACGTGCTCTCTAGGCGACCAGGACCGATATTTTGTTTTCTATTTATATTTTCGCGTGTCCAGCGCGAAAATTTAATGAAATATCGCGAGAATCAGTCTTCGACGAAAATATTCTGGGAATGGAAAATTTGTGTAATATTAATTATAGATAGATATTTTGACCGCGAAAGACCATAATGGTAAAATGTGGAAAATTGTCACAGTGACGCCATCTAGGGAAGGAAGTTTGAACTATCGACAATCTCGATAAAGACGTCTTTAATCAAACGCTAAACAATCCCTTTTTCGTTCCACGAATGACATTCGCGTTAATTAATTAAAAATATATTTTAAAAATCAATTCTCGATATGTTTCTTTCACGTACAAAAATAAATGATTTGTTTACAAGGAAATCAATATTTAGGCATCGAGGAATGTGTAACTTTGATTTTAATTACTTGAAATGAAAATGGGCAGATCGTAATAAAAATGATCATTAACTCCCCGATCGCTGAGAAGCAACGGAGGAGAATCTATCCGTGAATAATTTAATGGGAAAGGGCATCGCTCTCGACGATGAAGAGAGAACGAGAGAAGAGAGAGAGTGCATGTCATGCACCTCTCCAAGAGTTGTGTCACGAGCATTGAATACGAGCAAAAGCACGACGACGACGACGAGCCATTTAAGGTCTTGGTGCCGTTGAGCTGCGTTTTGTGTCGCGGATCCGTATATATACGCGTATCTACCTCTTTCATGTATAACGGGCTCGTCGCGGAGAGAGTCGTGAGTCTCCGAAGGCTCGCCTGTCGAAGCTTTCCCAATGACTGTTACACCAAAAGGGCCCGTCTTACCGATCCACCAGAACTTTATAGATAAAACTTGTTTTCACGTTTTTCGAGACACGAGAAATGTATTCACGTTTCTATGATATTCTCGGTTATATGTATATATATAAATTTTTTTTAATGGACCTAGAGTATCTTGACTGTCGACTTGGGCTATTTCTATCCGGTTCGTTTGAACTCCCAGCACTCGGTTACGTTCAACCTTGTCTCGCGACACTAAATCACCGTAACACGAATTTAAATCCTCCACGCCTCTCTCTCTTTCTCTCTCACTCTCTCTCTCTATATATATATATCGGTCACAGATATACATTCGCCAACATTTCTGTCGTTTGTTTCTTTGCGCTTATCTGGTACGTTGCTGATATTGGGGTGTTTAAAAAAATGTATAAATATTTATTTTTGAGCGACTTTTGTTATGAAAATTCTTGTGTTTTATAAAAAAAAAAAGACTTCATCATTTATTCATACCTAGGATTCTAAAAAAGCGAATATATTGTTTTTGTTTCTTATAAAGAGAAAAAAATTAAATTTGCATTAAATCGAAGTAAAAATTGATTTTCTCCATAAATTTGCATACGACGCTGTGCAATGAATATTTATTTATAGGCAAATGGTTTTTAATAATTTACTCATTTGCTCGGGGGAGCAAAAATCGAGCTTTACTAAATCGCACGTAGCTTGATAACAAGATTGAGGGAGAGGGTGGGAGAGAGAGAGAAGCAACGGATGTGAAACCGTTCGACGCTTGGGGCGCATAATTATTGCGACACTGGAGGAAAGGCCCCTCTACATCTCTCTCCGTCGATGTTGGCATGTTAAACTTGATTCTTTTAATGAGATTTCATGGAAAATGGAATTGGAACTCGGGTGTGTTATATGGTAGCGAGAATTTACGAAGCTTTGAAAACGGAAGAGAGAGAGAGAGAGAGAGAGAGAGAGAGAGGGTTTGAAAATATATCCTCGGGAAAAAATTGCAGAGAGGAGAGCCGGAACGAGAGTTCCAATTTATACACGAAACGTTTCTTCGTTGTACACCAGTGATATAAAAAAATTCGATTTAAAAATGAGGTCTATGAACGGGAGTACGCCCGAAGTCGAGGGATTTTTAATCCTCCAAATTTGTTTTCCTCTCGTATCGTGATTTTTTCATTTATTAATTTTAATAGGTATGCGCATATTATTTTCAATTGAGGAACGGATATATATTTATATGTGTTCGTATATGATCAAATAGTACGTGGTAATTTTTGTTTTCTTTCCAACCCTCTCGCACCCCTGTATGAAAATTCTCACACCCTCGCTAGTGGAATTCTCACTAAAATACCAGCGTTTTTGGGCTCTTCCATCCGGTCTATTGTCGCAGGACAGATATCGGCGCCTCGGCAACTGAGGAATGCATTTGTACGAGGATATGCGCGGGTGTAGACCACCTACACCAACCTCGATAGGTGCAACCCTATAGTTATGTATATATGAAAACGCCGTCGAATCGGTCAACGCAGTGGCAAATTCTCATAAATATTTATCAGTCGGGAGCCAAAGTTTGATGGTGAGAGAAACGGAACGGAGAAAGATAAAGAGAAAGAATGTGGAGGGAGGCGGAGGGTGGTTGAGTTCGGGAGATGCTACGGTTGCAATCCATGCATCACTCATTTATCTGCTATTTTCGTGGCTTCGATTTCCATGAATTTCTGATCGATCGATGCGTTCCTCTTGTCACAGCTGAGTCGAACAAATGGACTCTCTCTCTCTCTCTCTCTCTCTCTCTCTCTCGCCCTTGCTCAGACCGGTATACAGATTTATATTTATCGACGTACCGTCGAGGTTTTAACGTCGGTAGAAACACAAACCCACGATAATTGTCGGTCGTCCATTTATTTCATTTTTCGTTCTACCCCGTGTATACAATTTATATTATTATTTTCTATAAAATAACAACGTATATATAGCCACGAGAACCTTGAGTATCTATCCCTCGGAGTAAAAAAGAGGTGTGAGGCTACGGGTGGGTGAGGGTAAGGGGGAGGGGGTGCAAAAAAAATCGATGCAGCTGGCCATTCTCATAAATATTAATCGAGAAGAACGGGGGACTTCTCCCGAGAGAGAGAGGGGGGGGGGGGAGACTCTGCCTCGAGTGGGAGAGACGAGATTCGTTGTACCGTTTTTTCCATACACACTATGTACCAACATGTATACCGCGTACACTGTCGATGGATATGAGGCATTCGACGCTATTTTTGCCGACATAAAAAACAAGAAATCTTAAAAAAAAATCTGGAATTTAGATGAGAATAAAACCGTCGTACATAATTTTGCACTAACCCTGGAAAAATTGCAGAATCTACGTTCGTTCTCTCTTTTTTCATCAGTAATGTCTTCGAAATGGCTCATTGCATTCGCTACCCTAACAAATGGTGATCTTCGATTTTGATTGGTCACAATAAAAAAAAATGGAAATTTATTGAAAATAGGAGCAAAAAGAAACAACGACGATAAAAAACAGTATTTTTTCATTCATAACGAATCGAGCTTGGTGAACAAATATTAATTCATCCAATATTTGCGAAAAATTAATAGTCATTTTTGGGTAAAATTGAACACTGGAACTTCCAGAATATTGAAAATTATAGAGTTATTAATAGATTATCAAGATCGAAGAATTGACCATAACTTTTGAACAACAGGTATTAAGCAGTTTCGCGGAAATATTACTGTTTACCTGTTTGATACGAGAAAACCATTTTCTTTTGAATCTATTATTTTTTGTGCTTTTTATTGTCACAAATCATGCAAATAAATTCACGGTGGTTATAAATATTCATATATCTAGAATCATAAATGCAACGACCCGTTACCATAATATTGCTGATTGAAAGTAAAATAACAATGCACATTTTAGAGTTTTGCCTCTATCTTTGCCTTTTTAAAATTTTTTTAACATTTTTTTAAATGATCGATTCGGCATGAAACCACCCATATATAGGTATATACAATGTATCATCCCCAACACCTCTTCGATATTATTGCTCGTATATACCAGGAGAGGTCCTCGCTGATTATACGCTTGTCATGCTTGTAAAATGTACGATAATTATTATGCAAATTATCTTTCGTATCTCGTGTAAGAGAAGAGAGAGACAGACAGCGTTCTTGCTCGTTCAGCAAGAGAGAGAGAGAGAGAGAGAGGGTAGAGCCGGAGAGGCAGAGAGAAAGAAAGAGGCTTTATCACGACTGTATCGCGCGAGTCCCGGTTCTTCATCAACTCGCTTCTTGCGTTTGTCGAGGTAGAAACGAGCGTGGGACGGATACACGACGGATATGCAACGAGAGAGGATGAGAGAGCTCTCACCGTCCGAACGATAACTGTGCTTCGTTCGGACCGTCTTTGGAATTCCCTCTACGAATAATCACATCGCATTGGACGCCTCTCTCTCTCTCTCCCTGTCGTTTTTCATCCCTATCGACACACGCAGTGGTGTAAGGAAAAAAAAATAATTTCAAAAAAAGTCAATTTCTTCTTAAGTGTAGATTAAACGGAAAAATATTGATAAATCAATCCTATCGGATATCGAAGAATTCTTAATGCGTATCGTTATCGACGAGTGCTCGAAAGTGTCTCCAATATAAATCACAGATATCATGATCGTCCCGTAGGTATAAAAAAAAGATCAACATGTTCAAAATTCTAAAAAAATAATTTAGTACCACACTTGGAGCGCGATCCATTCACGAAGCCGGATTAATTAACGGACCGGTTCATTCGCAATTAAATATGTACCGCATACAATATTGCCTATTATTTTTACTAATTTCCATAAAACAAATTTACATTTTTCATTCGCAAATTTACGACTGGTCGATTTATCGAATTTCTCCCCTACGCCCAAACGATTCATCCAATCAGGATGTAATTTTGCGAATAAACCGATACCAAGAAAAGAAGCAAGAAAGTTACAGCAACCTCAACAAAAATTCGACGATTAAAACGAAACGACGAAAAGAATAAACTGTAAAATTCGACAAATAAAAAATCGTAACTGTCGCAGATTTTTGTACTTCACTGTGATCGTCGTCGTTGATAAAATATAAGAAATAATTCCCAGAGCACGTCACTCGTTACACCATTTTGCACACTCGACACTTCACACCCAAAGGCAACGAACTCGTGTTACGACGACGAAGCGCGAATGTTTCATCGAAAATAAATTTTCGCGGGTTATTTCGCGACTTGGCGTACGACGAGCTCGAGCCACCGAGCGATTATGACACTGAATATATTTACGGGTACGTATATCGTTGTTAAATCGCAAAGAAATTGCACGTATTCATCGTCTTTTATTCCACGCGCGTTTTTCACCCGATGACATGAAAAACGAGAGAGAGAGAAAGAAAGAAAGAGAAAAAAAGATCGAACTTTCTCGTACGCACGTACGGGAACGAAATTGCATTTGATCGTCTCGTCGGTTCTCTGTCGTATTGCTTTTGGGGGATAGGAAGGGAGAGAAAGAAGAGGCGAAGGTAAGGAATGACTGAGTGTGAGTACGGGAGTACTACGAGTAATGCGGAAGATATATATATATATATGTATACGTTGCACGTGGAAGAAAACTCGATGGGAAAACTGTGAGGGTAGAGGGGTAGTAGAGGAAAACGATGAAAGAAGAGAAAGAAAGGATATTGAAGAATGGGAGCAAGGACAGTGGCGTACTCTCGTGGGGGGGAGCGGAGCAAAAAAAACACATACACTAGTGCACACACTCTCGAGTCTGGGAAAACGAGCACCGGGGTTGAGAGTGACGAAAAAAAAAAGAAACGAGAATGAGAATAGAAAAAAAAGAAATTGCGGGTCGAGGAAAAAAATGGAAAAAAGAACACTTAGCGAAAGTGGGCCCGTTCGCGTCGCGGTCGATGCGATCTTGTAAGGCCGCGAGACCTAACTGAGGATGGGGTTTTGGCTCGGGAGCCTCCGGACTTCGGACTCGTCGGACGAGAGAGCAGCCGGCCCGATCTGGGCCCTGCCGGAACTCTCCTGATGGCAGGGTGGTGGGGGAATGCGCCACACGCTCGGCGGACCCTGCAAGGGGGAACTTCAAGGTATGCCACTATATTCTGGTGCTCGCTCTCTCTATGTATATATATATATATATATATATATATATATACACGTGGATACAGTAGTGTACCGGATCATTACAGCGAACAGGCTCCCCCCACTCGAGAAAGAGAGGCGAAGATATCATGAGAACGAAAAAAGGATACGAGGGTGGGGAATGGGGTAAGGGGCGAGGAGAGGGAGAGATCGAAGGAACGAACTAGGTGTACGAGGAGTGAACAGGGTCGGTATATACGTTTCGTCTCCACTTTGGCAATTCCAGCTGCCGATCCTAACGCCCCAATGCCCTCTCGCGGAAGTGAATGATTTATTCGGGCGCGTTTGGCGACCGGACGAAGAGAAGATCCGCGCACCGGGTGGACGGTATGGGTATATATGTTTATATACATTGCAAAATGGATAAGAGGGTTTTTTTCAGTTTGATATTAATACGAATGAAATTGACGAGGGTCGGGATAAACGTGTGTTCGACGTGTAGAAAATATATTACTTAGTCGAATCTATAAATATGGATGATTATGGGAATGTAGTTAGACTTACGTTAAATTACAAATTCTAATTTGTAATAATGAGAAATGCTGTTCGTCCATTTCTTTGAGAAATGTCTTAAAACGTGCCGGTGCGGTTTTGAAATCTTCGCAAAAATATCCAAGTCGGGACTAAGATAAAAATAAAAAATAAACGAGATTGCGAGATTTTTGCATTTTGTAAGAAATTCCCACGAATTAACATCATGCGGCGTCAGGTAATTTCGTCACGTTCGCACGAGGCATTTGTGTTTTTTTTCTTCGTTTCGCAGTTGGCTTTCGATTCACTCGTACCATTTTTGCAGTCTATTTCTCTCGACTCTATATGTCCCGGTATATATAGATATGTAACTCGTGGTATAAAAGATAGTTTGGCGTAACTCGGTGCGGCGCTAACGTCGAGGCCGGTGAAAAACAAGCCGACAAGTCGTGCTCGCGAACACCTGAGCCAAACAGCGTATGATGCGAACGCTGCAGTTTCTCGGCTGATGTACGCTTCACAATAACCAGAACAAGCGCACGGGGTAGCACAGATATACCCGACACCGAACAATGCTGCATTGTGTCGCGTGCTTGGTCCTTGTTGTCGCACTCGGTATATATAAATATATATATATATGAATTACTATACGAACATGCATTCTGTACGAGCGGTGAAATGCATCAGGTGCGAGTTACTCCTTTAATACAATTGTTAATTGTATTATTATAATTATTATTATTATTATTTCATTCGCGATTATTTTTTGTTTAGTCCCACGTACGAACGAAGTATATGGGATAATACCTATGTACCTACGTGTTATGTATGGATCAGCAACACTGGGAATTGGTTATTCAATTTTGGCGTAAAGTGTGAATTGGTTTCTGTTAATTAAGCTGGAACTATAATGTACAATTTTTTTAGAGAAATTAACGTCATATTTATCAGTTCATTAACCGCTTTTCTTGCACTGAAGAGCAAATTTATTCGCTCTCGTAGTTTTGCCGATACTTGCGATGGTTTTAATTCAATTGTTAATTGTATTATTATTATTATTATTATTATTTCATTCGCGATTGTTTTTTGTTTAGTCCGAAGTACGAAGTATATGGGATAATATCTACGTACCTACGTGTTATGTATAGATCAGCAACACTGGGAATTGGTTATTCAATTTTAGCGCAAAGTGTGAATTGGTTCCTGTTAATTAAGCTAGAACTATAATATACAATTTTTTTAGAGAAATTAACGTCATATTTATCAGTTCATTATCCGCTTTTCTTGCACTGAAGCGCAAATTTATTCGCGCCCATAGTTTTGCCGATACTTGCGGTGGGTTTAGCTTAAGCTTAAGCTAGAACCACCAAAATATATACATGGTAAGGGTGACCACTAGAAAATTCGAATATACCCCATATTTCTCCGTTTTTAACCGCTAAAACGCAATCAACGAAATTTAAAAAAAAACATCCTTTGGCAATATTAAGATTGACTTTACGATTTGAAAATCGTAAAAAATGTTGGCTAATGATAACAAATGTTCTCACTATTCATTTAAAATCACTCTCTCGACTTTTTGTGTTTGTTCAATTTTTCCGGTCGACTTTTATATAATCATATCATTCCCTCGTTATACGTACCTAAACCCGTGTACATCATTAGTTTCATTAAAAAAAATTCATGTGACAGTTCCAGCTGAATTGACATAATTACATCGAGGGAATTATACGCAATTGGGAGTTATTCGAATAATCGTAAAGTGACTGAAATTTTAAATTAATATCGTATAAAATGTAATTATAATTTTCCTTTCGAGACACGGTAATGAAAGGTCTCTGCCAAAGAGATTAATCGACATTTTCGATAATTCGTGTAAAATTGCAGGCGTCAGTCGACGAAAAATGTGCAAATATATATTCGGAGTCGTGGGATTTGTCGAAAGGTGCGGAGAATATGGATATTGACCAGAGAAATTGGAATTGCTGATACGACCAGATGCTCTCTCTCATCGCCCCCACCCTCCCACTCTCTCTCTCTCTCCCTCGTTCTCCTGGTTTTCTCTCTTCCATTATCGATTGAAGCTATCGGACAAAGTGACATCCCAATATAGTATCACTTATGAATTATTGAAGTGATACTGTCCACAGATTTTATTCGAAAACCAGTGATATGAGATTCGATCTATTTTGTATACGGGCGAATATACAAAAGTTGGGCCACTTTTGGCCAAATTTTGTTGATATAGTTTTCAACCACATCTTATATATATTTTGGCTTGAGTACATAGTTTGTACCATCAATATACTATCCTATGACGGGCCAGTCACTTTTTTAAATATTTTGCGAGTTATTTGTATTTTTTTAAATTTCACTGCCAACGGACTGACGAGGATGGCACAGTACTGATTAAGAACACTATTTCGTATGAAATATAAGGTTTACTGTAACTTTGAGTATTTTGAAATACAAATATCTTACAATGTAATAAAGGCGCATATTTAATGAATTAAATCACATTAGTTAGTGTTAATATTACCTCTAAAACTATGTAATACTGTAAATATGAACTACAACAGTGTTCAAAACAGCCTTTTCATTTTATAATGTTCAGTATCACTTTGAAGTAGTTGCCTTAACATTAGACAATTCTGAGAAATTAAAATTAAAGCAAAAACGAAGTTGCCTAAGCAGTAAGGTATTTTCCATCACTAGGTAAAAATTGCGAAATATAATGACCATTTGTTAAAAATAAACAAAAATAAATTAAAATTTCTCAATGGTGGGCAGTGATGAGCAAATTGATCGCAATATTTTGAGCCCAGAAAAGATTCCGGTCGTACTTGGATAACTTAGAAATCGTCAAATTAGTGTTTGTTATGAAATTGTTTAATAACTTTTTTTTTAATAATTGCTACCGCTAGAGCAATTTTATATTCTTGATGAGCAAATTGCGAGCAATTTTTTGAGATATAATTCATTGAAATTGCTTCTAGTTCGGCGCTAACTTGACTCATGTTACAAATTTTGAGAAAAGTTACTCTCAATTCACCATCTTCATTATCAACAGAAGAACAGATCCCTGAATAAGGATATTCTGCTCTTCGTGCTACATATTTAATCAAAATATAGGCACCACAGTTATAATCATTTCGCAAACAAATGATTGCACACTATAACAAGTAATAAACTCGATCAGAAATAAATAAATCATCAGTTCCCTGGTAACACGGCAGTCCTTTGGTGCAATCTCAGACAGCGGACTGACGACAAAGTACTGACGAATAGGACATTAATTTGAGATTATACTAAAAACTTATGTGTTTATCAGTATTTTTAATTATAAAGATGGTATATTTTTACAAATTACATGTAATCATGCATAAATTTAAAGAAAACATAGGTACTAGAGGAAATAAAGGATTACCAGAGTACTGACAATTTGACTGAATCAGCATGTGCACACGCGGTAACAACGACGCTAGCACTTGCCTCGACATGGCTGCCGTCAATATGGTGCGCTTTGCAGTTAACTTTAGTACCAACATTCAACACTGAACAATGAGTTGATCGTAGTTCGGCAATATTTTGGGGGAATTTCAAATTTCAACTTGGCACAAAGGACTGATGGGTAAAAGTGATGACAAAGTTTGTAAATTTTTTAAAAATAGCTTTTTACAGATTCTATAAATAAACGTGTGAATTATATTAATAAATGTTTTACAGAATATATAATAATAATCAGATTAACAATAAACACGGAATATTTTGTTATACAAGCTCCTGATTAAGCGTTTTTGTGATTATGACACGCCAGGGTACTGATGTTTTGAGCATTCATTGCGTTATTTTACTAATTAGCTTTTGAAGTATGTAATTCAAATTGAATGGATACATGGCGAGGATCTAGGAATTTCATAATATATTGTCGCAGAATAAAGTGCATAAATATTTTCGTATTTATTGGCCGATGACAGCGAGTTGCCCAATTTTTGTATATTCACCCATACAGAACAGCTATATAAATACTAATAAACAACGAAACGTGAATAAATTCTCTCGTACCTGGCTTTTGCGCAACAATTATTTTCGAGAAACATGAACCTACTTAATGAACAATTGATTGATTATCGATAACGAACAGTTTTTAATTTTATATTCGAATATTTATTGACCATAACGTTTGAATATTCTCAATACTCCGAATAATTATTTGATTGAAAAATGAATAAATTATTTGCATTGATCGAAACGAAGTGAAAACTTTCGTGTATCGACCACCACACCCAAAAAGTATTCCTTTTTATCAAAATTATCAAGATTTTTTTATAATTCCTTCATAAAATTAAAAAAAAAAGGAAAAACCAATACTATGTGAAATGGAAAGTGCTTCTTTATCTTCGGAAATACCTACTCGAGGAAAGAATGATCGCGACGGTAATAAAATTTCGTTGTCTAAAAGGAATTTGGAGGAGGTTTGACGTTGATCGACATCGCGAACGAGAAAAAGAAGAAGAAGTTGGAAAAAAACGATCGTACCCACTATATTCCGGTTCTCCGGTTCTCCGGTTCACTTGCGAGACACTCGAGACCTCGACGGAAGTTCAATTTTCAAACGCGCCTTTCCCGTTCGTCCTGTAAACCAATTTTCTCACCGTGGCACCTCTCGCTTGTCCACCATGTGTCGCGAACTATTTTTCCTATTCCATGCGTCTGGACGGACCGAGAAACGTTAGAAAAAGTATCGGGCCAGATCGTCGACAATGTTTTTTTTCAGATAAGCTGAACCGAATTTCTTTTTAATTCTCGTCTCGACGACAAGACGATACTGCCAAGAAAAAGAGATAACTGCAGTTAAGAAGGAACGTATAGGTAGGAGCGCGAAACCTGGTGCGTATAAAGGTGGATCGAGGAAGGATCTGGCGTAGGGAAAAGGTGAATAAGCCAGTTGAATAATGCAGAGTGCAGATCCTCTTCGAAAGTTGGAAAGGACTCTTCACGTTTTAGACCCATCATGCCGTACTTCAATTCTAACATATATATTTTACTACTAGACGAAAATCGTCTTTCTTCCAAATTCTCTTTGTCCGCTTTCGTCGCGGAAGGACTCTAAGGAACCCCCCACCCCCTAGACCCCGTCGTTCGACCTCCAGCCACCCTAAGACCGTACTTTGAATGAATAAATTATCGGGGCATACGTTTTCGTCGACTTTACATGGAATAAAGGAGAAACTCATTTAACTAGACGAAATTGCTCTTCAAGAACATTCATATTTAATTGATAACGAGATCATTTTTCCAATCGACTTTTTATTTTCGTTTTTTTTATCTTGGACGAACTTTAAGAACTCATTGTTCGCGTTCGTATTTTCATGAATTATTCGGGCAAACGTTTTATTACTTGACTTTGCAAAAAGCGGAATGAAAATTGTTTCATTCATGAAAATTCTTTTATGAGTATAGCCTCTTTTAGATATTTGATCGATAATGAGATTTTTGATAAACGTCAATTTATTTTGGACAAGCTAGGAGTTTTTTCTTTTCACTAACATGAACGATTCGCAAAGGCAATTCAATCGAGCATTAGTTATAGAAAAAGAGAATTATTTCAACGGTGAAAATCGTTTTCTTGAAGATAACCCCATAAATATTTAATCGTTAGCAAGATCGTGTTATCAATCAATTTTTATCGCATCGGAATTATTAAATACAAACGTAACTTCACAATAGCACACGGATGATAACGGTTCGTCATTGTAGTCACAACTGACCACGTGTATGAAAACAGAAGGATATCCTATGAACCGGCGTGGGAGTCTCAATATCCTGATAGCCAACGACAAGTCATTGATAACGTCGAGCTCGCTCGCTCTCGCATCGCGGAGAGCGCCCCTGTTGCTCGTTCGTGTTTCCCGGGGGGTTATAAACTTTACGATCCCGAGATTTAACGACGCGATAAATATATCGATGTATAAAGCCGTACTAGTGCCAACCCAACAGGCAGACGTGCTCGGTTTCGGGTTGTTCGAGAACGAGAGAGAGAGAGGGAACGGGCACTCCCGTAGGAATTGAAGCGTTTGAGTATCGTATCGTATAGTAGCTGACGTTAGTGTCGATACAAATTACAGGTTTTGCATGTAATGCCATACGTGGCACGGCAAACGACCGTCGACACCCACCCGTTTCTTCATTCTTCGTTACACTATAAAACATAAATTATACAAATATATGAATAAATGGGGAGAGTGTCGAGAAAAATTTAATTTCGCGTTTGTTTCGATAAACGATCGTTCGACACGATTATTCATAATTAATATTTCGATTTTAATTCAATCTATTTTTAGTTTTGTACATATTCATTTATGGTAACTGACGTAAAACGGGAAATCGTCGCGTGATTCGATTTTTTAATTTATAGTTTTCTGCAAAAAGCCAATAGTCGATAATAAACAATTTTTTAAGCTAAAACATACCAGAAAATTGCGAATGAACGTCGTGACTGAAATTCGCGTGTTCCAGGACCTGAATCTTCATGAAATAAACCATTCATGGAGTAATCCGTCGATTAATCTAATTCGCTGTCAAGCACTGAGTGGGCTTGAAACTTTTTTTTCTAACACTCGTTTGATCGTTCGAAAGCATTTCCCCTCCGATACGGTCTATTTCATGGATCGGGAAGATGTTTCGAAGGGTGGGCCATGGGCCGGGTCAGGGTCTCCTCGATACGGCAGATGCTATACCGAGCGTGCTTTCGAAGGAAGAAAAAATTTCACAGCTGTCACTCTACACTGCTCTCAAAGAAACCTTACGGAGCCCTTGTGGCTAGCCTCCGGAGCCTGGCACACTTCTGACTTGAATATTTATATTATATACATATACATATCTATAAATTCTCACAAATGCACTGTAAAATGAAAATATATACATACACGTATAATACATAAAGAAATAAAAAACTTCCTAACGATGGGCCAGAGTCGTTCTATAAAAACCGTGTAGTACGGGCGCTGTCCGCTAGGTGGCCTCTGTTTCTCGCAAGCGAATTGACATTGCCCCGAGTATATATAGAGACTCAAAGTCGAAATGGGTTTAAAGTATTATATACAACTATGAACATCTAATACATGGAAATAAAAACAGCAAAAATGGGGTGGACAAAATATATTTGTATTTTGTACCTAATGCGCAATATTCGTGTATTTACATAGATGTTCGATGGTCCGTTGGTAAGTCTACTTCATGTCCCACGAGGGGTTTTCCTGGTTTCGTAGTTACCGTTGCTACCCCTAACAACGTGCGTTGTACATTTTGTTATCCGTACGCGAGCTTGCGATATTCCTGAGTCAGTCCAGGTCCTTACAAGCTCATACCTATGTATAAGATCCTTAATGGTACCGCGGGTGAGAGCTCTGTTTCGACATTCGCCGCATATGGGCTCACCCCTCGGCGTCTCACCACACGCCGGAAACTTCGACACTTATGAATACATTCGAGTGTTTAGCGTGGTACCTCGAGACACATGGATACGTATATGTATATATATGTATATATATATACAGGGAGGAAGAGAGCGAGATACAAGAGGACTGCAGGAACCCGCTGGCAGACTGTCGGCATACATTGTTACCTGACGTCAGAGATACCCATGCAGAGAAATGTCAGACACAGAGGTCTGCAAGTGCGAAGGGTGGCATGCAAACTCGAGAAATCGAGCGATACCGCTAAATTTATTTTATATCAATTTCAGGAAAATTATATATACCCCGTACCGATGGTCGTGATAAATCTCGTAGCGAATGAAAATTCCTAGTACTACGTGAAAGATTAAAAACGTGATTTTTTTATAGAGAATTCGTACCTCGTGAAAAGAAAATTTCCATCGGTATAAGAATCCTATCGTGCGCTTGACAGGCCCATCGTGCACGCCGAGGGCCGAGGTTTTATATTTATGAAAGTTGAAACGAGCCACACGGTTCTCGGGGAAAAAGGTCGAAATCCAGGTGAGCCAGGAGTTTACAATGTACCACCTGCTGCACCCCGAGGAGAACCTTCGGATGCCACATGGGCACCAAGGGACATTGAATTATTATTATAATCACATACACAACGAGGATCACGAGGCGCGATGAAATATTTTATAGTTCGTCCATATTTAGCTAAAGTGCAAGTCAAACTTATAAATCCAACGAATTCCTACCCCAAATTGAACACCCTTCGAACATCAACCCCCAAATTCTCCATTACACCAAACTTATGTAATACCGCAACTTTTGTTCGATATTTATTTATTAATTCCACGTACAAACAATCTGTTTCTTATTTCTCAATTACGTAACGGTAAATCGTTGATTTCTCTAGCGACGAGAGCTTTAGGCACACGGTGCACGGGGCTACGTCATCAAGCCCCTGCGGAGCTTATTTATCTTGCGCACGAAAGCTGGGACACCGACCAGGAGAGTCTTCGTCGAGTATTTGTCAATATGAAATATCGTTATTGTGTATAGATTCTATTATATCACCGGTGGTGCATTCGTGACCCCGAGCGGATCGATCGAAGTATCGCGCGGGTACATCGTCAATCGACGGCAATCTTTCCTGTTTCATGAAAGAAATTGAATTTTGCGAGCGGAATAAGTCCAATTAATGGGAATACCCCAATTACCAGGGGATTTCTACTTCAACGACGAAATCATTATTAAACCAGCTTTTCTCACTGATTGTTAGTCGAACTATTATTTTTCGCAATGTCGTCATGTGACGCAATGCTCGATTGTTTGAAATTCCCGTTTTTTAACCGGGGTAAAAGATAAGGGTGGAGCTTGCTACCGTTACATGAAAATATCTATCGTAACAGTAAATTTGGCGAATGTCGTCGGCAAATGCGTTCCTTTCTCGCTTTATATATATAACTGTGCACGTGCGTCAGTGTGAGTGACCGCACGCGCAGGCGCACGTTTGCGTCCGTTGTGTGACTGTTTGGGGCAAACGAGCCGAAGGGTGAATGACTGAGTGCCACATCCCCGCTGCTACATAACTGCCGGGGAATCGAAGCGCAGGGAGGTGGAACACGGCTACGATTTCTTCTCCCTTACTTTTACTCGACTTTACAAAAATTATCATTCTTTTTTGTTTGTTCAGTAATATTTCCAAAAACGATTTCGCTTCGCGATAAATTTTGCAAATACTCCATCATGGTGTAATATTTATTTTTCTTCGAATGACTTTTCATATTTTTTCCTATGAAAAATTAATGCCCATAACATTCTTCAAAAAAAAAGATATTAATTGATATTTCGGGGGATTATGAATGATTGGGATTAAAAAATATGAATTACGACGAGACAATATACGAATGTTATGAGAGGGTGTCTTGAAACAGGGTGTTTTGCCTATGAAAATCTCATAAGCCCAAAAGCCTTCGGAGCGACCCCAAAAAATATTCGCGGTGGGATATGACCGGAGGGTTCCATCGGCGTTGCAGCAAAGGAGGCGGAACCGCGGGACGTCTAGCTCACGGAAATAACGACCGTGAGCTACTGCTCGATGCTCAAAGGAACACGAAACTTGAACCCAACTATATTTTCCAAAACCCTCTGGCAATAACCGCACGAACATAGGGAATACAGAAGTTCTCTCTCCGTTTCACTCGCGGAAGACATTGATCCCGGATTTCTGTTCCTAACGTTAATTCTCCTGTATTTATATGATTTACGTGTATATTATACTCATTCATGAACAATATTATTTCAAGACTAAATAAATATTGTTTTCTTTAATAAACAGATAATTTTGTTTTCCTCAATTTATAAATATTAAGATTTATTTATTAGACAAACCTTCGTTCGATAAATAATTCAATTTTATTTAATAAAATCATTAAATAAAATTGTATTTATTAAATGTGTAAATGATTCTATTTTATTTATTTATTTATATATTTACTGCTGGAATAATTTGATCGAGTCGCAAGAGCACGGAGAACTAATTACAACTTTTCACCACCAGCCATTTCAACAAGCCGAAATTGAAAAAACACTGGTTAAACAAAAAGTTCCATGAATCATACGAATTCTTTCATCTTTTTGTTATCTAACATTTTCGCGTTAGCTATACACATCGAGTAAAAGTTATTCACCGACAGAGGCATTGCGCGATAGCCGAGGGGATGCCGTTCGTGCCGGGTTGAAATTTTGTTCATATTTCAGAGGCAAGTGAGGCAGACCGGTCAAAAAAAGTGAGGTTGAGGGCATACGCGTTATCAGGCACACCAATTACAGAGAGAGGGGGGGGGGAGGAAAAAGCGTGAAAGAGAAAAAACTTTTCGGGTGCGTGGCGTGCGTTTTTCAATATGGCCGAAAAAGCAACGCGTTGCGTATATTCTCGCTGAGCTCTCGCTCTCTGTATTCGGTCCGGAAAGCTCACCGTTCCCCTACAGGGGCGCACATGCACGTAGAGAGTCGGCAGTAAATCCACGTGTGTGCGGAAAAACGAGGGTCGCCGGGTGCGGCAGGGTTGGGTGACTAAGTGTGCGAAAGCCCAGCGGGTAGTCAACGAGTACACAGTAGGAATACCGAATGCGCATAGACCGACGACGTTTCGTATGTATTAGAAAGGGAATACAAGAGTTGGCTTCACGTAGAATTTTTTTACAAAATAATGTGAATTCATCCATGACAACGTTATAAAAAAACGCTGAATTTTCTTTCTTTCTATAAACTGGAATAATTATACGTCCGTACGCAATGGTAATTTATCGCCAATTATTTTTGCGAAATAATATAAAAAATGTAACAAAATAAATTTAATTAAATCAAAGAGATAATGATATAAAAATAATAATATAAAAGGAATAAAAATAAAATAATAAAATGATAAATAATAATAAAATAATAGAATAAACCAAATTCGAATGCAAATGTATTTCTTTGAATAATAATCTCGCAAATATTTTTCGATTTCGTATTCTATTATCAGAGTGATTATCGAAATTGAGATTTGAAATTGTAACGTGCCACCCAATATTTTCGTCTCGTTCAACGCGACCACGAATATATCTCGGGAGACGCGTAAACGCGCGAAGTTCTCCGATAACCCACACGCCCTTAACCCACTCGACGCCATCATATATCCCTACGTAGAGAAGAGTTCACGAGAGTGCGAAGATCCTCCCTTTGGCAACACGAATCTAGCACATGTCCTCTCCCCGTTACAAAAATCCAACGACAAAACTGATAAGGGCGTATTCGACATTGGTTTAAGATGTGAACCAAAACCCGTAATACGCCCTTCTGACTTTTCACCCTTGTGCCTCACCGAAGAGTCGATACGAGTGGATTCGAGCGTGTCCGACACGGACGAAGAAGCTTACTTTCATTGGAAGGGGTTGGGGTGGATCGAGGGAGGAAGATTTTTGTACCTACCGGTAAGAGAGTAGAGACTGTAGAAGCGAGCTCTGGTGAATGAACACCTACACAGACAGACAGACAGGGAAAACATAGGAGCTGCGCGCGCGACAGCGGGCACGTGGCCGCGACGAGAGACCGACGTTGAAGCGAACGCGGACGAGAGAAAACCCTCGAGGCAACCCTCCCCTCGTACGCTTCTCGTTCTCGTATAACCCAACGGCGATGCTTTCGAACAACCCTTATCCCTCAACCTCCCCCACCCCTCGCTCGCCATTTGCGCCCCTACGGCAAAGAAGAACGAGGGGTATGGCCGACAGCCCCGACGAACTCACAGCGTGAATACACACACGGACATACGCATACACAGACAAACACACCACCGGCGTATCATCGGAGTAGCCACCAGCCACGCGTCACGTTTTTTTTTCCACTGTCACTTTCAACGCACACTCCGTATATACAGTATTAAACCTCCATTTTTTTCTTGCTCGTTGATTCTTTTCTATTGTCTCTTCTTTTTTTTTCTTTTTTTTTTGAATGAAGCGTTATGCAAGCTCGAACGACCCACGCAGACGCGCCCTCGAACCGTCGAAATCGATCGAGCAACGACGACGATGTTCACGATAATGTTGATTGGTTGGCGATAAAAAAAAAAGGAAAAGAAAATAGGCAAACAGAGGGATGTTGATCGATCAATATTGACGGACACTCGAAGCGATTTGGACTTTTGTTGTAACGCCGCTGGGGTAGGGAATTGCAGTATCGGGAGCGATATTGTCGTTGCACCCACTTTGAGTTATTAATTTATGACGGACGTGCCGATAATGTGTGTATGGGGAGAATTTGGATAATAAATTAAACGAACATAATTTTGAAAATATAGAAATATCATAAGCATCTATTTTCTTTCATCATCGACGTGAATAATTAATTAATCATTTTTTTATTTCCGTTCTCAATTCGAATTAAACAATTTATATAATTTATATAAATTGTGTAAAAAGTCGAACGAACCTTTAATGTAAATAAAATAACACGAATAACAAATCGAACGAACAATCAAAAAAAATTAATGAAAAGAATTTTGACAAAAAAAAACAATATTTCTCTAGATGAAGGGAAACAAAATTCAAACGTGATTTTCATGATAGCTCAAAATAATTATTACGCTTTAAGAACACTCGATATTTTATAAACGATAATTCGAATTGAAAAAGTGATTTCCTCGTTCGGAATATTGACAAAAAAAAGTGCCAGGGCCCGAATACCTTTCGGGTCAAGCGTGATATCCGCGATCGCCCCAATTTCGTGCAGCTATCCGGTTCGCTTTCTCGCATGCATACGTGAGATGGCACACATATGGAGGACGAAATCCGATCCGGGAACGAGAGAAACGATCTGGCCAAGCGTTTGCAGGAGCCACGGACCGGGAAAGGAGGGAGAGAGGTAGGGGGAGGGGGTGGTCGAATATGAGCTCTCTCCCTCTCTCTCAATGGAAAAATCCGACCAACTCATCCCCCGTATCAATTTCTCCGTAAATATAAAATCCCCACAATAGTTATTCGGGAACGAGATACCTCGCGAAATCGTACGAGTACGAGGGTGGGTGAAGCTCGGTGACCCGCGAACAAATAGAAACAAGCAAATTACAAGTTATAAAAGGTCGTCGCATCGCTGCCAGTCTTTTGTTCGAAGCTCTTGTATTTTAGAAAAATAGTCCCATTGTCCGCGTACCTTTGACAAGGAATATAAATTTTTCCCAAGTATTTTCATTGTTTTTCGTCACCCGTGGACATAAACCACCCCCACCCCCCACCGCCGTCCTAACCCCCAACCCGTGTGAGAACTACGCGTCTCTATCCGCCCCATTTTGTAGATCCACCCAGGATACTCGTCCATTAACGATTAGCAATGCCCGCGAGAATACGCGATCGGTCGTAACTTTTGACACAGGACACGAGATAGATAGCTAGAGAGAGGGAACGAGAAACAGAGAAATTTCGAAAGCGCGGGACGAAGATGGCCGATTATTCCATAACGATCGATAACGATTTCTCGTGACTTTCGAACCTCGGTGATAAATTATATCTCTATATGTAGTAAAAGTGAGAGAGAAAGCCGAGGCGGCTTTCAGTATGCGCGGCTTTTTCAAACTCACCCTCTATTCTGTGAGAGTCACCCCAATGCACGCTCCCTGCGGATATTGATTTAGTATTAAGTTCGAATATTCTCCACTACTACGTTTATACCATATATATATAAATCCCACCCCTCCCCCCCCCACCACCCCTTCTTCGACAAGTCGAGCGGTACCCTGCTATACAAGCGTTCTATCTGTGGCCGCGGTTTTTCGCCACTAGACTCTCGCTGTACACCGAGATAGAGCGAGATAGCGACGTAAAATCGAGACTCGGCGAGAACGAATTCGACAGAGGCTCTCTCGTACACAATGGAAAACCGGGACGTAGAGCGCGGGATCGAGTCTCGCTCGGAGCGCGCAAACCCCCAAATTGCCCGTAGGGTATGCACGAGGGCTCGGTCCAACCGCTTTGATATTTTTCTCTCGTACGCTCTTAACTACGCGGGTCCTCTGCTTCTCTACTACACACACCGTTTCTACGTTGTTCCTTTATTCTATTTGGTCGTATTTATTTTTTCGTTGCGTCTCGCACACTCGTACCTACTTTATATTATATTATTTCGGTTCGTGCAAGGTTTCCGTAAGCGCGTTTGGGCGCGAGAATTTCGTTGCACGAGCTAAAAGCTCCAGCGAAATTGTCATTCGAAGGGATAGAGGGAGATCCCCGTCGTGACGCGAAATTGCTTCGGTCGTAAATAAGATGAACGCTCGAGGAGGTTCGAGAACGATTTATTCGACCACAGGATTGATCGATTATTGGTAAGACACACAGTTTAGATATCAATTAGCGATTAATCGAACGTTGCTTCGTTTGGTTAAGAGCAATATCAATTGGGATTGAATTTTCATCCGGCGTTTGAATCCTTGGATTATTCTCTAAAAGTCTTGTGATACGAAGGAAAATCGAAATAGTCGAGAGATCGGTGAGATGAGAGCTTGAGAAAAAAATTCAATGCTAAGGCAAAGGGGTGGGGGTGAATGGACGTGGACGAGAAGCAAACGCGACATGCTATGGAGCAGACGCGTCGAGGGTCGCAGCACGCGGCAGAAGTACAGAGAAAAAATGAAAGAAATATTCGTGAGAAAGAGAAATAGAGAGAGAGAGAGAGATAGATAAAGGGGATATGATCTCGCGGATAATCCTAATCGACAGCTTACGACTCGCGAAGCATAAATCGTGAGGCGTCCAATTCTCATTCCCTGAGCTATAACGCTCAAGGGGGTGGAGGGTCAAAGTCGAGGAAAAGACGCTTGACAATGGCGTCTCTCTCACCATCTCGCTTTTGAACGTAAAAAATTTTCCACTGAAATATTCCAACGATCCATTCGCGATGCTGCTCGCGGTTTTAATAAAGAGAGAGAAAAAAATAGAGAAAGTGAGAGATTTTCCGGAGTTGGGAGATTCTCGTCCGACCGAGGGTTCGATCGATCGAGGAAGACCGAGGAGATGAAGAAAAATTAAGACGTTACGAGAAGATTGTAAAAGGAGATGAAAAACGTTCGAGGGAGAAAAAAACGCGGATGAGTGGATCATGGATAATCTCTCGTGGATAATCCTGATAGCACTGGGCGAATGACGCAGATGGTATGGGATCAAGGTTGAAGAATATGGGCCATCAAAATATTCCTGCCATTGCGAAATTACATTTTATATAACGGAGAATGGGCTAATTTGCGCCGAGAATACGATGCGCCGTACAAAAAATTAAAGCTGTTTTTAATGAAATTGATTTTTCCAACTAAACATTTAAAAGCAAATAAAGAAGTTTTAACGAATTTGATTTTTTTAAATTCGATAACGTTATTAAATTTAAAAAGCATCAAATTTTTTGTAATCTTTGAAATATTCTCGATTCTTTTATAACCTTGACCCGGACGATTTAAAGACCAAGATTTCGGGATAGAGCTACGCCTCAAAGATAAATTAAGCCTCGCGAGACTCAGAATTGTGGTAAGAATTCACAATTCGTTCATCAAGAATAAAACTCGACCGTTATGGATGGAAATAGCAGTATTTTATATAACGAACCTAAGGATGGACCATTGATCATAATATAATAAAAAATATGAAAAACTGGTACCAGCTGGTACGAATTAATCACCGTAACCTTTCTACTATTCGTCGAGGAGCTCGTACCAGCGATCTTTAATTTAAAAAACGCCTATTCGTAGAAACTCGAGATAAAATAAACGTTTCGCGGTGGAAGGGCTGTGATGATGCGAAAATGGAGGCTGTAAACTCTTAATCAAGACGAAGTCGCTTACCGATTTCAAGTATCACTCGTAAATCTAACGGTTGCCGGGGAGAGAACCGAAAAGGGGTGTATGTGTGAGAAAGCGAGAGAAAGAACGCGAACGAGAAGGGTAGATGGGAACGGAAAATAAACGAGACAACATGCTCCATTGCGCGTGCCGTGTATCAGTGACACCGGAAAAAAGTGAGAGAAACGGTGTTTCAGCAATTTTCACGGGCACCGATACATAAGAGTACCGTTACACGCGCGTGCGGACGTTATTTCTCTTACAACGGAGGGGGGAGTACCAGTTAACTCGTAGCGGGCGATATCTCGGTGAGAAAAATCACCGGAGCGTTGGAAAAGCCATTTGCGGTTTGCACCCATGGGGAACCGGTACATATATATATGCGCCAATAGAGATGAAAAATAAGAGCATGTGAGAGAATCGTGTACGTATATAGGTCCATCGTACGCGAGGTCAGCAGTTCACAGCCCATGAAACTCGCCTAGTGTCGTGTTCAATAACTCGAAATAAAGAGGGGAAGGGGCTCTGCCTAATACGCTTTTCGTTAGTCACGAAAAATCCTCGACAATCCTTTGACCTGTAAAAAGTTTCAAACGATCAATTCGACATATACGTTCACGATTTTTTTTCCACCCCCCACGATGCGGAAGAATTTTTATCGATTATCCGAGACGCTATCGTTCATCTTGGGGAGGATTTACGTATCCGTGGATGAATTTGTCGCGAATCGAGCGGGTTTCCCATTTATTCTCGAGATTGTGGAAAACGATATTCGGCCGCGATGACGGAAACGACGAGGTGGAAGCTCGGTGGAGTGGAAAACTAATCACCGGAGGCGGCGTATCGTCGAGTTTGAAATTTAGGTATGTGTAATAATCGGTTCGATTGCCTGCGGTTCGACGGCAGGAGGGGGGGTAAAATATTGGCGGGCGTAGAATATTTTTAGGTTAACAAAAGAGATGAAAAAAATTTCTTGTTTGACCCCGTTTTACTGCTACCCCTTTGACATTCTTTTCAACCTTCCCTCCTCCATCTTCTAACACCCGATCGAAAAATTGCGAGTTTAATGCATTTCACTTCGATAGGAAATAAAAACTTTCGCTCGACGCTTTCGAAATTTATTTATTTTTTTAAATTGGTCTTTTTTCAAGGGGTCGAAGGCGTCCTAAATTTTGAATAATACAAATGATAAGAACCGTGTACTTGATTTTTGGTTTGCCGCAATGTCGATACGTAATACGAAAGAAAATAAAAATCTGTATTTTTATGCTTTGTACGAAATCAATAACAAGTAATATTTTTTATCAATACCTACTTGCCCTCCCTTAAATTTTGCATCTCTCGTTTTTACCCTACAAAATAGATGTACTCCCTGAAATCTCAGTGATGTTTATTTCCATCCAGAAAAGAGAAGATAAAAAACATAGTCGAATCCTCTTAAGTCTTACGATTTTTATTTCTACCCTGGACGATAAATCTTTTTATTGTATTCTTCCTCGCGTCGCTCGTTTCGTCGCGAAGATCGAGGATATCGGTTATAGCCAAGTATAGAGAACGTAAGAGTGAGAAAGAGATAGGGTGATCCAAGGGAGAAAAGAGGATAGGAAGCTTGTGCTCCATTTAGTTCGTCGACCGAAATGCGTTCGAGGGAGAAGAATCGAGGGAGCTGCTTCGACTCTCCGCAAGAAGAGGATTATTACCCCATGATGGAATCGCGAGTCGGGCCTCTCTCGCGAATCGATTTCCTTCGACTACCATGGTGGTTACGTACACGCGGAACTTCCAATCTCTTCGTGCCTTTGAATTTAATTGCGCGCGGCATCGACGAGAGAAGACGAGGGCTCGAGAGTTATCGTCTATATATACATATAGAGTAAGATCGTAAGATAGGGCGCGTGACCTCGATTGTTCGGGCTTGAATAGAGATAGATAATTTTTCCCTCTCCACCCGGAAAAAGAGAGAAAAAAAAATCCTCGCACCGGTAGCAGCACCATCGTAAAAATCTTTTCCTCTTTATACTTCCTCCACATTTCCTCGCAATTCGACGCTTCGGCGAAGGCAACCTAAGGTGAAATTTTCATTTTCCTTTATCCTTTGTGCGCTAATCCGACATATTTTATACGAGAATAATGAGAGAATTACGAGAGGGATGAAAAGTTTGAAAACAATTAAAGAACGATGAAGAGCGAGAGCGAGAGTGAAACTCGATTACAAAAGCTTCGGGATTATTCGGTAGAACGAAAGAGGTAAGCAAAGAGAGAGAGAGAGAGAGAGAGAGAAAGGGAGAAAGAGAGCGAGAAACAACGAAGAAAAAGTAGCCTGTGAATGCGCAATGTATGTGTGTGTGTTTGGAAAATAAAGGAACGAGAGTAATCAGAGGTCTCGCGGAACCAAGGGTGGAATAAATCGGAATCGATTGCGACCCCGTAGGAGGAGGAGGAGGAGGAGTTTGAAAGCTCTTTTGACCATCCCTTTCTCCCTTTCTCCATTTCACCCGCACTTTCATATTCCTCTTCGTCGCTTAAAGGACTCTTCCTCTCTCCTCCTACTCTCCTGGTACGGTATGGTAGGTTTACGAAGGTCGAAAGCTTTTGCGGTGTTTTGGCGATATATAGGGGTGGTTTTTGACTGTCGACGATCGGCGATTTTTCTGGGCGTGACTGCTCACCGTGGCGACCACTTTACATCGTATATAGTAGTTAACTATATACAGCTATATTGTACGTATCGACGATTCACTGAGAATCAGAGGGACGTTGAAAAGCTCGTACACAGGACGAGTTTCACGCCCTTCCCAATTTTATCAACCCCTACATAATAAAACATAATTAATATTGTCCACATATATATCTCATGTTTTCCTCCAATTATTTATTACCTCGCAAATTAAAAAATATACTTCGCCGATCGATAACTCATTTTGTAACATTTAATTTTTATTCCTTATCTTTATTTCACAAAATGTGAGAAATGTGTCGAGGCAGTGACGATAGCTTTCAATTCATATAAACAAATAACAATAACAACAAATCTACAAACACGTGACAAACTTGTAAATTTTAACGAAAACGACACCGGAAGAACTATCGTTAGCCAAAAAAAAAACAATATCAAATTTCACATCGTGAGTAGCGAACTACCAAAGTATTATGAAAAAAAATGAGCCAACGAGTTTCACATGGAAGAAAAGTGGCTTTCGGGAAAATGGAACGCGTACCATGGCTTCGATAATAATCGACGTACGGTACAGTTTCGATATTCCAAACGCCTCCTCTATGCTGCCTCGATCCCACGCTCATGGCGGACGAACGAGCAACGAAGCGCATACGAACGAACGACCAAGTTGCCTACGAATTTCTCTATACACATAAATATACATATATATTTATATATCGCATCTCGTAGCACCTCACGGCAATATACGTCCCACCTAATAAGTAGTTAGTTAGTTAGTTCGGGAAACTAGATTATCAAGTTGTATGAGGCGTCCGGAATTGCGAGATAGAAAGGGGTGAGGTGGAAAGAGAGAAGAGGGTAGCGCGGTGGTGAGTGGGGGGGGGGGGGGGGGGGGGGGTTGAAACCGAAGAGTTGTAAAGAGCAGAGGCGTCGCATCTAGGTACGTAGATCGGCGCCCCGTCGAGCGAAAGTGTGAGTTTCTCGCTAGCCAGAATTTCCAAGGATCCTCACCCGTGGAGAATTCCCGAGCTTTCGAGCTTCTCGCTCGCGAACTCGCGTATTGACGCGTGTTCCTCTCTTTATCCTTCTCACTTTCGTGGCAGGAAACTCGAGAGAGAAGCGGAAAAGTAGAGGAAAAGATATTTTTCAAACGACTCAAACACTGCTGTATTCCCTTAACAGAGGGGCAAGGGAGGGAGATAGATAGATAGATAAAGAGAGAGAGAGAAAAAGCGTAGATATATATATGTGTGTTTTCGAGTTGGTGGTCGTTGATGGTTCACGAGTGCCCTGGAGATGGAAAACAGCGGCAAGCAACAAGGATAACCGTGAAAGTTTTGAAACATCCCTCGTCTCTCTGGTGTATAAGGGAATAATACAGAAACATATATATATATATATATATATGTTTATTATTCCCCTATATCCATATATATATTACTATCTAGGATATATGAAAACTAGAATTGCCATGAATATAAATTGACGGTATGTGTATATATATATAAAATAAAAGTCTTTCGAGGGAAAATCACCGGAGGTAGGACAGATTGCAAGTCCGCGGGATACGAAACACTCGAACATCTATGTATATGTCTATGTATATATATATATATATTTATATTACGTTACATATGGCTCGCGAATTCTTTTGAAGATTGTCGAAAAATATTTGAACGTAGCGGGTATACGGAGAAAGAAAACACACTCTTCACTTCTCCTCGCGAAAGTCCGTGAAACGAGGAGGAGCCTGAATATAAAGCGGGGGTTGCGACTTCACGACGAAAATCCTTCTTTCTTTACTCTTTTTTCCCCCCGGTGTACGTTTTTTTTCCACTCCTCGCCGATTTTCCACGTGTTCTCTCTCTCCATCTATCTCCCCCTCTCTCTCTCTGACTCTCTCGCTCTCACTCTGTTTCCGCGGCTTCTCACTCGGAAGTCAAAGCTGCACTCCGAACAGTATATACATATATATATATATATATATATATATATATATATATATATATCCCTCTATCTTCCTTTTCTACTTCCGTTTTTCTCTCAACTCCGGTTGCTTCTCCGCAGTTCAAAAGAGAGCTCTTGAGCCCTCTCACCCCTTCCCTTATTCCCATCGTGTGCCGCGACCCGGACGCCCACCGGATCAACGATGAATCTCTTTTGCGTTGGGCCGGATCGTAACTTGTAACTATAGATATATAGATATAGTTGTTATATATACATATATATAAAAAAACAACCCCTTTATATATATGTATATAAAGAGGTTTAAACGCGCGGTAAAGGATTCTCTCCTGGTCGACATTGTGCCTTCATCTCTCTGTTTTTTTTTCCTTCCTTTCGTTCCCTCATCCTTTGGCTCTTCCCCCCACCCTACGTGATTATATCCCTTCTGCATCGTCCGCGTATTTTTTCTTTTGCGTTTCAGACGTAACATCGCGTTTAACTTCAACTTATTATATGTAGTGGCCGGGAGTCGACCTAGGACTATAAAAATATGCAAGAAAACAGGTTTTCGTTTTTTTCAAGTGTAATCGCTTGTAAAAAAATTGTGGAACAAATGGAGAGAGTCATAGCGAGTTTCGAAACGATTTGTCATATAATTTTCGCATAGGTATACGTCATCCCCTTCGCGAAAGCTCGTCATTCGCATACACGTACGCATATCTACGCAAATTCGTGCTTGTGTACGAGGGGTTGTGGTTGTGTTATCCCTAATATAGGTATACGTGGAGCTCTAACTTCTTAAGAGGATCGCGAATGTCAAAGTGAGACAGGAAGAGAGAGAGAGAGAGAGAGAGAGAGAGAGAGAGAGAGAGAAAGAGAGAGAGGGGACGGAGTGAATGAGGAGTGACGAGAGGTGGGGCATGAGAGTGAGACGTTAGGACAGAGAATAATGGTCAGTTAGGGTACCCCAATGCGAATAATTAATTAATACCTAGTGGCTTAATATATAGGTATATATTGTATATGTATAGAACCGACTTACCTTATATACATATATCAGCATATATGTACGTATGTATGTATATATGTATGTATGTATGTATGTATGTATGTATGTACATATATATCTCTTAGACGTCAGCAAATATTGTCATGGGGTCACATACGAGCAGTCTCGGTGTACACAGGATAACCACGCAATTGAAATATCCACGATAATTATAGTCGGCGATCGAGACGTCGATCCGTGTATATAACAATTTGGCGTCAAGACGTTACGCTTTAGATTTTAAAAAAAAGATGAAATAAAAAAGAATTACTACACGAAAAGCTCGTGTCTTAGAAGCAATTTAGGGGTCGTAAAACTGTGCGGGCGTTCTTGGGCGCAAACCCGAAAAAATAAATGGGCATAGCGGCCATAGGACTATATATTAATTTATCTACAAATATATATATTTATATATACAATAAATGTTCATGTATAAAAATATCTAGACGTTTGTGTACACGTGTGTAAGTGTGTGCGCACAGCTATGGTATCCCGATAAAATATGTATCTGGTAGTGCGGAGCCGGACGCGAATGTATATCGGTGAAAATGGCGAGCACGTAGAAGGGGAGAATATGGGGAAGGGGAGTAGGTGTACGGTAGCTGTGGGCAATGGGTGCAACGTTAGAGTGTACGGGGCGAACGGGCGAAGGGAACGAGCGAACGTGAATAAGAGAGAAGAAGAGGGAGAGGGAGGGGGGGGGGAAGAGAAAGAGAGAGTGAGAGAGAGAGAGAGACGGAGACAGAGGGAGGTAGTTCAAGGGGGATGAAATGGAACGGTACGAGATGCGGGGGTGGCGAACCCTCTGCAAGTGCTGATTCTACCCTAGCAGCCGTGTAGTATGGCAGTAGGATATATATATATATATATATATATATATATATATCCTACTGTATATATATGTATGTATGTATGTATGTGCGAGAGTGTGTGTGTGTGTGTGTAGTGCCTTGGCGCACGGCCGCAATGGCAAAAGGGAGGCTCAGTTTGGTTTGCGGGGTTGGGGTTTCGGTTCGGGAGACCGGGAAAGCCAGCCCCGCGGTAAGGGGTGTGCAGCACTATTGTATATATATATACGTATACAGTGTATGGGCGGACAACTGAGAGAGGGTAAGAGCACACGCGCCGACCGATCAATACTCCCGCGCGCGCGGTCTCTAAACCGAGCAAGAGAGCGAGGTAGTGGGTTGAGAAGGTGGCGGCAGGGGGTGGGGGGCTTGATAGCGATGGAACCGTGGAGAGGGATGAAGGTGAAAGAGCGAGTTATATTATGGTGTATTAAGGGTGTATGTGTGCGAGTGTGTGTATTTTAGAAGCGTGTGTACGTAGGTATATATTAGGCAGGGTGAAAGGTAGGGTACGCCGTATTCGTGTAAGTGAGAACGGGTCGACAAGTGTACGTCGACCAGAACGACAACGGCGAGAACAATGCGGAGTTTGCCAGCTGGAAAGTGATGAGAAAACGATAAGAAAAGGAAGAAATAATTTATTACTGTCGAAGATCGAATAATGAAGAAGAAGAAAGGAATTATGGGTGAAAAAAATGAGTGGAAGCTAATCCTATAGAGCCGATTGATAAGGGTAAATAATACCGATAACATCGGCCTGTTCTCGATCGTGAACGTTGTTCTTGAACATGGTGCGAATTTTCGAATTTTTGTACGAACGATTATTTCCCGTGGCCGTTTTTTTGTCGAAATAATTTGTTTTAATTCGCATTAATTGAACACTAAGGGTTGTTGATTTCTATAGCTGAGTTAAGGCTCGAGTGAAATAATAAACGTTGAAATTTCTATAACTATAATATTATCTCTTTCTCTACTAAAAATTTGTCTAAAAATTGCTGTTTACTTCCTCCCTCCGATCTCCGTTACACCCCACCCTTCCTTATTCTCTGACATAAAACAAATATAAAAACAATTATTTTTTTTTAGCCTAGACATTTTGACATTTAATATTCAAACCCCTCGCTAGACGAAAGGGTGTCTCATTGTTGGAAAAACGTCAAGACGAACAGGTCGAAAGGTTACGTGAGCGAAAGAAAGAGAAACCGTATACAAGAAAAGATTCCATCATATCACAGAGAGACAGGTACTATATATATATAAAGAGAGAAATAGAGAAGGAAAAGGGGCGGCCATAGAAAAATTCGAAGAATTCTCGTCTGTCGTCGTACTCGTCCTCTGTGTTCCTGTCTTCGTGATAACCGACGCAGTCTCTTCCTACAAAACTCCCCGTCATATTTTCCACCTCAAGCACGCGAGCCTTCCCACCCTCGAGCTACCCCCGCCACATTCGCCGTTCCAGAGCAACCCCGCGCCCGGAACTTTTGCGTTCCGGTATAATTTGCGCGAGGGAGCAAAGTCTGCCAATTCGACGTTCTCAGTGTGGGAGTAAAGATAAAAAAGACTCGGTACATGCGATTTCGAGTGAAAAAAAGCGTGCTACACTTGCGATCGACGATTGTACATGACTTCGTAATATACACAGGTATAATACATTATACGCGTCAACCATGCACATACGTTTTTGCTTTGGAGAATGCTCGTGCCATCTCGGCTTGGGATACCTGTGGATCTGTGCAGTTTTGCATACGAGAATTGCACAACTCGTATTATACGTATTTAAATTCAGTGTCGCATGAAAAAGGTTTCGTTCAAACGAGCCTTTTAATTAAAAATGGCGTGCTCCACGATCGCTCAATATTTTTAAATTAAAACGCATTGGCGTATACGTCTGAGTAACCGTGCACTATTTAATAGCACGCGGGAGCTTAGAGCACAAAATGCAACTTAAATGCACGTAAATGCAATATGTACAAAAAATTCTATAGCCTTACTGTTTCGAGGGGACAAGATGAAAGGAAAATCAAAATAAGGTCTTCGTTAATATCTCGCTTACTCAATTTACTCAATTATGAATTTTGAAATATGCGTTGTGGTTGCAATTTTCTATATTTCTTTTTAGATAAATGTCGGGTCTGTTCGTAACCAGGTTTTAATAAAATAGCAAATTTAACGAGTGATGAGAAAAAAATAGATAATTACGCTCATTAAATTTATTATCGAGTGAATTTATATTAACGTAGACGATTTTTTGCTTGAAACAATTGATCTAATCGCTAAAAATATAGAATTAAGTATATAGGCGCAGAAAAGAGTGGAATGTCATACGATAAATAATCATGTTAACCTCAAACCCCACACCAAGCCATATATGGCTGCTAGAGTTTGTTTTGTGTACTCTATGTTAAAAAAATTTTGTATGCAATTACCTACTTTGCTTTGCAACAACAAAAAATACGTTCCGTTGCAACAAGAGGTATACAATTATGAATCAAAGTTCGTTTTGAAAAAAAAAACATCTTTGAACGCACAGGAAAAAAAATAAAAAACTTTAGCAGCCATTTATGGCCCCTAACGTTTGTACGTGGCAAAGGAACAAATAAATATATAAATAATAAATAAATAATTCAAGCAAAAGAGGTTAATTTTGTATCGCAATGTATAAAAACAAAAGATTATATATGAAAATGAATAGTTGTTTCATATTGAATTAGATCAATGGACGAAAGATATATTTTCACAAATAATTGCATTCATTTTCGAAGAGTACAAACTTACAATATCATATTTCTGAGATTATCATTAATATCGTTATTATATCGATAACTAATTACGAAATTTGCATTCTGAGCACGAGCAATATTGTCGAGTCAAAATATATTCGTCATTCACGTTATTAAACTCATACTAAGCGCAACTATATTACCGTTAGTAACATAATATTACCAGTGTAAACAAACACACTTTATCGTCCATTCGTCCCTTAAACTGTTGCAAATTAACGCTTATTTTGCACTTTTCTCGAATGTCAAAAAAGTAACGACGTTTCAACTGCGAGTATAGTCATTTGCTCGTCGTAAAATTTCTACACACACACCCACATATATATATATATGTCGAAATGTTCCGGCGTTGAACATCGAGAGTTCGTTGCCACAGGGCACCGCTTTGTCGTCGCTCGGAGCGAGAGGAAGCAGGAAGTATTACGTGTACATAAAAGAGTTTCACGGCTCTAGGATTTTCGAACTGGGTCACCCAAGCCCATAGTGTAGATAGTGTCTGAAGCTCTCGGCTATCCCATCCTCCGGTCCAACCCCCATCCCCCTCCCTCACTCCACCCTTCGGACCACACTTTTCTTGGTTCCCCATCGAACACAAGAGAGTCAGAAACTCTGCCGATGACCACCCACGATGGCAGTCTCGCAAGCTCCACCATCTTTTCATTCGTACATGCATTCGTATATACGAACCTTGTCCATATAAACGCCACGGGGAACCGAGGAACGCGTATAAAGCTTTCGCGGTGAATAGGCGAGACTCGCCATAGTGTATTTCCATATGTCAAAGTATCTATTCTATGTAAATATGTCGTAATATACATATATATATAACGCATTTGTATACACATGTATAAAAGCTATCGAAGATATGAATTTATATCCGTACAATTCGCCTTACTCGTCTACAACGACCGATATATACAAACGAGTAAGTGGATAGGGTTCGTGTTACACGGACATGGAACTCGAGAGGAAAGTTGAACGGCGTCGACCGGAGTTGAAAAAAAAAGTGTAGCGAGCTTAGATGTTTCACCGTCGTTAAATAGACAAAAGTCTGTGGCCTATTTCGACCGCCGATAGCTGAGGGAAAAAGGACGTGATACAATTAAGCTACTTTTACGACATTAACGAGTAACCATGGCGTTACACTTTGTAACCAAGCGTCGGTCAAACTACTCGATGCAAATAAAAAAAAGTTTGCTAACAATACCCATAACCGAGTTTAACTTAGTTCGTACATTATGGTTGAGTTGGTAAAAGTGTTCTCTTTTTTTTATCTTCGCGTCAATATTTTATCGCTAAAACTCGAGGTCGAATATGGCTACGGGTCCAACTTCGAAAAAGTCTTCGAACGAATAATATTTTCTTTGGGAATAGTTTTAGAATCGTTATTTTAGTGAATTATGCAGTTGCACGATAGGATTGTAGTTAATAAAAAGAAAGCTCGGTGAATAGGAATAATGGTGTATTGGAATAATTCCGCTCATTAAATCGAACTGTCGAAAGTTTTAAACGAGGGTATCGATCGTTCGATACAATTGAACGGGCGGTACCGTTCGCCACTTTGGGAAACGATACCGGAGTGAAGAGAAGCAAGGAATCTTCTTTAGCTCGAGGGCGATTAAGTACCGAGGGGTAAAAAAAGGTGCTCATCTTGTTTCTCAGGTACGAAGCACGATGCAACGAGTAAAAGTTTTCTAGTTGTAAGAAAAGCCTGACTGTCGAATAAATAGGAGAAAAAGAGTCTCGACGAGAAACCGAGGAGGATATTATCGAGTGCTTTGGTTACTATTGAACACTCGAGAGAGCTTTCTTGACGATTCTAACAAAACAATCGTGGTGTCTCTCTGTGCAATGGAGATTGTAACTTCGAGAAAGTTCTTTACGTGATTGATCGTTCGATGCGACCAAAGTCACACCCAAGATTCGACTATATTTTGAAACATCTAGAATTCAATTTTGTTAATAAACCAATTAATTTAAAATTGACCAATTATTCAAGGCAATCTTATAATTTTTATTTATATTCGTAATAACTTTTGGCTTGTAATTTCGTTGTTCAGATCATTTTATATAATTCGAATTGAAAGTAATTTTGTATGATTATCGAATAAAATACTATTTATGCAATAATCTTCGTTATCAAGACAAATTACACATTGACTAATTATTCGACACGAGCTTTTTCTCATTTTTATTCTATTCTCCATTTTGTATTCAGTCAGAATTATTTTTAGCTGGTAATGTTCGTTCGATAAATCAAGAATAATCTTTGAATCGACTCCCACGAGTCAGAATTACTCCGAATTACATTCCGGAATAACTTTGGTCCATTCCTGACTGTAACAGCGTGGAGCACGAATCTGTAAATTCACCCGTGTCTCTAACTACAGCAATCAATGTAAACAGAAAAAAACTGTACCGAGTCCAATGCAAATTAAAAACCGGACAAAGCGAGGTTTCCAGATTATTGAATCGATCATTCCTGATTCGATCATTTCACGGCGATATCGCAATTTGCAAACGCGTTTGTTGAACATTCAAAGGGAATATTCAAATTGCGGATCGAGCGAGAGATAAGGGCGATTGATCAGTCCGTGAGCCATACGCGAACACAAAACACCGATGCGGTCGTTACTCTGACCAGCCAGTTCGCCGCAGTAAATTACATCTATTATCGCGACCTCTCTCGTTCATTTATCGATATATATCTGTATACAGGATTATACGTGAAAATTCGGGTGATGTATATTCGTCACTATCGGTAGTCGTCTGTGTCCGTCCGTTAATGGTCGCCGTTGTTGAATAATGTCTAATTGTTACACGCAGAGACAAAGAGGAAGAGAGTGAGAGTGAGGGTGGTACAGACAGAGAGAGAGGGAGAGATTTGGTTTGATTTGATTTATTTAATTATACCCTAGTCAGCTATGGAGTAAAAACAGGAAAAAAAAATTACAGATGGAGTGATTTATGTAAATACTAAATTACAACTAATTATAAGACGAACGACTAAAGACTGCCTATGGTTTATGGCAAAGAGCTATTGGACTAATGGCAGCAGAGAGAATATTTATATCAATTAATTTATGATAACTGTTGACTATAGCATTGCCTGCAAATGGGTGAGGAAAAAAGAGCATCTAACTCCTAAGCTGGTTGATCTCCCTGATGCTCTATTTGCAGTGAATAATATAATTGTCGGTTTTTTTAATATTTCGATCGATAACGAAGATCGAATGTAATTTTGTAACTAGTGTCAATGAAGGGTCGCTGCAATTCGATAAGATCGGTGGTAAATAGTTGTTCGATGATTCGAAATGTGGAGAACAACGTGGTCGTCGCGTCTCTCGGAATTTCGCACGTTCTAAGTCTTCCTAGACAGGAGATCGCTCAGGTACAGCGGAACACTTATTGTTAGACATCAGAGAACGATACACAGTGATGCCCAAAAAGTACAACCACCGACCTTTTATCGACAGGCAATTTAGCATGCGCCGATACGGTGTGATCGATGCATCACGACGCAAGTCGAAAAGGTATCGAATGCAGCAATTCAATAGTTTTTCAAGCTTGCAATTAGTGTTTACGGATTCTGTGAGATCGTGATGCACGAGGCAACAGTAATCAAAGTGAGGCAGAATGAGCGATTGCACTCAGAGAGAAAGGGACAGAGATTTACGTCCGAAATGAACAATTATCGTCAATGGAGCTTTCCCGAGTACAAAGTGACGTGCTCGTCGCTACTGCACATAAACAGTGACAATAGGCAGAATCCTGGCAATTCACTGAACCGCATCAATGAGATTGTACTTTTGTAGCTCGATATACCGAAATGTTTTTTCTCTATCTCCTACGTGTTTTATCTATCTATCTCTCTTTTCATCTCTCTCTCTCTCTCGCTCGCTCTCTCTCTCGCTCTCTCTCTCTCTCCTTCTCTATCTCTCTCTCGCGTCAAAAAAAAAAAAAAAATAAATTCCTCGCGTCATGGGCACTCGATTGTAGCGACCCTTACATCGACCGCTGTGCGTGATACAATTATCGCTGCTAAAAGATCAAAGCGAAACCTCAAGGTCAGCGAGGTCTTCAACAAAAATCTCGATGGCAATATATTTGTAAACGAACTCCTACCAGCGGAATGTTACAAACTTTTACGTCGAGCGAAAGCTCAGGCCGCCGTAAGGTCGTACAAGTATGTCTGGACGAAACACTCGACGGTATTTGCGAGGAAGGACAATGGGCAGCCATTAATCACACTGCGTACGGCTGAAGATTTAGCGTTGATGATCTGATTGCAATTCCATTGATCCATTGATGGAAATATCTGGCGATATCTTGCGCACACATGCACTCTCTTTCGCAATACCTTATCGAAACCGCACTGAACATTATAGCAGTTACTCTCATTATAGCATTCGTTCATGTATTCTTATTCTTTTGAGACTGAGACTGAGCAAAATTCTCGTTGTCAACTGGTTTTGTCTTGCCTTTTTCTTGTACTATGGATAATTAGTTTAAGTATTTACAAACTTATACTTATGTTCTTGTAAATCGTATTGTTGCCCCATAGCGTGCTAGGGCATAATAAATATCAATCAATCAATCAATCAATCTCTCTTTTTTCCTCTCGACTCCACGATTCATAAAACGTCAAATGCCACAGAGTTTAAATGCCATTGGCAAAAGTTAATTACCTTTTTTCATTCAATGTGAGACAGGCAACGATAAAAATAGATAGGGTAAAAAATAAAGGGCTGCAGTGGTGGAATGCGAGGCGGAGGGGAAGATTGTTAAATTTGACGCTGTCGAGGCAACGAGGGGTAGCGGCGATTGATCAAAAATATATAATAAAACCCGAAACCAACCAAAATCAATTTCCCATTCTCTTCCCAGCCTCTAGGATATTACACCCCCCCCCCCTCGCGCCCACCCTCACGCGTTCGATACGTATAAATGTACAAAGTGTACACACAAGCTCACACATTGATGAAGTTGGTGCCGGTAATACGATATCGAAATGAACAGAAAAGCTACCACGACGTTGCCAGAACAGCAATAACAACGTTCATTTCCAAAAGGGCCTAAAGGGTTGTTTACAATAGACAACAGTCACGCGTAAATAACCCTCGAATGAAGAAAAAACAAAACAAAAAAACTCGATGAAACGAACAAAAGAAAAAAAAATGCGCGTCATAAAACATCGTTGGGATAAAAATTTAATTACGAAAGACGATCGAAAGGAAAACGTGCCAAGTTTTTCGACACGTATAAAACTGATGAATTTCCGGGGGAATAAAAGCAAAATTTCATTCGTTGGCCGGTGTCGTGCCGCATTGATTTACCCAAAAGCACGTATCGAGGATAATCCTTACGGCGAATACGAACCAAATTTAGTTACGCGCCGTTTTTCTTTTTTTTCACGTTGGAGAATTTTCGTATATTCCGTTTGGTATCGATGAAAATTTGCCGGCGTTTCGTCTGCCATCGTGCCGAATTAATTTATGATTGAAAATGATAATTTATTCTACGCGTCGATGGAGAAATTCGTTTTTTTATATCGATGCAAATGAAACTTTTGGCGAGAGATCGTATGAAGCGCGAACTAAAATAATAAAATCTATAAAAACATTAAGCCCCTGGAACGTCGCAGCATCGAACGACGATAGCGTCGATGCGCATGTACAATTTCCTTCGTAATTTTTATCGCGCTATAATATACGTGCGAACATTAGTGAAAATCTGGATATTTATTACCATATAGGTTATATTCGTGAGCCGAGAACATTGACATCGTTGCATATCTAATTATCGGTACGATCGTCTGCGCGGTTGCGCGTCTGCTCGTCTCCCTTCGTCACCTCTCTCTCTCTTTTTTCGCCATCTCTCGATCTTCGTTTACCGCGATACTAATTTTCGTCAGGAAGCGTTTTTTTTCCGCGCGATCGGTACCCGGGACTTGTCGTAAGTATGCTTATAGCTAGAAGGGCGCGAGTCTCGCGCGTTTTAACGATCGGTACACGCATTTGCACCACCCCTCGCGTGTTTGCCGTTGCAAAACGCGTGGTAGAGGGTCGATTTCGACTCGAGTCGCCACTACCCCGAATACATATGTATATATGAACTTTACTACCACTATCGTTAATACCTAAACGGACGTAAGTACGATTGTGTACGCGCATCGAAGGGCTAAAGAGGGTGAAAAGAGCTCCGGAGGATAAGCTGAAAAAAAAGAGAAAAACTGCCGAAGGTAGGGAGAGGCACCTCGAGCACCATCACCGCGCGACCCGAGCGCCCTCTACCGTCGGCCCATAGTACCACCAACGCCACCGGTGAATCGTGTATATATACGTAAATGAAACTTAAACGAGTAAGTTAAATTTCGTGCGGCACGCGATTTCCGAACACTTTTCGATCATTCGTAGGATGGTATGCCCGGCTGGTCTCGCGCTCGATGATACGCCAGACCGCGATATATAACATCTCTCGCGCTCCCTTAATTCTTTTTATTGGCCTTTAGGCGAGTTTAAAGAACACCGTGGTTAAGGGCGCACCGATAGAGATCGCTTAGCGTTCGAAGAAAAAATCTTGAAAATGATTCCGTGATGAATGATAATAATATTGTAATAACAACAATAATAATATTAATAATAATAGTTTATTTTTTTATCACTACCTATTATTATTACTATTATTATTATGAATATTGTTATTGATATTCCTATTTTTAAAATTATTTTGCGTTGAAATTAAATTTTTAGGAAATCCGTTGGAAAGGTTGATCATTAGAGATTTCTTTGTAATCCATTCGGCAGATTTAGCGCGTACGGGAGAAACCGAATATTACGATGGGAACACGTACGTCCGATGTTGATTTTGCGGCATAAATGCGGGAATCTCGAATTCAGGAATCGGGTAGATTCCCGCCCTTGCAACAAACTATCGGATAGCGTTCTACGTGACTTGGGACTTGCGTCAGGGCTTTCATGGTACAAGCTTCGTTGGCCTCAAAACGCTCGCGAGCAGTTTACCTATGGGTATGCAGATGGGGAACGCGCTAAACTGTTATACACGGGGAGAGACGGGAACCGCGACACTCGGTACTTTTAGCGAAGATACTCAAATTCCACGTGGCTTGAGGCGATGCGAGAACACGAAAGAGGGAGCTTTGCGACACGATCCCTTCGATACTTAACGAGTCTTATCGACTGAACTGAGTGGAACGTTGTTTTTCGTACGTGCTATAAAAAAACCTCGATATTAAAAAAATTATCAAACATTCGAAATCGATTTATAAGAATATTTGAATAAATTTTGAATATTTAGAAAACAATAGATAAAAAGCATAAAATGTATCTAGTCCTCGTGTCAACTTAACAATATTAAATAATTGAATATTTTCTCAGACACGGAAAAAAAATAAAATGTTTCGGGACGCATGAATTTTGTAAAATATCAAAAATATAATTTTTCGATTTTAATTGAAATTTCGATATAATGAAGATCAATTTTTCTGTTGCACGAGTAGCGAGTTTTGTTTTTTTTTACTGAAAATGTGCGAAATAAGAAATCACATCTACGTGTCAAAGACATTTTCTGAATGATCGAAAAATAAACTAGTTATTCACAACCCTCGAGTTGTTACAACTCAATTTCTCGGTGAGAAATGCGCGTCGAGTCGACGAAAGCAATTACAGTAGGTGGCTCGTTACACGAGTGTCTAATATCTTCCCGAATGCATCCTATTTGTCGAAAGTTTATTTCCAAATGGCGTTACACACACGTGACTACTTTCACGGGGGTGGAAGGCGCGGGGGGCGTATACGTACCGCGCACACCCAGTAACGGTGATTCACTGTATCGAGCGCGCATTGCTCTCTCGTCGTAATTTCGGCAAACAACAAAAACGCCCGTGCCATTCGTCTCGTGCGCGTGTCGATCGGGAAGAGGAAAGAGAGAGAAAGCGAGAAAAAGCTAGAAAAAGAGAGAGAGAGACCGAGTAAGAGTGCGTCAATGTTTGTTAGGAAGGTTCGTAAATGTCCATAGGGGTGCCATTGTGCCACCCCTTGGTGGTACAAGGGTGCTGTTACAACCCCCCTACCACCCCCCCCCCTCCCACCCTCTTCCCATCCCCCACTATCGACACTGGCGAATCCCCTCGGTATAGGCGAAGCAAAAAGAGCCTTTAACATTCTACTCTGTTCACTGGAGACCACTCTATACCACGGGATGATTCACGTAGCGAGAAATCTTTCGCGCTCCGTGTCTCGTATCGAGAGAAGAAAAAAAACATTCTGCACGAACGTCGATAAAATAAAATGTCGCCTGGAAGACTAGAGAAGATCGATGATTGTATCGGTATTATTGTTGTGTCGTTCGTAATGCGTGGCTCTTGTTATTATAAAAATTTATGTGGGAATAAATTTAATTTGACATCGGATCAAAAAATAGAGAAAATTATGTTTATTTTTTTTTGTTTTTTCTTTGTTTTTCGTTTTCCATCGTTTGATGACATTCCAACGTCGAACGCTATATTTTTTTCTTTTCCCCTCGAGGAAAGACCATTTTTTATCACGCTCCTGAATAAAGCTCTTGACTTTATCAGCGCCATTTCATCGGTGAAACTTTCGCAATTCGTTTAGATTTATCGTTGAACGAGCGATTAAGAAGCAAACCCTCCCCGAAACGCCGGTATATGTATATATAACGCGCGGGGGCTATTTTACCGTGGTCGCACTTTTACAATGCCCGGTAATGCTCGCCCTTCGACGTGTTTCGGAAACTTTTTGAATTCTTGATGGGGGATGTGGAAGACCATCGATGTAAGAGCGACGCGTTAAATGGCGATACTGTCGGACTAAAAAGAACGAAAAAAGACACTGTACAACATCATTTTTTGTTTTAGCTGGAAAATAATTATGATTTTTTTTTGTCTTTTGTGATTAAAAAAATCATTCGAATTAAAACTCGAGCGAAATTCACAAATTTCTGAACCCTTTGTGGCAAAGGCATAACGTTTTGTTATCGATATTTCGATACTTATGATAAATTATAACGATTACGAATATTTTTACGAAAAATCAAAAACTGTAAATTCAATAATAGTCGAGAAATAAAAATCTCGATTCGTGCTAAAGAACGAATCGGGTGATATCAGCGTTTTTGAAAAATCAACATTGCATAGAATCGAGAATTCTGAAAAAGCAGAATCAAAAAAGCTGAAACGAGGAAGTAAAAACAAAGTTGAAGTAGAAAATCGTGGCCCGGTGAAAGAAAAAAAAACGTAATCTCGCACGAATGCTGATGGCGGAAACGGCTGTTTCACGGCTGAAGACAGCAGACGGTTTCAATTGACAACAACGAGTGATTTCCGGCATTACCGCATACCATTCCAGGCATTCTTCGACATTGACCGAGAACTCTCAGCTGGCGATAAAATAAATTTCTCTTTCTCGTGATTAATGCAGATCGCGTCGATCACGAAACTATCTATCGTCAATATCCTCGACCAAAAATCGATAATGTCCCAAGTACCCTTTTCAATTAAAAAAAATAAAAAGAACCTCCCCAACGAGAAGAATCATCGATTTTCGTGATTGACAATTTTGGAAACTGGGCAAAAAGTCGGAATAAAAACTTTCAATTTATTTTCGCTCAATAAACAGTACGAGCGCCATTTTATTCGGTACGTACAGACACACACCGTTTGCGGATTATATCGTCCACACGAGAATGGTTAATTGGATGAGAAAGACAGAGAAAGAGAGAGAGAGAGCGAGAGTGGGGAAGAGGAGATGGGGCGAGAGAAAGAGAGAGAGATACACCCATATAAAGAGCGGAAGGGTGGTTCGAAGGGTTGAATGTGGCTGGGTACGTGAGTTCGGCGTGGATGTTGGCATTTTTTTATTCGTAGGGCTGAAAGAGCGAGTTTTCGACCAGAGGGGTTCGCCGGACTTTTATCCTGTCAAAAGGTCGAGAGAGATAGACGAAAAGCGAAAGAGAGGGAGAGAGAGAGAGAGAGAGAGAGAGGGATGAAATTCTGCATCGCGTTGCTTTCGCTCGTATGAACTTTGTGAAAATATTTTTGCCGCGCCCGTCCGGACGAACAAGTTCGGGTCCGTGTCGAGAACGTGGCTGGATCAAAATAGGGAGAAGCCGGGCAAACACACGGGAGGAGGGTTCGCTGACAGAGAGGAACGATAAAAGCTCTCGCGGTTCCAGAGGGATGAAGGGCCGACGATGGAATTAGGAGGATGGCTGACGTCGTTATGTATATACGTACGAAAGTTTCTGTCCTCCGAGTATGCGAGTGTGTGTATCTCCGTCGATCCTGCATGAGAACGCGGGGAGGACGTGGGGAATGAGGGATGATAGACAGAGAAGGGGGTTGGAAGCCCCGGCAGTGAATTCGCGAAGGGAATCAATGGCCCTTGATTGCCCTACCTCGGTCCAATTACCCTGCAGGCGAGCCTTCTCTCAGTCTGTTACAACCCCCGACCGGATTCTCCCCGCAATGACACCTGTGATTTTCAGCCCTGCTAATGCATGTAATAAAGCCCAACAAGTGAATCTCGAAATTAGCGAACGTACATGTACTCGGGAACCTTTTGTCTCGTTCTTACCAAAATTCGATATATATATATAGACATATATCTTGTTTGGGCAGTCATTAGAAGCGTAGGGGTTGTTTTCTGGAGAAAGAGGGATTATTTCTGATTGGAACCATTTTCAAATCAATTTCGGCTAACGATGCCCTGGAAAAAAGTATTCAAAACACGGATTCCCCAATTTTTGTTAATTCGACCACCTCTTTTGTAGCTAATCGAATAAGGGTTGTTTCGCGAAATTTTGCAATTATCAATTTTTTATAAGTATAAAAAAGATCGTAATATCGTTAAAAATAATTTTTTGACAGACATGGGGTTACAGAAAATAACAAAAAGTAAACAACCCTCACTCCATTCTACTGAACTGTGTATTTTTGACGACGTGATACGTAATTCTCTTCACCAAGCAAAACGAGCAAATATCGACTTGATCGAATTACCGAGACCGTTTTTTCGGCCGAATCCTTTTTTTTTAAATGTTTTATCAATTCGATTTGCTTGATAGAGTTTAATGCCTGCAAACACGCAAGCTCTTCGCCTTCGGAGATCTGGTCAGTTGCACGCGTGGTCCATTAACGTTAACCTTGTTATTTGACCCGCAAACAGTATCGCGTATGTGTGTATGTGTGAAAGCGTACGAAAGGGTGTTGGCTCAGAGGATACGGAATCTCTCGTCGAGCCAAAGGGGGATGTATTCAGATACTTCCAGGGGGGATTTTAATACAGTATCATGTATGAGGTGTATCGCCTTTCGAGTTATAAGCCAATCCGGGGTAATGCGGGTCGTGTCAAGTGGAAAAGATGCGTAAGGTGATATCGAATTATACATCGGGTTCGTCGTTGCAAGTGGAACAAAGTAACGCCCACCGATATATTTGAAAAGCAGTAAATTTATATTTTTTATAATAACTCAAAAAGTACGCGTTATTCGTAAATAATATGAATCGTAAAAATAAATAAAGTATTCAAGAGAAAAGGATTTTTATGTGCTAATAAGATTTTGGTCGTGTAATGATCAATAATAACATAATTTGATTAACGAGTGTGAAATAAACGTATTTTATCGCGGAATAAAAAACACAACAAAATCCAAACGGAGATATTTTTAGATAGTTTTTAAACATTTTATCGTTATAAAATTGAATACTTACTCGAATTATATCGAAATGAAAAAAGCAGGCTATTGACTTTGAATAATTCAATCAAAAATCAAATTTTGATGTAAAAATAGTTTATTTTCAAGGTTTAAACAAGTAAAATTCACGAAGCGACGATTAATCAAGTGTTTTAATTAACGATAATGATCTTAATCGGCAATTTAAAGTGAGCAAAATATCGCGTGTATCCTGATCGAAAACAAATTATAAAAAGGGTTTATTTTTCCTGCGCACCGAGTGAATTTGGAGGATCTCGAGAAAAAAATCTATATTTAGATTCGTCACGAATCTATATCTGGCCGCTATAACCAACGTTTTTTGAACTTGTCAGTCTTGGGGAACGAGGGATTGAGAGAAAGCTTCGAAGAGAACATCTCGCAACTGGCACTGCGACACGAACTTATATACACGTGGCATGCGGAAGTGCGCTTAAGCGCAAGGGGAAGTGGCGACCCACTTACTTAGACGTACGACGCAGCACTGCGCGTGGGTATCGGTCGGATGGAAAGAATTGAAAAAAGAAAAATACGCCAAGTACCACATTGCAATCTGCAGACCTGTACTTTATGCACCCCAGACAAAAAACAAAATAAAAAAGAAACGAGGTGAATTTTCAAAATGAAGAAATCTTTAAAAAATTCGTCGAACTGTTTTTTTGTTAATTTAACAAACGGATTTTTTGCAACGATGATGATAATATTTCATAATCAAAATAAACATTTGCTTTTCGTAAAATGATCTTGTCAAAAAAGATAGATATTAAGAAAAATAAGAAGAAAAAATCAACCCTAAAGTTTGAAGTAAGTGTCAGCTACGTGTCTCGTATATTCTCGCAATTAACAAGTTTCTTTCGCCAGTAACGAAGTGAAAAGGGTTAACAGTGTATAATAAAGGAAGGCAAAACGTCCCAGCGAAGTTTGATTGCCTAGTAAAAAAGAAGAGGAGGGAAAAAAAGAAAATAAAGCAATGTCTTGAGAGCATTCGGAGAAATAAGTTTTTAGGAGCTATGTCTCGTTGCTTTCTGCAAGCAGCTGCAACTGATTAAACGTACATATGTATATAATAACTAGAAATGTTTTGCCATAGAATCGCCCGAAGTAAATACACACACACACACATATATATATATAAACGACGTTACTTTTTCCTGGCAGTTAATTACTCCTCTTTACCTTCGTTTATGAAGCATCTTTACCAAAGTATAAATCCCCATTCACTCATCCATAAATACGGCATAGAATGGTCGAGCGTAAGATTTGCAATAATAAACGAAGCGAAAGTTAAAAAAAACGGTGAGTTGATTGAATTACCTTTAAAATGTACAGGGTAATTTGATTTCGCAAAATAATCGTGTTTGGTACACAAAAAAATGCAGAAGTCCACTTCAAAAGTCGCGCGTGACTATGGCTGCAACAGCGCTGAATAACTCCGCCATTTTCTTTTTTTTTATTTAAAGAAGTGAAATACGATAATAAAATGTTGTCGAAGTTTCATAAATAATCAATATTTTTATCGCCCCCCCAAAAAATCCCCAAAAACGATTTCTTTTTGTGCTTTTGCATGTATTTGCACCCTTAAATGACCAGCTTGATTAACAATTTATGGATATGATAAGAATTATAAAGTGTTATATGGGTCAAAATTGTATATACCCTAAGAACCTTTGTCGATTGTGGCTGTTGCGGTTAGAAGGTAATTCATACTACGGAAGTTCTACTTGCGAGGTTGGTACCGTTTCTCTTGTATTTCATAGACATATACCTATGAATGTTTACCCATACGCTCCAGAATATCGGATGTGCTCCCTGTTACACACGATCAATTAAGCATCGACTATGATTACCACTGGAGATGGAGATGTGTACACTAGCTTCGAGAACAACCACCGAGACAAGCACAATGTACACATATGTGCATCAAATGATGAAAATCAGAACGTTTATTTGGCACGTTGTAGATCGTTTTAACTCTTAGCGATCGATACATGGGCAAGTTCCATGTGCTCGAATTTATAATATGCCGGTTATCATATCACAGGGGCTAACAATAAACCGTGCCCTCGATGTACCTATTATGCTTTGCAACAATTGATCGCTCATCATTAACGGACGATAGAAGCTCAACCAAGAGTTAAATATATTCATTCCATACGATACAAATTTGCGTATTTTACGATACGAGGAAAAATTTCAAAATTATCAAGAGTATTCAAAATATTAAGTATTCATTTTTTGATAATGAGAGTCCTATAAATCATCGACAAAATAGTTGACAAATATTGATTCGAAAAACTCGACGGCGAGTTATATTTTAACGTACCAACGTACACTCGTATGTGAAATTTTGTTTATTAAAGCTTATTTGTTCAACATTGTTTCGTTGTTATTTTGTTAATAGGTTTATGGCACTATTATTATACAAAATGCATATTACTAGTATCATCGATATTGTTAATTGGTTTCAATTTATATTATTAGATTATTCGAGAAAACATTAAATTCATTTTTATCAATTTGTCGAATTACTGTCTCTCCGTATAAAAAATGGGGAGAAACTAAGGGTGTCTTACCTTAAAAGCTATCGGAACATTTTCATTTCTAAGAGGGTTGTAATTTTTTTCACATTTTTGCGATACACGAACATTTTACCCAAACAAATTTACGTTCGTTTCCTTCGACATAAACATCGCGCCGACATCACAGTAAAATTTGCAAACCCTCGAATCGGAAAATAAAAATCTGTACTAACCAAGATTGATTAAATTCGCATACGAGAACCACAGTAAACGACGACACCAGATGGACGAGAAATCGCGTATATCGAGAAAAACGAGAAAAATCCACGTGGCACAGACGCGAAGAGTAAGACGAAACCGAGCGACTATCCAGTGCATGGCGATACGCGTACTGATGCTAACCGCGATATGGCTCGGGGTGTGTTGTTCGTGCGATATGCTGGCCCACATATTTTCTGAACCGTCATGGCATTCGCCGTCGACCACGAATTAAAAAATATACAGATATACATACATAGTGGATAAATGTATCATATGCGCGACCCGTACATCTCTCCCCTACACTTTGAGCAGACGCGACAAATGGCTGACGTCACTCATTATTACAGAAACGAGAGTACATATATATGTATAATTTAATATGTGTGTGTGTGTTATATAGGGAACAATGTCATTCGGCCAGAGCGCAGGGAACGGATGTTCTACCATTAAACCACTGGATATTCCCTAGTGCATTATGATTTATCTGCTATTTATTATTTTATTCAGATTTTATGGTAAATTTGTTTTTTGTATAAGAAAAAATAATGGAATGGCTCGTACCTACCCTTACATAAATAAATTTTAATCGTTTGGTAGAATTACGATCACTGATCTTAATATATTTGCAAAAGTTAGATTAGGACAGGTATTGTAGTGTTGCAGCGGTTATAAGATTTTTGACGAGGATCATAAGCCTTCGGTACATTAAGTTCGTCAATGATCGATAAAATGTGAGATTTCAAATATATGAGATAGAAAGATATATTTTTTTACTTTTATTATATTTAAGTTTACGTTATTTTACTCTACTTTAATTTATTTTAATTGTTTTTTTTAGTTACATTCCACGAATGTGGGTTTGTGTTTGTCTCTACGTTCGAATCATTTTCAATTTTCTCGACCTTCGACCAAAGTGTTTTTTGAATAAAAACCGGCCCATTTTGCCTCCTCCGCCGATTTTCGATTCACAGGGTCTCCCTCTGACGGAAGTTTTCGAGCCTCACATCCGGTCCAGCCTAATAAAAATGCACATACGGGCCTTCGTTCTATGAAAATTTGTATTTTTACTACCGCACTCTACTTCTTTCACACTCGCTCGTAGTAAACAAGAGCAAAACCTTGGCCCCTGGCCTTGACGTCATCCCGCGACTATCTCGTCACACGGATGTACCGAGTACGTCAGATATGTCTCAAAAGAAAAAGAAAGAAAAAAAAACAATCTATCTAGTTCAACCTTACACCGCACGTGTCGCGCAGATCTCGACGCAACGTTTCCGTTTTTCGAGACAAAAAAGAACGTAACTACGCAGAATCAGGCGTCATCGGGTCTAAGGATTCTCTCGATCTTGCAAACGTTCGATATAAGAACATCCGCCTCAAAATCTAATTAACTTACCGCCCGATCAACCAATAAAATGATTCATTAATTATCCAAATTGCACACAACTCGCCTGATCGATACTTTACCGTTTCTACTTCTGGGAAAACAATAAATCCCGAATAAGAAAAGAAAAAGAAAAAAAAGATTCCGTCAATTTAGCTCCATTATGGCATTATACGCGACGATACGTGTAACGTGGAAAACCGAACGCGAACGCGTTCGATAAGTGAGTGTGTCACCGACCGGTCTCTCCCTCGTGCATAGCCACGAGACGATATCGACCCGAATGTCACACGCTCATCCGTTCCCCCGTGTACGATACGCCAGTCCCAGACAGCCTAGAGTTCTGGTATGTGTAAGAACCATTTTTTCCAACCTATATATACATATATACCTACATATATACATTTATATACATATATACATGTATATAGAACTTAATCTCTTGCGAGTATTGGCAACTAGGCGCTCCGTTGGTCCGACGCCGCTGTGCAATACAGTACCGGGTATATGCACTATATACCCGCGTGTACATGAATTTGTACAACGCGAACTACGCCTGTGTTGGTGAACAGTCGCCAAGCAGTCTGGGCGAAACCGATAGAACAACGAATCCAGGCTCGTGCACTTGCCCACTAACGACTCGTTCATTATCTATAAATCAGCCGAGAGGCATTGACATTACCCTCGCATGTGTGAAATGCTCAGACTCGCGGGCTGTTATATCATATTTCGAGATTGTGAAAAGAAGATTAGGTTCTTCTTTTTGCTACTTTAAAGGTCGTATATATATTGTAAAGGTCGTACGATTGTGTTAGTTAAAAAATCCAAATGCTACGCCATTGTTGATTGAGTAATGATGATGCAGGCAGTTGTCGGTTGTCAGTGACACATTTTGGGCCCTAATGTAGCTTTACGTTTGACTCTATGTTACCTTCATCCCTCACCCTCGAATGACTCGAGCACATTTTCATAAATTAAAAGTACCATAACTATGTCGTTTTTGTTACTAGAAACATTTTCTTTTTTTTCATTGTATTCGTCTTGAATGTCGTTTACAATGTGAGGGGAGGGGAAATATAGGTTACTATTTAAAAACCGATGATGACCTTCACGTGACCTCGACGCCTAGACAGAAAAATATCTCGATACGATCATCGTTCGTTCCCTTCGAAGCGATAAAACTTTCATAGGCAACTTTTTTTTCCCGTGACCTCATTTTTTCAACTTACTTCTATCGATAACTTAAAATGGGTCAGCCTGTATATATATACATGGGTGTTGAACGAGTAAAAAAGAAAAGAAAAAAAAGCGCGTAGCCTCCGTAAGCCTGTGTAAACAATTTCCACTCGATAGCTCAAAACGTACGAAAGTTAACGCTATCCCACCAATTAACGAAATTAAAAAGAACGACGCAATATAAAAATTAACAAAAAGAAAATTTGAAATTAAATTGAAAATTTTTATAAAATTCGAACGCTCCAATCTATTCTCGTCAAACTCAATGCGAAACAAACTCGCCCCGTACCTTACTCCCATAGGCAATTACAGCCCTAGTATCAAAAAATCTCACAAAAAACAAAAAAAATCCCTTTTTTTTCAAACAATTATAATTTTCACCAAACAAGACACCCGTTAGAAATCCGAATAAAAATGACCGGAAACCAAAGTGGTTTACGGTTCGAACTCTAACGCGATAATTCACAAAGACCCGTCAAATCGCTCCCCAGATATCGCGATTAAAAAAAAAAGAAATTTTTGCGTCTATAACGCTGAATCAACCTCCGATTTTTTTTTAAATTTATTTGAAACTATAATCTGTCCCACGGGGACATTCAATAATCGTGATGTGATATGGGTAGTTGTTCATTATTGAGGGGAAGGACCACTGTCATCCCCAAAATCGTTGTCGAAGAATTTTTTATGTTATGTTTCTCTGTTCGGAAGATCCAGAGCCTTGATGCGTCTAAGTCGTCTGATTTCATTGCTTCTGTCGAGGATTTCTTGGGCCATTGCATCTCCGAATCATCGTGAAAAATTGAATTTAAATAGCATGGAGCAGGTGTTGATGGGAATCACGTTGAAAACAAAAAATTAAACACAATCAAAAGAGTCGAAGCGAAGGTTGGTGGATCACCTTGAGACGGAACGCCCCATATACGCGAATATATACGATAGATAGATATACGTACGAGGAAACAGGATCCACTCGGTTTGTCGTTACCGGTCGTATCATCCTACACTGGTTTTATCACATCAGGAAAAGCAAAAGCTCCTCTATCCCATCTGCTCTCGACCGCTCTTCACACGCGCACAAACAACTCGTACTTTATGAAGGATATTATCGTCTTTGCCGCTGGTCTCACAGCCCTTCTTCCTTTCGCCGAACGAAAAGTTTTCCCTCTTCGCCCTTCGAGAAAGAGATAAATACAAGAAATATCCTACCGCCGAAACTAAACCTCGTTTCTCATGATTCAGAACGTACGTGTCGCTGGTACCTAACCCCCCCTTTCCTGATAAATTATACCAGACTCTCCTCGTCCCTTTCATTTTATTGGTATCGTTATACGCCCGAATTCGATATATAGGGTGTATATAAAGGGTGTTGGGCAACTATGTGGCCACGGAAAATATCTAGTTGGGGTCGGTACAAGCAAAATCATTTTTTTAAATTATTCTGTGTTGGAAATTAGCCAAAATATGAATTCGCAAGGTTTGAAGATCGACAAATAAAAATGCAATCGGACGCCCTTTTGATAAATGCAGGTATTAAGGGTTCGAGACCCGCTCCGAACTTTTTTTTCCGCAGTTTTTTTTGTAGATCTTGTACAAATCATTATTGATAAAGGAACGACGAGTCGAGGCGGTAGGAGAAATAATTTAATTTTTTAATCTCTCGACCGCAGGGGGAGGCTCGATGACATTATTTAAACTTTTAACCTTTGCGAATTAATAACTCGTACAATTTTCACCGCTGGGCAATTAAAAAAAATCCTGTTGTTTGTACTGACACAAACTACCTAGGTATTTTCTCTGTTCAGATAGTTGCTTAACACCCTGTATATATTCTATGAATCGAATATATATATATATATACATATCGTCATTTTCTGTCGAATACACACACACACACACACATATATATATATATGTATATATCTCGTCATTTGCTGTCGAATATACATATACATACATACATATATCTATATATATTCGACAGAAAATGACGAGATACGTAGAAAGGCACGGAAAGAGGAAGAGGAGAAGAAAAAAAAAGTTTCGCGGGTTGCCAGGGACGACCAAACACCGCGCGATATCCTTTTGCTGCATCGTGAAAGCATCGATCCGAAGAGACGAGAACAGAATTTCTAATAACGAAAAAAAGGGAGTTTACCGGAGAATAATTTTTCCGTATCGAGCAAATACGACGAGGCCAGAGGGGCGAGACGGACGAAAAAATCTCGCACCCGGATCAATCGGTAATAGTTCTCTAAGGGAGGGGGCTAGTTTCCAACAGAAACCCGTTTTCCATATCTCATTGTTGAGGAAGATACAACGTCGTTCGGGGAGTTGCAGTTTCATGCATTTTTCTTGAATCCTCGACACCCTCGACACCCTCGAGTTCACCCCATTTATATCCGTACATGATTTATGCGGATCAGTCTTAGCACGATAAAAAAATAATAGCGTGTATATATAGGGCGTGTATATGGGCCGTTCCGAGTCAAATCGACGGGACTTCGTGACCTTGCAGATTTATTTGAACATTTTTTGTTTACGCCCCTCGTCTACTTCAACCTAAGATTTTGTATTCTCCAGAGAAATTAAAAATTCTATAAAAAAATTGTAAACAAAGAAAAACCCCTGACGTTAATAAAAATTGATAAGCTCCGGATAGAGGCCGATATTTGGTTTCGTGACGATACCTTGAAACAAACATTCAGCGATTATTATCGAATTTCGATCGAGATCCAATTATTCGTAATGAAAAAAAAATATGTCGTATTTTGTTTCAGCTAACGCGATTCAATTTTGCAGAGGCTCGTTTAACGATAAATTTGTCAATGTCGAATGAAATATTGTTTTGCCCAAGTGGAAAAGAAAAGAATGGAACAAATGATAGAGAAAAAAAATGAAATATTATCGACAGTTCGTCGAGACTGCAGTCGTAATCGAGCTTATCAGTAATAAACACGCGAGAGTGTACTGGCCCGTGGAAGGTACGAGAAATAAGGATGAGAAAAGCTCGATTCGAACGTATACCGGACGTTCTATGTAAACTCACAATCAATTCGTTTTTTTTTCTTTCATAATTCATCAGCTATTTCATTATTATTTTTAACATCATTTATTATCATTCTTTCCAAGATTTCAGTCGCGATTATTCTCCGAGAATATTTTTTAAATTTCATCTCTATAAACAAAACGAAAGGGCAAGTCGCGGAAATAAGAAGTCAAAGAAACAAAAAAAGCGTTCAATCTTCTCCCCAATTTCTAAATAAATACAATCTTACAATTAGTTCTACAACGATTAAAAAAATTTTTTTTTTAAAATCTTTTTGTCTTTTTATTATACTTTATTTTTAGTATTTTTTCTTTAATTTCTCGAATTAAAAAATTGCTTTTTTAAATCGTAATTTTTGCCAAGAGGTATTTTAAACGCTCGCGACTTCGGGAATGATGAAAAAATTGGTGAGTTAAGAATAAAAATGAATGTATTGACGAAACGTAACTCGCGGGCTTCCATTTCGAAATATAAGTATCGTCAACGATCCGAAGAATTTGACGTTGGGTATTATCGCTAAACGGGCCTTTTGTGAATCAATTGGCCGGCTCGTATCGCCCGATGTTGTTCGCACCGTCACGCACACACTCCCGTGCACGCACACGGATACAAGAGGCTCGCGCACCCGGAAATTCTCTCACCAACTCTCATTTCTCTCTCTCTCTCTCTCTCTCTGTGGCACCGCAAAAACGAGCGCGAGAGAAAATCGATTTTAAGCAGCAACCCAACGGGCTAAAGGCTCCTCGGGTGCTTAGGTGCTTAGCTCTCGCGGTTTCCGTCGCAATTGACCTCTTTATTACGCACCTGTTTAACGTGTGCGTATAAGATCTTTTAAGGGATGTAAAATGATATTTTTTCTTTTTTTTAACGAAGTTACATTTTTTATATCGCCGTGTGTGATTTATCAACGGTGGCTTAAAAAACTATTTTCTTATTAGGAAACGAAAATATAGACGAGAACTATAATTGAATAATGAGAATAGTCAAATCTTGTTATTATTGTTATTATTATTATTATTATTATTATTATTATTATTATTATTATTATTATCATTATGTCTATGATTTTCATTATATAATTAAAAATAATAATAATTCATATTATTATATTATATTCTCTCGTATTGTCGTTATATGGAATATTTAAGGAAGAGGCTTTGTACGATCAAAAGTCTTTCAAGGGCCATTATTTATATTTGGCCGCTCGAGGTGCTCGACTCGTCGATGTAAGGATTTCAGTTACTCGGCTTGGAACAAAAAGTCACATACCAAGTAACAATAATAATCGTATCATAATAATATTACTAACAATATTTAATAGCATTAATAATAATATAATAAATCATACAATATATATAATAATTATTATTACATAATATTATTGAAAATATTGCATTTTTTTCTTATTGCTGGATCGTACATTTAGGGATAAGGCTTTTGTATGATGAAAAGGCTTTTAAGGGCCGCTCTTTATATTGGACTACTCTCAGGTGCTTGAATTGGGGGGGGGGGGGGGGGGGAGGTACGTAGACTTGAGCAAGGAGGGTTGGGGTGCTCTCAGGGTCGAACGAGCGAACAAATATCTTTTAAAATGTATATATACGCGTCTACATAAAAAGAAGAAGAAGAAGAAGAAGAAGACGAAGAAGAAGAAGATGAGGAAGAAGAGGAAGAAAAATATAATAATAATAAGAATATAAATCATAATAAAACAATAAATAAAGGTTGAAAGTTGAAAGAGAAGAGAATTGCCCAAAACGAAGATAGGAGAGGACAAAAAATGTGTTACGCGTAAATAGGATTATTATACAAAACGTAACCGGTTATTGTGCTATCGAGGTTGTTCGTATATCACAAGCTTCTTATCGCTTGACTTGGCGCTTATTTCCGCCTAGATGCACTTGTACGTATGCGAGCAGTGAATAGAGAATTTTTTGTGTGTGCGTCTGTGTGTGTTTGTGTGCGAGAGAGAATGCGAGAGAGAGAGAGAGATCCACGACGAGGACACTGTCGAATTGTTGATACGAGAAGAGCGTGCCTGTTAAATCCGTCGTAACGAAACCGACGCGAATGCTAAACGCACCTGTGGAGTTTTCCATGAATTTCCCCCATATGTACGCTCGATTTATTCGTTTTTACCATTTCCAACAAATGTTTCTTTTTGTTTTTTTTATATTTGCTTTTTTTGTTTTTATTTTTTCAATTTGTAACGGTAGAACGTACAATGGCATTTTATTCGAATAAATAATAACGAGTATCCCGTTGGTGAATATAACGAGGATACGAGAGATTGAAAATTTGGGAATTTAATCATTCTTTTTTGTTCGTACGGTTTTCGGTAACATTTTATTTTTCATATTTGCGTATAATCCGGGAGGAAATCATTGCGAGGAACGAGAGTCCGGAAAAACGTTGAGTTTTTGTGTGGATTTAGAAATAATGTTTAAAACAATTTTTTCGACGGTTTTGGTGTAACTTTTGGAAATTATTTGTTATTGGTTTAATTCTTATCTTGAGACGAGACGAGAGATTGAAGAATTTCTGTTCTATAAATGTACGTCGAAGCTATTTTTTATTTTAGAAATTTTCACTTAATTAATTAAAATTTGAACGTCTAGAAAACGAGGAATTCGATTTTATGAATTCCATGACTCGATCAACAATTTTTTTGATACGCTTGAAATTTCGTCAGAAATGTAAGAAGCGCCATTTTATGTCTCGACTCTTGTGTCGCTGGACATTTTTAATTCCAAGATACACAAAGTCGAATAAAAATATAATTAAAGGATTCGAAGAATAAAGAATTTAGGAAAATAACCAGCAATTATATATTTTCAGATGATAACATCACCTGGCAAAATGGTCAAAACGTTTTAGATATTTATAAAAGAAAACAGTTAATTTTACAACGAACGCCCCATACACAATGAAAATTATATTTTAAACAAGTCACGCGTCGTTTCGATGACGATTGGGATATTGACGTTTGAAAAGAAATAAAGAGATTCGACTGTATGCAAAAGAACGTAAATTAGCAAGAAAGATATAAGTTCAGCGTGTCTAGGTTAGAAGACTCGAGGTACGAAACTTCTTTTGTCACATATAGCGTCCATTTTTGTTATTTAAGTTTCTGACTAGGAAAAGGCTTAATACGTGCGATGCCAGCGAACCGAGCTCTAACCTCCCCAGGCGTGTCGTGTCCCAACAACATCTGGAACCCTCCCTCCTAGTTCTCTCCTCGTCGACGCTCTCATCTCGCTCTCGCTCCCTCTCTCTCTCTCTCTCTCTCTCTCTATGGCTACTGTCGATATAAACGATCGATCATTTAACATAACACACACCTTTTGTAATATCCGCGTTGTCGTGACCCGGGAGCTGGAATCCGCTATTTAAACTTCCAAGTTGACACAGGAATGACAAAGAACGAGTGCTCGAGTTTTCATGCACCACGTTAACGTATTTAAAAACCTTGCGCGCACCACGTCACGAGATACAACCTTTCGTCCGAATCTACGAAACAACGATATAAAAAAAAGAATATAAGAAACAATATGGCCGCTGCGTAAAAGAGAAAAAACGCGCGATGTTCGAGAAACGCGTGTTATATTTTATTCACATCGTGCAATTCACGCACCCTTGTTTTTTCGCCGCGAGATAAAATGATAACGTATTCACGATTGTCTTTCGGCTTCCTATGTCATCTTTGCGAACGAGACAAAACGTCGTTCTTTCGTATACAATGGGAAAGAAGACGAGACTCGCGTTATCACGTCGTAATTGGCGAATTAAAAATCGATTCGTGTTTGTCCCCGTGTATATTAAAAAACCAACAAAAAAACAACGAGCGATATTGCGTCGAATTGACGGTAACGAATCGAACGAGCGACTACGAAAGTGGGAACAACGTCGCGACTCGATGTCGTTCCGACGACTGTTGGACACAGTGCTTGACGCCTCTGAGCATGTCAGAGCACGAACGTACGTGCGCGACGCGGATACAGCCCCCGGCCCGGGTCGACGCATGCGCCCTTTTGACCCCGTGCCCAACCCTATTTTTCTAAACAAGCCCTCGTACGTCGCGTATCACGTTCCTTCACGATTTTCCGTATTATAAGATATTTTATACCATTACGAACAACTTACCCTGCTTTTTACATTAGGGACAATGTAAAAAGCAAAACGCAAAAACGCTGCTACAGTATTACCGAGAATTATTTATGGTTATGTTGTTTTAAAAGAGAATTTGAGAAGTCGCCCGTTCTACCTGAGGGAAATTGCTGTGCGTACCGACCATTGCATAAATAAGAGTAGGAAGTACCGACTATTCCTCCACTCCTCGAAATGGAAGATGTTAAATGTCTAAAATTAACTAATACGGCTGTTAAGTACCACATCGCTCTCGTATTCTGTAATACTATTATGATGCACGCAATCTCGGTTTCTACCTTCTTTCGGAAGATTTGACAAACACAGTAGCGTTCTCTTCCGGTACGTTGAACACAACCGCGCTTCCGGATCCCTCTGGCGCGACGGTTCGATAAATATCAGCGCGGCATTTTACCGACGACCGATAATGATGAGCGTTCTAACGTATACCCGCGAAAATCGATCGCCGATGCGATAAAAATATAACACGAAGAATTTACGATAAGCATATGACGAGTAATATTACAAAAGTGTCGTAACTTGTTTATACACTGCATATAATCGAACAAATAGCATGAATATCACCAATTTTTCAAATCCGTACAAACTTATCGATTTGTAGTTTTTACTAAAATACCATTATTTCGGTACGTCGCAACAAATCACGAGACCACGCTAGAAAAAAAGTAAGACGCTAATATTTAAGCCATGAATTATAACAGTTTAATCTCCCAATTCCATCAAATCTTCGTACGAAAATTTGAAATTACAAATTAATACAATTCATGATAAATCGAAAAATATCCGTAAAATTTGTAAATCCTAATAGAAAATTCGCAATATCTCAAATAAATAATCGTCGCTTTATTTACAATCTATATACACATTATTTTTTTCTTTACTCCAAGAGCGTACAGTCCTTGAGCGTCAATCGAGGAAATTGCACAGCGTCCTCGATGAATTTTGCCACGCGTAGAAGTCTCCGTTCGTGAAGATACGGCGCCATCAATTGTAACGATAATGGCAATCCCTTTCGCGAAATAGCAACGGGTATATTTATCGCCGGTATACCAGCCATGTTTGCAGGTTGAGTACAAAAATCCTGTATGGAACATTGCTCCTGATTGTCCGCTTTTACGAATTCATTGTAAAAAGGAGCGTCGGACAATGTCGTCGGTGTTAACAAAATATCTATATTCGAATTCCAAGCGTTCTCAAAATCCTGAACTATGAGTCTCCGTATTTTCATCGCTTTTACGAAATAATCGTCGTAATTCTCAGCGAGTAAAAAGTAATTACCGGTGAGAATTCGACTTCTCACTACATCGTTAAAACCGAGAAAACGCGTTTTCGCGTATAGTTCTTCGGTAGACGAATTTTCGTCCGCGCGAAGACCATACTCTATACCGTCGTAACGCGCCATATTACTGGCTACTTCGCATTGATTCAGTACGGAGTAACATACTATGGACCATTCGGTATGAGGCATCGAGCAAGGAACGATAATAGCGCCGAAATCTTTCAATAGTAACGCGATTTTTTGCCAAATTGATAAAACTTCGTCGCTCAATTCAGAGGGATGATACTCCTCGGGTATGCCGACTCTTAGTCCTCGAATATTGGCGAAATCGGAGAGATTAAACGGTGTATAAACATCTCGAAGCGTCGTGGAATCAAAATCGTCCGTTCCGGATATAACGTTTAATACGGCGAGAGTATCTTCGACCGTTCGGGCGAGAATACCCGGAACGTCCATTGAATTGACGAGGGGAATTAGTCCGTGACGCGATACTAGGCCGTAACTCGGTTTTAAGCCTACTAGACCGCAGTAAGAGGCTGGATTTCTCGTCGATCCACCAGTGTCGGAACCCAGAGCGGCGAAACAAGTACCGGTAGCCACTGCGACCGCCGATCCACCGCTACTGCCACCTGACGGTGAAATTTTGACTTTTTATATTCTCGTTTGCTATTTTTGAAAAATGATAAATGCGGAAATTAAAAATTAATTAAATTCTTTTTTATTTTCAAGAAACACGGAAATTGAAAATTAATTAAATTCTTTTTTATTTTCAAGAAACGCGGAAATTAAAAATTAACTAAATTCTTTTTTATTTTGAAGAAACGCGGAAATTGAAAATTAATTAAATTCTTTTTTATTTTCAAGAAACGCGGAAATTGAAAATTAATTAAATTCTTTTTTATTTTCAAGAAACGCGGAAATGTACCTGCGATGCGCCAGTCGTCCCGCCGGGCAAGTTCTTCGCTCGCTCGTACTCCCTGATGGCTATCGTAGTTCGTTTGGAAATCGGAACCCCATATATTTTTCGTTGGCCCGTAGTAAGAATCTACGGTGCCTGCGCCCATGGCAAATTGATCGAGATTCGTTTTGCCCATTAGAATCGCTCCGTTTTTCGCAAGACGACGATACACCGTTGCGTCGTAGCCGGGAACAAAATTTGCTAACATGAACGACGCGCATGTCGTCGGTTCTCCCTCGACGCAGAAATTATCTTTGACCGCTATGGGAATTCCATCGAGTTCGCTCACTGATTTTTTCTCACTGTATCTTGTATCGGCGTCTTTCGATTGTCGTTTGGCTAATTCACTCGTAATATTGATGTACGCGTTTAGAGGTTTCAGAGAATTGCTCAGTTTCACTGTTGCTCTGCATAACTCGGACGGACGTATCTCACCGTTTATGAATTTATCGCGCACTTGTCGTATTGGCAACGAGAGTATTTTATTCATGATAACTTCATTTAGATTCAGCTCGAACGGCGATGTTAAATTTTTGTTATTGGGAAAGAGACATAACCCCAAATTACTCACGCCGGTTTATTCCAAAATAGAACGAGCCGATCTGTGGGAGCTTCGAACTCCCTACTTAACCTGCAGAACAATGCCAGGGCAAGTAGTTTGCCGAAGCGCCGCCAGCGGAAACTAGCGCTAGTCCCCCGCATCGAGAGAGTTTGCTACTCTCAACGACACTCGTAAATCCACTGGAAGCTGGTACGTTTTAAGCTATACCAGCTATACTGATTAAATCGTTACCAAAGTTTACCAATAAATTCTATCGTTGTTATATTTCTGGTTTTATTACTATTGTTATTGTTATTAACAGTGGATACGAAAGATTCCCATAGATCTCCGAGAGGTGGCGCCACCTGACGGCGAACAAGCAAAGCTCTGGCTATGCCGCTCCAGCAACGTTGTATACATAATACAGCGAATCGTGTATCATTATTATACGATACAAATTTGATATACGGGAATTAACCCTTAAACTGCATTTCGGGTCAATATGACCCGGCGCGTTTTCTTTCGTCGATCGTATCCGCCCCACTTCGGACGAATGTTTTGGCATTTAATTTTTACTTTCGGCCAAAAATAACTTTTGCCCCGTAAAATATGGATCATGTACTGCAAAAAATGTCTCCACAAAGAAATTGAAAAAATGCATATTTACCGAGATACAACGATTTGAAAAACGCCAGGGGTCGATAAGACCCCATATGCAGTTATAGATCGGCAGCCGAAATGTGCGGTTTAAGGGTTAAATGAATAGATCAAAGTAGCATTAAATAGATTTATTAATTTGTACTTCGTTACAAATCGCGTCAAAGTGACGAAAATTACTTCGATCACTCGCAACGACTAAAAGCTGCCCGTACAACCGAAATAAATATTTCCTTTTTTTTTTTTTTTCTTTTACATAATATACTGTACACACTGACTAAAGTATCACGGTGCGGTTGCGCCCGAGATTTATGAGATCGTATCGACTTTCATAGCCGAAAATTACTATAAGAGTTGTTCGGGTATGTCGCTCGGCAGAGTCACGCCTAATCTCGTGATCATAACGGCAGCTACCTTACAGCCGTATTCCAGACATGATCGCGGATCCCACTTCGCCAAAACACCTGCCAAGAAACCGGCGACGAGAGAATCACCTGCTCCCGTCGTATCGACTATCGGAGTTTTCGGAGATTCCGGATTTACCTTTAGATATAATTTAATCACGTTTATCAAAAGAATTTCTAAATAATTATCACTAATTAATCATTTCGAGAATTTAATAATAATATAATAAACACTACATTATTATCGTTTTTATTATCGAGTCCCGAATTATATTATTTTTCGAAAATAATAATATTGTAAATAAAGCTATAAATCTTTTTCATAAAATTTATAAAAACCAGAAAAAAATGAATTAATGAAAAAATATGATAGACAATTTTAAAGAAAAATTTGTAACAAAAATACCTGGACCGAACGACCCTCGCCCCAAACAACAATCGCCGGTGCCGTCCCTCCTTGAGTCATGACAAAAATATCGTTATCGGTTAACCATTCGTTTGTCGTGGAAGTTGCGCTCGATACACCGACCGTCACCCTTTTCGAGCTGTTCAAGAGAAAAGGAATATCCGCTACGTTACGAAAATTAAGATTCAAAGCTTTCGCGAGAGCGGTCATTTCACGAGCATTCCCGAATACAATTTTCGCAAGACCGACCATTTCGCAAATCGTCGCGTGATGTTTCTGGCGACAAAAAATAAAGATTCTCATTAAATCGATTAAATAATTACACCGGCATTTAACGAAAGAAATAAAAACTCCCGATTTACCTTGAATATATATTCGCCGCTTAGATTAAAAGCTATAACGACATTCTTGTCTTGCGTCAACTCGACAATCTCTTTGGCAACGTCCAGACTGTGCACGACGAAGAATCCTTCTATATAAATTATTTTAATACCATCTAGGGGTAAATTGCTCTTTTTCAAATCATCGACCGTGTATACAGCCGCTGCTCCTATATTCGCGACGAGACTGCGAGATGCGCCGGTGATCAGCGATATGCAAACTCCGGTCGGTAAAATTGGATGAGACGCGTATCTGATAAAAAAATAAAATTTTCAGTAAAATAATTCGTGGCGAAAATATCGTCGAATGAATCTGGAGATACGAACTTTACGCCGACTCTTTCGGCCTGTACCATTCTCTCGAGAATAATTCCTCTGGTATCTTTGCCCAAACCACCGCAGTAAATTCCGATTCTCGGAACTTTCGAACCTCCGCAGAGCCATTGAAGTATTCGCATTGTATTCTGAGCGCAACCTCCCGGACTGATTCTCTGCTCGGATCTACGAAAAAAAAAGATTTTTATGAATCGTGTTATTTCTATTTAGGATTTATCTGGACGAATGATTGTTACATCGGACATTAATGAGCAAATAATTGATCGATAAATTAGAATATTAACTCTGGAAATTGAGCCAGAAGATCCTGAATCTCGGGTTCTGGTAGTTCAACCTCGTCGTCGACCTTGAGAGCATACTTCTCCAGAATATCATTGCTATTGAGGGTAACGACGATATCGAGCAAAGGATTTCCGAAGGATACAACAGCGGGCAGACTGAGACCTTGGATGGCTTCTTTCAGTGATAATTTTTCGACCATTTTTTCCCCAAGATTCATCCAATTTCTAGCGGTAGCCCGGTAAATTTTGTATTATTCTCTGAAATATCGTGCAACCTTTCGATTAAAGGCTCGCAGGATCGAGACGAAAAATAAGAGGCATTCCGTCGTGTTGCACGATTGTTCACTGTCATTCCACGTTCAAAACAATAATTGTAATCATGCAAGAAATACGAAAATCATTATTTAAAGAAATGCACTTTTCGCTATGTTATCGCGAAACGGAAGATTCAAGAATATTACGAGGTGAACAAATCTTTCTCTTTTATTGACATTAAAGATAAACGATAGCATGATGCGATAAACGATAAGGAAACAAAAATCACACGGGATTTTTTTACACAGGTCCTAATGGAAGATTTTTCGAGATCGTGTGTGGAATAGTCGACGCGCCGAGTCGTTTCGTACTGCTAGAAAATGTCGTCGGCTAGCCGTTAATCGGGGAAGTCGTTCTCTGCTTTAACAACGGAGCTAATCCTGGACCCAACCAATGTAGTTCCCAAAAGAATTACAATAGTGGCGCACACTTTCACAAGATGCCGCGTTGACTTACGTCCCCATTGCGGATCGCGTAATGACGTTTGCTCGGACACGTCGTCAGCGAGCGCTTCCACACGACAGACGCGCATGCGCTTAGAGTTTCTCGCAGACCGTGCAGTGAGAACCAGCGTTGATTGTCGCACGAACAAGCAGATTTGTTGTACGTCGATTATCAGTCTCGTGTTAGAGAAAAAACGTACCTGTGTTACTCAATTACCGAAATATTCAACAATGGCCGGAAAATCAAAAGCTTTCACGAAAGAAGAGGAGCTCCTTCTTCAGGATTTCTCAAGAAATGTTTCCCCTAAATCTTCCGCTTTGTTTTACGGCAATGCCTTAATCGTTTCGGCGATTCCAATCTGTAAGTATCAAATTTGTCAATTACACAAGTTTTTATGTCTCGTTACTATCGATTCTCGACTTTTCGGTAATTAGCAAAATTTTATCGTGTTATTTTCTGTCAGTGTTTTGTATTTGACGAAACACGAATTATGTATAAAACAATCGGCACATGGACAATCGTATGTTTCGTTCTCAGAAATTTTTCGACATGTTTGCATTTATCGGAATCTCTGAAAACAAAATATGATCGATGTTTATTTCACACATTGCATTCAATTGTTTTGTAATAATTATTCTCCTTGTTTCTATTAATAGGGCTTTTCTGGAGAATCCACCTTATCGATCTTTACTCGAATCTAATCTCCTTCTTCCTGGTGACGGCGATCAGCACATATGCTCTGGCAATGGCATACAAGAACACCAAGTTTGTCCTGAAGCATAAGGTAAGCTAAATTTTTGTATTTACTTTTCACATACAGATCATCGAGACTGGGGAGTTCCGGAATAATTGAAAGCTTATAAGCAACTTTTCAGCAATATACAAACAATATTTTTAGCATAAAAATTGCAAAATTCACAGAAACAATTTGAATTCTCCTTAAAAATGATATTTTTGTAGCATAATGACATTACAAGGAAAAAAGTAACCAGTTCGAAGCATTTGCACAATCTCCACAACTTAGAAAAAAGATAGTTGTTGATATTTTACAAAAACGCAGTAACTTTCCAAATTTTTTAAAAAAATATGAATTTTCTGCTAGTTCGTCACAATTTTCGGCAATAAAGTACAAAACCTCCTGTTGAATTATACCGTATTTCGACTATTACTTCGAAATCTATATTATCGACGTTTTATAGCTTGTCGATATGTAAATATAATTTAATAACGCTTGCGAACGATTTACGCCGTTTAGTTTAAATAACTCGATTAAAAAATTATCTCCAAGAAATTCCGATAATTGAGATTTGCTACTTCAATTTGTATCGAACTTTACAGATCGCTGTAAAACGCGAGGACGCTGTTACGAGGGAAATGAACAGAAAACTTGCCGAGGACAAGAAGATGAGCAAGAAGGAAAAGGACGAACGAATATTGTGGAAGAAGAACGAAGTCGCCGATTACGAAGCAACGACTTTCTCAATTTTTTACAACAATGCGCTTTTCCTTGCTCTCGTTATACTTTCATCTTTCTACGTTCTCAAAACGTTTACTCCGGCATTCAATTACGTTCTTTCCGTTGGTGTCACCAGCGCTCTTTTGGCATTACTTTCCACTGGTTCGCAATAAGAAACAAATTTGTAAATTCTATAAAAATCCGATTGAAATATATCGCTGTTAAATTAATAACCCTTAAGATGCTGCGAGTGTTCGGTAAGATTGTCTTTTTGATACGTGCGAATGTGCAAGATTGAACAATAAATCCTATTTATAAGAAAAAAGAAGTTTTATACTTTATAATTATGATTCTCTTCTCTCTCTCATTTTCTCTGTATAACTTGCACCTAGTCAATGATACAAAAACATCGTAAACTTTCGTTCATTGTAACAACTTCCTTCTAAACGTTCGGTGAACATGACTAATGATCATTGCACATATGTTTTGTTTCCCAGTTGCCACGTTAGTCGGACAGCCCAAGAGTGATAAACACGCAGTGGAAAAGACAAATTAAGAATTCACAGTCGTTCCGTTTTCCCGAGTAATGCGTATTAAATTTCGCAATCGGCGAAACAGCAAAATCCCAAAAGTTGCACACGGCGATCGGGGAAAAACGGAATTAAACGTAGCTAGGCATTTCTGGCTCATATAGCACCGAATTACGCTATAATTAGAGAAGGCGGAGAACGTCTATGAGAAAGAGAGAAAAATATCGTGTTTTGTTATACGAGTGACGAACCTTGAGTCTACGCGACGAAACGTAGGAATTGACCCGATTGCTCTAGATCATTCTGAACTACTTATTCTATATTTGTTCTACAATAAAAGCGACGCACTTTTCCTGTGGCCTCGAAACATCAATGCGTGGATGAAAGAAGGAGGAATTAACGTGGAATTAACGCTTAAATAACGCATCTCTCCTATAGCTAGTCGAGAGGGCTTTCCCATAATAATGTAAAAACGGCAATCGGTATATTGCCAAGAGTTATTACTCGGGCATCACGAGAGTCTCACGTTTTGTCAAACTGCCCGAAAATCCCTGGCATCTTTTCCATGACGTACAATAATGAGTTACGGACGTGTCAAGGTACGAACGGAAAAATGTGCGATTTGAAATATTGTTGACGCTTGGGCACGTCTATCGTGATGAGTAAAAGTTTTAAAGCATCCGATTAAAACGACAAGTATTAGATGGCGTGATTATATTTTAATTTTAAAAAAAATATTCTTTTCGCGTGAACTCTGACATATTTTTTCGACAACGTGGATTTCGACTTTGGGGATTTTTTTTACGAAGCCTCCTCTATGATAGGACAAAATGAAGGTGCTAGGGCATGCTTCTAGGGGTGGTTATTATTTAATTCTTCTTTACAGGTGGTACGAGTCGCAATGCGTGTTTAGTTTATTTTTCGCGAGTCGGCGTGTGGTTCCGGCGGTCATTGGAGTTAAACAGTAATTCATGCTTCCAATACTTGGTGCGGTGACCATATATACTGTGGCTGATTGCCATCGTATCATGGAACGAGCTAGATTATTTTTCCGAGACGTAGATGATTCCTCGTACAAACATTAGATTTTTATAAGGGTTGCAGTATTATAGAATGTGGTGTAGTATAAAATGTCGACTACAGAGATACTTGGAAAATTAGGTGTTTTAGACGAAACTCGACTAGGAATGGGATAAGAAAATGGGATAATGGAAAATTATGAATTTATATAAAAACAAAAATACTTCATCTTCCATGGTAAAAATTATGAAACATAGCTGCTCATTTAATATCACCTCACATCGAGGGTAGTTTTGAATCGCAATTAATGCTTTTCTCGCAGACAGTTACAAATATATATTTCCACTGTCACTTCCACGTTTCGCAATAAGTGATTTCCGGATTGTGTTGACAAGGGTCGAAGCAAAACGTTTGTTTATACAAGGGATTGATGAGGATGCGCACCTTGGCAATGAAAATCACCCAAATATAAATTTGAAAACTGGCATCGCTGAGAATGTCTCAGCGGCTGCTTATTCGTTTTACGAGTATTTTATGACACGATATACTGCATGGCATAATGTACTAAATTTCACTCGATCGTTCGGGGTTTAATCTTAACTGCAGGAAAGCCCGTTTCGAGAGACGCCATGCCCCTATGATCATAAGGTCCATGATTAAGTGCCAAATTTACTGACGTTTAGCAACCGCTCAATCTCTCTTGGCTGTTTAACATTAAAGAGTAATTTTCAACCGACCGAAATTTGAATACTTCCCTGTATAATAATAATAATTAAAAAAAAGAAATTTACCATATGGAAAATACTTGGAATATTCATTTTCGGTAATAATTAAACGAAAAAGTTATTAACGAATTACTTGAATGTGATTTTCTTAAATGCATACAAATTTTCCAGAATTGCGACGACGTTTCGAAATTTCGGTTTTTTTAAATTTAAACTCTTTAGCTGTGAAACTTCGCTATTTGATGACCTTGAAATCTGACGAGTGTAATCTCCTTAAAAAGATACCAAACATTATTGACGGTGCGTCAGCTTTTTGAACAATTGTCGATAGAGTAAATTTCATGAGAAAAGATTTTGATAAAAATTTCGATTGATTTGAAAAAATAAAAAAATAATATCGATAATTTCTTCAAGTTATCATTAGAAAAAATGAATATTCTTGATATTCTTCGATATAATATTTTTTTCAAATTTTCTATCGTATCGTGAATTATGAAAATTTTCATCACAATTTTCATCTCAAAGAAATTATGTTTTTTTAATTAAACAAAATTATCCCAATTAGGGAAAAAGAGACGCGTCGCTCGGTTTCTTTTCCCTCGAACGAATCGTCTCGAACGATTCGTTTTGCAGAACGGACACCGGAGACGAACGAGAGGGAAAGCAGTCTGTTTTTATTTTTATATCGCCCAATATTTCGAATATCGTAAACAGACGTAACACCCCGAGTATCGATTTCATTTTCAAATTTCTCAGAATTTCTTTAAGAATTTTCATTTCCCACAGCTGGGCGTGTGTTTAAAAGCTCAAGCCTCGAGACTCGAGTTGCTAAAATCGACAGTAACTACCGTCCCCCCTCGGCACATGGCACATAATACCATGGCTTTACGTCTTACTGTCGTTTACACCGGGCATGGGATTTTGTTTCTCTATTTCTGTACCGTGGGCGAGAAAAGCTCGAGCTTCGACACACCGAGCACAACGAGAGAACGCGATGCGTGCGTCTCGCTCACGGAGTGACGTCTTTCAGAATGAAATAAAAATCATACGAACGATGTTGTTAAGAGGGCAGATTTTTTTTGTTTCATTATCAAAAGATTCAATTATTTTAGCATTATTTTTTTTTCCTACGTATGAGATAAATTTGAGAATCGAGAATGATCGAAAGAAAGTAAAATATTAAGAAAAAAAGTTGGAATATTTTCGAGAAAACGAGGAAAATTAAACGAGTTCTGCGCGCGTAAGTAGATACGGTCGGAAACTGGTCAGACACGATCGGAGAATACTTTCTCCTTGTTACTATATTTCCAACGTCGTTTCATTTTTCTCTCTATCGACGCGTTCAGCACGTTGCCAACGTATGTATAATTGTTTTTTATCGCCACTCGTGGTTTCGCGATAAATATGAAAATCCGAAACGTGACGAAGAGACAAATAAATCAATCCTCGATACGATTATCCCAACGTTTATTTATTTCCCAGAGCTAAAAATATATAATCTTTCCAATAGTGATAAAATTTCGATTGAAAACAAGATTTGCCAAGAATTTATTAAAATAATGTACAAACAATCTCCTCGTTCCCGATTATTTTTTCATAATAAATTCAAAAGCGACCGAGAAATATTCGACGTTAGATAATGACTATAAATATTTGTACAACTGGAAAAAAATATGTTATTTTTTTACAGACTCGAATATCTCGATATCACGAATAACTTTTGATCGTATAAGTTCGTATTTCCTTCAATGTCCGCTCCCGAACGCCACTTTATATCGCAGTCTCTATCGTTGTTTCTTCACCCGCGTTTTTCAATCCATCTTCGCTCTCGGAAGACTTCGTCGCGAGGATTTTTCGAGTTTCCGGCAAGCGAGAGGAAAGAAAAGAAAAATAAAGAAGAAAAAAAAATAGAAAAAAAATCGAATCGTTGCTTCTTTTTCCCTCTCGCGACTGCCTCCGACCCTCGTAAAAAGCCTCTCTTCCAACGGTCCGAGAATAGCGTGGACCGAGCGAAAGAGAGCTTCTCTTCGTGTATCACGAGAGTTTAGCCGCCGCTTCCAACCGTTGCTCGGGGATTGGCTGGAGTTTGGTACGAGAGAGGGATGGGCGGCCGTTGCAATATGCCATTTGGATCTCGAACTACTGCGTGAGATTTCTTCATGGGGAGGGGTGGGTGAGGCCAAGGGACGAAGGTACGTAACGCAACCGCTATATCGCCGTCGGGACAATATTACCGAGAGGACGTGGCCGCGCACCGCCAGTATCCTAAACGCCAGTCCACCCTCGGCCCCCGAGTATCGTCCGGATTTTTCACACACACACACACACACCTACCTATACATACACACGCATATAAATATACAAGATCAAAATATTATTAAAAACGTAAATCAAGATTCGTTAAAAAACAAATTTTTTTTTTACTCATTAGACATAAAACTTAAATTTAAAAAAAAATCTTATCTTCCTCGTACAGTGTAAACTTGTTGTATACGTGCCCACCGCCAAGATGGTATGTTCTATTGATGATGATCTTGTAAGTCGTCGCCCTGGTAAACACACACGATTACGTTACATTACATATTTATTTTTTAATATTTATTTTCTCGCTAACTCTTCTACTCTCTTTCTCTCTCACTCACTCCCTCTCTTTCTCTCTCGTAACAAAAAGCTCCATAATTTCTCGATGTGACACTTACGTTTCTATTTCTTTTTTAATATTTTTGTCTCGATTTATCGATGTCTCGATGTTTATTGGATCTTTTTCGTTTTGTTTTTTTATTTTTTTTTATAGTTTCGTTAGTCAGTGCGACGTTGTAACAGTGAAAGCTTCTCGGTGTTCGCGATTTTTATTCGATAATTGATGGAATTCACGAGAAATTAGAAGAGAAAACTGTTGAAAGTACACACATGGTGCGCGTTTACCAAGATCATGACGACCGTAGAAATTTAGAAAAAAAAATTGTCATTTATGGTACTTTCACGTAGTATGACCGTGAAATGTCTGACCAGGTTCTGGCGTTACTACTGACGGAACGTTCCGACCCCCTGACGTGTTGTTCGCAAGCAAAAAAACAACATTTTTCAAAATTTCTTTTCGAAAATTGATCAAAAAAACAAAAGTTGTTAATAAATTATTGTTGAATATGGAAAATTCATTTTTTGTGGGTCAACGACCCGCGCTGCATCCGCGTCTACGTTGCGCGTCTCTTTTACTCACGATCTCGCAAAATTAACCAATTGGCCAGAAAAAAAAACTATTTACGTATCTCAAAACTGCACACGCTAAAAGTATAATTCGGCATCTCGGTGTTTGTTGCTTGCTCAAAAAAAAATCAACAACACAAAAATATTAAACCGTTTATCTAATTCGAAACGTAAAAACAAACTTCGGAATTTTTTCACAGGCCGACGAGCTGCCCGCGGAGCAAATTGCAGGTGAGCTTATTTTTATCTTCGTTAATAAAATAAAATAATTAAATTATAATCGCGTTTCTCATCGTCGTTGAGAAAATACGACGTAATTTTTTCTTTACCTTTTTTCTTCGAACAGTCATTCGACCCTCGACGTAAGTCTTTCCCCTCGCGTCGATTACCGATCACGTCTCTCGGCACAAACATTTTCTCTTCTCCCTTGGAGCTTCGCAAAAAAGAAAAATAAATCTCATTAACGACGATTGCGCGATTCTCAAAATCTACAAATTTTTCATCGGTGCGAAAATTTGCAAAAAAAAAGAAAAAAAATGGCGAAAGAAAAATAACTCGAAGTGCCTGAAATCTCGACGAACGTATCGAGCGAGAGCCTTGATCTTTTGACACTCGACTGAACGACGTTGAAATGAAAATAAAAGTTAAACAAAAAAAAAGAAAGAAGAAGAGGAAGAGAGAGAGAAAAAAAACGGAATCGCAGACGCCCGAGCGAGATCTCGAAGATTTACCGAATGACTTTTTTAACGCCCCCGCACGTAGGCGCGGGTTATTGGCGTCCGCGATGCGAAAAGGCTGTTAAAGACGTTTTTTTCCGCGTCAACACCCATTAAAAATTACGTTCCTGAAACGCGCAATGACCCTAAACGAATCGCGAATGTCTTCGAGATTTCATTCTTTTTTTTGCTTTTCTTTTTTTTCAACCCTCGATATAATTTATTTTTCGTACTCCTGCGCAATTTTTCTACGCCCCGGAGTATTTCTCACCAGAACTCACGATCGTTCGATCTTTCGACTCCGATTCGCGTTCTTTAACTTTGATTTTCTTTTTTCACAAACTTTCTTTTTCCTCTTTTCTTATTTTCTCGCTCTCTTTCGTTTCTCATTCATATCCAAGATTCTTTCTCTACTTTGCTCATCCTCGTTTCTCGCGAACTCTCGCGCGGTTTATTTACGTTTTATTCGATAGCAGGCAGCTGTTTTGGGCTTTGGCCTAAGTATAGAGAGCTACCTCTTAGCCCCCTCCCCCCACCCCCTTGCCACTCAACCGCTCGATCTCTTGTCTCACCTAGTCGATGAGAAGGTATCGAGTGACGATTAGATTCGTCCGTCTGTCCGTTCGTCTCGGTATAAATAGAGGATCGTCTTACCGACTGAAATTTTGGCCACCCCATTCGCTCTTTATTCCTTCGCGTTTACGCGTTTTTTTTATAAAATTTTCCTCTCATCCATTTATTTTCTCATAATTTTTTTTCTTTTCTGTTTACTCGTTTTTCTCACTTCTTTTTTAACGTTGTTTTTCGATACGATCGGTGAACGGGCGCGTAACGAAATAACGTTCTCGTAATCGTTGAAAGGGGTACGTAGAGGGAGGGGGTGGTTGGTCCGGAACCGAGGAAGCCGAATAAATCAGGTGAATCGGTTAACGAGGGATCGCGTCGAGTCGAGCCAAATAAGCTTAGCGCCAGAATATCGCAGCGAGTGGGAATGGAAGAAGGGCATTAACATCTGATCTAAATCCGACCGGCATTGGCGTCAGCTCATCTCGTACCGTTAGCCACGATCAAATCTCATACCCTTCGCGTCTTTCTCGTACCGTCTCGCTACCGGAAGTATATCAACAATTTCGAGACGCGTTCTTTAATCCCATCCCCCCCGCGAAACATCCGAAAATCTGTGAAATTTTTTCCGGCTGGCTCTACTCGCGTTTTCAAAGAATTTTAACGTTTTTTTTCGTTTTCATACGATATTATACTTTTCTCCATTGCATGTTTTTTTTCAACCCTTAACACGATGACGAATGTCAAAAAAATTCGCGAATTTATCGTAAGTTCGTTCGTTCCTCGTTACGACCCTTGGATTCGTTCGTTTTCATATTTTTCTGTCGTTTTATTTTTTTTGCACGTCCCAATGCGATCAGTCCTGCGCAAGGCGTTCGACAGTTTCGACAGGGAAAAGAGCGGAAGCATCCCCACCGACATGGTGGCCGATATTCTCAGACTCATGGGACAGCCGTTCAACAAGAAAATTCTCGACGAGCTCATCGACGAAGTCGACGCTGACAGTGAGTCGACGAAATTTTACCATTATTTCCCATGAAATAAACAAAAAAAAAGAGTTTTTTTACCCTAATTAAAAAATAAATAAATTTGAACCAAAATTATATAAAAAATAATGCGGTATGCTATAAATTTTATTCTTTACTAAGAAAAAAAGATATAAATAAAAAAAATCAATCGGGGGGATGAAAATTTTCGATCGAGAAAAATATATCGAAAAAAAAGAGAAAAGGAGAAAATCAAGCTAATTTGTTTAAAACGCGCCAGAATCTGGGAGATTGGAGTTTGACGAGTTCGTGACGCTCGCGGCCAAGTTCATCGTCGAGGAGGACGCGGAAGCTCTGGAGAAGGAGTTGCGCGAGGCGTTCAGGCTCTACGACAAAGAAGGTGAGCACGAACGAGCTCGAAATAAAATTACGCATCTTTTTCTTTTCTCTCACAGTATATCTCTCGTTCCTATTTCGAGTGCGACGATATAAGCGAAAGACGTAAAAAAAATGTAAATTTACGAAATTACGTCTATCACCGAAACTATACGGATAAACAGACGTAAAGATATTTTTTTCTTTTTTTCTTCTTCTCTTTTTTATTTATTTTTATTTATATCCAGTGACTTCGCATTCCAGTTTACGATTACCGATAGTTTCGAAAATTGACAAATAGCCATTCGCCTCGATATAATTCGGGGAGAATAACAGCGCTAACAATAAGACGAGATGAGCCGAATGAGTCTTATCTCACCGATTAAGACTCGTGTACGTCGTGAAATCGTGCCACGAGAAAATTCGTCGGACGATCGTCGCGGAACTCGGCACAATTATCTTTTTGTTTTCGTTCGATTGGATCGCGGCCAATATAAGTGTGAGAGAAGGGAGGGCAAAAGCATAGCTCTCTCGAAAAACAGAGCTCGCGGGACAAGAGCAACGAGCTCGGAGGCTGGAAAGCACGGAGTGCGGGTATAAAAGACGTTCTCGAAGTCGGACGAATCGAGAGCTACACTGAAAATAAGAGAGAAGAGACGCGAAGAGAGACTAGCGAAGACGGGAATAGCGAGCTGCTCCAGGAATATACGGAGTAAAAGCATCGCTCGTCGTCGTCGTCGTCGTCGTCGAGCGAAAGAGGACTTTTGTATATATAATCTCATATGTATATGCGACGAGGGGAGAATGAAAGAGAGCGCGAGGGAGAAACCCAGTGCGCCAATCTTATTGTCGGCGAGTGGCCAACTTTGAATTCGACTAGTTTTCATGAGCTACGAGAGAAAGAGAGAGCTATAAATTCTAGGGATATGGGTTTTACACCCCGATCTTCCTAACAGCGAGCTAAGCTTCGATGTTGATTTTTTTTAAATCCTAGTTTTTTGCAGTTTTCAAAATTTGTTGATTTTTCAATTGTTCCTGGAGAAAGATTTTATTTTGTTATTTGGTACTCAATCATTGAGATAAAATTGTGCGAGTTTTAATTTGCACTTTATGAAGGGCAAATTGCTCGATTGGTAGAGATTTATCTTAGCTGAAACGGCCGTGAGATGAAATATAAAAATCGAAATCGATCCTGACAATATTCGATGATAAAAATTGTTGCTTCTCTAATCTAAAAGATTTTTTATTGGAATTTCTGAAGTTCGAACGACAGCAAAATATTTAAAAAAAATTCATACAACCATAAATCGAACACCTTTCCCAATCGCTCGAAAAACGATTTTCTTAATCGATAAAGACAGTCACGCTTTCCCGAAGGTTGTGAGGTTGGACGAATGTGCCGACGGAGATCTGCCAAGCCTGCGAAATACTCGAGTTAGACTCGACGCGAGATAAAGTGCGTGTCTGACTATTGCAGACATTTTCTACTGATTCGCGGCTTATTCGCTTGACCGTCTGACTTTTATAGAGCTTTACTACTGGCGCGGTCTCTTTACGGATTTTCAATTTATCTTTCGAACGGCGCGTAAAAAATGAATCTACTTGAATCGAAGACAAGGCTTTGACCGAAATCCAAGTTGCGAAATTTGTTACGCTGTTTGATAAAAATAGCTTCGAATCGATTGAATCTAATTCTATTATGCGAATAGATTTTATTGGATCCAAATAGACGTTGGTTTACCAAAATAGATGATTTTTAATTGAAATAAATCCTATTCGATACGCATTTTATATAAATATGTCGTGTTCGATTCAAATATATTCAATTAAATTGACACAGACTTCATCTAAAAATCGATTAAACCAATCGGTTCAATGTTCGAATTTAATCGAGCCTCGTTGTATCTTTATTCGTTTTAAATAATTTTTATATCTTTATTTTGTTCCATCGTCGTATCGTGTACACGAAAATCGGTATATAAAAATTGTTGTTGGTTAGTTTAGCAACTTTATATTTGTTACAGGCAACGGATACATCCCCACGACGTGTTTGCGAGAAATTCTCAGAGAACTCGACGACCAACTCACGGACGAAGAGCTCGATATCATGATCGAGGAAATCGACTCCGACGGATCGGGAACCGTCGATTTTGACGGTAAGCGAAGTAATCTTATCTTTACAACGAAAAATAAAAGAAGAAAACAAATAGTTGGTCAAATTCAAAAGGGACATTACGCGTAAGCTTCGTAACACAAGCATTTAATCGTTGAAATGAAACGTGTTTATTTATACGCGAATGAAGAGAGAAAGAGAGAGACAGAGAAAGAGAGAGAATGGAAAAAAAGAGGGCGAAAGAGCGAACTGGAACGATCAACATCGAATATTCTCGTGTGCTATTTTTACCCCAGGAGCGATAAACATCATCGAAATCTATGAAAGACTTTGCCACTTTTTGGTCGAGAACGAGCGTCTCGCGTTTCACGCACGTTCTATAACAAACTATAAACTATAAACTATAAAACAGGAACGTTCGAATGATCGACAAAATCGCTGAATTTATTGAATTTTTACGAAACTTATCGTAATTGTTTTCCCATAAACGTAATTTTGCGATCGTGTCAATTTCCCGTAAATAATATTGTTATTACCTACCAGCGACGTTGCGAAATTTCGATATATGAAATTTAGAATTTCTCGTTCCAAGTTGAGTATCAAGAATTTGCCATTCGACTATATTTTCCAAACGAAGCGTCTTCCAAAGACCTACAACGAGAAAATTCGCGATGCGCACCCGATCGATAATTTATTAGACGGAAAATAGCGTGTCGTATTAAGCCATTAATCATTTTCATGCATTTTCGCGTTGTACCAATAACGATGTTTTTTTTCTTTTGGCAGAATTATTAATTCTAATGGAAACTTATGATCTCGTTAATTTCAGAATTCATGGAGATGATGACCGGGGAATAAGAATACGTAGAAGCCAAAAAATAACGTCGTGCCGGAAAAAAAACACTATCTGTGCAAAGTATAACGTTAATCAAATTATTTGAATGTATCGAAGCTATTGACCGAGTTTTAAGGAACGAAAGAAGAAGAAATTGCGAATAACCCAACGTCATGACGCGTCTCAAGATCGAAGAGACAACAACAGAGAAATATATACGATTGTACAACATGGTCGGCATTGTTTTTAGGACCGTTCGATATCGGATCATAAAACGCGAACCACGATTATAATTTCGTTTTTTTTTTTTTTTTTTTTTCTGGCTCATATATATAATATAATGTATACTATCCTTTCTTACGCACGTTATTCTGTTTTTATTTGTTACCTCATAGAACGAACTATCACACAAATGGTGCCTGCGATATTTCCAGGGACAGTATTTATCGTTGTTAATAAAACCGATCGAAAGAACAAAACGCGTGGAGTTTGCTTATTTTCTTTATTTTAATAAAAAAAAACATGTCTCATTTATTCCCAACGTTTCCATCACAATCATGACTATACTTTAGATCGATAATCCTCTTGAAAAATCGACGCAATAATCGCAAACATAACGACGCGGTAGGATGGCTATAGAGAATATATCGACGCTGCTTACGAAAACTAGCATGTTTCAGATTTCTTACGAAGAGAAGCACGTTTGATATCAGCGCGAAAACTAGCATGTTTCGACTTTTGACACGAAAACTAGCACGTTTCGATATTTGCCGCGAAAACTAGCATGTTTCGGCTTTTGCCACGAAAACTAGCATATTTCGGACGTGCCAGTTATCGCGGCAGAAGCCGAAACATGCTAGTTTTCGCGGTGAGAGCCGAAACATGCTAGTTTTCGCGTCGAATATCGAAACGTGTTGGTTTTCGTGGTGAAATTAGAAACGTGTTAGTTTTCGTAAGAAATTTGAATCGTGCTACTTTTCGTAAGCAGCGTCGATATATATATATATATATATATATGCTTCTAACATATTTTCGGCGTTTTTATCCGACTAAGGCCCGTTTTCTCCAACGCGGTTCAACTTGCTCTTCATCTTTTTCTAATTTTTGGAACTAGAAAAAGATGGAAAGTTAATTGAACCGAGATCAACTTTGAACCGCGTTGGAGAAAACGGGCCTAAGGTGAGTGTAACTTTAACGAAGATTCACTGCTTTTCTCGAGCTCAAAATTGTGTCTTTTTGTTTTATCGTTTTTCTTCTTTTCTTTCGATCACTGCATCGAATTCATATGGCACAGCGGAAATTCGCGCAAGATTTATAATTCTAACGTCGATTATTTCTCGCGACCGAATTCTACGTAAATTCCTATACATCGAATGCATAGAATTTAATGGTTAATACGTGACTTAGAACACTTTTAGCGTTTAAATATACGTAATTACCGACTAGACTGGAGTTCACGTACGAGTCATCGCTACTTTCACTGGGAAGTACGTCAAAGTGTAGTTATTAATCGTACATGAATATAATCGAAACGACAGGAGATTTGTACTAGACTCGATTTCTCGTTTCTTTCTTTTTTTTTGTTTTTCTTCGTTTCCGTTCTTCGTCGTATCGGAAATTTACTCGAAAAATAGATCACGAAGATCGTAATGATGAACTGTAAATTGAAACTAAAGTACTTTCGATTCGAGACGCGTTATTTATTTACAAAAAAAAATTAATTGTATAATTAAAGATTTATCAGCCGTTTTCGCGAGCTTCGTAACTGAAAGATTTCAATCGTATCTTGTGCGTCGAAGTGCAGAGAGCCGAATAAAGTTTTCAAAAGAAGCTTTTTGTGGCAAAGATAAACGTTAAAAAGTTATCACATGCGAAACGCAAATAAAATACGCGCTAGTTAATACAACCGACGCTATGTTTTTTGTTTTCTCTACACGAGCGTCTGTAAATCGTCGTCCTCGTAATCGAGCTCCCCGTGTAGGGAGTCCGATAGCAAATGTCACATCTTGAAAAGATTTGGAAATTCGTTGCTGATCTCACGTACAAGCTGTTGATCTCCCTGGCTCTCGGGTAATTCCTCGCAAAATATTCTATCGGCAAGGATAAAAATCGTTAGTTTATCACTGTCGAGACGTTATAATTTCATGAGTTCAACGGTTCGAGAAACTTCGCGTTTGTTGATTTTCGATGTTTGCACGGGGAGAGTACAAACCTCGTAAAGCATTTGAGCAAATCCTCGGATCGATGGCGATGCTCGTCGTAACCGGATGTGCGCAAAACTCGACGACAGAGTTCCAAGTAATTTTTTCTCTGTTTGGAATAAAATTATGATATTACGAAATTATTGAATCCGAGATAGAAAGAGAGAGTTTCGACATGACGAAAAAAAAAAATTTCTCGCCGATAAACCTTCGTAATGTACCTTTTCTCCGGGTGGTATATCAAAAAGTTGTCGTAGAACGATGTCAATGAGAACTTTGATATCATTAGTGTAAAATAGAGATGCCGTGTAATCATTGCCGAAGAGATCGATGAAGAGTTTCAATATCGAATGCGGGGGTGCTGGTTCGTGATCGAATATTCTTACGGGATCCTCTGTAATTATTTTCAATTAATCATTCGTCTAATAATAAACAACTTGGAAATAACGGACGAAAAGTAAATCTTAACATTGTAATTTAAACCTCACCCTCTCTGTTTAGGAGCAACAATATCTTCTGTGTAAATGTTTTCGCTGACGATGTTTCTCCGAGTGCTTTGAGAACTATATTCTCCGAGGTAGTGAACTGTAGATTGTACGATAAAATTAGATTAAGAAATAAATCGGGAATTTGTTCATCGAGATCCGTGTCCGGTGGATTTTCCATAAGATCTAGAAGGAACGATATGAAATCTGGACCCAGTTGTTCTGAAAAGTATAAAAGCCATTGACGAAGTCGAAAAGAAAAGCTTACGAGTAAAATGTAACGTCGGTAAAATATTTTCTAAAATGTATATAGGGAATATTAAATTTACGACGAGTTATAATATTTCTATATAATAACGAATAAATTACAGACGCGACTCACCTAAATGCGTCACGGGCATTGGTTCGCCCATTGAAAAAATCATCGTTAACAATAGCGAGGAATAATTGAGTTTTGGAACGTTTCTCGGATTGCTTCGCATGTCTCTGTACGAAGAATGAAAAAATCTTACTCAATGCGATGTGCGTACGAAGATTCGTAAGGACAAAGTTGATTTATATACAGCGAGGATCATTACCTTGCTAATTCCATTGGCAAAATGCTATTTAGCATTATAGTAAGAGCGATTGGGTCTAAACTACACATAACACCAAACGACTGAAGCAACAATTGCCTAATAGTCCATCTTGCTTCCATCTGATAATACTGTATCAATGTCGATATCCCGTTGTATTGATCTTGACGTAACGCGTGCCTGGTCACATTGGCATCTGCGTTCGTCTGTAAAAATATGTTCAATATTCGTGTCGCGAATGAATTTTTGTTCCTGTTCAATGTAAAACGTTCGCTAACGAGGATTTTCGAAAGAGAGAAAGAAATTACTAACGAGTATCGACGTGAGTTCCTTTATGTACTCGACGATAATCGATTCGTCCTCGTAAAGCATCCAGCTACGTTGTTGCGAGTCTTCCTTGCAGGATGTTAATTCCGTAAATATGATTTTCAATCTATTGGCATCGTATGTCTCTTCGATACGTAATGTCGATATAGGCAAAGGTGTTTGCAATTGATGCAAAACGGCTTCGAAATATTGACTCATACCGTTGGGAAATAATTGTTGAAGTCCCGAGACAACGACCGTTACGGCTAATTTCGACATTTCGTAACTAAGTTGAGTGTTGCGTCGTACTTCGTCCAGAAGGTGATAAGCCGCGCGTGAATCAATTTCACAGGAACTCGATGAATTACTTTTAACGGGCGATGTATTGGGACTTTGTCGAACGTTCGAATGCGACGGACTTTTCCGAATTTCTTCGACATCGGGTTGAGTACGCTGTATCGTTTCCGAAGAAGTTTGCCGAGGAAATTGTCTGACCCGATGCTCGGAGACGCGTCTAGAGTTGGAAATTTGCTGCTGTTGCAATTTGGGTTCTATAGGATCGCCCGTTTCGTAATTTAGAGTAGTTTTTGCCGTAGCGTAACTGACGTTACTCGTCGATGATCTGATTTCTCCGTCGGGACGATCGAGACCTCCGCTGGAGTTTTCTTTGTTAGGCGAGGATGTGCCGAAGGTCGGTGGCATAGGCGCTTGTTTTTTTGGCCTTCGACCGAGATCGGCTTGACGCCTTTTTTCGATTAAACGCTGCAGAAGATCCTGCCTATCGGCGGTTAGAACCATTCCTGTTTTATCATCGTCGGTGTTAAGCTTGCATATGCAATCGTCCAGAAAATCAATCAGAAACTGTGGTTGGACCTGATGTACCGAATTAAAATGAATTCTTGCTATATTTATAATATTCAATGCTTATCACTAAGTTATTACTTATATCGTTGCTAGCTGGCAATCTACTTTCATATTTATCTAACGAAAGCTGGAAAAATACTGATTTTCTTGATAGTAACGACATAGCGGACTTAAATTGGTTGGCACACGCGCATTGTTAAATCCCGATTTTACTGTGAAAAAATGCACATTTTTGCAACAATAAGCATTATTTTTTCTTGGTCTATAGACATTACTTACAGTATTATTATAATATGGTGAAATGAAATTGTATGTTTTTTCAATTGTTAAATCCCGATTTTACTGTGAAAAAATGCACATTTTGGCAACAATAAGCATTATTTTTTCTTGGTCTATAGACATTACTTACAGTATTGTTATAATATGGTGAAATGAAATTGTATGTTTTTTCAATTGTTAAATCCCTATGAATATTTCTACAGCAAGAAATGCGTTTAATCATTGATTTGTTATTTAGAAACAAAATTTGCTAGTTTCAGGTTCCTACAACTAGTAAATTAGTCCTGTTTCTTTTTTTTCCTTACGAGAGTTAGTATCTTTTCTGTAATCTGGATTTTATACAAGAATGCGAATACAACGATTAATGCAATTCTTGTTTTCTTTTTTCACTGTAATACTGGTGTTTTCCTCCAAAACTAGCCAAATTAACGAGAAAAAGATTCTACGACGATAGCTGCAGAAATAACTTCCAAGTTATATATTTTTATAAACGCGACAAATTCAAAGTTTATAGAGTCGACTTGGTAAATTATTAATTCTTATCGGATAAGATGCTCGGGTGTGAGACAAAACGATTGGTCTTACCTGTACTTAACGATAAATTTGTTCAAATATATATACAGTAGAACCTCGATTATCCGACCCTCGATTATCCGAACGATGACATAGTTTATCCGAACGCTCTATTCGTTGCTCGCTGCCACCGCCGTGAGCAACGACGTATCTTTGCGAGAATCGCGAGATACATCGCCGCGACATACGTATTAACGCGAAAACGTTAATACGTATGTGAAATTTAAATAAATACGTACGTATTATTTTTATGCGATAAGGTGTCGTTTATGACCTCGTCGCAAAAAGCCCACGTTTCGATTATCCGAACTTTCGATTATCCGAACTAGCCTCGGTCCCAATTGGTTCGGATAATCGAGGTTCTACTGTAATACGTATTGTTTATATACAAAATACGCAGGTATCCATTATCATTAGAAAATCACACGTACCTTGACCGTCGCAACGTAGTTCGATGGAATATAGCCAAGTTGACCGTTCGCGTTGATCACCTGCCACCAATTTCTCTGTTTTGTGTTAGTCTGATGTAAAATAAAGTGATCGTTCTCGCGAAAGCTCAGAGTCTTGGCGAAAGTCGCCTTGAAATCGTAGAGAGCTTTCAGCATCTCGTAATTTTCTGTAAACAAGGTGAGAGCACATGCTCGTTCGTTCTTTAATAAATCCCATACCGAGGCACATACGACGTTACGGAGAAAATTGAATGAAATGATTGTTTTTTTTTTTTTTAATTTTTTTTTTTCGTAAGTATCGACTTACCTAACCTTATGTAGTTGTCGCCCATCGTGATAAAAGTGTGGTTTAACACAGCGCGCGAGAGGCCAACGCCCAAGTGAAAACTAGTTTATCGTCGAGTAATAACGGCAAATCAACATTTCACTTTCATTCGTGCGCGACACTTTTTCTTTTTTATTACTCTCGCTCCTTTTTTCTTTACGGCCGAAACTATCGCTCCGAAGTCGCTGGCGCAGTTTGGCCTACTGGTGGGGAGGCGCTCTGTTGACGAACCGCTTTGCCTTCTGCTTCGACCAAACGCCATTTACGCAAGCCCGTAATCACCGACCCTCGCGCACTTTGATTTCGTTCTAAATGGAATCAATCGGCTTCTCCCCTCGAATATTTTCCCCGTACTATTTATCTACGGATGAGAAACTATTCCGTCACTTTGAACATGTAGATCCACGCACTTCCAGCACTACGAAAGATTCGGGTTTAATTCGTTAAGTTAGCCATCTATCGGATCTTCCACACTTTTATTACGAAAAATTTTCAAATATTAAGAAAAATATGTATCTAACTATATTTTTCAGAGAAATTCTCTATTAAATTCGTGTAAAAAAAAAAAATGTTTAAATTTTTTTATCACTTCGTATTTCTTCCGTTCATTTTGTACATATATGTATATGGACATTGAAAATTATACATAAATAATAAAATTATTGCGAAATATGACTGCCATCATTATTAACAGGATAAGAAAATCTGGGAATTATCAAATACCGAAATAATCGTGTACGCAGGAGTGTAAAAAAATTGTTATAGATATATTTTTAATAAATGTACACAGACGTTCGGATAACGCAAGTTCTTGCCTCGCGCTCGTTGACAATGATTTACGAATGAGATGAAACATTTCTCTTCTTCACGATGCATCGAACATACCAACCCCCAATAACAAATTTCTCCGTGAAAAATGTAATGCCAGAATCGGGGAATTTTTCGTTGGAAACGAGCGAAGTAGATACGATTCAGCGGAAGTTTTTACGTCGGGATTGTGCGAAACGTTTACGTCTTCGAGACTCATCTCATCGGCGAGTTTCGTAAAGTCCCAGAGTTTAATGGAACAGTCCAATGACGCTGAAAATCCAATAAAAAAATAAAAATAAAATTTTTTTATCCACGAGCTAACAATTTATCGAGAAATTGGAATAATTTTTACCGGAGACTAGAATATTGCCGTCTCTACTGAACGAGAGACAATGAACGGTGCTCGTATGACTGGAAAGAGCAGCGACAAGATGACCGTGTGCCAAATCCCACACGAGTACACGATTATCACCCCCGGCCGATGCGAGAAAACGACCCTCGACCGAGAACGCTAAAGAGAATATCGGTGCTTTATGACCCGTCATTAATCTCACTTGATTTCCGGTCACGCAGTCCCACAATCGAACCGTCATATCGCTCGATCCCGAGGCGATGTAGTTCGAATTCGGATGAAATTGAACGACCTACGACGAAAGAATTTACGATCTTTAATATTCTCTCACGATCGTCGTACGTCGGAAATACTTTTAAATTCACTTACATCCACGTCGGAATAATGACCGGCGAAGATTCTCAGTGGTTGATGAGAATCGGTGACCCATAGTCTCGCTGTCTTGTCGTGAGAACCCGTGGCAAAATAATAACCATGGGGTGAAAATTTTACCGACCAAACGGGATACAAATGACCCTTGTAACAGACGACGCATGTCCAGGTATGGAGTGACCATAATCTCACTGGCAATATAATTAATATTATCAATTTTACGCCGGTAAAATTAGATGAAAATTTTTTGGTGATTGGAACAATGTCGACTTACGCGTTGTATCTTCCGAGGAGGATAGCAAAAGATTTCGATCCGGACTGAACGAGAGACTATAAATTGGTCCGTTATGACCATACAAGGATCTCGTAGTTTCTGCAGTTCTGTCGTCCATCATTCTCACGAGAACGTCCTCTATGAAAAAATTGTACAGTTTATTTTGATGTACGCTTATTTTTTCGACGACGATAGTAAAAAGGAAGAAAACGAACCAGCATCTCTGTCAATGTCTTGTAACTGTTCTCCAGTTTTCATGAGCCTTAACTTTTGGGGTACTAAGCTCCAGACTTTGAGAGTCGAATCGGCAAAACCTACCGCGAGTAGACTCGAGTCTTCCGCTACTTCGGCAGCTGTGACGCTAGATTTTTAATATTAATGACAATGATTTTTGTGATATTTGATTACGGAGACAAAATTTGGAGGATTCTTAGTCTCGTTGATACTTACGTCTGAGCGGCATTGAGGAGAGTGTAAAAGCATATCGACGGCAGTGTTTCAGGACCGACAACGACTCTTTTAGACGCTTCTCTCAAAGCCTTGACTTTCTCCAATTTATCAGCATCTTTTCTGCATTATTATCGAGAATATTAATGAGATTCTTGAGAATTTTTTAGCGCGGGAATCAGAAAAATGAAGAAACTAACAAATTCGGCAGAGGCATTCGACCAACCGGTGGTGCGTTAGGGTCCGATTTTGTCTTTTTCGAGAACAAAGGATCTTTCTTGGCTTTCTTTTTTTTTGGTTTATCTCCGCCTTCTCCGCCACCAGTGTCATCGTCCTCTTCCTCCGCCGGAGCGGCGCACTGTATATCAGGTTCTTTCAGTAGTCCGTAATAGACTTTAGTCTTATTGTCTGCGTTTAAAACAAATCGATACGAATTTCAAATTCTCTTATATAAATCGCTATTTTATAATGATTTATTCCAGATTCCACACCTTGCCTGGTCGCTTCTCCCAATGTAGCGCCCGACGTCGCTTCGATCTGTTGTTTATTTCTTGCCACGCCTTCGTACATATCGAAATACAGATGTTCCTGTATTATGTTCAAAAGAACGCTATGTTTCTTTTCTTGCAAGTGACGCTTCAATATCGAGAGCGTATCTCTCGATATCCGTATGATGAATTGATTGGATCTATCGAATAATTTTTATTTATAAATATGTACGATAAAATTTAGAAAGTTTCGTCGATAGGTCTTTCTACTCGCTTGAATGTATCGGTGAGCTCGTTGCCGACCATTTGTTCACGAGTCGAAACGTTGGATAATTTTTTTAGATCCGCCTGACAATACTGTTCCAAATTACTACTGAACTTCTCCATTAGTAACTTTGCTTCTTTCGAATGATTATTGTAGACGAGTTCTAGATACATGTGTACCAAAACTGGATACAGTATAGTACCCAATTCGTGCTAAATATTACAGAAAAATAATTCTCTATATTAAAAAAAAGTGTAAAAATTTTTTTAACTTTACAATTTTTATAATTGAGAAAAAATTACACGAAAGCGTGGAGCAAGATCCCGTTTTAAAGTTTTCAATTTTTCAATTTTTCAATTTCGAACGTTTTATGGATCTTTGAGCGTAAGCGCTTAGAAACTTTTGACGATATTGTATAAGTATTGAATTTAGGCTTTTGTTTTCTTATTCTTCAGAAGGATAGGAAACTTGTAGTGATTTAGATGATTAGTTTTAAATTTGTAATGGAAAGAGCGATTGATCGAACCTTATAAATATCGAGCGAACTCTCGACAAATTTTTTCAGTTCGCTGTAAGCTTTTTCGTATAATACGGGATCGCCCTCGCTCTTGTAAGCGGATAAGACGTTGCTAACTTCTGAATCCGATTGGGCATTTTCGTCGATAGGCACGTCTGTTAAATTTGCCTCCTTTCTGAAAATTTCTTCCGTTCCCTGGACGGAAATTTGTTGATAAACAACAGTGGAGGATTGTTTTTGAGGTTATGCCGCGCGATATCTTTCGATTTTATGGTTATCGCATAGATTACCTTGAAATTATATTTACGAAGCAATTGCAACACCGCCAGCATAGTATTTTTGTCACCCTCCATGATTATCTTTTGATTTTCCAGTAAACAATTAGAAAAAATATATATTAAACGGCCTCGTATCACCTCACAACGTACACATAATTGAATCAACTAAACTCCGGTATCTCCGGTATACACAAGCTCGCACAAGCTTCCATTTGGACAAAACCATGACGTGAAGTGTGCACGGAGACGCAGAGAGTTCGACCAGAGAGGCAATCTAGATATCGATGTAGCCACGATAACATAGTGCGTTCACCCTCCGCCAGAGCTCGCTAAACGACGGTGTAACTGTGGGGATTTGGATTCTGGTACTCGTTTCACTCACATAATTTAATTAATCACCACGCGCAGAACTATTCTTTTTCGTAACGGTAAGTATTTTATTTGATCACAGTTCGTTATATTTAATATCGCACGAGAGTCACGCTGAGACTTATTTCCCAGTGACGCGTCAGTCTTCCAAAAGCCCGAACACCGGAGCGTTGGTCATCGACCAAAAAATGCTATAGAAAGCCAACTCGACGGTGTCGATAATATAGGGAGCTAGGCTCCACAGTAACGTGGGAAACGTGAGCACTAACCGAAAGTTGTCGAGAGACTCTACCTGTGGAGGCTGTGAAGCAATGTTCAACTGAAGGTAAGGGCGAGTTCAGTGTGCTATGGCGGTATCACAATGGCGCCACAGTATGCGAAATCAAATTTAAACGTCGTAACGGTTTTATTTGAAAGAAATAATTCTCAATTATTATCACAATGGACAAAACATTAACGGTACTTAGTGATAAGCCTGAGGTCATCCAAGAAAACAAGAAGAACGATACATAAATCATGATCAGATCGTATTTTCCAAGTTTGCGAACACAGTGGCGCATCCTCGTCAAATAGCAAAGCCAAAACTTCGCCGCACATTACGCGGGGTGCTAATAGCACGTGCGACTACTGCAACGAGAAGAATGTAATTTTACATTTTGAATGGAAATTTTTTCCCGCAAACGTGTAACTCGGGCTTGACAATAATTCACGTCTTATCTAACGTCTCGCCGCACTATATAAGGAGTTATCTCATTTAGCGTTTCTTTTATATTCCGTGCAATGACTTTTTACAAAAAGCCGTCGATGACTTGACTTTATTTCCGACTAATCTGTGGTTTTGGTCGAATATCGATCGAAATGAAAATGAAAAATAATCTAAATAAAATTTGATTAACTATGCGTTCAAAAGAACCTTTGATCCATTCTCGAGGGAATTAAATAACGACGTAGATAAAAATTGTAGAATAAAGAAGTTTATTTGATTGTATATGAATATATTTATCGAAGATAGAATATTTTCTTAATAAGTGTATGTAAATCGTGTACACAGGAAATAAGCTAGTTTCTTTTTCGTGTGAATATTGTTTTGGACCATTACAGTATTGTACGAGTAATAAAATATTGTATATAAAAATTATATGGTTGTATAGTGCCAAATACCTGTAACAATTGAGATTCTCGAGAATCTAGAGATATATATCGACGCTGCTTACGAAAACTAGCATGTTTCAGATTTCTTACGAAGAGAAGCACGTTCGATATCAGCGCGAAAACTAGCATGTTTCGACTTTTGACACGAAAACTAGCACGTTTCGATATTTGCCGCGAAAACTAGCATGTTTCGGCTTTTGCCACGAAAACTAGAATATTTCGGACATGCCAGTTATCGCGGCACAAGCCGAATCATCCTAGTTTTCGCAGTGAGAGCCGAAACATGCTAGTTTTCGCGTAGAATATCGAAACGTATTGGTTTTCGCGGTGAAATTAGAAACGTGTTAGTTTTCGTAAGAAATTTGAATCGTGCTACTTTTCGTAAGCAGCGTCGATATGTACTTTGAATCTTATTCTAATAGTACGACGTGATAAACGACGAGTCACAAATTGGCACAATCAAGCAGACAAAATAGATTCACAGTTTTTAAGCAGGAACTCTTTGATCGACGATCAATTGTCTCGTTTTACGTATTAACATTAGCCAATGAGAATTAGAACCACGTATATTATGAATTCTTAAAAATCTCGAAACATTAATTGGACAAATTTCCTTTTTTCGTTTGTTTAACACTCGAAAGTGGATTTTAAGTGAATTTTATTGATAAATGCAACGAATCGAACCTACTTGAATTATATGATATTCTGCAAAGAGACACAGCAACGTCTTGGCGTCGAGTAACGAACGTACAATGTTCATGAACTTAGGCGACAAGCTGCAAGAGACATTTTTTGTAGTGTCCCGAACAGTCGTCCTGAAAATTACGAAAGTACGATACGAATTATTTCATTGATTTGCCGGAAGTTAATTGGATCGATCAAGTTTTATGGAATCGACGGAAGTTAATTCGATGAAATAATATTCGACTTACCGAGATAAAGTCCTCCAATGTTTCATTATACGCGTCGAAGAAAGCATGCTTTATTTCTCCTAGATCGACTTCCGAGCGAGTTACGACCAATCTTATTAACTGGCGATCTTTAGTTCCCAGTCCTTTCATGCTCATGTACAGTTGCTCGGCGAAAAAGGCTGGTCTATTTTTAACGCACTTGACTGGAAAATGACGAGAAACGTATTACGTACGATTTATAAAGGATTTACAAACATTAAGGATAATTGTAAGACGGAAGAATTAATTTTACCGATAGCCAAAAGTCCTTTCTTTATATCTCCGGAGAATTCGTTTTCGATTACTGTTTCGAATGGATGTCCAGTGATATTTTCATATTCCATGAAAATTTGATTCAACTGAGGCACGTTACGTTGTACCAGAATTGCATTGAACGTGGATTCGTCGGTTCCGAAGCGTAATTCGCCTAAAAAATAAATCACGTGCGATATCGTCAACGTCGATGTTAAAAATTTCGATTTTTCTTTTTTATTCGTTAATTAATACGAACCAGCTTGTAAAAGCGCTTTGGCATCTTCCATCGCGGCATTTGGATCGATGTCAAATGATTCATCACGGTTGGCACAACACAACGAGACCATTAATCGCTTGAAATTACCGGAAGTATCGCCTCTCAAATCATCCTCGAGCGATCTTCCGAACACTGAAATATTTCGATGATTATTTACACCCGTACCGAAACATATTAACGGGAAAATATTCTGCGGAAATTGTGCTATACTTACTGCATTCGTAAGCTTGTTTTATAACTCGAATTTCGTGATTCGACATGGTACAAAGAACTTCGATAAGGACGGATTCGTCGGTTCCGATACCAGACATTGCCTCATTGAGTTCTTTCGCATAATATTGTGGCAATGGACTCATCATCGCGATTAATAGATCCTCGAAATTCCCGCTGCATTCAGATTTTAAATCCTTTATAAGATCCTGAACAATAAAATTGCGATCGCATCAATTTCACGTATCATTGATTATCTTGAAACATTGAAACATCGATGAATTCGATCGTTGCTTACTTTTCCATAAAGAGTCTTGAATTGAATCGCGATTTCTTGTCGTTGAATATTAGTGCGATTAGCGAGAACATTGATGATTGATTTCTCATCGGTGCCAAAGCCTTTCATCGCTTTACGCAATATTTCGGCATCCGAACGAGCATCGAAATCCTCGTAAGGTACAACCGTGGGGGACAACTGAAATATTTCAATAAAAATGAATCAGCTAACGATGATTCCTACGTTTCCATTAGACTGTAGTCCTAAGAATTAAGTCGATCGTCGGTAGATTAGAAAAATATATTCGATTGCATCAGCGATTCGATGGAAAAACTGAAAGTCATCGAAACGTCGATAAAATTTGACGAGTGGTATCATTCTCACCTTTTGCTTAATCCGCGCTCTCCGGGGGGCTGGGGAATTTGTGTAGGAATGCGCGGTGGATGTCAATCCAGCGCACGAAGGATACAGGCTCCCTCCTGTCCCCTGCCCCCCAGGATACATTCCACCGGGATTATAAGCGTTATTAGCGGATGAAAAATTTGCGGCTGGTGGATAGGGTGATGAGTTTTCGGAGCGTGGGTAAGGCGAACTGTGAGGTCTGGACGCGTTGTTGGGAAAAGCATTGGGATTATGAGCCGAATTGTATGGACTGTTGGTAGGAGCCTGTGGACCAGGATACGGCTGTTGTCCACCGTACTGGGGATAAGCGGAAGGCTGTTGAGAATTTTGATAAGGATAAGGACTTGTTTGAGGCGAATAAGGCGAAGCTTGCCGAGGATCTTGCGAAGGATAGGGAGAGTTTTGAGTGGGATACGGAGAAGTTTGAGCTGGATAAGGAGATGTTTGAGGCGGGTAAGGAGATGTTTGAGATGGATAAGGCGATGTTTGTCGAGGGTTTGGAGGATAAGGCGACTGGTGAGAATTTTGCTGTGGATAAGGCGACGTCTTAGGGAGATAAGACGATTGTTGCCGAGGATACGGAGAAGTTGTGTTTACAATTTGCCCCGGATATGGAACACCCTGAGAATGGTAGCCCTGCCCTTGGGACGGATACGGACAGGACGACCCGTGACTCCCATAGGGTTGAGGCATGCCAAAAGCTGTCGGAGGATGATCGAACCCTATATTACTACTATTGGGATAAGGCGGAGCACCCGGGGCAGAGGGTGCACCAGGAGGAGCCCCGAAAGACGTCGGTGGCTTTTGTCCCTGGAACGGCATGACCGGTGGCCCCTTGGATAGCAAGGATACAAAGAAAAAAAAATATAACTACTTTTGTTCGCCAAGCGTTAAAAGGAGGTTCCATCAAAAATGCCTAAAACACGATCCTAGCTTATAATTACATTTTACTTATGTAAATTTCACACCCGCGTTTGCTAGATGAAATTTTATTTTTCATTCCGAAACGCAATGAGCGTATTCGAATTTTCCATTCGACTACAATCGAGTATTTAAGATTTCTCGCCTAGACTGCGTTGGATCAACGTATCTCCGTCGATAAATTCAGTAACGGAACATAAGATTTTGAACGAAATAACGGAATTGATGGAGAGAGAATAATTTCGGAATTATTAGTTTTTAAGTAAACCAGGGTAAACAAATTATCTTAAGCGATATTTTGATCGCCAAGGCAATTCTTCACGGCTGTGTTTTGTGTACTCAGCCGTTTGCGGCAGATTAATATTGCGCAACATGGACGGCCCGGTATTCCCTATACCACTGTAATTTATCGTTGCCCTGACATAAGAACGGAACCTCCTTCTAAACTACGATACACCTCAATATCACGTATCATGCGAAATAGTCGAGAATTTTTAGTAACGCCGTTCAAAAATCGATGAAGAAAAGGGATTCGCGCGATATTATGGAAATTTTATTTTATTTACCTGGTATCCGTAGCTCATCTTGATGGATTTGTGGTTTAATTTTTTTCTTTGTGCACAATTATCTGCGAAGATGAGAAAGAAAGAATACTATTTTTAACATACGTCTATCGTACGTGAGCTGAGAGATGTAGACACATTGGCGAATCCGACAATAGAATTGACACACCCACTTAGAGTTAACTAGGAAATACGCTAGGTTCTCGCGATGTCGATACGTTGCACGACATACGACAGTCGACGGGTATCACGTGCTTGGGTACAACGTCGAAAAACTATGTTAATGTGCAATAAACGATTTGCCACGAACTATTGAGGAATGAGGGGTTTTTTTTATTTGGTGTAAATTAACGTATTATGTACGTACCGGAAAAAGAAACCCCCAAAAATAGTCTACTGTCGATGACACGTCACACCTGTGGCTTCCGAAAATTCGTTATTGGGTTATTCACTCGATAGACGTTACTCTCACGACGGTCTGAGGGAAACTGACGGCTTGCGGTGTTTTCAATACAGTAACGCTCGCTCGCTCGTGGCGTTACTATAAATTCGAAAGTAAATTGTACGATCGGGAAAGAGATTAGTCATTCGCAAATACGTCACGACTTTGAGGAAATTACCGGGAACTCGTAATGCGCGTAATGCATTTAAGGAATTGGCGGAGTGAAAACGTGACGCGATTCTATGAAAATCCCTAGGTGTCGACGTTTCGGGGAAATCAAGTTTGCAATGCCAATACAAGCCGGCTGTGGGGGAAAACGGTTTTATGCAACATGTACGACTCCGTTATTACCGAAAAAGATAAGAGGATTTGACCTTATGCGAAATACACGAGACTCGGTCGATGTTTCATACGAGGTTAAGGTAATGTGCAGCAGGCTTCGTCGGTAGGCCCTGTTTTACCGAGCGAGCGACGAAACTTTGCCACAAAGTTCTACTTTTCGCCACAAGGTGGCTAGTCTGTTTTACCATTGAATCTTTGCCGCGCTTCAAAAGCCGTTTATACACAGTGCGAAACATCGTAGTATCTGGACGTATTTATCGTAGTTAATTTAATCCTCCGAATTGTAACATTGAACGGAACCAAAGTGCAACTGAGATATTCATTTTAAAAACCCCTCGTCAAGTTTCTTGACTGTTGTGTCATGAAAGTAGATCGGAGTAAAATCCGTACACGCAATATTTTGCATCGTGTACACGGGACTTTGCAGACTGAAAATCTTTCGGGCACATGAAGCCATTACTGTTTTTTGCAATCGATCGCATCGTCTGTCTCGTTGATAATGAAAAATTCATGACGGACTCGCCCAATTCAAGTTCACTTTTATCGTAACAAATTTCGCGGACGTATGAAAATTGTCGAGCGTTATATAGATATCCCCTCGTCTATCTTGTAGTCGTGGCGTCTATGACGAAAAAGTCCGGAGGCTTCTGCTCTGGCGCATGCGAGCCACGGTCGTGTTTTAGCTGTGTTCTTCCATCTGTCATGGATTCCGATAATCGTACGGGAGCGCACGTACGCGTAAACGCACGATTTACTACGTGAAAAAACGTTCTAGCATTGACCAAACAATAGACAAAAAATACTATCGAATATCATGAAACTGTGCTAGGCTAGTGTCGCCGGGTGCGAGTTCACGGGTGTTCGCAAAAACGTTAATATTTACTCACGCAAAAAAAATGAGCCTCGTTGGCACGGCTCACGGGCCTCCTGTCATTCGGGGGAAAGAATTCGTAAGTATACACGATACATTCAAATCGGTCATTGATCGCTTTCACGATCCTCGAACGATGGCCTCGTAATCTCGTCTTGTTTTTCTCCTTTTTTATATCGCCACATTCATCCTTTTTTTCTCTCATTTCTTATTCATGTGTGCGTGTAACATTTTCTTTTTCATCGTGACGTCACGTGAGCGTTATAATTTCGTATGAAATATTCGAGACGGGAGAAAACAGTTTTCTTTTTCCTACAGCTGTCTACTCTAAACAACGCGTGTGCGTGCCATTAGTAAATCCCTTTCTTTTTACGCTCAGCGGTGTTTACATTCGTACAACTTTTTCTTCTCGTTTCGTTCTCTCTAATAAAATTTAGCAAATTATCGTACAATTCTTATTGAGTTATATTTATAGTCTCCCGTGGCGTTTCGCGGTGAGGGCATTTTTATGGGTGTCACTATTTTTAGTTACGTGTATACCTACGAGTCTCTATCCCCGCGTATGTGACATCGAACTAAATAATGTACATCGTTCTTACGCTCGACTTTACAAGACGAGCATTTTTCATTCCTTTCTTTTATTTCTCCCGACTATCGACCGGCTTCGTTCGGATTATCCAGAAAAATGCTTATATCTGTTTCTTTCCTTTTCTCCACGGGAAGAAAAAAACAAACCATCTTCGCTCGAAAAATAAAACGAGCTTTACCGTTGTATCCGCTCTTGTAGCCGACTTTTTCCCTTTTATCGAAAATTGACCCAGCACCCACATTCGCAGCTGGCGAGTGTACTAAATTCGTCACGTTTTTCCATCGTGGGCAAAATAAAGATGAAAATATATGAAACGAAAAAAAAAAAAAATTCGTTTGTCACGGTGCGCATGGCGCGATGGCTCGGGGAGGGTGGGGGGAAGCGTACGTTAATAGGGCTGCTGAAACACTCTATTACAATGTTTCTCACGTTGCTCGGGTTGAATATATTACGCGGTTGTCAGCGACACGACGAGAACCTACGATCGAGCGTCCTACACCCACTGTATACATACTTATACCTATATTCATATAAATACATATACACATAGGTATATATATATATATATATTTATATATAAAAAATATATGCAAAGATAACAACGAAAGATCTTATCAGCAACAAGTTTGTTTACATCCTATCTATAATCGTTCCAAAGCTCGTTTTGTCTTTTTACAATAATTACAAGACTCGCTTTAATAGATAATTCGTTCGAACGCTTTTTAAAGCCTTCGGATTTAACGCTCGGTTATCTCCGGCTTTTTATAACGCTCGAACGACTACGATAAACACCTTAGGTATAATTTCTTTGATTTTATTTATCGCGAACTACACAGCGATACACTCGAGTATACAAAGTATACGCGTCTCGTCTTCGAATGGGTTTTAAGGCTTGGCGCGATCTCTAATATACTTAGAAGCCTCTTTATAATCCATTAGGGAAAATGAAACCTCTGTATAACCGTTTGACTTTCGCGGGCGATTTCCATACTTGCGCACAGGTGTCTACTCGTGTCTCAGGAAGGAGGGTGACTTTTTGAGATCTCCAACGAGAACGTTCTCGAGTCTTCGTCGTGCGAAGAATTTCACGATTTTCCGACAATTCGATTTTCCATGTTGTTTATTTTTTCTTAATCTCGATGACAATGAAATATCACGTTTTTGTTGGAATTCTTACTTTTGAGATAACAAAATGTGTCTTTTCTTCTCAAACAAACCTTTTTCTTATCGATAAAACGATAAATTCGATTTAAATACATTTTTTTGTACAAACATATCAAAAAGTCAAGGACGATAATGTAACCAATATTCAATTCTTTTGTGCACGTAATTTTTTATAATCGACAGAATGTTTAAACGCGTGAAGAAAAATTTAAACAAAAAAAAAGGTTTTTTTGACACGACTTCTATTTTTTTTTCAATAAAAAAATAGTCGTAGTTTTTTGAATCGTCTTAACTTTGAACCCCTCCCCCTCTCAGCCCTCTTACGAAGAATTTATGGAAATGCACGAGTGTCCTTGTAATTTTTTTTATGGCTCGAATATCATTTAGAAAAAAATATCTTAGGGGAAAAATGATAATTTGGTCTCATCAATGTATGAAAGATATTATTCATATTAGAAGAATCGTAGTCGGTGGCGACACCTTAAACCTTCGTATCGACGGTATGAAATTTATTTTCGTGGATTTCAAACTCGCAATTTCATCGACAAAAATATTCGAAACGTACTTGGCTAGGCAATTTATTTTTCGAGGAAGAAGACAAAAAAATCCGTGTAAAAAAAACCAAGCTCGTTTGTTTTTATCGCGTAATTTTGTTTTTCTGTTTTTTTTTTCGTTCATTCCTACACGGTACGATTTGCGAAAGGCGAATATGCGGAAGAAAAGCCGTGTGGGTCGCGAAGCTTTACGGGCACGAGAGAAAGGCGGTATAGCGTGCCGCGTTATTTCAGCCTCAACGAATTGATCAAACAGTGCCTAGGCTCGCGGTCTCTCGCGCTCGTTCTTCCTCCATCTCGGAATTTAGATGCTACTCTTTGAATGCAATACGCTTGAAGAAGAGCCGTGTAATATACGAAACGAGAGAGGACGAACACGAGACAGAGAGAGAGAGAGAGAGAGAGAGAGAGAGAATAAGTGAGAAAAATAAAAGAATTTGACTAATTTGTATTAAGAAGCGCGTGATATCGGACACGCGCTATGTGTCGGCGTTGTCGTCGTCGTCTTTCAGCCATACAGAATTACTGTCCTGCTATATGCATCCCGACGCACGTGTCGCTGGTAATAATAGCTGTGGTGAGCTGTCGGTGCATTCAGATATTACGAGTAGATATTCGGCTGCTCGATTTTATGAGTAATAGTAATAATAATGATGATGATAATAGTGATAATAATGACGATGATGATAATAGTAATAATAATATGAATAATAATGGGGATGATGATGATAACAATAATAATAATAATAAAAATAATAATATACCATTGGAAGTACGAGTAAAAGAGGTCTGGAACCAACAAACAATCTCAATAGTATCGATTGTCATATCCGCCACAGGATTCGCGTGTCACAAAACTTTCCAAAACATCTGGAAAAACTGGACATCGACAGATATACACACGTTCAGAAACCAGTCAGCATAAAAATAACAGCAGTAGTCTGGAAAATTCTGCAAGACGAATAAGTTTATAGAGACAGTGATAGAATGTAGAGAAACGTGGGATTCAGTCGGGAGAGATTCGGCGCCATTATAAAACGCGAAACTTTATCACGATAATAATAATCATAATAAATATTACAAATATGAGATACTTCAGCTTTTTTTTAAATTAATTGTGTATTTAAAGATATTTCTAACGTGCAAGAGATGCAATGATTAGATATCAATTTTTTTGGAGGGTTGAAATCGTACAATGTCTCGAAGTAAATGAAACATTGTAAAAGCGTCGAAATTTTCGAAATTTTTTGACGCTGTTATTTCGTCGAATGGCTGATGTGGCATGAAATGTCTCCTATACCTATAATTATACGTATATATAATATATACGTGGAATGCAATATTGCATCGCTAACAGGATTTTCAAATGTAGCAGTAAATTATTCGGACGCAGTCTACCGCAACGGCGGACAGAGCGAGAGGGAGAGAGTGAGAGAGAGTGAGTGAAAAGGGGGGGGGGGGGTGAAAGAGAGAGAGAGAGGGTCGACACTCGATATAAACACGAGATAGCTCGCCGATCATATTTCCGCTAAATCTTTCAGGCCCGTCCGTTTCGTGACGTTACGGCATATATTCACCCCCTCAATTTCTATGCTTATCTATGGTAACAATTGTTCGTAATATTTCGTCGCTGACCGTTACCCAGCGACAACGCGCACGTAACGCTCACGCACCGTGACGCCGAACGACGACGTTTTTTTTTCTTCTTCTCTTTTTTGCCACTCGCAAACAACAATTGTGCAACGTTGTATAATTTTCTCGTGCGTTCCAGTCGTCGCATGACGCGGTCGAATCGTCGCAAAAAAACGACGATTTTATTGTATATTTATGATTGTTTTTTTTTGTTCGATCACGCGAGAGAACGAAACTCGCAGGAGGATAATGACACGAGCAAAAAAAAGAAGGTGATCAAACATCCCGATTCGCTTCGGCTCATTTTTGCATTCTCGTTCTCTCTCTCTCCCTCTCTCATTCTCGTCTAGACTCTCACGTGACACGGATGTCGGACTCTCCGACACGTCGTCGGTTCTTACCAATTAGCATTTTCTTTTTTCACCGTCTCTCTTCCTTTTTCTGTCGTTTCCATTTTTTTCGCCTTTTTTAAATTCTTGTTTTTATTATTTTTATTTTTATTTTGTCTTTATTCATCGACGAAACGATAACGCGAATCACGTGTATAATATCCCGGCGATATATGTCCCTCGTGGTTCTCGTCGTTTCGCGTCGAGTTCGTAGACTCGTCGAACGGGATGGGGTGGAGGGTTAGGGTGGGGGAGTGTGGGGGTGGATTATCCCCGGGGTAAAATCGTCGAATGGTAAACTAAATCGATTGACGTGATGAGCACGACACCGACAAATACATCAACCATAGGGTTGTAAGACAATGTCAAGCTTACCGTTCACTAAATATATGTATGACTTTGGTTATGTGCGCTATCTCTTGTTTATGTGCCGTTGCATTGTACATATTCGCGTATTGAAACGTTTTTTTCAAAATGCTGTGCCTTCGGGCCTTTGCTAGCGCTTACCAGTGCAAAACTGGGTCAGAGCTTTCCAAAGCGAGAGAGAAAGGGGGTGAGAAAGAGAGGGAGGGATAGAGAGCGACCCCGTCAGCCCCGGGTGAATTGCGAGGGCCGCCAAGTCGAACAGTCAAACGTTCTACCCCCTCCTCTCGTAGCCGAAAGACGATATATAGCTCGGATAACGGATGAAAATTCGTTATCGCGATACAAAAAAGAGAATTCGGAATTATTCTAAATCCTTTATGGGTCACGGGAAACAGAGTCACTTTCTTGTTTCGACTCGTCGGGATATTGGATTATCGTAAATTTCGGCATATTGGAAATTACGGACGTTCGATCGATCGAGACACGGGCCGAAATTATTAAGCGATATAAAATTGTATTATTATCGTTGACATTTTTTTTTGTTATAATTATACTCAGTGCCAGGATCAATTGAGATAATAATGGTAATGATTGGATAATTATAAATTTTTATTATTATTAATTGTTAGGCCCTTTGGGGTTTAACGACCGAGCAACTTTTTTTTTTTGCTATCCCTTTTCTACCTGCATTGCGCTCGCCTAATCTAACTTTCCGAGTGCGACTGCAGACCATTTTCTACACTGTACCTACATACGCCTAGGGCACCGAGAAACTGAAAAAACTTGTATCAGGTACAGTCGACCCTTTCAAAGTCGAATATGTTACTAGAGGTTATCATCAAACTCCGAAAGAATGAGCTGTCGTTCAGCGATTCGATGCGACATTTGGCACATGGTAAGCGGTCACCGCACCAAGTATTGGCCGCGTGAAAATGCTGCTTAACTTCCGTGATCACGAGAGTCGCACGCTGAGCGCGTATACATCACGGTTTTCTTGTTGTATTTTTTATTTTTGCCGAATGATGGATGAAAAAAATAATAGAAGGATATTCAGTCGATTAACTTTATTCGAATATAACGAATTTTTGTATTTCACAATCAACTGTGACCCTTACCCTCCAGATAAACAACCACAATGAAAATTGGTAATCTTTTTTTTCCGAAGAAAAACTTACCGTTCAGTACCTGGTTGAGAACAGAAACTATTTATCAATCGCAGCTACCAACACGTTGAAAAAAAGAAGCTGGCGAAGCGAGAAATATTCCTATAATTATATTGGATATAAAATTAATAAAAAAAAATCCGATACCTCGTGGGCGATATCCCGGCAAAAATATCCCATCATCTCGAAGTCGCCTACGATGAAGTGCACATATAGATAGCGGATAATAGTTGAAAGCACAGCTGGTGCGCGAGAGGGTAACTCTCATTCGGGGGGAGGTAGAGAGAGAGAGAGAGAGAGAGAGAGAGAGAGAGAGAGGAAGAGACAGAGACAGAGAGCGAGAGAGAGAGATAGACATAGAGAGAGAGAGGCTCGGCGACACGAGGATTACTCTTGGGACGACCGGGTCGGGAATACATGAATAAATTGGTAGAGGCCGAGGAACACCCTCTATGCCCTCTTCCCTCCGCGACGAATAACTATGTATCACATGTCATATTCGTACCCGGCCACTTGTGAGCTCTCGCGAGCGAGCAACCCTCCGATCATTGCTGGTTTTTTTTCCTCTTCCTATATCGTTGCTATATCTACACCTAACTAATATATACGACAGCGAATCCTCGCGTGTCCGCGGATCGTTCACGACAAACTCGACACCCCATGCTCTTTCTATTTATCGTGGTGGCGCCTCGATATTTCATCTCTCAATAATCCCAAGGATTTCGTTTTTTTTCACCATTTCGCGAAAGAAAAATTAGACTCGAATCGCTCCTGCGAATCGTTGGCGTCATCACTGAGGTTCTTTCATCGCGTTATAATTTTTTATTGCCGGGGTGGATGGGGATAAGGGTGACATTGGATCGATCAGAATTTATCGAAGAGACTAATCGTTCGACAATGTAAACGCAAATACGAGGATATGAATCGTTGCTCGATTCGTTGTCGAAAAAAATGAATCGGTCTGTTTGAAATCCCGTCTGCCTATCCCGTTCAATCGAGGAGTCAATGAAGTTATCTCTTTGCGAATAATATACCTGTCTGGCAACGAGTCACAATCAACCGTTGCCTCTCCCTCTCTCTTTTTTTCGCCTCCCATCGTGGTTTTTTTGTCTCTCGTTCTCTTTCTCTCTCGTGCCAAACATTCCACGGGCGTTATGTTCCGTGTTGTTTCGAGTTAACGATGCTCGACGATCTAGCGGTAAAAAACACAAATAACGCAAAAGCCCCTTTTTCCAACCCCCTCGTCTGGACAATTTTCCAGTTCATTTTGTTTTAAAATAAAATAAACGAAGAAAAAAGGAAGGGCGAGTACGAAGTTTAGTATTTTGTTCATTATTCGGTAGGCGAGCTATGACAAGATGCTTAATAAATAGAATTTTAATCAAGCGGCCCTGGTGAACGACGAGGGTGGCTCCATCCGTTCGCGTTTTCCTGGCGTGATTGACGTGTTTTGGGATGCGAGAGACGTTCATACGTGATCGCTCTTGACGCGAGGGATAAACGCTCGCGGGTAATACACACATCAAGAGGGACATGCGAACGTTGAAGAGATCGAATAGATGAGAGAGTGTATAATATAGAGCCGGGAGTCGGCCCAATTTTCTCTCGCTCTCTCTCTCTCTCATTTATGCAATGCCAGGAAATATGGACCACCGAAATATTTATCGATGAAATTTTTCGGGGTCTCGGGACTTTACTCGGTTATTGTAGGGAGACCAAATTTACGCTAGGTCAATCTAGTAACGCAAGAGCAAAAATATTAGGTAATAAAATTATCAGACGACCGTGATCGGAATTGAAAAATTGTAATTTACTTGGCGTCAATAAAAATCGACCATAATACGCGTAAAACATTTATTCTTCGCACTACTACTGTAATATCCCGCAAATTAATCGCCATATTACAGAAATACCCTTTAAACGTTTGAACATCCCCTAATCCAATCGTCTCTACGACTAAATATAGACTCGTAATTATCCCGTGGAATCGATCCAATTAATTTATTTCATCGAGAGAACAGGTCGAGCTACCTGTCTACACTCACGGTTCTCAAACTAAATCAGTGTCGCGCGTTTCAATTTTTTCCATCACCCTTTTTCTACTAAAGAATTCCCTCTGGTCCATATTACCCCACGTCGGCCCTATACCAAGCCCCTCTGGCCGTCCCGATGGTTTGATACTCGCTCCGACGTGTGGCTCGCCTCTCGTAAGAATTGGCAATGGCTCGTTGGACGCGTTACAAGGGACACGTCGTTCCGCGGCCCGGTGGCGTTATTCAAGTTAAATGAAAATCTTTCCGTAAGAAATTCCCTCGTCGGTCTTCCCCTTTCCTACGCTATAACTTATCTCCGTACATATCTTCGCATACCCGGCTGACTTTGTATTACCCCCTGACTAACATTTGCATACGTACTTATATTTGTATACCGTTGCTATATTATAATACGAATAAGAAGCGTTTTTCCACTCCTGTCCGATCTAACCACAGAATCTTGCGACGCTGATTGCCAAGAAACTGTGTACTCTGTGTGGTTCAAGATGCGAACTCTCCGACGTCACAATGTTCACTCTGCGTGTGTCGGTTCGCGCATGCGTATCAGTATCCGTGTATACTTGCGCGCGCACGTGCGTAAGTGCGCATGCGCCGGTGTGTATACGGGTGCACGCGCGTGCGTGCCCGTGCCGTGCGTGCGTGTGTGTGTGTGTTTAAAATTCATCTCGAGGACGGGAACACACGAAACGACAGATAACTGTGACTGGTTGCGTTCCACAACGACGATTGGCTACCGGTATATGGTTGGCTGCCAGGCGAACATTTCGCGGACATCGGCGAAGCATATATATCTATCTTTGTTCATATATACATACATTTGTCATATATACATATATATATGAGTATATGAGTATATGCAACGGCATGCAAACGGGGAATGCCCACGCAGCTGTGGGCTCTTTGTCTTTGATGCTCCAGTTCGCCACTGCATCTTGATTTCAAGAAGGAAATAGTGAAGAGCTGTGGGCTTTTCACTCGTATGAATTTTGTATTTTTCGTTTGTTTTTTCATTTAATTTCTTTTTCTTCCTTTTCCTTTACCGAACGAGAAAATCGCGCAATCACTCCTCGCGGCCCAAGATAGAAACGTGCAATTTACCGGCGTAAAGTAATAAGATAGTAAATATCCCCTCGACGGCCGTATCTCAAAATGAGCTTAATATACGCGTTATATATCGCTAGAGAGAGAGAGAGAGAGAGAATGGTAATGTTGAATTTCGTAATAAAACGGTGATAGATATCGAGGGTGGTACGGTTATTCTCCGCTATTAATTTTCGTGGATTTGGTCGCCCGTAGTCGCGGCCAGCTGTCGCTCGTTGCATCGCGTGAACAAAGCGCATAAGTAAATCGCAAATCCAATTATCGACTCGCCAGCACCGTGCGGCTAATGGCGAATGTACGGTATATATAGGCTTATAGTTCTACGTTGCATAGACCCGATTACTCGATGTTGTCCGGCTCGTTGCACCGACTATCTTTCTCTTCCTCTTTTTCTCTCTATCTCCCTCTCGTTCTCTCCCGAGTTCGAGTTAACAAGAGAAAGCTCCTTAAAATGTTGTCTCTCTCTCTCTCTCTCTCTCTCTCTCTCTCTCTCTGACATTCGTACAACGAGTTGGAAAATACCTGCCACCAACTCTAAGCGAGGGGTTGGCGGAAAGGGTGTAAAGCTATTTAGTAGGAAAAGTTTGGTGGCGCTGCGCGAAAAGTTCGTGAAGCGGTTGCTAAAGCAGCCGGCAAAAAGAGTCTTCAGCTACAAAACGTGCGCATCTCTGACACATTCGTTCCTAGGTATACAGGTGTCGTAAGTGGAGCGACTCTAAAGAACCCCTTTTGACGCGAAATGCCGAGAGGCCGACTCCCTACCTACCCTCCACTTCCATCCGAGTTTCTCTCTCTTTATATATTTCAGATACCGACAGGATAAAGTGGGATGTATGACACAAGCTCACTCTCCACCTCCCGCTCTCCCACCCTCCAGGCGACGAGAAGCACCCCTTTTTTCCAAAGACCTCGCGTTACCTTCTACGCGTGTATTTTTCTTCGACGTCTTCGAGAAATCTCCGGGCTCGCGTACTCATGACTAATACCGACGAGCTTTCTCAAGCTCGAAATTGGATCGAACCCCGGGGCTTGCCACCTGGGTTAGCGAGAGCCGGTACTCCTATGGCATCGCCTCTCTATCGCCCTCGGGCTCGATAGATTCTACTTCAAGATGTGTAACCGAAAGCTTATCCCTTAGGAAAACGATGTTGTTAGAATGTTCCAAAGCGAAAGATCGCGTTGATGCGAAATTTTTTATAGAGGTGAATTAAAGTGTGCCGGAAATATAGACTTTAGAAGAATGAAGGATGTTAATTCATTCCCAGGCTGACGCGAACAATGGGAAATGTCATAAAAAACGATTATTTTTATTTATAAGTATTTCATTAATACATAGGTATGTTATTATTGTCTTTTCATCATTAATTGTACAGTTCTTAAATTTTCTTCGATTTCGTGATATTACGAAAGAATTTACCAGCTGGGAGAGGGGTTTGACTAGAAATTTATAATTCGCAGGGAGATAGAAATGTAGGTCAGCATATTTCACGACAATTCGACTTGCGAAAATATTCCGACATAAAAATAACTCCATAATAGCTTGTACTTGAAAATCGTGAGCGAAATAGGTTGACTAAATGATAAAGCGTCTATTTTTACCTGTGCCTTTGTTTGTCCCTCCGATGCTTGACTCCATTGCTTGCCGTTTACTCGCTTCGCGAGTCTATATGGTTTGGTCGTTTTGGTTGTTAGCTCGTGTGCTTATCGCTCGAACGCTTACTACCTCTGGATGTTTGTTTGGTTGTTGACTCGGTTGATTGTCTTTCACATTTAGGGACATCGAACAAGTATAATCACAAGGAAAGACCGAGCTCGTTATGTTTTTTGCTCGCACTTGTTGGACGATCACTTGACGAAATCAAACGGAGGGTTGGGGGGGGGGGGCTGCGCGGGTGTCTGCGTCGTCGATAAACACGGGCAATCCCGTTCCCCAATCTTCAAATTTTGTAAAAATTTTTTTAAGTTAGATACGTTGATTTTCAACCCTTAACTTCTACTCTCTTCTTTCACTTTGACTAATCTCCTAAAAATCATTACGTTCGCATTAACGAAGGATGAGATCATCGATCGTCCGAGATCTCTAGAATTTCGCCAATTTTGCGACCGTCGAAATAATGGTACCTATAACAATTTTTCACGATTACAATTTTCAATAGAATGCGAAAATGCAATTATTTTTTTTTCACTCTGAAAATGAATCCTGCGCTCTGTTCTTAATTGAGTTGGGTAGAATATTTTCCGTTGGAACTTTCGATCCAGTTATACAAATTTCACCTACGTCCCATCAATTTAGAATCAATGGTAATTTTATCACCCCTGCGAGTACAATTATTCCAACGCGATATACCATAATCGTTATCACCGAACACGGACAATTTTACTTTACGAACAGAGTAGACCATTTTTACCATAATAAACCACGTGTTTACGAACAATCACGTAGCGATAAACATCGCCCTTCGTCTCAACGATCCGTCATCTTTCGTTCTTATTTCTCGTTAGGTGGAGCTGATGATAGCCGGAAGGCATCTTTAAGATCGGAGAACGGACGACCGTGAAGCCGTCCGAGTGTGTGGTCAACCGAGGCCTGGGAGGAGGACGAGGGGGGGGGAGGTGGGGAGTAGGAGTAGGAGGAGGAGGCAGTGGCAGAAGGGCGGAGGGGAGGGAAGAAGGAGGGTGGTTGGTGTTCGCGTGGCGTCGGTGAAGTCGTTATCGTGGGAGTTTCACGATAGTAAGCGTCGCGACGCTATCAAGGCCGCCGGAAGGCCCGAGAGCAAAGCGTAGAAGCGGCGCGGGATTTCAAGAGAAAAAAGGATCGACGGATTCGTCGCTGGAGCGTCGAGTACGTCGCCACGAACAACGTACCAACGGATAATTGGGAGATGAGGCAGGTGGTGGTGCTAGAGCCTGCTGGCAGCGTTCTCGTCATCAGACAGACTTCACTCGGTGGAAATGTTAGCGGTGGTGTAACCGGGGTCACGAGTACCAATAATGCCCTAACGTCCGTATCGAACCACCACAATGGCCACGAGACACACGGGACCCTTACGAACAACGCAGTCTCGAACGGTCTCGCCTCGAGCGACCACAATCAGAACAGAATCGTGGTCGTTCGATCCTCGTCCTCGACGTGCATGACCTCGTCGGTGAGTTGCATACAAGTACGTGGCTGTCATGCTGTCCAGACGGGCAGGGCGCGTAATTCGACCGAACGATTCAACCATGTACGAACAATATATACATACATATATAAATGATACATCTATATCTATATATCTATTACCACGTTTATAGTTTGCACCATTCCCCCGACCCCTTGCCTATACGTTACAGCTGAGAATGGCGCTTGCCGGACACTCGCTACCGTTACCAAAGTGGCCATAGTTCTTGGTATAGAATCGAACGCACGAGTTTACGCTCGTGCTACGAGATCATTTATTATTACTGGGCGGTTGGCTCTGAGAACGGGAATAGAAGCGAAAATTATATTTCTTCTAGGGTTTTTTTCTGCTTTTTCTTTTTCTTTCCGTTTCTTTTCGCGTCGAGTCGATCTTGTATGCACAACGCATTGTTGAAAATTGAATATACGCGATGTTCGAAGCGTATGTCGAGTACCGTTCACACTTTACGTAAACGAAAGTTGTTTTTTTGTTCAAGTTCGAATATTTCATCGTTAAAATACAAAAGAAAATAGTAAAAACATTGTTTTTCGTTTAAACTGACATTCGCGGGCTTCTCATTTTTTTCTATGTTCTAATTGTTACGGTAGAATATCTTGGTTAGTGAAAGGGATAGTTTAAAAATATGTATCATTTTGTAATAAGAAATGCACTTTTTACACTGCGCTCCATGCCACCAATGGTCAATGACTTTATGCCCGGCATTTCAGCGCTCATAAGGAAAGACTTTTTGTTTCCATTTGATGCTTAGGAAAATGCTTTGCAAAATTTGAAAGCTTTAGCGATTTGAAAATAATAATTGCGTTTAAAAAATAGCATGGGAGAGATACAAAAAATGCTTCAAAGTATTAAAGATAATAGTGAATTTAGAGAAACGTTTATAAAATTTATTTGATTTATGACAGACTTTTGAAACGTTGTTTAATATTTTTTTCGAAAATATTAAATTAGGTTGATCGATTGAGGGAATCAATGCGATTAACCGACATTTCTTTTACTGTCGAGAATTATAAATTGTTTATGGTCACTAATACCATTTCATCATTTTATTTCCACAGGCCGATAACAGTATCATCGTTAAGGGCAATGCAAACGTGAATAACAACACGACGATCGGTCTCAATGGCAATGTCGTCGTTAACTCTAAAACGAAGCACTTGGCGCTCTCATCGGACGTTTGCGCGGTCAATGCAAATGCAAAACAGTCCGATCGCAATGACCATCTGCGAATCGAAAATAGCGATGCAACGACGGGAAATCGTTCGAAAACGAAGGAAAACGTTCACGAGTCCGGTGGCGTTGACATCATGAGCGATACCAGTGATAACATCTCCGGTGAGTTTAACAATTTTTTTAGTTTTTCAAAATTTACTTTTCCATCTTGAAAAAAGGCAGCTCAAGGCTGAATATCCATGATCGAGTTGTTTCATTTTTATATTTCCTTTGAGAGAAAATATCATATCTTCATGACACTTTTTCAAGATATTCGCAATGTTTCAAATGTTATCAATATAGTAAGAAAATCTTATTGGGAAGAAATGTCGCGACATTTCTGTATACATTATGTGCCCTGACCCATAAAAATTCAAATGTCTATCTGTCAAGACCATCTCGAACGACTGTTTTTAACTCCGGTGTCCAAATATAACAACGAACTATCTTTGATGACTATTGTTTTCTTAAAAATCTTCAAATATCGAAACATTTTGGGAGATTATGAATTTAAAAAAATGCCTATGTTCCATTGGGCTTTGGTAAACTTAAGATTATTAGGTTTTAAATTAAACATTTACAAGATATTTGATGATTTTATGGAACCGATAAAGGAGTTCAGTGACGAACTTCATGAAATTTTGGAAAAAAAAACGTGAACACCTTTTTCGCAATTTTTTTAAAGGTATTAAGAGAAATAGGGAATGTGCAGGTCGCGACCTTTCGCATTACTTCCGAATAATTCTTCCCATCGATCATTTCCATTCACAAATCAACATTTTGACAACCATTTATTCTCAAGAGGAAGTTTTTTCGATCCGGTAAATTACAAGGAAGTAATCCGAAGAGCTTTCGTATTTTTTTTATCACGGTTAAAGTTTTAGCGCAACTTCGCAATTAACACGAGACAAGGATTCGAATCTTACTTTAGCGAGTCAAGCATCTCGCCCCGGATACTCTCGAGAGACCCGGCGGGTCCGTTGAATAAATAGAGTAGTAAAGGCTTGGAGAATGCAGTTATATTTCCCATGGAAGCCTCCCACCCTTCTGGTCGCAATTAGGAAAAAAGCGAAGCGTGAACGAAAATAAACCGTCTCGGCGCGAATTAATTAATTGATGCCCATTAATTACACCGGATCAATGAGCTTTCCCATCGACGCGAGAGAGAGAGAGAGAGAGAAGGATGAAGGGGAGCGAAAGACAGAGAGAGACAGAGAGAGACAGAGAGAAAAGGGAGAGCGCCAGAGAGAGAGCGAGAGAGAAACCCACCCCGCTGATTTCCATTTTTAGACCGAGACGAGAGAAAAAAAAGTAATCAACGAGAGATATTACGTATGCTAATAACCCATCCGAAATCTATTTAGCATATAGATTATACTTCGGTGAAGGAAAGTACCAAACAAATTTTTAAATATTTTTTACTCTTTTTCATCGTTTTTCATTTCAGCCTTGTTCAAGGCAAATCTTTTGTGAAATTTATTCGACGTTTTGACAATTAATCTTCGAATTTAACGTCGACTACGTACGTTCGATCGTTTCACGTTTTCGTCAACTTTGTTTACCGTGATTTCGAAGCTTTCCTTCTTCTTTTTCGTGACACGACAGAAAAAGCTTCAGCCTTCGACAGGAAGTTTAACTCTCGCCGAAATGCAGCCGTTGGGGATGTGGGAAGGACGTGGGGGAAGGGGGTGGATGCTCCAATCGAGAAATCGATCAAACGTCTTGGGAGCGGGAAGGGGGAAGAGCGAGAAAGCGAAAAAAGAGCTTAAGCTCACGTAAAGCTCGAAAGCTCGCGCGCCCCTACTGAGAGAATGAGGGTGAATGGGTTTCGTTGGTGGAGGGTGGGGGAGTTTGAGGGGTAGTTTTTATCGTTTCCGGTTCTGGCAAACGACGACGACCAGAACGACGACGACGACAACGAGAAAGCCGAAGGCTCGCTTCGCAGCTTAATACGATCGAAGAGTACCTTGTAATAAAAGTTCACCCGGCGATTGCATCTTCTCTTTCTCTCCGACAGTTTGTTCCGTCGAATTGGAAGATCGAGCGGAAAGATAAGCCGATGGGAAGCTTGGAAGTTGCCCGAAGACCGGAAAGACGAGATAGTCTCGTGCTGCCCTCCCCTACGAGTTTCTCGAAAGAACGAGAGAGAGGGAGAGAGAGAGAGAGAGAGAGAGAGAAAGACGAGCATGTTCGCGATTTGCTTTTGCCGCGAGCTCGAAGTCGGTGAAATACTAACGAGTGCGAGAGACAAAAGAAGAAAAGGATATACTCGATCTTTTCATGGCAGAGCGTGTCGTTAGTCGCGCGATTCTTTATTCCGTTTCACGTTACGTCAACATCTCCATTCGATTCCGATTTCCCTTTTTCTCTTGCTCTTTCTCGGCCCTTCTCTGGCTCTCGTTTATTCATCTTCGCCTCGGCAATTAAAAGGATTTCATGGAAACAAGTAGTCAACTAGATTTGTAAATGGTACGAGCAATCGAGAAAATTGGAAATTATTATTTCTTTTAAAATAATTGAGAATAATGTGCAACAATAATTTGATTACAAATTATATGTGAATGTATCATAAGGGTAATTATGATAATTAATTCCTGAGTTAAATATAAAAATGCCATAATTCGGTAATTTTTTTAATTAATTTTGTGTCTGTTGTTGCTCAGCAATATTTAATGTATTTCCTTTCGCGATTAATCACGTTTGTCGTTTCTCACATTTTTTGCTCTTCCATGCTTCATTTCCGAAGTCCCGAGTATTCTTTTTTCTACGAAAATTTTCCCAAAAATTCTCAACTCATCGAAAAGCCAAATATCTATTTTTTTCTCAAATTTTCAAGCCTTTTTAGACTTTTACAGTAAATATATTTTGCATTGACGGGATAGAGCAGCTGGATGTACGAATTTCAAAAAGAATGCGAATTAATATTTTTATCTACAAAAAACATGACACCCTTACTACAACTTCGCAACGCGACTATCCTACTCGAGCCCAATCGGAATAAAATAATAATTTATTATCGACAGAAGAATTCATCCTAGCGAGAAACTAAATATATTTCTGACAAATTACAACAATACAACTCGACGTTTTTACAAAAATTGCAACCGAATCTCACCCTGCGTTAACAAAAATACACATTCGACATATCAAATAAAACGATACGAAAGTATAGTACAAAAAAATTGGGTCAAATTTCCCATACGATATTTTCCAAATCCCGTATATAAATACATGTAATTTTCCACTCTCGCATCCTCGAACAGATACAGATCACCGTGAGTAATTTAAATTCATCAAAATGGACATAGCCTGGATAAGGGATTCGGCTGTGGAGGGAGAAAGAGATAGGGGGGGGGGGGTGGTGTTGGAGAATGGGAGTTAGCCAATGGGCTGTGTGATATTAAGCTGGGCAATCGGGTGCCGTTAGCGTAATCAATTTTCACGCGATGTACCGAACTCTCTCATTAACTCCGAACGGATAGCTTTACTCCCCTTCCGATCCCCCCCCCCCCTCTCTCTCTCTCTTTCTCTTCGTCTCTAGCCCCCCTCCTCTCGCTCTCCCTTCCACCTCTCGCGTTCTCTGTTTGCGATTCTTACCCGACCGCAACATACGAGTTATCGATTGTCGTTAATGCGTGTCTATTTGCCACGCAATTAGCAACCGTCGCTGGCGAACGAGCCTGGGCATGCATCAACGAGGGGATAGATAGTTCGATGGATATACATACATTCACATATGTATATATACATGGATTTATACATAGATGCATACAAGAGTAGGCAAAGTGACGGTGATGACCGAGAGGTCGTGAGCCCCCGCGTCGTTCTCGTCTACGAGAGAATACTCGCGAAGCGCGATCTCCGTCCATTCAAGCTCGAGCACACGAATGAATAATTGGTATTGGTACGATCGTACCGTATTGTACGATATCGATCAACACTCATACGGGGTATCGAATGCGAACGCAAGAAATCAATCGGGAATTCACATATTGATAAAAAAATTAACGATTTATTCACTTGAAATAAATTTATGTCCAAGTTCGAATCAATTCGTTATTGTATACAATTTATTTTGTAATTTGTTATGAAATCGTAGGTCAAGTTTAGCTAGATCGTTTTATCAAATGGATTGGGTTCAATTTAGATCTATTTGCTTTTCGATCAAACTTATTCATTCGTCTTGACGCGAAAGAGGGTTTTAGTTTAAGCTGAATAAAAAGTATGTGACCTTTTTCTTTTGGAATGCTCTATCGGATATATCGACTAGTAATTTTATGAAAGTGAATTGATTACAGGATTTAAAAAATATATATATTTTATTGGTAATTAATCAATGGTCGTTAACAACGCGAAGATGGGTTTGAAAATACTTCAAATCCATTTTTGTTCAACCAAACTTCCCTATAATCCAATCAATCCATTCGTCTCGATAAAAGGAACCATTCGAGCTCGAACAACCCCTCGAAAACATAACTTCCTCCGCTCAAGGGCCACATCAACGAAGAGTTCTAAATGTTCCTAGACGCTCGAATCTAGAGCCGAAACAATTTTCATCCCTCGATCCTCATTCGCCCAAGCACGATATTCTCGCGTTAAGCACATTATTAAACATTGCCGTTTAAACATATGAGAATGAAGCATAAATACTGCGGTAAAGAGATCGTCTCTCTTGTACAGAGGGTATAACGGTGTTCGTCGGATAAAGGGATGTAGAATTATAAGGATAGGATTTAGCCTGGCTATAGGTCCATCGAGGGCTCGTGAGATTTTCATATGTGAAGCTGCTTGTTACGAACCTTATATATGTATATATCCGGAAACATGCATTATACATATATACATATATAAATGAACGTACATGAATGCCCATACATAGTAGATACTTACAATACCGTCGATATAGCCGCACGCATAACGCGTAATCGCCCCGGCAAATCACGATTGTCGAGCTATGCCGTTGATCTCTGTATAGTACCAGAGCCTCGTTGCAGCATCGGATCGTATGCACGCTCTCTCTCTCTCTCTCTCTCACACACACTCTTCCATATGCGCGATATATTAGCCCTCTCGTAGACACATACTAAAATACATAACGCAGATATACTCGTACATATGTCTATAGAGGTATGGGAAAGCTGATGGTGTTATGCCCTCGCGAATCGGCCGATTCACTCGAGCGATATGTCCATACCACTCGCGCAAATCTCTGTACGATGTGGCCTTAACCTCGCGCGAGGGTGTGGGAAGAGAGGACGAGAGCCAGAGGGTCGAGGGTAGCGGTGTGCGGCGGTGGTGGCTCTGTACGTTCACAAGCGTTGAACGAGGGGGCCGTGAGGGTGGCCGAGGGTGGACGTGCGCGAGAGTCGGGGAATTCTCGTTGCTTTCGGTATGGCTCTCGGGGGTTTGAGGGTAATTCGTAGTTCCGGCGATATCCGCCAGAGCGGCGGTCCTGCGCCTCCTATATATGTATGTACCGACCCTCTTTCATCCTCCTTTTCCCACTAGCCCTCTTCCTACTGTCTTTCTCGCCCTCTACGCGAACAAACTATATAGCTGTATTGCCTGTTGGTACACACTACGATGTGCAGAAGCCAAATGATATATATATATATATATATTTGGATGTATAAATGCATGTACTTATTTACAGCGGAATAGCGATGGTGTAGTAGTTTTAGGTACCAACATCCTGTACCGTAGCTTAGCTTGCTCTTTCTGCAGCATCTCCCGTGGTGTACGAACCCTCCCTCTCTCTTTTTTCAACCCCCACGGCCTATCCGATTGCGACTGACTGGACCGGGTATCGACCTCCTTGAAACGACAGAGCCTGCGAAGCGAATCCACCGGAGGCTCACCTTTTTCTTCTTCTTCCTCTTCCTCTTCCTCTTCCTCTTCTCCTTCTTCTTCATCTTCTTCTTCTTCCTCGTTTTCTTCCTCTTCTTCATTCGCCATCTTTCTCCTTTCCCTTCGTCGCACAGTTCGTCGTTACTCCCCCTATTTCACCCCAACCTCTTCGCGCAACACCAATACCGCGATACACAACAACCCTCTCCCCGGATTCTCTGGGAAGCGTGTGGAACCGTCCTACGACCTACTCGTTCTCCTGGCACGTTCTCTCGATGCCGAGCTCGCTCCAAAGGCGACCCTAATTCCCAAAATCGCTTCGAAATCGTCCCCGTACCCACACACACACACACGTATATATATTCACCGAAGAAAATTTGCTGAGTGCACGATGCATAAACGTGGAACAGACTCGCAGACGGAATAAGAAGGAGGAGGCCGAAATAAGAGTTTGTGCCTTATCGAACGTGAATAAAAGGGGTCTTATGCGAGGAGCTGGTAGAAGCCGGAGGGTGTTTTCGAGACCCTCGTATCTTCTTATCTACAATATCCAATCTTTATTTATGTAAGACTCGAACGAAGATGTATAATTGCCAACCAAGATTTTCCTTCTTCCGAACGATAATGGAATTACCCAAAAATCATAGCAAGCGAAAGACTCGCGTTTCGGGAAGTTGGAGACTTCGAGATTCGACGGAATAGTTTCCAAGTCCTCCAGTATTCTCGAGACAGGTGGAAAGGGGGCAAGATATTCGAATCGATTGTCTCGTGAACGTGAAGTACTGGAGAGGGTTATGAGAATTCTATGAGAGGAAACGTGAGGGACCGAGCGAAGGACGGGAGAGAGAAAAAGCGGATATTGACGAGCTAGGTCGACGAGCAGAGTCATTGTCATCGACTCCAGCAAAGTCCCAGGAGAACCTACTGTGGACGTCATCCACCTACCCCTATCCCTCTTTCTCTCTCTTGCTCTCTCTATCCCGCGAGAGAGAGACTGTGTGCCGGGTTAAAAAGTAGCCGAGTCGGCCCGACGACCGATGCTGGCTGGAGTCAGCGGTAGAAAGAAGGGTGGAAGTGGAAAGATAAAGAAACAGCGAGGAAAAGACTCACTGGCGCGCCAGTAAGACTTTCGTACGTGAGGGTTGAGTAAAAGACAAAGCGAGGGGTGGTTACATGTACATATCGCATACATACGTATCCAGAAACATCTATCTCTGGTGGAAGATGGTGGGATGCGAGGGGCTACGTTGAGCAGCCTGTAAGACAGAAACTCACTCCCTTACAAACTCACTCCCTTTCTCTAGAGGAACTGACACAGAGGTACACAGTGAGACGTGGAAAGGCATATCTGACGCCTTGATACACGTGTATGTGTGATAAAAAGATTGAGCGAGGAAAGTGTATCCAGGCAGAGAGAGAGAGAGAGAGAGAGAAACAGAGAGGGCGGGAGAGAGAGATGGAGGGGGGGGGGGGTGAGAAGAAAGGCGAGAACGAGAGTAAAAGAGCTAGTTGGACACGAGAGTCTCTGCCAACGGTCTATTTAAAGCTAAACCCAGCAGCAGCACTAACAGTAGCATAACCAAGGGTGGTATGCTACATGGATACGTATAAGCCGGAGTTATCTAGGCACCTAGCCTAGGCGATATAAGCAGCTTGCTGCCCCTTCACACTGCTACGTTCCATTGCACACAAATATACACACATCCCCCTCGGCTGTATAAGTTCCAACCCCCTTCGGTACTTGGCTGTACACACTTACATCTCTGGTATAGTAATTTACGAGCCCAGACCGAAAAAAAAGTTGGACACCTCGCGCAGTAGCAACAGGAGTTGGGGGTTGAGGATGGCTCCGCACTTTGACAAGTGACCTAGTTATGTGTTCACGGTTACGTAATTGATCGCCTCACGCTCTTTGTAAAAAAAAAAGACAACTCTCGTCTTGCCTTCTCTCGCTTCGTATCGCTTCATTATAAAGTTCCCCGTTTGGCCGATAGGGTCGTAAGGGTTTCGTGTCACATGCCAACCTCTGTAATTCTTTTCATGACGACTCTACTTCGGAGAGCTCGTGGGGGACGAACGCCAGAGAAATCGGCGGTTCTCGAATCTCCATATGCAGTTTTAGACGTTCACGTGAACGTGCAACCATTCCTGCCATGGTATCTCGTTTAAGCGTATTCGTGATCTCCGCTAAGCACCAAAAGCCGCCCGATCAATTTTCCAAAAGCGTGACGTCGCTCCCTGATCTCCGGTCTACGATCCCACACCCTGGGAACCCTGTATGTACGTCGTGTATAGATGTACAGTGCTCACGGTATTCGTGGTGTGTAATAAGGCGACCCGCGCATTCCGAACCCTATAGTTTGCCCCGTTTCGTTAACGACTTTACCGATCCGATAAATTCGCATCGCTCGACAGGCGAGGGATAGTCCTCGGGAAAGGTCTCCTCACGCGATCCCTCTCGCACACCTCTTCGGGCTTACGATGCAACTTGTGCTGGCCCGACCTGTTAACGCCTGTGCTCTTCATCTTTTTTGCTCTCTCTCTCTCTCTCCTGCCATATTGGCCTATCCTGATGAATTATATAGAGAGTGGAAGAGAGGAGAAAGTTTGCCGAGCATGAATTTTACTCTTTGAATATTTGGGGACCAAAAGGTGGTGAATTTTATTAGCGAGAGGGTTACGAAATTTCGTACGTGATGAACTTTCACTTTGGTGGGCTAGCTAAAATTCTAATGGGGTATGTTTACAAAGAGGTCCATGATGACTCTTTAATTATTTATGCGATACCCGTTCAAAAACTGAAAACGTTTTATAATGTTTTTGATCAATATTGCATAATATAGTTTTATCGATGTTTTCGCGTGTCAGAGAAAAACGTACGAGTCATGAGCGGGGACAAGGTCGAGCACGTAAATTAAAATATCTTCAGAATCCTCGATTCGTTTAATTCTATTATTCGCTTCGCGGTGTTCAATTTTGAAAAACAAATTCGACATATTCCGAGCGTGGATGAGAGAGGGCGAGAGTAATTCGTAACTGAAATTTACGAAAGTATGGTAGAAGCCTTTTAGAGCCCGGAATATTTTCCGTGTCCTTGAAGCTTTTGTTCCGCCTCGCCAAGTGGAAAGGGCGCGCCTCGCCTCGGACAATGTAAGTGGGACATTAGATGGAACAAATGGGTGAGACCGAAAAAAAGAAGAAGAACAATGACAAAAAGGAGGTATATTTAAAAAAAAGAAAAGCAGAAGCACCAGAGTACCGGTCGGATATACCTAATTATCGTTGGTGAAATATGCCGCCCAGACGAGGTGGAAAAATTTAATACGCCGGAGTGAAAAGTATCATAGATATATACAGGGGGTTGAGATCAATTTTAAAGCTCCTCGAACCGTGCAACGTGTTACCCAGAATGTTTTTTTCTCTTTCGTTTCTTTTACCACAACCGCCAACAGCGATCTATACATATTCGATACATAATATTTCAGCGGTCCGGTCGAGTCTCGTGCCGGAAATGTAAACGCGCACCGGGAGTCTCGTAAGCCCTTGTATGTGGCTAAAATTCTTTCTATACGTGATCGTACGTTATAGCGAGGTCGGGGAATATGGAATAGACGGATAAAATGAGCCGGTGGGTTTTTGTACAGGAAACTGTGTTATATCGTATTGCCATGATTTAAAACAGTTACGGGGGTTAAGTGTTTCGAAAAGCAGCAATTATAGATTTAGACTTCGGAAGTTATTGATTTCTGGTACTTTCAACCCCATTTGCAGGAGATTCCGACAGTCTTACCACGTGGTGGCCATTTTTCTCTATAAAACGGAGGAGCGCGATACCGGTAGTTTCGGTTGATAATTAATGGTATCCTGGGACGACTTTCTCATACCTACAGCATCGACCACCCTACATCGTTAATATCAAGTAGGGGAGAGTCTGCTATAGCGCAAGGATTGGTGCAGTACGACTCGCCTAATTTGTCTTCTATCAACCATCGAGAAATCGCATTACGATATGGACCATGCATCTAGGCTATTACCTCGAGGTTTCATTCATAGTTACATGAATAAAAGTTGTTACGTCATTCGTCTACCAGAAAACAAAAATCGTTCCGTTATTTATTAAAAATATTTCTGTGTTTCTTCATGCTAAATATACTCGGTGAATCGTGTGGCGAAACACCTCTTGGAAATAAACGCAACAAAAATCAGAAAAACGTTTCAACCCCTAAACTTTATCGACTGTATAATTTCGAAGAAATTGCGCCCCTATAAAGTCCAATTTAGGCTCCGAGGGTAGTTTGTACACGAAGAAATATTTCGGTGGTCCATATTTCCCAACGAAACCCTATATCTAAAGTATACAGTAGTAATGGTGTTGGTAACAGCGTGTGCTTCTCGCTATACGCAGGAATCCAGGCTATTAATCAGGTTCAGAGGGGCTTTTGCCAGTGTTGGACGAGGCGAGAGAGGGAGAGAGAAGAGTCGGGCTCTTCCCTCGGCCAAGTGATTTTTACTCCGTATATTTTTTGCCGGTCGGGTGTGGAGGCCCAGCGACGTCGAAGGATAGGGGTAGTTGGGAGGAGAGTGGGTATGAAGAGGAAGGGTTGGTTGGCGAATGTACAGAGAGCGTCGAGGATCAAACCGTGCCGGGTAGGCTGGAGAACGGTGGGTTGGCGAGCTCCGTCTCTCTCCCGCGGCCGGAGCGTGCAGGCAGCAGCCACGATTTTACGGGGTCACTGGAAGGTGGCAGCACCCACCCTTAAAATTCGACTCGAGCCGTCTGCGCGACTTCCTCGTCCACCTTTTTTTCCCACCCCAACCCAGTTTTGTCTCATCCTCCTGGGCTATTTTCACCGACGCACGGACACATGTCCGTCTGGTGGTTTGCGTGTGTAGTTCCAGCCCGTTCCATCTCCCTTTATCGCGAGGCCTGTAGAGTGCGCGTGGTCAAGAGGGACGCAATTTCTCAGATGGTGTCGAGATGATTTTTGAAGCATGTGCACAAAACCGTATAAGGTGGGCAAGTACATTAGTCCATAGTCGGTGTGAAAAAAACACGAGGATTTGAACGGGAACGTTCTGAACGACCGCCCCTTTTCAGCCCCCCCTCACCCACCCCACATTCTGTCTCTGAGCTAGGTAAGCTTTGCAAAAGCGCAGAGGAGGAATATGGTCCCCAGGCGTGATGCTGCTGGTTGGAGTAGCAAAGCGGTTTTTCGGCGCGTTCCACCACCGGATCGGGTCTCGGTGGTAGCTACGTCACCCCTTCCACGACTGGTATGTGCCACTGCTGTGGTGCACTGTTGGATATAATACCAGCGTTACGTTTCAACGCAATGTTTATATACGTGTATACGTACGTATTTAAATATATATGTGCACACAGGGATGCAGCAGCTGCAGCTCTTGCGGTGCTACGTGAGATATGTCCTCATACCTAATTCACCGCGTTGGTGATGGTGCGTGGAATTGCGCGGCCAAACCCATGCGAAACCATGACCACCCTTGCGGCTTTCCTTCTCCCTCTCGCCCTCTTTTCTGCCTTCTCTTGGATCAATGACGTCGTTAAAACAATCGTTTCGTGGTTTTACGATTATTCAGCCGATGAACTCGTCTATCTCTCTCTCTCTCTCTCTCTCTCTAGCGGTGGTGGTGGACGACCGTCAATCGATCACCCTAATCGGGGCCACTCGGTTACCGAGTCCACTTGACCTCTCTTTCTCTCTTTGCTTCGTACAATAAATTACTAATTAGTCAATTCCACTACACACAAATGTGATTCCCGACATACGCGTCGTTGCACACAGAGAATTTCGACCGCGCATCGTTACAACCTCTTACGTGTATGGGCGTCCACATGTATGTACGTGTGTGCGCGCGAATATCTTTGATCATATCACTCATCAATTATGCATCCGCTCTGTTTATTCGGCCCTTGTACACGTGTCCATATCGCTGGCCCCATGCCGTCGGCACGCCGTGGCTTTTCTCTCTCGCGCATCGTCCCTTTGATACGATGGACGCACGTATGTATACACACACACGCGCGTGTGTGTGTTTCAGTTTGCGCACCACTGACGTGCGAGAGACACACGCGGGGAAGAGTTCCTGAAGAAATAGCGAAGGAGAGTCGTAAGGGGGTGAGCTGGCAAGAGAGGGAGAGAGTAAGGGTAAGGGAATGTGAGATGGGAAAAGGGGGAAGAGAGCGAGAGAATGAGGATTCGCCGGCAGCGAGGTGCAGCCGTAGCGGAGAGCAGGGGCTGTGGCTGGGACTGGAACCGCTCGGTTTTCCTAGGTGCGCTATATACGTATGTAGCGACAGCTAGGGTTATGCACAGGGGTTGGTTGGGTGGATCGCTGGCTGGTGATGGTCGCGTGGGGGGTTGCGCGGCTCGGCTCTGTCAAAGGAACCCGCGAAGTGGGGAGTATACGCGCGCGCGCACCCGTCTCTTTGCGTGTGTGTGTGTGTGGGTGCTCGCGCACGCTCGTATGTGTGTGTGTGCGTGCTCGTGTACATGCTTGTGTGCGCTCTGGCGTGTGCAGCAACGGGGTTCGGGAGTCGCGGGTTGGCTCACTCTGCGGCTCCCGCCGCTCGGGAGCAGACACGCGGGGCCAAAACTTATTTCAACTATTTTATTAAACAAAATTTGTAAATAACACCAAACGATACATAAACACACGACACGACACTCACACTCACCCGACACTCACCACACATCACAGAGACAACAATCATCATCAAAGTACGTCGGCTATTAAAAACGATTTTAAATTACGGTTTAAAACAAAAAAAGGAGAGGACGAAAGATACGTACGAAATTTTCGAGTCAATTTAACGTACGAGCTAAAAATCGTCTGTGTGTGCGTGTGTTTGTGTGTGTTTGCGCGCCCGCGCGCGTGTGTGTGTGCGTGCGTGCGTGTGTGTGCGTGTGTCTGTGTGTGTGTGTGTGTGTGTGTGTGTGTGTGTGTGTGTGTGTGTGTGTGTGTGTGTGTGTGTCTGCGTGTGTCTGCGTGTGCAAGAGAGAAAACGTTACATCGTGGAAAACAAAAAAATAGGACACAGCTCAAATTTTCCAAAGACAGACAGAGAGTGCGACAGAGAGGGACAGAGCGAGAAAGAGAGAGAGAGAGAGAGGCAGTGATAGAGAGAGCGAGAAAGAGAGAGAGAGACAGAGGCAGTGATAGAGAGAGCGAAAGAGAGAGAGAAAGAGACAGAGGTAGAGGTAGAGGCAGTGATAGAGAAAGGCAGTGATAGAGAGAGGCAGTGATAGAGAGAGAGCGAGAGAGAGAGAGAGAGAGGCAGTGATAGGGAGAGCGAGAGAGTGAGAGAGAGAGAGAGAGAGAGAGAGGAAGAGATAGAGAGAGAGAGAGAGAGACAGAGTGAGAGAAGCCATATTTTTCTGATCACAGAGGGGACGAGTCATAAGACGAAGAAAAAAAACGCTTGTACACACGCACACGCATACACCAATACTTACACGCACATACACACTCACACATTGACGTAGCCATAAATCGTTGGCTCGAAGGAAAAACAAGACGAAGAAGAAGAAGAAGAAGAAGAAGAAGAAGAAGAAGAAGAAGAAGAAGAAGAAGAAAACGACACCACCTTAAGAGCAGGAAGAAGACAAGAAAAACGAAGCGTTTTAAAATTACGTGAGCACGAGTTCATCGTAATACGACGCGAATTTTTAATTTCTCTCTGTACGTGTGACCCTTACATTATTTTGTCCCCAACGGATGGGACAGGTTCAGTGTTGTAACTTAGTATATAAGGAAGTATAAAGTTCTGGAGCGCACAAAAAAGCGATTAAAAAAAAGAAGAAAACAAAAACGAAATAATATTAATATTAAAAAAAAGAAGAGGCAGAGGAAGAAGAAGGAAATAATACAAAAACAAAAGGGTGGCACGCTACTGTGAAAAAACAAACAAACAAAAGCGAAGACGAAAATCGTGTCTGAGACAGAGAGAAAGATACGAGAAGTACGACGGAAAACACAAATAAAAATAAAACAGACGAAATATCGCGCAAGGGGTGGAAGTGAAGATCGTTAAGAGTGTCGAGATAAGGTGTTGTAATTTTTTATATATTGATAACAAAAAAGAAAACAAAGAGAAAATAAAAAATACAAATAAGATAAAAAGACAACGACAGAGGGTGGTGTGAGAGAGAATAGAGGAAGAGGATAATAAGAAGAAAAAAGAGCCGATCCTCTCGTTTTTTCCATCCGGGGTGAGGGAGAATACTCTCCGGGTCTGCGAGGAGATCAACGGAGAGCGCAATAATATCGTCCTGACGCACGCGTGCGAGCTCCACGTGTACCTATACAATATACGCTAAGTTAAGCACCCGAATAGAAAAATCTTGGACTTGTAACGTTCTTTTTTTTCCTTTCACGACTGAGGAAGAATTAAAATCGATAAAATAAGGAAATTAAGCACCCAAACGACTGAATCAAAGAGAAAAAAACGCAGAGACACACATACACACACGTACACGTACACATCGATACACGTCAACGACAAAGTGTAAAAAAAAGACTGGAGATAATTTGAAGTTAGAGAAGAAAAGAAGAAGGGACACGAGAATAAGAGGAGAAAAGTCCGAACGCCTGGCTGTGCACGATCGTCCCGGGAATGTCCTGCCGTTTCAATCGAAGCGAATTCCCAGCACGAGATCTTGTCCTACTCGAAGTAATAAGAAGAAGAATTAATTCGCCTCGTCGCTCAGCATTCCTCATTTCTGGCATCGAAGTCTCTTGACAGACGAGAGACGCGTCAAAGTCACGGATAAATCTTTGACCGGTTGAATAATATTTAATATTTAAACAACAATAAAAATTTTAAAAAGAGAAGAAAAAAACGCAAAAAAGCACACATTATACAACGCACGATTTTTCCGCTGCCGAGTTCGACCCTCCTTGGTCAACCTCGGACATTCGTGTCGTCCTTTCGTGCGAACGCCGATCAGTCCCCACCTCCCCTATTAAATGGCCATGCTGCCATATCGCAATCCCTCTTTTTCTCGCGAACGTTAATACGAATATATAAAAGAATTCTTCGCAATCTCGCGTGTTAAGCTCTATCTCGCACTCGCATCGTGCCTGATCGTTTCGATAAATTCGTCTCGATCGTTCGTCGTCGATAAAAGAAAAAAAGGAAAAAAAAAATTCCTATACCTTATTTACATTAAGAGAATAAAGAAGAAGAAGGAGAAGAAGAAGAAGAAGAATAAGAAGAAGAATAAGAAGAGAGAAAAATCGAAAAGAAAAGAAAAAACCAAAACAATTTTTTGGGGGAAAAAACTACAAAAAAAATTACGATAAATTGACCGATAAGTCCGGTCGTGCTCAAAATCGTCCAGAAAATAATCAACAAAGCGCAAAATAATTCTTTTATCGTCTGTATAAAAATTGACAATTTTAAACAATCCTCCGAGGGAAGAAATCAATTGTGTGTGTACGTTTTGGTACCAAGCTACGACTCGAAACGTCGTTCCTTTTCTTTTTCTCGACGGAACGAAAACGAAGAATTTACGACAGCACGTGACGAGGCTATCGTCACTCGATAAGAAATACAAAATTTTTAAACGCAAAGAACACTCGTTTATCGCCACGGTGGAGAAGCAGAAACGAAAAAACGCTACGATGGCGGGCTACAATCACGCGAATTCGCAGCGTGTCGTTTACCACGCGACCTACCCGACGCCGCTCGCACCAAGTGAGTCCTCCTCACGCTATATACCTATGGAAACGAATAATTTCCTATTTTGTAATCGTTTCCACGTTCAAGTTACGACGTACGTGTGCAGTGTGAATGTGCACTGACATACATACGTTTACACCGATAAAAATGCATTTTTTGATTCTGAAAAAAAAAATTAAAAGTTATCAACATGGATTTCGATCGATTGGCATTAGTTTAATTGAAAAGTAGCTTGAAATAGTTCATTTATGTACTATCTCAAGGGCAGATCGGGCCAAATTCTGGCTTAGATCTTCTAGATCTGTTCCATAGTTTTTGTTATCCAAACACTTTTCAAAAATAAAAAATCTGAGTTTTTTGTTTTACGTGCTTACTTTTTAAAAAGAGACCAAACTGATTGTGAGATAAAAAAGATCATTGTCATTGAGAATTCTTTTTGACTGATAATTGAAGCACTTTTTCATTGTATTTCAGAGCTTTTTTCCTCAATTATTAATCAATATCTTTCTAAAATCTCAGACGCTAATACAACTATTTATTAACACTATACGGACACGTGTCTGCACGTACGAATGTTACGCGTGCGCGTGTGTGTGTGTGCGTGTAGTCAAGTATGTGCTGTTAGATATTAATGTGATAATAAGTATTCGATATCCATTGATAGTCGAGTATATTCGCCATTATCATCGTACAGACAAATTTTTCATCGCTTTTTATTTCACACTTCTATTTTCTTGTAGTAATGTTGAAAAGCGAGCTTTTTTTATGTAAAATAAAAAATATCTCTGCGATACACATGATTGAAAAACATCAGGAACGTATTTTCCTTAAAAGTGAAAATCTAGATAACAGTTGTGAACCATCGTCGCCATATTTTGATCGAACAGACGTGCAATACTTCTTACACAAATAATAGATAAAAAAATTCAAAAAAATGATTCATAGAATAGTCGCAAAAATTAATTGATAACGGCAAAATGATCTGCGATCAATCGTCATTTCGTTACTTCAAACGCCTTCTCCCCGCGTATTTCAACCAATAAAAAGTTTTCGACGTCAGGATGATTTTTCTCTCACAATTTCTCTCGTTGTCAGATGCATTCATCACAAAGATCGAACGGTTGCTCTTAATTCCTCGCTGCTGCCACGATCATTCGTTTCCTTCTTACTTCGTATGGTTCTCTCTCTCTCTCTCGGTCTCTCTCTCGCTTTCTCTTTCGTCTATCCTCGTCCTCGTAAAAAGAACCACTGACGTGATTAAGTTATGAGTGATGGTCGAGCTGGATAAGAAAAAGCATTATTACCGTCAGCTACCCCTTACCCTCTACCCCCCCCCCCCCCCCCCCCCTCCCTCTCCGTCCGCCGCCATCACCGTCCTTTGGGGCCTATGTAGAACTTTCAGGGTTGTAATATAATTTGCAAGTTATTCGGAGATCTCGTGATCGCAGTTACGATTCTCGGTTGGAGAAACGATGCACGACCGTTGCAAACCATGCCACCGCATCGGGCTTAGCTTCCTCGTGCTTTGTGTACCTGTATTATAAGCATACTCGCAAATATAGGTATATATATATATTTTGTGGTACTCTATCGTCGACTTTCGACCGCGTGCGGAGCAATTAAAGTTTTCACGTGCAAAATGTTGAAACCTCGTATCAATTTACAATTGATGTGGCAGGTACTGTTCTAATTTCTCGTATATATCTATACGATATTTATATATCATTCCATTTCGTGTTACGAGTTATAAATCGTGCTTTAAACGAAAGACAGTGAAAGTAGATAAAGTCAGGCGAAAGGGGAACGAAAAATATTCCCCTTTTAGAAATCAGCCGAAGACTTTTATAGATATCTTGTCCCTTCTCCTGCTCCCCCTCCCCAAACGATATCAATATAACGAGTGAGTAAATCGTGTATCGCTAATTGTATTTCATTCGTCGAATCAACGTCAGTCAGTAAGTTCGGCTTAGCACTAAAGTACGATACGTAGGTATACGTGCCGAATGGTATTATCGTTTCGCGGTGGTGTGTACGTTTATACACATCGTTTTTGTCTGAAAACTTTCCTCGGAGCGTTGGTAACTTTTTTGATGCCGTCATTCGACGATTTCAACCCCTTCGTTCAATCGAGCGAAAATTTTTCCCTCTCGTTCCAGCTGGTAACTCTCGGTTGTACGTGCGATGCGGTGAAAATCGACTTTCTGGCGGACATCGAATGGGGTAGCTAGCGAGGGAACGGAGAGAGATAGAGAGAAAGGGAGAGGGATAGAGAGAAACAGACAGACGGGATAAGGGAATGCTATAAAATCGTAATGTCCGTTATCTTCGCCGCCTCATTTAATCGACGACTTTCGACAGATCGTATCCTCGAATAGTTTAATTCTTCAGACTCGTATAATGCTCTTTCTCTCTCTCTCGCTCTCTCTCTCTCTCTATCTTTCTTTCTTCGCAGAGCGAGGGAGAGACCCAGTTTTCATAGTTTGGTACAATTTCTTTTCTTTTTATGAAAAATTGGCATAAACTGACTTATTTTCTCTACTAATTTATTGTCGTGCAATTTCTTTTTTTCTTTGTTTTACGTTACGTTGGAGATTTTATTTCGTACTTGAATTACGACTACCATTTAGATTATCGTAGCGTGATAATCCGGCCGGTAAAAATTCCTTTGTGTATTTATGAAATTCCGAGAAGAAAAAGTTCGGAGGAGGTGTGTGTGTCTTTTTTTTCGAGTTTCATTCAAGTATGACGATTTCCATCCATATTTATATAAATCCGCAGGACAAACACGAGCGATTTATTGTATATTATTCTATCTTGCTCTTCTCAAATCTATATTTGAAATACACGCGAGGGGGGATGGCTTGCATTGTCCCGGGGCAAGACGGACCACCTCTATAGTCATTTATTTATATCGTGAAAAAAGTTTGAAATTACTTTTACAATGCGAAAATCGCATACTTAAATAACGCAAATCCTACACATACATTCTATCTTGCCCCATATTATTTCAATAATTTCCTAACATTTCAATATGGTTTTAGTTTTTCTGAGTAAAATCAAGCATTAGTACCACAACAACAATACAATAATAATAATAATATTTTACAAGAGCATGAAAAAGTTGTTATAAAATTATTCAAAACAAACAAATTTCGAGATAATAAGTTTGTCAATTATTTTTTAGTAATTCAGGGTGGACTGGGGTGGCGCATTACTCCACGTTCATTTAATTTTATGTTTGTGCCAATCTAAGTATATTGACAATTTCCTTAAGGTGGCCAATATGCCCCAGCCTCTCATATATACACGTCCATAGCATCAACGACTTTTATGAATGAGTCGAATAGACAATGCGCTCTCGCCATGTCGTCTGATGCGATGGTAAATCGTGCCTGAATATATTCCCCAAGCACGAGAGAGCACCACCGAAATATCTTTAGCTAGCTCGAGAAATACTTAGAGTCAAACTTTGTCTAACTGCGCGGTTTTCGCGGATATACGAAGTAGACATGTGTTTGTGTGTGCTGCTTTGTGGGAATGAATTATCGGAAAGCTGATTCTTGCCACATGGCAGTGCGTCGTTAAGTCGCGCAAACTATTGGCTCGCTCTGTGCTTAGCTGAGATGTGGTGTGTGCTCACTCTCTCTCTCTCTCCCTTCCTGGGCCATGCTAAGAACGCGCCATGACCTCGTTCTTTGCGAAAACATATTACCCTCCCCTCGACAGGCTCGATGTTTGGTGTTAGTTACCAGTCCTCCCTTATTTCTCTACCTTCCTTTGCTACGTTTTACTTCTGGATTATACATCTTAAGGGGGCTTCGCATCCTCGAGGGGAAGAGCCAATTGGTTTAGGGGTGTATTCCTGCGGTTAACGCGATTCAAATTCAGCTGCAACCATGTTTTATTTTCTTTTTTTTCTGTTTTGGCAATTCGGGTGTTAAATTTAGGGTTGGCGGAATTTAGGGGTGTTTTGTTGATTATTGGAATGGAAACTCGGAGTTGAATTACTGGATTTGAAATGATAGTTCAGAAATTGTGCGATATAAAATTATTATCGAGTGGTTAAAAGGTTAGGTCTCCAAAATAAAAAAATATATGTGACGCGAAAATCAATTTTTGGATTATGCGTTATGCTATAAGTTTTTGAACTGATCTTTCATGTGGTGCAATCAGAGATGTTTTATCTACATAATTTTACAAGATATTTGTCTTATTGAAAATTGTATCACTCGAGCACGAGCATTGGTTTTAATTTCTTTAATCGCTCGTCGTGAAAAATTCCTATTTTGCCTCGTAGGTCCCTTTTCTCGGATCGTGTCATATATGTTTCGTTTCCAATGAAGAAATTGGAAACAAAATATTTAACTAGCTTTTTTGTTTATGAAATATGTAAAGGAAATTTGAGCAACTTGTTGCTAGTTCACACGGTAGAGACGCAATTTTTATGCAGCACTGTAAATTTGAGTTATTCATGAGCTAGTTCGTTAGTTATCGCGCACGTCAATCAAGAAAATTGAGATGGTAGCAAAAAGCAGTTTAGTTCGGGTGTTACTGCACTTGCTCGCGCAATCTCGATCCTCGTTCACGTTTCGGCCCGTACCTTGCGCAATTAAACCAATTTTTCCACGGCTCGAGTCTCGAGCGACGAAAAAGTAATAATAATTAAAAATTTAATCGTTCCATCAAATGCATCATAATTGCTCAAATATTCTGAGCCAACGATTCTTAAGCATATGTTTTTTAAATATCCCAGTTATTTCTCTCAACGATAAATTATTGAACAAAAAATGGACGCGTCGATTAAAATTTCCTTTTTAGATAACACATGAATATTTGTCGTTGTAGAAAAATGAAGATATCGCACTAAATAACAAACTAGATTATAAAAAATAATTATTGACAAAGTATTTTAATTAATTGCTTATTATTGTCAACAATATTTCTCGCGACAAATGCATTTTGCTGAATTTCAATATAAACAACCAAAAGTTTCGAGCCATACGAGCATAAATCACGATCTAGCGTATAACTCTACTGCTTTAAGTACGAAAAAGCGAAAGTCCTGCATAAACACTGATCCTTGAATTTTTTCTCGTTGGTGTGATTGCACAGATGGCGACCCGATAAAGTTGCCGGAGAATTTGGAGACCCTCCCAAGAGCCGAGCACTTTCCAACGCAGCGACACCGATGGAACACCAACGAGGTGAGTTTTTCTACCCCTGATTTCTCCCTTTTTTTAAATACTTTATACAGCCGTGTATTTTTTATCGACCGTTACGCCGTATAAACTTCTCTCCTCCCTTACGACTCCGCATACATGTCGCTAAAAAACAACAATAAAACAAAAACAACAAAAAAAAAGGCAAACCCGAAAAAGGAACGAAAGGTCGAAATGGCTTAGGCGCGTCGTTCGTCGGGAAAAAGCTGAAAACTCGACGGGATTCGACGAGTCCCTGGAGGGTGGCGATGTATCGGTGTGCCGTATAGTACAAATATACAAACGTACATCCGGGTATAGAGATGCATCGCGTTCGCCCGAAGTGGGAGCGGTTCTTACGCAGTGGCTCTTCCTGCCTCTTTTTTTTTGTTGCATTTTTTTAAAACTTTTTTTCTATTTTTACGTTTTTTTTTATTTTCACCATCGCTCTCTTCCATTGCTCTCTCTAGTAATGCACATCGCATACTATAACCGCGAGCCGCCTCGTTCCTAGTACAGTTCCCATACATAAACACGCCGATACACGTATACGAGTGTACACAACGGGGTACTTACATGTATGAAGCAGCATAGCGAGTAGCAAGCATCGAGGTGAAAAGCGCGGAAGGCATTATCGGAATTCGCGTGGCGGTAGCAATTTCGTTTTCCTGGGGTTGTATCACACACATACCGTGCGATGTGCGACGCTACTCTACTGGTGTTGCATGAGAATAACCCTCCCCACACCCTTCGTCCTCCCTCCCTTAGCATTTCTCCCTCTCTCTCTCTCTCTCTCTTGCACACTCTCTTTTCTCTGAGTACGTGGCATGGCGTTTATTGTGATACCGCTGGAATATATTTACGGAGTGGTTCGCGAGTAGTGGTGGCAAAGTTAAGTAATATTAGTCGATAGCGGGTATGTAGGGAAGCGATGTATACGGATGTACTATTGTAGCCCACGAGTACTAGAAAGCTGACTATTTTAGAATTTCAATATAGAACGTTGTACGAGATATTCCAGGCGAAGTTCACACTGGATGAAATATATACATTTTTTTTGAGCGACTGTTAACTCGCTGTGGTAGAGAAACGGTGGGAGGAGGGGGGGGGGGGATAATTGAGCTAATAGTCGAAAAAAGATGTTAATTGCAAGAGCTAATTAGTGATTGAGTTCGATTTTTAATTAGCTTGGACAAACAACTATCAGTTCAAAAGATCGATTGGTTGACAGAATAAACTATCGATTAATCGCTTAATTAGCGCGGGAAAACAAACTACTAAGTAGATATATCGACTAATTATTCATTGACTAATTATCGACTAATTATGGGTTAGGTAAATTAATTAATTAATTTCGAGAGCCAACTATTAGGTAGATCCACCAATCGTTTAGTATGAAGAATCAATTATTAGTTAAATGAGTCGATTAATTAGTTGGCGGGACTAATCGTTGCTTAGGTAAATCAATTAATTAGTCACGATCAACTGATTAATCAGTCGAGGGATCAATTATCGGTCAATAAACTAATTAGTTGAGTCAATGGACAATCCGCTATTATTTAATTTAACTTAATTAATTGATTAAAAGACCCGATAATCGATTGCTTCGACCGATCGATTAATTCGATCAGGCAATTAATCGATCGCCCAACTAACCTATTTTCTCCACATTTCCAAATAATTTTTTCAAACTGCCTTTTCTTTTTTGCTTTATACTCGTCCGTTAGAACATTCACGAAAGTATCGGTAAAAATATCGTCACGTGAAACACCCCATAGCTGTACATACACATGCGCGTATGTCTGTGTTTATGGGCATAGAAAATTGGATAGGAGATCGCAAGAGCCCTGGAATTAGATAGCATTCAGCGTTGGTGTGTTTCTCCCTCGGTAGCTCCAACACACTTTCTCGTGGTTGGTTATACCACCTAGAGAAGTGCGGTGGTGGTGGTGGTGGTGGTGGTTACCGAAAGCATGCACCGTTGTACTCGACGTGTCATACACCGATACACGTTCTTACACAAATGTATACGGTCGCATGTTCTCACTGTGTTGCAACTGAATTCACCTATGTCTCTATACCTATGTGTGTATAAATGGTCCTCGTGTATTTGTACAGTTTGGTGGGTTATGCTGTACGATGCACCTACAAATACCCAGGTACGTACGTACGTACGTACGTACAGAGTGGATTTAGTCCACTGCTACTCTGACCCCGGTCGGCCTTCGATCAATAACCAGAGCCGCACACCGTGAGCTCAACCGGCGCGCCGAGTCGAGTTGAGTCGAGCGAGACCGCGAGACCAAGGGAGAAAGAGAGAGAGAGAGAGAAATAGAGGGAAAGTAGTAAAGCGTGAGAGAGAGTTGAGTCGCGAGTCGAGTTGAGTCGAGTTGAGCCGAGCTGATAACAAGCCACCCTTCTACTTCTCATACTCGTAAACGAACGAGAGATAGAGAGAGAGAGAGAGAGAGAGAGAGAGAGAGAGAGAGAGAGAGAGAGAGAGAGAGAGAGAGAGGAAGAGTCAGTTAAATTCGCAAAAGAGGCAGAATGGAAGAACGGGAGACAAGTATCGGGGGTGGGAAAGAGCGAAAACGAGAGAGTTGTTTTATACCAACTTTCTGTCTCTCTTTTTCTCGCACTGTATAACCTTAATCGTTAGATAAGTCGAATCGTCGCACACGTACGTCTCTCGTACAATTTGTACACTTGCGCTCGGGCATCAACTCCTCGCATTACGGGCCGGGGGCTGCTCTCTCTATTTCTCTCTCTCTCTCTCTCTCTCGTTCTTTCTGTATATATATCGCTAGCTGTGTGTATCTGCGAACGGGACCTTCGTCGTTTGAACGAATTGCATCTTCTTTGTTAAATAATTTTTTTTATGAATACTCGATCAACACAATTACTTAATTGCGTCGATCGCGTTGTAAATACAACGCAATTAATTTGTTTTTGCGCAAATTGAGAGAAAACGGTCGTTTTGATGAAATATCAGAATTTTTAGAGGATTTTATTTTCATTTTATCGAACATTGTTTTTAGTGTTTTATTAAATTAAGAACGAAGAAAATGAAGGTATTTAAAGGGGTACATATTAATTGATCATAGAAATGCGGCAAATTAGTCCGGTAATTAAAATATCTATAACTAGTATCGTAATATCCGATATACGAATGATAATAGGATGTTGCGTTTATGCGCAGTTAAAATTTCAAGTCGTTCGAACAAATGTGTCCCGAGTTATCGTGCCAACCAGCGATCAAAATAATTTTGCGAACGGACACGCACAGAAATTAACTAGCTCACGTTATTTTCCAGTCAATTTATCGAAACAATTAGAGTAACGCTCTTAAACGATAATGACAAATATTTTATCGAATTAAAAATCATGACCCCCTTAGATATAAAAAAAATGGAAATTCGACGAGTTGTTTAACGATCAAAAATAGAAACGAGCGTTAAAAATTTAATAAAATGTCTAATACAAGTAAAAATGTTAATTCAATTATTGATTCAAATCGATCGAATTTCCTGTCGTGTCGCAAACAATTCCAGTTTTTCCCTCGTTCCGATAATTAGCCAACTCTAAAGAATTCAAGTCGCGAATTCTTAGAATGCTCGATCTACGTAAACGAGATGTTAGGGTGAGTGTGCGAGAGGGTGTAATCGACCCTTGTTACGAAGTTGTACGCAACAAAGCGTTTATTCAATCAATTTCACCTTCTTCGGGCATCTGAAAACTTCACGCTCGATCAGAGTCCGAGAAATTATGAGCCCCGCTAACTCCACTGTACGTCCGTGTGACCCCGCGTTGCACACCCTCTGTACGACGTCGTCGCCGTCGTCGTTCTTGCGTGCCGCGCGCTTTCGAGCTACTATACACGATTATAACCGACTCAAACTTTGCACCCTCATCATTTCCCTCCCTGTCGTGCGCGCGTCCTTTCCACTCTCCCTCTCTTCTTCCTCCTCCTCTCGCTCTCTCTCTCTCTCTCTCTCTCTCTCTCTCTCTCTCTCTCTCTCTCTCTCTCTCTCGCACTCTCGCGCGCTTTCGCTCTTTCTCTTTCCCCGTCGCCTTGGTACGAGGCAAAGTCGAAACTAGAGCGTGAGTCGGCACGTTACACGAATGGATTGGTCTATCAGGATAGATAACGAGATTGAGTTGGGATACTGTGGAGACAGGAACGACCCATTGTCTCGCTTAAATTCCGCACTCGGTGTCAGTTACGAAATTTTCATTGACACGGATTACTTGGTTAAAGAAACTTTTTCTTTTTCGATGGTAATGCTTGAAATTTGATTAAAGAAATGAAGTCAAGTAAAACTTCATTGCCGATATCAATTAATTTCTTTTTTCATTTGAAAAAATAAATTAGATCGCAGAGAAAAATGTTTTAATTATTTAACGTATTTTTTTTTGTAATCACGGATGAATACTTACGACTAAAAGCAATATTTTGGTTTTATGATAGTTATAATTGTTCGTCAAAGTTTGAGTACCTACTTCTCGATAAGAACAGAAGTTATCGATATTTAACATACCTAGAATAGTAATTTTATTTAATAATAAATTGCCAAAATGTTATTAATAAATTGTTAAAATAATAGTTCAACAAATACTTCGTCCATGCATATTTTTCTTTTCATGCCAAATTTTGTTAGGACGAAAAATACATTTATTCGATTTACCATTTCACTGGTCAATATAAAATTTGTGCAATTAGTGGCCACAGTTCATACCATATCGATAAAATTCATTTGCATAACATAAATCGGCTTTCACGACTAGATAACGAGATACAATTGAGCGAAATATTCGAAACAGACTCGTCTGAATTAATTGATCGATTCGCCCGAATTTCATACTTGGTGTACGTTTTGAAAATGTTACACGTGCATTTCGATCGTCACAAGGTGCCGGAAGACTATTTCAGTTTTTGTCGTGATTAAATAAATTAAATGTTAATCGAACGAAATTTATTTGAATTACAATCGACTTGGCGCGGTTCCAAATTGTCCAATTACTACGTAAATAAAGCTTATTCGATACAGATAACGTTTACTTTCATTAAATTAATCGCTCTTGACGATAAAATATAATAAACAAATGTACTCGAATTATTTCAACGTGGTTGTTTGAAATTTTACGATCTCAAAAAATTACAGTTTTTATTTTATTGGTTTATCTTTCCAAAAAAGATGAGATTTATATCAATTAAATGGAAATTTAGATAAATGAGGTGCGCGATAAGTCGGCCGGGGGGGGGCGGGGGTTGCAAATTTCTATGACGAATTTGTGTCCACCCTTTCCCCCTTTTTCGTGGCCGGTCTCGCTGGGCTAGCGTGAAATAGGTCAGCAGAATCGGCGTTTAAAAATATATCCCTACTCATGGAGGCAAGCTGTGTGCAGGACAAGAGATGAAGTAGAGAGCGCTGTATGGAGGGAACGCGTGGGGTTCGTACACGGTAAAGAGAGCAATTATCCGCTCCCACCGTTCATTTTTTTTCTCTCTCCTTTTACTTTTTTCGCACGTCCAATTGTCCCTTCTGTATATCCTAGTATATCGTTATAAATCGTGAGGGGTGTATCCTAGCGGGTTAGGGATGAACGGCTCTTCGACCACAATCGGCCACTTCGTCGAGACATAAAACGTGCCGGAATCATACTATGTGAACTGCACAGCTTTTTGGCATCCCTAAATTTTACGTTTTTTCCCTCGTCTTTTCCTGGAATAATTGACGAGACAAATAAAAAAAGCTTAAAAGCAAGCACCCCTAAAAATTGAAATTTTAACTGGCTCTATTCCCTCTGAACGGATTTGCACGAAGATTCGCAGTTTTATTTTAATGAACGTCGAGAACAAAATAGGACAACGTCGTTCTCGAATGAAAATGAATATACGTTTCCGAAAAGAAAACGACCCTTCCGTCCTTCGTTCGAGGAGAGACGAACAACCTTACAAATTTAATTACAATATACCGTGGTCCTTTTTTTTTAACTACGTACCTCGGAATTCTCTATCTCAGTGGTAAAACGTAACGAAGGGTACGTTTTCCCCCCTGTAGATCTCGACCCACATATACTTCTTTGTACATAAACAGAGGAGTTAAACCTGGGGCAAAGAAGACCCCGAGACGAAGGAAATTGTAGTGGAAGAGCGACAGTTAAACAGTTACGATTTCCTCGTGCCTGAGCGTTGTTATACGGAGCTCCCAGGCTCGTTAATTAGCGAGTGTTCTATACAGCGAGCACCGTAGTGGTGGTATGGCGGTTGAGTTCTTATCGAGAGAAAGAGCACGAGAAATAGAGAGAGAGAGAGAGAGAGAAAGGAAAAGCGACGTCCGGAAGGCCGGAGGCGCGGGTGGATTTATCGGTTTCCCGTTCGCTTTATGCGACGAGACTCCCTTTTCTCTATCACTCTTCTCTCTCTCTCTCTCTCTCTCTGTCTCTCTCGAATGCCAGCACGCTGTCGTTCGCGACTGGAGGCCAGAACTACACGCACGCTCTCAGAACTTTTCTCTCTCGCTCTTTCTTTCTCCCTTCCTCACACCCCTGTCACCCCCCCCCCCCCCGCTTTCTTGCTCCACACAGCTCTTCCGATGTCAATGAAATATTGATATTGGCTGATAGACGAGTGGTAAAAGGCAAAAGAGGCTGTACGTATACGTCTCTTCTTTCATTCGCCAACCGGCGTTATTCAATCGTGCGTTCGAGCGCAAATAAACGTCAATTCTCGATAAAATTGACTACAATAGCTGTACTCTCGTTAAAGGACTGTTTGTAATTTTTAACGTTGCCGGAAACGAGAGATGGCCAGATATACGGTTGCACGATATAAACTTTGTCCCCAGAATCGAGTTCACTATCGAGAATATGAAAATAGGCTTTTTCTTCGTTTTTCCGATGTTACGGGGGCAACCGTGGAAGAGAGAGGCCGAGAGAGAGAGAGAGAGAGAGAGAGAGAGAGAGAGAGAGAGAGAGAGAGAAAGAGACAGAGTGAAACAAAAATTTTAACAATCGCCAACGAGTGCCGCGGCAGGTCGTGTTTCCTCTCGTTTCTTCTCGTACGACCGAGAGAGTTCCGGTTTTATATTCATCCACTCCTCGGTATATCGCTATTCTCGCGAGCCTCGAACGTGGACGAGAAAACCTCAATTTCCGGATTGGCCTCTCTGCCTTCTGTTCATCGGTAGTTCTGTATTTGTCGGAAGAAGGGGAAGAGAGAGAGGGGAGGGGGTGAGTTTTGTTACTCACCGGTATGTCCATGCGGATGTCTGCTGGACGTGCTCTCTTTCTCTCTCTCTCTCTCTCTCTCTCTCTGTGGTATCTAGCGAAGCTACGGGTCACCGAAGCGTTATTTTACCGACACAAGGCCTCTACGGATTTACAGATATATACGTGTTTTTCGACCCTCGTCAACCGGAAGCTCTCGTCGGTCCTTTGCTCGACGACAGAGGGAAAAAAGTACGAGAGAGGAAATAAAATAGGTAAATGAAAAAAAATCGGATGACCGTGGTTACATTCTTGCGGTGGAACGGACAAGGGTGGAAAAAATGGCTAGTTGGCCGGAGATGCGATAGTGGCTGAAGAGGGATGACTGTACATCGAGTATCGGAACAATTGTGGACAAAGCCGGGGAGTAAATTATAATAAATTATATTGTAAAAATACAAAAATAACCGCACGAATATAAAAAAAGGAAAAAAACACACATTTTTCATTTCTATGGAGGATATATAGGTAGATTTTTGTTAAATATTTACATACCACGCAGTCAACTTCGATGCAATATCAGTTGTTAAAAACGAGTACGACGTTCGTGGGACGACCAGGTTACAATTTAAAAAATTGGTCAAACCTCCCTTCTCTCCCTGACACAGTTTAGCCCTTTTCTTTCGTGATAACGCTAAAATCATTAAACTCCTTCAATTATTCAAAAACATTAACGCCCACCCAATATCTGTACGTTTTTTCTTTTTTTTTCGAAAAAATACGTACACGGTCAATTGACGTTTGAATTAATTGATACTCGTAAGGCCTAAATTAAATATTAATCGTACGACTAATCGGCAATGATGAATTGCATTTTCGAGAGAGGTCGCGGAATGGCGAATTGAATAGAACAGTGAGCGTGTGGAGAGGGAGAAAAAAAACTCTAAAAATACGTATGTAGATCAGGTGTGCCCCTGGGGAAATTAACTCAACATCGTGCGGTTGACCGGTGAGAAAAAAAAATCGATATAAAGCTTTCCGTGGTCAAGAGTCTCGACGAAATCCGTAGTAGTAGTAAGAAAAAGCAGCGGGAGAGCCTCTTGAGAACACCCCCGACCACGCGAGGGCTTATTTTTCGTTTGAGAAATTGTTATGACCACGTGGAAAGGTTTTCCTCCTCTCTCTCCCTCTCTATTCCTCTCTCTCTCTCTCTCTGTAATACTTATAGGCCTTCCGGGTTTATGCACCTTCTACCTATAGGTAACGCTCGTAACGGACTGCATCGAGATTATCCGCACCTCGTTACCTTTATGCACGTTATAATTTGGATTCGTTGGGCGAAAACGAGGCGACAGATACTCTCGTATAATGCACCTCTCTTTCTCTCTCTCGCGCTCTCCCTCTCGCGATCTCCCTCTCTGTCTCTCTCTCTCCCTCTCACCAAAGTACTTACGATCTATACGAGGCCGTCGTTGGAGGGTGTAGATTATTTTTGTGGATTTACAAGCGCTTGACCCTAATCCTATATAACACATACACACACACACACATATACACTCACGTGCACCCTCGACTCTGGATTTTATGCAATGTGGAGAGTTCGCCGTGTGAGCTCTTCCCTCTAGCTTTCGAAACAATTTTCTGCCATTCCTATCGTGGCGTGCTGTACACTGACCAGCGTGCATAAGCTCTCTCGCTCACCCTCTTCCCCTACGAAAAGTGGCGAGAAACGAAAGCTGAAAATGCTAATTTCTCTACTAAAGAAATACGATAATAATAAATATACGAATTCGTGAAATATTTCCCTAAATAATAATAATAATAATGATAATAATACTAATACTACAAATAATAATAATAAGAAGAATAATACTATAACAGCTATAATGATATCAAGTATTTTCATCGAGACAATTATTTGATCCAAGAATGTTTTCTCGTATAATAATAAGCTTCTATACGACAAATTAAAATTTATAATGATAAGAGCATAGTTTGATTAGGGAAAAAAATAAAATATTATGCACATTATTCTCCATTCTATGAGGCACGCGCGTGCACGGAACAAGAGTCGATTTACCGACCTTCCCGCTGAGCGAAGACTCTCGTGTAAATCAACGTGAATGCATCACTTCCGTTTCGCGAGAGCAGGTCCCCGCGATATACTTACACTCGGCGCATATATAGCCTTAAAGTAGGTAAACTACTGGCAGACACACAATCCTCCGAATCCGTGAATCGAGGAAGAAGCGTCCCGGGACTTAGAATCAGAAATGTATATATATATATATATATGGCTATGAAATATACGAAGAAGGTTAAAGAAGAAGAAAAAAAAGGTTTCCCGCGAGATCCATGCCGAAATCTATGGCACTGCTGGCACGTCTCCACGCTTAACGAGTCGGCCACTCTTACGTGTGGGAAATCTCTTCGTATTCCCTCGCGACCGGGCTCGATATAATCTATAGATATACATACGTACGTGATAAAGTCTCGAGAGGGTACGAATCGGAACGAATTCACGAAAAGATACAGAAAGAGTTAGTGCCGGAAGAATATAAAAATGAGTGAGGATGGGTAGGATAGGGGGCGGGGGGTCTCATTCCTCACGCCTCAACCCTCTAAAATTACGTCGAAAGGTCCGTGTCGTCGGGTCATGTGCCGAGTCAGGCGCACTCGAGGTAATGACAGCCGAAATTAGTTTTACTCCACGCCTCTATGAGGAATTCACCCTCAACGTTCCCCAACCCTCGTACAATCCTCCTTTTCCCTTACTTCGCATACGCTTATTCTCGTCCCTTGGTTATCTCTCAGACGGCCCCAAAACACCAAGGGGTCGGGGGAGGGGGCTATATTCCCTCGTACATACGTACACGCGAGAGACCAACATTCTAAAGTCCGGTGTAGACCAAGAAGGGTAGGAGATATTTGCATAATACGTCTATGACGCCACGAGGATGTCTTCGAAATGGGTTTCTGGGCCAACTTTCACAGTTATTGGCCTCTTCGAAATGGGGAGTTTTAATAAAATATATAATTTTCTGCATAATCGTCGATGTTATTATTTCATGCGATTTTTATTTTGGTTCTAGTATTAAGGTAGAAAGTAAATCACGAATTGGAACATCGAATAAGCACGATTGTGAAAGGAATAATATCTGTTCGAAATTTTGGTAAATATCTTTTTTTTATATATATGTCGTAAGAATTTTTTAAATATATTCTATACGTATTCTTCATTTCTTTATTTATTGGATATATCATTTATCTAATTACTTGTGTGATTTACTTTTTGAATAATGTAGGATTGATTTTGTGTCACTTTATTTATTTTATTAAGAAAGAATTCTTTAGATTTTTGGCGAAAGTAATTGAAAATTGGGTCCCTAAAACATGTTTCATGGATGATCCGCGTTCATTCCAATTATCTTAATTTCGTCTTATCTTGTACAGCGGTAGATAGAATTTCGTTCTTTTCTCCTCGGCGCGTGAATTTTTCTACTCACTATCCGGCAATAACTGCCACGAACCCGGCAAATAACTGTCTAACTTTGATTCCGCTGAATGTACAATAAAGAGCACTGATGTACAAATACCTACTTCGTGTGTGTTCGCACCCTCTACTACCCTCTAGGAAAGAGTGAGCGCGTGCATGCCGTTACTGCCGCTGCTATGTACATCCTGACCCATTTCGCGTTTGCGCGTCGAATGTAAGGAGAGTATGGAGTGAAAAAAAAAGCTCGCTCTCTCCCGCTCCGAGAGAGAGAAAGCTAGTGCGAGTACGAGGGCAGAGAGTTGAAGCCAAGCCGGGGTCTGGGAGTTCCGAATAAAACTAACTTCCCTCTGTGCATGAACGACCCAACTTGGACTCTGCTCTTTTTTTCTTTTTTCCTCCTATTTCCAAGAAAGAAGTACAGGATAAAGTATATAGGCATTGCGAGAGCCGGGGCCACCTTTCTCCCTCGACTTTTTTCCACCCTCTCGACTCTCACCCTTTTACGGTCTAAAGCCGGTTTGGCCTCGCGCGAGTACCGCCACACGACGTAGGCCGCTCCTGCACGATGAGAGAGGAGTATCGTCCGGCGTGTGGCGCGCACGATTTTACCTCCCGAGCACGAGTGCACCCTGAATAGCCGATGCACAACCCTGTCCATGCTGAACCCTCGCGTATATACGTATGCTACCGCGCATATAGCGGTCTGCACGCGCAGAAAGCCGGGCCAGACTCGCGGCCAGAATGCAAATGATCAATTAACCAGTTGTAAATCACTGGAACATGGTAGGTAGGCAGGTTCCATCTATCTCTTGGCCCAACCAGGATATATACACGCCATGTATATCCATAAGGTTGTACTTGCCTTCGGTGCTTCGTTGGCTCTCCAACGATGGCCCTCTCCTCCTGCTAATGGCTGAAAGGCCCCTCTCATCTCTTCTTCCCTCGTTTACCCCTCTTCAAGCCCTTCTTGCACATCTCCCCTCAAAAAAACCCTCCCCTTGGTCCCCGTTGAACGTGAGTTGCTTCGTCCACGCTGGTCCGGCCAGTTTCTTCGCTTCACTTTGCTCATCTCCCTTCCATCCCCCTATCTGTCCTCTCTCCGTTCTCTCTTCGGAAAAGAACGGAAAGATACGCGACGGTGGAGTGGTGAGCGGGCCAGGGGATGGAATATTTATATCCAGATCACGTTCGCGCGTCCGCTTGGCACGCTATGACCAGATAGACAAAGGAAAAGTAAGGGAGAGAGAGAGAGACGGATGAAGGAACGTGCAGAAGGACTAGGAGGCCATCCCTTAATTCTCCATCCCCTTTTCTCTCCCGAGACTTCGGCATTCGCCCCTGGGCACATTCGACTCGAGAGACTCCTCTCGTTTCGACTAGACGCTTTCTCGACGATTTTCTTATGTAAGCATCCGGCCTTTCCGGATATTTCGGCCTCCACCCCCCATACCTACCAGGAATCGACGGAAACCGATTTTCGTATGGACGAGCCGCGTTCACGTAATATAGCCATGAACGAAAATGTGATTTTGTTGAGATAGTTTCGGTGGGAAGGGACTGAGCGTTTTTTCGCTGACGAATTCGCGACGATGGACACGTGTGACAGCCACACTGAAGCCGCGTAGCACGCGGGCTAAGAACTTAGTGTAGGTATACTTAATGTTAGTGTAGTGTTCGTTAGTATATTAGTTAAAGCTCGCGCTACCAGAGCCACCACCTTCGGTTTCCAGTCACGCAGGCCTCGTGGCTCTTAAAAATCGTTTTAATAAATTTAGAGCGAAAAAATCGATAGAATTTTCATCCTGAATCGAACATAAATCTTCGCATGACCAAACTAGGGCATTCATAATATATACTGTCGCATATATTTCTTCGAAACGACCGTAACTCTTTAATTTAATTTTTACTTTTATTCTCAATCTTATTTTTAATGTAATTTTATATTTTGTGGATTTTAAGAAGATTGCATTTGGTAGCGCGTCTGTTCTTGTTTCTTATAGACGGATATACGGATTTGACCATCTGTGGAAATATGTCATTTTCAGAGCCTCGTTTGATAGCCGTTTTTATTCATCTTTTTTTCGCCCGACACTCTCAACAATTTCATCCTATTATCTAGCCGAGGACTGCTTAGTCGCGCAATGGTCTCTTTTTGCGCATTCATGCATTTTAAATCTCTTCAACCGCACCAGTGACTAAATTGTCAAACTCCTCGACGTTTTCTCACCATCCGATTCAACCCCTCTTCATTTTTTCACGTCCCATTCTCCTCGACATCGCGGTGGTCGTGTCGATCGTCTTCGCTTTTTTCCCCTCAAGCTTCGATTTCCTCCATTCAATTTTCCCATCATCGCCTTTCTTCCTTTGCTCTCGGCTCGTGGCTGCTATCACTATTTTACGTCAATCCTTGTCCAAAGGTGGTTGGAAGAAGGGAGGAGGAGGAAAAAGATATGTATAGAAATGGAAGAATCGAGGAAGACGCGGAGAAATTCGCTGAGCTCTCGAACGGGGGATTGAGTGCGCATTCGTCGAGATCCTCGCCCTTCGATTTGCATCGAAAATTTACGATGGTATGAGGAGAAATGGGTAGGTGTGAGCGGGAATTCCAGACGCTTGAGACTTGCACGGAGGTAAAGAGACGCGAGACCGAGTCGCAGCTTTACCGAAGGAGTCGACTCCTCTTACGTATAAGTCCTTCTCAGCAATCCTCCTCGCCAAGACTATGCTATACGTACATCACTATATACATAGTTATCTGTATATGTATATGTATATATATGTACACTTTGAAGTTCTCGGTGGTCTCCCAGTGCCATTTATCACCTAGCCACTTCGGCTAAGAGATTTTCATGGTAAAACGGTATAAACGGCAGATTTTCCCTGCCCGTCTCGTTCTTTAAACGTATTTTCCTACGTTGACAGCGCACTACAAGGGATGCAGGTGGAGCGAGATTTTTGCGCGAAACTTTTTTACTCTCACGGGCACGTGAAAGAAAAGAAAACAACAATAAAATAAAATATAAATACGTCTCTTACCCCCTGTACAGTTTGGGAATGATGAATTCTCGTCGAGAGACTCTCGACCCTCTCGACCATCACGCGCGAGAGTTTTCCCTCGTGGGACAGACTTCATGAAAATCCGTTTTACTCCGTCTCACGGTAAATCTCTCTTTCTCGCCTCGACTCTGCCAGAGCGAGATGAACGATTGCCCGGGGAATCATCTTTTCGTGGGTATTAGGACGAGAGGCGTGAGACGTATGAGAATATTTCGCACTTGGCTTGGCTCACTTGCTATGTACGTACGTATATACGCAGGTATGTGCCATCTCACCATTAACCACCGGCAATCATTCGGCTCAATTATTATTTAATTTTCTGTCATTCTCAGATCTTGTTTCCTGTCATAGATTTAGATAAACTAGAAATTATATGATCTTTGAGTGCGTGGATTTCGTGAAACCTCAAGAATCGACATAAAAATTCAACTCGCAAACTACTATTCACAATTTTGATCAATCTAGAAGAATCTAGAGTAAAAAAGTAACATAGACAAATTCCACAAATTAGTTTAATTTGTGAAATATGTTAAAGTTAGTTAACACGGAAAGAAGATACTAACCTTCGCGAAAAAAATAAAACTGTTGGTTTGAAGAATTTTTACAGTCTTTTAAACTAACAATTGTTGGTATAATATGGAGATTTTCTGGGATATAAAAATCCCATGACCAAAATATACATTTTTTCTGTACAGTAAGATTTTATTTTTAATATGCGTATCGGAGTTGATTCGAAAACTTGCAAGAATATGGCGCTACAGTCTTCCGAAACGTTAATTTTTATGACACAATGATAAACGTAAAAATAGCAGCACAATAAAAAATTTGATGCTGAATGTCTTGGTAGTTAATCCTGGAATAACCCATACATGTTCCGTCATATACATATATATATTCATATATATATATATATATATATATATATATATATATATAGACACACGAGCATATGCGCTGCCAGCAGATGAAACTTGAAGAGGTGATTCTCTCGTTTCCTGGTTTCGCTCGGGTTCGTCCCCAAGCGAATGAAGAATTCGGGGATGAGGGGAGGAATTATTTCAATGTCGTCTCCACCCCTTTAGCTGAGACGTGTCAAAGCGTTATATAGACGGAGAAAAGGCAGATGTCAGCGTCGTGTCTGGAGCTTCTCTATAGATTCATTTTTACATGCCTATAACATGCATATGAAGATATATCAGCGGTGAATAAACACAAGGAGTAAATTGTACGGATTTGCTCTTTCCGTCTCTTGGTTCTTTTCTTTGACCGATGTACCCGGAGGCCAAGGCGTGAATGAAATAGGGCACCTTGCTCTCCCTTGAATCAATACCGGCGAACCGTGATTCTCACTCACCCACTCACGTTCTCTCCCACTCGGTTCCTTCGTTCCTCCACACCCCTCTCACTCACTCTCTCTCCCTCTCTTTCTCGAGCTTTACCTTTGCCTGTATCCTCCATCTTCTTAACTTCCTTCCCGAATAATGGTACGCTCACACTCACACTCACTCACACGAAGATCGTATATACTCACGTGCGAAATACCTCGCACGCGAACTTCTCTTTCGCAATTCCCCCCTTCTATTTATAGTCTGTATAAATTGAAGAGAGAAGAAAAAAATGGAAAATAAAATAAAGAAATCTATTTTCACTACCGTCCGTGAGCATTCGTCTTGTCACTTTTTCTTTCCTTTCGTTTTTCCTTTATCCACGCGAGGAGTCCTGGAATTAAGGAATTTTTTCGCGACGTTTGTCGATCGGATAGAAAGAAAAAAGAACTTAAATAAAATAAATAAAAGGAACAGACGCGCTTATCCAGGCATCCTCGTCTTGATGTGTCCCCAGGAAATCGCGGCGATCCTTATAAGCTTCCAGAGACACGGGGAATGGCAGAGCCGCGAGGTGAAGGTCAGACCTCGAAGCGGCTCGATGTTACTGTACTCGAGGAAAAAGGTTCGCTACCGGCGCGACGGTTACTGCTGGAAAAAGCGAAAAGACGGGAAAACGACGCGAGAAGACCACATGAAGCTCAAGGTAGATCGGCCCGTTTCATGAATTGAAAATTTGAAAGTGGGAAGAAAAATGAGAATGGCTCATTTGTTTTCCCGGTTTTCATTATAATTTTCACATGTCCCGAAACGTCCGTCGAAGACACTCGCGAGCCTTCGATGTGATCGAACGTTTCGTTCGCAACGTTTGTTTCACACAGGTTCAGGGTGTCGAGTGCATTTATGGCTGTTACGTACACTCGGCGATACTCCCAACGTTTCATCGTCGTTGTTACTGGCTGCTTCAAAACCCCGACGTGGTGCTCGTCCATTACTTGAACGTTCCTTATCCGGACGGCGATGCGAAATTAGCCGCGTTACCACCGTGTCTCGCGTTGCCGCCGGACAAGAAGGAATGGACGCGGGACGAACTCGCTTCCCAACTTAGGCCAATGTTCCTCGGCGGTGATGACGATCCGAACAATCCTCATCTCAATCAACACTCGAGTCATCCCGTCGACATGATAGTCTCCCAACTGTTGGATCGTCAGAGGGCTTCGTCAACGACGACGACGAGCACTGCGCAGCTAGCACCACGTAGACTCACGCCGGACAATCAGGTTTGAAAGCAAGAACGAGAGATCGGTTCGTGCCGAATCCGCTGTTATTAAAATATGATGTACCGTCTACATGCCATGAAGAAATTACCGAACGACGAAGCTTTGAATGGGGTGTTCCCCGACCTCGTATTCTTGGCGTTGCAGGTAACCTCGACGACCGGGGTTCAGCAGCCCGCGTCGACACCAGCCACGGCACCACGCGTATATTCAAGACATTCCCACTCGACGCAGAGTCAACAACCGGCTCCTCTAGTTTTAAGTCTACAGCAGATACAGGGCGGAGGTGGTCTGCTAATACTCAACAGTCAGCCATATCATCATCAGCAGCAGCAACAGCAGCAGCAGCAGCAACAACAACAACAACAACAGCAACAACAGCAGCAACAGCAGCAACAACAACAGCAGCAACAACAGCAACAGCAACAACAACAGCAGCAGCAGCAACAGGGTCAACAGGTGGAAATGCAGCAGGTCGCGGAACAGCAGCAGATAGTTCAGCAAACGAGTGTCGATCGTGAACAACAAACGCATCAGGACATCGACGCACAGGACACCGTGGCCGAGAGATCCGGCGTTCAGACGATCGTCAATTCGACGGGTAACGCCACCGTGGTCACTGATTTTGCCGAAACTCTCGATCTCAGCCAGGAGGATATACAGAGAACTCTATCGGCTAACATGGTACCGCCATCGCCATCTCCCTCCCCAGCCGACAATCATATTATCAATCCTATGGACTTTATCGACTCGTCCGACGATGTTCTCGTTAATCTCGATGCCTTCGACGTTTTCGGCGATCTGCCGGAGCTTCATGACTTTGACACGGAGCACGCGAAACCGGATGACAGAGCTGGAGGTCAGAACGACGCTGGTTGTCATCCTGGTGCGACCGTTCACATCGCCGAGTACAGTCCGGAATGGAGTTACATCGAGGGTGGCGTTAAGGTGAGCTTTTGCGACGATACGCATCACCCGTGACGATTTACCTTGAGAATATTTCAGTTGGAAACGGAAGTTAAATGTTCCCTTGGTGATTCCTATGGTGCAGGTGCTGGTAGCGGGTCCTTGGACCGGCGGTAGTGGTTCCCAATCATATTCGGTTCTGTTCGACACCGAACCCGTCGAGGCCTGCTTGGTACAGCCCGGGGTATTGCGCTGTCGTTGTCCTGCTCACGCACCCGGCATTGCCTCGCTTCAAGTCGCCTGCGATGGGTTCGTCGTATCCGACAGCGTTGCATTCGAGTATCGTCGAGCACCCGTTAGCGAACCCAGCTCCGAGAGGGCGCTCCTCGATCGTCTTGCCGACGTCGAGGCTCGTCTTCAAGGTCCTGGACCACCATCGCCCGCGGCACATCTCGAGGAACGTCTTGTCGCTTACTGTCAGGTAAGCACAAACGGCTTATCAACACTGTCGGCATTTCGATGACGAATAAAAGTTCACGAACATTCGCTTTTTTAGCTTTCGATAGCTTAATCCTTCATCCCTCGTCCGATCCCTCTCGATCGATGAATCGAGAATCTTAGGGACACTCTCGATTTATTACAGGATGCCGTTGTCCGTCCCTGGAGGGCTGGAGCCGAGCCTCTTCAATCCGGTGGTCCCACGCTTCTGCATTTAGCAGCAGGCTTGGGTTATTCGAGGCTCGCGTGTGCTCTTCTACACTGGAGGGCGGAAAATCCTAGTAGCGTCTTGGATGCCGAGGTCGATGCTCTGAGACAGGACGCGGCAGGACTGACGCCGCTGGCATGGGCATGCGCCGCCGGTCACGCTGATACTGCCAGAATCCTCTATCGGTGAGTTCAAGAAAATCGTTGGCGTGCCTATCGGAACAAAATTCAGTGTCTCAACGACGAATTTGTTGGACCATAAAAAAAGACAAAAAACGCGATTAGACACGTAATTTTATTTACACGTATATATACATATATTAGATATACATATTATATATAACGAATCTTAAGTGGGCATGTAAGGTCGCGAGGTATTTCGAAAAAGAAAGAAAATGAAAAGCAAAACAGCAACGATCGTCTATGTACCGCGATCTGTTGGACAGGTGGAACGCGATGGCACTCCGCGTACGAGATTGTCAGAACAGAACGGCGACCGAATTGGCAGCGGAGAACGGTCACACCGGAATAACCGAAGAGTTGAATCGTTGGGAAGCGAGACGACAGGACGAGAGGCTTTTCTTGAGACCGGCGAGCCCGAGTCCGAGACGGCCCTCCCAAGACAGCGGTCTCGATTTGGCGCTGTGTTAGTCTCGTTTGGCTTCTTATACCATAGTTATTACATTTTTACCATCATCATATCACGTAAACAACACCACACTCTGAAATTTATACGATTTATATCTCAATCTCTCTCTCACTGTCACTTAAAACTTAATGATCTTACCAAAAAAAAATACGCACACAAACACAAAAGCGCGTGACGCAATCACGAAAATAACTCCCCCCGTAACGGTATATCTATCTATATATATATATATATACATATATATATATATAACAATTAGTTTGAAATGTAGCCCACCCTTAATTTTGTTCCACCACCATACCCCCCCCCCCCCCCCCGCCACGATATGTCGATGTGTAGTAACGATACACGGAGAATATCTCGCGTCTCGTCGATAGTTTAAGACTTTACGTAGGAACAAATTTCGTTGTAAATTCGCTCGATGGCGTAGCGTTTGATCATTTAAGGGGTTTTTATCGTAAAAAAAACATACACACAGGTGGTTCACCGCTCCTGGACAACATGGAGTTGTTGCAAGAGGACGAGTCGTCGTTAGGCCTCGGCCAGCAGGGAATGGAGAGTTCTTCGACCCCCCAATCGTCCGTAGGTCCGTACCACCTTCCTCGTAAACACAACAAACATCCCCTTCTGTCGCTGTCTCGATTATGTATTAACAATATATATATACATATACATGTATATGTGCATATTAATATTACATATATATATGTATATGTATATGCGCATATTGATATTACATATATATATATATGTATGTAAATGTGTCTGTCTGTGCCTGTCTGTCTGTTCGTTTGTCCGTTTGTTATCTATATCGTCGTTAAGCTCTATTTGTTTCTGTTTTTTGGTTTCGTTTTTTTTTTTTTTTTTTTTTTTTTTTTCAAAGTATCAAATTTACCGAATACTATCACACGTAAAATTAAATTATCATAGATCCTAGGTGATACTTTCGTTAATCGTTGTCGGAAGCTCTGACGACACACCGATCGCGGATGTTGGTAGATTATGCTGTACGTTAGTTGAGAGTGTATTTTATTTATTTTTTGTCATTATTGATTGTTTTTTGTTTTAATTGCCAATCTCGATGCCTAACGCCAGAGAGACTCATAGACAAACAATCACCGCCTTCTCCTACTCTATTCTATGATTATATCTGATATCTTGCAGCTTTAGCAGTGTTGGTGTTGCTTGGCCTACGTAATCGCTGTTGGATCTCACACACCCTTGTCTATCACTGATTAACTGTAAACTTTCTCTTTTCTACTTTCTCCGAAAATCTAGAAAATTTAGGAAAAAAAGAAAGACAAGTTTGCCACAAGTGCCAGTCGCAAATTTATGCTCACGTACGTTTTTGTGCCATGGTCTCGCTCTCAATACGTATGTTGCCGGGTTTACGAAGCGAGCTTGGCACAAACGACGGCCGGGAGGTGCTGATTTCGCTTCAGGATATTCGCCCATCGCAAATTGTCATTAGCTTTCGCATTAACCGATGTTTCTTGATCGGTGAGATCACGCGACTGGGTCGACGGGGCCTTTAGAACGTGTCCGAGGGTGTAACGATGTCGTTTCGACTTAATTATTAACAGGAAATAATCTCGTACGTACGGTCACTTTACCGTCGCGAAACAACTCATCATCTTCTTCTTACTTCCTCATCTCCCTCATCTTCTTCGCGTATCGTCGTTGCCAAAAGCTACCTCCCATCCTGAGATATTCTTGGGTCATTATTGTATTAACCACTGTTATAGTATAGCGGTGGCTTTGGCAACGTACGAATTAACTACTGCTGCGACAGCTGTGTTTGGTGCTCGAGTGTTTTGATGTGTCTCTCTCATAGCTTATATATCTATATATGTATATACATTAATATTATATACATTAACTATTAAGTGCGAAAGCCAAATGAGTACAAGTCGTAACCCTCTCTCTCTGTCTCTCTCTTTCTCTTGTACTTTTGTTGGTGTGTGTTATGCGTAAAGCTGTGGTGTGTGTTAACCGATATGTGAATCGGTGATGGAATCCTTGTTGTCATCACTCGCTCTCCCCCCCTCTCTCTTTCTCTCTCTCTCTCTCTTTCTCTCTCTTTCTCACCCTCACTATCTCTCTCTCTCTCACTGCCCTTTTGAGTTTGGCTAGGGTGGTGATTCCTTTTTATAGGGGAGGAAAACGCACGGGTCCTCACATTGGCAGAGCAAATTATCGCCGCTCTACCCGAGAGGATCAAGAGAGGAGAGGGTGATCCAACGTCCCCGTCTCTGCCGTCCTCGCCGCCACCACCGTTGACGCCTCTCGAGGATGCCCTTATGGAGCAAATGGTGAGCTCAAGTTGAATTCATCTTCTTTATTCGTCTCTCGGGCGATGGAGAAATATTTCATTCGATCGGGTCCATTCTGAAATTTGGAAATTTTGTTGTCTCTCTCTGTCTCTATCTATCTCTCAGCCTCTGGATTCCGGCGAATTGTTCGACTCGTATCGGGATTGCACCGGTGGTGCGGCATCGGTATCGGACGTCGACGCCGATGCGAGTCCATCGAGTCCGTCAAGCAGTTGTCTCACCCCCGATTCACCATCCCCACCGCCAACGACCGCGGATTTTTGCGAGTTCCTACAGCTACAGCTTCAGCTCGACGGTGGCAACGCTCATAATAATCATTACGGGTATGCCAACGGCGAGAGAGGCGGATGCGGTGCCGGATATGGTATCGGTAACGGTTACGGCGGTGCGGGTAACGGAGATGGGAGCGAGGCTGACTTGAGCAGGCTCACGCTGTCGGACAGGGAACAGAGGGAGCTTTATCAGGCCGCTAGGATGATCCAGAAGGCCTACAGAAGTTACAAGGGACGTCAGAGACAGGAGGAGGCCGAGAGACACGCTGCTGTTCTTATACAGCAGTACTATCGCCGTCACAAACAGTACGCTTATTACAGGTAACATTTAATCGGTATACGTAGTGATCGTACACGTACGATGGAACGTGGAATGTTGATAACGTTGTTCGGACGAACTCATTGACCATTTCACTAACCTCGAGTCGTTACTTTCCCGGGGAATGGCCGAGAAAGATTTACGAAGCGAAATATTATTGGACGCCGAAAATCTTTTGACAGTATTCAATCTTAATTATTCTCGTGGTTCGTATTCTGTTGTTAAAGATACGAAAAGAAAAATTTAACATATCGAATGATCTATGGAATCGGAACAAAAAATCTTATTGTTTTTAGGACACGGGAAAATAGAACTGTAAAAATGGGATTAATCAATTTACGTTGGAATTTGTAGTTTCACTATCAACATTCAATATTTTATAACAATGGCATTTATTAACTGTCGTCATAACAAAAAAAAAGGATAGTATTCTTAAAATTTGTAATCAAGATCAAGCTAGTCTTATATCAAAGTTTAAACGTCCTTTTCAATTTTTAGAAATTCTTTTTGACTGGTTAGAAATGACTCTCGACTGTTTCAGTTATCACTGTGAAAGTAATAATTTGTGAAAAAGTGCCATCGATAATTTCATCGCAACACCGTCGACGACTTTCATACCACGTGCGTGTACGATCGTCACAGTAGGAAACGTCTTATGCACGCGATTAATTTAGTAATCAGGAATAATCAAAATGTACTTCGTGCCGGTAACGTTGACGAATACTTCTTGATCTCTCTCTCGCGCGCGCGCGCGCCACAACGAGTAATAATTCTCCACGGTCCCGAGTGCATGCTAAGACGGATATGCACTCGTGCCCATCCACCGATGTTTCGAATTATTAGCGAAATAATATCTCTCCTGAATCACAATAAAGTAACGGTCGGCGACAGGTATACACGTTGCATACAAGTAGAGTTAACGATCCGAAAGATGGAGATAGAGAGAGAGAGAGTGAGAGAGAGTGAGAGAGATAGAGAGTACGATTCGAAGTAAATCCTCGTCGCACGCGCGTTTCCATTCTCGTTCCTCGTCGTCTTCCACCTTGTCGTCCTCCTCCTCGTCGTCGTCGTCGTCGTCCCCGTCGTCGTCTACCTCGTCGTCGCGGGGGGGGGTTCAACTTTCGTCGAGGCCCGAAGCCTCCAGCCGGGGCCAACTTTTAATTGGCATCGTAAATAATTCGGAAACTTTGCTACCGCGAACTTTCCTACCTTGGTGCCCTCTTCTCCTCGCCTACTTTGGTCGTGGAACGTCGTAGCCCGAATACGAAATTAAGCTGGCATTAAATTAATACGACTTTGGGTCTAAGACGAGCTAGGGCCTCTCTCGGATCGTGCATAATGGAACGCTTCTCCGGAGCGTGCCGTTGTTCGTTCGCGGTGTGTATATATATCTTGGCGTCGAGACGTTACTCCTGTAAACATATATCTATATATACACGGCCGAACGAATACTCCCGTGCAGGTTCGCGAGAAGCATCCCCGTAACCTGGTAAGAAGCATCGAGTGTCGTTTCTGTATTCTCGCTACCTGTGCTAATTGCAGACAAGCCACGAAGGCCGCGGTGGTGATTCAGAGCAACTACCGTAGTTATCGTGCACGACCCGGCTCCACGAGTTCGAGGCAGCAATCCGTTCATCAGCAAGCCGCGCATCAGGCTGCCAGAAAGATTCAACAGTTCATGCGACAATCCAAGATCAAGTGAGTCCAGGAGTATTCGTGAACAGTGAAGAAAGAGTCTTTTAGCAGGCCTTTCATCATCCACTTTAAAGCACCTCCTCTGACTCCGAAATCCTGTAATAGTGGAGTTATCCTCTAAACTCTTGGTGGCCTTTTCCCGCAATTAGCCAGTACCAAGAAGATTTACGATCGTTGCGATCTTGATGATCAAAGCGTCATTTTAAGGAAGAATTTTTAAAGAAGGGTTGCTTTTAACTACCTTCACTTCCTCTTGGTCCAAGCTTCTGAAAAATAGAACTACCTCTTCCTTCGCTCCTAGTCTATTCTGCAATTGCCAAAGATCACTCTACAATCACAGAGATGTCCATAAAAACATTAAACCTTTCTTGAGTGATTATTTTGCAGTGGGATAGATGTATCGGTAACCATTTTGAATTATTGCAAATATTTCTTCATCAGAATCAAAAGAAAACAATTGGACAAAGATAACGGGCAAACTTTTTGAATCGGAACATCTATCCCAGTTAGTATTTGTAAATATGATAATTGCCCTATTTAAACGTGCTATTTTATATGCTAACGCAGCCTGTCGTGGGATGATTCACGACCGGTAAGTCACCCAGTTCGAATAGCTCGATCGCACCGAAAGCGCAAAGAAGATTGTTCGTCGATCCAAGAGGGACGAACGACAATTTCAATAATGCAATTTTTTCATTGTCTATCAGACTGCAGAACGCCAGGGCCGTCGCAAACGGGAGCGGGAGGCCGCAGGTGCTCACTTCACGGGGGGCTGCTGTCCTCCAAAACTCGCCCTCATCTAGCCCAGGGGCCAGCCTAGTAGCCGTCAGCCCGGAGATCATCTAGCGGACAGCCAGACAAAAATGTCGATGTATGGTCCTCTACAAAAGCAGTGCAGACACGCTTAGATACCAAGGTTGGCCAAGATGACATCTTTCGTGGAAAATGAAGACAGACAGGACGAGCCCCGCATCGTCGAGGACAACCGGGATTTCCTCTCTGTACACGCTGTTTGATCGACTCTCCTCCCATCCTTTTTGGCTCTTCGCGGCATCAAGATTCTCATCGAGGTTCTACGATCGCTCGCTTCGTCCCCGAGACTCGGCTGCATCTCGCGATACGCCCCTCGAACAACTCCTCGTTGCGACGAGGCGTTTATTCGATACGTTTTTTTCCTGTGACGAGTCGACGCCACTCGGCATTTTTTCCCCTTTTCTCGTTATTATTAAACGTCCGATGCTCAGTCGACGGTGCTATTTCGTTACATGGCACCCGGACGTGTATATATATATATATATATATGTATATATATACATGTATATACACACACACACACACACAAATACGTCTCATTCCTTATCGTTCGAAAGAGTTTTTTTCCAAGATATTAACGACGTACCCGAAATCGAATGACGATCCTCGTTCGCCGACGAGGCGTGGATTCGATGTTGATAATTCTCGAGGCATACCTCGCGAATGGTGTTGCATTGTTGATACTAACGTATATTCGGTTTAAGAGTTGACATACCGTTGGATTTTCAGATATTTATTTGATATTTGCACGGTTAAAGTAAAGAAAATCTTGTAAAACTACTCACGATAATTACGTCGAACACATTTCTTTTTTTATTTTCTCAGGATGATCTCTCTCAAGTCACCGTAAATTCTATAACGAGCGGTGAACACAAAAGATTCAATAAGCGTTTAAAGGCTTTTTTTTCATATTCATTCGTTCGTCGATCGATCACACGACCTAGGGTGACGATTCATTTTTTTCACGCTAAATACCACGTAAACGGCTCATCGCGGTCGAATATCACTATGTAGAAAAGAAAACAAAGAAAAAAACAGAGAAAACGATTTATCAAACTCACGCGATAGCGAGAGTGAAAAAGAGAGCAAAGTCTTTCGGACGATTCAAACATATATATTTTTCGTTCGGTCGTTTCACTGTCGAGTAACGATAGTTTTTTCGCTTATGTATCTCTTAATCCGTGAATCTTGGCTATCATGTTGCTTCCAAAAAAAAAGAAAAAAAAAGAACGAAGAAAAAATAAGAACGAAAAGACGAGAGAGCGAACAAAAAAACATTACTCTATACGCTATTGAATACTGATTAGTTGGTGCGATCGAATAAGCTTCTTCGACACGTCGTCCACGACGCAAAAGGAGGAAGCTTAATCCGAAAAGTAATCGAACAAGTACAATTTCGTGCGTATTTATATATATATATATATATATAAACGTATATATTATGATGACGAATGTTTCCGAGTATAAAAGTTGATGCCGTGAGAAAAAAAGAAAAAAAACAAGACGATCGGTGATAAGATTGAATTTCGAGCTAAGTAGTTAATTACGAAGAAATTTCTGGATGCTGAGAAAGTGAGGCTGTTGCGAAAGGGAAAGATTGATTTTTTTGTTTTGTTCTTCGAGATCGATCGTATGCGAAATATCAATAATCATGAATGAATTATCGATATATATATTTATTCGTTTTATCGCTTATTGACACACGCCGTTGCTCATGGGAATAATGATTTCTCGGTGTCGAATATAACGACGAACATAGATTTTCAGAGTGTTGCGAAGAATTTTACACTATTTTACCGATCGTCGGTGTGGCGTCTCGTTGAAATTTTCCGCCGGTGATTGAAAATTCGCAGTCGCGCAGAGCCGTCGAAAATTTTTTCCGTATTCGGCTAATAAAACCGAGGACATGCGTCTCGTGTACGTAATAGATATTTTTCATTCGTGAAGAGGAAGAAAAAGAGAAATTTAAACAGAAGTGATTGGGTAAGAGAGAAATGACGTTCCTAGTATCTAAAAGAGAAAGCAGCAGGGGGATTGAAGTAAACGAGAGCTTACAGTCGTATGCTCCGGTATAGGACATCGACGAATCGTTCGGTGTATCGCGTGGGGGGAGCAAGTGGTCGGGGTTGTAATAGCGAGAAAAGTTTAATGATGAGAAAAATGAAAAATACAATTTTTGCACTTCAAGTGTGAGATTACTCGATGAAAGATGTCCGAGCCAATGGAACGTCCAGTGAACGTTGCGTCGATCGATGCTCTCGGAGAAAAAGAATCGAGGGGACGATGTGGGGTAATTAAAACAAATATATATATTTGAAAAAAATAAAAATAAAAAAATAAAATAAAATGAAAAAGAAGAAACCGGGCAACGATTACGAGGAGAGCTCTTCTTCGGATTGAGGGTCTACGTAGGACGGATGCTCTCAGGCTCGTGGATTGCATCGCGTCACCCTTTTTATCCCCATCTCGGATATATTCTAGAACTCAGTCGAGTTTAAATAAACGTAGTTGCGAAAATTAGAGCAAATGGCAATTTTTCATCGATTATAAAATTATATATTCTCTCTCTCCTTGAGATTCTTACGATATATTTAGGCTAGAGGAGGTGCGTACAATGAAAAGAAGAAAAAAAACGAAAACAAAAAAAAAACAAAAAAAAATACAATGTAACGAAGGGTTTAGGGAGATGCGAGAAAGAGGCCGTTTGGCGCTATTGAAGACGAGCCCGCAAAGTTCCCGTCGTTTTAAACAAACAAACAAACAAAAAAAAAGAAGAGAAAACAAAGATGATATAATAATAAACATTGTGATAAATCCATGGTGATCCAAGAAAGTATTTCCGACGTTCCGACGCACTAAAATGGCGAAAGGGCGGAAGCGTCGGGACGCGATTAACAAGACAAACAAAAGAACAATATTAAAAAAAAAAACAGTGTAAACAAACAGGAAGAGAAAGGCACACACACACACATACACGCATGTACACAGACACACAGACACGAAAAAGTCCAGTCTTCGGAAAAATTTTCGAGCTTACGTGATTTTGTGCCGAGGAAAAGCTCGTTATAAAACTTCGATATTATTTCGTCAATTCGATATGAAATCGAATCGAACGTGTAAAAGTTAAAGAAGAAATTTCATTGAAAACTTGTACGAGATCCTCGATGATTTTTGACAATGAGACTGCTAGAGTCGCTTTTGCGCTTTTCTTCATTCTCCCCCCCCCCTTCCCGAGAAAAATTATTCGCGCGTGATTATGAAAATCTGGCCAAGAAACTTTCAGGATTGTCGAGGGTAAAACAACAAGAAAAATAGATAAAAATTCGTTAATTTGGACGAGATTTAATTAGACAAAATCGCGTGTGTGTGTTTTCGATCCTCGGCATTTGACGCGTTAATCGTGGGGATGAACGACGGCCGAAAGAGAAGGAAACCGAGAAGGGACGTAGCAAAAATTAAAAAAAAAATAAAACATACGAAAAAACAGAGAGGAAGAAGAAAAGAAACAAATGAATATCGATTTAGCACTTAAGCTCCCACGCTCAATCTACCAAGTTCCAGCAAGCACGGAACGTCGAGGAGTACGACGATCTCGATTATATTCGTCATAATCTTGATAATCGATTTAGGCATTAATGGATAATGGCGGCGCCGATAGGACGGTGAGCGCATGAAGAAAACAAGAATTAAAAGCAAACAAAAAAACGTATATGAAAAAAAAGAAATATATATACATATATATATATCTATGTCTATATATATATATATACATATATGTATATATATATGTATATATTGTACACACGAGTCAATTCCAACGAGCATTTTCATGCCACTAAGCTTAAAGGATTATTAGTCGATAATCAAGAGAAGAATAAAAAAAGAGATAATGGCGAGATAAAAAGATGACGAAGAGAAGATGGGGAAAAAGATAAAAGTAAAAAAAAACACTCTTTCAATCATTGTTAATTAATTAAATTAATTCACGATCCTATCGATACTTAAAGATGAGACGAGTATAAATATTATTATATACAAACTATTATTACATTCATATTTTTGCTTATTACATATTTAAGAATCTATTAATGAAGTTTTAGCTAATGTGAGGGTGCGAGAGCGAGAGAGAGCGAGAGAGAGAGAGAGAGAGAGAGACAGACAGAGACAAAAAAGGAGAGCTCGGATTTTTTGGGCTGAGCAATTGTATGAGGGGGTTTTTTTTTCTTCTTGTTTTGTCCACGACGTGGCGCAAGAAATCAACGTTTGTGACTTTCGGGTAATAAAGATAATTCGTACGAGATGACTGGTCGACGGCGAATTAATTATCGGGGGGAGTGTGTGTGTGCGAGAAGGCCGAAAATTGTAATTTTTTTTTTTATTAATGAGATTACAATTTTCGGCAAAGTACCCACGAACGATTCGGACGAAACAACGAGGCGGAACACCCGAATAAACTAGTGACGTTATCTTCACTCGAGACTTAAAACAATGAAAAAAAAACAAAAAAAACAACAAGAACAACAAAGAAAGAAAAAAAAAGAAAAATGATTAAAACAAATAAATAAAATAAAATGAATAAATAAATAAATCTTTCGCAGTATTTTTCGGCCACGGTCGTATCGTACTCGATCGACCCTGTGGATGATAGATTTTCTCCTTCCCTTCCTCCCCCCCCCAGCCCCTCATTCTACCACCATTTCTTCGCATTATACACCCTTAAACAAACAAAAAAAAGAGAGAAAAACAAAGATATACCCAAAGCCGAGAGCGAGAGGCGAGAAAAATATTTACGAGATAAAAAAGCAAAACAAGATCGAGAACCCAGCAACACTTAATAAATAATAATCAATGAAAATCGCTAGGGTAGGCGCTTTGAGGTACACAACTTTAACAAGTCACTTAAACAAAAAAACAAAAAAAAACATTATTCTCAAATATAAATTTACTAAATAAAGAAACAAAAAAGAAACCATTTTTAAGTCTACGTAAGAAAGCCAAGAGTCAAAGACGACTAGATGATAGGAGCCGCATGGCCTAACTGCTGCCACTTTGGATTAATTAATAAATAAATTACTAAACAAAGAAAAAATTTATTACTACTGCGATTAAAAAAAAAAAAAAAAACGATGACCGATGAAATAATGTCATGCCACTTTTCAAACTACTTTGTAGATGCAAATGATTAAATAGCGTAGTGAAAGGAGTGCGAAAGAGAGAGAGAGAGAGAGAGAGAGAGAGAGAGAGAGAGAGAGGGTGAGAAAGAAAAATGAAAAATTTTACTTCTTCGAATCGACAATGATTATAATTCACGCTAGAATTCGGAATCTCTCCGATGTCCGGTATCCAAGATTTTTAAAAATAAACACACACGTACACACATTGACACAGGAAATGTCGAAATCCTCGATCGAGGCGGGGTTGTCGTTTGCATTTTAATGTTTTTTTTCCTTTCTTCTCGTCTCTTGCGTATAGAGACATAAACATACATATAGGCATATTCACACATGCCCATTTACACACCCCCGAACACAAAAACACACACACACACACACTTATAGTATATATAGAGTATACAAAATATTCCAATGCATTCTTCGATTTTCAATCTTTTATTTCCACATGTACTTTTTCGCTTACAGCGACAATTTGCGTCCAATGTCGTCCCTTCGATTTTTTTCATTTTCAAACAAATCGAACTTTTTCGCTTGAATACAAAAAAAAAAGAAAAAAGAAGAAAGAAACGTCCAATTTTCCCAACTTCTACGCAATTCCACTGCTATTACACGATACTTTGACACTCTCTCAATGCGAAAATATTTCTCGTTTCGAGGATTCGTTTCGACATCTATTCTTTTTTTCATTATTATTATTATTGTTATTATTATTATTATTGTATACAATAAAAGAAAAACTCGACGATTGCTACACGTCTCAAAACTCGTCGAGTGCCTTCGAACGTTCATTCGATGCACAAACCCGTGAGAGTTTGTATTACTCGTGTATTTCGCAGCGTTCGATCGAAGACAAGAGAATGGAAAACTAATAGGGAGAAACTGAGAGAAAGAAAAAGAGAAAAACAAAAAAAGAACCCAAAAAATAAACATAAATGAAACGATAGACGTAGCAAGTTCGAAGGCAGCCACGAATATCGTCGCGAAAGAGAGAGCGTTATTACACTCAACGTGCTATTTTAGTGTAATAAACTAAACCGATACAGGCTCTCCATCTCTTGTAATATTTTTATTATCGCAAAAAAAAGAAAAAAACATCAACCGTAATATTAATATTAATTAAATTAAACGAAAAAAAACAAAAAAATTATTAAATAAATGATTATACCACTATTTATTATTTATTGACTAACGTTCAACTAATATTGTAAATAACGAAAATATTTTATCTATATATTTCCGATCCGGGGGGCAGGGGGGAATGCGAGGCGGGCAATGAGCGCCAAATTTATTTTGTGGCGTCGTCCATACGACGATAGAGATCGAACGAGATCTTCATCCCCTCGTGATCCCTCCCCTTACACCCCGCCTGCCCCCCCGATGCCCCCCCCCCTACCCCATTGTTACACCATTTCATCATTGCATTTAATAAATTATATATTTATTGACGCACTTACCTTTTGAATTACGCCTGGATTTCCTGTATTTCCTGGTTTTTCCCACCACTGATCGATTTCTTTTTTTTTCAGGAGATACGCTTCATGATGAAATTATCGTATAGATTGTTATCGTTTTTTTTCTTCTAATTCTTCTCTCATTTATAGACGAAGGCTTATTTTTGTGAGAAAAAAAAATTGAGAATTTTTTTTTTGCCAACATACTTGGAATTTATGAAAAAGTTGAAAAATCATTGTTTTTGAAAATTTTCGATGCGCATGTTGGTGAGTTTCGGCTAAGAAGCTTCAATGTGTAAAATTTTATAATTCGCAGGCAAGCTTTCGCAAATATCGTCCAACATTCTTCCGCAACAATTTATTTAAAGCATACAAACGGTACAAACGGTGTTTGGTAACTTTGAGTACAAATTAAATTAAGTTATGTGAAATTATCGATGGTGAGTGCGAGAGAGCTCGTATGCTTCGATGTAGATCGTAGGTGTAAGTTTACTTATATATTTTTATTATTTTATTTTTTTGGTTTTCTTTTTTCATTTGGTTTATAGTTTTGTCGCGTCATTCTCGAGCTGGTATCGATTCGATAAATGCACACTGCTTCGAACCTCGTGCTTCTCGCTGTATCTATATTACTCGCCGATTAAATTTCTAGCTGAGAGAGAAGAAAAAAAAACTGACAAAATGAAAATCGTTCAAAGCTCGGTTAATGAACAAAAAAGAAATCCTATATTACGAATTTTCGACAAAAAAAAGGTTGATCGTTTCCGAAGATCATTATTCATTCGCAGTAAAATTTATCATTAATAATGCAGAATTATATATTACTCTCTATATCGTTAAATTGTAACGAAATCTACGAATCACAGTTTTTTACACAAAGGGACTCTGTTGCTTCTTCGTATTTTTTTGTTCCATCTTAAACAAAAATTCGACGTTAAAATTCACACACCAACTCGAATCGCGACGTATCTCTTCAATATCTCTCTCGAATTCGATCCTATATTTTTTTCTTCTTTCCTTTTTGTTTGTTAGTGACGAGATATTTCTTTTTTTTGTGTTTCTTTTTGACGTTTTCGGGAAAAGATCGTGTCTCGGAATTGTAATCGTGTTGTTGTTTCCCATCAGAAAACTTGAACCCGATGATTCTCGCGATCGCAGACGACGATATTAGCGGCCGAGGTTACGGCGACCCCCTCGAGTCCTTTGAACTCACCGTCGCCGCTACCCCAACCACCGAAGGCTTTGAGAAAAGTGCCCTCCGGTGTGAATATCTGTATACGATTGTTGCCAGAATCGGCGACCACGATGTAACCCTGATCGTCGACCGCAACGCCACGTGGGAATTTGAATTGTCCCTCGTCCGAGCCCTCCGAGCCGAATGACGTTAGAACACGTCCGTTAACGTCGAATATCTGAACTCTGTGATTGTTACCGTCGCTCACGATAACGCGATTCGTATTGCTCACCGCTATGTAATGGGGATGTTCGAGCTGACCCCGTCCACTGCCGCACGAACCGAACTTGCCCACGAATGTTCCGTCCGACTGGAACACCTTTTTGCGAGAGAAATTCGGACTTGATCAATCAAAATTAATTTTTTCTCGTTCGATCGACTTTCACAATTTATTACTGCAGCGAAACAAAAATTAATAATTCGTTAATGACCTGGACGCGATGATTCTCCTTGTCGCAGACGTAAATAAATCCAAGAGCGTCGGTGGTGATGCCCCAAGGATAATTGAAACGTCCGTCCGACGTACCCTGTGAGCCAAAGGTTCTCAAAAATCGACCCGATGGATCGAGCACTTGTATGCGATGATTGTAACGATCGGCGATGATAAATTGTCCGATTCTGTTTACCGCTACACCGGCGAGACAATCGAACTGACCCTCTCCGCTTCCATAAGTTCCAAATTCTTTAACGAAATTGCCATTTCCGTCGAATACCTATACGTACGTATAGAAATTTTATGATAATCATCTTTTTTTTTCTTTCGAATAATTATTTCGAGACAAGTTTAATGAAAATAAAAATAAAATTAGCTCATGGGAAAGGACGAATTCTTACTTGAACACGATGATTGGAGCTGTCGGCCACGACGATCGAATTGTCAGGGCCAACTGCAAGGCCTCTCGGCCATGTAAAACATCCGGCACCGCTCCCCCGCATCCCAAATTTAAACAGCTGCCTCCGCTTCAGCAGGTACTGATTCCTAAAACAAAAGGTTTCGAAACTCGTATCAAGTGATTAGAGAGATAAACAAGGGTTGAATTTTGAAGATACCGACCTAGTGGAGGAACCTGCTGGGGCGGCTATAACGGGAGCTGCTGTAGGGGACGTGGGGGAGCCTGACGGGTTTTTTTGGTCGTCGTCAGAAGATTCGAAGGATGTTTGGCCGGTGTGTCTCAGTGGCAGACCGAGAGACAATCGCCTCGAGGCTGCGCTCGCACTGTCGATTACATTCAAATAAACGTATACGTCAAAATAATATTCAAATTCAAATATAATATTAATATAATATTAATTTAACTTGTTATTCGCCTCGTGACAAAAGTATAAAAACCAAACGAAACAATTGTCTTTTATGTTTTAAATCGCGATCGCTCACCTCGAGGATGGTATCGAGGAGGTCGAAGAGGGTGGTTCCTTGTCCTTGGTGCTACGATTACCATACTTGTTCTTGAGATAACGGGCCCACGAGCTGAGAGCAGCGCCGTCCTTTTCCGTACCTCCACGATCGCGATCGGGGCTCGGCTCTCGGGACTTGAGCGCGTGAGTGCTACGGCTACGCGCGAGTTCCGAGCCGGCTCCGTATTTCGCGGCTAGATAAGCGTTCGGCGATTGGGTCGTCGGCGAGGGTGGATCGTCGTCGAGCTCGAGATCGTCGTTGCCAAAGTTGTGGGAGCTTCTCGAACGCGCGAGCCTCTGTCTTCTCTCCTTGAGAGCCGCGTAACGCGATCTTGGCGACAGAGGCTCGGCCTCGGCTTCCGTTTCCCGCTCCCTCTCGCGCTGCTCGCGCTCGCGCTCGCGCTCACGTTCGCGGGGTGTCGTCACCGCCGCCTGGCTTCTGCTCTTGTTCAGGAATCTGGAACCGAGCATCATAGTGGTTGTCCCCACGTCACATACTTACACGTTACGCACACGCAACACATCGCACACAGCCGCACATCCACACACGAGTCTACACGCGTCCTCGCATTTCCGAGTTTCTCATAACTCGAGGACGCACGTTTTTATAATTTTAATGAGATTATAAACGTGATTATAGAACCAGAGAGCGAGATATATGTATTTAACGTATGCCGAAACTCGATCGATCCACGTTTTCGCAGTACGCGCCTACGCGGGGGTAGTTCCTCGTACATCAATATTCCCCTCGAGTCCCAAGGGCTCAAAGTCAAATTAATATCCACTGCCATCAATTTTTCAACCCGAAATTACGTTTCCGTTATTATCTCATGGGAATGCATCGAATTATCGGGGAAACGGAATATTTGTAATGATTACAAATATCACATTTATCCAACTATCACGGAAGGTTAACATTTAGTAAATTGTATTTATTAACGAAACTTGTCGTTGATTATAATTAATTATTCCGTTGATTCGAGTAAATTGGCAAATTGGAAAATCTTGATGGGTCGATAGCACTGATTATTTTTCAATAATTATGACGCGTCTCGATTTTGCCATTCATTATCGAAATTTAATTGCTGTAATTATACCAGATATGTTTGATGACTTAATTATCGTCCTAATTTAACTCGTACGTTGTAATTTCACAAATATTTTGATATCTAGAAACTATTGTTGAAAGTTATATTTACGGGCTTTTAATCTAGCTGGAATTTAATATTTCCAAACTAGATTTTTATGTTGTATCGTTCGTCGGGATATGCTCGCGACGCATTCCCGATCTTCGTCGAAGCTTGATTTCCATTACCCATATCGAGTCTAACCGTCCCTTCGCCCTTCTCCTGTCAATAATACACCCGCACTGAGACTATCGTGCGACCGCGACTAATTGGGAGAGTGGTCTCCGACCGTGGTCACGGCATATACTAATATAGATGCATCGATCCAATTGGCTCCTTCTGTTTCACCGACCAATTCTAATTAGCATGGATCGAATATACCGGGTTGCCCACCACCAGATTGCATACGTGGAAACGCCACCTCGTTCATATTGATGACGTCGCGTGTAATCTACGGAGCTTCGAACCCCCTTCAAGACGTATTTGTACACGTGCACGTCGTCAATATTCTCTCGCTCTCCTCAAACACGAGCGTAGCTTTGACTCCTCGTCGAATAATTTATTTCGCAATATTTGATAAATCTCTATGAGCAATATTACATTTCGTCAATTTTCACGAAATATCTTGGACAATTTGACGAACGATCAATTTACGTATTGCACGATACTGATGAAAAATTTGCGATTTTAAAAATCATTAATCGTTCCAATCAATTTTTCAAATTAATTCGCTCTTATTTAATGCAATTATTGTCGTGCAATTTTGTAAAATCTTACGTGTGCATCTAAAAATAAATTCATCTTTTTTTCTAGTCGACAGTTTTTTTTCACGAGAAAGATATTAAAGTAGATACAAATTTATATAAAAATTCTCAATATGGAATAAAATAGATTTCTTTTCTTCGGTAGATACGCGGTGGTAAAGAAAAATCAGACAATATCCCGACGATAGTTGTAGGGGATGACGTGATTGAAGAGACGTGCGACTTCATCGAGCTATAGAATGTCGCCTGTGAGAATTTTCAACGTCAAGAGAATATCGTTTTTATTACGAGCGATTTACGATTTCTCGACATCGTACGTGTCGCATCCACGTTATTCTCTCGATGTTAACCCCTTTCTTCCATTTCATTCTTTGCATGTTCATCATTGACGTCGAGTACGCACAATCGCGTGGAAAGAGCATTACAGATTTTCTATATAAAAAAAACGAAAAGTCACTCGAAAAGAGATTCGCGCAACGCGTTTCCATAATCCTCGATGTGATCCGTGTCCCGTCAGCATCTTCTCAGCAAAATCCATGAGCGTCTCGAAAACCGACAATCTCATATCTCGCGTATTATGACGGAAATTATTCTCGACGTAAAGACTAATTAATAAAAACATTGCGAAACAATTTTTAAAAAATTAGACCGATAAGCTTTTTTCTTCGTCGTAATAAAAAAACTATTGAAAAAATTTAGCGTATGGACAATAACGAGGTGAGACACGAAAGAAAAACCAACGATACTGGCAAGCGGGATTGCTACATTATTGTTACTGTAAATACGCAGTGAACGAGGACCGTAACGTGTTTATTTTGTTGTTGTTGTTGTTGTTGTTTTTTTTCTCATTTTAGGCTTGCTTTCTTATTTTCATTATTCTTTTGTTTTCTTCTGTTTTATTGCTCTGCTTCATTGAGAGGGAAATAAATGAAACGAGTTATTACAAGACTGCAGTTTATTCACCACATCAACAAACTGAGACGAAAGAAAAAAGAGAGAGACAACTAATGACTAGAGAGACAGAGAGAGAGACAGAGACGGAGACAGACATAGAGAGAAAAGAAGTAGAAAAAAGGACATAAACTTATAACGAAATTGGAAAATAAATATGACGAAGGTATACGGAAGTCGAGGTGTTTTAAAATATCTCATCGACTTTCGCAATCTTCGCTATATCGTCAATATATATCGATACAAACGCAATATATGAAGACTCTGCAAACTCTCTGGCTCAAGTGGCTCGTATAAAAAGCTGCGAAACGGGTGGGGGGGGGGGGGGTGGCGGTGTGAGGGTGGCACAGGTACTTTCACGAAACTACACATATAATGTGTATATATATATATACATATCGATATGTACATATACATATACAGATATATATATATAAAACATCCTCTCAATTTATAACATCTCACGAATTTCAAAAATAAAAAGTGTAAAAATTTTGTATCTACGTACTAAAGCGCGTATAAAAAAGAAGAAGAAACAAAAAAAGAAGAAAAAATATTATACCAGTACGAAGCAAGCGTACTTGAGCAATATATCAGTGACGCAATAAAGGCGAACATCAGTAGGAACGTTAGCGTTCGACGGCTATACACGTAATATAAATACGTATATTCGATTATCACAATGTGTAAAGAAGAAAAATGCAGCGACAGATTAGATTAAATATTGTTTGTTCTTGTTTTTATCTTGATTGCTTTTTTTGTTTGTTTTTTTTCTTTTTACGAACGACCACTATATCGGACACATAAAACCGAGACGCGTTGACTTCGTGATAACCGGATCCGGAATACACGCGAGCAGGCAACGAACGAGCGAAATCCGTGTCGCGATCTTTCTTCTCGTTTTTTCAATTTTTTTTTTCACTTTTTTTTCGTTCATCGTTTTCTTTTCCTTCCTTTCTCATCGTTTTTTTTTCATTTTCTATCGTCGTATTCTTCGTTTCAAACGCTCCTCGTTCTCGAAATCCTCTCTATCATCTCGCTCTCGATTTCTATATCTCGATTCCTTGTTAAGTTAAAAAGAAAGATCGAATCCTTTCTGTTGCCGTTTTTTTTTTTTTTTTTTTTTTTTTTTTGTTAATCGATCCGATAAGACTTCTTTCATTCAGTCATAGTAAGAGATTCGTTAGAACGCTATAACATAGTACGGAAAGACAGAAGACGGTGGTTACCATTTGCATTGGTATATTCATCGGGGCTTCGGCACGGACGTTGTTCACGTTCTCGGCGCCGTCCTCGTTGCTTCTTCCCATGGCTTCTTTATTCACGTCGGACTCTCTTCTCGGGATCGAGGACCCACCATTCGCGGCTTTGTTTCTTAATAACGACGTGCCGTCGTCGTCGTCATCGTCGTCTCCATTGTCGTCGTCGTCATCATCGGCCATAGAACCGACATTTTTCGTTCTACCCGACGAATTTTTAACCGACACGTTATCTCTCGACGAGATCGAACCGTTCGCTAAATCCTTATTTTCATTACGTCGTTTCGTCTCGTTTTCAACATTGTTTTCTTTTTCGTCGTCATCGAGAAAAACCCAATAGCGTTCGTCACCGAGCGACTCGAGGTCGGCGTTATCATTGGAATTAAGACGCGACGAATTTTCATCCCTACGATCGTTATCGTTTATCGAATCGTCGTCTTTCGAGCGAAATATTTTCGAGATATTGAGACTCGATGAATTCTCGTCGGTAAGACTGTTTCGCGCTTCGTCGTTCTCGAAAGATACGTCGATCGGTGAAGTCGCTCGATCCGATTCGCTTCCCGATTCCTCGGACAACCAACCGTTTGTTCCAATCGCGCTGTTGCTCTCGTGAATCCGTTTGTAAGACAATTTCTTCCAATCGTTCGATGGAGAATCGCTCAACGAAGACGATCCTTCGAGCTTCGAAAAATCGGAAGTTTTCTCGTCGCTCGTCGTCGAATTTTCACCTCCAAAATCAGTCTTATCGTTCTCTTGGGTTTTCTCGGGATTTTCCGTACCAACGGGATCCGGTGTGATCGACGTAGAATTTTCCACTGGCATCGAGGACTCCTCATCCGTCACGACCCAACCATTATCGTCGAAAAGATTTTCCACCCTTTCGGTGATAAAAATTCTTCTCTCCTTCGCGTTCGATTCCGTCGCGTTTTCTCCGCTCGCATCGTCGAAGCCACTCGTCGTTTTGATCGATGCAGGACTCGACGACGAATCCTCATCCTCGCTGCTTTCCTCAAAATTTCCGCCCTCCTTATCGGAATTTGACTCCCGTAAATTTTCGTCGTCGTTGCCGTTGCGATTGCCGCTGTACGAGCCGTTTTTCGCATTCCACTTCGGATCATCAAATTTCGGCGTATCGTCCAATTCCGCTTCTCGGCTCTCTTCTTCGACGATTTTCTCGAGATATCTCTCGTTCGTTTCTTCGTGAATCGGCACATTTTTACGAACTTCCTCGTTCGCATTCGCGACGTAACCATTTGAATTTCGCAAATCGGAAGTAAGCCGGTCGTTTGAGGAATTCATTCTTCCATCTGTCGGCTCGTCCTTCGCCTTCTCGTAAGACCTCTCATTTTCTCGAATTACTTTCGCGATATCACTAGAAATATCATTCGTCGAGGTGAAATCGGCCTTCGACGAATCCCGATCGTATGTCAAACTGGCATCGATCTCGGACATTTTTACGTCCGGATTATTTTCAAAGTTCGCTGACTTTTTTTCGTCGCGATTATAGTCGCGAACGACACGTGTGAGAAAATCGTCCATCATCTTAGCATCCTCTTCGTAGCTTCCCAGGCTGGATGATTCCCCATTAAGATCGCTTCTCCGTTGTCCCGATCCGCGTTCATCGTCTTTGCCACTCTCGATCGATTCCGCGTCACCGTTCGTACCGATTTTTCCAATTTTCTTCAACAAACTCTCGAGAGCCTCCGCGTTATCGTTACGAATTTCGATATTTTTATCGTCATCGTCGTTATTATTAATTTTATCATGATTATTATTACCATTATTATCGTTACTATTAATATTGTTATTATTACTTGCGTGATTATTATTATTATTATTGGCTATCTCGATCGAGATTTTATCGCGCAATTCGTATTCCGATTCGACCTCCGGTCTCTTTTCATCGTTCGTACGAACGTCGCTCGCTTTAACGGTCTCCTCGCTCTCGGAATCGCTTTTATACGAGACGGACTCGTCATCGTCATCGTTAATCGACGTATCGAGCCTGCTCGATGGATCCTCGATCAATCCCGAGTCATCGCGTTTCGTTAATGACGCGTCAATGTTATCATCGATTTTAATTCTATCGGTGAAAGCCGAGGACGACGACGACGACGACGACGCCGCCGTCCTAACATCATCATCATCATCATCATCATCATCATCATGAGCATCGTTATCGCGGCTAACGATCCTAAAACGTTTATTATCCAGGGATTTATCGGATTTGGAAGTCATCAAGTCGTGAATGCCGTGATGTTTTTCTACGAACCTGCTGGTATAGCCGCCTGTCGCCGACGATGCTGTTGTACTTGTTGGCGATGATACCGAATGCGCTGGACTTCCTCTCGGCGACGTATATCTGTTTTTGGACAGGTACCAGAGGTCAGTACAATTGCTAAATAATTTCTTAACTTTGTCATCAGTCTCTTCGAGTATTTGACAATCGAGGTGACAATTTCTTTGGGTCCAAGTGTTGGAAAAAAAAACAACAATATTATCTATATCGTGAAATCATGAAAATAAATTCATCCCTTATTTTCATATAAATCGTTATTGTCTTTCTTCACTCGTTCTCTTCATGGGTGTAAATTTTTGGTTCACGTAACGTTGAAGTAAAAGTCACTGACCTTGTCGACGGCGAATCCTCTTTGCTTCCGCGTCTCGCTTCGGCGCTTCGCGCGAGTAACGGACCGATGTCGGTTCGTGCCATCGCCGATTCGGTTCTCTGGCGTTCTTGCGTCGGTGCTGGTGTTGTCGTGGGAGTCGATGTATGAGTCTCGGTTTCCGACTCTTCCTCCGTTTCCGACTCTGTTTCCTCCGACGAGGTCGTTGTCTCGTCGTCGTCGTCATCGTCCTCCTCGACTTTTTTCTTCGCTGGCTCTTCGCGCACGGCAGGGGTGGGGGGTGGAGGGGCTGCGCGATTACCTGAAAATTATTCAATAAACCATTGAAAAACAAAATTCGAAAAAAGATATTCGAGATGAAAAAGGAAATTAAGACGATAATTTGAAAAATTGTGGGTTTACCATAAAAGTTGAAAGAGTTGAAAAACCAAATACAAATGGAATAATAATAAGAATAATAATGATAATAATTTCAACGTCGGATTAAATTTTGTTATCGCGAATTAGGGGTGAGTTATCGTGCGATACGTCGTACCTGCGCCTAAAAAACGGCTCTGGAAGGGTCTTGGGCTGCTGGTAGGGGTGGTGACGGTGTCACGACCGGTGGTTGTGGTTATTCCGGGTCCTGACGAGACGGTATTCGTCGTGCTGGTAGGCGGTGCTCTCGAGAGATACTTTTGCTTCATCTCTTCAGTGGTGAACGGAGCACCGGTGCTTCGTATACCGGAACCGGCGGAGCTCTCGGAACCCGTGCTCGAGTCCGACGACGCGCTTCTACCTCCCGGTGTGTGAACGTCCGACGATGTTCTCCTGTCAAGAATTTTTGCACGATTGGCATCGAATACCACGAGACTTATACTCGAATAAACTCACGACGTGAGACACTAAACTCGAGTTTCGAGGGTTATAAAGAGAGAAATTCGCCGATAGAGTTTCGGTCTTAAGGGGGGTGGGGGTTGGAATTTTGAATGAAGTGAGAGAAATGATTATTGATGCGAAATGTATATTTGACGAAAATTGCCACAATCCATTGGATAGCAGTATTATATATATATATATATATGTATGCAGAAATTTATAGGCAGTGTCCCAATGAATGGTCTCGTTAATGATGAACTTTTAATGAACGATGCCTATATATATATATATATGTTTTGTTATATATGAAGTTCTAATATGGTGTATAATCCCTAATGTCGCTTTCGCAATTCGGACGGTACATATATATATATATATATATATATATATGATAATGATATAATGGTAAATATATATACACAGAGATACCTTATACATAATGACAATGGCTAATAACAATGACGATGCGTATCGAGACTTTATTATGACATGTAGGGACACGCAATATGTAACACACAAATCATTAAATCCACATGGTGAACATTGATTTGCATAACAGAACAAGACACATTAAGAGAATCATCAGGTTGGGAGTTACGGAAAATCGACGAGTCGTATTGTTCGACGCTGACAAAGGGGGAGCCACAGTTATGCAATTGTTTTGATGGCTGATCCTGGAAAAGATAAGGTGAAGACACAGGCTTTTCATAAGAATATGAAACGAGACGTGAAATGTATGATTTATAGAACAAAAGTAAATGAACAAAAAATAATCAATGTATGAAGAAACGAAAAATGATAACGATCAACTACTTTCGATATCATCTCGGAGTTCTAAAGCGGGTTATCCTCGCATAACTTGGGAGCGGAGTCAATTGGTGTGTGTGTGTGCGCGCTCGAGGCTCTCTTTTACTTTATTTTATTTTTATCTTTCAATTCCTTTCGATCGATAGAAATCGTTGTACCAGCTGTGTGTCGAGGATTTCAACCGGGGTTCCAACCAGGCTTTGTATACATCAATTGTTATCCTAAATAGAAGGCAGGGAGAGAATCGTTTCCACTGGAATTTAATATCGAACGTTGGAAATTCGTCGATAAAATATTTCAATGTTGAGCTTCTATGAACGCTCGTTTCGCTCGAGTTAGCAAATCCGATATGATCGTCGGAAACGAGATAAAGCGAGAGTTGTAGAGACTAAAAGGGGTAATTTTGTCTAATATAAGCAGAGAGCGAAAAGTCTTTTTTTCATGATTTCTTTTAAGTGTAACTGTATTGTATTCTGTATTGTACAAGAGTATGATTTATAACAGCATCTACAATAAATATTGATAATTGATTCATTTATTTTTCAGATAATTATCGATTCATCACGAGAAGGTTGAAAAAACACAGGAGAGACACGTAAATTTATCACTCTCGGGCCTCTCGTTATCATTCCAATCGTCACACATTTGGCTCTCATTACCTTGCTATCGGTGTTCTTCTCGGCGTTTCCTCGACTTCGCGCTCTTGTTCGCGTGTCGGTGTCACGTGAATCGGTGCCGGTACAACTGGCTGACGTTCTTCGACCGTTTCCGTCGCGGGCGATGACGGGGGTGCGTTCTTGTTCTGCTTCTTGATCCTGGAGATCTCGTCGTCCTCGCTGACCTGTTTCGCCATGGCCGTTGGCGCCTTTCTCACTTGGATCTGCGTCGTGTCGGAAAGAAAAAAAATACTTCGGTTCACACTCGTCATCGCGAATCGCGTTAAGTTTTTTTTAGCGTCTCGAATTGCCAATGCGTTATTCGTTCATTCGGCATTAAAGAAACAATAATTTTTTTGATACTTAAAAAAAAAAAAAAATTTTTTTCGAATACTGACCGCTTTGAAAATTCTGAAATTGGGACACAGATTGGAAATGGATTGTGTTGGACCATATTTTCTTAAATAATATCAATATCTTTTTTCATTCTCGAGCCTCGTCTGATATAATCGTAAAACTTAATTGCGGAATGAAAATTGACGCGATAATAAAAATTTTCGAAGGACCCGGGATGGATTTATGATGAAAATTTCAATATTTTTCTGATTAAGAATTACGAACTCGCACGTTCTACGCTACACATCCACTGAACCACTAAAAAGAAGAAAAATAAAAACAATGATAATAAAAGACAACTCTCTGCTCTAAATTATTAGTTCATACTCTATGAACGAGGCGTGCATGCTTTTTATCGCATTGCCGCAAAAATAAAATAAAAAAAACATGATAAAAGAAACGAAAAGAAAAACGTATTACCATGTACATCGTATAGACGCAAAAATCAATCGATTTACACACTTGTACGCGTATATACTAAGCCTCGCAATCAGAAAAAAACAGTGCTCAGACTGGATGAGAGTGAATGACGAAATTATAAATATGGATATTTAGAAATTAACAAATAAGAGAGAGAGAGAGAGAAAAGAACGTAAAAAAGAAACAAGACCACAGTTCTTTCGTTTATTAGACGAGCCAATAGTTTCACTGTTGTATTAAGAGAAAAAAAAGAAATGTCATTCAAAACGATTTCGTATCGGACTTATATTTTCGTTGCGTGGACCGAGAGAGCATAGAGCGTGGTACACGGGAGGTAGTGTGCGTGTGTAGCTTAGGGTCGGATCCGATCGACACGCTCGCAAACTCACGGAATTGTGGGCGGTACAATCACTGTCAAACATATAATAAATCACACGTCGTCTTTACACCGTTTACTTTTTCTTTGTCCTTCGCTTTCACGGCTGACGTGCAATAATTTTCAAAATTTCGCGCCAAATTCTCGTTCGCACACGATTTTTCTCAATCACTTTATTATCTTTGTTTTTGTTTGAAATTTCTCTTTTAAAATCGTGCAGAATGTTTCGTTGGATGTAAGAAAAGAAGAAAAACAATGCATAAGTCGCAGAGAAAAGGAAACAAAAAAAAAAGAAAAGGGAAAAACCGTTGGTTAACTCACCTGAGGCTTTGGTGCCGGCTGCTGCGCCGGTGCGGGTTCTTCCTTCTTTCGTTTTCCGGCTCTCTCGCACTCCTGCAGCTTCTTCATGACTCTCGGCGAGTCCGTGAGCCTGAATATCCCTGAGAGCGGACCGCGGGCGGCGTCCTCGGTGTCCAAAACTTTTTCTCGCTGATTACTCTCCGCTGGCGTCGACGTGAATCTCACCGTCGATCTCGTATCACCGTCCGATTCCTCGCCGTCCCGATGACGCATAAAACGGCTTCGGTATCTCGATTTGTTTCTCGGTGCCTCGTACTCCGGGGCATCGTATCTTGATTATAAAACAAACGATTATCGTTCGTCTCGAAAATATAAAAAGAACACGATGATAAATAAAAATATAATAAAAATGTGAATATTTGCACGATAATGAAAATGTTATTCCGTGCTTTCGCGTGGTTCATAGTCTACCTAGAGTCGTATAATATACCGGACATTACCCCGAAATGCCATTTTGTTGTGTTGAACGTACCTAGAGTCTCGTCTCATCTCCATTTAATGGCGCGGCGAATGTTACGAGCGGTGAGAGGGAGATCGGACGAAAACGAGAGAGAGAGTCAGAAAGGGGTGGAAACGGGGGTAGGAAACAGAAGGAGGGTGAAAATTGTGTACGCCGGGAGATGCATAATATTTGCAATTTGCATTGCATTCCCGGAAGCTCCCAAGCGCGCGTCTTGCGTCGGGAGAGATGAAAACGAGGCTGTGAAACGATCTAGCAAATATTATCTCGCGCCAGATCCGGTAGAAGCGTCGTGGTAATTAAACTTACCATATGGACAAGAACGAGGTGTGGAAGCTGGTTATTCCGGGCACGAGAGGAAGTTTTGCCGAATCCTCGAATTCTCGTGACCTCTGGAGGGAGATTAGAGACAGAGTAGGGGGTTGGGGGGTTGGGGTGGGGATAGACGGAGTAAGAAAAAAAATCGAGAATCAGCGTACGAACGTAGATTTGTATATATTTATATCGTATGCCGCCGAAATAGATATGTGGGTCGTTTCGAAGTGAAAAAGAGAAGAAAAGAAGAAGAGAAAAAAATCTCGTGACCTCTTGATGCTGAAGGATCGAAGAGTGCTTTGCCGAGGATGAGAGAGAGAGAGAGAGAGAGAGAGATAGAGGGTGCGAGGGGGAGGGTGAAGAAAAGGTTGGGATTGGCCAAAGGCCAGAATAATCTGCGACGGCGATCGAGCTTCTTTTTACAGGCCACCACGTTTCAAACGTGCCTTGTTTGCGAAACTTCTGTGCTCTTTCTCTCGTAATATCTCTCGTTGTCGTTCAAGGGACCAGTTTAGGTACGTTCTTTCGCGATATGACACAAAAGGCAAAATAGCAAGACGCTACCACTTTCCAACGCGTCACTTTTACCACAAAATCGTGCACATTTTTCACGCGACTCCACCCCGTGACAGGGTCGCCACCGCAGGACTCCTTCCTGTCTGCGGAATGTCAAATATTTCAGGCACTCGGACGAATCGTGCGCATAAAGAACGAAAACTTAACGACGTTTGCTCGCGATTCGCGAATAATGAAATTTTTTTATTCGTTAATATGAGAAAATTCCGTTTATTTGAAACAAAAAAATGTCGGGTGGATCAGTCATTGCATTGAATCGGTCATTGCAATACGTAAATCTTTCTATGGCTCGTGATAATTATCCCTCAATGATTAAGAAACAAAAAGTAGTCGCGATTTTTATCGATTGATGATTAATGAAATTTTGTGACGATTATATTCTTTTGATCGAGGCGATTCCAAAATTATTATTATTCGAAGAATCGTATGGTAAATAGAAGGAAGTATAGTTAGACGATGATCAATACGTCTCATACTCACTCGTAATCGGGAACGTATCGATTTCTAGCCAAGCGTTCTTCCTCCTGTTGGCGATATTGGGATGCGAGACGATGATCGCTCTTGCTCCTCATTAGACCGGGCGAGCCGCCTGGTGGTGCCAATCCACCCGTCGTTCCCAAGTGCCCGACACTTCCGGTTTCCGGCTTGATGTTGAGCTCGCCGTAACCCGCGACGTGAAGTACCAGCTGATTGGGTTCGTGCGCCATTACGAAGCGCACACGACGACCATAGTCACCGGCTTCGTACTCGAAATTTCTATCGAACGAAACGCCAATTCGTACAATACAAAGTGAACAATTCATAACGAAACAAAATGGGAATATGCGAAGAAAAAATGAAAAAAGTAAAGAGCCAATCTGTCGATATATAAAAAAAACGCTGATACGGTAATCCCAGTAGGATCGAGAAAAGATCGACGTATAACAATCAACGATGGAGTAAGAAGGCCCTGCTTTTTACGAGATTTAATCAAATGAAACCGTACGATCGTTCTTTCTTCGAGAGCGATTCTTTGCCTATCAATTCTCATCTAATACGCCCTTTCTTTCTTACTCCGTCGTACCTGCTTCATCATCGTTCTTATCGTACGCTCACCAAACAACAGAAAAAAAGAATAAATAAAGAAGGACGATGGAGAAAATAAGAAAGGTAAAAAAAATCATCCTCGTACCTGATGAACTCGACCGTACGAAGAAAGAGCTCTTTCGTATCGAGAAGTTCCGCGTCGTCCCAAGACACATTCTCATTTATGTGAGCATCGGCGAGGTCGCAATTACTCTGAATGTTTGCTATCTCGAGCTCGAGATTCTCCTTGAGCTGGATCAGACCGCGGATCTCAGTGCCGGAATAACGCTCGATCTCGTTACGCAAATGTTCCGTACGATCTTTCAGAGCTTTACTCAATCTTCGATAGATCTCGTCCACCTCCTCGGCAACCGAGGCGCAGTTCGTTTGTAGACCGAGGGTGTTCTTCTCGACTAATGCAAGAGCATCTTGAAGCCGGTGTAAGCCTCGACGTATCTGTTCGTAGGTACGACAATTGAAAATAATTATTGATTATAATAACGATAATAACGATTATAATTTTACTATTTTAATATATATGTATTTTTTATATTAATGTTGATTTTTTATTGGCGATGTGAACGTTGTCATTTTGCTGGCTCTATCGATTATTCTTATTACCACTTGTTTTGATTTGAAGAAAAATTGACAGATTAGGCAAATCTAAAGATCAAATTAAACGTAAAGCTTATCGAGAAAAATTCAATAATTTAAGAATCAGTCGGATTTAAATATTTACAATGTCAACAGCGGGAATTATCGACGAAATATTGAAAAATCATAATAAATATCGGGCACAGCATTGTGTCCCTAATCTTAAAATTAGCGACAAGGTTGAATATTAATTTTGACGCTAATAACATTAAAAAACGATTGAAATTAAATTATAAAAATGAGAATGTGACATTATTTAGTTGAATAAATTTGCGGAAGAATGGGCCCAAAATATAGCTGCGAAGGACAAAGCCGAGCACAGACCGGATAACCCTTACGGTGAAAATATCTACATGGCCGCGAGCACAGATCCAAATTGGATACTCAAGGGTGATACCGTTGTAAAATCCTGGTACGATTTGTACTCGATCCCACAATTCTTCAGCCTCTTGGCTATCCAATGAAATCACGTTTTTGTCGACATTCATTTGGGATATATAAATATATAGGTACGATGAAATAAAGTTCTATAAATTCGGCGAGCCATCGCCGAGTAATACGAGCGAAGTGGGACATTTCACACAATTGGTATGGAAAGACACTACCACGCTTGGAATTGGCGAGGCAAGAAGTAAAGCCGGAAGAGTCTACGTAGTCTGTAATTACGACCCTCCCGGCAACGTACTGCAGGAATTCGCGAAGAACGTGCTTCCCCTTAACAAACCATCCAAGGTAAACTCTATCGTAAATACTAACGCTTCCAATTTTACATTTTAAAGCCAATCCAAAAATCCGAATAATCAATCGATGATGATTGAAATCGAGATTAAATTTTGTCATTATCGAAGAGCAAACGGACAGCGAACACCATGCAAATTCAATGATTCTCTCTAATCGGAATAATTAAAATTTCATAGCAGCAAAAATTTGCAAATCGCATATAATGTTAGTTTTTTGTCAATTTTTGTAGCTGCTTTATTTTTGAAAACAGGTGTAAATATTTTTCGTCGTAGATGCGAATTTAATTTACCTGAGAATTTATACGAGTTATCTCGCGTCTAAGTATGTCCATATGAGCGTCCTTGCACTCGGGACAACATTTCTTCTCGCAATGCACGCAAAGCGAGCAATAGCTCTTTTCCGAACAAACGCCGCAACGTTCCATTGTCTGTCCGCTCGTCGGATCCGGAAGTTCTCCGGTTATCTCGATGTGCAGTTCCAAAAAACGTTGCAGCGTCACGTTCGTTGGGAATGCCTGCACACCCTGAAAACAAAAATGATCAACACTTATCGATCACCCAAAACTAGGAATAACCAAAAATCACAAATAATTAATGAATTTTAAATCGATTGAGCGAAACATTTTTTTATCAACATTTTCAGCATAGTTTAACATTGATTTGTCTAGAAAGCGATAGTCGAATCTTCTCGCGTCAAATTTATTTCGATCGACGACAATTTTATCCGCGCAACAGAGCGACTTTATTTTCTAAAAAATCGTTATTGTATTTGCACGATATAATCGAATCTTCTCGCGTCAATTTTTTTTCGATCGACGACAATTTTATCCGCGCAATGGAGTGACTTTATTTTCTAAAAAATCGTTATTGTATTTGCACGATAGTCGAAACGTCGACAGGGCTAAAAGGAAACCAATGTCTCTAGAGGGACAAAATAGTTGCGGCTGGATATCTAAATATATCATCCGTATATTGATATACGTCACAATGCACGTATATACGTATGAGGAGGGACGTGTGAACTTGACGTGGGCGTCTCTTCCGCACGCATACGCGAAATACTCACCTGATAAGGTATACGATGTTCGGCACGGCATTCTGGACACTTGACCTGTCGACGTACGTAGTCGACAAGGCCGTCCATGCATGGTTCCATACAGAAACTGTGCTGGCATGGCAGAAGCTTTGGATTCCTGTAGCGATCGAGACATATCGCGCACGTTAGCAATTGCTCGAATTGCTCCATGCTCTCTGCAAACGTATAACGTAATAAAATTATTTAAACGATATTTCCTAGCTTATCAAATATGCAATGTATTAATTACACAAAAATTTGATCGATATCGACAAATGCAAATATAAAGTATAAATTATAAAATTACGTGGATAAATTTATATTGATAAAATCTACGTTCAAAAATACGACATGTTTCTTTCTGGCTGGCCCTGAGCTTTTCGGCTCATGGTTTTATCATTATATATTTTCGCGAAATTTCCAAACGCGTTTTTCGTCGTAAGTTTTGCGATTCAGGGGCAAGCAGACACGCGGGAGCGTGCAGATGAGAGCGAGAATCGTGAAAATTTATTTCCGTATCGCGACCTCGGGAGTCGCGCGCGCGCGAGAGAGAAAGAGAGACAGATAGATAGAGAGACAGGAAGAGAGAGAATGAGACAGAGAGATAAAGAGTGTGTAACTATCATCTCGAAGCAGATGCCGCCTACGCGTTATCGTCATTCGTGGATTTCGCCTTCGAAAACAGACGGCTTTCCAAAGCTGCGATGGAAGGTATGCATGAGCGAGAGAGAGAGAGAGAGAGAGAGAGAGAGAGAGAGAGAGAGAGAGAGAGAGTAAGAGAACGATAGAGCGAGCAAGACATGGCGAAGGAGGAGTGCAAAGGGGTTGAACACGTTGACGTCCGTAGACTCGTAGCGAAGACGTCACGAACGACGTGTCGGGGAAAAGCTCGTTGTTCCTTGATATGTATAGAGCCTCTATATATCTCGCTATCTGTATTGTCGATGAAAGCTCCGAAGGAAACTCACAGGCGCGTGTTATACATCCGCAAAAGCTCAGCGAGGCGTACTGAGACAGCGGCTGACTTCGATATGTATACAATGTGACAGAGAAAGAGGGTGAAAGGGTGAGGGGTTGAGAGGGGGAGGGGGTGAGAGAGAGAGAGAGAGAGAGTACGCGAAGTATTAGAGCGCTATTGTTGGCCATGGACGAACCACTTGTTGATGCCAAAGTGAATTGTGTATAGGTACTATAGTTCTTGTGTGCGTGCAACAGGCCGAATACGTGAAGTTCTCTCTGACTCCGTGTCTGGGCTGTGTTCGCGAGACCAAGAAATCGGATAGACATGATTTATACGCTGCTGACTGAGTCGAACGAAATTCAACGAGTCACTTGAATGCTTACGGTGGGAACATGATCTACCTCCAGAATGCGCAAATGAATTGCGATAAAAAATGAATAGAAACGATTTTCAGTTCTTTTATAGTGAAATTGTAATGTTGTACACTATAATTTTCGTATAATTTAAAAAGTTTTCCAGATCGCGAATAAACGTTTAATAAAATCGGAGTTAATTTTTGGGGTTTGTTTGTATTTATACGATAATACGTGGCGAGAAACACGGATTTATTCGTACGATGTAACATTTTGTTTAATCCCATTGATTCGCTCGATAATTAATTACGCTTTCGTACGAATAATATTTCGATGATTGAAGCGAAGTGAAATTCTACTATTAAAATTAAGCGGATGATTGAATCGAGCGTATTTTTTTAATTGGCGTACTCGGATATTGCACATTGTCAGACGCGAATAACTGTAACGCGACGTACAAAAATTGTTTTTTTTATCCCGACGGTGACCTTGAAATCAATTAAAAAAATTTGTGTCCATTTCGCTCACATTAATCAATTTTTTTGATAAATATTCGCGTAAGCAGATTTAAAGAAAAATTGTTATTTTCATAATTCGACCGTACTTCCTGCTGAAAGTTCCGTAAACTCTAACGACGTAGCCATACTCGCGATTAGACTGTCATTATCGTACTATCCGGTCTCTCCCCGATGCGACGACGATATAAAATTGTTTTCGCAATTACGCGTTACAAGAGAGTCTGAACAACGTCATGGGAAATAACGACGACCGTAAAAATGATCGCGTTGGAAAAACTTGCCCGATCGTCACGTTTATATATAAATTTCATGCGCGAGCTTTTCCCTCGATTCCCCTTTTTGTTCTTATCAAAATTTCTAACAATCGTGCACCACCAGCACCATCGTACGTATAATAATTTCATTCTTAATATTTTCCCTCCGCGGAGTTTATTTATGAAAATCTAAAAATTCATCGCGCCTGCAAGCTCGATCGTTCTTTGTTTCTCTCGCTCTTTCAATTTCACAAAGTCCCGAGTTATGTTCCAATATCACTTATTTTCTATATATATAGATAAACATATATGTATATATATCTAGATATAACATAACGTATAAAGATAATAGAATTTTGGAAAGGTGCGCACTCAACGTTTTCCATTCTCGTCGTAAATATCATTTTTATTAGACATCAACGACCTCTCGCCCGAATTTTGAGACTACACTTTCACCCCCCTCCCCTCACCCTGCGCTCTCTCTCTCTCTCTTTTCTTTCTTTCTTTCTCAACCCTCGCGTTCGTCGTCTCTCATTCTTATTTTCGTATCGCTCGTGGCACGATAAGTCCTGGCGAAATACATTTTACGAAACTTTACATTAGTTGCAAAAAGTCGACCGGGAACTATTCTCTCTTTCGGGAAATGAGGAAAGAAAAATCACATTTTACCTTCGGAAAAGAAAAGAAAAAGAAGTTTTGTCTCGAATGTTCTTCTCTCTCGCGTCGTGCGGGAAGAACGTCGCGGGGTACGCGGTCGTGGCGCGTGTAGATGGCACTTAGCTTTTATTAATAGACGACCACCTAACCGTATACGCCCGCGGTCTTTCTCTCGCTCTCTCTCACTCTCTCAGACACACAAATACACACACACACACACAGACACAAACGAGCACGCTCTCTTAGTCTCTCGTTCTTTCTGCTTGCGACTCCGGAAAACAAGAACTCGCAATAAAGAATGATTCAGCCGTTTCCTTTGTCCAATTCGCCGATTTTGCAAAAGCTCGCGGATATATCGAGGTTCGTGGGGAAAATATAAACATTTGCTTCGAATCTAAATGCGTAATGTTCGTTTCGCTTATATTAATTCTTCGACATGGGACATAAATCACGTCCGTTCCTCCATTTTCATCGATTCCTAGCTCTTTCACCCTGGTACCATCGTCTTTTTTCGAATGGAAAAAAACGTGTTTTTACTTACGTCTTTAAATATAGCTCTCCTACGTGTTTGTAAATTTTATGAGGCTGTTTCGCTAATAAAAAGAATTCGTCGTAGTTTATTCAACCGTTTTATCGAAAGAATATTTTTTTAGAATTTATTTCTTTTCATTTATTTATTTCACGAGTGTAGTCGATGCTCGAGGAGCCCTGAGGCCAGAACACTTCACGATAGTCTCTCTCTCCCTCTCTTTATTTTTTTAATCGACTATATATACACACACACACACATGTATATACACATATATATACACGTATAAGAATATATAGATATTTATAACTGACACAATTAAAAATACAATTGAATGATCCGCGACAGGTGGATCGAGGCCTCGGGGGTTGCGATCGCAGCCCGCGATAATACGCGCGAATCCGTTATATATTTTGTATCAGCCTGCCGGCGATATACCACGGGGTCCGAGTTTCGACTATACTGATCGTCGAAGCCGCTAGCCGGCCGGACCAGTTTCACGATCCTAAAGCCCCGACTTCTAAACTTAGAACATCGCGGGCATCTTCCATCTTCCAGAGGCTTGCTTATTTCGTACGGCGCGTTGACGCGTTCTCTCGTTCTCTCTCTATCTCTCTCTTTCTGTTTTTCGTTCTCTCTCTCACACAGACGTACACGCATACGCACACTCTCTTAGAATAGAGCATTCGTTTTCACGCTCTCGCGTTCCGTTAGGATCTCTCCCGTGTGCTGCGATCGTATTCGATGTTTGAAAATCTTGGAGTTCTCAACATGCCCCGGAACTGCTTACGTGATTCCAGCTCGCGAGAAACTTAAACCACCCTTGGTTCGAGAGATCATGGGAGAGGGAGAAAACGGGAGAAAGAGAAAGAGAGAGGGGGGAGGGTTTGACCTACCGACGGAGCGAAAAAAAAAATCTATTCGAGCAAATGTATTCGGGTTGTGAGACAGGAATGTACGGAACAATCGAGACATAAAGCCCCCTCCCGTCCTTCCCTCTTTTCGCGACTATATACGCAATTATCGTTTTTTGCCATTCTACTGCTGCTAAGTTGCTAAAATCTTAGATTTTTTTTTGCTCCTAGAGAATCACCAGTTAATTGAGTTTTTATCGAAGGGGATATCTAGGACACGAGTAACACAATAGAACTTTTTGTCTTCTCTCCTCTGGGCATGAATTTTTTGTTTCACCCCCGCTACATCCCGGTCTTATCGTTTGGCTCTTAGATTTTTCTTCCCATTTTATCGTCCAACGTGAAAATCGTTCTACGAACGGCCATTGGTAAATGGAAAAATAGAGGGCAGCGTACAAAATTGGCGCTGCTGGGGCTTTTTCCCCCATGGGGTAAAGAGAGCTCGAGAGCGCGAAGCTTGCACCTCCACCGGCGGGGCTTTCACGGCGACCTCATTGCCAAAGCTCTTTATCCCGGTCAGAAAAGTCACCAGCGCGAGCGTCGGCAAGTGAGATTCCCTCGGGGGCAGTGCAAGTGCGATGCTCAACGGGATACCAGCCTCTCGCTCGCGGCGGCAAATCGAGTTGCACGGAACGGTGGTGGCGCTCGTTCAAACAGGGCTTTACAGCTTTCGGGAGGCTTTCGTGAGAAGTATCTTGACCGCGTCGACTTTTCTTGTCGGTAAAAAGAGCAGACCACGAGATACTGGTATTGCATTCCGATGCAATATAGAAGTCGGGATTGAAAAATTATTCCCGTCGAAAAAAAAAGTGAGAAATAATTAAATCGTCGATTAAAGTGAAACAATTGGTCGCATTTGGTGATAAAAAATACTTACTGATACGTTTCAGAGTCAGATTGATTTTAAGATATAAAAAATCGATAAATTATACAAAATTAGTGATCGAGGCATCGCAAGAAATTCGGAAATTGCAATAAATTTGTTTCTCGTGATCACTGTCCTATTACTAAAATTACCTTATCTTGCGAAGGAAAATTCAAGAGGTTTTTTTTCATTATTATTTAATAAATACGAGCAATATTTATTTACCCGGTAAAAAGGACGATCAAAAATCTCTTCCCATACTCGAGGTCATCAATTTTATTGGTTAAATCGTGTTGCGTAAACCAGATGCTCGAATCGCCCCGATTATCGTTTTTTTTCTCTCTCGCGGTTTTCGACGTTACCGTAGCAATTATCTCACATCATGAATAAAGATGAGAGCGCAATTAATGGGATTATGGAAAAATATTCTCATTAGCGAACTCGACGAGTTCTCGTTTTGTGCTGCGCATTTCATTAATTTTATCATTGTAAATGGAGAAAAAGTTTTTGGTCCAATACCACCTTATGCCTCGTATAAAGAATAAAGCCCAACATGCAATTACGCGTATTAAAATTCGATATAATTTAACGTTCAATTAGCGAGTTAAAGCATCGATAAAGGTCTTTGGGCGTATGCGCGAAAAGGGTTAATTTTCGTAATTAAACAAAATTACATTGGCGTCTATCTACGAATCAATAAAATGCGGAAACGCGACACAATATGCGGTATCGTGAAATTGACAATGGGACGAAAAAAAAGGATTTCAAAGTACCCGAGAGTAGAAAAGTACACGGAGAGTGCATGCGCGAATGGGCAGAGAGATCCGATAAGTAGTAAAGGTCCATCGTGCGCAGTCACAGTAAGACTCGTGCGAGAGGGAACGAGCGAGATAAAGAGAAAGAGGGAAATAATAAAGATAGAAAGATCGGGACGCGCGCATAAAAACGACAACGCCGAGAGTATGACCGCCAGGCGAATGGACGCATTTCGCTGCAAACCGCCTCTTTATCTCTGCTCTCGGGTCTAGGCATTTCTTTGCAGCTATTTTTCCAACGTTGCCCATTACCTCGCAATCGTTAAGGCCGTAAAGCAGACTCGGACCGGTCGTGGCAAGGCGAGAAATGTAACGGTTAACGAGCCCCGAAGTATACACCCGCGAAAATAAAAAAACATAAAACTGTGCAAATTGAAACTTGCTCATTCTGTCCTGGCAATTTTCGCTAATTCACAGACCTACCCTATATGTACGAGAAGCTTTCTCAATTTCAGTTGTATCGTGCAGGGTACTTGACGAACGAGAAACAATCAAGAGACGACGAGATGTGTTAATCGTAATTCGGATTGTTCTTTTTTGTTTCTTTCATTTTTTCTCGGAACAAGAGGTCTGTACTTATTGTTCGAAAAATGATGGGAGATTCTTCCAGTTGCAAGAGCACGAGGTGCACGAGGCACGAGGGCAAGAAATGTGTATATATTCATAACGAGGGAAGGATTTAAATAGTGCACGAGGGTGAAAAAAAGGATACGATGTTTAACCGTGGTTATTTTTTACAAGGTACCTACAGCGGTTTATTGAATCAATTTTTTAATCGAAATTGCTCCATTTGGTACTAATTAGTAATTTAATCGTTCAAAATATTGGAATAATCGAAGGGCAGAGTTGAATTTCTAAAAATTGCCAGGTCCTCTCTCGTTTCTTTCGTTAACTCGTCAATTTGTACCGATTATCAAATGATTTTTTGTCAAAAAATCGTACCAAATATTTCGAAAAATTGAAAATATTTGAATATTTATGGAAATATATTATTATTAAACATCGTGAACGAGAACTTAATTCAGCAACGAGAGACTTTTTGGGAAAAAAGCGAATGTCTCTTTTGTACGACCAAGAGCTTTGAGCATGTACACGTATGTAATATACAGAAATAATGTATGTACCATTGTATAGCTTGAACTCTCTCTGCAAATCCGATCAGGCTCGTTTTTTTACGTTTTAGTCGTAAATTCGCGTCGCCCGGAGTCCGCGGATTATCGGCAAATATGCTGAAAAAGCTTTCCCCGCAGTTGAGTAGAATTTTAGTCCGAAAGCGTTCGATAAAACCACGGAACGTACAGATAGCTCGTGTATATCCATCGGGAATTACGTATACACTCGGCTCTTTTCACTGGCTGTTATCATTGAACGAACAAGCGCGGCGTTGATAGACGAACGTTAAACGGACCGTTTTGATCAGGCAAAATAACACAATTTTATGCGACTCTCAATTAGCGAGATGACAGGTGTGGGTTTTTTGATGCATAACCTTTGACCTTGTTGTGGTCATATTTCAAAATGACGACGGCATGAAAAATAATTCACTCGATACCAGTGCAAAGTGGCTTATTAAAATCATTAAATCGTTAACTTAATTTTATGATAAAATACTTTTCTGTATGAGAAAGTATGGAAGAATATTTTTCTATTATTATCGAGAATAACGCAACTTTGTTAATAGAACATAAATCGAGATGTTAAATTATTTAGAAAAATAAAATTCGTTAGATCGTTATTGAGATAGAACTAGAACATTTTTTTGAGGATTAGAAGCAAAATAAACCGATAAAAAAAACGATTTTCGTTACATTACCTATGGGGGTTGCCCGCCTCACGGCGGAAACTCCCGGGTTGGGGGCCCTCTCTATAGGGCCCCTAGTTTTTCCACTCTTTGGCCACCAAAATCCAGCGCTGTATCAGCTAAAATAAATGATAACACACTCGTTACGTTTCCTTCTCGTTACACACCGCGAGGGCAAATCTCGTTTCGTTTCATCGTGTCTGTGTGTTTGGTAGTTATTTGATGTGGACATTGCGGAAATGACGTGCGAGCAGGCGTTAAATTTTCGTTCGAAAAGCCACGTGACGCGAACGATATATTCTCATTGTCGTTGGTATGTGTACGCTCGGGATAAAATCACGGACGGGTGATTCGTTCGATGAGTAAAGGACACTGCGCGCGGGAGCCTCCCACTCCGTTGTAGCGGGCAAGACTCATCTTCCTAATTGGCCAAGTGCGTCATTTGATTCGATAATCACCCGACAGGACTAATAATAGCGACAGTAACATTTCGCGTTACATCCCGACGAACGTATGGCCAACCCCGATGATTCTCTCGAGCGTTATAAACTCGCGAATCTCGACGACGATTCATCACCCAACAATTTTTCGTATTATCCTCGCGAGACATCGACCAACGCGTTTCTTTTTTCTCCAAGATGAAATCTGTCCGTTCGTAGGACCTTATGTGGGCATGCGAAAAATCCAGACACAGGATCATTAAATCTCGTCGCAGCCCCGACACTTTTTTTTCGTCTTTCATCTGTCCATCGAAATGGAAAGACACATGGGAAACGGCGAACGGGAAAGAGGGAGAGATATAGAGAGAGAGAGAGAGAGAGGGAGGGAGAGGGAAGGAAAAAGAGAGAAAGTGAGAGGGTGGGAGAGAGCGAATCGTCCAAAGTCTGCAAGGTCGCAGAATGGATTTATGGCTTTGCCGTCGTGTATATGTATATAAGAGACGAAATGGGATGTTCTCGTCGAACCTAAGCGTGCGTCCCTTAACCACAGAAGTGAACGAAAGCTTCGCGACACTTAAATCTCTCTCTCTCGCTCTCTCTCTCTCTCCCTGCCTTCCTCTGTCTCACTCTCACTCGTCGTATCTGGTATGTAGCTTTTTCCACTGTTGGGCTCAGTCACTGGAAGGGCGCGGATCATTAAGCATCTCCGTGAGCTCAGCCATCCGTACGATAATTGGTCAGTCCGAGAAAACGCGCCGGCCTAGACGCAACGCACCAGAAAAGGAAAGAACAGCGAAAAAGAAAGAGAAATAAATAACAAAAAAAAACTCAGAATGGAAAAAAGAAGCATTGCGCGCGCAATTCGTCCGTGCGCGAGACATTGATACATCGTGACAACTAATAGTACCGGGGAAAACCAAAAAGGCGAGAGAAAAAAAGCAAGAAACGAACGATTCGACAAGTAAATATAAAAAGCTCGATGGAATTGTTTATCTCGTCGTTCGGGCAAAATAAAAAAGAAAAAAGTTGTACACCGTAGACCAGACGATGGCTCGTGTCGATGGGATAGCGTGTGGATTGACCGATAGAGTGAAATGGAATGCGGTAGTAAAAAAAAAGTACCCGCACACAAACGATAATAAAGTGTACGCGACAGGGACTGCGGAGAAAAACATAGAACCGACGTGAGAGAGAAAGAGAGATTGAGAGTGGACAAAAATGCGCCGGGTGCATGCGATTTTTACGAGTTGAATAGTACACGTTAGCTCGGACGTCGGGCTAGTCGATACGTCCGTCCGCGGCCCATTCGCGAGAGCAGGAAGAGAGAGAAAGAGGGTGATAGAGAAAGGACGAGAGGAAATGGGTGAGTGAGAGAGCCAGAGAGAGAGAGAGAGAGAGAGAGAGAGAGAGAGAGAGAGAGACATTTCGACGTGTCCCTCCTCTTTCACTTCCGCTCTGTTTCTCTCTCACTCTAGGTAGTGCAGTCTCCTATAGGCATTCTGTGTGGATGTATGATGATGTTTGAATGGCACGAGGGAGGAAGAGAGAGAAGGAGAGAAGGAGAAAGAGAGAGAGAGAGAGATTGATTGATTGATTGATTGATGATCGTTTATTATGCCAAGGATACAGGACCTGAATGGCAAAGATACAGGGCATTTCCGAAGGTACATATAAATATAAATATAAAAAAATAAAAAATAGAGGAAAAATTAAAAGGAGTGAGAGAGAGAGAGAGGGGGGGGGGGAGTGATTCTATGCACGAGAGGGTCGTGAAGTCTCTTCGCGAAAGCTCGGGTACCACGGTAGAATCGTCGGGTTCTCAGAACTGACATATTCGAGAATCGAAGGGACATCCGGACGTCCTGTTGTCCGAGCTATAAAAAAACAGCCTACTCGAGCGTAACCACTCTCCATCGATTCCCCTGCTTCTCATTCGACCATTTCTCACTTGTCCATTGCATCCTCTGTTTCAACATATACCTGCCCCTTTCAATCCTCTCCTGACCCTTATACCATCCCTCTCTTCCGCGTACGTAAAATGCACACACGTGTTACGACACCCTTGTCAGGACCACAATACTCGCAAGATCCGTGTGACTAGTTTCCGTCATTCTTTTTTTTTATCGCAGTCCCCGGTTTCATCGGATTCCGGGCGCGTCGTATTCGCAAATCGACGAAACGACGCGGCGAAAAAGAATACGATCCGAAGTTACGAGCGGCCGCAATTACGCAACGTTGAATTTCCCCGTTTATTTTCCGTTTCCTATCCTCGGGGTTTATGTCCAAATAGCTAAATTTTTTTTATGCATATGGTTTTTCATCATTTTTGTTTTATTCTCGTATTTTTATTTACCCCGATCGCGTTTTAATTTTTTATCGCAACAGGTCGGTTACAGTGACGTCGAGGCGGAATAACGACGAACGAGAAGACATTTATCGTTATTTTCGTTACGTGTGTCGTAAACTGTCGTGAAATAACGAATTTAGAAATCAATAAATCGATACGGATCGATGGGTATACATTCCGAAAATACTGTAGCAATTTCGTATAGAAACGCTTTGGAATTCGTTCGATGTCCGAGAGATCCTGATGCGTTTGCATTTTTACCGATCGTCGGATATTTTGCGTCTGGATGAGACCGGGGGAGCGAGAAAAACGAATTTGTATTCCGTTGGGTACAGTTCGGTGGTTAATTCGAGGGAAGAAGTCTCTTAGTAGGCCCATGAGACTTTCGGGGGTTGATGCAAGCCCATAAATCCAACTGCGAGCTTCACGATTATACGCTCTCGATACATACGTGTATCGATACAGATCGATATACACATAATGTATCAGACAGCAGAAAATCACGTCGAACGACACGCGCAGTTTGTGCGGCACGTTCGAATCGTTTTATACGATGACGGGTCGAACTATCGGCCACGAATACATCGCGATGCATGCACGTTACGTGAATATGCGCATACCTATATTACAGGGGTAGGTACGTACGTATGTGTGTATATATTTATACATATATATCCACCACATACTATCACTTCCATTCGCGTGAATCGGGCGACCCCGATTTGTCTTCTATTGCTATAGATACGTGACGCAATTATACGGTGCGGAAAAGCGAGAGAAGAGCCGTGAAAGAGCGTATATATCTACACATGGGGCGTTCTTCGTCGAGGCAGCCACTTTTTTTCGAATTATTATAGCTTTAATATTCGCTGTATTTTGCCAATTGGTTGGACCACTTGAAAGTACATTCTGAAATTGTTTTCAACATTGTTTATTAATTTATATATTAATATTGTGTAATGGAAATTCGTAAAATAAAAAGTTTTCTGTAGTGTCTGTTGCTAATCACGCTCATATAATTATTTTCATTTACACAATTTTGACAACGGAAAAATCATTTTTTTTTAATTCGATGGCGTGGTCATACGGCTCTGTTTTTTATATATTCTTTTATAGTCGTAACACTACTGTAACACGCACAGAATGGTCGGACGTATCGCAACTAAAGTAAACAAAAATTACTGTTTTTAGAAAAAGATGGCGTCAACTATAAATAAAATTAACCTGCCATCGTATCGAAAAATTACGACCATACGCAAACTTGTTATTTTTACATTTTTTCTGGGTTTTATTCTTTTCAAGCTACATAAAGATGATCAATTAATGTATCTCGTTAATGAAAAAATGTATAATATTCATCAAATTTAAGATAAGTGTTTTCAAGTCATAGTGCAAACTGGAAAATAACAGGAAAAAATCTGAGTGGTTGGGGAAAAAGTGCCTGGCTTCACGGCGAATGCCTTATACATATATATATATATATATATTCATGGTCGAGAGGGATGAGCTGAGCTTTTGCCATCTACCTATATAATACGCGCGGAAGCTCCGTGTGAAAGCGGGTAGAATGGCGAGCAGGACGGAAGATGGGTCAAGTAATTGGATACCCTCCGTGGCCATATTAGAACGCACGGGGAGGAAAGACAGACGAGAGGGCGCTTGCGGGCAAAGCAGAGAAAGATAGGATGATACGCAGAGAGAACGAGCGAGGGCAAAAGAGCGAAAGAGAGGGGGGCAGAGTGAGGGAGAAAGATAGAAGGGAGCGAGGGCGAAAGAGAGAGAGAGAGAGAAGCTCTCTGGCTCCCTGGCTGAGCTGGTACTGCCGTTACTACTGTCACTATACCGCCGCCGCTGCTGCTGTTTCTACTGCCACGGTGGACTGCTGCCGTTTCCACTGCACTCGTCGTAGACGCATCGACGAGTAGAAGCAAGAGCGTGAGATAGTTAGGAAGAGAAAACTTGAGAGCGTTCTAGGAGGGAAAGATGGACGGGCGAGAAAAGTGAAGGGTAAAGAATTAGGGGAGAAAAAGCACAAAACGAGAATGAAGCGAAGCTCGGAGAAAGAGACCGAGAGATAGAGAGACAGACGTAGAAACAAAATAAGAAGAAAAGAAATCGAGAAACCGATGTTCTCGACGTCACCATCGCCCAACTTTCATGTCGTTTTCGGTACCCCAAGACATCCTTCTCCACTAACCGATCGATCACGTATAGGCACAGGCGGTCGCTCTCGTAGTACGGACACAGACACACACACACACACACACACACATGGAAATGCACGCAGGAAAAGAAAAAAGCACATCGGCCCGCTCGTGAGCTGTACCGTTTTAGTATCCAGCAGCCGAGACGAAGCAGTAGGAACAGCGAGTGAGCAGGGTGCAGCGGATTATCTAACACTTAAAATTAGCTGAAGATCGAAGGCACACGATTCTCGCACGGGTCACGTATATAAATCTCTCGAACGCATCCGCGAAAAGCGCACGATATATTTTTATCATACGTACGCGTATATGTCCTTTTTTTTTATCAAAAACAATTTCACTGATAAAGGAAAGCCTCGGGAGGAGAGGATCGAACGTCGAGGATTTTTTTTTCTTTCGAACACTTTCACTTTTCGGAAGTTTCGCGAACACGAACGATCCCTTTTTTTTTTTAAATTCGTTTCGGATATCATCGACACTTGTCGCGATTTCACGGTGACTTTTCGATCGCTACCGCGTTTTCATTAAATCTGTCACGAATCATCGAGACAATCTTTTCGTTATCTGTTTGTTGTCGTCTAGCACGTGATGATTTTTTTTAGTCTCGCTGAAGCACAGTGGGGAGAGTTGTGAATACGTATATAGTGATATATGTATAAATATAGATAAATTATAATACTGTGTTTAATGCGTTTATACGTATGTGTCTACATATAATAGATCTGATGTTTAATTTTTCGAATATTTGTTTCGATCGCGGTGTTGCTTCGCTCGTGTTCTTTCGCTTTAATATTGATTCGTGATTAATGATATTTCGACTTAAAGGATCTCGAGACGCACCGCGTTTCGTCCGGGCCGGATGGCCGCCCGTCTCAGAGTGAATGTCTTATTAGTTATTTCTGGCAAGCTCTCCTTCGAGGCAAAGCTCGTCTTCTTCTACTTCGTCGTCGTAGTCTTTTGCTTCTTACTCCTACTCTCTTCTTCCACGCGAGAGTGTATTACTATTAGTCGTTTTTTCGTTCGCTCTTTTTCTCCTCCCTCTCCTTGTAACTCCTCCTCAGTGATAGTACCGCTATATGTAAACGATTCCCGGTGTCTATATGCACTATCTTGGTTGCCTTCGGTGACGGAAATTTCATACATATCCCACCCCGAGTAAAATTTTGCTCCTCGCTTTATCTTTTTTTCTTCGTTCCGCGCGACTCTAGGGACTTGGAACTCGCGAGTGTAGACAGCGCTGAGGCACGACAACGATCCGTCTTTGCGATCTTTCCAATGCTGTAAGTAAACGTTTTTTTTAGATAGAACGAATAACGTATCGAGTCCGACGTTTTATTTATTAATTCTGCGAACCGATTTATCGAACTGGATTTATAAAATTAGCCACCCTTCCTTGCAGTCAATGTCACAAAGTTCGTTCTTCAAGATCAAGAGTTAATATCATTCGCATTAAAGTATTTTTTTGCGATATTTATACTTAGATTTTTACAATAAATATATATGTATATATTCATAAAAATAAAATAAAAAAAGAATGGAACTTTTCGTATTTTTTTATAATAAACACGTGAAAAAGCTATAACCATTCTGCTAGTCATTGTCCTGCTGCAAAATAGTCCCCAAAGCTTTCATCCCCTGTAAGCTCTTTATTCTAGCGGGAGACCGAATAGTCGACTGTACGACTGCGAATGCAATCGAGGCATCGTCATTACATTCCGCGATGTTGTCGTCCTTGAGTCACAAGGCATAACGATGATATTCAAAACGCCAACGCTTTTCTCTCTCTCTCGTAGCTCCCGCTGCTGTTCCTCCGCTCTGGCCGTAGTTTCAAAATTATTCGACCTCCGCGTGGCGCGAGCGAGCACGGTCGCTTGGAGATTATGCTACGAATAGACGAGTGTGAAACTAAGTATTATATACTTTAGCAAACTTAGTAACGAAACACACGCTCTCTTGAGAAAAAGCTCGTATCATCGGCATTTATGAAGAGCGAGAGAAGCACCATTTTACCCCGTGCCTACCCCGTTGACGACACTTTCACAAAACTTTCCTCGAACTGCGTTTTCTCTTCCCTCCGTCTCCCTCTCATATTACACGGGAGTTGGGGAAAATGCGTCACGCTTTTCTCGCATATAGGTCGCTACGACTTTGGAAGAATTTCTTATCGATACTCCGCGAACTCGAAACAACCGCGTCTACATTTTTGTATCGGCACGTCGTCGACGTACAAAGCAAGGGTAGGTATAGAATTTCGATGAAACAAGAAAATCGATAAAAGACAGACTGAGAATGGTTGTAATATTTTTCGGTAATAATAATCTCCATCTTTTTCGAGACGAGAATTTTTCAATCTTTTGTTCGAGTTCTCACAAGTGAGAAAAGTAAAGTAAAAATTCGTTGAATGATAATCGTGTGAAATAATTATCTTCGAATTATTAATGATTAATCCGTCGTAACATTATTTTACGTGTTTTTTCATCCAAACGTTATTCGTTCATCGTTCAATATTCCTTCCACAATTTCCAAGTTTTTCCCACCCCTTTTCCGTATTATCATTAGCACATTATTACCATGTGTTTCTTGCACTACGATGCATATTTAATTATGCGACGTTGTAAAACTTGAATACCGTTTTATTCCCTAATATTCGCGTTAATATGAAAATGAGATTTTAAGCCAGGTGAGCTTTCGTAGCCATCAATGATTCTCGGGCGTTCGCACCTCGCACGATTCACAAAACATGGCAACAGCAGTGAACGGAGTTTCTCTCTCGATTCGCTTCAGTGCATTTTACATACCTCAAGGCTCAACATTTTGCGTCCAACAAAGTTGACGTACGAGAACTCACATTTCGCGAGAACACCAATACGGGTTTCACCAACTTGTCGGACCAATCGAAGCATCGTACACTTTTTTTACCTCGCGTTTAACCACTCGGCTAAAATCACGGAAAAATGTTTTCTTTTGTTCGCTTCAAGTAAACACGAGCTCTGTTACTTCAGCCAAGAATTCAGAATTTCCTGCGGGATTTTAGCCAGGTGGTTGAGGTTGAGGAGAAGTATCTTTAGCCAAGTTAGCGTATGTTTTCCTCCCCTACTAATTCTTGTACAAGCTCTTGTGTTGGTGACGTCCACATTAAAAAAAATATATATAGAGAGAGAAATTTGCATACGCAGCCTCTATATATTGTTTCCCTCGGTATTATAAAGCTCGGCCTTATTCAATTCAGATCGTATTCCTTCCTAGCCAACGAGAGCCACGATCTTTTGTATCAGAGGAGAAGCGAGCTATAAAGGTCAAAGAGGATCGAGAAATCCGCGAGTGGCTTCGTATCGCTGACGCTTATTTCTCGCTTTCGAATCTCAGGTCGGGTACATGGAACATCAACCGTTTATATAAGTATATATATCGGGATGGAGCAAGAGTGTAAGGTTCTGTAGGAAACGGACACCGAGAAACACAAAGCTCGTGCACGAGTAAATATAAGGGCATTCCCGGAATGGATTTTCGCCGCGAGGAATGCATTCGACTTTGAGCTTTCGCCGGGGCCCACCCGGGGTGGGCCGCGAGAGAGCGAGCAGAGGATTCCCGAATGCCCCAATCCTCACGGGGTTCGGGTCAACGCGGAGAAAGAAAGGTGGAGGTGACACGATTTCTTATACCTCGGTGAACAACGTCATTGTTTCCTGCATCCGTTCTCTCTCTCTCTCTCTTGCTCAGAATCGACAGGAAAATTCACAAGCCGAGCAATTTTCCACTCGTCCGAGCTCGATATAGAAAGTGCTCGCATAGTTATTTTCCATTTTACGAAGGATTGAGATTTTCCACGAAGAACGAGATGCAAAAATGTTTTTATTGCCGTTGGCATGATACGGGGCGAAACGGAAGTGACGGTTCATAGATTTTATACTTTCGCTCTTGTGGGTCTCTCGATGTTTCTGGATGTAATGCGAGTCTCCCTGATGTGTTATTTTTATACTGTTTTTCTTTTCAATATTGACACTCTCGTTACAATGTCTGCACATGCTTTCCGGCTCATCGAGGCAGCAGCGGAAATGTCCATTGACGAGTGCGAACGTTCGAACGATTGTTTTTTTTTATATTCTTGTAACACTGTTATTTTATTCATATTTGTTTTTCGTCTGGATCGCGCGTTTGGGAAAAGAGAGGAACGGCGATTAAATAAATGCATAATCACATTTTCCGAAGAGCAATATTGTAATTCGATTCGTATCTGAAATCTAATAATACTTAAGCAAGGTTTACTGTTATAATTTATATGTAATACATTATAAAACAATTTTAAAATATATATTTTTCTATGGGTGAAAAGGGCTACGATGGCTATTTTTTCACGCAGGTAAGATAACGATGGACCGGCTGATGATAATGGCGAACCGGTAAATAATAATATAATTATAAACTCCGACTATAACGACTATAATAACGTCGAACTGCCGTACAAGGCCAACCGAATTAGTTCTAACGCTGGTCGAAATCAAACCACATTGCCAAGTCAAACGTTAGACATTCAAAATAAAACCTGAATCAACGACAAAATTAGGGACGTAAACATATTTAACAAGTCGTAAGTCTAAGCATACTAACTTTAACCATTCGTAACCCTTCGCCCCATTCGTTATGAATTTTAGGTGAAATATAATCGTAGTAATTATTGTTTATAAATAAAAAGTACTTTAGAGAAATAATTTTAAAAAAATCCTTATTTAATATTTGAAGGAAGACAATCTCGTAAATCATTTTTTAATATTATCTATGCATTTATCTAAAATTAGGTAACAATAATACCCCGTTGATTACAATCGGACCCGAGTTTGTTCTTCCCAATTCAAATTAGCGACTCGCTGCATAATAATTTTTTACCTGAGCTTTTTTTCATTTCCGTTGTGTCTGAAAATCGTCGCGCGTTAGAAGTTCGCGTGACCATCGTTCGCGCGTCTCTCGACTTGGTCCGTCGGCACCCATCGACAGTAGCAATTTTGTACTTGGTACCGTACCGTGCGAGGAGGTGAGATATTCAACCTGGGCATGCGAGGGTCGCGGATACAGCCCTGACAATTCTATTTTTAACATTGGACCACGAGATATTTATACTCGAAACGGCCGACTTTGATATATCTGTATATACATGAGCACACGCACATATCCACTCGTACACTAATACCCTCGCGTATACATACATATGTATACATATATATACGCGAGAGCTACCGTGCGTTCGACTTATTTTATTCGTATATATCCTCGCAGAACGCTTTTTCACTCGTCGCACTCGACTGCGTTGCATACATACATTCAGCATGCGCGGGCTCGCGATTTTAGCCTCTGCTCGCTACGGTTCATTGGTACTATATCGATATTTCGTATTGACGATAGACGCGTCTGTCTAGACGAAAACTTAAGCGTTGATCGAGTACACCATTCGCACTTTTGATTGATATAAAACACAATGCAATTAGTACCTACAATCATTTACGATTTAAATGCGTATAGCGACTTTGATATTGCGACGTGAAAATGGTGTTACGAGAATTTGTGTTTATCAGTTATCGTTTGAAGCCATAGAATGGTCGATTAATTGAAAAAATGACAGCGTTGGTAAACTAGAGAAATACAATTGACCGAAGGGAGAATGATCCGAAAATTGATTAAAACAACTGTTTGAATTCTGTTGTGAATGAAAATAGTTTAGTGATAATGTTCTCGAACTCCAGTAGTTAGTATGTATCGAACTTTTCAGGTATCTATAATATTATTTATCGCGGGAAATAAAATGTGAAAATGGCAAGCAAAACAAAATTTTGCAACCGGTTAGCTTTAGCTATCAGTTGATAAAATGATATTCATAATGCAATTTTGATCATTTATGAACTTTTAATTATAAATAACATTCTCGATATAAATTTGGTACTTCATAAAAGTAAATTGATAAGAAATATATTTTTTAGGATTCTTATCTCGTAAAGTTACGATGTATTTAATTATCAATACACAACACGCAGTCCTTATCACACTGATTACCGACCGCTGGTTTGAATATACGTCGATATTTCAAATTTTCTTCTCTATGTCACGAAAATTGATTATATCCGTCTGTCTCGTTCCACATTAACCACAATATCTCACGTATATTACTTACAAATTACATAATCAAATTACGTTACACAAATTTCCATATATGTATATGTATAAGATATAATACTATGATCGAAGTTTCAGTCAAGAGCGAGAATGTCGCTATGCGTGTCGCGTCAATTCTCATAATCTAATTTGTTCCACGTTCGGCAACATCTGGTACGAGCTATCCTCGGTTCATCCGAGATTCCTCAAAGTGCTCATTGGAATGACTCGCTACCTTAATTCAATTTGCATGCATTTCCTACACACCGGTTTCATAGAACAGAGATGGCACACGCCAACTCCCGTTTCGCGTGAGAAAATGCATCGGAAAAGCTTCGGACTAGATTTCCAACTGGATTTTGCGTCTCTGGAGGATAGCTTTCTCTCCCCTACTTATACTTTCTTCGATATATGTATCTTATATGTGTATCCTATATATCCACGGCAGGAGGTCGAATATGGTCTCTGGTTTACGTATAAAATGGTGCATACTATTGTCGTTAGTATAATGTCTCACGCTCTGGTTCTCTCTTGGCTATGCTACTGTCGCTGTTTCTACGCTGATCGTGTCGTGGATATAAAAGCTTCTAGCTGGAAGGAGATTCAAACTGCCGATGCATCGTAATCAGATGGGGAGCTTAATGTGCCGCACGGGTGCTTCGGCGTTGGGCGTGGAGTTTTAATGTTGGCCCGCTCCTCTTTAAGCTGCTCAGTTTCCGAAGATTACGTATAGGACGTTTCACCACAGATCGATACCAATAACACGATGATATTTCAATTCTATCGCGTAATTTCCAACATTCAATTTCCCAACGAGAAATATAACTCTGTTTCGTTTTATTCGGCGATGCTGAGGTAAAGTCGCTTGAACTTCTACAATCGATCATTTCATAACATTTTCGTAACTAAGAAAGACGATCAGAAAATACTATATATTTATTTCGAGATATAAGATCATTTTTCTTTCAAATAAATTAGGGCCTTTTTTGATCGAGACATGATTTTTGTCGATTTTTTATAGAATGCCCCGAATATTTATGCATCTGGGTATGAGAAAGCGTGTATGCCATGGGTTGTTGCCTGTACGTTAACATTATACATATAAGCAGGCTTCGTTGGTTCAAAATGGAAATTAGGGTTCTATCTATATCTATACATAACCTCAGATTCTTCTCAATATCAGGGATCATCGAATCACGACATAACCTCAGCCAGTTTATATATCTTCCTCACGCCCGCTTATATTTTTTCGTTCAATGTCTTGTTGCATTTTTCTAACAGAACGAAAATGGCAACGGACAGACTATCGACGAAGAATATGAAGAGGAGCGAGAGAAAATCGCGTTGACGCCGTCGCAGGAGAAAATGGGCATCCAGTTCCTGCAGCCAAACACGTGAGAGACCAAAGAGATATTTTCTGTTTTCATTTTATCCAAAGATTTACGGAGTATGAGAACGTGGAACAAAAAATCGAAAAATTGTACAAACCAAATTTTCACGGTATGGGATTGTGAATTTTTTGTACAGTTGTCCCCTGGAATGTATATCTCGGTTTGATCAACATTTTGGCACCCGTTACACATTCTTAGATGTCTCATACCGCGTAGATTGCACACAAATGAAAAATGTGCGACGCTCACGTATCTCAAAGCGATTTTTCGTCTCGTTTCCAAACCTGACACACGCGTGTAATATCAAAAAAGATCGTACATTTTTTTACATATATCAGCAAATTCGAGATGAAACCACGAGGCTCTCGATGATGCTCGAGGCGTCTGAGAAAATTCTCGAATAAACTGGAAATAGTTTTGAACTATATCGTCGATCGATATAATTTTAGAGAACTGCTCAATGTGTAGGTCGAATGACGTAAAAAGTGAGACGGTCGAGAAAAACAGGAAACCACGATGGTGGGAAAAACGTATAAGTGTGAACATACACATGCGATAATATTACACATTTTAGACGCAATTATTGTGCAACCGTGTGACAAATCACAGTATATTTATAGCTATATAGTATATATATGTAGGTATATATATATATATATATATATATGTGTGTATATGTAGGTAGATATGTATACGACAGCGCGAACCTCTGACGCATTAATCTGGACGCGAAGTTTTGCAGCTCCTCGACATCGCTCCTCGACAGAGCGAAGTAGGATTAGTTACGTGACCACGACTCTATTGTTGTCTCACTTGCTCTCTCTCCTCGAGTAGCCATCGCGGTAGTGCAGAATCAATATTTGGTCAGTCCTCACCGGTTGATCCGCGACCACCGTATCCAAGAGAGAGCCTATATACCATTACCAGCTCCGGGAGAAAACCACGACACTAACCGCAAATCCGTATGCCACCCGATTCTCGAAGATTCCCACAATCCGTTACGTCTGCATATGTATATATATATATATAACATTGTTGTTATAATAACATCGGGTATATATCAAAGAGACTAAGTTCGCTATGGTAATATAGAACAGTGATTCTTGAATGATTATTAATTATCGATTTAGTTACATAGGCGTTCATGTATTTAATTTAATTTTTCATTATTTTTATTAAAACATTAGAGCAATATCAAAATTTAAAATAATAGTCATAGTACGAGGGTTATCTTGAAAGATGGTCGCAAAAAAAGGAAAATTTTAAGTTCGCGTATCGAAAAGTTGGAAGTTGGAACGTTCGCACGATTTATCGTCAATGGAATTTAAACCGTTCGGTAATTACTCTCCCTTGGCAAATTTTCCGGATTTCCCTGTTTGTCGTCTCTCCCAGAGATCGCTAATGAGATCTTTAGTATCGACTTTTCTGACGAATAGGCTCAATTAAGTTCCGAGCTCATCGAATCAAAGAAGAAGAACATAATCTATATCTATAGATAAACATCAACCGTTTCTCTTACGAGAGTTTTACCGTAAAGGGAACCTTTTGAGACCGTTCGTTGGTACACCCGCGGCGTTTCGGAAGTGGTCACGTTTCGATAATTCGATTGGGCCACAATTCGTTTGCGATACCGAGTACGAGAGCTCCCCGCGCTTTTCTGTCGACGCGATAGGTTCGATAGGGTGCGGCGCCCTCTCGCGGAGTAATCTGCTTTCGATGCCGTACACGGTTCTCGCGTAAATTCGTGCGGTCTCGAGCTTATATTCTCCGTAGCCAGAAAATTTCCAAGTATACCACGCGCACACGCACACGATATATATATATACATGAAGTTACATACATACGATATTCGTGGCATACCGAGGCTGCCCTATACCTACTCTTGCGCCTATATCTCGTATGAAGAGAGAATTTCTGAGTGGGGATCTCGTTCGTTTGCAGAAGAATCGTCGAATCGATGGAGCGTTTGTACGCGGTGCCCTCGGAGAAAATACGAGTCTGGAGTGTGTGGCTAACAAAAGTCGAGGAGAAGGCGAACGAGTGGAATTCCTGGCTACGTTCGCACATAAGCCTCGTACTGAGACTGAGTGAACATTTGCGACGAGCTGAGAGAGAGGTCAAAAAGGTAAGAAAGAGAGGGAGAAAGAAAAAAAAGAAAAAATCAACGACGAATTGTCGAAAACTTGATGATAGGGCTATGATTAAATCGAGGGGGACGGGGGTATGACACGGAGCGAGAAAAAGTAGTTCGAGGGGCGAAGAAAAGAAAATAGAACAGAGTTTCGAAACAGTGGGGTACGAACAACAGCGTCCTTTATTTTTCTGTTTAATTATCCCTTATCGCTTAACCGAATCACGTATACGCGTATCGTATACATCGCTCGTGTAATGCGCGCGTATAGAACCAATCCCAGCCAGAAGGGTGGGAAAAAACGCTACGCGCATTTTCCTCCGATCGTGATATGGAAGATTGACGAGAGTTGGCGAACTAATATTTATATCTCGCGGATGCCACGGCAGGACGAAACGTCAGGGGTGGTGAAGAACCATGTCGGGGAGCAATATCGAGAAGGTGGCGAGAGAGAAGAAGCATCGATGACAGCCGATGGCGGACATGGATTGGAGGACCTGTCGCCACTGACTCAGAAACCCACCAATCAAGACTACTCTCAAAGAGGTATCCTTACTTTTGTATTAGTTTTATTTTTGCTCGCACAATTCGTGCATCACGCAAATTTGCATCAAGATCACGTTCGATCACGAAGCGTCGCATTGTTTCCTTCAATTATCCGTCGCTAACACGTTGATTCCTGTTCGAATGGAATCTCATTCGATTATTCGGACGAGGACCATCAAACGTGTTCAACACTTTCGAAATGAAAATGTTTCCAAGAGATTGGCAGACACGTTGTGTGGATTTTCTCTAGAGTTTCGTCTCGGCTTGGTCGAGGATAGATTGTTGTTGGAGGTTGATGGAGGTACTCACACACCGCGAACGGTATAGAATCTCGTGGGAATTCTCTGGGGTAACATAACGCGTGCCCGAAGGACACCATACGAGTCGTTCGTGCGGTCGGGGGTTACTTCCTTAAAGGGTTATAAAAATCGTCGTAAACCAACTAAAGTGGATAGGTATACAGATGGGCCTGGGTTGTGGTCAGTTCGTCGAGGAAATTCTTGATTGTCAGCATCTCTCCTCTTTCTCGTAAAATACCGAGTGGTCGCTATTTATCGCGGTTATCACGACAAGAATATGGAGGTCGGATGAGACGCACCTGCCTACCCAGAGGAAGCTCCGATATCTGGGTTAGACGTATAAATTATATACAAGAACCGAAAACAGATAGCATCTGATTTCTGATTTACAAGTGTCGGTCTCATACGCGATGAACTAGTCCAACAACCAACACTTCGTTACGACCGAGACCAAGTTCGAAATGGACCACGCCCGACTTTTCTAGAGTAGTTAATCTAATGACAACGGTCCCTGTTTTATTTTGTTTTGATAATAAGCAGCTATGTCTACTAGCAGCGGTGTCTACTTCGGTACTTCAGTTGGGTCCTTGAAAATTCGGCTGACCCTCATTATCCACTGACGGACATTACCAACTTTATCCCTATCGTTCTGGTGGGTACATCCAGTGAGATCAAGAGAACCACCAAAGACCATCGACATTGAGCTGAATCTTCCGTCGTGATAAGTTTGCACAGGCGTTGTTCATTAGAACCTGGAACGCGTGCATCGAGCAAGTTTCCTTTGCAAACTTGGTCGTAAAACTTGTTTAGTCGGTGTTGTCCAGTGTCACCAATATCGATTGACTGACTTAGGTACGGGAAATTGAGTCGACAAGGAACGGCATCGTCTTCGTATCTCTCTCTCTCTCTCTCTCTCTCTCTTTTTACGTTTGTTTCCCATCTTCCACGATAGCTTGAAATCCACGACTCCTCAACCATCTCCTTGTTGTATTACGCTCTAGCGCCGACTGTCGATTAATCATTTCTCCAACCCTTTGTGCACTACACGACCCACTAATTGTCAGTGACGCAATTCTTTTGATTAATTATTTATTTCAAAGGCATTTAAAATCATTAGTTGAGTATGGGGTTCGTGGATTTAGAGCTCGCTAGGGTGGCCTAGAAGGGGCTATGCTGAAGGGGAAAGTCACGATGATGAGAAAAAACAACGAAAGGATTCGGGGCTAGGGCGATTTGGCTGACACGCTATTGGGGAAGAAAACAACTTCAGTAACGTAACGATCCCTTGTTTGCGTGCATACGATTACAAACTTTCAACCTCCAGGGGTGGCTTCCAGTAATTTCATCGATATGAGAAAAACAAAAAGGTTTTGTGTACATCCATGAATCTTTTCGACACGTAGACTTGAGAGACGCGTCATTGGGTGCGAACACGGACGATAATAAGAGCGACGAGATGGAAGTAGCGAAAAGTGCGGTCAAAGTAACGCCGCCCGACGGAATCGAGGCGACGGTAGAATCATCGACCGAGCCGAGGGAGGAGGCGACCGGTGAGTACACGACGGGCGGAAACGAAGCAAAGTACGAGATGGGAGTATCGGGAGACGAGAACGAGACGATGGAAGGAGAAACAGAGGAATTGAAGAAAATTGCCTGGCCGATCGGAGTACCTTGGGAACCCGTGGTCCCGACGGCGACGAAAGAAAGTAAAGTGGCGAAGAAAAAGGAAGAAAAAGTCAAAGTAACTTTTCACTAGAGCTTTCACTTGTTTTGCTTTTATATATGCTCTGTTGCTTTCTACTGCAATGAATACATATATATACATATAGATATTTACAAAGTACAGTAGAGGGTACGAAGAATAGTTACTGAATTAAAACGAAAGTAGTCGTCGACGCGAGTACACAAAAGAGGACGAAATGGAGTAAAAGAGGGGCAAAGGGAATTAATAGTTCGAAATGAAATCGTTGGATCTGTACGTATTTCGTTCAAGGTCATTCCGATACCGAAGAACGAGCAAGATATGCAGAGACTCATTAATGATATAAAGGAACAAGCGACTGTTTACCGATCGCTGTACAAACACTGGCTCGAAGTGGGTGATCGGGTAAGACATTTGATTTACAAAGAGTTCGCGTACCTTTTCTTTTTCCCGTATTTTCAGCAACGATTCAAACGATCTTGAATCCATTTATCCCCGTATACTTTCCGTTCGACAGGCTACCAAGGAGATCATGAATCGAACTGCCATGACTTCGGAGCAAGTACCAACGCTCGAGGACATTCCCTATTTCTTTCACGTCAATGCCGAGGCCGATATCGAAATTGGAGTCGAGCACGACGACGAAACGATTTTACTTCCAGATCTGACCCGCGAAAGAATAACCTCCGATTTCACGCCTTTGCACTTCAATCTTGCGGACAAGCCGGGCAAAGGTGGAAAGCCATGGCTGTGAGAGCGAGGTCAGGCGAAAGCATTGATCCAGTTCCGTAGATCTATTCAGTTTCGCATTAATTAACCTTTTGTCCTCCGTCTATCTATCTATCTATCTATCTATCCATCTATCTATCTATCTCTTTCTCTCTCTCTCTCTCTCTCTCTCTCTCTCTGTCTTTGTCTCTTTCTCTCTCTCTCTCACTCTCTCTCTCACCCTGCCATTGTCCAGCTTACTATCTTGCTCTCTCCCGTTCTGCCTCGTTGATTTCGTATCCGACTGTTTTGTCCTTCAACGACGGAACTTCCGACCATCGTACCGACAGTTTCCACCAGCTCCCATTTACCGTTGAGGTCCGCCTTCTCTCTTCGGCCGAGACGGAACGTCGTGTCATTTCGCTACACGAAGCTAAAGTTTGACCGAGTTTTGGCAAGGAGATTAGACGCGCGATCAAGGAAAATGGAAGTTGCGCAAAAGTAATTTTTTTTATTCGAAGCTGGGCGGATACCACGATAAGGTGGTACAATTATGGAACGAAATAAGAAACGACGATATTACGAGCACTCGTTGCTCGATTCAAGGATCCGCCTTGAAACTACCGCTTCCCAAGAAATTTCTGTTAAGAAAATGTTCCAATGTTTTTTTTTGTTTTCGTGCCAGTTATTTCGCAAAAATTCCGTTTCGTAGAACGCGCTGACGTTATACAAGTTTCTAAAAGTCGCGCGTGGAACCTCGAAAATATCATCTCGAGTGTGTAGGTTTTAGGCAATATAGCGTGAACAATGTATTTACCAAACTTTTACCGTCGCTTGTATTCACATTGTAAATAGCTTAACCGAGTAACTACAGAGGTTAAACTTTTTCATGTATGATCTTTTAACTTTCAAACATCATAAAATACGAAGATATTCGTCGCGTCATCATTTTTTATACCCCTTTCACACGAATAAATTCATTATTTTTTATTTTTTTTCGATAAATTTGTCAACATTTCGTCGTGTATCAAATTTCTGGTACATTTTTATTCGATATATAAATAGTCCGGAGACTGAGGAAGGTTGAGCGATATTTCCTACTATATCGTATTGTATTGTATAATATTTATTATCCCGAATTCTATTATATTTGCTACTACTCTATATTTACTGTGCGAGACTGTATTTTGACGAGACCGAATATCGACATCGACACCCATGAAAAAAAAATAGTAGAGTCCAAAGTTTGTCGATCGCCAATTTCTCTTTCCTTTTTCACCGCCCCTACACCCGAGCAGCTGATATCTATTTGCAAGTATCTTTTCCCCCCTCACGTACGAACAATTGACAAGACTTTTTTCAAGTTTCAAACGTCCTTTATTTTTTTTTACAACATTTCGAAAATGCTACTGTTTCAAAGCTGTCCCTACTTTGGCAACGCTCTCTGCGACTCACCATTACAATCTACTTATTTCCTCGTTTACAAAAGTTTTCTTTCACTCCTGACGTTCCTGAAGGATACGTTCTTTCCCCTCGCTGTACCGTGTTATATATAACACATGGGTTATCTTCTCTATAGACGTCATGAAGAAGTTTTGGTGGATCGCGTTCCACCGGCTCAAAGTTGTGCACCCCTCGTGCCAGATATTATTCTCGTTGATCCAGCGTGGCTAGAACGATAAAAAAAACAACACGAATGCACGATAAATAAAATGTCCGAAGAGTTGATAAACTGGAGTAGACCGCACGCGAACTATTCGACTCTTGGGGCTTTTCGTCACTGTGTACTTTTTCTTTTGATCGGTTGCCGTGTGGACCGGTTGTAGCGTTGGCATAAAATTTCATATAAGCGGGTGACAACTTGTCTGTTGTTTTAGGCGAACGAAAAAAACAACGCGAACACGATGAGTGAGAAGAGGAGGCTTTGACTTTACTTGTCTCACGGGCGAAATCGATGATCCCGCTCCGACCTTCGACCCGCGGCTCATTCATCAAACTTTGATCTCGATCGCGGTGTTTTCATCGCACACACGTGCCATTTTGCCACAGACCGAAAGCAAAGAGTGACACTTGTATACTTTTCTGTCGCGTCTAACACTCTCTCGGACGTATTTCTCGCGACGCGACTCAGTGGAATCTCGTTGTAGCGTAGAAATTCAAATGAGTTCGGCGGGCTAACGTCCAAAGGCCACATTGTCGCTACACGAGACTTCCATCAGAATGATCCAAAGTTCGTTGAATTCTATCGACTGTGGTAAGATCTTTCACGAGATAAGACCACCTGTGCTCTTATCACCGACGACGGAGAGTTCGCGAAGTTTACTTAAGCTTCTTTCTACCCCTCTGTTCTTTCGCTATATTCTCCTTCCCCGCTCTTTTACCCCGGGGAAATGATCGGATGTGTACGAAATCTTTTTTAGGGGATATTTTTCCGCAAATTCCAGGAAAATAAAGAGGGGCGAGAAAAGCAACGCGACAGAAGTAACGAAAGCATCGAGAAGATGACTGAATAATTTCACAAGGGTTTCCAAGGTGGTCGGTATAAAAAGTGCATCTGCGTATAAATTAAATAAATATATATAAAACGATGTTTATAATTACTGTTCGTGATCAGAAATAATAACTGTGAATTTTTATATTAAGAAATGATGTTTTTCGATGTTTTATTGCCTCCTTCGTTTATTAAGTAGTCACGCCATGCCAGCTGTATAATAAACCATGTCAGAAACTCACGCTACATCGTGAATTCTTGATTGCTATTACGAAGATTAATGATTCGCGAGATAGTCCGACACGACGACTGCACGTTCGAACCATCCGCAGCTATGCTGTACGATACCCGTGAAAAGTATAATCGTGTTTCTGAGCTGTGAGAGTACATCTTCTCGTTCCATTCCTTTTTGCAACCATGCTCTCCTTGATGGTCTCGGCTACAAGACCACCCATGTCTGCCTCGCCTTGGATAAGGCAAAAACCAGCTGAGATCTTGGCCATCGCTCGACGACAGCTCTTGAGAAAAGTGAGATCTTTTCAATCGTTATATATCCTCCGGTAAACCGCGCGGATGAAATATTTATGGGAAATGCAGGAGAGATGGAACACCAGTTTTTTTCCAACGGCGTTGTTTTTCCATTCCCATAGTTCTATCGACTCAATGCGATCCTTCGCCGCCTAGAACCATGGTCAACCCTTCGAATTCGTGGTTTTCCAACCGGCAACGTTTCTAGGTGAGATCCGGTTTCAGAAAAGATAAAACATGTGCTATTTTACTAACTGGGATTGTCGCTGCTAGGGCGGTGCTTTAATATCGAGCATTAACCTTTTGCATAATTTGGACAAAATCTAAATCAACGAAACAAAAATTTAATTAAGTTCAGCGAGTAAAAATGATTAGTGTGTGCTCGTGAGGCAAACGCTGTTAATCCCGATCATGTCTCGAATTCCTAACCGAGTATCCTTGCAACAGTTTCCATCGTTCGCTCTCCTCCAACATTCGACGAACGAATTGATGACGAAGGTTGGCCGTTTTATACTAAATAAAATAAGTACACCCACCTTATTTGTCTCTATCGATGTACTCAATTCGGTTAAGAAAAAGTCTTTCCTTCAACGTTCCGAACAAGAAAAAGCGTCCAAGATCTTTCGTTCCAACGAAATATCTGTTTGTATTTTGCTACCCCGATGTGTCGAGATTTTCCGATTCGCCACAGCTGGGCTCTCATCCCTCATCAAGATTCAAGGCGAGATGGTCAGTGCCGTTCTCGGACATGGTTTATCAGCGACTCACCGAGCCGAGGAAATTGTTTAAACATCGCGATTCACCAAACTTTGTTTTCCAAACACGTGCGACACGAGTTCATACCAAGCTCGAAAACAATCTCGAGTCTTCACAAAGTTCGACCGAGAACGTTCGCTGCTTTTGGATCGCTTCCAATGAATTTTTCCCATGATTTGTTCTCGAAATAAGGAAGTTATTTCCGAACAAGGATTCCATCCAGAAATATATCACCGTTCCTTCTTACCTGCTGTCCCATCTCTCCTGGTATCGCTCTGTATATATGTACGAACAACAAAACTTTTTCTTCGTCCCATTGGCACCTCGGTGGCATTCTTCCTTCTCTCCTCAACTGGAGCGTCCTCTTCGCTATACTTTCGCGAGACTCTCGGCACGAACTGTCTTCCCTATTCAACCTTAACTTTTCAATCCGTCCCTATTCCCGAATCAATACATACATACCCGTATACACACAGACACAGACACAAGCACATTATAATAGAGGTTTGCAGAGGAAGCAAACCACCCCGACGCTACGGACGATTCATTATTCTCGTCCAGAAAAATTTCAGAACTAGGATGATAAAGACATCTATACAGAAAACGATATATACATATAGGTATATATAAATCGTAAACGCATACGGATATTCGAATAGTAGGGAATAGGGTGGAAAGCTGATGAAAGAGAAGCCATATATACAAATATACAAAGAAGGGTGTCAGTGAATAGCGACGTGCGCACCTTCGTCTATGTGTATGTTTGTGTTTGTGTGTCGTGTATGTCTATGCGATTGTATGCGTACCTACGTGTGTGTATTTCAACCGCGAACATGCAACCGTCCGCAACAAACGTGACGACGAAGAGGAACTTTCCTCGCGCTTCGTCGTCTGCGTTCACGCGCATTATATATTCTTGAATCTCCCTTGTATCAGTAGAGAGAGTGAGAGAGGGGGAAAGGGTGAGAAAGAGGGAGAGAGAACGGGTTAGCGCGCAGCTTCGGAAAACGAGCACTCTCGATCCTCCTAAGAGGGAGTGGGACTTTTCTCCCGTACGCGGAGGACATGGAATCGAAAAGGGAGGGTTGGATGGGGATGGGAATGGGAGGGGTTGCGCGATGCAAAAAGAGGAAAGCGCGGAAACGGAAAAGTCCCGCACTAGTGGCACACGTACAAGTCGGGCATACGAGATTGTATAGGAGTCTCTGGGAAAAAAAAGAAAAAAAAAAAAAACTTGGTGCGAGAGTCGGGCTACCGTTCGGCATGCTCCCCGGTCAGAGGGTCCACGATGTTGTAGTCCTCGGTAGTGTGTGCTCCCATGATGTATTGCTATATATTTATATACATTTACTATATATACATATATACATATATATGTATATATGTGTATATAGACGAGGGTGCTGATACTGGTTGGAAGCGCTTGCGCGACGTTTCTCTCTCCTCCACCTCGGATAGAGGAGAAGAGAGCTACTACGCTCTCGTCAACGCGCGACCGGCGTTGCCACCACCACCCTCTCGTCTCGGCTACGGTACTACTCCATGTCAAACTTCAGTTCCAGTACTGGCACGGTACTCCGAACCCGCGGTTCTCCTCCGCGCGCTTAACCCATCAACCAACAACATCCAACAATCATCATTCACGAACAGTTATATCATATTAACCGACGTCTCGGTTTGCCGTTTGTCCCGCGTGACAAAATACGCGGAGTTTCGAAAGGTTCGCGGGTAAAACCGTGATACTATCGGTATGTAGGACGAGCGGTATAATACCCTCGATATCGCCTCTTATAAATGATAAAAATAATAATATAAGATACATTGATGAAGGGGCTGTTACATTTTTCATTTTATTCGCGAACGTATACGCGAAACGTGCGAACGAAATAAACTTCTTTCAACACGTTACTTGTTACGAAACTTTTCTCCCACATACGTACGAGAATTGTTTTGTTTCTTCTTCTTCTTTTTTCAAATTTTTGTTTGTTCGTTTGCTTTTTCATTAAACCTAGACATTTTATACGGTTTATTTGTAATTGACATCGGATTTCCGTGGTAACGTACTATTAGTTCCATGGCAAAGCCTTTGATGATTCAACAAACATCGAACGAGACTGATTGAAACAACCGGCGAAATACCGTGGGCCGGACGCATCGTCCACTTCCACGTGACGCTCTCCGGGTAGTTGCAGTTCGAATCTGTGCGGTGAAAGAGCGGAAGATAAAGGGAGTGTCCGGTTACCGCAGGCGTGCGATTTGTCTCGTTCTTATTTATCTTTCGTTTTTTATTTTATTTTTTATTTCTTTATATAATCGACAGCTTTTGGTTTAATTAAAGATAACGAGTATCGGGGGTTTTATTACGCAATATTTTGTCGCGCGCGGGGAAATGTATTGTGTTTTTTATCAAAAATAGCAAAAAGAATAAACGGAAACGAAATCATACTTCGTGAACTTCGATCGATTAACAAAAAATGGTCATCCGATTTTTCATTACAAACAATTTCATTACGTGAACAAAAAAAATCGTTGTATATCGTGTAGATTATTGCGAAAAAAAGAGAAACAATACACGTTACTTTCTTTGAGAAGTAAGATTAATTTAGAATTGTCATTAAGTTTATGACGAAGGACAAAATAAACAAAAGGAAAAAAATAATTGAATAAAATAATTCGCGCGAAATTGCTCCTCGGTCTCGTCTTCTCGTTATCCCATTCAACGGATGAAAGCTGCCGATTTCCGCGGTCCAAGTTTTTTTTTCTTCTTTTTTTCTTTCCCTCGTGCACAAACGCTGCAGGTGGTGTTTTTCCCTCGGTGAATGAGGATGAAAATAAAAGAAGAAGCGAAAGCGGAAGAGAGGAAGGTGGATGAGTGAGGAGAGCTCGTGAGAGAATCAAGCCCTTAAACGACATCTGGGCGCCCGCTCTTGGGATAATCGTATTAGGGGGTTGATACCAATGATTATATTCCTCAAGCGTTTGCCATTGATGTGAATGTAGGAATAGGGTGTGTGTGTGTGTGTGTGTGTGTGTGTGTGTGACTACGTGTGTGCGTATGTGTGGGTGTGTGTGTGTGTGTGTGTGTGTGTGAGAGAGAGAGAGAGAGAGAGAGAGAGCTTTTTTGCTTTACCCTTCTCACACGGATCGTATCGCGTGAGTGATCTTACGAAAACCTTTACTCACGTGACTCCCTTCGCGAAAGAGGATTGTTTTCCTTCGATTATTCCGATGAATTTTGTCTTCATGCGCGTGAATAATGCTCGAGGCATTTTTGCCTAAGAAAATACATTTTTTTGTTTGTTTTCTTATCCAACAGAAATTGGACAAAAGTCTACAAAATTTTTGCTTAGTTCATAAACCGCGAGGGGTTCGTAATCGCGATAATTTGGTTAGTCGCTTAACCCATTTAACCAGGTAACAAATTTTTAATTTAGCAAAAAAAATGTGATCTTTCATTTTTTTAAACTCGATACGCAACGATTTACTCGCGATACGAACAAAAAAAATGAAATTTCTCATTGCTATCGCATAAAAATTATAATTTTAAGGGAAAATATTTTGTCGATCGTTTGGAGGGTTAATATAATCGCGCGTTGCTTCCAACAATCGTAATTGATTTAGCTCTATTAACAAAATTGTGGCGAATTGAATTATCTCGTCAAAGCAACGAATTAAATTTATGTACTGCCGTTGAATTTACCCGTGAGACGTGGTGTGTTGCGTATCGAGTACCAGTTTCATCACCGATAGGATCGACTTCAATCTATATACGTATATAGCCATAAAAATATATATATATATATAGTAGGAGGTATCTTATTTCTCGTTTGCCTCAGAGACGTTAAAAAAAGAAATATCGTACGTTAAGAAATCGAGATTACACGGTTGAAGAAGGACGTATTTTGTCGATAAATATCAATTTCCGTAGTTCATATAGGTGCTCTGTTGTGAAAATGAAAATACGTATCATCCGAGATTGCGCGCGATCAAACTTTCTATTTACGACTATATTGATAAAGCGCTATATGTCGAGGTTGGACGAATAAAAAAAACCGTAATTCGACGATGCAACGGATACTCTTCTCCACGATACGACTTGAAATCCTCGATCGCCGCAATAAAGCTGATAAAATTCGTATTTTTCATTCCCCATTCGCCCATTCGTGACATATCGTCCATATATATTCGCCATTCGCTGACACCCGCATCTCTATATGCTATATAGTCACTGCGTAGATAAAGCGAGAGAATGAACAAAAAAAATCCCGAGAAAGAGAGAACGAGAGTGAGAGTCTAGGCGGTATGCTTTGGCCATTGACTATCCAGTTTGAGAGGCGATAAAGTGGAACGCGCGAGGGAGGGAGAAATGTTCCCACTAGCTGAATATATGTATAACGCGAGAGCCCACGGTCCCAATAGTGTATGGAAATGCTGATCCGAAAATATATCGTCCCGAAGGAATTTTTCAATAAAACGCCACGCGAAAACTCTCGAGAGCTCCAACTAATACCGATCGACCCTACTCCCGGACTCATCGCGAACAGAGATAAACAATAAACGTTCCTCGAGAACGCTCTCGTCATTCCGATCAGAACGAGGTGATTCTGCCGATAACGAGAGCGTCCTATTAAAGAGCTATATAGAAATACGTAAAAATAAAAAAATAAAAATAAAAAAAAGGATATCAATCACGAAATAAAATCACCGAGTGAGCAGTGTGAGCATTGGGCTGAAAATTCTCTCGTCAAAATTAATTTCGATCTTTTTTTTTGTCATTCGAACAGCTTCCTGGTAATTGGTAAAACGTCGCATACGTGTGGATTATATGATCGCTGTCATGAACGTTGCTCGTTCTTCCCGTGCAACGGTCTGATTGGACTTTCTGCACGAACAAATTTTCGTTAAAAATAATAATGATAATAATCGTAAAGCTATCGACGGTGAGGAAGCAAAAGTATTTCCTGTGGGTATAACGTTTCGATAATACAAGAAGCTTCGACCGGATGAGCAATTAAATCCGGAGATAAGCTATCGCGATACGACGTCCGAGGGTTCTCACGTGCGGGGGCTGTTAACGATAATACGGTTATAAAAACTTTAATTGCAAGCTGAAACGCTTAACGCATTCCTGTAATAAACGAAGTGATTGTGTGACAAAGTTCTCCTTCGACCTCGTCGCTGGAGCATTGGCAAGAGGATAAGTTGGGGATTGCGTCGATGCTTTGTAGGGTATGTATCGATTGATCTGTTTGTTGAAATAACTTTTCGCCGATTCAAAAGAAGTAATAAAACAAATCAGAATTTTGAAAAAAAGAAAAGGAAGAATAATTACATTTTCATTCAATCGGGGAAGATCTTTTTGTGGAATTGGTTGGATGTATATACTTACCAGTAAATAACCGGACAAGGCATTTGTTTGGAATGTTTTGGACCCCAAACAACTATTCCTAAGCTACGACTCATCGTTAGAACTTTGTTGGGTGCTTTGGAAACTTTGCTGCAAAGTTCAGAAAAGCTAACAAAACTACGTCATAAATATTATCTTCTGCATTATTAGATCGGGTATTAGATTGGTTGAGGGATTAAGGGTCGCCTCTAGTATGATTTATATTCTAACTGGAAAAATCGAACAACCTGTGATTAAGAGTATTGCGTCATAAATTTTACTTATAAAAATGAAACAAAATAGCCAATAATTCGTGCAGGACAATTCTATTTGAAAATTAAATTGACTCTTCATTAAGCATCTTTAAACATTGTACGAATCAATCCGGTCGATGAATGGACTTGGCTCCAAATTTGATTCAGAATTTATTATTTCTTTATTGATCGTTGCATTTCGCAACATTTTAGGGGCAAACATCATGTACTGCAACCCTGAAAGCAGAACCTCGAAATTATTTTAAAAAACAACCCCCACCCGGTGGAACTAAATTACAGACGATTTTATCAAAATCAAAGTTCAATTTGGAATTCAATCGAAAGTCTCTCTTGAAAGTGAATAGACCGCATAAGAAATCAATATTTTTCTCTAAGCCCTAATACGTCGGTGACCAGTCGCTAGCTATTGAGTCCATTCCACTGCGTTATCATTAAAAGAGCGGAATTCTCGATAGTTCCTAAAGGTTCGATAGCAGTGGGTTTACTCCGATAATTCTTCGTCCTCGAGTGCAATCGAGTTCTCGTCGTTGAATGCTCGGTCTATGGTTATGTCGACGGGGTGCAGGTATTGTGTCTCTTCCGTTCTCTCTCTCTCTCTCTCACTCCCTCGAGCTGAAGTTAATGACTGCCCTATGGATCTGAGCGCGATTCAAGGTGATCTAGCGTCGTTATGGCCGATCTGTATCCTCGAGCACAGAGTGAACACACGAATGGGCAAGTGCGTATCTGTGTACGAGCTAGAGAGCAAAGAGGGTTGGCGATGGTGGGGATGTAGTGGAAAGTGGCTGCACAGGTCAGACGTGGTTAGTACATTAGCAGCGGGACAGGAACGTGGTAAATAGGGTGATTACGGTCAAACATAACCAGTACTGCACTCGGCAGTGATTAGGCACGATCAACGCGGGAAGAGGCATGGGTATAATGTTCCACAATCAGGCAGTTTGCCAATTCAGCGTATCATAACTCGCCCCGTATATATCCTACGATGATATTCTCTCCTTCACCCCTTGTACCGAATATACATATATGCGTGTGTGTCACTACTAAGCAGAAAATACTTTTACCGCTCGGTCTGATGTGCAAGAGTTGCTTTCTTCGGCTATATGTATATCAACGCCCCTTCTTTTGGGCTTTATGTCACTCTCTACCATTCGTGCTCTGTCTCTCTGTCTCTCTTTCTGCTAACATCGCTGTGCCTACGCGTCACTTTTCGTGGATCGGTGAGCACAGAACGCGCGCTTTCGCAATGTCCCGTCACTCCAACTTCTCATACATGCACCAGAGGGTGTATTTATAGATATATATGTATGGACGTAGAGACACGTACCTAGGGTATATATGTATATAACGATCGTTGCTCGTGATTTATGACGTTTCCCCAGGAGCATAGAATTTTATGACACGCGAATGCTTACAAGCGTGCTCAGGAGCTACGACTAAATTCGATATACTGGCAGAGAGCAAGGCGTACGGGAGTACTCGCGCGCGACGAAACCGTTTTTTCTATTTTTTTTTTCTGCACACCGGTGTCTGACGCACCCCTCGATTCAATGTGTCCCGCGACGGATATCCTACTGAAAAATCCCTGAGCCCTCTGTTCCCGAAAGTTGAGACATTAGTGTGCGTCTACGCGTGTACGAGTAGAGTGCGCACGTAAAAAATGGCCGCTTCGCTAGTTCGGAATTTTTTACATCGATAATAATAAATTTAATATTTCGCAGTGTACGCGCAACAAAAAAAAGCTTTAGATTTTTTCGAACGATCGTCGACGAGACGCACGTAGGCGATGTGCGTGAAAGATTTATGGTGTAATAAAAAAAATATATATAATATAAGAAAATACAAAAAATTTAAGAATATTACATGTACCTTGGTTCCACGATGGTATCGCTACGCAAGGTCAGCGTATTCGTGCTTTTTCGACCAATTTTTTTTTTCATCTGTCCTCTATAAGGAAATTACTTGAACCCTCCTTGTCTCAGAAAATTAATTCAAACTGTATTTATCTCATTATTTTTATCGTCGGTAATTTGTTTCTTCGGGGTTATTAAATAACCTTGGCATTATTTCGTGAGGTAAATTACTGAAAAATTCGAAAAGTTCTGATATCTTTTTTGGCACATATACTTTATTATATTAGCACAGGGGTGTGAGGGGGCTAAACCATTTCTAAGTGTTTAAAAAATTGAATACGTGCTCGGTGATCAGCATGGATTCATGGCATGATTTGGCAGTACGGTAAAAGAGGTCAAAGAGGGAATCGACCACGAGAGAGCCTAATGCGACCAGAGGATACCCGCAAAGTTTAACTTCACCACCTCACCCCCTCCCTAAAATCCTCAAAGTTCCAGGGTATCTCCGTTCAACTGGTATATACGGTCGAGCGCACAGGATTTACCAATCTTATCTTCGAAGCTCCAAGTTCATTAGACGCGGATCTTTCTCGGTCCTTCGCTCTCCGTCCTTGTCCGCCACCTCGCCACGTTCCATGCCCTCCCATCGTTTGGCTCAACGCCGCAAAGAATAACTTTTCTCTTGTTCGGAAGAAATTCCGCTGCCGGGGTCTCCGCTCTCACCTGAAGTTTGCGAACAGGTCACGATGACGGAGGGGTAGGGCTCCGATCGTGAAGTTAAAAAAAAAAGAAAGAAAGAAGAAAAAAACACGAAGATAATGATGGATAGGAGCGAAAAAATATATAGGATAGAAAAAAAAGATATCGCGAGGGTCGGGGATGCTGAGAATTTACCCTTCGGTGTCCTCGAAATGACGAGAGTCATGAAAATTTCACCACGAGAGGTTGCGTATTTCGTGTAACTGCGAGGATCGAAACGACAAATTGTGTAATTCGATAGTCGAGGCGGTAGACTGACACGTATGTACACATATGTTCTTTCGTTTGACTCTCTTTCATCCCTGCACCCTCTATCAGTCTCCCTTTCTTTCTCTGCCAACATTCCGGAACAGAAACGACCACCGGGACTTGAAATTCCCATGTCGCATCCACAGTCGCAACAAACTTCGTTGCTCTTCAATTTACCTTTCAACAGAAATTCTATTTCATTCGGTTCACACAACGTCTGGTCTAGGCAGACGTGAAATGTTGTGAAATTTCGTATATAGGGTAATTTTCACCTGTCATCTCACTTTTGTTATTTAATAGATTTTTGGCACTAAGAGGAATCAACGAAGCATGTCAGTTTCTGCGCTCGTAATATACCTAATATCGCTGACGAGTGGATGGCCACTGTCACATGCGAATGACAATTTCGACGAGCATCATCATTAATCCACGACAGCTATTTAACTATCGATTTTGATTTTTAATATCGAGAGGCGAGACAATTATCAAATTATTCGATATAATCGTTTCAAAATGCAAATCTTGAAGATTCGGTCACTTGCATTTTGTTTCGTCACTGTTATAGCCCAGGAACGAGGCTTGTTCCACGAGCTAATGCATCCTCGGTTTTTTAAGTTTTAACTTTTTCATGGAAAGATGTTTGCGACCGAGATAAAATAACGAGGAAGCATTGCGCGAGGTTCCTCCAGTTGTTTTCATTCTCCACCCTTCGAGCTGAATAATTCGTTTACATAACAGCTTAAAATGTTAGTTCATTCTAAGTGATTGCGAAATTCCTCGCCTATTTTTTGAATCGTTTCTTTTTCATTTTTCATAAAATTCATACTTTAATATAGATTAATATTTTAATACCAACTTTTATCGACGGTGAGATTTTTTTAACGATCACCGTTTATACTTCTTTAGAAATATTTCGTATTTTTCAAAACGAACAAATTTGTAATCTTTTTATGAAATTGAGAGTCTTTAAGTTTTTTTTTTTATAACGAATATCGAGACAGTTCAAACTTTTTTTAAAAATAATCAATACGCGGTATTCTCTCCGCGTATTGATGAGACAGAAAACGCACAAAGTCGCATGAACACATTTCAAATAATCGTTTCTTACGTACCGCGGAGTCGAGATCCATTATCGGAGTGAATTTTCCATATTGCGCGATACGCGACACCGGCTGAGATTAGGAACGAATGAAAAATAAAAAGGCAAAGCAAAAAAAAGAAAAGAAACAGAACAGCGAAAAGGAATTCGAACAATGGAGATGGAAAAGCAAAGAAAGAACAAAATTTCACGCCTTCTATTCCTCAACGGTTTTCTTATCAAGAATGTAGTACGTTTCAGCGCTGTGAGCCGTATTCGAGCTCTTCGCGAGAGGTAAACTTCGCAAAGAAATTGCAACCGAGAAAGCACTCGAATAGATATCCCCAGGAGGCAAGAGAGAGGGCGGAAATACATGCACCCAGTGTTCGAGCACGAGCAAGTGAACTTCGGTGATTAATAATTTTGTTTCATTAGGAATTCCATTTCAGCCCGTCCTCGACGCCACGTACACATTGTGTGCATACATATATATATATAAATGTGGGTGTGTGTGTGTGTGTGTGTGCGCGCGCGTGTGTGTGTGTATAAACTCCCCGGTACTCGGTTATGCGCGTCACAGTCGCGAATACGGTAATACGTTTTGTTGTAGACGGTGTTGGGAGTAATTTGTCGCACATAGTTGGTATATGACGATGTTTCTCGTCCAGCGATATATGACCAAGGTGGGAATTTAATTTTTTTATTTTTACGCTAAGTATATCGCGAAGAGTCATTTGTTTTCCCAGATGCCGAGTGAGCGGAAAAGTTGATGGAGTGAGACGAGAGAAGAAAATAAATTGGTACATTCGTTTGGTCGAGAATTCGCATAATTTCGTAATTATTTGACCGAACGAGAATTAAGTTGCCAATTAGTTACTTATGTTCACGAGCCGCGAGTTTCGACCGTGTCACAACGACGAATGAACGAAAACGCCGAAGTTTTTCGTGCCTTTACCGAGCTGGTCGAGTGGGTAGATATATAGGGCATTCTTCTTCGAGATAGTCAATTTTTGTGTACCTTTTTACCGTTGGAAATTTTTCATACTTTGCGAGACTGTCGAGTGCTCGATTGTACTTTTTTATGAATATTTTGAAATTCTTTTCTTCGTCTACTTGCGTTAAATTGGCTTCACTTCGCTAAGTGCACTTAGCGTCCACTTGGCTTTGTTAAGTTTAAAAAAAGAGTTTCGGAGGAAATTGAATTTTTAAACGTCATTTCATACATTGGGAATTGTATTTTAATCGACATTTTTAGCGATATTTCGGAATTGAATTTCAGACTTTTTTTCATTTCGATACTGTCAATTTTATAGCATGTCATCGAATTTATGATGTTCGTGATATAAAATTGCATAAAAACTTAAATCTATTGGTATTGTAATGGATGCGCATATCAAAAACCCACGGTAAACATTGCGAAATGGGTATTTTAATAAGGGAGGAGTAAAAACCTTCCTACGACAGTTAAAATTCATGAAACGAAAATTATTTATAGATTCGATCGGAATTTGTGTACCACTATTCGTTTTTTTTCCATACAATCGCCCGTAACATTCTCTATCTGTTGGATGAAACTATGCCACGAGCGCAGAATCTTCATTGTTTTATCGGATTTCGTTCACACACGATTATATTTATAACTAAATTATGAAAATATTATTTTCATAATTTACCGATAACTAGTAAATAATTAAAACAAACGTGGACAAATTTACAGTGAATGTCTTATATATAAAAATATACGAGAAATATTTGTCTTTGCGACGAGGCGTGAGTTTCCTTCACCGCAAAGGGTTTTGGCCTCCCCGTCTTACATACATATTTGCATTCGACGCACGTACAGTTTGGGTCAATATGTCGGATAACAGAGGATATAAAACGCGAGTCGTTGTATACGTAAGGAAAAAAATATCGACGATATTTCCAGTATGTGGGACACTCACATGGCCGGACGCGCCGCAATATATAAGTTTGACGATTTTACGCACGATATAAGTTCCCCAGTTATGGCTTTGATCTCACGTATTTTGTTTATTCAGGATTAGGATTCCCGACGCACCAAGGGCTATGTCATATCGAGCTTTTTCCCAAACTCTTCGTCACCATCGCTCGAAGATTCTCTTTACATTTTATGCGAAAAAATGAATTATTTTTCCGGGCAGTGGTGAACAAAAAATCTCGTGGTAAGCGATGAATAATTTTAGGCTTATTTTTATTCCAGACGGGTGAGGGATTATTGCATTATGCTCGTCGTAAGGAAAAATGTAAACTTCGTCTCGTACATTCTTATCAACGAAAATATATGAAAACAGAATGGTCATCTAACGGGAAATGGCGGTTGTTAAAATAAATAAAAAAGTTCGAGCGAAATATCGAACCCGCGGCCTCGATTTGTTTCGAGGGGAATTCTTGATTAATCCTCGGGCGCTAGAAACATCGAAGTTGAAATTACAATGTTTTTGAGAAGATTTTGCGAAACCACCGATTCGAAGCTACATAAATCTCTTCTATTATCTTCATCCCACCAGTCGATGAAAAATTAACTTCCATTGGGAACTATGAAGGTTCGTGAGAATATATTCGTATTTATATATATATATATATGTATAATAGAGAAACGCCAGTCCTGCTTCGGACCCATTGGAACGAACGAAACTTTCGATATTGAGTTATAATTCATTCGACCGAGGGTCTTGTCTATACCGGATGGAGAATCGGTTTTATTCCTCGATGTTACTTGAATGAAGAATCGAGAAACGAATCTATACGTCGAGAATGAAGTTTCCTTTCGTATATTCTCCCAGCCAGCCTTCTCGATGTACGATCATAAATTCGGGTGAATTTAATTGCATCTCGCTATTGCGACAAACGAGTCAGAAATGACTCTACCTCTGTACTCCGTGTCGTTTCGATGAAATGTGACTACGCATAAAAAAACTCCAGTGGTAGCCGGTGAGAGGAAAGTGGTTGTAAAAAAATGACGTAAAAAGTTGTGGAACAACGTTACATCGTATATCACATCCCTTGCCGTTTTCCTGTATACGTTTAAATTTGATCGTTACTAGTAACTTCCCGGTCTAACGTGTGTCAATAAATCGACTATTGATATTCGGAAAAATATAATTTAAATACCTAAAAACATAGTTGAACAGGTCCTGACGGAATTTCTGCCCATTTTATTTTGTTCGAGATTTTGCTGAACGTGAAATTTGAATTATTGAGATGTTTAATTAGGACCAGAGTCTGCATGGACTGATCAATCGTATTTCTCATCAACTTTTCAATAGTTCGAGCGAAATTGGTCTGCGTAAACTAAATTAGAGAGGTGGGGCATCGAACTATAATCACGATCCAATTTTCAGATCGATCGGATGCTATATACGAAACCAACGATCAAAAGTTCTTAACTCATGCCTTATTGAACTAATTTCCGTTGCAACTTTGAGTTTCATGAATGAACTATCCCATACCCTAACCGCCCTTTGGGAATCCCCGTACTTTCTCCATTATGTTAGCCCGTACACCCTCCCACGAGTGTACCGTTGATTTATTTAAGCTCGAAAATTTCCGTAGGGTTCAACTATGCAGACCTACCCCTAAATATGTACACGTTCTAGAATTTAGATTCGTGCGGATTAGAAATTATGGGCATACCAGCATGTACTTTTAGGCACGAGAAATTCATTCGACAATGTCAATTGTAGGACTTTGGTTGGCTATTTACTCTATCCCTGAACTCAGTTTGTATGGTACACCGTCAAAAAGAAAGCCATTTGTCTTCACCCTCAATCGCACATTATAAAAAACGTGCTATACGTTCGCCATATCGAGTATCCTGTATGTATATACGTGTACGTGAAATATATTAACTGTCTTCCCGTAGACATTTTGCACGTACTTATACAAGTAACGCGCACAGATGTGCAACAAGAGGGCAAAACACGCAATGCCACTGCATCGTATCCGCGGTTGGGTGCGTTACCATCGGAGTAAGATAAATGTTAACTCTAACCACGTGTCGCACGCTTGGATACCGTGTTCATCCTCGTATCCCAACTCTCCGCGATAAAACCATACTCAGGTGTTCCGTTTTGCGGTACATTGCGTCTTCCCCTCGTAAGTCATTCCATTCTTCACCCGGGGTGACAAGTTTCCATTCTACCCACGTCACCTTCAGGCGCCCGCGACCATAACGAGAGCCGAAATGAAAACGGGTTTTTGAAATAACCTGCGTTATCCGATAGTAAAATCAATTTTTGGGCAATAAAAAAAGAAAGATTGGTACGTTAAGTTAAAGACTTTATGATTGAGTTTGAATAAATAACGATGTCGGGCGAAATGATGATCGAAACGATCGATTATCTGACGGGGATTGAAAACATTTTTTATGATAATTATTCATATAAATATTTTATGAATTTTGAGCTGATATTTAACTAATTTTAATCAAATTCAATTTTCTCTTTTTTTTGTACTCTAGCAATTTTCTAGTTTTTGCGTCTATCCACGCTGCCCACCGTACCGTACAGTTAATTACGGAGAAAAAAGAATCCATTTTCTCGATGGAGAACCTTTGAACGGTTCATCGATTTTCTATCAAATTCGGATAACCCAATTACCTTCACGGGTCCAAGCGAGAAACGTGGTATCTTGTTTCGACGAGACTCGAATAACGATTTCAGAGATTAAAGTTTACTTCTTGGTGACCAAAAAAAAACTCTCCCTAATTTCGAACTCGAAAGTTTTCAATCTTTCGAGCTGTGCTCCCCTTCGATTCATATTCCGTACTATAAACACATACATACACACACATATATATATGTTTGCTCAGTACCCTAGATTGAGAGTGATCTCTTTTTAAAATTTGTTCTTGTCGTTCTCTGTCGCTCCCTTTCTCTCTGGGCCACATCCTCGACACAGTGACCCAAACTTCCACTTAATCAACTCGCCCTACGAACACTCTCACTACCAGTCGACATACACACACACACACACACAAAGATTGTACCTTAGCGAAGACAAAAGAATGGCCTGGCGCACTTCTTATCTCGCGCTCGTAACCTTCCCTTATACCTTGACTGTCTCGCGAGGCCCCTGGCTGGCGAGAAATAGGAGCTTAACCATCATTGTATGTATATATGGATATGTATGCATATGTATGCGTAGGAACACATAGAGATGGGGAAAAAGGGATCGGCTTCGCGGCTGATGGGGGTGGCGATCGGCGCCAAGTAATTTCACTCATGCGATCGATCATCTTCGAGTGACTACGTGAATACTTTTTTAATGATCTATTCCACAGACAATTGATCCTTCCGCTGCCAGCCAGGCAAATTGTAGTTTTCGTACGTGCAAAGTATCAATCAAACTTGGCATAAAATTCGCAGGATATCGAACAAGAACAATTATTGCCAAAATTTCTTATCATAGTTGGATAGGTACCCACGTACTTGTTCAAAACATTTTCGTTGCAGATATTTTCGTTCCAGACATTCTTGTCCTAACTATCTTTGTACCACACATCTTCAAGACATCCTTCTCCAAAATGTCTTTATTTTAGATATTCGTGTTCCGGACATTGAGGTGCCGAAGATTTTTGTTTTCGGTATCTTAAATCTTTCGAGTCAACTCTTATCTCGTTGCTGGAGGGGCTGGGTGGGGGGGGGGGCGCATCGAACAACAAAAATAACGACGAAAACGTGCGGCTGTAAAAAATGCTGAAATTCTGGGAATGTTAAACTACGCCAAGGTATTTTATTCGTATCATCGATCACGACACGTCTTCGACTGATTGTATATTATACGTTTTTTTTTCCTATTCAACGACTACTGCACAATAAATTCATTCCTCCGTCGTAGACCGTGAAATTACATCTACGAGGTATAACGATGGCCCACTCGCTGCGCCCTCTAGCGAAAAAAAAATGAAGATCTTTTTTTCATACGGACAAATTGCAACATCCGACCGTGAGAGATGCAGAAATTCCTTCCATTCTTGGTCGACCGTTGGCTCCCATCCTCCTAGCATCAGCTAAAAACTTGGTTATTTCTTCTGGGTAACATGTAAGCCCCTCGATGCGACCGAAATGCACAGACCGAGATACCCTGGTATTTGTTCGAGTGTATATACGCTCTATACAATTTATAACAATTCATTTCAAAACCCCTCCGCCATTGTAAAACCCATTTCAACCCCCTGTCTCGCATACCCTCTTAACTTTCATCCTTATATATCTATATCGTTCTCTCTCTCTCCCTCTCTCTCTCTCTCTATTTATATATGAATTTATATATTTCACCTCGAATTCAGCGTCTTTAAGTCGGCCACGCACTCCTTTACACACGATATGCATATATTCCGCTGTTCTGCTTCTTGGCCTTTCCACGTGTAACACAGATCCAAGTTTTCGCGCTACACGCGATACACCCCCAATCTAGCCAATAGTTATTTCACCGTACTGCACACGTATGCGTGTATTATTCAAACATACATTTATGTATAAGTCGAAAGACTCGTCCTTCGAGGCAATGAGCGTCTCCTAGAACGTCAAGAAAATTCTCCACGAGTAAGACGATCTACGGTTTCGAGCATGCCACGTACGGCATACTAGACACGTACACCGAGTCTCGCGTCCCTCGAGCAACCTCTTGACGCGATCGTTCGAATCTATCGTAAAGTATATATCGGAAACTGTGATAACAAAATGTAAAGGAACGCATTCGAAGAGGCACGCTCGCGTTTCGTACGTGATGAGAAAGACGCGCGTTTTTCACTCTCTACGTTACGACCCCTAACGTAACTGCTACGGTGGCGTCATCTAGCGGCGTGCCCTCTCACTCATGAACTATAAGATGCTTCGAGAGGAAACAAGACGAGAAGACACGAACGCATACCTATCGCGCTTTTTCTCAACAAACGGCTTAACTCCAACCCCCTCCCCGCCCTCGGCCCCGCCCCTCTTCGCACGCTTCGAACCGTGTCGCTTTCGAAGGGCGCCACTTTACATATGATTCAAGCACTATTACGTATACGTTATAACTACCGTGTATTTTACAGTACGAACGTGTTACATACCGTGATATATTAAGGGTAGTTGGCGTGGTGCAAAAGGCCCGTGTATAAGTCGCGTGCTCCGGCCTTGCAAGCCTACGAGTCATGATGATCTTTCGCTGACGAGGCAATGTGTTATATTTAAGTACATATATATATATAATCTCTATTTCATCGTTACGCGGTATTCCCCTTTTGCCTCATGTATATATGTATAACTCGGGTAAAAAGGAGCTATCGCGTAACTATGAGAGAGGGGTAACGGGAAGGATGGGGGGGGGGCGGGCGGGCGGGGGTTGCAAGTAGGGCTCGTATACACGAGGCATCATACCGACGAGCCATCTGGTATTTAGGTCAATTCGCGCGGTTCTATGGAGTTTATAGGCTGGATAATCGGGATTTTGCGGAAATCTCCGCACCCGCGACGCCACCTTCACCCACTCGCCCAATCCCTTCCTCTTCTGCCCGAGCCCTTATTCGCTTACCCCGTTGCTTCTAGCCTCGCTAGCGTACGTATAAATTAACCAATTTCTCTCCGGAGCGTGCAACGTCACTCGCGCGTTGCACACCCCCGGGGAACGATGGTGGATACCCGGGGGAGGTAAGTCAACGATATCCATATATCGCGTTTGCAGGATATATAATGTAATCGGGTATATAAATTATACGTACGTGTATGCCTTTATGCTGATACAGCGTCGAGAACATCGTATATATAACCGTGTATAGAGAAACAAGCTTGCCCTCGGATCGAGCCTCTACGACTTGAACGCGAATAGCATCGTATACAAAAGTAATACGAACGTTGTATTACGGCCACTACGGTCGATGAACGAATATCGTTATGGATCTTTACTGGCGTTATCTCGCGATGATCGTAGAAGCGAGTTATCTATTTTTTTTGATGCAATCTCTCTTTTATAAAGCATTTCCATCCGCGCGAGAAGAACCGTGGTATCGCTTTTGTACGACGATCGCGCCGCTCACGTGGAACAGTGGCATCGTATAGGCGAGATAAGCGAGGCGGTAGGAGACGAGGAGGCAACGATGTTTTACGTACGATTATCGCAAAAACGTCGAATTACACAGTTTCGAGAGGACCAACTGTCGAACCAAGAATATTTTTCTATTATTTCGAAAGATACGCTCTCCCTCTTACCGGAAATCGCTTGTTACCGGAAATGAAAAAAAGACTGGTGATTTATCATTGATTCGAATGGTTACAGACTTGGCAAGGTTGAGAGCATTATAAGCCACATCGAGAATAGAAAGACAGAGAGATCGACCCTTAAACCTGCAGATAAAATTCACATTACCGTAGATTATAGTAATACATCGAAGGGTAACGTCGAGCGAAAAGCTTGGTCTATTCGCTATTATATACATGGGTGGCGGATATTTCTCGACGCTGGCGGTGGCACGTGTCAGTGGGCACCTATATACGGGTTCTGGGCCGTGCGATCGTACGTACGAGCGAGACTATGCGAACGAACGAACAAGAGTCGGAATAGTCACGGACGACCAGTTATTCGCCCGATTCAACAGAGGACTATGAGAATGTTCTTGACGTATATAATGTACGTATACGTATATACGAGGATATGGAATATCGTTGGATTCCATTGAGTCGGAAATGGGCTTCTGACTGGCTCTGTGATTGTTCGATAATTAAATGACGATTGATACGAACCATCTTTCATCAATCATTCACTCGTATACTACGGGGTATAACAGTTAATTCTGTAATCGTCATGAGGAAAAGATTAATCAATTTGGACCGCGGTCCATTACATCGGGAAATACGCAACATCCTCTATGTACGCTTGGAAAAATTTTGGGATCATTGTCCGATTGGTGGAAATATATTATTTGCAAAGGTTGAAACAAAGTTTTTATGGTGAATATGTTTATTACAAAAATTAATATATTATGGAAAAATCGATGTTTTGGTCTTTCAACCCCTTGTGAAAATTGTTCTGTTTTCGTGTCACGAGTAACATAAGAGATATGTCGTAGATATCTCGTGGTACGCGCAAAGGGTTGATGGCAGAAGAGTGACGAGAGAATTGACTCAGGTGGGGCTGATGCTGAAGGGACGCGAGAGTGTACAGTCACCCGTTTTCATCTCTCTCGCAATTTCTACCTCACGTCTCCGCCACTTAACTCGTTGATCTGTCGAGCCCTCCGCGCGAGCTCACCCTCGCCCCTTACAAAGCCCGCTTTTACTGCTTCGCGCCACAGGAAGCTTTAAACTCGGTGGAAATTATTCATAAGTTACCGGACGTCCGACGAATCGATGAGAAAAAGCTCGGGAGAATTCTCCATAGCTTTCGCAGTTTATTTCCTTCTTTATTGTTCTCTTTTTAACGACGCCGTGATTTTTAATCGGCGAGTTATTTCCGATCGGATGAAGTCTTAAAATGAATGGGAGCAAGGAAATACCCAACGTGGTCAAGTCTTTGGAAACGAGATTATTGAAATTCTCAAGTCTCTGGTAATTTCTATAAAAATGCATAGTTCTAATGAATGTCTAACTAGTATACATTTATTATCCTTTAGAACGTTAAAAACACGACACAGAAAATACGTAATGTCATTACAATTTAGTGAGAAAATAAACAGTTGTAAACCAAGAACGATTTCAGAGAAAATGAGTTCACCGTGAAATTTCAACCCCATTCATAATTAATTTAAAGGCCACTTTAATCATCAATAAACTTTCAACCTCTAATCAAGGATTGCCATATTAATATTTGTATTTTCTTGAAGGACCTTGCGGTCACCATACCTTTTACATATTTTTTATTAATTATCCATTATGCCACCAGCCCTTTAGTCATATTTACGAAAACCTGTTTGCTTGAAAATACCGTAAACGCAATATTGTGGGATTTAACGGGATGCACGTATTCTCCGAGTAGAGAAGTGTGATTTTTATCTTCGGTATGGATAAAAAGATGGATAAGAAAAGCAGGAAACACCTAGTAGAGGTAAAGTATGAATGAAAAATGTGGCCGGTAATGGCACGAGCCAAGGATCGAACAACCCGGTGCTACGGCTTTCGTGACCGTCGCTCCGTCCGCTACGTGTCTGCTTCGGCAGTTCGGCAAACTCATCCAGCACGAGTTTCGCCGACACGTACTCGTATATTGTAACGTCACGCGTTATGGATACGTAATGGCCGTACGTATACATATGTGTGTGAGTGTGTGTGTGTGTGTGTGTAACGTGTGCGACCATACGTTTTCTTTGTAGCCAATATGGTGGAAAACAGCGCACGTTGCAGAAACTATTTCGTATATAGCGTGCGACAGATCGGTCCGCGGTAAGAGTCATTCCGAATCCTGGCGTACAAAAAGATCAAAGTTTGTTCGTTATCAATATTGCGGCTGGAGCCTATCGACGGATATCGGAAAAGTTTACGTATCGATGCCAACGCCAGACTACTTTATATCATCGGCACGAGCTTGCCAGTCTGTTCTTTTTGTCGCAGGCGTCTTAAATTCATATTAACGATTTTGTTTTCAAGTCTTTAACTAAAAATTGAGAATGTCGTGAGACCGAGTTCGACACGAAGTAAATACGAAGTGGATCAACACTGTGGTACGTAGATATATATATATGCAGGCACTAAAAAATCGTTTTTAGCTAGAAAAATTGTCCAACTCGTGCAATAAGTTTTAAAACGTGTGGGATTAAATTGATTTAATGGATGATTAGACCTTCGTTTTCACGCTCTTCGAAAATCATTATTATTGCACGTTGTTACCAATCAGATACACTTACAACCTCGAATTTGGTGCAAATGTTACCACAAGGTTGTTACCACACGACGACGGGAGAATGCAACTCGCGAGCTTGGCAAATCTGGTGGGTGTACAGGGTTGGTCGAGAGTCTGCAAAAGCTCGACTGTCTCTCTTTCTCGTTGGCTAAACGCCAGAGCCAACAAGTGTTTCATTGGGGGCGGATGGGAGGGAAGAGGGGGCTGAGTCGAGCGCGAGGGAATTCGTTGGAGGACGGTATATGTACGCCGCTCTACCGGGAGGGGTCTATAGCAGTAAATGCAAAAGCTCTATACTGGTCACGTGCAAGCGACGATTCATCGGGCGACCGAACCATGGTAAATCGCTATCTGGGGAGAATGATCGCAAGCTCAGTATACGTATAACAGAGGGTGAGTACAACGGTTGTACCGTGTAGTATACGGAAGACTGCTTCCCCGTGGTAGCATCAGGTGGGGCAGGGGCAGAGGGTAGGGGGGGTTGTACGGAGAAGTGCTAAAGCACAGCGTATACGTACGGGGGCAAGTGCACAGAGATGCGAAATAGCCGAGAGCATCGAGTGCACGAGGCCCAGAACCGACACCTCTGAGCACCCGGAGATATTATATGCGCCCTCGTGTCACCGAGTCCGATGGAAATCTCGTGAGACGCGAGTGACGTTGGGACCAACCACACAGGGGTAGTAGATAACGGTCGAGTGTACTCCGGTCGTTCTCTTCTCTTCGCCTATTTCGTGTCCTATCTATGTATTTCTCTCTCTCTCTCCCTCTCATCCTACCCTGTATCCTCTCCGCTATCCATATAGAGACGAGACACTGGCCGTTCGGGTAATTCGCTGTGGTGAATAATCTAATGGCAGCGCTGCACCTTGCGGTTCTGAAAGGACGAAGGATCCATGCATCGAATGGCGCTAGCCGCATCAGTAGCAACATGGCGACGTTACAGCAAACTAGATTGGCTTCAGAAATCTCGATGTACCGGAACGGCCAAGGTGATAATGTATATGTTAGATTTTTCTGAAACTATCAAGGGGTATGCATAACCCCCGAAGAGGCTGAAAAAAGACCATTTGTGGGATCTCGCTTTTTACCATTTATTTTTACAATCCAAGATTAGAATATATGTTTCATGGGTTGGAAGTTTCTTTGGAAATATCTCGTGTCTCCGATACACTTTATGATTGTAAGAATTATCGAATTTTGAATATTTTCGTCGAACAATTCGGATCAAGTGAATTTGATTTTTTGTCGAAAGATTGAAAGATCTCTGAAATAATCACTGGGAATAATTCATTATTCACTGCTAGGACATCTGAATATTCATATTTCTTAAATTACGTAAATTAAATAAATTTATTGAAATAATTAATAAATTTACGAATGTACAAGTTTATGATTTTGAAAGTTAAGAATCTATAGAAATCATATACATTGCCATCGTTATTTATGGAAATTCGTTCAATTTAGGTTACGTCTGGTCGAACATAATCGTTTCGTTCGATATTCAATTATTCCTACGAAATGAAAAATTAACCGATTCAATACCGATAGAAGCCTGAGTTGGTAATCATCCAGCCCATCGAGATGGGTTTGGAAATCCGCGAATTCGTAGACTCGGTAAGTTGCAGGAATCGATGTTGACTCATCGTATGAAAAAAGGTAATTGGATTGAAAATTCGTAGAGAGATCTCGAATCCCGAGAGGCAATTGAATATTCCATGTGAAGTCCCGCTTACCGCAGTCTTAACTCGATCCCTCTCGTACATTGGGAAATATATTCACCAATCCTGTATAACTTTATTATCGTCCCTCGATATTTATGCGGGTATGGTCATTTCGGTTTAAGTATGCGGGGTCAAGTGGGGTAATATGGCATAGCTCGCTAAGACAGATGGAGAGATATTCGTACGATAACCTACGATGGGGGTAGAAGTTCAAGATATTTATAGCTTTTGAAATCAGTAACATGAGTCAGGTACGAAACCCTTGCGATTTAAAAAATTTAGAGGGTTTTAGCGAAGTTTAGCGAAACGGTTGAATTTTTTAGTCTGCAATCGTTGCTCAACTTTTCTACCCATTTTATCTGGAGGGGTCCATATTTATTTATAATACGAGAAAGGTTAACCCTGATATAACAAGGACGGTTAATTAACCTACGCCTGGGAAACTTCATCCCCTAATTTTCCCCTGATCCACCCTTAGGTCTTTAATACTAATTACTCCTCTTTTAGGCTGTAATGAACAATTGTTATTCATGGCAACTAATTCCCAAGTTTTCCTGTAATTTTCGGTCTATATGCTGAGTATACTGCGCTTAGTTTCAGGCCGTCTGCCCATCGGTCACTCGACATAGTTTTCGTAGGCGTTTCGGTAACTTGGCCGTCTGTGCTCTCAACTACCCCAAACTTCTTCTTGAAACACCGAACTGTCCTCAAGGACACCCCTGCTCTTCTGAACCGTTTAAAAATATCCATATTTCCCTTCTCAAGTGGTCCGTATCACCGCATAATAAAGAATTGTCGAAATCAAATATACCGCGATGACCACCAGAAAAATAATAACCATGAGCATTATAGATCGTAGCTTTCTGAATAAATTTCACGCCTATAAAATGCGATTGAAATTATGAAGGGGTTGAAGGCAGAAATATTATGCGGCCCATATTGCCCCATGTTACCGCCCCCGCCCCGTCTCATGTCTATACTTACATAATAGTGTAACCTATATAGTAGATGCGAGGTTCTGGTAAGAATCAGCGTTGTACATAAAAATATTTCTTCACGTTGGAGTTGCTGGTAAAATCGAAAGTCCCATTTATCATCCGGTTTCAGGGAGAAATTGGTGAGAAATCAAGATATAGTATATCGGGCAAGCGGCGCGCTGACAGCAGGATAGCGAATAAATGATCGTTCACATTTTGCACGCACTCTCCAACGCTCCCGGCGATATCTATCATCTCACTCTGTTGCTTTCCCTTCGTCGATTTTTTTCTTTTTCTTTCGCCCCGCATGTGTACGCGAACGTTTTTCGTATCTTTAACGCAAATGACAACCCTCATAACGGTAAAACGACATTAAATCGCGTGCCTGCGAAGAACGAGGGAACGAGAGAGAACGAAATAAGGGTGGAACGAGAGCGAAAGACGCGAAAAGGGAATGAGGGAACGAGGAGAAAAGTATCTGGTGGTTGTGCTTTTCTCGTATTTGGAAATAATTGATGCACTTGCTTTGACATTGATCGAGCGACTTGGTTATCTTGGATGAAAGACACGAGTCGATAACTCTCTTGCCCCTCTCTCTCTCTCTCTCTCTCTCTTATATCCCTCATTTTTTTCCTTTCCTGTTCTCTACCTTTTCCTCTTCTCCCTTCTCTTCTTCATCGACTTCCTCGTCTCGTCGCGGAGTCGCGCGGGAATGTTTCACGATCCTTTTCCGTCGACACACCTCCTCAGCGTCGCATTTCCCACCCCCGCTGCCAACTTTATTCTCACTCACTTCTGAGCGAAATACTCAGGCTGAGAGATTTGTCGAGGAAATAAGAGACTCGAGCCTTTTCCGGATTGCATCTTCATGCGGATGAGAGAGGGTTATTTCTGTCTATTCAAATTTTCAACTTATTCTTTAGTCTGGTCGGGTAAATGTCGATCTCCTCGAATAGGGCGCGAGATTTCTTTTCAAATTTGTTGAGTATGAATTTAAGTGGTCGAATTAAAACATCTCTCCTCTAAGGCACCGATACTACTTGTCATTAATGCATCCCCTAATTAAATACTCTGATTTGCAATCAAAGAACCCAAAATCGCTAATTGCTAGAACTGAATGCCGACGAATAATTGCTGACATGAATTCTGATTTAACAATGCAATCCCTAATTATTTCATCCCCTAATTCAACCCCGAACTAAATAGTCCGTGTTACACCATCCAGTTCGTTTTAAGATGCAGGGCAAAATTAAATTGATGTTTCTTTAAGTCGTCGATATTTACTATTCCATTCCGACGTTCGAATTTTACCCTTGGGATGACGATTTATCGTGCGTAATATTTGTAAATTTTGGTATTACGTTATATCAAAAGTCAACAGCAAAATATATTTTCAACTCGAAGTTGGCTCGTATCAAGATATGAGGAACGGTTCTCCAGACACGACCGTACAAACAGCGATACGATAACTTCGCATCCAAATGGAACCCACCAGTCTGCCTTTGTAAGACAGAAGATAAAAAGAAGCGAAGAATATACGAGAATGTCGTCTTCTTTGATGCGAGATAGCGACTCCATTATCGTGGCAGTTTCATTTTTCGCCCAGATACAGATACGAGGTCACTCTCGCTTTTTGCCTCTTGAATCTAACGGACAATTCGTCAAAGCTCCGCACACAATACCCTCCCATTGTGCTCACGGGAGCACTATAAACTCTCGACAAAGTTGTCCGTATAACGAAAAAAAAGCATTCACAGAAATATGTTCCCGAACCTGACGTGTTCGTATGCACGCATCGATAGACCTAAAATTTTACGTTTACGAGGGTCCGGCGTAAAGTACCATAAATTCGAGAATGTTGGGTTTCGAGGAAGGGAGATCGGAGAAAAATTATCATTACGTGTATACACGTAACACATATACACACGCACATACACGCACATATATGATAGTATCATTGTTGAAAAAAAAACTTTCGTATACATTTGTGAAGCAGGACAGGAGGTAAAAGTGGAAATTGTCATTTTTCAGATCAACTGCGGAGGTGGAGAGGAATAAAGAAAGAGCAGCGAGCGAAAGAAGAAGAAAAGAAGAAGGGAGGAAAAAATGTGGAAGGTTGCGCGATGAAGAGGGATAGCGCGAGTCTGGTGAGATGTTGCTGATCCGTGGGACCCGAGGAGGGACCTTTATCGACTATCACCAAGGTTATGCCAACGACCTTAACCGACGTCGCGAAACATCTTGAGGCGGAGGGTCTTCTTCGACGTCATCATCGCGTTCCTCGTTTCGCTCTTCTCCGTTTTTTTTCTTTTTCTCTCTCTCCCTCCCTTCCTTTTTCTCGAAATAGGGCGACGAATAACTCTATATACGTATGGACCACGTATAAACCTCTCATCTCAGCTTTTCTCGCCCTTCGTATTTCGCCTCGGGGAAGGGTGGGCGGGTGGGGGGTGGTGGAGAGGCCGCGACAAAGGGTAGTTGCGGATCGTGGCTGTTACACAGCCGGCGAACGAGCCAAAAGTCGCGATATTCGTCGCGATACTAGAGATTCCAAGTGAAATGTGTTTTATGGTGAAACGTAAGTCGTGGAATGAACGATGAGACGCTCGAGGGCCGTGCGCGGTCGTGGAACATTCGTGGTATCGTTACAAGCGCCAATTACGGGATAATGACTCCATCGACGATCGTACGTCTCGTTATCATCACCATTGTTCGTTCCGATCGTCGATTCATCCAGGCGAGCGTCGCGATCCTGAAAGACCTTTCGATATTCTCGACATCGTTGGCGTAACGCGTTATCCATCCATCGGGGGTGTACGCGCGTTCCAGGAATATTTGAAAAAAAGGAACGAGAGAAAAATTGGAAAAACAAGAAAAAGAATATTAACCTTCATCGATGCTAATGAGGGAATTGATGATATTAACGAGCTATGGAAGGTACGGGGAGCGTTGCTTACCGAGGACAAACGAGACTGCGTCGTCGTTGGTAATTAGCCGGCAATGTTGCCGCTATTGGTGCTGGTGTCGTCGAGGTTCGGCAATGCTTCTGTGATGGCACACGTACCGTTGGTCCAGATCATGACGAGCTCTTGGACGTTTAATGAACGCGGATCGACGAAATGTTCCCTCGTATCTCACGCATAACGCATCCTCTACCCCCCCTGTCATTCTGCACTCGCTCACTCACAGACACGCGCGCGCACAACCCTCTCTCTCTCCCTTACGTTCACACAACTCTCACATATACATATATGTATATTCGCCGTCAACTACACACGCGACATTGAGCCTCGAGCCTATATATACGTAGCGAGCTCGTCAGCCGCTTTTACCCCCCCAACCTCGTCGTTAACGAGAGCTGGAAACCCGGAGAGCCGTGGAACACGTTCGTGGTGCCCGAGGGATCAACGCTACCGTCAAGGAAGAGCTTGAGCAGGATGGACACCGACAACGTAACCAACGTCAGTCTCGTTGGCGGAAATATTACGTCCGTGGATGGCTCGTCCTCTCCTTTCGAGGACGTTACGGCGATACTGGCAGCCGTGATTCTCGGTATCCTCATTCTCACCACCATTCTCGGTAAGTGCCGCTCATTACTTTTTCTCCTCTGTCTCTCTCTCTCTCTCTCTTTGTCTCTGTGTTTTCTCTTCTTTTCTATACTCCCTTTTGCCACTACTACACTGTCATCATCCTTGTAACATCGTCCTTTTTCGTACCAGTTTTCTCTCGTTTCGTCGTAACACCCATATCCATTTCCGTTGGTTACATTTGGGTCACGGAACAAAATCGCGAATATAAACCCACCCCTTCTCTCTCTCCAAACGTTCAAGATGTTCTCTCTTATATATAAGCGTTTTCATTTCTTGTAGGACGAAAAGGAGGCAGATTGTGCAAGAATGGGAGATGAGATTGGCCACGTTTTTTTCTGTGAATGTATATTTGTTTTATTTTTTAATTTTTTGTCGTTAAACCTTGGTATTTTTTTTCTGTCATTTTCCATTACGCGACGATACACGTTGCTCCGCGTGCTCGTAATGTCCGATATTTTTTTTTATTGCGCAAGGATCCTAACGAGCGTTTGTACTTTCGAGCTTTCCTCGCGATTCTGCGCTAAAGAGCGAATCGCGGGATGAGATTAGGGAAAACGAGCGAGGGGGGTGACGTATATTTTTTCTTTTTTTTTTTAATTATTAATACGCACACCTAGATCTTTAATAACGCGTATTGTTAACTTTGCTTCAATCGTCCTAACTACGGGCTTGAAATGGAAATTTTCGTTAAGCGTGGAAAGAGAAATAAGAGAAAATTTTGCACTTAAAAAACTTACGTTTCGACGATAAGTATTCACGCCGATGCAGATTTTCACAAAGTTTTCATCAACTTTTGGCTCCCACCCCGCTATTTCAAATCATTTCTGGCAACGGGACGCGACGGGATATTCCGCGAGATTCTATAAATATGACGAAGTCTGTTGTTCGCGAAAACGCGCAAATGTAGCCGAGTGTACTCGGCAGCTGTAACCGCGAATACGTCTTTGTACAAATGACACTTCGTGACTCATCGTCATGAGGAGGGTGACCGGGAGCTTTGGACGAATCTACCGAGCGTAGACTGCGAGTTTTGCCAAAACTTTGGATTTTAACTACGCTTCGAATGAAAATGACGTTGGTGACGATGTTTAAAACCAACGTGCGCGTACCCTCCTTCCATGCAATTGCAATATCGACTTTGAAAATCAATGATATTTTTACAAGAAAAAAAAACAAAATTATTCTTTTTTCTCAAACTGGGAACAAAAACATAATTTACAATAGCAAATTTACTTGGCCCCGAATTTCTTCAATGCGTTAATAACAATTTGTTAATAATACCTTTAAGGCTTTAAGATCTAAAAGAAAATGATGTCGCGCCAAAATTATATTAAGCTTGTTAATTCTTTAATTGCGTTCTGCACAAAAGTTTAGTTCGCGACGCGATGTACAAAGGTTCGCTGGATCCTTCCTTTCTTTTTTCACCCTGTACGTCAAGAACAAATACACAGTACACAATTATACGTACAAAAACCGAGTGAACCGACCTCGTTGACTTTTATTTTTAACCAGCACGTACTCGACCTTAGGGCCTTTGTTTTCTCAGGACTTTCAACGTTGATTAACCTGTATCCCTCCCCAGCGACGTATACGTCGCACTGAGAAATATATATATGTATAAAATCTTAGGGGTAGTATGCATCGATCGCCGATTTCTCGGCATTCCGTGCATAAGTGGAAAACGGCGGCTTATCGTCTTATTTTTTGAACGATTTATAAACGCGCCTTATCATGATTATATCATACGTGTACATGGACGATATCGGATAAAATCAATGTCTTATCGATGCCAAGGTGTGTCTAGCCTCTCATCTCTCAGGACTGGAGGATGATTTGATCAAGCCCTAAATACATTAATCGATCGATCCATCTCTCTCTCTTCTTACACCTCGTCCTCTCCTCCCTCTCTCTTATTTTTGCTATAATCCTATATATTCGCCAGCCTGAGTGGCTATTACACGTGCGTTGCTCGTGTCACGGAAATCTCAATGCAATATCCGTCCTCGTCCTCTAACACGATATCGTGGCTCTCATGCTCCAATAATGCGCAAATAATCTCCTATTATATATATATACATATGCATATGTCTATTACTATCACCATTATATTGCAGTTACCATTATATGCAGAATAACGATATAGTTACGTCTCTATGGAGCTTTCTCTACTTCCAGTCGTTTAGTTTCTCATCACTCCTTTTCTCTATCTCCGTTTCGCGGTCCCTTAAGACCGCTGTTCTCTCGTTTCGACACTCTCTTTCCCTCGTTTCTCTCTAACATTGCAAATTTTCGCCGGATGAAAATTCTTTCAAGTTGAATTCACCGAGAAATACACGAACATGATGGAGGAGGTCGAGGGGGTCGAGGGTTGGGGTGCGCTTCGAAGATACGCGTAGTTTACTTCGCAAAGAAGTTTTTACCAATATCTTCCTTTATTTCCTTTCTTTTTTTTCGTTCTCACCCCCTTATTTCGCTACTTCGGTTTGCCTGGTATTACCGCATTTGGGATTTCGCTACTCCCACGATCCAGGCGGACCGAGTATAGGAAAACAAGCGTCAGCCGTTTCGGATACGGCATACAAATGGATGCAAATATATATCCGCACATCTCATGGCTCGTGTACGAATGCATGTAGATCGGCAAGATATGCATGCCCCGTCGGTTTAGTTGAGAATTTTTTGGCAACATCTGGTTCGCAACATCCCCCGCAGGCTATCTTTTCGATCAATACGTACTTCCATTTGGAAATCTCGAGCGAAATTATAAAACAATAGATGGGAAACAATATGCTCGTTGCTTACTGATTTAATCGACAGCTCGATCAAAAGTTACGACGGTGAATTTGAATAAGTTTCTATCGGATCGTGTCGCTCTTTTTTTTCGTTCGACTCGCGTTACGACTTTTCCAACGCTTCGTCGAACGAGTTTCGGACAATTTCAATGTTGTATGCGTGTATTCCAATGGAAATATTCGGGAACGTACCGATCGGTGGGAATTAAATATTTGACGAAATACGAATTATTGTATAGAATAGTTTTCCATTGTGATAAATTGTGTATACAGTGTCTGGGCATAGAATACACCCGACGATGAAATATTCTCGTTCCCAACCTGCCCACCGAATTTCCATCGAAGCAAACTCTTCCGTTCTGTGTCCCTTGACCTTTTGTCGTATTGTAGTCTCACGTGGAAATTTCTCACGAGGATGTACGTGTATTTCCGATGAAAGAGACTCAATCTGCTTTTTGCAGATACGTGTTAACCACTCTCTTTCTCTCCTCAACTTTCGACCAAACGGTTCGCTTCATACCGATCAATAAAAACAAACATATAAAATTATTGAAAACGTGAGAAACATAAGTTCAACCGTGTTATTAAAAATGGATGAATTTCAATTAAACGAACATCCGCCTGGATTACATAGAATTTATCATATTTTCAATTAATTTTCTTCGTTCGAAATTTTCTTAATTTAATTTCATAATAAATGGCGCGAGAACGATGGTACGACGAAAATAATAATTAATTTAACGAATTAAATAAATGAGCTTTTAAATGCCCGACGATTCTCCGAACTCGTCGCCTCGATTACGACCGGAAAATTATTCAGCCGTGAGTTATTCCGGTTATTCCGAAAATTGCGCGGTCGCAGCTTTCGTCACGATGACCGTGAGTTATCAAAGTGGAAGAATTATTTTATTCAACGCTCAACTGTCTAAAGCGATGTAGTTGCGGTCTTCGAATACTCCGGAGCACTCTTCGACCTTTTCCCCCGACAACGGTCGTTCAATTATAACTATGTAAAACAATTTTTTATTCTCACCAAAATTTTCGCGGAAATAAGCGAATCTCGAATATTCTATCGAAAATTAATTAACGTAGAAACGTTATAATTAATTAGTTTTTAAAAGTACGTTATAACACGAATTGGTATAATAAATATGATAATATTTTTCATTCTGTCTGTTACAGGAAACGTGTTCGTTATAGCAGCGATTCTATCCGAAAGAAATTTGCAATCGGTGGCAAATTATTTAATCGTGAGTTTGGCCGTGGCTGATCTGATGGTTGCGTGTCTCGTAATGCCACTGGGAGCCGTCTACGAGGTCGGTAATTTATCAATGTTTATTAAAACGCAATAAGTATTAAAAAATATGAAGTAATTTTGTAATTTTATCTTGAGCATTGCCCTTCGCCCTGTGTTTTATATAATATATATATATATATACATTTTCCTATATTTTTCTCTCCCCTGGTACTCGAGTGAACGAGCTTATTAAGTGTCAAGTAGATTGCGAGTGTGCCGCCGTTGCCGGTCGATTGCACGAACACGAGGGCTCTCCCTGAGAAAGCCCTTTCTCTCATGAAAAATTATGAACGACATAAATCACGGCACAGGTGATAAATACAAGCAGGGGAGGGTCAAGTATACTTGTTGTAACGTAAATCGTCCTCCGATGTTACGAAATATCCCAGCAATATTATACTTGTACGAGAATACTTTTTTCCCCATCGTTTTTACTTTGTGAAATAAAAATGTACAAACATCACACGTATAACACGTCCAGCCATTTGCTACGTGTCTCGTATTTATGAATGTATGACGTTCGATTTTTACAATCTCCGGGCAATCTCGAGCTTGACATAGGCATTGACTGCGAACCCCGTATTTTATCGCGATCGTTCGACCTAGGGTCGAAGTATGGAATTTTCGTTTTGTTACATTTATTTTTTTATTCGTCGAAAGTTATGCACATGACCTACGTATCAAAATTCTCTAAATCATTCAAAATCCTACATATAGCGTTCTGCGTACGAGGCGTGCGCTAGAAATATTGCATCGCGGAAATTCCCGGTCGTTTATATTATACCGTTCGGGGTGAACCTTATCCCCGCGAGCGGGGTATGTGTATATCCACATCGCGTACGCGAGATATGAAAGTTTGAAATAACTACAGAGGAGGGACGAGACTTTCGGTCTAAGGCGTCTGTGTGTGTGTGTGTGTGTGTGGGTGTGTGTGTGTGTGTATGTCTGTGTGTATATGTAGACGGCAGTTACGTCCAAAACTTTCTTGATAAAAGTTTGAATTGCAATATTCTTGTACCGTTATGCTGACGGACCACGAGTTTCCTGGTTTCGTTGAAACATTCTTCATATTGATTAAGGTTATAATTTATAATTCCATGAAAAATACACCACCGAGTTTCGTATATACCATGATATTCCCAACTGAAACAAAGTTACGATATACTTTTCTTACAGAGATACGTTTTTGTATAAATCAGAGTGTAAGTACGCACGAAGGGTTCTCTACGGGGCAAATCCCTTTTTCGCCACCCTGTTAAAACTTTTCGAAGCTTTTTCAGTTTGTCCTGCTAATTGAATTGTATATATTTTTTTTCGAATCGACGTGCCTCGAAAAAAAATTGATCATCGCAGGAAAAGTGATAAAAATGAAAGGTGGTCGTTTTTCGTGATTTTTTGAACGAAGGTTCTGGGGAAAAAACGAAGAAGTACATTTTTTCTTTTTTTTTGTATTTTGCCCCTGCTTTTCCCAAAGGACGAGAACGCGGGTGGTAGATTCAAGTTTTACGGAACATTTCTGATTCCGCTTGTACCTATTGTAACGAAATCTATTCTGACCCACGGTGCCGGAAGTCCTAAGGGATGTACGCACCCCGAGGAGGAGATTTTTTTATCAACTCATTTAATATGGATCTTTGTAAGCTCGAAATTGTTCCTATATTATAAATATTTGATTTTATTTAATACGTTCTCATGGTACAAATGAAAAGTCCTGTATTTTACATATATCCATATATCGATCATAATTATTTTCACTCGGTTGCTCGTTGCCATTCTTGCAAATCTATTCAATCCCCAACCGGCTAAATTTACATAAAATAGAATGGTAATGAGGTGGTAATAATTCTGCGTTTTCATCATGTAAATTTTGGTTATGACGTTTTCAATTATATCTTCCTCATCCGGATATGATCTGGTTTCTCCCTCATGATATATGCGATTTTTTTTCTATATTCCAGGATTCCTGTATGTCGTTCACGCATTCCATAAAGTTCACCTGGAACTATCGCGTATCGTTGTACTAACGCCACGCGTTTGTTTCCATTAAAATATAATATTCACGTAGAGACAGGTCGAATATGAAAAAGATATTATCATCTCATACATGGCGATAAGCCGTGCGGTCAGAACCGATAATACCCTAAAATGAGCCCAGACGGTATATACCGGTATAAAATATCTTAACGAGACTATAATATGCTCGGACTACCGTTGACGTCATTACCGCTCACCTATCGTTGACGATGGTAGTTTCCCATCAAAATCATATGTCGCGTTCACATTGTACGGGAATGTATTGCATTACGACGCATACCGAATCAATTTCGAACAGTATGCCGCTTTGTACGAAGCGTCGATAACCCATATCGTCCAATATTTATCAGTAAATTTTAATCCGCCGTGTCTGACTAAAAGAGTGCTGCACTACTGAAAATCTCGTTATTGTCAGGCACATATGTCGTGCACTATGGTCGATTGTCGGGGGCTACGGGTGATTGTCCAAAATTGCCTATCGTCGCTATCGTCAAATGCCAGAACGAATTTAGGCAGATTCCCTTTCGTTGGGTCTGAGTGAAACGAGATTGAACTACTGAAAATCTCGATACTATCAGGCTCGCACGTGTATCTCGCCTAGAATTTTTAATTTCAAACGTTCGCCACGTAACCAAGAAGATTCTATCGGGAATAGAATTAATTGACAGAAATTAGTGAAATTTTGCCGAATGTAAGATGAATATGTAAAAACAGCTTATCTTAATTGTTGTGTGTCGAGGGTACCCATGGATCGAGATATCAACACTTATGTTTCGCATCTTTTTACGTAGGCTCTTATCGGAAGACGTGAGTTGGCTCTATTTTATCACTTATATCTTCATAATTGATGGACAGATTTATAGACGCATAGTCATACTACGAATTTAAGTACTATATGACTTATTCACTAACTACTTATGGAAATAACCTCCTCAAATCACCTATGAGAGCTAGATAAAGTAGCTGTATTTCATTCGAAATTTAAGTAAAATTACATATATATATAGCTCGCTCTAGCATTAAACATTGTACGGTTCGTTTCAATTATCGTAAATAAATAGAATTGTCGCGTATTAATTATATCGTCAATGCTAACATATCGAGTTATGAAATAATCGAAAACGCTATAGATGCTAGGAAATAGCTCGGTCCACCTATAGAGGTGCTCGCACACCCCTATATAAAGTAAAGTGAAATTTTAATACACCGAGAGACCATTTCGCGTCTGTCCGAGTCAATATTTAGAACTTCCTTTGGTTGCGGGTTCATACCATTCTATGAAAGATAGACTTTACCCAGGCGACCAAAGGCCAACATATTAGGTATAAGAGGATTTGCGACAACCTTCAATTTCGAAAGGTCGAATGATCATACTCATGCTTTCCAATGACCTTGCCAGCCACAGGCTACAATAGCATTCCATCTTGGTATTAGACTCAACTTTCATCAGCTATTCCATGGTGAACTTGCACAGGGTAGTTCGCTTCCCCTCGACAAGGGTCAAAGTCGAGGGGGTGAATCGTAAACTAAGGAGGACCGAGCGAGGATCCGACGGAGATTTCACAAAATTGGAAGCAAATAAGTTAGGGTTCGGGTAGCATGGTCTTCGAGGTAAAACAAGTATCGCGAACGACGCGACCCCCTTCGCGAAATTTCTGCAAAGATGATATGTTTTATCTATTTTGACTACGGAAAGGGTAGTAAGGAGGTTCTAATTTCAATTCTCAAGTATTTCCAAGTATCGACAGTGCTAAAGATACTGTGGAAACGCAGAATGTCAGCATCTCCGCGTCAAAGTTATGTAAAACTATATTGAAGTATCGAACCATTCGAATATATCCAACTATATCCGTTATTGACAAGACCTAGAGAACCCGGGAGATGGAGGGAGGAAGAGAGAGAAACAGCGAAAGATAGAGAAAGAGACAGAGGGCCGGAGAGAGAGAGAGAGAGAGGGAAGAAAAAAAGAGAAAAAGGGTGAGAGAGAGAGGTAAGAAGACGGGGCTGAGGGATGAGTTCTTACGTTGTTCAGGGTGGTACGAGGGAAGGCTATAGACGGGAGTTTGCAAAGTTTTTAATAGCTTTCGCGCGATGCTGGTGCGCATTGATGCGCAATGCCTATCCGACGAGAGTTACTTTATAAGTGCATCTATCCATCGCGTTAATTGCGACGCTACGGGCATCAGCGAAGCGGGAGAGGTTTTAACGAATTACACGCCGTCACTTGTCACGTAGTCGCGATATGTCAATAAGACGCCAGAAGCATTTATAATACACGCTATATCGTGCACAGAGATGATTCATTTCTTTTCCCACTTCGCGTGTCGGCCAGGATATTTGATTTAAACGAGGTGGTTATTCGTGCGAGAATTCAAATCGTAAATCATTCGCTAAATACTAATAGTTTCAAAAATATCTTTGGCCAATCTGTCACGTCTTTAGATATATTTCAATTTCGTCAAAGTCATTGAAGAAAAAAAACAAACAATGAAATAAAAAATTAAATTAAACTGTCAAATATTTTTTTTCGATCGCGCATTTACCAAAATCATTTTTTCTCGTATTTGATCACAATTCGAAATTCTCGCAACGCAATCTTGACAAGTTGCTCGCTTTTTTTTGTATTAAATTCGTTTAATGCGAGGAAAAAAAGATTTGCTCAAATTCGTCAGTTCCATCGTTGTTTAAAAGAATTTTTTTTTTTAAATAACGTGCGTTCGAACATTTTGTGATGGAAAATTTATGCGCGAACATTTCAGTACCTTATCGGTTAATTATTATTTCATTTATCACGATGCATTAATTATTTTCAAGCTTTATGATACAGTCTAAGCCGATGACGCGTTGGTCTCGCTTACCCTATCCCATGACACATTATAATGAATGTAGGGTATTAATTAATGGACGAATATGATCTCGCTGCATCGCACGCGTATAACCGAAATTGCGGCCATATCATACGATACATGGATGTACTATACATATTTACATACCTGGTGAATTGAACGTACGTAGCAACGGTGTAGCAACCAAATTCGATCCTCGTTAGCCGATTATATCGATTAACAAGGAACGCGTCACGATTGCTCCCCTCGAACAAAGATAAGGATTTTTTTGCCCTAATTTCATCATAAACAAAATTTGTGGATCAAGCGGACCGAAGAACGCAAATTTATTGCGGGAACGATGTATAATAAAAAAATAAAAAATAATACAATACATAAATATTTATCACGTCGGGACAAAGCGCAAATATTTATCCATTAACGCGACGACTTGTTCGCGTTTCACTCGGAAATGGAAAAAGAGTCTCGAAAAATGCGACGGTAAAAAATCATTACTCGAGACAACTACGGTGCTACAGCCGTACATCAGAATGCCATTAGACGGCAAAAAATGAAACAACGAGTGAGATACTCGACCGACAGAGAGAGAGAGAGAGAGAGGGAGAGAGAAATAAAACAAAAAACGGAAAAAATAGTCCGCTATTCGAGAGATCGCCAATCACAATTGTCCAGTGGAATGAGGGTGCGACTCGAGAGAAGCGTACGTGCATTCTCGGCCCAAATCCAATATCAGCCAGTCGACAATAAATGTTTTACTTTTTTCTCTCTATAACCGGAATATCGACATTCGCGTAACTCTCGCCGGATCGTCTATACAAAAAAGCCACAAGAAACAAGAATATCACGCGCGTTTCGCCAATCATTTATATATATCTCAGTTCTGAAAAACAGTTGCGCATGCGAATATCTATAGAACAGCCATGAAATTCACGTACCGCGAGCTGAATATGCAATCGAAAAGAAATAAGGAAAAAAGTTAAGCATCTCACCAGCTGTCTGACCATTTAAAAAAACGGCTACCGATGTTTCGCTTCTGCAAAAGAAAAAGAGTAAGTAGAACGCCATAACGTATGGACATATAAATATGTATACGTGTATATAGGTGATATTACGTATGCATTATGTATGGTACGAAAGCTTGATAAAAATTATATTGAATTGTCGAGAGAGAGAGAGAGAGGGAGAACGAGCAAAAAGAAACGCGGTTAGTAGGTAGCCTAGAGGGGGATGAACGAGAGGGATGATACGAGAGAGGGTGCAGGCGATGTACATCGGGGGCCCGTTCTTTCGCCGGTTCTCAAGGGAATACTACCCCCGTACTACCGTTCGTACACCAACTTCCGCCAACTATCTTGTTCTCATTCTCGCTCCCCACCCCTTCGTTTTTTCCCCTAGTTTTCTTGCCTTTTCCTGAGCCCTAGCCTTTCCTGTTTCTTCGAGTGCCAGAGGAGACGTATACGATATGTTCTTCTCTTTTACTGTCTTACTGCATCACTCTGTCTCTCTCTCTCTCTATTTTTACTTTGCCTGTTTTTTCTTCTTCTTTTGTGCCGCACCAACGAACACTAAGCGAAAGCAGGCCAGGGATACACCCTGTTTCAGTTACTTCTATTTTCACATTCCTCACTACTGTCGCATCCATTCAGTCATCCAATATATCTATGTACAATACACACTATAATGTAAGGTGAGTTTATTTGACGTTTTTTTTGTCCTTCCCTCCGGACAACTTCCACAAGTCTGTCCTTTCGCGTGTATTCCGCGAGCATGGCGTCCGACCGCTGACGAGTCAAACCGCGCGAACGCATCCGATGGATGAAAAAAGTAGATCGATAGATGGATTGACGTTATTCAGTTTTTTTCATGCTTATTTTTTCCAAAAAAAAAGAATATAAAAATGCTGTATGGTGGAATTTTTTGCAAGTTTGCCACGTTCTATTTTTTTCGATGCTTACAAATGATAAAGGGTTATTGTCAAAACGACTTATACAGTGGAATTAGACTTCTTTTAATTATTTACTCACCGAGATTTTTTCACAATTATCTATGTAAATAATTTCTTTCGACGCCGAGCAACCACTATTTTCAATCAAAAGACTACATTCAAATAATCAAGATATAAAGCATTCTGTTTAGCTTTTTTCAGAAAATACCACGATACATTTTTCGCATCGAAATCCATGAAAATAATAATAAGTTTCTGAAAAAAGGATCTTATCTTTGCTAACGATTAGTTTCAATTGGCCCAGCTTCCTTTACGTATAGTTCGTTGAATAATTTTTTCATAAACAAACGTCCAAATAGAAATACAGAGGAATGCTAAACGATTTGGCTAGAGCCAACAGGGTAACGTCTCAAATAAATATTTTTCTAAAAGACATACCTACTCCTGCTAATGAACAACATGAGCCGAGAAGTTCACTTAGCTACAACGCGAACAATAGACAGGCCGAAGCCGTAAATAGAAGAAAATAACGAACCGAGCAAGACTTTATAGCGGAAAATATATCTCAGTCGAGATATTTCTATTTATATCATCGTATATATTTCCATTAGTTCCATCTCGAACAACCAGACTCCGCGTTTCGTAACTCGAATATGGTGAAACGGTGTAAATTGTATATGCTTTTCACGGCGGTCGTCCATTTTACACAGTTATAGACCCTGATAAATTAAGTTTTCTCCCCGTTGGGTAAAGAGCGCGAGTGAAATAGCAATTCCAACCAGAAGTGCAGTGGCCAACCAGCGGGATGGAAAGGAAGCCGCCCATGTCGGAGATGCGCTCTATGCTCGACCCCCACAAATAGTGAGATAGCGTGAAATGCCGCGAGGCAGAGACCGAAGAGTTAGAATCGTACAATAAAGAAGCAGAGAGTACCAACGACGGCTAACCTTGTCCGGTAATATGCATTAAAATGAGATTACCGCCGCGCGTGCTATCCGCTGCCACAAAGGGTTTGTACCGCAATTACAGTGCACTTCGGTACCCAACACATACATACACAACTATACATACTTGGTCATAAATACAGGCTGTTCCATCTTAAACGGGAATGATAAAATAGCTTGAATATTAACAGTGGTAAGAACTTGGGTGGGAGAACCAAAAGTTGGTTAGGTCAGGACGATAATTTAATTGAGGAAACCGACTATTGGCTGGGTTAGAATAATTCGTTAGTTGGGAGAACCAACTATTAGTTGGTTTAACATAACTAATTAGTTGAAAGAACTAATGATTGATTAAATTACAATAATTGATTAATTGGTCGCAGGAACTATTATTTAGGTCGATCAATTAGTTATCTAAGAGGATCAACCATTAGATAATTTAACCACGTGATACGAAGTTATAAATGAGAATTACTTGTTTCACGGTACAATTTTTAGATACTCCAATATAAACTTTTAAATCCATAAGATAGCAAAAATGGATCCTGATGAGATGTGACCGCCATTTCGATGCTGAATGTAAACTGATTAGTTTGAGAAATACTTGCTCCCATTGAAGTGGCTAAATTGGCTGACGGAAAAAGCTGTCAGTGTGGCATCGTGGGAACTTCCGAAACTTCAGCGGTGCGACTAGTAGCAATGGACTGTGCACAACTTGCAAAAGCCAATCCGCGTTACTTCAAGCGAGACCTTCGCAATTTTCTTCGACCGTAAAATAAAACTTGAAAAATTACTATTCAATAAAACGGATAACAGAAAAAAAATACTACTATGTAACGATGTTACGAGCAATTTTGTTGGCGGAGGCGTTGAAAATAGTTCAAGGTAACCTTTGAATTGTTTTTTCCAAGCAAACCGGCAATTTTTGATGGATTCGATCGAAGGTACGGTACGGATAAGTGGAAAAACAATACGAAGGTGACCTTCGAGCGATTAACCTTTTCACCGACAAATCGGCTTCCATTCAACCCCCTCAACCTTTCTTCGAAATATTTTTTTATCGCGTGTATCGTCGCCGAGATATTACGATATTCGATTGAAAGTGGTACGCCCTGTATCACGTTTCGCTTCTTCTCATGCCCCTCTTGCGTATATAATATCCCTTTTATCTCCGTTCAGCGTGTACCCAGTACGCGTGCGTCTACCCTTCTATGAGATCAAAGGAGTGCGACAAAGTTGTGTTTTTTATTTTTTTATTTATTAGTTTTTCTTTTTCGTTCCTACATAGAATTTTGCAATGGCAGTTCTAACACAAACGAGCTCGACGCGATCCGAGAACTTGCAGGGTTGTAAAATTTTCAGACAATCTTGACGTAATGATAATTATCTGGTATGCACCGTTAATAATCGAATTACTTTCTTCGATGCAAAATATTACGAAGAATAAAATCTTGCATTTCTGCTTACGAGCTTTTAATTGGATACTGATGTAAAACGGAAAATTAGATTTACGTTAATTACCGCGGGGAGACGACGAGTCGGAATTTTCGTGTACGAAGTACGGAGAGGGGGTTGCATTATATCTAATTTCCAGGTGGGTTCATTTGAAGTATAATTACTGTGGGATAATTATTGTTTGGATAACTGCGAGGGTGTTGGTGCTGGTTCGAGCCAGATTCAGCACAAGTGTCCCGTACATCACAGTGAGAACTGTGGATATCGCTGCTGGACACTTGCCAGGTGGTACCGTTGGTTCACATGCAATTATACATGTCTCTCTCGAGGGGATTGCAAGGTAGCGACGAAGGGCGGGGTTGTCGGTGGACTCGATGTAAATCTCTTGGTGAATTTAATTTGGCTATCATAGAGCAGAGTTGAGTAATTCCTTATCTAATATATACCTATATATATTAAATTTTAGTATCGTATATTGATATAACTTTCGATATATACATATATATCATGGTAAGATACTAAAATACGATACGTTTCCTGTAGTGAAGCGCGTGCGATGTTGTGTACACGGTAAGATAACAAAGTCTGCGGTTTGTGCAACAGGAGGAAATTCGAGAATCATTGTTCGACGAAATTCCTGAAGATGGCGTACTCAGCTCTATACATTTCGACACAAAAAATCGATATACCACCCTGTGGAGAAAGCCCCCATCTCGCAGCGCTACGGAATATACCATCGCAGTGTTGTATATCGTTACGTACTATACCTATTCGCAATACGATATGGTAAACCAATTTTTGAGTTTTTGAAGCTCGCTCTAAATGCAAAATAAAATAAAGTCGAACAAAAACCATAGAAAAATCTGGGCATTAAAAAAAATATAAATCCTTTTTTTTAATTAAACCTTTAGTACGTGCTTCGTTTCGTTTTAAAGAATATTAGAATGTTATTTACATTAGGACAAAAGAGATGGATTAGAGCGTCCGGTGACATATTTTTGAAAATATACAGTGCTGAAGGATTCAAAGGGATTTCATATCACCAAAACGTGCATTTTTATGATATGAAATAAAATTGAAGAGTGGTAGATAAATAAAAACGTGGCTCGGTCGTTAAGGGTGGAACGATCTACAAATTTATTTTATAACTATTTGTAGGAAAGTCCTATACATCGTATATAAACGAGCGTACCACATTTATCCATATCGTGCCATGTCAAACGTGACAAAAAAAGAAATCCTCCATCATCGTGGAATGCTCAAGAATTTAGTTCCATCGTCAAATTCTCCGATCGCGTGATGAAACATTTTCTTATCAGATTCTCATTCCGTTGGGACAAAAAAAAATCCGATGCGTGGTTCTCGTTAACAATGATACCGCGAGAGGAAGTGAAGCGTATGATTTTTTTTCATCTTCCTCGCATGATTTTTTTGATTTTTCCCGTGCGTATGCTCTTTTTCTTTCTTTTTTATTCCCCGTTAATTTCACGCGTACCGCATCGCTCGTGGACCATTTTTTTGTTTGCCAACCCGGCGTTCACTCTCGCCGACGCGCGCAAACATTGGAAGAGAAATATGTCCTGCACCATTTTAACAGCTTCCACATGTGGCAGTGGGCGAACGCCGCTAGATGCAAAGTACCGGTAACAAATATACGCGAGTGTACATAGATACATCCTTCATATATGTATACATATATCCTTCGTACGTCCTTCATATTTAAATATATATATATATATATATATATATATATATATATATATATATATATATATATATATCGTAATACGAAATGCCATACGTTAAGCTCGTGAACACAAGATAAAACTAGTACAGAGATGTGTCAAGAGTGAGAGGCGGAGAGAGGGAGAAAGAGAGAGAGAGAGAGAGAGAGAGAGAGAGAGAGAGAAAGCACGAGTGGCAGGACGATAGGAACGTCGATTATCACCGATGTAAGAGGAGAAGAATAAATGAGCTCGAAAACTGATGGGGGAAACTGTTATAAGAAAATGGAATAATTTTATTAAATGGAGTTATACAAAGTTTCCGTCTTTACCGTACGGGATCTCGTGTCGAACTGCCGATCGTCTCTTCCTACATATTCTCTCTCATCGTCGTCAACACTGCTCTAATCATATTTGCTGTTATCGTAGGTTATTACCTACGAAGTCACATTCGTACAATACTTCGGCGGGCTTATATGAATATCGGCGCTTACAGTTCGGCCGTTCCTGACAAAAGTCCGCCTCGGACGGCATACAAATGTTCGTTTATTTTCTGTATTAGTTGCTCGCTGACACATACACAATACTCTCTTCATCCTTACTCGTCTACATCTACTTTTCCCCGTGATCAAGAGCTTCGCGATGACACCAGGGTCTCATGTTTGTGGCTTCCCAAGTACCACAGTATGGACGCTGCGTGACCTGATGGTTTTCTACGTCTGCTATAACGTATCTATCGTTTCGTAACACTTTGGTTACCCGATACGGTCCTTTGAATTTCGGGATAAGTTTATGAGGTATCCCTGCTGTGCTCTCGAAGTTCTTTATCATTACATAATCGTCAACCTCATATTTTCGTGCTTCCTTATGTCTTTTATCAAAATAACGCTCGTTATACTCCTGAGATTTCTCGATTTTAGCAGTCGCTCTCGCTCGCAACGTCCCTAAATCACGCTGCACCGGTACCGTGGCTTCTACATAGTCCTTTATTTTGTCCGGTATTCTCCCACGTTGATTAACACCAAACAGCAGCTTTGCCGGTGTCTCGCCCGTCGACTTATGTATGGAATTGTTCAGAGCGAACTCGGCGTCGCCTAGGACTTTATACCAGTACTGGCCGGACCCGTTATCGCTTAATTTACTTAAAATCGGCCCCAGCACTCGGTTTACACGCTCGACCTGCCCATTGGCTTTCGGTGAAGCGGTTGCTATTAGTACATGTTGAACATTATTTTCGTCGAGGAACTCGTCAAAGTCGCGCGACGTAAAACTAGTGCCTCTATCGGATATAATACACTTTGGGCGGCTATAATCCGCAAAGAAACGTCGCAAACAGGTTATCGATTCGCTAGTCGCGGTTGTTTTTGTCGCATACAATTTAGTAAATTTGGTGAATGAATCGATCACGACGAGAATGTAGCGTTTTACCGTGCGTTCCTTTTCGATTGGCCCATAATGGTCAATATGAACTGTCGAAAACGGCACATTATCTTTTGGGATGCTGTGTAAGAATCCTTCTGCTTTCCCCGTAACCGGATTGAAAGCAATACATTTTAGGCAATCTTGAATATAGTTTTGGACTCTTTCCCTCATTTTAGGGAACCAATAGGTAGATTTGATCGCGCCGCACGTTTTCTCGATTGATAAATGCCCCATTTCGTCATGGCACCTCCTTATCACCTGCGCGACCATCGTCTGTGGTACATAAAATAATAGGTCGACACCTTCTTTCCTGTATACGAGGCCATTTCTCATCTCGAAATTGCGATGTTCGGTTCTTTCCAATAAGTCTCTTAATCCTTTAATTAGCGGGTCACGACCTTGACTTATTGAGAGATTGACCTCAAACGGGTTATCCTCGACTACCAACACATTTCTAGCTCGGCTCAACGCATCAACATGTTGCATCCTATTCCCAGCACGATGTTCGACCGTATAATCATAATTCTCGAGTTCCAACGCCCACCTCGCGATTCGTGGGTTGATATCTCGTTTGTTCAGAGTCATCTTCAACGAATTACAGTCCGTTATGATTTTGAACTTAATTCCGTGAAGATAAACTCGGAACCTCCGCAAAGAGTAGATAATCGCCAACGTTTCCAATTCGAAACTATGGTATCTACTCTCTGTTTCAGTCGTAAGCTTGGAGAAATAGAATACGGGGTGAAGCTTTCGATCAGACTTACGCTGGAGTAACACGCTCCCGTAACCTTGTGAGCTGCCGTCGCAGTGTAGCTCGGTTTCGTCGCTCGGACTGTAAATTGCCAAAATTGGCGCCTGGATGAGTTTTTCTTTTAATTTCTCGAATGCTTTTAACTCGACCTCGCCAAATCGAAACGGCACCTCTTTCTTACAGAGCTCATGAAGCGGTTTTGCAATGACCGAAAATCCCTCGATAAATTTTCGAAAATATGAGCTCATACCGAGGAATCGCCTGACACCCCGCGCATCTTGTGGAGGGGGATAACCCTTGATCGCAGCGATTCCCTCTTCCGTTGGGCTAATTCCTTCTTGTGAAATTCGGTATCCTAGGTATTCGATATTAGTGAATAAAAATTTGCACTTGTCGACACGCAGTTCTAATTTGCTGGCGACGAGCGTCGCTAACACAGCCTCGAGTATGCAAAGATTCTGCTCGATGGTTTCTGTCGCGATCATGAAATCGTCGAGGTAGGCAATTACATCGCCTCGATCGATAAACTCTTTAAGGACTTGGTTGATCCATCTTTGGAATTTCGTCGGTGCACCTTTGAGCCCAAACGGCATCTTCACGTACTCGTATTGTCCGACGGGAGTGACAAATGCTGTATATTTAATAGAATCGTCGGCCATGGCTACGTGGTGGAACCCGTCCTTTAAATCAAGTACCGTGAAATATCGTTTGCCCTGCAGAATATCAAGTTGATCCTCAATAAGGGGAAGAGGATAGTTGTCACGGAGAGTCAGTTTATTTAATGCTCGGTAGTCAACGCACATTCGGTACTCCCCGTTTTTCTTCTTCACTAATACAATAGGTGAGGCATACTCTGACTCACTCGCTCTAACGACCCCCCTCTCCAACAAACCATTTATAATTGTGCGGACTTGTTCTTTCTCGACGTATGATAATCTTCTCGGCGCAAAGCGAAACGGCTGACTTTCAGACAAGGTTAATTTCAATTCTGCCTTTACGCTTGGTTCCTCTGGGCGAGCGGGCTTTAAATAATGCTCTTTAAATATTTTCCGCGTCAGCTTTTGTATTTCGATCGGTATCTCATCATTTATCTTCAACGCATCCGCTTCGTCATCGCCCGGCGAAATATCAATACTAGCTATACTCGCAATCTCTTTTTCATAAAAATTCGTTACTTCCCTTAAGCCAAGGTCAAACCTCTTTAAAATATCCCTACCCAAAACTACGCTTGAAGCCATTGTAAAGTCCGGTACAACCATCAACCGTAAGTTCGTCCGTAATTTTCCATCCATTTTTATTTCGAGATTAACTGTTCCGAGGATGACTAGGCTGCTGTTATTTATTCCACGAAATTTATTGCAATATTCATCTGCGCAATCGATCGCATTACCAGGAACGTACCTTAATTTGATAAAGCTAATCGGACTCCCCGTGTCCAACAACGTTAACAATTCGATTTTTTCTTTTTCGCCATCCGCATATATAGTGTACATAGCATTCTTATGATACCCATCTTCTTCGACTGGAACTGGATAGATGTTGTTGACTTGTGTCGTTCTTCGAGGGCAGTCTCTCGAACGATGTCCCGGTTGGTTGCAGGCAAAACAGAGGTCCTTCCTCTTCGAAAGTTCGGGGCATTGCGGTTTAATATGGCCCACTTCGTTACAATGGAAACACTTTCTTGCTGGACGGCTATCGGTCGTGGCTCCACTCGTACCGCTCGATGACGACTGCTTCGAATCGGGCTTGTTATTATAAACGTGCTTGTCGCGGTTTTTCGCTTCGTTCTTGAACATCCGAAGTGGAATTTTTCCGAATGCTGCCAGCAACGATGTTTTATTACGGAAATCTTGCATTCGAGCTTGATCTCGTAGCCGATAATCTGGAATTCCATCTATTAGATAGTCGACAATCTCATCTTCCGGTATGGCGATACGATTAGCCAGTATCGATTTATCATGATAGTAATCATTAAATGTTTCTCCGATTTTCCATTGACGACTCTCAAATTGACGACGAAGGGCTACTTTGTTGGGACGCTGGTCGAACACCATTCGCATTTCCTCCAGAATTCGTGTAAAATCCATTTCAACGTGTTCTGGTTGGTTGTGGAACCAGTCGAAAGCGCTGCCTCTCAGCTTCGATCCCGCCAGTATCCGCGTCGAGTTATCGTCTAAACCGTAAGTGCTCTTCAGTAGCGTCAACTGTTTTTCCCATTTCCAAAAAGTGTCTTCTGCACCGCTGAATTCACTCAATAACTCAGACAAGGCTCTGATGTCAACTTTGGGAGATTTATTTTCCTCGGTTGGAGGGGTCATGCGAGCAACCTCCAGTTCTCTTCGCGTTAGCGCCAGTTCTCGTTGCACGAGCTCTTGTTCTCGTCTTAATAATTCAATTTCCCTTCGCATCCCTTCGACTGAAGCAGGTTGTGAATCGCGCTCCGTTTCGTGTCCGATTCCCGACGTAGATTCACTGGCTGCGGGAGTTTCCGGATCCATCATCCACTCTCCACTTGGATCTGCCCCGTGCAAACGAGAGATCAGTTCACTTTTTGAGCCGGTCGAAGGGAAACCACGCTCCTGAAGCTTCGTTTTTAACTGAGCTACCGTAAAATCGGTCGCTTCCCTCATATTCGTTTCCACGATTGTCTCGCTTGGTCGAAATTAACTTAACGGCTGATTCGCACACTTCGTATTCTTACGAAACGAACACCTATACACCGTCCAATGTTTGCTGCTCACGAATATACACTTATGTACTTGCTTATAACACGATACAAATACAAGTTCGACACCCGCGGTCCGGTCGTGTTTACGCGGCGATTGTCCTAATGTTCGCACTTTGTGCTCTGTCTCTTTCTCGCACTCTTTCTCTCTCTCGAGTCGCGATTTACCGAGACGTGTAATAACGACGCCTGTCGAAATTCTTCTGTGTGAAAGGCACTCTCCTTCCTTCCCTCTCACTCTCTCTCATCTCCGCTCGAGACGAATTTCACAAACACTTCGATCTACCCGGAACACGAGAAAAAGCGAGACTGTGACGTCACGCGAATCACGCCACAATCACGTGTTCAAGGAGCGACCGTTGTTCGATGATAATCAAATTTTCGACGTAGATAATGGCGGTTACCGGCCTTTTGCCTACGCCAATCTACCCGTACGAAGTTATTGCCACTTTCACTTTTTTTTTTTTAATTTGCACTCGTCTCCGGTCCACGTGACCCCGATGCAAATACTCCTTTAATCTGTTATATATATATATATTTTCTTTTTCGCTCTTCACACCAAAACCCACTTAACCATCTGTCCTGAATGTCTTTTCTCGAGACCCTATTTTCCAGAAAAATCGGAACAACGTGTTCACTAATTACAAGCACGCGGCGATCGACAATCCATGCGCGAATACACGAGACCGTTGTACTCGATCCGCCATGCTATTGACGATCCGACACACGCGCTCAACGGTTGCTTAGTTCCGAACACCGTTTTCGAATTTTTCTATGCCACGAGTCCTACGAAATTATTCAGAATCCCGGCTATTTACTTTGAGGGCTTGCGTTGGTATATCCCACTTCTGATATTGTAAGAGGAGAAGAATAAATGAGCTCGAAAACTGATGGGGGAAACTGTTATAAGAAAATGGAATAATTTTATTAAATGGAGTTATACAAAGTTTCCGTCTTTACCGTACGGGATCTCGTGTCGAACTGCCGATCGTCTCTTCCTACATATTCTCTCTCATCGTCGTCAACACTGCTCTAATCATATTTGCTGTTATCGTAGGTTATTACCTACGAAGTCACATTCGTACAATACTTCGGCGGGCTTATATGAATATCGGCGCTTACACCGAGAAAGGTTTTCACCGAACAATTTGTAACGTCGCGAGTCGTGCGAGGCGTGTCTGCTCTTTCCCTGTATGCGTGATTTTGTACGCCCGCTTGCACGGAGAATTTATGTCGCGGGGATTGCCGCCCCCGCGAACGAGAGATAAAACCCTCAGTGAGATTGTGACGGGGGTACGTACGGGAGAGAAATCAGGCGGTGCAGGGGAATGTCAGAGGATTAGTGGAAAATAGGGGAGAGGATTGAAAATAAAGGTGGGTTTTGCGAGAGAACGGCATTGGGGACCGTGCAGAAATCGTGTTGCACGAGAATGAATGGTGCAGTACTGATGTGTCTCTTCGTAAATTTTGCCACTTTCGAGACTCGCGCGAAAGAGAGGAGAGCACACCCTATCTCTTGATGTTCCTCCAGGCCTCTTCCTCGTCCAATACGTATATATCCCTTCCGATGTAATTGCGAGGCTAGACAGCTCGAGATAACAACGAGAGACGTTCTAGCATCTCGTAGCCCATAGTCGTCACTGAATAATGTCTACTACCGTTTTAAAGCCTTCGTCACTTTTAATATTAAAAGTGACCCAATGCTTCAATGTTTATCTCAAGAGAAAAAAAGAAGAAAAACAAGTCGTACTCTTTCTCTTGAATTTCCATTATAATATCGTTTTGCTTGTTTCATTTTTTTATTTTCATTTTCGTTTCTTACACCAGAAATTGCATTCTCTCGGCCAGAACGAGATGATTTCGAGTGGGACCAGTGAGAAAATAGGGAAAGCGCCAAGTGGGGAGAATCCTCTGTGCACGACGTTCTCGACTCTCATTTAATCTTACAAATACAACAATATTTCTTACATATACATATAATAACTTATGTATATATGCATAACATATACTTCTACATCAACACGGTTGGACGGGAATTTCATACATATACATGATGTTTATATATTCTTCGTAACGTACTTGTGACCGGGCTAAATTCTCTTCGCTCACGTCCCAATGATCGCAGTGTTTAAGATCGTGCACAGAAATACCACGAAAAAACTTTCAATTCTTAATCAACATACATATGTATATTTCGGGTGATTCGGAAATGGGGGTAAACCCCGGGCTCGATCTGCACTCAACTTACTAATTTAATCAAGTGATCTGAGCAGACTGTTTAATTGACTTAGGTTAGTTCCGGGTACCCAGTAAGTTCGAGAAATTTTCAGTTACGGTCTGAACGGTTAATCTCCATCGTTAAATATTCCAAGATCTCTCATAAAAAAAAACGAAACAAAAAATCCTGAATTTTTTACGCAAATTCTCAACTTTGCAGCATTCGCTTTGGTCCAGAATCGTTCCGTATATATGCATGAACTCGTACATCTAGAGACGTGTACATTCACGGATAAACGAATATATAAACACACGGAGAAGTAGCCAGTGTGGCACTTTTTAGAGAGGGATGAATGTGGGTCCATCTGTACGTCGAAAGGATAAGGACGAAAAAGAAAAGTACGATATGTGCTTCGTTGCTCTCGAATTTTGTGCACCCGACCAGTTAGCCGAGTGTATGGTATGCGGGAAGTACGAGCAACGAATGTACACGAGAATCTTCGTATCTGTGCCTCTCGTACGCGTATATCGTGTTTTTCTAGATGTGTACGAGTGTCTACAAGCATCAGTTCTGTCGACCGAGCAAAAGAAAGAGAGAGTGGTCCGTTGATAAGCTGTCGAGGTTAAAAGCTAGAGGTATACCGTACTAGAACCTTCTACACATACACTTTTACCCCACCACATATGGGCACACACACACACACACACATATATATATAAGAAGAATCCACGAGGGAACGACAAGAAGTATATAGGAGCGACGTGAAGAGAAGAAGGTGGAAAAGAGGCGTCTCGAACGATGTGCTCGTGGGGCTGATGTATGCCTGCTTGAAAGTCCATTCGCGGTATTGGAGTCTTGGCGCGCTTTTTCCTTCCATCCCCACCCTCTATCGTATACACCACACGCTATCTACCTCGTCGAATCCTTTTTTTTCTCTCTCTTTCTATCGTCCAGTTTCGTTCGTATTGCGTTTATCTCTTTCCTCGCGTGAATTCATCGATTTTTCGTTACAACCACAAACCACGTCGTCGGCCTTTCGCTCTAGCCGATTGTCCGAACCTCTCGTCCCTTACGCACGGATGTTTACGAAATAGTTCAGTCTCGATAGTTCTCGACGACCAACTTTGCGGTATTAAAAAGCTCTGTTGGCCTCGCAGCTTTTCAAATTGCATAGGAATCAGCGATGATGTTTGTTTTATTAATGAAAAGATGGGGAATAGGGGAAACTTTCTGGGGAGGAATATTTTTCACGCGAGAAAAATAGCCACGAGGGTGTATATTAGGGAGAGGGATGAAATTGGGTCAGGCGTACAATAAGTTAAAACAAAAGGAAAAAAAAATAATATTTACGATCTCTTTAGAATTTATACGACGCAAGGGGGGGTAGCAATTTATGAAAAGTCATGGCCTAAATGTTAATATCTCATCCGACCGTTCTGCTCTTCTCACATTCTAATTAATATGAAAACAATTCACGCCGTTCGATCGAAGTATGCTCGATTAAAAATTTCAACTTCTTAGACCCGATCAATTTCAGCAATAACAAATTATTGTGCCTCGTTTCGAATGAAACATCGTATCGAAGTAAATAAATTTTTTCAAACGGTATAAAGTTGATTTTCGTACGGTATTTGTTATAACGTAAAATGTTAACGGAAATCATCCCCTTGACTATTCGAGAAATTTATCAGGTTTGGAGAGAAGGCCATCGGGGGTGAGGATATCCTTTTAACCTTCATATAACTCAAAGGAACTATTTCTACGAAAGCGCTTTTTTATAGTCAGAAGAACGACGAACGCTTCCATACGTGTGCGCCTGCGTATCTCGATACGGAAATTTTTCTCGTGCCTACGCCTATGCCCGTTTAATCTATCTACACGCGCACATTCACATACACATACGCATATATATAAATGCGAATTCCACATTCAATATAAATTCGTTTTCGAGCTTTTACACGAAAGCTAATCCGCGAACGCCTTTTTTTTCTCGCAACAGTTTCAAAGAGGGACGAAATCCAATTTATCGAATGCACGAAAAAAAAAACGGATATATCGAGGAAAAAGGTAGAATTCGACGATTACGGAAATTCGTATGGAATAGAGAACTCGCGGAAAATTTATTCCTCGTAATTTCCAGTCTCATTCGAGAAATTTATTCGTATATAACTGACTCATACACCCGGTGACTCGAGACGGTTTTTATATTTATTTCTTGTATCGGGCGGTTGCTGGTCACAGTTGTACAGGGTTATAGCGGGATAAATTTCATCCAAGGTTTTTTTTAAATCTCATTTCGTTTCTGCCAAAACGAAGCACGGTACGGACGAGTGTCTCATTAAAAAATCTTCAAAGATAACGTTATTGAAACGAGCGAAAATATCGTTTTTTCAATATAGGACGATGCTTGGCTCGTCGAAATTTCGAAACTTGACGTTATGAGCGTTTAAATTAAACCAATTTTTCCTCGTTTCGAGACTTTTTCCGATCTAAGACATTTCACGGATTACAAATTATACCTAGATTTCACTCGTAAATCATTTGACAATATCGATGTAAAGTGAATAAAAGGGATGAAGGACACGTGGTCGATAAAAAGAAAATCCTTCGCGAAGCCTAATATCGAGTATTCTAATGAAGCGTGGTAAAATCCATGAAAATCCAGTCAACGGTATAAAAAGTATATAATTCATTTTCTTTCTATACACCTCTTTCGTCCCTTCGCTAACTTTTTATGATCTCTGGGAGGTCGAGAATAAAATCCCAGCGAATTTTCGTTAACGGTGTCACCGACGGGCGGAGGGTGTGTATGCGTGGTATCGATAGCCGCACCCTTCTCATTGATAATCGATCGTAGCTCTCGTTCAGCGTCACATGCCGGAGAATATATATACTTATACGTTGGATAATAGATCTATATATGTCACTGTACTCCTGTGTACGTATATATATGTCGTTGCGGGTCCGTAGCACATTCTGTATTCAACGCTTGGGCTTTTATGCACTCGGTATAAGATTACGTATATTCTCGTCTCGGGAGTAAGTTCCGACGGAACCAAAAAGAAAGAGAGAGAGATAGAGAGGGAAGATAATACCCGCAAGTTTTCCAATCTTTCAGAATGCTCGGATCACCGGGGTTGGAGTTTGACCTATGAAGGATCAGGAATGCCGTTACCAACTGGGGTACGCGCGCAAATTATCCCTGCTTTAAACGCGAGTCTCGTCTCTGTTTTCCAATATCTGCTCTGTTTACGAATTTCGATGAGAAGAAACGAGAGAAAAGATTACCACCGGATAATGATCGTTGCCGAAATTTCAAAATCACAAATTACTAAATTAATTAAATTCTTCAGATTACTCAAATACTCGGATTGCACAAATTACTTTCGTTACTGAAATTATGGAAAATACTCAATCGTATCGATTATTCAAATTATTAAAATGACCAGAAATAGTGGAAGGATACTTTGATTTTCGTACTGTTATTTTCGAAAACAACATTATGGACCATATATTTATCGTTCAGGTTTTCAGCAAGCCTCAACGTAGCGATAATTCATTTTGAAAAAAATGTCAATATTTCTCAGTGAACTTCATTTCCGTCTACTTTCCGCCCTGACACACGTGCAGGGATCCAGAGCTTTGCGTCATACGCGATATATCCCGTATATCCCAAAATCGTGTCATTGTCTCGCTACCAATGTTGATACAATCGATCGTCGCTCTGGGCGAGAGTACTCAATCAGGCCGGGACGTTCTGCGACAGCGTTTCGCTTCACGATCACCATCAACCCTCTCCCTCTTACTGAAATATACATACATATGTATATAAAACCAATAAGAGAGAGAGGGAGAGGGAAAATCCGACATCCTTCGCAGACTGACATATATGTTGCCACACCATTGTTCTTCGTGTTGTTGTCGTTGTTTCCTACATTTCCGTAGATTTGATTCAAGAGATAGATCACTGCCATCTACGGCTATGGCTGTTACAGCAAGTACCTGGATCGGTTCGAGTTGGAGAACGCTGAACGCTATCGCATCAGAGCGCTTTCTGGTTATAACTGTACGTTAAACGGCTATATCGCTATTAGCACGTGTGAAACGAAGATATAGATCCATGCCATTGCTTGCTGGCTATGCGACAAACACGCTACAGGTATTCGCGTGTCTGCCATAGGTTCACCGGTTTTATCGTATGTATAGGTACGGATAATAGGAGTTTTGTCTAACTGTCACTCGATACATGTATTTGCTGCGATACGATCGATCCAATGGCCTATGGAAATGCGTGTCCTAATCCGACCATTAATCTTCTTGGTGACGCTATAACGTCGACATCTTTTACGGGAATCTCCTTTCTCTTATTCGTAATGGCTCGCACGAAAGCATTGCAATTAGGTAGACCGGGGTTAATTGCATCGAAGTGAATTGCATAGTCATGTGGTTCCCGATAAACGTGGCCCTTTTAAGCCATTGGTCAACCCAGTACACATAATACGTTATGATCGTACGCTTCCACTAAAAAGGGATTTCCACTTTTTGACGCCCTATACTCTTATTTCTTAGAGACATTTAACTTTTAAACCTGACGTGTACAAATTGTCTTTTTATCGAATAATTAAAAATTGTAACTCGAATTAATTGAATATACATTTTTTAAGGATAGAAATATTATTATCAACGTGATATTCAATAAAATAGATTTGAAAGAATGGAAAGGTCGTTTTCTAGATCACCTTTCGGTCGTTTTTTTTAAAGGTCTACCATGCGTTGTGATCTCGGAAATGGTGAAAATGTAGAGAGAAATGCAAATAACCCCGCTCTTCCGCACGATTATTTCAATGCAATATTCCTTTTCGATATCATATGTGCATTTCTCGTGGTAATGAACCGTTACTCGTCCATTAGATTTTCGCTTTGTGGATGATTCGTCGTAACGAGAAAATTGAACAGTATCGATTCTAAGTTGACCAACCATTTTTGAATGAAAATGCGAATTGAACGTACGCCATTGAGAGAAACGAATTTCTTCTCTCCGTTTCTAGTTTTTTGGTCAAATTACCGATCGACTTTATCGGCAGAAAAGACATCACGCACCTTGCTCTGAGGATTTTAGTGTTATTTCAACACGTACGTGCACCTGGAGCGAGTATTTTTTTTTCAATTTTTTTTTCTTCCCCATACTTTTGCGTCGTTTCTAGCATTGCTGTAACACGCTCGGCATGCTTTCCTTATCTGTCTTGCTCTTATATAGCCTCGAGCGTTTCCTATACGAATCCGCGAATTCCCGACACGTGTTGCGTTGGCAAAACTTTCCTCAAACTTTACTTCGTCTCGAAATTCTTTTTCACTCACTTTTATTTTCGACATCTGTTTCAGGAAACTACGTCCTTTATTCATTTCCTATCTTCTTATTGTTCACACCCCTCCCATCGTGTAGTTTGTCGATTTTTATTCACATCGAACGTAACGTCGTATCATATTGAATTCCGCCAGATTATTTGAAATATCGAAATGAATTTCAACTAAGCACGAAGTATTATAAGCAATAAAAGCAAAAATGATAACTATGAAAAAAAGAGTCAAAACAAGAATTTTTTCGACAGGAACAAAATATCTCGTAAAGCCATTCTCGTTATCTCAGCGCCAATTGTCCTCGATTTTTTAAGACGGCGTGTACCTTTATTTCTACCACCGACAATCACGTTATTTTAAGTACGGAGCGTTATAACCTGCGCCAACAAATGACTCAAGCCCAAGAATTATACGCGATGTACAGATATACATATCATGCTACGAGAACGATATCATCGTGGCGTAGCTGCAGATCGTTGGAATGAAGTTAAGAACAGATCGTCAAAGTTTCGTCTAGATCGTCGTCGAGATCTCGGCGGGGTGATAAAAAAAGTCGGACACAGAAATAACACGAATGTAGAGTGTAATTCTATTATTTCTGTAACAACTAGCTAAAAAAGGGACAAAAGGTCACTGTATTCATTTTTCACCATTTTGAGCAAGTAAGACGTTGGTGTAAATGATGTAAAACTGCTTCGCCTCTTTACAAACTTATCTATTTACTATTAAAAAACATTTTTTTAAATTAAATTGAAGTTTAATTTGGTATCCGCGAAATTTTCGCGCGTCTTAAGTTTAATTGAACGAACAATAAACTTTGCTCATTCCTCCATTTCGTGCTTCTAATTTAATTCTGTGGTCAATTCGGTGACGGTAAGAGAAAATTACCTACTAGCTTAGTGTGCTCTACGAAACTTTTCTAGCTTGGACGAAACGCTAGGGATCGCGAGAGACCTCGGCAGCTTGTGTCGTTTCGATTTTATTTTCTATTTTTGAAAAAATACTTTTAACGTTTCCTCTTTACTCTTTGTTACCTCCAGTGCCATTCGTACGATACGATTCCCGAGGGTCGGGATAAAGTACAGCGGAAAGGTGGAAGCTTCAGGAGAGAAAAAGAGTCATCCGCGTTCGGGTCCTTCGGGGGTTAACTCGTTCAGTAATTCGCCGCACGATGCGAACGGAACTTTTATCCGGAGAGCGTTAATTTTTTTATTCCAAGTCCAATAAAATAGTATAAAATAGAATAAATAAATAATAATAAAATAAATAAAATAGTATTTTATTCCAAGTCCAAAAATATGCATACCAAAAATTATTTTATAATTCATAAAAATGGTAGAGTTTAACAGCACTTTTAGTAAGAGGGCGTAGAAGCAGCAGCCCTTTCCAGCCACATTTCATAGAGCAGGGAACCGCCCGACCTCTGCTTTTTCGCTAGGTCCGATTATATCTCCGATTATTCTGACTCTCTTTTGCTCTCCTTGCATTTCTATAGTAGTAATGAAGTCCTGAGAATCCTTCTAACAGTTAACATTCTATAAAGGCGAAAGAAATCATATCAGTCGAATTGACAGCAGAGTTACTTGTCGGGCACACGTTGCTATTACGCTCCGAAAATTTACAGTATTGTTCTACACGAATATTATAATCAACATCCAATATTATGGATCGATAAGGTACGCGATCGTCAGAAAGAAGACCTACAAGGGATTGTCGAAAACACCAACGTCCTCGAAATCGATATGAAATCGAAAGTGGTCAAACTTCGACTTTGGGTGCGCCCGCAAGAAAATTACGAAATGACTTCGCTTTCGATACAAATGTTATGATATGTCATACATAATAGTCGAATATGTGAAATTTATGCACGTAAATTATTGTAGTAGAAATAGCTACCGTTGAACGCAGCCCTTTTTTAAAATTTGTATTTCTTAAAGCATCTTAAATGAAAATATTTTAGCTGAAAATATACTTTTTATTTTGAAACGTGGCCATATTTCGAAAAACAATAAAAATCAAGAACCGCTACTCTTAACTATAGCGACATTAATGCAGATTAAGGGCAAATTTAATTTATTTTTTTCGGACGGATCAAACCAGTGATTTCAATCTCACCAGGAAGAGGGAAGTTTCCAAATAGACGTTTACCATTTATTATACTTTAAATATTGTTTTTTGTTCAATAAAAATTTACTTCGATAAATTTTAATGTATGTGGAATAACACATCTTCAATTGGGCGAAAAACAATTAAGTGAATTTTTTAAAAATCATAAAAAAGGTTATTTTTCTGACCGTTACAGTGGGATCCCGCCCTAAAATATTTTTCTGGGCGTAATCGCAAAAATCTCAACAATTTACAAATGGCCATGATAATTACTTTTTGAAGAAAAGCCGCATTAATGGTTCTGACAATACTATAATTAATTCGTAGAAACGAGTTGCAATTAAACATCGTGCACAATTTGCTAACCCTGCATTTTTGATTCTTTAAAAAATTTCTTACCACTAGTTAATTTACTCTAACTGCTCTAAGAACCGAGAGTCATTTAAGTCAAATAAATTTTGTTCAGCTTTGTTCAAATTTTTGTTATTACAAATTTGTTAATCGTCCATGAAATTCTGCACAAAACTATCATACAGGCGTTAGGACCCTACCTAACGGCTTGGGGTATTTTAATTCAATCTCAAATGTAACTATTATTTTGCAATAAATATACATCGCCTTAAGAACGCGCGTTGCTCTTCGCACGTGTATGTATTATCGCTCGACCGCGCAAGGTTAAAAGGTCATTTCGCAATGTGCCATAAATGTATAATCTTTACGGAACTCTGTAAAACGCTCGGTTGGAAAAAAAGTATCGACTGTCGGCAACGTATATAAGCGACACGAAATCTCGTACCAACATAAGTATCTTCGAAAAGTTTTTCAACGAGCACCAACGTAGACACACCGTAGCAACAATGAAGGTGAAGTTTCGATTTATCGATAAAATACTAAACAAATTCAATCGCTGAAGATCCAATAATGAATTTTCGTTCGTGCATATTTTCAGGGTTCTATTTTTTTCAACCTGCTGCTGGCACTCTCGCTGGTTCTGTCCATCGTCTCTGTAGCATATGCCGTGCCGCTGGTTCGCCCAACGCGCCCTCGCCACCGTGAATGCCCCACGCATCGCCCACGTCCCTCACATGACATACACAAACCAGGAAAGCTGCCACATCCTTAATAACGTACGTATAATATAGATTAACGTAAGCGCTACGAAATGACAATAAAAATAAATAAACGTATCGAATGTTTCTCCCGCTGTATAGATTGATCGATGGGCCATTCTTTCCCGCACCAATGAAGATCGGCACACATTTGTAACATTCGTCCTTTATGGAATCTTATATTTCCAATTCACTGTTTTCGGACGTTATTTTCGGTTGATAAAAATGGCAACGTTTCGATAATTGTTTACTGTAAAACCATGTAATTTAATTAAAAATTAATGTATTAATAAACAAAATTGTAATGCTTAAGCTTTCTGTATTAAACACTGTATTGTTTTTCCTATATCCAATATAGAGGTTAGGTTACTGATACCCATATTTATACATTATATGTATAGTTACCGTCCAACGGGGTTGCTTTAAACCGGCTTTGGAAGTTTTTTGTAGGTAACTTTTTGTTTAATATCCTAAATTCAAACTTTCTTGCTCCTATAGAATAATGTGTTTTTTGGCTATCAAATGTATAAGAAAGTCATACCGAATATCACCATTATAATCTCGATTTATTGCAATTCACGAAAATATTCGACCTTTTCACCACTGCAAATACATTTAAACGTTATTTTGTGGCTTTGTTAAATAAGCCCAAAAAACTGTCAATGTCACCCGTAATGTCAACGTAATCCGGTTTTAGAGTGTGCATTTTCATATGATATCTTTTATATCGAATGATATTTTTTTCAATTTTATATAAACCTATTTATAACATACCTACATATAAAGTAAATATTATATACGCTCGTTTATGCGTGTGCATAATGAATATCCCTTTTGAAACTATTGAGATATTTCAAAATATATTCTGAATGAGAAAATCAACTGTGCAAAATTTGTATTGCAATGTCAAGAGAGGGAAACAAACGATACGTCGTAGTGGCGTTTGGCTTACCTATGCGTCGATCCTATGTAGATGGATTACTATACACACGACGATATTTTGGCGCGTACGTATATACACACAGACACGAATGTACGGAATATACCGCGGTCTTTTCATTCCTTATCCATCGACCCTACAGATCGCTATACTCGAACAAACGCTATTGGCATACGGGAGAAAGCTTGTTCGACGCAGTGCAAACCTCGATAAATCGAGTTCGATATTAACCAAAGTACGGCAGCCAGTCGGTGCTTGAGCAAAGAAATCTACGCTACGCGTATTTATATAATCGGAGGTTTAATCTCTTTTTTTTCATTTTTTAACGTGCGGTGAATAAAATAACGCGATTTTCTATTGAACGTCGCGGAAAATGGTATTATCACGTTTTCTTCTATACGGATCTTATATCTATACGGATACCTTTATATATATGTATATACGCATGTCTGCATCGAACTTCGATAATATACGCAGGGCGTTTCCTGGGTACATAAGTTTTCCATTAAAGCGGCTCGCCCTTGGGCATCCCTTCGCCAGTTGGTTGAGTAAAATGCGAGCGAAACTATTCGAGAGTTTACTTTGCCAGTTGGGCCCTGTGCTCTCCCCCCGTATCCGCCAATCCGCACTAGTCTCTCCAGCCGGAGAGTTTAATCCGTTTGTAACGTTTGACTCTGCACGCCTTTCTTTCTCTTGTTGATCTCAAATAGCTGCTAAAGGCCAATCTCGTTGCTGCCCCCTGGACTAAAATTTTTTATTCGTCCATCATTCCGACATCTTACTTAATGGCACGAAAGTGGATCATTCGAAAAGTTTACGCCTTTTGAAATCCGAGCGTTTTCGCGAAACTCGATTCCCGACCTTATCATTATCGTCGTTAACTTGAAAATAATAAACATTTAATTACCCTGCCCGTCGTAAAAAATATCAACATTTCACGAAAGAAAGGGATACTTTGTCGCGAAGGAGCTTTTCATCCCCTCGAAGCCTTATCTTTTTATGGAAGCAATTATTTTAAAATTTTCTTAAATTGGAAGATGTTTTTGTTTTTTTTCAGCGGAATTTCTCATAATTCTTTTTAAGACCGAATTTTATAGCAGTGTGCGGGGGTGGCGGATGATTACAAAATTCATCACCAGATGGCTAGATGGTTAATGGTAAAATGGCCTTTATATATATACCTACGTGTTCGCGCGTGTGTGTGATCTTTGGATCGTTATTTCTTGAAATACCGGAATGAGAAAAAAACGATAAGTGCTATCCGATATATATGTATACGATCTCACCGTGATACCGGCGATCTTAAATGTTATGATCCATCTTGATCCACCGGGTAGATAGACCTTACACTAGATCTCGGGTTTATTGCGTCAAATAAATGAATGAAAGACCGAACTTGCGGAATAATAAAGATTAAAGAATAGCGCAATCAACAATCACAATGAAAATGTAACGATTCGCCAATGAGGCGGTGGAATTCGTGACGAACCTAAAAATCGTACCTGTCCAAAAAAAAATCTCGATAATGTTCCGTCGCTCGTTGAAGGGAAAAGCGCTCTGTGAACTTTTCGCAGTTCTTTACTTTACTTTTATTCAGCAAACTCGGCTGTTCGTGTATTTTCTTACGTCATCCCTTGAGAACTCTATTTTATGGTGATCGATATCTCGAATTGCGTTGCCACCGGGCACTTAAAAAAATCGAGTCAAATCGGCACTAAAATAAATTCCAGTCGATCGGCCCAAGGACGGGCGAAATTTTATGTCGAAAAAACTTGATTAGCCTCCGGCTTATGGTGACTAGCGTCGAACAGATTATTTCTTCAATCATCATCAACGGCTATTTACGAAATAAAGTCGATTCGGTAAAAGAATAATCTCGAATCCACCTAAATTTCAGGAATGCCCAACTTTTATCTCGTCCAATCTCTGAATCATTGCGACGATTATCGACCCGATTGTTTCTTCAACTATCGCAATTATGGATTTTCATGACTTCGACGGAGTGAAATGAACTCGATCATTCCAAAACTACCATCAAAGCCGGATATCGATAATCCCCACAAAGCATGACAAATCAGTATTAAACCCCCGTGACAGATGCAAAGTGAGGATTCTGGGTTTTCCGTTTGTATATCAATTTTGGACGGGCTTGCCGCAAAGCTTTCGAATCCAATGTTCTTACAGAACGACCCCAAAAGGGGAGAATGGCAGGTGCGTTGCTCCCGGCGCGCATCTACAGACTCGCTTCTCTTCTCTTCCTCTCGTCGCGCTCGCAGCGCCGTTCGTTCGCGTAAATTCGATCTCGCCAAGCCCAGATGGTAAACGTTAATCTCATCCGAATATGATTACACTCCAAGTGAACATGCAGAATGGTGAGGCAAGCGTCTAGGATTCGGTAGGGTTCAACTCCGTCGGGGAAGTTCGCCACGCATCTTCAAACTAACCTATATATTCCTTCCTTCATCCCCCTGTCTCGGCAGCAACCCAGCCCCCTCCCCCCTTCACCCTCTCTCAAGCTCTATCTTTCTTTAAGGATATGCCCTAGTTCTACCCTTTTGTTCTGGACCTGAGCGTCGACGGTTTACGATATACGCTTGGTTAGAAACAGCAGTAGCCTCTAGCAGGCTGCAGACAGGAACACAGCCCCTCTGACGCCACTGGGAGGCCGCAGAATCTCTTTCCCCGACCAACATTCAGTACAAATCTCTTACATGTCTCTCTCTCTCTCTCTCTCTCTCTCTCTCTCTCTCTTTCCCTTTTCCTCTTTCAGTTTCTTGTCGCACTCACTGCCTCACCCCCTACTCCCACTTCTATGTCGCCTTCTCTTTCTCTCTTTTCCTCCGTACATACACAAGTTCCACTTCCTACACGGAGCGAGCTCACGGTAAACTATAAAGTTTGATTTCGCGTAAAGTCCAAAGTTGCGAGAAACCGTGCGAGAGACGGTAATAAAGTGGCGTTCGGGTTATGCGCGACAGTTCGCAATCTACACTAGCGTATCCATTCTTCTCGTGCAAGTACGCTCGACCCTCTCTAGGGTGCCGATATCAGATTGCCCCAACCTGCACTTCAAATCTCCTTATATGCATTCGCCTCGAGGAAGTAAGACGCACGGACGCTATATACCGATATCGTAAAACAAGAGTTAGATAATTCGAATTATTCATACATTTCTTACCCCGACGCATTCGAACGTACCAATAAAATGGCGTTTCGGTAAAGCGACTTTTATTCTTCTGATATTTTTATTTTGCCATTAATCTTTTTGAGGCGCAATCTTGATATTATTTGTCGGTGCTTTATATTTTCAACAAGGATTTTTAAGTTACTTGTAATTAAAAATAACAAAATTTTGTTTTTCGCAAGAGATACATTATTACTGTTTCGTGCAGTGGACATTTTTTACTATGCAATTTTGTATTTTGTTTCTACGTTTTCGTCATTATTCGCGAGTTTACGATAAATTTTGATTTTACGAAGAAAAAAAGCCTTTTGCAATGGTCATGGACATTCAGAAAATTATTAATATAAATGAATTTTGATAATGATATTTAAAAGACAAATAAAACCTTGTCGCTCAAAACATTAATTTTGGGACTCTTCGAAGTGAATATTTCTTTTTATCTTTGCCTTATTGTTAATTCATTCCCGCTAATTATTTGATGTAAAAGAGAAACGCATTATATAATTATGCGGAATTTCCGGTCAGTGTTTCTGCGCGGTGTGCCATCTCTACCATGAGTAACCTCATTAAAGAAGTTCGTAATGCGCCATGTTGGTAAATACTTGACGTCGTGGACAGCATTATACTGTATAAAAGTGCATTATACACCGGAAACAGCATTTTACTGTTTTATTATGCCGGAAACGAGACAATCGTTGACAAGACATTAAAATGAAACTGGATCGTTAGAGCTCAACAATAAGAATACTACGAATTGCCGGGATGTTACTTTATCATTTTTACGGTGAAATTGTCATCTTAACGTCACAATTAATGATACAGAATATTGATTGAAATTTCAGATATCCTGCTGAGGTCACGAAATATGAAAGTGTGCAAAGTATTGATATGAACATAATTAAAATCTGTATAAAACATCGAACGTTATCAAGGCATAGGGAAAGGTTAACTTTAGGGTTCAACTGGAACGTGACAGTCTGTTTTTTATTCCAGTTTTAAAGAATCTACGAAACGGATGAGAAGTGTTTAATGTTGACGTGCAATAGTAAAAGATTTATGAGGATACAAAAAGTAAACAAAAAAAGAAAATGACCCATTTTGTCAATTTCAGATAAACTCGGGATGGCCACTGGGACCGACAGTTTGTGACATGTGGACGAGCAGTGACGTGCTATGCTGCACGGCATCGATATTGCATCTCGTGGCTATAGCGATGGACCGATATTGGGCAGTCACCGATATCAATTATATACAGGTTAATTATTGGTCACTCGGCCGATTTACTCCATTCATATTAGATGTGATGTATAGTGACGGGTTATTCCAGATGAAACGATACACGAGAAGACCAAATTTCAATACGATATATCGAAGATAATTTGATCGTTCTTATTCTCAATAAATTTTGATAAAATCTTAAAATTTATAATCTTTACGATTTCAAAAAATTAAAGCAAACATCTTGCCTTTGACAAATTTTCAGAAATTCATATAAAACAGTGTACCTAAAAATAAATTTGCCTTAACCATGTTGATAAGTAACAATGAACGAAGATTGGCGGATGCATTCAGATTTTATGAAGACCACACTTCATTGAACTCCAATAACGTTGAAAGTCAGGAAAACTATATATCCTGTTGATTAACGAGGAAAAAATTCGCTAAAATTGAAACTCACACAATGGTCTTCTATAATTTATGTTCACACATAAAGCTTTTTTAAGAGATATTGAAGATCAAGAAAAAAAAATTATCTGTAGAAGAGATTCGTTGAATTGTGAATATTGCGACGACCTCAAATAATTGCCAATTAGCATGGGTTTTACTTATGAAATTCTAAGAAAAAAACAATGTTGCAGAGAATTATTTGTCAGTACATAGTATTCCGTGTTTTAATTGTATATAAGTGATCAAGATTACATTTTACTCGTCATCAAATTTTCACGATCGACGTTCTCTTTATTGCGTGCTATATACACAAGATTGCAACAGGAATCGTTTGCATGGCTTAGTCTCGGAAAATATCTCGGCAAATTTTATTGCACCAGGGCCTGGTTATAATTAATAACGGCTCGTAATTCTCTATTATGCAATTTTTTAATAAAAATTTTTTACCGCCGGCAAGCATTCTTTTTAATCCCTCTTGGCGTCCAGGCGCAGATTTCTTTCCGTTCTTCGATCGCCGAAGAATGCATATAATTTATCCCAAAGCATTTCTTTCACGTACCACTTGACACAGTAAGGGAAGAAAATATCCTTTTCACCGTCAGCTACGAATATCTACGAGTCAGTTTTACGTTGTAAACTATACGTTAACATCGCTGTGAAAACAGACAGAAAGAACATCCTGAACAAATATAATAATTTTTACGTTTTTTACTTATTTTGTATACTTTTCCAAGTTAATGCCGCATAGGTGTTCCCAAACTGATGAAAAAGCTCAATATCGTTGAAATTTTTAAATAAATTCCATAAATATTGAAATGTACACAGCAATATATATATTTTTCGTTAAAAGAGCGTTCATCTGACTCAAATTATTAGCATATATTAGTCAAATTTTCCAATCAATCTGCCCCTGTAATTATCTTGACATTTTTAACGTTAGGTTTCAAGAACAATTTTTTTGTTTCGCTCCATCTAGCGAGTCGATGTGATAATGTTAATCGTTTGGAAGAAATTTGCACGTTTTCTCTCAAGCATTTAGGTGTATAACTATGTATATGTGTCTATAAAAGAGATCCTGCAATTTCCACTACCCCTAAGAACAGCCGTTAAATTTATCCGGTCTTTCACGTACAGGAATATATCGACGAGAGTATTTCCACAGTAATCCACAGAATTTCTACAGGTACCGACTTCCGATATAGAGATATTCAGGATCTTAATGTAGTTATCTCTTCCATTCGTCATAAAACTTGGTAGTTATACGACTCCGTGATCTTATATCCAGTCTAGTCGAACTATCGACGAGCTTTTTACGTCAAGGACAGACATTGGTATACATTCTTAAGAAATCTCTTACCCAAGGAGGAATAAATAACTGCTCTTCGCGGTCAATTAATAAAATAATACCGTCGAGACGTATGAACACACATTGTCCAAGAAAAATGTTCGATCCATTTCTGGCCTCGCACAGACACGACACACGCTTATCCGAGGATGATTTTTCTTTTTTTTTTCATTTTTTATTGTCACCACTCAACGCGTTAATATTTGACGTTCCTGCGGTCTGTGAAACGAGTTGGTGGACAGTAAGCGTCAAATGTCAGAAGGTCGTGCAAAATTCCACGTCTAAAGGACAAAGGGACTATATTGTTGCTCTCGGGGTGGTCAGCGGCATGCATTCATATACGTACGAGAATTCATCTCGTTGCTTTGCCAGAGAAATTTCGTTGAAATATTAACCCCTGTACGAGACAAAGGGTCCGGGTCATTCCCGGTTGAAAAACATATTTAAAGACAAAAAGAGGGTCGTTAGGTGAAAATAAAAAATATTTGAAGACGATATTCTGACGAATTAATTAGACGATAATGATTCAAAATTTGAATATTTTTATAAACCATTAACAAAGAAAAAGGAAAGTAAGAATAAGTCTGATCAAGTTGGACCAATTGTGAACAAAATTCAGACCTTTTCCAATAGTTCGAAAATCCGATCAAACTAACTATTACGAAATAAATTCATCCGAATTAGTCTTGAACTCGAAACGATGAGTGACAAAAATATCTCCTGGCGAACGATGAAAAACTCGTTAAAATCTCGTCAGCCTTGGTACATTAGGAAATACTAAATCGATCATTCTCGATAAGGGACGATATAATCTCGGAGTGAAAAATAACGTATAATATTCGATATCGCGACCGCGAAGTAACTTCGTCTGGAAAGTGATCTATGAAAAATCGACTATAAACGAAGTTCGTAAGAACTTCCGGTATTATTACATCATGATAGAGGGTTGGAGGGTGACTAGGGGAGGGGATAGGAAAAGGGAAGCAATAAAGGCAGATCGAAATTACGTCTGAGGCACGACGAAAGGTATTTGAGAGCTCGCGAACAGAATGCATCTCCCCTTCAATTCCGATGTTATAGAGCCTCAACCCTCTCTTTTCTCTGACTTCCCCGCCAATGCAGCTCCTCTTGCTTGTATTGTAGGGGGAAGGAGACTGAGAGAGAGAGAGGCAGATAGAAATTGCATATATATCTATGTACAGCAAGCAGCATAGAGAACGGTTATAGCGATAGCATATAGTTATATAGCGTATCCGCGAGTCGCGGGACAGCTCGGGATACTTGAGTCTAATTGCTCCGGGTCCTTCGGGAACTTGAGAGAATTCCAGAACGGAGTGATTCCCGTTACACAGAAAATGAAAAAAAGAATGCAGAGAAAAGAGGGAAAAAAAAGGAAAGGCCTTATGAAGTGAGTGACGTTCGATTCCTTTCTTCTTTTTAGTTCTACATGCATATATATATATATAGAGAGAGAGAGATTTTTTGTTCCTCTTTTCTTGCTCCACTTTGTCCCGTTCAATTATAATAAATAGCAGGGGAACGTTATCAAAAGGAGAGACAAAAGGAACGTCGTTCCCATCCCCTTGGGATATCGTGTGTTGTTCTTCTTCGGGAAAATTTTTTGATACGAGCGCGTTGAACCACCCACCTGCCATTCTCTATTCCTCGCTTCTCATCAAAATCCACGGACTCTTTAACTTCTCGTCTTTTGTGAAAGGATGGAAAAAGACGAGAAATGAGCGAAAAAGAAAAGAGAGAAAAAAAATGTTAACCACAGAGGACAATTTTTTTTATGTTGTTTTGCTTTTAGGCAAGAAATCCAAGAAGGATCGGTATCATGGTGTTCGCCGTTTGGGCCGTTTCAGTGGGAATATCATTGGCACCGCACCTCGGGTGGAAAGACGCCGGTTATTTGGACCGCATCGCCGAGGGGAAATGTTTGCCTTCCCAACATCCTGGCTATCAGGTGAGTATCTTTCTTTCTCTCTCTCTCCCTCCATCTTCAGGTCCAAGTGTCCTTTTTTGCCTTCTTCTATTGTAATAAAGATATTCTTGTCATTGACATCTCGCTCTCTCGCTCTCTCCCTCTATTCCTCTCTTTCCCCCTCTCTCTCTCTCTCTATCTCTATCTCCCTTTCGCTTCCTCTCTACCTATCTCTCTGTCGAATGGAACAATAGAATGATATTCTTACTATCTCCAATATCATATCGGAGTAAAGGAACATCATCATCGAAAATCGTTTAGCAATACGCGCCATTCTCTCTCTCTCTCTCTCTCTCTCTCTCTCTCTCTCTCTCTCTCTCTCTCTCTCTCTCTCTCTCTCTCTTACTGTCTCCGTCCGGAAATATCGAATATCTCTGACATGCTCAAGGAGTCTCGTCGGCAATCGGAGGTCTCTTCTTTCAAGAACGGACGACGGAACAGAAATTTTGCTCCATTCTTCGCAAGGCGTGGAAACGAGAAAGAGAGAGAGAGAGAGAGAGAGAGTGAGGGATAAAAAAAAGAAATGGTTCAACCCGGATTCCCAGATGGAATCGAGACCGACACGAGCCACATATCGAAAGGCGAGAATACTCGCGCGGCAGCTGTGCTCGAACATAAATTACGCAAGTATACGATACTTCGGGGAGCCGACAGAGGCTCGCGAGAGTGCAGGATGTAATAAAGTCACGATAAAAAAGAATAGAAAATAAAGAAAAGAAAATTGAAATAAAAATGAAAACGAAAGAGAAGAAATAAAGGAAGAAAAATGTGAAGACAGTCACGACACTCTCGCGATCTACCCAGTGAATCGAAATAGTGCTTAGATGAGGGCGGAGAGAAATGAGATGAAACGTCTTCCAGGAAAGAGACACACGGTGTGTCGGATAATTCCACGTATTGAATGTTAGCATAAGGCCTTATCAAATTATTCTCATCCCTCCTTTTTCTCTCTTTCTATCTCCCTCTCTCTCTCTCTCTCTCTCTCTCTCTCTCTCTCTCTCCTCTATATGTTGGGGTGTATGTGCATGTGTATGTGTGTGTGTAAGACTGTTTCACCCACGACTCTCTGGCCTCATCTCGGTCTTGATATACGTGTATATTATCGCGGCCTAGAGAAGAGCTTGAAGTAGCTCGAGGGCAAAATGATCAGAGAGGAAGGAGAGGAGCGAGTCTCATACTCCATCCGTCTGTCCTATATATTCGCGCTTGATTCTCTCCGTGCGATCCAGCCGTCTAGAGAGCAGAGCCAAATTGGATTTTTGTTTGATGTATTCGGAATCGAGTTTAACAGTCCGTACAGATGAGACGAGAGTGGTCGAAGGAGGTTTTGAGTGGCTATAGGGAAAGAGAGAGAGAGAGAGAGAGAGAGAGAGAGAGAGAGCGAAATGAAGAGGAAGACCAGGAGACGAGAGAGGCTCGTGGGTGTCTTCGATGACAGGAACTTACCCTTGCCTGAGCTTTCACCCCCATCCCTTTCTCTCTCTCTCTTTCTCACTCTCTCCCTCGCTCTCTCTCTCTCTCTCTCTCTCTCCGTTTCCATCCCCTTCCAATATTGACGACGACGGCGACGACGACGATGAGAACGTCGTCTTTAGCTCGAAGACGCGTCAAAGTTACTGAATGCACTCTCGGGACGAGCTTTAACACCTTAAGCCGCGGTCCCACAACTCGCCATATTATATTCGACAATTATGATTTTCGATTCAACGTTATCTCATAATAGATGGATATTAATTGGTCGATGGTTGGAATAATTCATCGATCGTCATGTCAGAACGTGTCGTATTAATACCTCATTATCTCGAGATATCTAATATCCTATGCATATATGTATATTACGTAAGATAACATCGATCAAACGTTAAATTATTTAAATACGATCTTATGTTCGTTTCTGCACAGATATTTGCGACATTCGCAACCTTCTATCTCCCCTTCTTGTTCATCCTATTTTTGTACTGGAGGATATTCCAGGAGGCACGAAGAAGAATCCACAAGAAGCCAGGCGCTGCCGCCAAACCGCAACGCGAGAGGAGAGGACTTTTAAAATTCGTCAGACGACGGTTAACAAATTTTACTTCTTTCAATCGCAACGATATTTCAATCTTTCATCTTTAATTTCGTTTCTTTTTAACGATCGAGCGAAAATAAATGCCAATTTTGCAAAGTGAGAAATCGACGGTCTAAAAACAAAACAAAAAACTTTATTCATTCGGACATTTTCATTATTTATCGTGTTGCAACAATGTGCCATTGTCGTAGAAGATACATTTTTCGTGAAACAGTACGGTTTGTTGAATGAAACGAAAAAAAAAGATTAAAAATAAAACATAAATATGAAAATAAAATTTGCCCTCGGGATATTCGTTGACCGTGCACCAGACGAACGGCGAAACGCCAGTTTCCACCAGTTGGATCATAAAAGAATTATAGCTGTACAAACATTCGCATGATCCCGAGGGTGAATACATATTTATAGATATAAACATATACGTATAGAAACAAAACATATATACATATATAAATATAAATATGTTTGTATAGAAACAAAACATATATACATATATAAATGTGTATATATATACATACATAAATAGAAAACTCGAATATATATATATACACACACATTCCTGTTTTCTATACGTGTATGGGTGTGTGCGTGCGTGCTACACAGAGCAAAACTGATTGCAGAGCGTGATCTTTTCGTAGCGGGGGACGTGATATCACGATATTTTCTCTATAAATATACAGACCACGCGAGGAGTCAACTGCGTTCACCATAACGCGCTCGACCCCGGATCACTCGTCGGTTTCGCCAGAAAAGTCGTCATTGTACAACAACGGTGCGAACGTGACGAGTCACCAGCAACAGACAACATCGCTGGCATCAACGACGATGAATCAAAGTACGACTCAAATAACGACGACGACCACGTCGACGATGACGTCAACGCCGACGACGATGCCAACGACGACAACGACGACGACGATGACGACTACGACCACGACGTCGTTGTCTTCAACCCCGCCGCCATCGACAACGGCAACGACTACGATGTTGAACCCGAGTCAACAGGTTACCGCTACTACGACGAGAAAAACTCGCGAGACTATGGAGGCAAAGAGGGAGCGTAAAGCCGCGAAGACCCTCGCGATAATCACCGGTGCCTTCGTAGCCTGTTGGCTGCCCTTCTTTCTCGTTGCCCTTTTGCAAGCCGTATGCCGTACTTGCGAGCCTCCCGATCTCGTCGCGAGTGTATTTCTTTGGCTCGGTTACTTCAACAGTACCCTAAATCCAGTAATATACACGATTTTCTCGCCGGAATTTCGTCAAGCCTTCAAGAGAATGCTGTGCGGTGGGGCCAGAGCCGGTGCGCGCTGACGATGGGTTTAATTTTTATATATGTCGATATTTAAAACACACAAACACACACACACACATTTTATCCTTGAAAAAAAAAACTGTATTTAAGGCCTCGAGATAGAGCTCCGCGAGTAAATGTAAATGTATATGTACCGTTTATACCAGACGCTAAGTATCGATAATGCCAACGATAAATAATCGAACGCAGAATATGACGATAGACATATTTATTAAGATACTCGGTACGAGGCGAGAACAAAGCCCTTCAACGACACCTCGTAACTGGATACAAATATTTATTTCCTGTCTTCGAGGCTGGATTCTGAACCTAGTGGAAGGGTCGAGGTGGGAGCGAGATCCCAGGGTATTGAAAATGGATGTGGGATGAGGTACAAACAGCTGCGATGGAAGTTACGAAAAGGACGAAATGTGAAAGTGAATGGTATTCGATTGGAACGACAACGATGACAGGGTGTATGCGCACACACATTGAGAGAAGACGTGCTCATTCGTCCTCATTCGTCTGTATAGATAAACGTGAATCAAAGGTTTCTGTCGTCGGATTCAAGAGCTCATAGAACGCTTCCTCTCTCTTTCTTCTCTCTTTCTGTCTCTCTCTTACCCTCGGCCCTGCCCTGGGAAGGTACGTATATGACTTATAATACGATAGCTGTGAAGGGATACTATAGATATATATATATGTGTATACATAAACGTATACATACATACATATATATATATATGACTATACATAGATGAAGTTGCGAGAACTCTGGCAAAGCTTTGATCGCGTTTGAGGTTTTCATGTCTAGAAACGTTGGGCTTCGCGCGGAATACTTGAAGGGGATTGTATGAATAGTTGAGCTGAGTCGGCCGAGCAAGAGTATAGGTACTTTCGACATCTTGCCTACTTTATACCCTTTTAGCGATTTTTTCAAAACTCTCTACCGCGCTTGTTCATTTTTCGTTTTTTATTTGTATGGAATATTTAAATATATCTTTTTTCCCGTTCTCAAAAATCACGAGTTACCGAGGTGTTGAGTACGTGGATTAAGAGTTTTAACGATGATACGTGTGCCGTAGAGTAAACAAAGGCTTTGCTGGGTGATGATTGTAATCTCGTTAAAACGATGGGATAGGAAGATTTTGTTGTTTATCTGTTGAGGGAATACGAGATATACGTGATTGAGGGAAAGATTTTATCTGATGTTGCGGTAGTCTTTAGGGCAGACCGGTTAATAGGTACTCTTACAATTAGTGGTAGTAATATTTGAGAAAAATGTAAAGTTTTATATTCGAGGATTTCCAGCCGCTTACTTGACCTTATCGGCGCCTCATGAAGTCGAAATGTATTTTTCAATTTTTTAAATATTTTCAAATCGATTATTGATTATATAACAATAATTAATAATTAATAAAATTATCAATCAAACTGATTAATTAATTACACATTTCTTAATTATTCAAATTATTTTTTAAATGAAATATCAACTGGATTCGTTTTCCTGTGGAAAAAAGATTTTCCGAGTCACAACTTTCATCGTAAATAGAAAAAATTGATCACTCTTATATCTTCGTAAATCAAATCATTCGATTCGCATAATTCGTTATTTCTAAGCGAATCAAACGTCATTTCTATCAGATATTTTTCATTCATTCTTCAAATCGAATTCGATTTTCCCGCGTTCAATCCCATCGCCCCATATTCCGTCAATTGGACCGCGTTAACGACTCTTTTATTGGAAAAAAATCCGCCACCCTTAATCGCACACGAGGGTGTGCACTCGATCCGTCAAACACCGCGACCCGACTGCCACACACACGCGTACGCATATCTCACGTGCTATTAGTTAAAGGTGATAGGAGCAAACAAATTGTTCGGTGGTTGGTGCACGCCCTTCGCAACGGTCGAGACTTTTGAAAAAGAAGGGTCAGGACAGGGATGAGATTCATGGGAGAGAAAGGGAGCGAAAAGTTAGAGGACAAGGGATAAGTGAGTTTTCATCGCACAAGTGTGAGAGTCCAGCGGCGGAAGGAGGCGCGCGTGGACGGGATTTGTTTCAGTAACAAATACACACACACACTCACACACACACACACACACACACACTACGATCGGGAAGTGGGAGGGGCGGAATTGCCAGGGAGATAAAATAGTAACGCGCTGTTTTCCGTTTGCTTCAAAAGCTTTGCTAAAGCTGCTAGTCCGGAGTTGCCACCATCACTTTTCTCCTGCTGAAACGTCTCTAGCGCCATCCACCCCCCTTCTTCTCCTCGCCCAACCCCTCTTTGTCTCCTCAAAAGCAATCCTACGAGTCACGCATCACGGTTTACGATTTTTCACGACTCGCACGTCTCCCTCGGCCCTGCATACACTTTTTCTCCTCTACTGCCCCATTTTCTATCCACCTCCTCCTTCGCATCGCCACTTCGCCACTATGAACGTAAAAGAATAAGCTACGAGCGTCAAGGGGAAAGAGCACTCGTAACTTTTTTTTCTCTTTCTCCCGCGTGCCGCTCGGTCCTTTATATTTTTTCATTAACTCCACTTTTTTCCAATTTTCCATGCGAACGTATAACGCCCAAGAAATACAAGAAAGATCCTCTCACACTCCTTCCACCGTGTGGAAACACTCGGATAACACTTTCATCGTTATCGTCTACTCGTGTTTATGCACGCAATTTTTTTGCTCGTTCCGCGCCAGTTTTTTGCTCGTATCTCGGTTTTTTTTTGCGAAATTCCCGGTAACCCGGGATTTGGTACACGCGACAAGTCCGTACGACGGCTCAACATTTTTTCAACTTTGTCTCAACTACGTCGTTCCACGTAAATCATATTTTTACGGTTTTTTTTGCGCGCGTCGTGAAATTATAATTTTTCGGATATTAAGAATTGTTTTTGTTTTTTTTTTACTGCAAAGTAAATGTACTTACATAAAATATCGCGCGACTCGCAAAATTGTGACTATTTTCATAAAAAAACGAGCACTTGCAACTGGATCCTGGAGATATCCTCTTGAATTTTTGCTAATGAATATCGATGTGTTTCCTCGTAGCACGCCCCCTATTTCACGGGCACTTATCTAACGTATCTAAAAAAAAGAAGACAAATTAACTAACAAATAATATAAATATATATCGTAGGCACTCGTCTCTTGTAGCGTCTTAAGCGACTTTCCTATGTATACACACAACTTTAGAAGATTCACGTGATACTTTAAAGGAACAAACGAAAGCTGACAATTGGTGCTTGTTCGGTTAAGAATTGAAAACAAAAATAACAATAATAATAATAAATATAAAGAAAATAGAAGTGTCGGTAAATTCACTCGCTCTTCGACTATGTATAAAGGAGGAGGAGTAGAATAATTATGCGACGATGAAGGGAGATAAACGAAGGCGTTCGTATAAATATATATATATATATATAATTTATAATTGATAGCTTATACAACAGTGTTATAAATTTTGTTCAGGTCGGTTGGACCGAACGATTTGGAAAAAAAATAGATTTCTTCAAATTAATTCATATCAATCGCAGGTAACGACTATGAGCTAACGATGTAAAATGTTTTTTTATTTATCGAGTGAACGAGAAATGAGTTTAATTTTCAGTGAATTTAAGATACTCACGAGAGTCCCTAAATCGACTTTACCATTTAAGTAAAAACGACTCGTTCGTTTCCGATAGAGAAATAGATCGGATCTTCAAATGTACGTTCACCGTGTCTCGCTCGTGACTAATTGTAAGAAAAATTATAGCGAGTACGCGCTGGCACTTGAAAAAAAGTGGCAGCAACGTGTGTGAAAAAAATTGCAGTTTATAAGAAAGCGCGTAGTTAATAGAACCTTTTAGATCGTTTGTGCGTCCAGGTGGGTCGCTTTACGATAGTCGTGACAACTGTGTTTGTAGGAACACCAGTAAGTATCGCTGGGCGTTACCACTATCGGCGAAGGCAAAAGTAAATTACGAAGCCCTCGAAAAATCTTTAGAATTCATGCTAGTTCGCCTAGAAATTTCTACGATCCATTAATAATTGTACAACGATAAGGCGTGTGGATACGAATTTTAATTTGCCGATGCGAGAAGTAAATTTTACGTTTCTTGTTTCTACATCGATAAAATACGATTATGCAAAAACGTGAATTGATTAATGTTCAGTCTATCGTCGCAAAAAAAATCTAATCTCTCCCGCGTTTGAATGTCACGTTGTGAGAATGGCCCGAATGACAGTTGTTCGATATTAGCGTTCGTCTTCATTTTTTTTTTCATTCGGAGCTGACAAAGCTCCGAGGGATGAAAGAAAAAATCGTCGACGATAAGATTTATTTTCCAATAACGCAGAGTAATATTTGCGGATCTTCGTTAAAATTCATACGGGTCCAAGAGACGAATGTCGTGTGAGTGAGGTTAACTTTAAATATCATCGCCAGGAAGGGTGAAATTGTCGTCGCTATTTAATAGACAAAAGAGTGACGCAATAAATCTTTTTTTTTATTGTTTCAGTTTTCTGTCCCCTGAGACTCGTAATATATACGTAAATGGTGATGATACACATATTCGGATATACGGGGTTGGCAATTAGTCAGGCAGCTAGGCCTCGCTTGAATGAATGTGCCAATATTGAAGAAAGGGAGAGAGAAAAACGTAAGCGCGCGTGAGTGTACATTTTATATGATGAAATAAGCAAAATACGACTTGTAAAACAGGTTACATTGAATTAAGGAAAAACAAAAAAGATAACAAAAAATGCATTGTCGCGATATAGAAGCGTTTCGTTGTAGATTCAAGGCGTTTACGATAAAATTTAGATCCCAATCGCTTGAGGTGCTCATCGACGCGGGGATTGTTGGTTTATCGTGAAAAAACAAAATAAATTAATATATATGTCGATCTATTCGTCGTTTCAGCGTACGAATTTCACGATCGTGAATATATAAATATATCGATATATAGCATGAAAATTATATACACCAAGAATTAATAAAACTAAAAATAAAATAAAAATAAGTATTTGTACAGGAAAACAGACTCTCGTGGAAGACTCGTGATGTCACATGGATGAAAATCGACGATTCATCCCCATTGAGAGAGAGAACATAAAATTAAACGTTAAATCGAAGATCTGGAAACAATTCCCGGTCCTCTCAGTCGCGAACGAAACTCGAAGCGTGAATAATATATAAGAAAATCAAGAAAACAAAAGAACCCAATATCTTTTCGTAGTCTGCTTGAGCTAGTCGCAGAAACGTAGTGGCGTATGTCAAATTGATTTGAATGAAACGAAGAAAAAAATAAATAAAACGGGACGAAAGAATTAACTAATTTTATTTGTTTGAAGAATGAAAAATTTTAATGCAGCTGCACGACGACGCAATATAGTATATGTAACATTAATCAAATAAACTAGTGAGACGATGTTCGAAAGGTACGCTGTATCGATAAGGTCGTTGAGTTTGAAGATATAATAAAAATGAAGAAAAACAAATAATAACGATAATGATAAGGAATGATTTTTCGTCGACGATCATTAAGGGGGTGAGGATGTGGGAGAGGATTGACGATACGATATGAAAGCAATTGTTCGAGATACGTTTGAATACTCTCCATCGTCTTTCGCCCTGACGCTTTATGTGCCCTTCTCGATTCCAGTTTCTCTCTCTCTCTCTCTCTCTCTCTCTCTCCTTCCCTCTCTCTATTATATTCCCTTCTTGGCTCATTTGCACGTTAGCTTACACGGCTTTGCCAGACATCTTGAATCTCAGCCAGTCGCAGCTCGTCAAGAAAAGACAATGGGCTCACCGGTGAGTACCGAGCCCGACGCAGAGCCGAGGCCACGGGGGTCATATTTCCCAACTTACTCGCAAGAGGAATATTCTCCAATGCTTATATACACTGTGTTATCTCTCTGTTAACTCTGATGAACTATAGATTCTCCCGTTTGCTAGGTCGAGAGGATCCGTTTAAAGCTACGAGCACAAATATACACGCGCGTGCGCACGTTTTCACGGATGTATATATATATATATATAAATATAAATATATATATATATATATATATATATATATATATATATATATATATATATATATATATATATATATACCCATATCTACGTAATATATTTATCCACATATATGTATCTTTTATCGACAGCTTCGTGTTGAAATCAAACGAAATTCCATTTTTACGATAAGTCTTCGACGAACGAGATTAAAAGATGTTGCTTCGTGCTACCAAATTTCCCATTTTGTTCCTTTTTTCTCTCTCTAGCTCCACTTCGCCATTCGAGTTTGCGAGCCCGCGATACGAGATAGATATATCGCTCCGGCGATACGCGATAAAAGCAAATGCACGCACGTGAGAGGCAGTCCAATTTATAAACTCGACGTGGGTGGATCAGGGGTAGTTTTTGTTCTATGTAAATTTACAGCGTTTTACTTTTGCTCATTCGTACACGCCCCTCGCATATCGTTCGTTTTGCATAAAATACAACATATATATGTCTACGTATATACGTATTTTGCTCAAGAAATCGGGCTCTGTCGCGTGTTTTATTCGCGTAAATCGGGAGAACACGTTATTTCACGAGAGTTGTACTTTGTGAAAGGGCGTCACGACTCTTACATTCTGCTCCATAATCAGTGGGAGCTGTGATGGAGATGCTCGAGTGGGAGTTGCAAGCAACGAACGAGAAGTATCCTCGAGAGTCATCGGCTTGGAAAATCTCTGGGCTGCACGTTTTGGCCTCGAGATAAGATCGTACTCGATTCTGCATCGTAATCGGAATGGAAACGTTATTCACGCGACAGGTAAGTGCCCAAACTCCTGGCTCGTCGATACGTATCGATTTTAATCGAATAATTAATATGCGATAATCCGCTCGCCAATTGGATAAATTCATGAGTATAATATTGAACGGAATAAGGTGAGAACTTAAGGAAAGCGGAATGATAATCGTCGACGTCGGTCGCAACGTCTCCCGATGGATCATTCATTCATGAAATTACCAATTAACTCGCTTTCCAATTGATAATTTGGAGACTAATCAATCAATTGGCTGGCGAGCAGATAGATTGATTTGTCTATCAACCGATTAAATTGATGCGATGGTGTAACGTATCGTAACGAAAAATTTTATCGTAAAACGAAACTGACCGTGGTTCCGTAATTCCGTTTATACGTATAGAACGAAACTGTTATGTACACGAAAGCTCGTACAAGAACGAGGAAAGCTTATCCCTTACAGCTCTAGCCACAAGCAACTGTGTATAGTTAACAGTAGAGCTGCAGCCAACCCGATCTACACGATACCTTCTTAGTAGGAGTTAAACTGCTGCGGTCTCCGTTTTCAACTCTTGTGCACAGAGAAGCTTTACTCCGCAGCTAACTACGTTTCGTACAGAATTTATATTACGAAAACTTCACGATGTGACCGAGACACTACTGCATCATGATTGCATATTTTATGGAAAGCTGCTTGCAACACTTGCAGACTTTGGGTATTATCGTACGCGATAATACGATAATACCTGACTGAGGTATTTTACTCGAGATTCAAGTATATTAGGAGGTGAAAGCTCGAGGGTTGGAGGTAAATGTGGTCTGATCGCGTACGGCTTGAATTTTTCAGTGACCTGTCAATCGATCGAATGTATGAACACAGAACCGGGCTCGAGATTTTCCGTCAACTAAACGGGTTATTTTCATTTTGTTTTTCGATTTTATTCTCATTTTATTTTCATTTCGATTTCGTTTCAGTTAGTGTAACAATAAAACCGTGATCGATCCATTGGGACTGTTGGTAATTGGAGCCATTCAAAGTTCATTTATTTCGGCTTGAAATCATTGTTAATCGGATTTTTCTCGAATGGCCCATTCATCCAGACCCACCCCTGGTATCCCTATTATGTTCGTATCTTTTTATATTGGCGGGTTGAAAGCAAGCGCTCGTTTTTATCAAGGTGAGATTTTCTCAACGGAATATTTGAACCAGGGATACGAGAACGAAAATCTTCTTTATATATAAACTACGGTATGAAAAATCTCGGTTACCATGCGGGTATACGGCAAAGCTACGTTGTCGCAAGGCTGATAGTAATAGACAATACCTAAAATGCTATTAAATCACATTACATAATCTACGGAAAAGTAGGGACACGGGCGAAGAGGGTGGCAGTAGAAGAAAAAAGGGAATTTTGCACAGAGGGTCAGTTCTAGAGAGAGATTGCTTGGGGTACTACCGCGTTAAGGGTAGCGAGGGTATGTTTGGCTGAATACAGAAATAGGGAGGATATACGTAAACGTATTACAATCAGGATTAAATTACTATGGTATTGGATGCGTTGCACGTTGTTCCCTCTTCCTACGGTGTCATTAATGTTGATTATATATCCACCTGAAAATCGTAAAATCCCTCTCATCTTACCGTACGTGCTAAAAAGGGCGATAAAACTTTTTTGATAAAACGAGTATGTAAGATAGGGGAGGGTCTACATCGAAGGCAACCTGATGTAAGTTTACCAGACAATTACTTCAGACTGAAATGAAGGTAGTGTCTCATCATAGAAATGTCCATACAAACACTACGAATTTTTACAAAAAATTCAAGAATAATATTCGTATCGCTTGAAAATTTACGTTTAATGTTGAAGAACTCGTCGATCTGTATATTGCCGAGAAAGTAATCTGCGAGAGTTTTAGTACTATATCTAGTCTCTAAAAGCAGAAGCTGAAGTAATTGCAACTGGAAAAATAGATATAGGGGATGCATTAAGGACTCTCACGCCCAGGATCATAAATTACGTCCGATCAATTTAAAATTTCGATCATAATTACAGTTTGATATAGTGGAATAACCTGCACTGGCTCATTGTCAGCCCAAATCGTTGAAACACGCGATACACAGTACAGTGCTCCTGGTATTCGGATTCCAATCTATCTTATTTGATCAAAAATTACAAACGTAAATTGAATTTCTTATTATTTTTTTGGTTCAGCCCGACCGCTCGGCGCCGTTGTACATTGTACAAAATATGATTTAAAAATAGATTCCATTCGCCAGTCGTAAAAATAATCGCGTCATGGAACGTGGTTGTATATACAAATATATCTATATGTATATTTGTATACAGTTAAAAAGAGGAGAGCCTAAGGGTGCAGTAGATAAGGCACGCGATAATTATACCTAGCTTATGGCGAGTGCAGTGAAAGTCGTGCGTGAATGTGTGCTTATAGTAAAAGCGGACACGCAGAGCTACCCAGCGTGTGTAGGCAAGGTAAAGCTCGTGGATGAAGCACGCGATAGTCAGGCAGCGCGGTGGAAGTAGTAGTACTCAACGTATGATCAGACATGCCCGTCACCCAGGCCTTTCTGTCGATCACCGGTGTTCACCGAAATCCATTAAATAACCCGGATTTACGGGAATGTTTGAACATTTATCTCGTGATATTTAGGTCTTTAAATACATATATTCACATTTAAAAACAACGATTTGTCATTAAACAATTTATTCAATAACAAATTCATTATCCCATATATATGTGAAAAAACTAACTGGGATTGAAACGAGATTTTTTTTCTGTCCTACTTGACCCACCAGTCGATGCAATCTCATCGAGGGTGGCGATGCTACGTGGAAGCTTTTCACTGGGAGATTGATTCGATAGTTGTATATACTCGCAAACCGCTGCCATAGAGTTCAATATCAATTACGACCAGGCCACTCTCTCTCCATTTTTCTCGGGCCCGTTGATTTTTCTTTTTCATCATCAACCCTTCCAGTCATGATTTCTACTGCACACACGCAAATCTATATAAAATTGGGTCACGATGGTTAGGACACGTAGTACCATGAGATAGGAGAGAGTGGACGAATATGGATCGCCATGATGTAGTACACACAATCGCAGTCCCAATCACATTTTATAGGGGTGGAGTCTCTTCAGAAACATAAAAGTAATAAGACAGTAGAATCGAAATAATTTTTAGATATTTTTTATATTTATTTTTGAATCCATGTTATTGTAATTTATTTTTATTTGTGGTGTAATATGAACCATCAGAATATTTCTACACTTACATTTTACCGCCGAAGCATAAGTCATACATCAAAAGAATGGAATTTCTTTCGAAATATATGGTTCACGAAGCATCAAAGCACTTTTCGAATTTTCTTTCACATGTTTTTTTGCCGTGTCCCATTTTACTCCATTTTTTTTAATTTATTCGTCCTCCACAAGGAAGTGACATCGAATCTTCAACGGTGGAGTGAACTCTAGGCTCGTATTTCCAAGAAATATCACGCACTGCAAAATAGCACGTGCATTATTTTTGAGTGTCTCATCGTCAATGTTACAGGTTTTGCAACATCACACGTGAAAAATTAAGGTGAGACGGGACTTTCGCGTTCTCAAAATCTGTTTAATCATCGACAAAGGTATAAGCAAAGTACATTCTTTGAACTTCGCAGGCACGTACGCACAAGAAAGTAGACTTTCGCCTCCTGTCTACGTGACGCGAGTTTAAACTTTGCTTTAGCCCCACTTTGAATGTTTTAATAATCTCAAAGCTTTGGTTAGATTTTCACGACCTATTTGATTAATTTTCCGGAAGGTGTGATTGAACATAAAGATGAGAGAGAACAATGAATCAATATTCGATGCAAAATAATATTTGTTAAATATAAATATTTTTAATCTTATAAACAAATATGTTTTGAAAATACATTCAACGTGTAACCAACAACGATATTAATCACTGCGGACGGTAATCACCGAAGTTAAGCAGCATTTCATGGTACAAATACTTGGTATGGTGACCACTTAGCCGTACGCTGACAGGCGCATCAAATCGCTGAGCGAAGGACGTCACTCATGTAGAGTCTGTAATGATTTCCTCTACGAACATTGTACTTTGGAGAGGCCGACTGTAGCTGACACGGGTTTTCTGCGGTTTCGTGGTCTGCAAGCGCACCCGTAAAATTAGGTTAGGTAAGCGAAGTCGAAGTAGGAAAGGGCTAGCAGAAAAGAAAAAGAGATAAGTCGTAAAAATCCAAAAGGATATACGTTAAAAGCAACCAATAAAAAAAATACATCTCCAATATGTGTTTATTATCAACACAAAAAATAAAGAAATTATAGATACCTATCGCTCCAGCAACATTAAAGACAGATTTCACTCACATCACTCTCAAATTTATCAAGCGTATCAATTGTTACCGATAAAGCGTTCAATATCTTATAGGAGAAAAAAAATAGCCAGACAAAAATAATAAAAAGGAGGCGTAAAGATATAATGAAAAGATCGTTAAAATATATCTCTGTTCCAAAAATTATATCCATACGAACATAATTTATTTCCATGGTGAATCGTTTCTCGAATCATCGTATCATCCATTTTATATCCTAATGCATTATATCGAAGGCTTCAGCAGTGCAAAGGTCTGTGCTAAAACCTCCGTATTCGCTTTCCAACTTCTCATGTAGCCTCACCGACGCCTGAAGCAGTCGAGTCTTATCATCCCCTATTTTCGGATAGTGCACAAATCGCGTTACATCCTTATTTCCATTTACCGGTATCACTGCGTACTCTCACGTCGAACCTATGATCACAGAGGTTAGCATATATTGTACGTATATATATCAAAACGAGGGAAAGTGGAAAAATGTATTCGAACGTCAAATAGTAGATCTGCAAAGTCACACCGACATTTCTTCTATTCCCTTTTTTTTATTCCATACCAATCAAGCACATACATACTTGTATATATTCGATGATGAATTAGATTCTTATTATTATTTCCATTTTATTGATATTACATTATCCCGTATATTTCACAGGATGAATTATTTATCTTAAAACCTTTCACTTTCTCGGGAGCAGACCGTTTGGAAGCTTTCTCGGCGTTACGCTGCAAATATTCAAGTTAAGCGAATCGGGTTATTTTTCTATACACGGTGCTTGAGCATAATAAAACGTAATACGATTGTTACCGAGCCTATTGATGAATGTTATAATCAGACGAAAATGATATTTTTCATGACTGGGCATAATTTTGTAGTGATTTTTGCGAATAGGCTGGGAGAGACACCGTCGCTTTTTTGAACGAAGAAAGATTCTTTAGAAATACGAATTACACATTTTCTGATAATTATTCTCGAGAGTCAAAGAGCAATATTGGCTGTAATTTCTCGTTACTGCCTGGTCTCGGTCCTGTAATTGCTAATATGTAGTTCGACGTCGAGATCTGAGAACCTGGAGGTTGCGTCGTGTATATATAACTTCTCTTGAGCAAATACAATTCACGCCCATATATATGTTTATACAAATACACTTCATCCATGCTGAGTTTCTCTTCTCGTGAAAACTAATTTTTCTCCTCGTGAAATACCGTTTTTTCCAACTCGCTTTTTACCTCTTCCTTCTGGTCCGTCTGTCTGTCAACCTCACCCTTTCACTCAATCCTTTTCCCTATGTCCAACTCTGTAAAGGTTCCATTAATAGTTGTAAGAGTTACCCGGCGCTCCAAGTTTTATGTAATAAACCACGACGTGACGAGTCTGATGGAAACTACGTTCAAGATGTATGTATTTCTGTAACACAGGCACAGCAATTGCGGAGTTTCGTCGGTGTGCGACTCTCGCACTGGTGTGCTCGAACAACGGCTCAAGGCAATTTGTACGACTTGGGGCTTGATGGGCCATTTAGTCAAAGTATGTTCTACGCATAACGAGATGAAGTGCTATATTGCACTTAAGTTGTTGCTACTGCAGTATATATAGCGCATATATGATCAAATAAGAAAAATTGTTCAAGATAGAAAATGGGAAATTATCAGAATTCTGTTTTTTGTCCAATGCGACGCTCGTTTTTTTGTTTGTTCAGGATTAAAGAATAATGATCATTATTCACTTGGGATTGGTCAATTTATAAATTCATTTTATGCCCGAGAATTACAAGAACTTGCGCCAGCTTGGTTACATTTTATAAGCTTTAGAGCCCTTTTAGAAAACTTCGAGATATCAATATATGTAAATTTCTTTAGCACTATCAAATAAAAAATGTAAATTCAAGATTTTTCTTAAATATCTTTGAATTTTTTAAAATTTGGAACAAACGCATGAAAAATGGAGGATTTTTCACCTCTTTTTGGTGATTTTGTTTCGCTGTAAAATCTTCCGCTCTACATACGCTAAGATTAAAAACCCCAACATAAGCTTGTACATAAAAGAAACTTTGCAGTTAAGAAAAATTGAACTTCCGCTTCCTTTACGAGAAAACTAAAGTAAAAATGAATGTAACGAAGTACGATGATCCGATGATCAGGAAGATATATCAAATACCATACGCAAAATTAAGATAAATAGAAAGCCTCGTAGCAGCGACCATACTATCGAAGATCATCCATCGATAGCTCTTCCATCGAAAAGCGATATTGTAAATCTGCGTGAAATAAACTTCAGAATACGGTAAATCTATCCAGTCCACGTTTTTATTCCTTTTCTCTCTGTACAGCTCAAGTATATAAAAAATATATATATCTATACTGGTTATCGTATCGGATACGCGGTACGAAATAAAAGTGAGTGAAAAAGAAGGAAAAGAAATCGCATGTTTCATTCCGTTACTCTCGCGGCAATACAAAAGGTGTTTTACGTCAAAGATTCAGTATCTTTGCCCTTTGCTCTTTGCGATTCCATCTAGCGATAAATTTTATAGCACGGATCCGAAATTGTAGCGAGGATCTTACTTTCGTTTTCTCAACTGTGGTATCCGGTTGAACGCGCCCCCGGTGCGTTTGTGCGAAGAAATTCAAAATTTATCGAGAATCTCATTGCGTATTAAAAGTGACCCATTCGGGTAAGGAGAAAAGATCGATCCGAAGCTTTACCTTCGGTTTCGACATACTTTATTTTTTAATAAAGTAAAATTCGTGAGAGACCGAGACGCTTTTTTTTATCGTGCGATTTATTTTCATGGTCGAGATGTGAAAGTACTTGTCGTCAAGAAAGCTCCGTGTTCTGCCGAGTTTCCACCCGCAAACTCTGTTCGTACGTACATAGGGTCAAAAAAATAAAAGTAAATATCGATAGCGAAGGTCGTTCGATATTATGGAACAACCAAAAGTACGTGCATATGTGAAATTGCGCGTACGCAACGACGTTGTATTTACGATATTTCTCGATTCATCGTACATTAACTCGTATAACCACTTGCGTTAAACTTGGCGTGTGGACGTTTACGTCCGATAAGCTAGACGACGAGGATGCTTAACCTCGCATTCTATAAAAATCGATAATGTCCTTTGAATTTAATAACATTTTGAATTTTATTTTATCTTTCACGTCGAAAAATATGAACGGATATCTCATCTCGAAGTAATTAAAAAACAGATTTACATTATTATGCGGAGTGCAGTCGAGGTTTTTTCAATTTTTATGAAAATTAACGGCTGTGCGGGAATTTGTAAGTTTGCCAAAACGTAAAGGTTTTTTTTTCTGTTGGATAAAAATGCATTTCCATTTATTAAAAACCGCAATGTCTTTGTGGACATACCGATAACTTGGCTTAAAATCGAAATACTCGTTGCTATAGGAAAAAGCAGTTTTTTCAAATTATAGTTTCATTGGGAAAAATGGGTTTTTCTTGCGACCTAAAAAAGTAAACGTCGCAAATATCCTTCTTGGAATGGATGCAAGCTATTTACATGTACATACCCATTTTTTACTCAAGCATTTCACCGAGCTCCATTAACCAACTTCAGCGGGATTGCAACGCGTAACGATTCGAGTCGCGAGCAAAAAAAAAGAGAGAAAGGGGCGAGTGAGCAAAGAGGAATAAAAGCTAGCACCAAAGAGCATGGTAGCCTCCGAGCGCGCCGTTGAAAATAAATACTTCAATTTTCTTGTTCATTAATGTGGAGAGCGACGACCGTGTATCGAATGAAAAAAAATAGATATAGAAGAGAAGAGGATGTCGGAGAGAGAGAGAGGGAGAGAGAGAGAGACTGTGTCCCGAGCTGAGTGCTTCCACGTCCGAGCAAGCAATCGACGACCCTCGGAGGTTCGAGAATAGGGACCAAAATAAAGGATATAGAAAAATATACCCAACTAGATCGACATTCGATTACTCGTTGATAATGCGGCATCGTTTCGATTAAAGCTCGAATCGCTCGTTCATCTACAATATATGTAACAGCTAAATCGACAGGATAACGACAAATGCAAACGTCGTGCATTGAAAATTGCAATTAGTAAGAAAATGTGTAGTTAAAAGAAGTTAAATTTTTTTATATCCTTTGTTCGTATATTCGCTATGGTGCAACGAGTATGACTGTTAGGAAATTTGGGAGGGGAGACAGGGGTGGGAGATTCGGGGGTTGCAAAAATATTCGCACGTTAAAATTGACTCATTAAAAAACTTAGGTACATCGCAATCGAGTTAATAAAGCTAACAAATTCCCGTAAGATCGAGATTTATATCTCCATTGTCTCATAATGTTGAAAATCTTCTGGTTAAAAGTAAAATTTTCCATTTGCTAGAGCCGAACTGGATTTTCTAGACGCAAAACGTTGAGTCTTCGTCGTTCGCGATAACGGCGGGAATAAATTACGGTATCTTCGTCACAGCTGTATGCTCAACGAATATTGAAAGAAAAAGTCTCGCAATCAACAAAACGAGCCGAGATATACAGCTTCGAAAATAAATATGGTTTCATAATTTGCATTTTTACGTAGAACCAACGGGCGTATAGAAAGCGATATCAGGGACCAGAAGGCTTGGCGGCGCGAAATGGAGAGGAGCACGAGAACCATTTCGTGAGGCGATAGAGCCCCGCCGAGCGTAGTATTAAAAGTGACTAACGCGGTTACCAGCTCACTTCGCCTTTGCCTTAATGACCCTTTTCTCAACGATAAGTAAACGCAACGGACGAAGAGTGCAAGCGAAGAATAACCGGGGTTGGTTTTGCTCTGGGCTGATGCTCTTGCTTCAAGAAAATACCTGGAGGGAAAGACTCGAGAGGAGAGTCGGTGATAACGTATATAACAATATATATATATATAAATATATATATATATATATATATATATATATATATATATATATATATATATATATGTGTGTGTGTGTGTGTGTGTGTGTATATGTATGTATGTATAGATAAGGGCTCGTTATGGGGCTCGCGAACTTTGTATTTTCAGTGCCTGCATAGTCTCTGTCTGAGCTTCCTTGCTTCGGGGCGACGAGTCCATCGGCGATGAACTACCGAAAGGGCTTAATGAATATGGCGAATTTATTTAAGCTCGTTTATTATTATTATTTCGACGCGAGACTCGCCGCGGGCTATGTTCTGGACGGCATTCATATACCTACGTTATATGGATAGGTTGAATAGCTCGGTTATGGAAAGTTTCGACAAAAAATCGTGACGTTAAAAAAAGCCGATTGTTTGGTTGACAGCGATGACCTATAATTTCTATTTTCTGTCGCGTAAGAAATCAGCGTAAATAAACAATTATTAACATCATTATACATTTGCTCTTTTCATCCGTTCTTCGATATGAAATTACATTTTTAGAATCAAAATCAATCGGTGATTTCCTTCGGACAGGACGGATTCCCATAGGACAGATGTAAAAATAAGTCATTTATATTTACTGTCGCAAATAAATTTCGATGATGCAACTTGAAGCGTGAAAATTACGTAAAACGCAAGATTATCGTGACGTAGGTCGGGGACTTGTAGAAAAAAGCGAGTATCTCGAGTTGACGAAAAATTCTGAAAGATTCAAGCTTTCCTTTTGGTTGAATGCATTATTTTCAACTCGTTGAACTATTTTTTATTCAAAGTAGAAAATGAAACAGCGACGATAGCGTGCGAACGATGGATACGTATGGGGTGATCTATGGTGGAGTTTTCGTGGACGAAGGGCTCTGCACAGCAACAGCCAGGTCGGTAAGCTCGCGTTTATCGACTTTCGAGGGGTACACGCGCGATGATGTGCCTGCGTAAAGCTTACTTGCCTCAGACACAGTACATCGGGCTAACTCTCGCAAACCAGCCTTATCCTGTGAGGCGAAAAACGATGGAAGCTCGAAAACCCACAGCGCAACAACCTGAACTCTCGCTGGGTCGAGCGAGAACGGCGACTATGTCGTACTAATATAATACGGACGAGGGGGGAAGTCGTTAATCGGCGAGTTCCGCAAACATCAGTCGATGGTACTCGCATCGTTAAATAGTTTGGGGTTTTTTTTCGATATCGTATATTACGTCTGCAAACAACTTGTTCGTTGTTTATTCATTTTCCACTTTTTGTTGTGAATTAGAGACTTCTGTTGGTTTCTGGTTTTTTCGTGGAAAAAAGCTTTTTTGCTTCTTCGTAGAGGAAGAATTCATGTTATATCGATCATCCAATTTTTGAAAACCCCGTATTTCCGAAAAACATTCGTTATCGCTGTGACTATCGTAAATTTTCAGCTGGTGACTCTCAATTTTTTACGTAAATAAATCTACACGAGCGAATATAGTTCAATTTTGAATTTGTTGAAAAATATATATTTGGAATAACTGTGAAGGAAAAAAATGGGTAATCAAATGGAAACCTTGCTTTGTCGTGATTTTTGCGTATTCAAAGATATTTCCGTATAAGAATAATGCGAGAATTGATAAAACCACTCGCTCGTAAATGGTGCTTTATTAATGAAAGAGACACACCTTTTCTCTTTTAATTACAAAATTCTACGTTCGATTTTTGTAAATGCTATACGGCAGTCTTAATCAAAATAGATGCTCGTTCGCAAAATGCCGAACTTTACACCGGCCTATATCATTTGAACGAATTATTGACACTTGATAAAAAAAATATATATTAAGGGAATACTAAAAAAAAGTACAACGCTTTGCTTTATTTCATTTATGTCGCCTTAAACACGATTTACACATCTAACGACATTGTTAAAAAAGAATTATCAATAAAGTTTCGTAAAACTTTGAACGAATACGCGGTATATAACTAAATTGGCACCTCACAATTCGTAGTCACGTCGCATCTTCCTTGCAACACGTTCGCCGGAGCTAAGTTTTGATAGTAAAGTTCACCACTTTACTCTCGACATCGAATTAAACGACATGGCGCTGATTTATTTTTATGAAAATGGAAAAGATCGAGATTTTGTCAATACTTCATTATTGGCTAACGATTATTATCGAGTGTGACAATTATTAACTATTATTGGACAGATCACAAAAATAAGTGAAGACAAAATTAATCGATCAAAAATCGATGAGCTTGATCGAATCTAAGTTACTATAAAAAACAGAACGTCTTTTGAAAGTTAATCTTCGACAATTATTCTATCTTCTAATTTAATTTCTTTTCACGGTGCAAGCATACCCGGGTAGTGTACGCTGGTGAAAATTTTTTTTTGAGAAATTTATACCGCGTAATGTCTACATATTGTCTATGGAAAATCGTTATCGTATGATAAGGATGCTATATGCAAAAATTTACGATTATTTGTCTCCTATTTGTCACCGATGCTTCTCTTCACTCAATTAATCAATGTATAATCGGTGTGTGGAAATATGGTCGATATATTTTAAGATTTTGCAAAATTAAGAACGAATCGATGATCGATGGTAATAGATATGCAAAAAAGAAATTGCGAAAACCAAAAAGAATTATAATTCGTACGATACACAATCTTTCCAGGCTTGAGAGAATGGCAAATGTGATGGCAAACCTTTCACGAACGAGCCATCTTCATATAAGAAGGAGTCAAATCATGAAGCCTGTGTTGGAATCAATGCGGAAAAACAAAGTCAATGAATAAAACTTGACTAACATAAGGCTCTCTATCAGTCGAAAAATACGATTGAAACACAATTTTTTACACAAATAAAATTATCTTATAAATAATATAAAAATAAATTTAACTATTTATAAACATTATGACCGAAGTATTATTTTCCGACGATTCGTTGACAAATCTATGTCGATCATGCGAAAGATAATGTTTCAAGATTGATTTTCCTTCATTCCAGTAGTAAAACGAAATATCCGCGATAACTTCATTTTTATTGCACACCCCTACTACGAAAAGCGTTAGAATCATCCTAGACATTCCAAGCGAACCCCGTAAAAGTACCGTTATCGAAATGAAATTAAAACGATAGCTATAAAATATCAATGCTCCGTCGATATCAACGAGGTCGAGAAAGTATCTCACGCGGGTAAGTTGAGCACTGATTTGCCTCGGCCAAATAGAGATTCTGATGTGATTAATGGGGAAGGGGTTGTCTAATCGGCGAGAGTTGACCCTTATGCATGAGAGCCTCTGCTCGTGCGTTCTTTTGTTACAGTGGACCATGGCAGAATTCTATCTTACCCACGGGATGTACTCCCGTAGGTTGATACCGGCAGAGTAGCCCAACACGCAGGTCGAAACAAAAGCAATTACGTACAAATGCAGTAGTTTTTTCTTAATTAATTTTCTTTACGTTTTCGAACTTTTTCTATGAAAATAAAGATTTCTCTCTGTTAGGAAACCATACATGTCTCACATACGTATATATATATATATGTGTGTGTGTGCGTGCGCGTGTGTGTGTATTTCTACATGTAAAGACCAAAAAGTAAAAAAGAACAATTTTTACAAAATTGTATCGGACCTCATTTATCCGACAATATATCATCGGGGAGATATCCTCCAGACTCCAAGGACGATATACTTCACGTACCTACAGGATTTTCGGTTCCTATAAGCCCGGATGCATAAAATATGTATTCAGCGATATATGTTATTTCTCTTCGTGAAAAGAGGAGCTTTTCGAAACCGCAAGTCTGTGTCGACTCAGCGATTCCACTGGTTCGATTTTCTTTTATATTCATTATTATGTTGCTCCTCGACGGCATTCTCCGTCTCTCACTGTAAATCCACAGCGCGCTCATTATCAACGAGTTTTTCTTTTTTCTTACCTCGGTCCTTCACAATTCCTACATAAATGAAACGAGACTCCGCTACAACGCGTACGAAGAATCTGTATGAAAATGCCTCGAAATTCCGACGGCAGCTCGCAATTTTTTCATACAATTTTGCGTTCCCGTTGTATATTTATATCTGATTGTAATTTACTCAAAGCGTGCAAGAAACTGTAGATTCTTGTGTACACACTCCGTGATAATATTATATGAGGTCTGCAAATCTCTAGAATTACGAACCAAAAACCATTGAGAATTTAAAGATTTCACACCATTATTATGTTTATTAGTGTTATTATTTTCAACCAATCATAGATAATAGACCAATTAATTGTAATTAATAATTTATAAAAATAGTAATAATAATAATACGCAAATATGTAAATTGTTCGGCTTTTAAAACTTCAACAAGATTGGTACTTACAAGCCTTATTATATCAACATCTTCGTAGCTTTAATGCGTTCCTCGATAATTTTCTCAAGAAAACCACTATAAGTATTAACATTGCGATGTTTCATACCTCAAGAACTATTTGTAAAAGCAGAGTGAAGAAGAGATAAGTATGCTTCTCTATGAGAATTCAAAGTGGTCTTCCGTCCGTAATTAATTAGCGACATCTTCTTGGTCGAGATGCTTGCAGTATTTGAGTCACCTGCTTAACGATGAGATATTAACGTTATTAAACTCCATGTAATTTGAAGGACAAAACCGTATCGTCGTAATATGAATAGAACGAGGAAAATGTGTTAAAAACTCACGCATTACTGCGCTGATTAGACTACTCATGGCGCCACTTCGTTATTTTTTAAATATTATAAATAAATAATAAATATTGCAAATACCATGGTTTCAATCGAGAACATTTGTAAACAATTTAATGACCCTTTTGCCTGTAGCGGCTTTCAACATTTCGAGATAGAACGATACTTCATTAAGTTCGATGTTTTCGATTTATCTCTATCTCTCGATTGCTCACTGCGCGACGCAATATATTTTTGATCGAATTTAATAGTCGATCCTATCTCCTTCATATGCGTGGCAAGCTTTCGGAAATATAATAACGATGACAAGCGGGATAATAAAAATAATAATAATAATGGAAAAAGCAATATTTCGTCATAAGGAAGGGTGATCTAGTGTAGTGTGTGTGGACGACTATAACGAGCGTGAATGAATGCGGGGAGCATTCGAGGGAAACAAAGAGTCGATTTACGAAAGGTCTCGAGAAGTTTCGTCAGTTTGGGTGGGAGAAGCAATTGGCGCTTCAGACAAGTATAGTAATTATACGAGGCATTAAACAGAGTAGATGAGAAGCGCATATCCCGACAATCATATGTATTTCATTTGACCACGTATATTAATCTTTATTCTTCATCGTCGTGTATCTCTTCATTTCCTAGGAACTTCCATGTAAAACGCACAATAATAATGAATTTATTGCGATCTAATAAGTTTGAAAGTTCTTCAAAAAAGATTCCAAGAAGTATATTGGAATATAGTTTTTACATCACCGCTAAATCGTATTTGACTATCGAGTTGTGCAAAATTGCCATCTGAATGAGGTTGATATACATATTGGAATAGTGATTTTTTTGTATTCTTGGATGCGAGACAGAGAGAGAGAGAGAGAGGAAGAATCAACCGTCCTCTGATAGCTCGCTCTCGTCTGGTATTGTCTCATTCGATTTTAAGGAGAACTTTGGACGAATGCCAAAATCGAGCGCAGTGACTCTCGCTGGTAATCAATTCTTCGCAGAATCCGGAAACTGGTGGGACCCGGTGAGAGAAGCGCTGAGGGAGGATGCTTCAGTGTGCAGGGGGTGGAGGACGTTACATGATAAAATTAAATTGACGCTCTGGACATATGCCAGCTACTACAGTTCCTCCGTTTTCTCGTGATATTGTTTATTTATCTTGCAAATATAGCGAGTTACGGTTTTTGTTTTATCACCCCAACCAACGTATAGAAATATTAGCGAGACACGTGCTAATGCTTATTTGAGCAACAAGGAATTTTGTTCCTTAAGGGCGTACACAATCATTATATGCTCTCGAACTGCTCGAGTTTGTCAAGTTTGATCAGTAGTCTTTCGATATTGTGAATACAACTTTTGATCTTTGATATCAGATATATATGTACTTTTACCGGAAGAACGAGAACATTGATTATTCCATGACCTTATGAAACTTCATTCATTGAGTATATTTTCACCATACCTAGGGATGAAACGATGCGAGTAAATACTACTCGGTACTCGATACTTTTCTCTCGATACCAAGTACGTTTGGTATCGATACTTTAGGACAAGTACCAAGTAGGTATCGATAAAAACTACTTGTATCGATCCTCGACCAACACATGTATGTATTTAAGTAATGGACCACTTTATCTTACTGTATGATTTGGTATAATTATTTTTCTATCACACTTTTGTTCACATTACAATTAGTTTGACCAACACTGAGATTATTCAATACTGTCTTTTTCAAACCACTTATACACATATAATAATGACATTTTTATTAAAATACATGCCATGTTCTCAGAACATTCTGCAGAAAAATCCGCACACTTTACCACAATCATTAATTGATAATAAGACATCATTCGATTATTATATTTAAAACTTATTATAGCTTATTTTTACATAAATTAAAATATGAACTACACAAATTTCGTTTCGACTGGTTTTTATGTGTAAACATATTCTAAGTCTCTTCAGCTAACCAAGATTTAGGTGAACCCGAAATGCAAACGATATACCCCGGGAAATACGAAATGGGCCGCGGGACATTAGATTGATCTGGTGAGTATATGATGGTGCCTCTGGGTAGAGAACCAACTTGCTGTAGTCAGGGCTCTGTCGTACCTACTGCTGTTCCACCATGCTGTTCATACTTGTTGCAGTGTGAACGCGCAAATTACTGAAGAAATTTATTTCTTTTAATTGCACACTTTCTCAATGACAGTAATTAACAATTACATAAGTTTTACACCCATGTTATTAGTACGTACCAATAATTACTGAATATCCTTTTGTTTTAATCTGAAATAGATGTTCTTCTCTTAATATTCGAACCCATTCGTGGTGACTAGGCTATGTGTGCTTGATAAGACATTGAATACAAATTGGAATTTTCTCTCCCTTACTTCGTTGATTCCTCATTCCCAGTATAATATCTATGTATGTGTATATGTGTATCTATACATATTTATATACTCCGGGTCGGGGAGCTATCGAAAACACAAGTACCACCTCGTGGCTCGTAACTCCCCTCTTTCTACCTCTGGATAATAGTGTCGGAAGATTTTTCTTTCCAACGGATGCTGCCGAAATCGGATAGACGAATATAGAATGCATTCACGAGTTTCATAGTCGCCCCACAATTTTTCATGGCTTTTCCTGCGCATACTGTTCCCCATTCCGATTCGCTATATTATTTGATACGTCTCCCTGTCTTCTGGTATACTATAAGCCATTTTATTTCGGCAGCATGCTATCATTGCTATTGACGGGGAAAAGAAACCAGAGTGGGATTAAAAAATTCGTAACGCGTAGATCCGGCTGGATGCATTCCGGAATAATGCCTTCAACCAGAGCACCTCCACCCATGCACAAACACCAGATATGCGGTCCAACGTCCAGCAGATGGAAAACATAAAATTCAGTTATCCATTCGCGAATTTAATAGAATGGACCCGTTCTGCAACGTTGGTCTCGCCTCGTTAAAAAAGAGAGTGTCTCTCTTTCTGAAAGATAAAAAAGAAACGAATAACGGTTATGGTCTAACGATGGTCGTTTAACGACAACCAACGATCGCATATCCTGAAGTGAGGACAATCAATGGAGTTTTCAGTGAATAGCTCTTTTTACTGCGTCATTTGAGAAAAAAACGTTACTTTGATCAATACCTACAATCTGTATTCGCAGATGGTCTAATAAACTTTTAGATTCAGCTGTAAACCAAATTTGACTTACTGGGAACTGAACCAGCGAATTTCTCATTCTTTTTAATCAATTCAATGAAAAATACTTTCGTTCTTCCTATCTTCGTCTAACGAAATTTGAACTTTAGATCGAATCAATATTTTCTCAATCGCAAGCGAGAAAAATCGAATTATTTTCTCTCAAAACAATCTGGTTAGTTGAGCACACGAAACTCCATTCTACTAGTACGTAAAAACGAAAATTGCACACAGCTTGAGTTCGATAATACGATAAAATAATTTGATAAAATTATCGAAACGATTCGAAATGTAATGATTAATCGAACGTACATTTTTATCCAACGCAAGACAATCGCGGTTATCGACTTCGCCTTTTCAATTTCCATTTGCGGCACTATTGAAGGATTCTGCAAAAACTCTCAAATCAATCGAACTGTGATACTGAGGTTTTTATCTCTGGTCAATAAAATTTGGCATCGCTTCAACGACAATTCGAAGCAGATAAACTTTAAAGTTGGAACTGAAACGTAGTCTACTCGAATGGTTCCAATAAATTGATTTTCTTCCGAAGCAACAACTGCAACGTGTATGTACACAAAGAGACGACGGGGTGTTAAGATAGCAATATCGTAGACAGCAAACTACGGGCGTCCTTGTCAGCGTGTCTATCGCGAAGTTTCTTTTTCACCAACATCAGCTTTTCTACCCTCGACGTGAATGGGAGCATTTTCAGCTTTGCGTTGTCGCGACACTCGTTCACCTTTTGTTTAACATAATGGGATAAGCACCCTCCAGATCCCACGACGGAAGAGGGAGCTCGGTTTACCATTAAAAAAGGAAAAAGGAAAAGAAAATCCCGTTGATTGATGCGGTTGCCCGATGCGTCGTGGTTTTGTATAGCGATCCTCGCAGTAGGGGTCTGCTGTTTAAGCGCGGTTGGATGCAGAGAGTGAGAATTCTCCTGATATAATTGAGCGCCGGTACATTCCACGGGCTCGTAACAGAAAGCTCTTCAAAAGCGAGTTCCATGGCGTGGAGACCAAATAATTGATGACGCGCTATTTCGCGGATCCACCAGAAACGAGTGAGTCGGCCTTTTTCGTAATTCAACAGCTGCGGTATAGCACCCTTTACATACCACGCTAAATAAAATATGCGGAAGGAGCGTGAACCTGTTTTTCGACAGAGATATAATTATTGTCAATGATAATGAAGGAATTAGTTAGCTAATGATATTCCTAACACGGTCGTACGTGCGAACCTAGCAAGTAGATGTTATGTACAAAAAAATATAAAGTAATCATCAAATATTCTCGTCACGTGTGTTAATAACTAATTATTTTTCTGTATAATCAATACCTGGATGGATTAATTATAGTTCCGGGGGATATAGTTCTGGAAATACATTTTTGCGTCGATATCATTCAATCAACTCGTATATCGTGGTACACTCTGTATGTGTTCGATTAATCATCGTAACGGCTTGTCATCAACTATGTATGTCGGGAAACCTCTGTATTCTTTCTTGCACCTACATTTCTTTCTACTTCTTTTTCGTCACTGCGGAACTTAATCAACAGGGTCATATATGTAAACAAGTCTTCGTGGATTCTGCGAAAAACAGATATTTTCAGCAAAATATGATCTCATTTACAAAATATATGCACAGAACTTTTCGGACGAAGCTCCTGGCCTGCTCTATATCCTGCTTATTTCGAGTAAAGTTGGGAGAGGTTCTTCCAGTGGGAACTTAAGTTGTTAACATGGAACCGAGAATGTCGAGACAAGATAAATACGTATCCGCATATATATATGCCCGCATGTATTACGTGTATATAGCACGATGAGTATTGTACAAGGATATATTCTATGTACTGTCTAACAAGCCCTTGGCATTACTATCGTTCCAGAATTCGGTGGCTTGTTAGAAAAGCGGTAAACTTGGTATAATGGTTAATTAATGAAAGTAGCATGAAGCTCGAGACGCGTGCGTTTTAAAGGAAAACAACTGCTTTCAAATGCATTTAGAAACTCTAGTATCCACTTTGTATCTTGTGATGCACAAAAGTATCATGGTTTTACACATGATTTCGCGATTACTAAGATTTAGGATGTGAGAGGTGAATTTTGACATCGACAATTGTTTATGATTTTGGAGCTGGGAGTAACGATAACCACTATTTCGATACAAATATATCAATTCGAGAAACTTTTGCGATAAAACTATTGAAAACAGAAAAATATTTTAGATTTAGAGCTAAAAGTTGGTGTGATTTTTTTATACCAAAATAATCCCCCATGTGTCGACAGGAAAAGTCGTGGGGGCAGATTCGACACACTTCTTCTACTATAACCTTTCCTCTACAATACAAAAAAGCCATAATCGTTCTATCGATAATTCAATTAAAACAATCTTATCTTATTTGTGATCGGACAAATTGCCGTTTGTTCAGAATGAATTTCGTTTCGTAGAAAAAAGAGCAACTCAAGCGACATGAATTTTTATTTTCAATGCGAGTCAGCTCTTGATCTCCAAGATTCTCACATCTAAATATGCACGGGGAAAGTTTCACCTGTGTCGTACTTTCATCTTACCAGAATTTTCTGATGTCTCAGCTTTAAGTTTGCACTCGTGCAACGGTTAGAAATATAGCGCACGAAGGATGTGGAGAAAGGATACAAGTTGCATACTACTTGTGCAAGATTTGTTGCGTAATATCGAGTTTTCGAATGCATCGGCTTGAACAGCTTTTTGATAGATCGGCTCGCATGAAAACTTTGATGCAGACGTGCTATATACTTTGTATGGGGGATTCCATGATGATTCAGTACGTCATCTGAAAACAATCTTTTTATTGATTATATCACATTATATAAACCATAAAAATAAGACGATTCCGATATATAAATGCTTAAACTCTATTTATAAAACAAAATAATTATAAAGAAATAATTAATAAAACATTTAGTCGTAATTTCGACGCGACAATTTGAATTAAAAATAGTCGTTTTTTCGATTACTTAATCATCCCATTATAATAAGTATCGATAAGTATTCATTAATTAATAAATCTCATTGATGTCTAAAATTAAATAATATTTAACAAATTCACCGAATGTCGCTCATCTCGATCTCTCTAAAAATAAGCAACGTTCAACTGTACACCAATAAAGTCCTTTTACGTCGTGAAATGCATGTTTTCTCCTCATTTCGTTTCCTTCTCCGGTCTACCGCGTATTATCAATATCACACGTCCCCTGAAGCGTGGAATGCAAAAACCGCACATCCTCGAAAGGTTCAATAAACCCGAGGAGGATTTTCACATATCGACGCTGTCGGCTGTTCTCTTCGATGATATTGCGAGGGATGTGGAGAGGACTGGGAGTTTTTCTTTTGGATTTGAAAGTTCGCTTTGTCGCTGCAGGGCACCCAGCGTGGATAAATCTAGTGCATCAGCTGTGGTGGGTACATATATATTTTCCTCTCTCCCCCTGTCGTGGAATCGACGATGGCAATGTCCACGCGCACGGATGCACGGAATATTTCTTGCCCGTGAGTTGCATCTAGATGAAAATACTTCTATATATATTCTATATAGCTACGTGCAGTTTCCGTGGCGCCGCTCCTCTCTCTCTCTCTCTCTATGTATTGTTGCTCGACACACCTTTCACCACAGAGACTCATCAATGGAATGGAATGCATTTTATCTCGACAACCGCAAACCGATAAGTGTATGGAGCATTCCGTGTCTACTCTGCCAGCTTCCAACTCTACAGCCCTCACCGTTTCGATTCGGGATTTTTCCTGCAATTGTATTAGGGGTAAAAAGCTCCCCTTTTATTTCGGTCTTTTTCATCAAGCCTTATTTTTTAAATTCTTTAATTAATTATGAAATGCATTGTTTTTGTTCAAAGAAAGCTCTAAAAATGCGAGAATTGTTATTAAACAATTTGAAGCCATGTTCGAGAGGATATGAATTCATGTCATTTATGTTTACTCCGAGAAAAATGAAGTCGGGCACTGGCGAAGTTACCGTGGAATGCCTTATATATACGTGTAATACCGCAATATTCCGTGACTCTTCTCGCCCTACCAAAATGAAAAAAGAACGTGAAAACTTCGTGTTTTCTTTTTCGCTTGCATTATCTCTCCTGTCCGAGGAAAGTTTTTGACTCGATAGGACCTTAAAACGTAGAACAACAACAAAGAATCCCACTGTTCCTGTTACATTTGGGGCACCAACATTTTTTGGAATTTCAACTACTTGAAAAAGTAGTTGTAAAACTTTGTTTCTTTCTGTAAAACTCTGCTATCTTGCAATGTAGGGTACACTGGTGTCACCCCAATACATTTATTCTTGGCGAAACCAAGAGAATAGTCACGTACAACAAAATAATAATAATCGACCTTCCGAATTGCAAAAAACGTAAATATTGAAAAAAATAATCATCGTTCCATTCTTCAAATTATCAGTGGCAATTCAAAACTTGATCGTTTAAGAAGAAAATGAGGAGAAAGTTAAATTTCAATTCCATTAGAGAGTCAAGCATCAGTTAATGTTACAATTTCTTAAAAATTGAAAAAATTTCATTATTCTTCTCCACAAAGTGTTTTTTTATCTATCGCCAGTACACTGTAGATTCTCATAAATATTGTGTACATAGGTATCTATATATTCCCCCGCCCCCACCCGCGGTAAAAATATTTCGGAGCATCGGTCAAATTGACTTTTTTCCGTGGCTCTCGTGTTTTTAACAGCGGTATGAGAGACGTTCGGTGAAGCTTGGCGACCGTTTTTCGATTCTCGTGGCGGTGGAGGGTCGAAACAAATTCCATCATTTATCCGCAGCACGTGATGCATATAAAAGAATTCAATATGGCGATGTATCAACGATCTGGCTCGGTTGGGGACTGCACAGCCAGTACGCCACTAGGCTTTCTGTGGGATAAAAAGCCGATCGGCTTAGCACAGTATCCACTCGACATTTTACGTATTAGAAAAAAGCGTATCAAGCCGGTCATCTTCATCGTACGCTCGGGATATATTCCTATATATACGCATTATATATATGTTTTCGGTATGTATATCTCGATTCAATCGCTTCGGTTTGCATTTTATCTCACGTTTTCCAGCTCGACACAGACTCTCACCACCTATAACGTCGAAAAGCTTCGTATCATTTTCCCACGGCTATACGTGACCGACATATTCTTTTCACACAGCGAATATCCCGCTTTTCTGGGTCACGACTTTTCGTTTATTTTTTGTTCTTACCTCCATCGCTTTCGTCGAAGAAATTATTGAAAAGAAAACTCGCGTTACGAACAAACTTCCAGGGATGAACGCATTTTAATTTACGAATCGCGAACGGCTGTAATTCCTTTCATCGCACGGGGTCCAAAATGAAAATCTCGAGGGAAAAAATGATTGGTTGCGAAAACTGGAACGAGCGATATTTCACCATTCGGATATTCAAAAAAATATAGAAAAAATAATCGGAAGTAGTTAGATAACTCTCGATTCGAGTATCAATAATTTTACGGTAAATAATTATCAACGTATAACTTAATATAACTTTCGCATATGAACAATCAAAAATATTATATTCATTGCATAAATAGATTACTACTAAAAAATTCATTCACGATAATCGAAATTTAAAAAAATTGAATGCGGAGTCAAAATTTGATTACTCCATAATAACAAAATTGTAAAATGACATTGAGAAATAAGTAATACGAAAAGAATCGATCTTTTTAAATCATTGGTGTCGATGTATTGAATCAATATAGTCTCGATGCTCCAAAGCACTAACCGGAATCGAAATCTTTCAAAACCCTGGATGCAGGCTACTCCATAATGAGAAGGCTGTGTGCGTGTGTGTTTCATCTCTGTGACTATAGTCCCCCCCTCCCAACCACCACCCCCTCACACCCACCAGTGTGATTATACACATTGTACTAATATCGTCTCGATACATTTTCTCTATGCCACTGATTACACAATTTCATGCCACGTAGCGTTATTCATTACAACGTCGCCGACGATTGTACAAATAGCGAGTATATGTTGGGCTCTTTATGAATTCCATATGCAACTATCGGGTCACCGACGAACGAATGGTTCACGATACATACTGTTTATTGTCAATATAACGCATGCCCCATTTCCGCATAAGCTTTCAATTGCTCCATCTCTGTTTCATGCTCGTTATAATATGAAAAAAACAAAAACAAATATCTTTTGATTTGTTATGTTATATTTCAATGTTTATTAATATTTTAATTGTTTTATTTGTTCCCTGTATTTTTAGCTAATAACGATAAAATTTGGTGAATTCTATGTAATTCTTTGTAATTTAATTTGATTTATATTAACATTGATTTTTTTTAAATGTTGTATTTATTTATAACGATTTTATTGACATTAGGCAGAAACGATAAAGCTCCTCAAATTCCAATTATTTTTACAATATTTTTTACACAGCAGCAAAGATGATATAACAATTTTATTTGCACCTTGCTGATAACGTGTAATAAGAGGAAAAATATTACCTGGGCATAATTTACTAATTCCATAAGATCCTGAGAATACACCAAGACGAAGATCATCCACGGGAAAAGTTATATTTTGCACTTCGTACCTACGAAACTCGTTGAAGAAAACAAGACATGGCTTGAAACTTAGCAGCGGATTCATTCTTACTCGTCATCGAAGAGCCGTGATAATATTTTCTTAGCGGAAAAGTTAATTAGCGCATCGGGAAGTCAGCCAGTGGAAACTTGACGAAAACTCTCGGAGATGCTACTTACACAACTGGGAAGCCGAAACCATTCGTTACTTGGAGACTCCTGGATCAACCACTTTTCCACAACTTCGTATCAATTATATTGATCGAAAGTTTGCGAACTTTGATTCAGCATCTCCCTTTCGAGATAGACATTTCTTGCCAATTGACGTTACCGAAGTATTCTGCAATAGACACGACCAACAGACGCCAATTAAAGCAAAAGTTCTACCCGTCGTGTGTATAGGTACATCTAGACAAAGACCTCACGAATGAGATTAATGTTATCGAAGAGTTTTGGACGCTTCGACGTTACAGGTCTTAACGCCACCTAGCCAAAAGAGAAATGAAAATATATACCTTAGTTATAATTGTTTTTTACTAATTTAATAATAAATCGCTCGGAAAAGATTGATTCGTATTGTACAAAGGTAATTTAGCACGCGAAATAATCGTCCCCATAAATATCTTCGACGATAAGATGTATTTTTTTTTATTTCGATTTTGCATTTTCCAACTTGATAAATTTATCCCAATTCGAAGTATATTTCAATAAAATTTACGATTATTGAATTGCGTTATATTTTTTGTACGTTTCTCAATGCGTGTATGAATTATTTATGAGCTGATATATTTTATCTCCGAGTACAAAACAGACAGGTCGGGAGGATTGTTTGTCCCCGGAGAGAAGGTAAAGTCCCCTTCGGGGTTGCAAAGTACCAACGCTACAAGAAGCGTAAACGAAATGGTTTTTACGAAAGAGGGTTGTGCAACGGCGACGTTGAGACGATATTCGCATCGTCGCTTCGATAGGATTTTGAAAATCCTGGTAGCCCGAAGTCTGCGTATCCGCGGGATTTTTTACCGAGGAAAATACTCTCGTTTGCTTCGAAGGAGACAAAACGAAAAGTCGTTGATTGATCGACAGGTTGTAGTACGAACGTATGTATCTTAAAGGGGGTAGCGCGGGGTTGAACAAATTGGAGCCAACATAAGTGCGTTATCGCCCAAAGTCGAGCTGCGAGACAGCCCTTATCGCTCCCTCCCTCTTGCTTTCTTGTTTTTGAAAATACAATCACCGGCATTCGCGCATATTATTTGGGTATGTATAGGTGATATTTCCAAAATCTTGAAAATCGTAGGGTCTTCGAATCTTTCCCTTATGTTTCTACTGTATCGTAAGACACTTTGAAGTATTGCTCAGGACTATCGACATATTGGAAAATTGGATATTCACTTTTTAATTGCTTGACATTGTTCGACACTGTCAAATAATCACGCCAGAGGCTTCACGAATAAGTCTTGCGTACACTCACTGACAGTTTCACATTCTTATAGCCACGGGCATCCTCACGAGCATAATGGTTGGCATCTCATATACGAATGCTCTTTGGGACCTTTAAATGGACAGACTTTGGCACTCTGACACGGTCACACTATTTGGCATCCTCGCACGAACATCGTTTGGCACCCTCGCGCGGGCCATTCTTTGGCACCCTCACACGAACATCTTTTAACACCCTCCCACGAACACTATTTGGCACCCTCGCACACAGCTACTCACTGCCACCCTCACACGGATACTTAATAATATCCCTACCCTACTAGTATCCACTAGAGTTTCTGTCTTGGCATAAGGCACTCACAGAAACCTCCCCTCTAACAAACACGGTCGAGACCCACCCTCTTATAACCTAAGTTTCGTTTAGTATTAAAGCGAGATCTCTAAGGAGCCCTCGTGCGCTTAATGACCCCTTATAGCCGAGCACATAACCTGTTTTTGTGTGTGTTCCGTGATCCGGTCGAACGACCAGAGGTTTCGCCGGAGGGAAAGCTGTTCCACGAAGTTTATTCGTTAAATCGATTCCCCTTAATGAATTAATCACTCAAACGAGTTCTCCGATAAATTAAACGTTTCATCGAATACCATGATGAATCTTATTGAATAAATCGCAAATGACGAGAATCACTGAACAATTTTGACCCTTCGATATCTCCTAGCAAATTTCCAATCCTAGACACTCGCCGGTCGCCGGGTAATATATACCTTTACGAATTCGATCGAACACTTCATTAGGGCTCAGTGCTCGATTCAAGTTTGAAATATCTCAGGCTCTTTCTTCCCGTCGCGAATTCAATCAGATCGTACCTTCGGTACGTTTGAAAACGCTCGAATCTTGAAAATTTGAAGAAAAAAAAATTCGATGACCATCAAATGGTGTCTTCGATAACGGCCCTTGATAAGACACTTCTTCGCCCGCTCCCTTATCCCATTCGAGTATCGAACTTCTCCGTTCTCATTCGCGTCGCTTTATCTCGCGCTTACGCGTCGTCTGACCTCGACGCGATGGTTTCCCATTACGCAAGCTCTCTCGACTGTATTATTCATCAGGGTATCTCAGCACGTGTACACAGACAGTCGGAGTCTTTTACTATGGCGTTCAATTTATGCCACCCGGGACATAAAACTTTCGAGTTTTCGACTGTCAACGACGTAGGAAGAACGAAACAACCGCGCAAGCTGCACGTTTATGGTAAAATTTTGTAAACATAACCAGCGTTTTTCTCTGCATGACGTCGGTGTTATTGTTTTACTAGGCATCGTTGACGTTTCGGGGGACTTACAGCTTTTTGCACCTCCCCCGCCCCACAATCCTCAAGCTTTACCATTTCTTTTTGCATACGTCACTCTTATCTCAACGTCTGCTGTACAAACCCCTCTGCCAGGGGTAGCTTATCATTGCACCAATGGTAAAACTTTTCGCACTGCTCTAGAATTTATGAATGCGCTCGACTTATAAACAAATATATGCACATACAATCTTCCTACTTGGCAAAGAAAAACGTCAAAAACGCAAACATTTCAAAGTTTTTTCGACAGTTGTCATAATATGGCTTGAGGGCAAGGAATATATGTTTCTAAATTTTCATCAATTCCCAGATTACTGCGATGATTTAGACGAAGATTATTGTTTTTCTTCATAAAAAAATAACCGAAGCTCCGTGGCATCCATATGTAAATTCGAAGGACGCAAAAAGAAAAATAGGCTCATAGCATTACATAATAGATATAGATTAAAAGGTCGCGTCCCATCATGGTATTCGGGCGCAGATGAGTGCACGTTGTAACACGAGGCACGAGGCGCTCCGGGATACCCCTCACGTTTTTTTCGCCTTTTCTGAAAGTTTCATAAATAAAAATACAATTTATAAACATACGTGAAATGGCTACAAAGCTTCGAGAGTACGATAGACAACTTAAATATACACTTGGTATCTATGCGTCCAGTAATTTAAGGTGCTGTCAACTCTGCGTATCCTGCGTACCCCATGCGACCGTTTGCTCTCGACCACTCCAAATCCTTTGTAATTACGGTACAAATAACTCATTAGAGACGCAGTAGAGAACTGCTTTGGAAGCCGAGGGTAGCACGAGCTTACTTTCAGCAAGAAGAGACCAAGTGGCTCGAGAGAGCTATGCCCGATGTTAATACGCAATACTGACAATAAGATAACAAAAGTATCCCTGCACTGAAACAAAAATAAGATATTAAAAGCCAAAGTGCATAAATATTGTATTCGCCTTATGATATATACATATTTCATTATATAATTTATAATTATTTATTATTTATTTATTTATTTATACAGGTAACCTACATGTATTATACAAAGGTCACGAAACATGGTCTTCATTCGATTTTTTCAAGCGATATTACGCTTTCAGTTTCCACTTGTGTCTGTGAGCTTTTCTCTCGGTACACTACATACGTATATATATATGTGCCTATTTACTTGGTAGAAAGGCGTTTATATCTAACTTTATAAATCCCAAAGCGTCAGGGTCAGGTGCTGTACGTTTCCGTGCTTGCCTGTTCACTTACCATTGGCGGAGCCCGCCGAGCAGTTTAGAGCCTCCAGGGACTTAATGAAATAAATAAACGGACTATTTGAAGCACGCTGAGAAATAAATTACGTGAGAATTCTTAAAGTGTTCGCGGTCTTATAGGGAGTAAGGGGGGTCTTAGTCCGCCAACCGGATATATAGATATTTCGTGTTTCGCGATAGTCTTGCTCCCGCTGCTCGCAACTTTCTCCAGAGTCGTCGACAGCTGTCAATTTATCCTTTTTGCAAAGAAGGGTAGTATAAAGCTTTGTGAAATAAATGTTTGAAATTTCGCCAAGTTTCGCTTGCAAACATACATTTCGCGGACATTCACCGCGTGATTTTACAAGCCCGTTGACCCCACCGTCTCGCTTTCTTCATAAACGAACTCCTATTTATTCCTGTGCGCCCACACAAAAGTGTCTAGTTTATATATCAAATTTTCGCATATTTCAGAATGTTGTTTGGGTTGATCCCGTTGAGAAAATATGAGCGAATGCCCGCAGTCGAACTATTAACTCGGATCGAACTTTATGGATAAATCATTATTCAGCCCTTAATCGCACGTCTTCTTAGGCGAAACAGAAAAAATACGATAAGGGTTGCGACTGACCCTGATTTTGCCCATATATTTATATTTAGCATTGCCGGTGACTGGTGATGAGAGGGAAATTGCTCAATTTCGTGTAACACCAGCGGCATCGCAATCATATTATCGTCGCTTTTCTTCCGGTGCTACATTGTTGAGCGAAGGGCGAGATAGTGAGAGACAGGGTGAGTGTAATCGAGTGCGACTTTACGGATGTATAACCGTTTATTGAAACGCCTCTCGGCTTTATAAGCGTGAAGGCATTGGGGGGGGGGGGGGGGGAGAGAGAGAGACAGAGGCAGAGACATAGACAGAGGGAGAGGGAGAGACATAGAGAGAGAGCGACAGAGAGAGAGAGAGAAAAAGAGAGAGAGACAGGAGGAAAAGAGACGGCGATTTTATCACAATATACCGAGCATCCTACCGTAAATATCAGCTTGTCTCGCGGTTCAGTTGCAAATATAGTATATATACAACATTGTTTGCGATACGTAACACAGTGGCGAGGAGGCGTGAATAAATAACTCTAATCGTTACACATATACATATGCGTAAATGTGATATGAAGCGAAATTGAAAATTACAAAGTGTAGACCTGACTGGCAGAGCTTTCAACGAGCTAAATCTACTGAAATACTGGAAAAAAAATTATATATTATTTCGGTTACACGAGCGCGATCAATTTTTCATGCAGTTGCACTCGACATACGGTGACAGAAATAACGTTAAATTCGCGAACGAACGCACGATACGCATGGTGACACTATGTACCCTCGATGACGTAGCGAAAATTCACAATCGAGAGAAAGAAAAATATAAAGTTAGAAACTCATCCGTCCTCTCCGAGCGATGGGATATCTCCGCCCGGGGATCCAATAAAATTTCATGCCCGGCTTACACCCGATGGAAAAAACGTAAAATAGAAATGAAAATAAAAAAATTGTCACCAGCAAGAACTATCTTTTAAATATTCATGAAGTCAACATCCGTGTATGCATTGTATATATTTTCCCGCCGGGCCCGTAGCCTGTATATGGGAGATACCAGAGTGGCCTATTTTGTCTCTGAAATTGTCGAGGCTCTTCGACCATTCGTAACTTATCGGTGATCCTTGTCAGTTATTTCTTTTCCTTTAATTTTCTCTCTCTCACAAACACTCTCTTCCTCCCTCAATTTCGTGGAAAGTATAAAATTAGTGCGCCAATACGGGGTGGCTCGAGCACAATGCACACTGGTAAAGTACTTGCTCATTTTTTTTTCTTCCAGTATACAAAGCTGAAAAAGAAATGAAAGAAAAAGAGATAGGGAAAACATTTAAAATAAAAAACAAGGATCGTGGCCGCATGCTTCGAAAGTACTAATTATAAGTAACTTAGATACGATACTTTTAGCTATTGTTCTTTTTCTTGTTCTTCTTCGTCGAAAGTACGGACTACATACTTTTTTCTTTCCCGGAAACGAGTGCCCAAGCCGAGAGCCAAAGAGATGGCTCTCGAATGGGACTAAAAAGTGGCGTAGCGCGTACAAAATATACATTTTACAAAAACTCTCGGGCGGCTGAAACATTAAATGAGGAGAAAATTGCATTAACCAACGTAATTAAATAAAATATAAAAATACGGATCCGCGTAAAATAGAGATAACTTCCACCGCCGTTGGGAAAATGTCGTTACACGAAATATTAAATTAGAGCGGACCGAGCACAATAGCGGGAATTGTGTATGATTTTTGTAAAACATTTATATTTTTTTTTACCAAAATAATTCCGCAAATGAAGGGTTTTGATAAAGTTCGGTATGTCGTACGAATTTCGTTTCATACTTGTTTAATTAATTTTTTTTAATAACGCCAGCGTGACTGGTGCGTGTTGTAAGTCGAACGACAGTCGCATGGCAAGAGTCGTATGGGCGTAACTCTAGATGGTATGTAAAGGTGCGAATAGTCCGAGTTTATGTGTAATATCGCATATATACAGGTATAGTACGATGATAAAGCCTGTTCGTATGGAATGCTGATGGTCCGTGGGTGTCGGTGGTGGTATTGGAAGAAGGCCGAGGAGTAGAACGACGTGGACGGCAACTATTATTCGTTTGCGTGTATACGCCAAAGAACTACCATGGCGGGTCCGAGGAAGTGCTTGTCAAAAGAGATAAACAGCCTCGTATTTTTCGCATACGGAGGTGGTGCTCGCCAACCCGACTATAACAAAGTTTGTAACTTAAGGTTGGGTGAGCCCGAGAGCCAAATAAAAAAAGAGAAGAGAGAAAAAGTGAAGCTGAGGGGGAGCGTGAAAGTGAGGGGGAGAACGTATGAAAGCGAGAGTAAGAGAGAGAGAGAGAGAGAGAGAGAGAGAGAGAGAGAGAGGGAGAGAATGAAGAAAACAGTCATGCGAGGGAGACCTCGTGCGGTTTTATACTTGAAAGGGTTGGTTCATCTATGATGTGTGAGGGTAGGTCCTGTATACATGGAACAAACAATGCGATTTCAATTCTGTCGAGAATCGAGGTTCCAGTTCGATCGTACGAAAACAGAATTTAGTGAATAAATATAATTTATTTAAATATTAAAATACTGTTGATATAAATTATTTATACAGAATAAAAGTTTGTTTTACATAGATCGACTTTTGTTTGGAATATATACACAAATCTAACAAATGGCTACACGGTTCGCAACCTGATGAATTTTATTCGCCTGAAATGAATAATTTTGAAACGAAGAATAACCGAAGCGTGTACAAATAATAAACGAATCGAAATGAAATGAAGTCTTTCAACGGCAGTACCACATGAATTTCACCAAACGCAAAATTTGTATCGCCCCTCAATAAAAATCCAAAAACATTCGATCGCAATGTAATTAGTAAAAAAAAAAACATAACATCCAAAACGTAATAAGATGTAAAAATCAAAAAATCATTAATTAAGTCGTTAAACCGCCCTTTTTCAAATAAATTAACAAAGAACATTTTTCTTTTCCGATAAGGCAGAATCACCCGCTTTTTCGCCTCTACGATGTACTATAGGTATATTTATTTATTATACACACGCCATTATCGTCTACTTCTTTTCGACGATCGCCGGCGCCTTTGAAGCGTTACCACGTGTAAAAAAAATGAGTTAAACCATCAGTGAAATGCACCCACACGCAAATGTAGGCATAAAAAAGGTAGAAAGTGTATATATATATATGAGTGCTATACGGAGTCAAAAGCAGCAAAAGAGGAGGACTAAGAGCGAATAGCTTTTTCCTCCTCACTCTTCCACTCGTGTGTTCGCATCGTGTGCAGCAATGTGTTATACTCGCGATACGGTGAGTACCCGCAAGAGCTGAATGGCGGTGGGAAAGAACGGACAGGGTAAGGGAGGATGGAGGGGGGAGGGGGGTTGCAAGTCTCCCACTATACTGATTGTAAGAGAAGTCAGTGGAGGTTGTAAAGTTTGCTGCAAGGGAGGGTAACGATCTACCCCTTTTATACCTACAGGGGTAAGTTATGGTCCGGTAGACCTAATTCTATGATAGTAACGTTTTCATTGTTAGTGGACGATGACGACGACGGCGACGACGAAGATAACAAAGACGATAACGATCACGAGGAAGAGAGAGCACGTCATTAACGGCGAAGCTAGAGATGAAAGATGACCTTCTCGCTTTTTATACGAAAAAAAATAAACAGAAAATCGTATCACAATGATCTCGAGAAACGTATAAATTATACGGTGCTCGAATTACGCGAGATTATTTTTTTAAATAGCACCAAAGATTTATACGACCGTGAAAAAAATATATTATTATTATACAACGTTGTTACAAAATAATTAAAATTGATGAGAATTTTGTGAAATTGCAATATGTTCGACTTTTTTTCAATAAACGATCGTCAAAAGAAATTAAAGGCATATAAAGTATATTTACGAGTATATATACATAGGAATATTTCATATACGAATTCGAAAATATTAATAAATTTTCCAACAGCATCGACCGACGTAGCTTTCCAGCAAAAACAATTGGGGTGTCGAGAGGGTTTGTAATATGCGGGAACGATGGTTCGTAATATTCCTAGCGATGCTTCCGATAGACGTACACCCAGTGTTACTCCTGGGTGTTTTTTACAGTGAACACACACGTGTATACATATAGGGCATCGAAAATAATTTTCCAGATTGGCTTCCCATCGGTGCCTCGGGTTACCGCAATCACAGCCTTCGCGCTTGCACGGACGAACCGTTTTCTCTGCGATCTCGCTTCAACCTTACCCCTAATACAATCGTTTTGTCATATTTTCTCTTTCTCTCTCCCTCTCTCCTTCTTCATCGACATATCTCTCTTTCTCTTTTCTTATTGACGCCGAACACATCGAACAAAGTCACCCACGTTTAACGTCTTGCGGCTGAGGGGATGTAATCCCAATGGCATCGGTGGGTTTCTCGATTATGGCCTGGCATTCGACTCGCGGTCGTATGTTCCGCGATGAATCACTCGCGTACGCGACATGCAAGAATGCGACCAGGGAAAATTCGTTGGATATCCAGCGAGAAAGACTTCCTTTGAATTTCAATCTGATTCTCACTTATGCCTTCTCCCAGCCTCCCGCTTTTCTCTCTCGTGGGAGAAAAAAGGAAAAATCATAGTGGGGTTGAAAAGTTCTACCAGGTGGGAAGAATTACGCGAAGTCGTGATTCAATTTAGAGCTCGGAGCGTGAAGCAAAAGTTACGGATGACACCTTTCCACATCTACGTTGCGAGCTCCCCCCACCCCACCCCCCGTCGTTCAACTCACAATTCTCGTTACTCTTTCTTTCTCGTGCTAGTTGTCTCTCTTGCCCTCTCTTTCTCTCTCTCTCTCTTTTGCACACACGCAGACACGAACGAATACTTGCAGCAAAAACTCCATGGAACACTTTCCTCTCGGGCCGTTCAGACACGTACGAGAATTTTCACTACGTCATTTCCAATTGATTTTCCCGAAGCCGACAGATCGTAGTTTCCGATCGTTTTTTTTTATATATTATGATTATACAGCGTGCCAGCCAGGCATTTTCTTCACGATATTTACATATCTTCGATAGAGTCAATTGTGTCCAAGATTGTCAGAGTTATATTTGATTGAAATCTGTTTAGTCGAATATTAATATTTATGGATACTTTTTTGATCCATAAGTCCTCGACCTCGACATTCTTTTTGTCATAAATTTTAAGTTTGACAGTTTTTTTTACTTAGAAATCTCAATAGTTAAGATATTTTTTCGGTATTAAATATATAAATATAAATATCTCCAGCATATTAATATATAAATGAATACTTATATACGTTTATAAAAATAGAAAGGTGTGTTTAATTATACATAACAGAATCTCAGTTTCGGAGAACGACGATGAGACCGGTTTAACATCGCCATTTCTTACATCGAGGTTGAGCACGTGTCTACCCGGCTAACACATCATGACAGGCACTCGCCTCGTGATATTAAAGACCGAAGCTTAAATCACGATTTCCTAAATCGAGGCCGTACTGTAATTGCTCGAGCCGGTGAAAAATTTCTTCGCGCTGAATGATGAGGGTAGTCCGGGTAGCCACCGCATCAGTAACCACTGACCACTTATATCCTGCTACGTGCGAGTTTTTTCATTTATTTTTTCTTTTTTTTACCCCGCCGTATATTGCACTTTATAGCCAAGCTGCACCCCGACACACATTTTCACCTATTCATCTTTCACGAGCGGCCACGACCCGCTGACGTTTATCGCCTCCCTCGACCACCCTCTCACCTCCAACCCCCCCAAACCACTCTTTACCACTCCCCTCTCTACCGCCCCACCGTACGGATAATGCATTATACACCTTCGAAACCGCGTACCCAGCTGACACTTCAGATGTTGGTCGCAGCTCGGAGCTTATAACACTCCCCGATGGAAAGTCGTGTCGAGTCACTCGGCACACTCTGTGGAAATGCACCTGCCCCATAGAGCCCCGAGACTCGTGAAAATGTGAAACGTGAAAATGGTGTATTTCTATTATCGCACGTGCTTTTAAAAACAGCCTCTTCATGATAGTCGAGATAAATAGAAATCAAGCGAGAAGTTTCATTTTTGATAACCGGAAATGTTTTCGCCTCGACATCGACCTATCGTCCAATAATGCTATATTTAGCTTCCAAAATTATTTGGAAGATTCCATTATCGTCGAACAATAATTTTGTATGATTTTTTATAATGAACCCTGGTGCGCCGTATGTTTCGTTTCATGTTTTGTAGCGTGGGTTTTTGTTTTCTGACAAATTTTGATCAGTTAGGGGTTGATCAAAAAAAGATCTACGATAAAAGCCACGGGGTTTACAGGGTAGTAAAATTCATATAAAAAATTGAGAACAATATTCTGGAGAGTGAGGGTCACGGACCTGTTGGCTTGGACTCGAGTGATCCATAAATATATATATATATATATGAGCCACTCGTGGATCATGACTATGATGGTAAACCTCCTAAACCACCAACGTCGTCACGGCCACAGCCGCCTCCACGCGAATGCAATGTTTCCCAAGCATATCCCCGTGAGGTACACACGTGTCTCGTACACCGTTGAAATACAAACGTACGTATATATGTACATACGAGATGCATGAATTCATGCATGGGCCGTTTCTCTCGACCGTCGTAACGCAAGCACACGAAGACACTCGAGCATCATCGCGTCAGGTTTCCATGGCGTTAACTATTTAGTAAGGTAGCAGGTTTAGGGATTGCTTCGTTAGGGCGCTACGTCGTCCAACTCCATGCTAACACCGGACGCATGCTTCCTTGTTACCCATCCGCTTGTAGTTCCACAACTAACTAAGTACATACCATTCTGTACTTATTGTTAGTAAAAATATCGCAGATGGTACACTCTGCGCTTAAATCAACGAGACATATATCCACGACATTTTTTATTCGTCTGCCATTTTGTTTTAGGTCGTGAGAATTGATTATTCGAACAGCAGTCAGTGTCTTAAATCCGCCATTTTTCGAGAAACTTAATGTTCAACGTTTTTACATAAGGCTGAAGTAATCTTACTCTTTTAATAATCTCTACTCGTAAATTACAAAGGAACGTTCAACTACGCTTTCGCACCTAAGGTACTCCAAATTTTCAACGAATAAGTGGTAGTTTTTCCCTGAATAATTGTAGAATGACCCAGTCATATATAATGCCTAGTATATAAATTTATATACATAATTTATGTGTACAGAGTGACCCATTTCAATTAATCCATGGAAATACAATAAATCAAGTAAGTGAGATTGTACGAAAAAAACGTTTCATGGTCATACTGAGATTGTTCTGTCGAAGTGTTGAGGTCACATTAAAATTATAATAGGGTTTTGAATGGGAATCCGCCTACAATAATACATTATATGGGTCGTGCTCCTGTTCTGACGTCATTTTCAAAAAATTTAAGTGCCATAACTTTTTCGTTTTTGAGGCTGGAAATATTTAATCTTTTTCATCGTATTTGCGACATAGATACAATTATACTTTCCGATTTAAAAAGGCGATGATGACGACCTTAGCACAACCGCGATGCCTCGACGAAACAAAACCTCAATATGACTATCGTCGATCTCCTTCTAAACCATAAAACTTTTATGGGAACTTTATTTTGTACGACCCCATTTCTTCGACTTATGCCCATCGATAAATTAAAATGCGACACCCTGTATATACACGTAACGTATATAAACTATCAGTCTACCTTCACCCCTCGTGTTCGGCTCTGCCATCTGATAAAAGAACGGTTGTTTGTCACCTCGACGAGTCATCGGGTGAAAGTCACGGTGTGAGAAAAAGGACGATCGCCGAGGTAGAAAGGAAAAGTAGAAAGGTCATAAACCGTCGTGCTCTATGTGGACAGAGGATGACACGTACATATGAGAAACTCTGTGTCGTTCCAGACACCTCGAGAATTCAGTCCCTGAGATATTTGTAACACTTAAAATACGTTTAAGTGCCCAGAATAAATTTTGCACGATTGGTAATTCGGACTACCCTAAAAAATATCATAATCTCAAAAATAAATAAATTTAATATTATTTTTCCGTTCTCTCAGAATTTGCAAATTGAGTTAAAATTGAAATATAATTAAAATATAATTACGAATACGTACTTGTATCTTTCGGTTTGATTACTGGTAAAAAACGGCATAGAACATTCACGCCCGGCGATGGTTGAAACACAGCGTAATAGCTGACACGTGGAGAAATAAATTGTTAACAATACCAAAGTTGTATTCGTTTTTATAGTTGCAGATGGGGCGCCACATGTGCGCAGTTCGCGGTTTTCCGCTTCTCATCGGGAATTTTCAACAACGAAATTGAAAATGATAGAGAACTTTCAACGCGTGGAGCACAAAAGCTAATTTATTAAAAGCTTCGCCTCTATGTACATGTACGTATACCCCGTTACATATATTATCTATTCGCCCGATCCCTTCCCTTGGAAATAGGGGTTTGGATTTTCGACAGACATGTATACAACACCTAACGGTTACGTACATCACTATGCACGTGGGAGTAACCACGCCCGCTCTGATGATCATTGAGAGCCTCCTCTGCGATCGCATATGATATTCGATAAACTTCCGTTACGTATCGAGGGAGTTGGAGGAAAGGAAGAGGGAGGAAAGAAATTCAATACGAAGAAGCTAGCTTTTTATGGGAAAATACGTATTTCTCTCTGTTGCGTAAATCGCAGCTGGTCGAAGAAACGGGACGAGAATCCGGAATAAACCATGGATAATTTAAAATTTCGCCAAGATCTACATCCAGTAAGAAAGAACGAGAGAAGGAGTCAAAATGTAATTTTGCACATGACAGAACCCCTGATGCGCTCCAAGTTTTATGTAAGTCTCACAAATGGTTCGTTGGTTTTTGCGCAGATTATCGAAGACCTCCGTCATCTTAAAAGCTCTTGATAAAGTGGTTACAATACCGTCGTCTAGTTTGACGTCAATTTGTAAATTCACCGATCGGAAAATCGAGAAAATGTCACCCCGAGAGAATTGCTCTTCAGATGGATATTGGCATTCCAATAGAACTTACTCGCGCGGGCAAATATTAATATTCATCGTGAAATAATAATTAGTAATCGCCGATTATAAATTAATCGATAAAATTGATTCCTTCTGATTTACGATATTTTTGAAAAAGATGCGTTTTCGGGAAAATCTCGTGTCGAATGAGTTGCTCTTCATACGGATATTAATATTCCGATAAGAGATACCTACAAGTGCAGATAGATATTAATATTCATCACAGAGTGATAATTCCGAATTGCTGATTATAAATTAATCAATCGTTAAAATCTTTTTTTTCACATTAGGGTAATACGATAGGAAATTTATCACGGAAAATCAAGGAAATGTCATATCGAGTGGATTCTCCCTCACAAAAATAATTACGTTTGAATCGAAGTTATTCACGTAAGCGAATATTAATATTTATTACGAAATAATAATTACAAATTACAAATTATAAGTTTACCGATAGAACAGATTATTTTCTGCCGTACGTTACCATTACAACAAATTTGTCATGGTTAATTCTTGCTATTCTGCGGGATAAACGCCACCCTCAAAAAACGGTTGAAAAAATTGCAAAATTGCATCGCCGGGCTCTAAGCAAATTTGATTCCGACGCCGATCTCCATTAATAATATATTAATATCACTAATTACGGTCCATTAATAGCGCACGTCCGAAAATATCTATACCTAGAGCGTAAAGTGGCAACGCCGCGTGATTTCGAGTACACCACTTTTTCCATAAATGATCATTTACCTCACCCTTTTAATAACAGGAATCAAAAATGTGCACTCTGGGCATGCAGCTTTTCTACTCAATTCTCGTAGAGGCCTCAACTTTGACCACCTAGCCTCGTTTTCCTTCAATCAAGGTCAGTTCACAATTCACCAATGTTATTTCCCATGTCCTATGCCACCTACGAACTCCAAAAGCAGCTCTCTTTCCAAGCACAGCCAAACGGTGTAGGACGTAGGTTGTTGGCTCGAGTGCAAAAGTGTCTTTGAGTCAACGAAGGAAAGAGTTAAGAGAGCTAAAGGGAGAAAGATAACGGTGGTATAGAGGCGAGGGCTGACACATTCACGCACGGACGATCCTTCCAAGATTCACCTGGAAAAGCGTCTCGCACGTCCGTATCTCATTGTCAGAAACGTGACTGGCTAAAAGGGCTAGAAACCCAGCGGTCTATATACCGCTAAGCTTGTCTACACATACGAAACCACTTTATATACATAAATGTAGCTAGCCGACATTTATATACCCGTAACGTACATATACATTGTAGTACAGAAGGCGAGATAGACAAAGAGTAACGACATGAAGAGGTTGAAAGGGCCCCGAGGAGGTGACCGGGGAGGGATGCGAAAGAGAAAGGGCCATTGGGAGAGAAGGTCGCCTATATAGTATTATCGCTGTATAAGGTTTTCGTCTAACCAGTGTCTTTTCTCTCTATCCCCCCTCCTCGCCCTCCTCCTCTTGGCCCTCTTCCTCAACCCCTCACGATACTTCCACCCCCGAGAGACACGCGTGCATCGAGAGGGCATCGTCGATGTGTGCAAAGTACCCAAAGTACTTGCACTGGTAGCACGTTGTTTGTTGGTGGCAGTGAGATATAGCCCGGTGCGATGTGGTGTGACGTAGGTATTTCATGGGTTGAGTACGGTGGAGAGGAAAAGGAAAATCCGTAGAAAAGTTCGAGGGTGCACGATCCTCCTTCTCTCTCTCTATATATATATATATATATATATAAGTACATAACCGATAGTGTTCTGTGCTCTAGGAGGGCTTGTGGGGTACACGCGGCGAAACCGTGGTGGGGTTGAAACGAAGTCGTGTACGACGGTGAGATACCCGTGTGCGCGCTCGACGAACGAGTGGACCAAGGGTACCACTCTCTCTCTGTCTCTCTCTGCCTCACTCTGTATTTCCGCGACTCTGCTGGCACTCTCCTCCGTTCCGCCAGGACTCCACCTCCCTCTCCTCATCACATCATGGGGTGGTACTCCCTCACTTCGATACTCCCTTTCTTCCCCTCTCTTCGTTCCACCGCCCCTCAACCCCTGCCAACCCCTCCCTCAACGCCATCTCCGTCCGACACGGATTACTTTGCGTGTATGCATCTTTGTGTCTGGGTGTGTCTGTCTGTGTGTGTGTGTATGTTGTCAGCGCCTCTCTCGCGCGCTCTTCGTACCGAACGTTATTATTCCTGTGTTCGTGCTTTGCTCCCTCTCCCCTTCTGCCAACGACCCCCCTCCCCCACCCGCCGCGCTGCTCCACCCCTCCGTCACCTACCCCACCTCTCTCCGTGTGTCTGCGTGAGGTTGTGCTTCTCTCGGGTAGCCGAAGCGTTTTCGTAAAGCCAGCCACCGTAGATACGCATGCGCACAGGCGGTATTCGAGCGAGGGTTTCACCTCAGTTCTTCGCGATACACCGTGAAACTCGCGGCCCCGTGTACCGCGTTCACATTTTACTCTATCAATCGGTCGATCACACGCTTGCCTATTCTTTCGGTGTACAGAATCTCACACTGGCTCGTCACCCTATTTCTCCCAACGTCATTTTTTACACACACACACATATATATATATATATGTATACATATATATACACACACATATATATATATACATATATATTCATGCGTCTATATACATACGTAAATATATAGGTATATATAAATATATATATATATGTGTGTGTGTGTGTATATATACATATACGTATATATGTATAAACACGTATATAGACAAATATACATATAGTTGTATTTCTCTCTCGCTATCTCTCGTCCGGTCGTTTTGTTATCGTTTTTTCGGCTTCGGAGTTTCGCCAATTACGCGCCAGCCAAAATTCATCCGAGGTTAATCGCGTGAAATCCTGCGTGAGACGATATCGCGTTTGACACACGCTGCGTGTAATTTGACGAGGCGAGCACGATGCTGATAACACGTTGCGTCACGTCGAACGCGTGTTGAATGTCGTTTTTGTTTGTTTTGAATTCGTCAGACTAATCGCGAATCGACGCGTGTTTATCGTGAAAAACCGGCGTATTATCATCGTGGATACAGAATTGCGGAGGAGAAAGGGGAAAAACTGAGATCTTTCTTGTGTTATTCGCATTGTTATTGTCGAAAGTCGTTTTGTTCTCACATCCTCGAATCGTGCTCTGTCGTCGCACTCGTGTCGTTGCTCGTACATCGAAACGTGATACGATGTTTAATTCCACGTGACGGAGTGTGATGCCGAGAAAAAAGCATGCGAGCACCTTTTATCGCACGAGTGGCCGCAAGAGATGAGTGAATAAAAAACGTGGTTGACGTTTCGTGAAAAGGGCGAGCGAAAGCTGACGGGGAGCTTTTGTTTTTCTTTTTACTTCTTTTACCCTTTTCGTTTCTGGTGGTGCGAGAGTCTCGACGAGGCGGCCACTTCAAATTTGTTGGAAACAAAGCCGCGTACGAAGGGTCGCATCGTTGGGGGAAAATACGAGACGAAAAAAAAACAGGAAGAGACGTATCGTGACCGTGAAGCATGGACGATTGAGTCGAGAGGAAAGTCGAAAATCTTTCGTTCAGAAGGGACGAGAGACGATCTAGACGCGATTATCAACGGAATAAGGTTCGTTCTCATTTCATTAGCGTGAATTTGAATTCGTGCCTGCATTTTGATTTCGTGCCGAAGGGTTTGTTTGAGATGTTTAAGCAAAATTTCTAGGATGCATTTAATGTTTTTTTTTTTTATTTGATATAATATTAGGAATATTTTTTCCCAAGATTATTTTTCTTACAGCGTGACGAACTGTCTAAGACTTTTTCTGTGAAATTTGAACATTCGTATTAATTTCACCCTAAAATATTAATTCGTTGAATTTTTGTTTATTTTCATTATTTATAATAATTTTATCCCGAATTATTCGTTAGGAATAAAATCATTGTGAATATTCGGGCCCGCATGCAGAATTGAATAATCGTTGCTGTTTCTATGAAGCTAATTAAGCGTATTTGTTGATTTAACAAAGTCTGACTAGAACACTACATAGGTCTCGCCTCCAAAAAATTTGACATATGAAATACAATTTTAAATTCCAAGTGCTGACTACTCACTGAATATAATCTCACCGACGTACATACGTATACATGGCGTATAATTTAATGTACCTGTAGCTATGACGCAGGTGGGACCGCGTACACTAGCGCCCCGTAGGGACGAATGCCGTCGAAACTCGGTAGCCTCTGGACGTGTCATCTACTCGACGAGAACTTCTATCTGGTCCATTCTTGGCACTCCGATTTTTTTAATTGCGCGTCTTTTCGCGATCTAACACCACGCTCATGTAAATTTCAAATAAATTCTATTGTATTCCGAGACGACGAAGAAGGTGGCGCGTTTCACGACAATCCTCTTTTTACTTATTTTACAGTCTCGAAAGATGAGAATATTTTCGTCTTACACTTGTTCTATACGTTTATCAAAGGTAAAGAAAGAAAGTTAAAGGACTGGATATCTTCAAATTATTCATTCTGTTAAAATAAAATGAAAGTTGAAACAACGGTGAATGGCAATAAACGCATGTGACTAGGACAAAATTTATGGAGTAAACTTTATGTATATACTGCACATAATTTTAATATGCGAGAAAATTGCCAGAAATTATATCGGAAAAGGAGGTTGCAGGTCTTTTCTTACGCGAGTTCGAAGCTTTCGACGTCGTTAAGTCGCTCCCCCGTGTCGAGAGACCTACTCCTAAATCGAGTACTCCCTAATGCTTCGCTAGCAGTCTCCCGTCACGTAACTCTAAAGGAGAGAGAAGGAGATCACAATTCTCCTGTAAGAGATTATAATATTTTTAGATAAATGCACAAATGACGTCTGAAAAACGAAAAGTATTTATAGCCCGCGCTGAAAATTATAATAGCCGAACGACTCTGTAACGTGCAAAAAAACAATTTCCTCTTCTGTATTGAGGGATAAGAACTTCTTTTTTTCAAAAAATATTATTTTTACCTACTTATAACAAGATTTTTTAGACGCCTATTTTTTAAGTAGTCGAACTTCGTCATATTGGTGAGCGGTTAAATTCAAGCAAGACATCTCTTCAGGCCAAAAACACATCAGCCATCAACTGTTGATGTTATACGCAATGTATTCTGGAGTCGCACAGATAACGTATACGAACGTTCGGTTTATATACGTTTTTGAGGATTACATCACTATTTCGTCAGTAGAGATATTGTCGACTTAACTCTGTCTGACTAATACAGTTCGTACTACTAGCTCGTATACATATATCTATATATAGTCACAGGGCCTTTATCCCCTAGCAGTATGATAGTTTCCCCATTTTCTGTTTTCTCTTTTTCCCGTTCTCTCCGTTACAACTTTAACCCCATACAGTATCCAGCATATTAACTTCGCATCCCCGATACCATGAAATACGTTGATAGCACAACTGCTCTTTCTGTAACTGTCGACAGACGTTTTTTTTGCCTAAATATTTGTTCCCTAGACGCGGACGATAGCACCAGTGAAAGGGGACGCCCGGTATATAATTCAACCCTTTTCAGCACGATTGAAGAGCAACAGCTGGTATATTATTTAAGGCTTGCCGAACCTCGTGGCACGGTAGCCCACATGTCTCTATTATTGACTACCCCAATGGCCATATTTTATTATCGACCCACATACCCCTATTATATTGATCATCCCGTACATCCTTATTATCGACCCTCCCCACGTGCTCCTGTCATTGACCACCCTCACATGCCCCGTTTACTAACCATTCCACATCTCTTTTTTATTAACATCCCCTCGACATTCTTCTACACACTAGCGACATACTCTATTACATAGAATTGTGTACCTATATATATATATATATATAATCATGCATAAAGTATAGTAGAATTCCTTACGTAAATACAGGGGAGAGATCGTGGACGCGTACATGCAGCGCAACATACTATATATTTGCCAGAGGTTAATTCCTTTACCGCGGTGCTAGAGTGCTCAACATTACATTAATAGATACGTATATAAATGCTATACAAGCAGCGAAACTGTACCGCAGCCCGCAAGGATCGTACAGAGGACGGACGAAGCTCCATCCGAGCTCAGGGTTGCAAGGCGCGGAGAACTCACCAGCATATGTATATGCTTTTATGTTATATATATAGATGACAAGTATATAGATTGCACAAGCCGGAGTACAAAATAGCGTACCCACAATGGTCGCATTCCGTTTAATGGTTTTCATCGTTGCATTCCATGTTGGGAGGACCTATCGTTCAAGGAATAGAATCGCGTGGCTCTTCCTCCCAATTTATGATCCTACCACGAAAATTGATATCGGTTGTCAACCATTTTTGCGTGGATTATTCGCTCTCGTTTCTGTTGAAAACAGATTTAAATTCGAACAATTTTCGATGATTTGTGTTCGTAGTAGTAATTTCACTACCGTTCCCTAATTTTAATATCTTTTTTTTTATAACTGCCTTGCGATAAAAATAATGAGTCTATAATTCATAAAAAAAACTCGTCGATACTATGAATTATCGTTTTTTTAGTATCGAAAAACGATGGAGAATTTTTTAAATACTCTCAAGCCTCCATATTCTGAATTATAATTTAACGAATGAAAATAAAAATGGATTGAAATTTAGCTGCGTCGATCAATAACAACATTGAATTAAATATTTTCTTGCGGATGGATAGAATCGACGGTTTCATGCAGGAACGAAAATTGCCGAATATATCGAAGACACAATTTTTTGTTTTGTCTCGGTCTGCAGTATAATATTATCATATATCGGTTTACTTTGGTATGTATACCCAGCAGACGGTATTACTTGACTATCTCTATATCAATATGGACCTTTCTAGATGGAAAATTAAGATCCCGTCTCTCATTCTATGGTATTAAAATGGAAGCCCACATGTCCATGCAAATTTGCCAAAAGGTTCTGTCAAGGGTGGAAAAAGTGGATGGTTTTTGCTTTTAACTTATTTTCTCTCTCCCCTCTTTCTTCTTTCGTTCCCTCTCTCTCTCTCTCTCGCTCGCTTTTCTCTTGAAGTCTCCGAATGAGTTTCCATCACTCCGCAAAGTAAACACTTTTTGTATGATCGAGAGGGATGCATAGCATGAGTGACAGAGCAAAAGACAGAGAGAGAGAGAGAGACAGAGGGAGTTACTCCATGCCATATAACAAAAACACATATGCTCTTTACTTTCTTCGCTATGACTTGATGTATATTGTTGTTTCTTAGACTCGAATATCACGATTATAAATATCGATATAGTACATTTTATAAATAATCGAGGTAGACATAACAAGAAATATATTAATAAGAAATATAACGGCAAATGGAATCGAAATTGTCTTCTAACAGTTTGCTTATACGACATTATATTCCTGAGAAATCTCGGATGGGCAGGAGGGCCAAATATCGTTTCATCATCGCTCGCTGTCTCAGCGATCAATCTATTCACGTCTGACCAAGCAAAGTTTTTTACAAACTATTTATCAATAAATTTTACCGAATTAGATTTTTTTAAATAAAAACAACTTCATGATGTAAATTATCGACAACAAAATTCCATCGAAACCACATAGTTTTTCAACAAATATAACGTTGGAATTATTGTTAAATAAACACCGGAAATTGGTGAATTATTATAACAAAAATATTATGGTTCTACTTTGTTTAATGTCCATTTTTTCAGTATTATTCGCATGAGAAAAATGAGTGAAAAGTAACGACAAACGTTACTTTAAATTTTACCATATTTTAGAAATATCATTATCGTTATACTTTATACGCTTTATATTCCTCGGGGAATTTTTTAACTAAGTTTCTTAAGTGGTGAAGAGCGTACGCGATAGCCGCATTGCGCCTATGTTCTCCGTAACGAATATTATTCTACATCGCAATCTGTATTTACTGGAGATCTGAGCGAAAAGTGAAAACGGTCGGCGTATGGTCAGACGCGAAGTAGATAGCGAAGTGTCGACAATGGTTGCTTCCGCTACTGAACAATACCGGATATACGAAACGGAAAGACCGACGCGGTGTACATTAGATTTTTATGGAAGGAACTTGGAGTCATAGAATGAAATTAATTTTTAAATTTCATCACAGAATATTCAATAATGGAAAATTCTTTCACGCCAAGAGCCAATTGCAGCAACCGCCCTGGGGGGTAAGAATGCTTTCAATCTGAAATTGATTGAAAAAAATAATACGAAACATTGGGCGATGCGCACGACGCAATACAAAAATTCATTTAGTTTTTCACTTCGCTTTATTCAAAACTTGCAATTTTGATATTTTGTTTTACTACCACCTTTATCGTGTTTGAGATTCCTTTCAATTTGATTTGCGATGGTAAAAATTAATTTTTTCGGAAACGTCTGCGTAATGCAATATTACGTATTTTCAAATTCCCGATAATCATTATTTTCGATATTTCTCCACGGATGTCGATGGTGCAAGAAAATCGTGCCAACAATTTTTTGTATAAAGTTTCGAGAACCTTGGCGAACGGTCAACCTTAAAATAAAAAATGTTTTTTCGAGCCACCCTAACGTATATATATCGGACTTTTTACGATTACGGTTGAAGCAATCAATTTTATCGGTATCGAATCGTCAGCAAAAACAGTTTCGAAATAGCGGATCCCAAAAATGTCATACGACGGGGTATTTCAAGTTGTTATCATAAGCCTCAGCATGTAGCATCGATAACTGAGTCGAGTCCCTCCCGATCGGAGTTTCGAAGACAATTATTTAGAAATCACATAATGGCCTATCGAACGGGAGGAATTTCTGCTAGGGGAGAGAGTGGTTGTAATAGCGAAACGAACGTGTGCAGATACCCTCGGTGTTGGTATACAATTTTCTCTGCTCCGGTCCGCATTTCGAGGGGGATATGAGATCGATAACATCTTCTCTTTTTACTTTCGGATAGACACAATGTGTAAGAGAGAGAGAGAGAGAGAGAGAGAGAGAAGAGAGTGAGGGTGAAAGACAAGAGGAAAGGCGAGTCGAGAGGAGGAATGAAGAAGGAGCAAGTGAGGGTGATGTGTCGAACAATACGCCCGATTTTCGATTTCAGAACGACGCACAACACCGTTTTATCACACGTACGTATATACATGCATATATATATCCATATATATATCCATATATACATGTATAACAATACATCACGCGTCGTTCACATCGGTCGTATAAGTTTCGAGCTTCGATGGTATATCCGCGGTCGGCGGTCGTATGCGGTTAGGGCGGGCTTGCTAAAGCTTTTGCGAGCCATCCTTTCTATACGATATCTATCTATATATATATATATATATTATATACGTATATATAATGGGAAACCGTGACCAGGCTAATACAATTGTCGAGAGCGAGAGCAAAAGCGAGCGAGCGACCGAGAGAGAGAGAGAGAGAGAGAGAAAGAGAAAGAGAGTATCTGGGTACGTGTTACGAATTTACATCGTTACACCCTCGAGCGTCTTTTTTTCTCTCTCTCCGCACCCTGTCCACAACTACCCCGCACCTTTCCTCAATCCAGTGGTAACGGCACAGTGGCTATGTCTATATGTATACCTGTGGCTAAATGTAACTGCGGACTATGTGTGCAGGGACAAATCTGATATATAGCACTGACTATGCGCAACCGCACTTTCGGCGGTTGCACACTCGTACGCATGTACACACGACACTATCTATCTAGATATAGTATACATATATGCTTATACACGTATCCATTCTTTTTTTTCTGCGTTTTGTAATTTCTCTCTTTTCTCATACCATGCGCGGAAACGAAACAAGAGCTCGAATCCCTCACGTACGGTAGTACTTTGCAAAACGGAGAGTTGAGCAACCGCATTAAAACCATCCAATTACACTTAAGCCTCCGAGCGAACAAATTTTTCATCCTCTTTTTCTTTATTTTTAGAGCTCTCTCTCTCTCTCTCGCTCTGTCTCCCTCTTTATGTGCCGTGCGTTTTCGCATGTTAACAGCCGCAACCTACTTCCCGTCCAAACTTTCCGAGCAACGAACAACGAACGTGGGAATTTCGCAAATTTTCAGTTAAGAAGAACGCCTGATGCAATTTACCTTTGCGATCCCATCTAAGTCTTGAAGAACTCTTCAGGGTAGAATTATGTATGTATATATGTATATAGAACTCTAGAACTCGTACCGTTGCCCTTTGAAAACGCAACGATGGATTCCCGACCGCAAAGGATTCCCCGCGGCTTCGCAGATGAATCGCTCCTTTCATCTGGACCCACGAGCTTCTCGCCTATTATTCTGAATCATTATCACAAAAGTTTCCAACACCGAAGATGGGCCCTTTTGAATAAACCTTCTTTTGTATTTTAGCCTTTGACAATTAACTTCACCGCTAAGGTGATTCGTGAATATTATGCAAGCGGATGAGATGTTTTATGTAACGCGTAATATTACGATAAATTTACGCCCGAGGTGAAGAAAATTCGTAGAGCACGCTACGATATCGGAGAGAACGTAGATGAGTAATATACGCTTTGAGAAATTCGTGGGTAAAACGAAGAATGATTGATTTATTGATCGAAGTATTCGATGTGTCAAGAATATTTTATGAGCGTTGGTTAAACATTTGTGCATGACAGCAAACGATTCATAAAGCTTAACCGGTTAATCCTTCAAGTAGTGCGTAGAAGCGATTAAATATTGGCACATTATTATACGCAACGAACAGATTTCGTGATGTGATATAACATGTCTCAAGCATCGAATATCACAAGTCCTAATATTGTCACAATTCTAACCTCGCAAAATTTACAGTAAGCACTTGATTGTAATTATTAACAACGCAAACGGATAAATATGATAATAATTCAACAATGCTGAATAATGAATTATGACAATCGAAATAATATGAATTCACGGGCACAATAAATTAATCAATCACCTTCCACAGTAATTATTTATAACTCCCAAAATACAATTTATGATATTATCCTTACATAATAATTATCATCCATTTACGGGAGGAATAAATCCACGGAAGATGAGCCATACTAACGGTTACTGGAGATTAAAAGAATGTTAATTAATTTTTAATTAGCTCGCGTATCAATCTCTCAACACTATCTCTCGAATATTATTTTTTATACGTAACTAGTCTGGAAAAGCTTACGCAAGATTTCCAACGTGGACGATTATATCACGGAAAAATTTATAAATTATTGCACGAAATGATCCATCGTAAGTCGATTCTCTAATATTTCGTCGATTCTTTTTATTCTCATGAGTATCTATTCGTAACCTAATAATGTCAATTTCTGTGGCAAACATTTTAATACAAATGAAAAACGTGAAACTTCGCAAAACATTCGAAACGCATTTCCGATTTTTAATGTTTACCGAACATATTTGCGCGTGTAATGAAATGGCGACATACCCGTACACTCTAATTGTAAGCGGCAATGAATCGTTGGATTCATTACGGATATTCCAAATGAATTTTACAATGAACGGATATCAATCGGCTGCAGACATTACGAGCTGCGCGAAACATGATTCATCTATTTTTTATTCCAACGTTTGATCAAAACCGTATTTTCGTCTTCAATTAAAATCAATAAACGCTCGCCAATGGTCAACGTTCGTACCAGATTGACATAAAATTTGTTATTCTTGATCAACTGAACGCAAGTTCAACAAAATGCAATTCTGGCGATTTATTTTATTTAAAATCTATCGCGAGAGTGAAATATCCGCGGAGCGAGGCGGAGTATACGGTTACGACCTTTTTTCTTCTCCCAGCGAGTAGCGAACATTTTTTCTGCTCTCGTTTTGTTTCCACTATTCGCACCCTGGTATCATATCAATGATCTCTGCTGGAAAGTAAAGAATTGTGCGGTGAGAGCTTTTTCTCGGCGAATATATATACATATTCTATATATATATATATATAAGGATAAGTATATATATATGTAAGGATATATATATATACATATATCCTTATCACCCTCCCATCGCAATATGATGTACATGCTACACTGTAAGTAAAGCACAGAAGGATTAGGAAAAGACAGAGTGCGAATAGCAGAGAACAGCATTGTTCCGGCGTTAGACTCGATTTAAAAAGAATGGCGTCTGAAAAGTCGAGGCATTAGAACCAATACAGAGAATCCAATATTCATCAGGTAATATAAAAATAATTGATATTACCTGCCATGAAAGTAATTTCGCAAAACGGTATTTTTAATTTCGCTTTTATGGTGAAATATATACCTACTTCAATTTTATTCTGTCGTATAATCCCGACTATTTGTACGAACTAATCTTACTCGTCGACTTCCAACAGCTGAATTTCTTATTATTTTCCACCGAATAAACTTCAACCCATATTTCGTTATCTTGAAGTATGAAGAAGGGTTATTAAAAATTATTATTTTATTATTGATTGTGTGGGTTGTGCCACCCCTCGTCTGGTGATGTTTCTTTGAATATGCGAGCACTATGCAAATTATACTAAAAATACAATTTAATCATAAAAGTAGTCGAGAAAAATATTATTTGTCCAACATGAACCGCACATTCAGCTCACCCCTTGGTGAAACCCCACGTCAACTGACTTCGCTTTATGGTCGTATATCATTGCCCGCACCCGGTCAATTTTCTTTTAAGCTAAAAAAAAACACTTCCACGCATTTCTTTGTCGCATCTGGAATCTTCCGTTCTAAGATACAAGCACGGACTATCTTCCATATGAACCTTACAAAATTCGAACTACACGCGCAACAGGCCCCTTGTAACGCGAGTGATGTTTTTTCCGAGGGAGGCACACGGATGACGGATAAATGGGGAGTTTGATATCAGTATATTATTATTATTATTATTATATATATATATCTTAGAATTTGCGGACAAGGTACGAAGCTGCTCGGTGACTCCCGTTCATCCCTTGCCATTGACAAAAAAAGAAGAGAAGTGATTGGGGTGGAGAGAAGGAGCGACCGCATCAACCGGGGTGGTATGGGGAAAAACGCCTCGATCATTTTCCTCCGCCTTTTGTATTCGCGATAGACCTAACTCGATTCGTCCCCCATCTCGCGTTCCTCTCCCTGTTCGCCGCGAATTTCGCGGTGACGTTGGCGGTGACTTCCGCGTCGTCGTCAATAAAACGACACGTGATCTTGCGAAGAGCCGAGACGACGACAACGATGACGACGCCACCGACAACGTCGAAAGCAAGAACGAGAACGAAAGGGCAAATGCGTGAAGATTTCAGTGGGGCTTCGTGGGTGGTGGGCGGAGAGAAGAGGAAGGGGCGGGGGAGAAGAAACGTTATGCCGGGGACTCGGAAATTTATAAATCACAGCTTTATCATCGTTTCATCTCGCCCCGAGGACACCCCACCGACAACCCCACTGTCTTTTCTCCCCGTACCCAAAATTCTTCCGCTGCGCGAAGCTGACTGGCATTTTCTTTGGTACGTTCTGTCGGATTTAGGATTATGATAAAGTTGTTTTCGGCTATATAACTCCGACGCCTCTTCGATCCTATAACGAAATTGATTCTCCTTGTTGAAAGCAAAAAAAACGAAAGGAAAGTGCGCGTATTACCCGTACACCTATACAGAAAAAACCGAGACGCAGCGGGTATATGGGACACAATAGGCAATTCGAACAAAAAAATTCGATCTTGCGAAGTTTTCTTTTTAACAAGAGAAGTCTGGAAAGTGAGAAGTTTCATGAAAAAAAAGGAATAGCGATAAGAAAGGCATTCCGTATTTTTCTGCTCAATGACGTATTATGAAAGTTAGCAAATTGAAAATCGAAACGTTGCGCTACGAAGGGGATGAAATTATTACTTTGTTCAATCTCAAAAATAGAGGTTGGGAAAATTATTTTACAAAATAATAAAACATTTTTATTTTGTAAAAAGCTTTGTTGCAAAGCTATGCAAATAAAACTACCTAATAATGATAATAATAATAATAATAATAATAATAATAACAATACATTTTAGGCTGGAAACTTACGGATCGTTTCCACGCTATTTTATCTCGCTCGCAATACTAACTCCGTGATTTTTATTTCCCTCGGTTCGAGCTGTAGAATTCACACCCACACATGCTCGCGCAAACAATCGGGCATCACGTTTCTCTTTTTCTTTTTTGCAAATGCGATCTTTCGTGTTTTCAAAATGTTTGCAATATTCCGAAATTAAAAACGGGAAACTATTGTTTCCGCGAAAACAAAGAGATTGTTTCACGAGAAAGAACGATCTTAAATAATCAGTGCAAGCGCCTCTCCGCGTATCCGCAGAAACAAAACCTTGGGAAACTGATGAAAAGTATTCACGGTGTCGACGGATAAAAAAATGTCCGACTTGACGTAAAAAGAAACGTTTCGTATATATGACGGGGCGCATTGTGATATCCTTCACGGCGTATTAAGAAATAACGGATATTGATGGTGAATTCATACGCGAACGAAAGAAACGAAAATCGGCGTAAGAAGAGAAATAAAGAAAGTAAAAAATTTGACCGTTATGCCAGGAACAGCCGCGAAATAATAACGGCCGTGGCCACCTCTTTTCGTAGATATGTATTTTTACATTGTAATAGACACATGACGCGGAGCTTTTTTTTTGCTCGTCGGGGCGTTCGCCGAATTCGAAAACAGACGAGGGTTTTACGTAGCCATAGCAGCTCTGCCCTATATTTTTCTATAAGAACTTTGATTCTCTCTCTCTCTCTCTTTCTCTGTCTCTCCCTCTCTATCGTCCTGCCTTGCAAAAAACGATGAATCGAGGCCGCGTCCACGTGTCAGGATTGTATGAAGATTCGATGATATATGACTTCCAGGTATGGCGCGAAGGGATCGAACGTATCATTTGTCGTAATGTCAAAAATTGGCAAACTCGTACCGTGCAAGGTATGGTGTTTCATTTTAAGCATAGACGGCAAGATTGGTCCAAAAAAACGCCGAAGGATGAAAAATCACGAGTGCGTGCAACTGTCAATATATATATACTTATATATATGTAGAAGAAGAACGGTGTGAGTTGTCGTATGGTCGAATGAACAACGCTAAAATGGTACATGCCAGCTTTTGTCGCAACAGTACAGTTTTCGCTTACTGCATTCGCCATCGTATATATATATATATATATAGGGATTTCGCCGTAATCGAAATTCACGTTCGCTCAGGCGCAAACGGGCGGCGAATGTCTCGCGAAAACTGACAGAGACGCTTGACGTTTTATTGGCTCTATATAGAAGCTTTGGTTCTGTCTCTCTTTCTTCAACCTTTCCCTCGGTCGCTCTCCGAGCGCCTTCGTCGTTCATTTTTCTTTCCATTAAACTTTTTGTTTCAACAAAACGTCACTGTCGATAATCGCGCCTCGTCGGCTTGCTTGTTTATACATCTAGGAAATATAGGGAAGCCCGGGGTCAAGTGCACTACTCTCGATATAAATTATTATTGTTTTTTCGTGGCTGGCAGGAGGAAAAATTAAGAAAAAAAATATCACAAAATGCGTGACTTTTTAGCTTTGCGTTAAAAAATAAAGGAATGTCTACGACGAAAAATTGCCCTCCTGTTGCAAATGACCCCGTACTTCCCAATATATATATATAACAGTTGAGAGAGAACTATGCTTATATTTTAGGGCTTTGAGAGCTGAAGCGCCGTCGCTCGGAAAGTGAAAGGAGATCGTCGATGTGTACAGCATGGGACTGAAAAAATTTACGAAACAGTAAAATGTCGATAAAGTCATTTTAAAGATAAGATGCTCGAGCACGACGTGGAAAGTACCTAGTTTTTGAAGAAACGATACTAAAGAAGAAACTATATACCTAAAGTCTTTTAACTGATCGATATAAAAATGTATAAAAATTGATTTTTCACAGTAATATACAATAAGTACCAAATAAAAGACTTTTGAATCATTCGTGTACTCCCCTTTACTACTGAATCCGAATAATTGGGATTATATTGTACTTCCAATTTGCCGTATCGTTTTTTTCCTCTTTTGTACTTTCGGACCCTGTTGCGTTCATCGGTGGTCCAGTTACCATTTCCAGTACAGTTTCCGGGACTTGGAAGGTTCTCTGTTCTGCTTTCTCTATCCTTCTTGCTCTCTCACACATACCCATGTACATACATACACACACGTACATACACATTATCTTTTTCTGTGTGTCTCTATCTCTGTAACTCAATGGCATCCAGAAGAGTTCACAGGAAAGCCAAAGCGCGCCACCCGTTGTGACCTCGTTCCCATTGACTTTGCCAGGCCGATCCGAAAGCCCCCATTCAGCATCAACGGGCACGAGTAAAACGAAGCGATTTTTCGAGTTCATTGGAAATTCGAGAGTGTCGGGCTTACCTTCCCGAAAATATGAAAGCGTAAATTTGCCTAACTCTTCGGCTTTTGGCGTGCTCTGGGCTCTTTCTCACCATCCTCGATCGCATCGCGCCAAAAGGCGTTAAGTTGGTATCACTGAATGAATAACGCACAATATACCAATCGTCGTCTCGCTGTAGGGCACTAAATCGTTCACTAATTCACGAGTCTCATTACGCATAATAAAACGCAATAAAGCGCACATTCTCAACTTAAAAGGCTTCAAAGAGTTTCGAAAAACGAATTATTGCGACGCAAGAAAATTTGAAACTTGCATCGACCTGTTTTTCAATCGTTACAATTTTTTATTTTTTACAATGGCGCATTTCCAAGTTTCTGCATCTAGAATTCAATTTGCTTCATGCTTCTCAAACTTTGCGCCCTTGTTTACAGAAAATCCATTTTACAGTTCAACATAAAATCGGGAACGACAACGAGATCTATTTTTCTACATCGTACTTGCAATTATTTTCGAATAATTGATAGGGATTCGGAGCGATATATTATTCCATGATGAATATTTACGTTTAATTATACGTGATAATTAGGAATCGCCATTACGATTTTTATTCCATTGTAATGCAATGATTTAATCCACGATGAGCAAGCAACATTAATTATGAGAAAGCACACGTCGCGGACTAAATTTTTCGATAATATCATCATAATAAAATTGATTACGATCAGTGATGGAGAAAAAAGAAAAAAAGGAAAATGGGAATCGTGACCAAAGTGGCATCGTCGCCGAGAGCGGATCAATCAAATGGCACATGATTATTCAAGGCATGGTGTGTGCGTACCGAGAAAAGAAGAAAAAGAACGTATACCCCGTGATAGGAAGCGGGAGTGTTTGCGCCCCATACTTTAATGCAGCATCACGCGCGCGATGCATTTTTCCTTCCAAGTTTTTTCGTGTGTGCGAAAAGAATTTTTTTCATAAGTTACGAGATCGAGAGAGAGAGTGAGTGAATGAGAGATAGAGAGAGATGTTTGCGCGTGTAGAAAAAAGTCCATCAGGAAAACTTTATCGGCGAGATCAGGCAGCATGATGCAAAATAGGGATGGATTTAAAAAAGTAATCATCGTTTGCTTCAATTTTTTTAGTGCCGCTGAGATGGGTTTCCCTCTCTCATGATTTCCGACGGAGTCCAACGTTAATTATAAGAGACATATAAATGCACATTTTATAGTTTGTTTTTTTTAAATTTTTTCGCTCATCACTCTGGCTCTCTCATTGCAATCCTCGAGCGAATATAGTTATTGCAAGATGCTTAAAATTTTGTTTTTCTAAGTAGTCTTTCCCAATGGTGTACACTTTGATGGCTACTAGTGTAATACATTAGTACGAGAAACCGAGAGTGAGTGAGAGAGAGAGAGAGAGAACGGTGGCGTTGGCGGTAGCGGCGGAGGTGCGGGAGGGGAAGGAAAGAACAGGGAGCTTTCTGGTTCGAGATCACTTCACCCTCGCAGTCGTCTCTCTCGAATATCACGTTCGCCCGTTTCGACGAGTTTCTTCCAATTGAATTTCGCAAAGGAGCTCTCCGCGGCAACTTAAAGCGCTGTAGCATGCTCGCTGCTGGATAGCTTTCCCGTAACTACGTATGTGTGTCCGTGTATCTCTGTCGATTTCCGCGCGCGTGTCTGTAAGCCCGTGTGTTTGTATTACCGGTATGTGTAATCGTACGATGGTTCACTTCAATGTATAGCGTCTCCTGTGTGCCTTTCGAGAATATGAGCTTGCGAGAATTCTAGCTAGAGATGACACGCCCAAAGAATATCGAGCGTGTCGCCCTAGAGCGAAATAACGTCGCTATAAATCAGACCGGATCTGCACCTAGCGACAAGGATGAGCAAGAGACCGAAAGCGAGAGAGAGAGAGAGAGAGAGGGAGAGGGAGAAGGACGAGATAGATTTATATATCTATACACAAATAAAGAAAGAAATAGGGGAAGAGAGAAATAGAAAAAGTAGCGAAAGGGTGGGGGGAGGGTGGAAGCAAGTGCGCGAGTTCTCATGTGTGTCAAATAAACGGGTACACGAAATCTGCAAGTGCGCAAGGACATGCTAGATATCTCGCCACGGGTCACATTATTCCAGTTCGCACGTTTGTCTCTCTTCCTATCGGGCATGCACGCGATAGTAAACGTAGATAACATAGTAGGCAAGCCGGCCGAACCCGCTTCGGAACTCGGGCTATTGAAACCCAACATGTGCCTACTAAGTAGAAATTTGGAAGTAAATCAACGTAGATTTTGGAATGCATAAATCGTCCGGCTTTCCATCGAAATGCTGGGTATTTATAAGAACGTATTTTTTTATTTTTTATTCTTTTTAAGGTTTGTTATCAAAGGGCATTACCGCAATACTGACATTTTTTTTTATAAAGGATGCTTTTTACGTTTTTTTGTTGCATTCTAAGGACGCTAACTCTTGGTTTCCGGTTGCTGAAGAAACCCCTGAGCTTTTCTTGTCACCTCGAGCCCTGCTCGTCACTCACATCATAGTTAGGTGGGCGACTTCGGACCTCTGCAACTTAAGTAATCATAGAGATATTGAAACAATATTGGGAGGAATATTTTTGAGATTCCAAAATATAATTGACAGAAAAATGGGAAAACAACGATTTTTTAAAATCACGATAGAGGACGTTAAATTAAAAATGAAGATCGAAAACGGAGGAAAGTTAGATCGTAGTTAGGAGAAAAATGGACTTGCTTATTACGATTTGAGAGTAGGTAATTCGTGTTTTGCTAGCGACAACCAGAAAGTGTGACCGTGCGGCCTAATCGTCAGCAAGCGTTTTCAAGTATATCTTCGGTGGTAAAACATGGACCTATCTCGTTTATATATTGTAAAGCGAAGAGGGTGTAAGCGTTGTAAAACGAGAGTTTTGCTCATCGAGCAATTTTCAACCCCTACCGCACGTCGCGCCGGTCGACCCATATAGCAGTTGCGTAGGTATCGATTGGCGTTTTACAAATTTGACGGCGAGGCAAATATTTGCTTGGTGAAAAGTAGTTTCGATTGCGTTTGCATTCCGCAAATATATGGATATGTATATCAACGTTGCGTGTGTATATCAAATGACGTAGACACTTTGTACGGTATGAGCGTTTTCAAAAAATTATTTCTGTGAAATTGCTGGTCCTATCTACCAGTCAGGGTTGTTCAATTTACCAGTCAGGATTGTCCACTTAGTGAACGAGGTTGATCCAATTTACTAGCCAGGGTGATCCAATTTAACATCGAAGATGGTCCAAATCATAATCCAGGGTGGTCCAATTTATCAGCCTGTTTCATTTTTGTACACGTCGACGATGTAATAGCTGTAAAATCTTTTTATCATCCAGAAAGATATGTATCTCTGTCGAAACACAACGTGGCATTCCAGCTATAAAAAATTGAACCGAGGGAAACGAGGAAAGAAAGAGAAATTGACCGCGAAATAAATCCCACGAGGAATCAGCGGTCCCCAGTCACTGGAGAATAAATAGTGCTGGACGTTTTTTTCGAGAGGGTGAAAGATGCGTACACCGAGAAGCAAAAAATCGTAGGTCGACTACCAATGCCGGCATAAAAATGGTGGTCGGCACTCTCCCAGTCACTATTTCCCCCGGGGAATCTTCAGATCCCGAGAATGCCAAACTATTACTGGTCCTGTGTCATTATATAATGGATTTGTCTGTATACATTTGGCATATGCCTTATATAAAAGAACCCAGTCTTTTATCGCTTTACTAGAAAAAAGTGGTTTGCCTTGCGCAGAAGAAAAGGAGCTTCGAGGAACATGTATCTAACTTCGATTACGAGACACGTTTCGAAACAACAGATACGATGTTTATTTAATCATAGACTTTAACGGAAATCAGCTCGATATTTAATGGTTCCTCGGAAGAAACATACCTTTATATTCTTATCGACCATAACGGATACATAAATACCGCGTTTGGGATCAAATGGAGCTCCGAAGACATGAAATATTTCGAGCTTCTCAGGAAGTCGAGCATTCGTATTACATTGAAACAATGTGAAGGACGTTGTCGATACACCGCAGAATGGAGGATACGACAGGATCGCAATTTCCACGTGGATCTCGCTCCAACCTTCATATCGAATTACGAAAAGGCATTTGAAATTGGAACATATATATAGATATGCGAGTAACTATTACCAGAGTACGATGTATACGTGGAGAAAAAATCAATATTGTTGTACAAAGTTTACAAGGATGAAACCGTATATTGGTCAACTTTGGGCTCTGGTGTAGAAATTCGAATATAGAACGGTATTTTAAAACATGTTCGCAGATTTCTCCATTACAGCGTATGGGGGTTCAACAACGAGCGATGACGCAACTAAGTAATTGAAAATTGTGTAAAAATATTAAAGAAATATTAAGTATTATTATGACAATTGACAATCCTCCCAGATTTTGTTTTCTTCAAAATTCAATGCTCAAATTAATCAAACGGAAAATCAGAACCAGTCGTAATATTATTTTTTTCTCGGTATAATTCGTGGCTAATGAGATCCTTATGACGTTAATTACGATTTAACATTGTAACGATTAAATGTTATAATTATCCAATCACGTGATATGAAAATAAAAATGAGGAATCGTTTGAATGGTCGACCCCTGAAAATTAATACACCCTTCCTACCTAACTCCTCATTTCCTCTATTTCACCTTCCGAGGGATCATCAACGACATGTTCGCACACTTAACCGGGGCACGAACACTTTTGTCAGTAGCAATTAATCCAAAGGTACACACGCCGTTCCCTCATTTGACGGTACAACGGAAACGGGTGACGGATGAGAAAGCCAGTCGCGTCAATTAAAGTGCATGTGGGCTACGGAAAGAGGCGGGAAGGAGAGGAGGAGGAGGAGGAGGTGGAAAACCGGAGAGAGGAGCATTGTGTCAGGATTGAACGCAGTTGGAACGGTAATAGGAGCGCGCATTACCGACAAGCATCGTGGCGAGAAGAACGAGGGTGAAAGAGAGAGAAAGAGAGAGAGAGATCGGCAGAGAAAGAGAAAGAGGAAGAGAAAGAGAGAGCTAGAGAACAGAAGAGAGAACACGATGAGATGAGCCATCGGATGTGTGCACTGAAAGATATACGTAACCGCCCTTCTAAAACGAGACGCGGAACGACTGGAAACGAGAATGAACCGCAGCCACGGTAAACGCGAATACGCTCGCCCTTTATTATCCCTACGCAAGACATGTCCTACGCACAATGGACTATGTAAACTTAAATTACATTTATTCGAAATAAGACAAAAAAAACACAAGATTTTTAACAACGGTACGAATATTGCTATTATTTCGAATATTCGCAAAATCGTCATAACTGGACAATTGCTTACAATTAGTAAGTACTTAATGAAGCTTAACTTCGACAGTCGAAGAAAATCTACGAAGCCAATAATTTCCTGCGATTTCGAAGCAAGTCCTCGATAATTTCAAATTGTCGACGAAATTTCTATTTTTCTCAAAAGACGCAATTGTACAAGTTGTTCGAAAGAAAAGTACCTACTTTATTTTTGTATTTTATTCGAAACGTTTCACCGTAATGCACCGCTCTTAGTATCCCGAGGTATCTTAATTGATCGATATTATCCCCGATATGCTTACCGGTAGGATTTCGCGCTTAATTAATGGCGTTAAGCCAGTTTATGTTACGTCTGCCAGACGCGGTTGAGAGGCATCAGCTGCTCGCGAATATATTAGTACGGAAATTTCCCTCGAGGTGTTCAGTGGAATTCTTACGTCGAGTGATAGAATACCTGGAGCGTTTGATATTTTGGCTACGGAAATGGTTGACGGCAACTCCTTTAACTACGATTTCCGTCACAATGGGGGTTGACTGAGCGGAGAATTGTTATGAGCCAAATGTGCTGAGGAGTGAGGGGGGGGGGGGGTGTTTATAGGCGACATCGAGCGGGTTTAGATTTTCGTTGGTGTGCCTATACACAACTCACGAAGTTAAACCGGTTGAGCTCAACGACCACAATACTTAATTGTTCAGGAGAGTTTAACTTATCACCCACAGCCCCTGAATCTCGCTCGCCGCCTAGCCCCCGCTCCCACTCTCCCTATTACTCTCTCTCTCTCTCTCTTGGTCGCGATAGTCATCTCAGGATCCAATATTGAAATGTTGTTATTATAAAATTTCTAAGAACGTTTAACGCAATATGGTACGAATTGTAGAATAAAATCGATAAATTGAGTAAACACATTTATTCTTTTTGCCTTGTCTAACGATAACGTAATGACATTATTTTGAAACAAATTAATGAGTGAAAAAACTTGCGGTAGATAATTATTTTTAATTATAGGTTTGATAAAGAAGCACCGTTTTTTTCGAATTTACTATTATCAAAGCATCTCGAATGAGAAGTAATCGTGTGAAATATGTAAATTTCTGTGACGGTCCTTTGTGCGAAATAAAAACCACCCTCAAAAAGTATCGACTTCTTTACATCGTTTTTGTGTACTGTGATGGGTGGCGTCGCCTATCTTTTCATGAGTGTAACAATAAAACGCTATCTCTTTGCACGCGGAATCCGGCGAAGAAAAAACTTCCTGTTTTTCGCCAGCGGTTTCGTTCGATTTTTTTCAACAACGCAAAACACACACATATATTTGTCTAACGTTTGTATGTGTGCGAGTGTACGTATGCGAGCCCAAGCTCTGCGCAAAGAATGCCGAGAATCATTGCCCAGTTTCATGACGCTAAAGTGCGAAACAAACTATTTTTCTTTACGTTCCGACCCCGAGCAACATGCAAACTAGGATCGTTTGACCGGCCTTTCCGCCCGAGTAGATAAGCAATCGCAACGGCCACTCTGCACGTGTTATAGGTAAATCTATAGAGTGTCCAATTTTAAATGAAAAAAAAGATTACGTACAAAAATGTAAAAGATATATTTTTTTAAATAACGAAGATTATTGAATTATTTAAAAAAAATTAATCTAGTTAAAAATAACTATTCTTAAATATTCGTTGAAAAAATGTTTATTTTTTATTTTATACGATACTGGGCATGAAAACGCTGTCGGAACTTGAGGTGCCTCGTACACGCGTACCTACACGCTCGAGCTTTTGTACGAAATTGTCGATGGACGCAAAAGTCTCAACAGTGACTTCGAGCTCGGCGTACGAACACGCGCGGCGACGGGTTAAGCGATATTTTTTAAAACTTTATTTTACGATTTTTCCGAGGTTGGCATTTTTATCCACGAGGAAAATCTACGCGAAGTCGTTTTTTTTTCTTGAGTCAACGCTTACGGCGTAATTTCTGACACGTGCAGGAACCTCGAGATTCATTGTACGTAATATATACAAAAACCGAAAAACAATTTATAAGAGGCGTTGCTTAATGAAAAAGATTTTTTTAAATATAATTTACAAAATATATTTTAAAAATCAATAAATTAAATGAAAAATCGCAAATCGATAAAATCAAATTTACAAGAATGATGACAATCTCGTGGAAACGATTATGCAAAACGTTTTTCAAAAAATACCTATATTTGAATTTTTTTTAGTTTTTTTTCAAACAGTCGAATTAAAAAAATTGGAAATAATTCACAATTTTACTTTTTACTTACTTGCTCAAACCGGTACGATATAACAAGTATGTAAAAAGCGAAGGAGCACGGAAGAAAGTTGAAAAAAGTGGTTGGCTTTTTAGTAAATTTTTTGAGCGAATATTCAATTTATTAGTGAGAAAACGAGGAGTTTGTCACAATCATGTACATGTACCGAATGATTGTCTCGAAATCGACCAGTCCAACAAGATTTATAACAAGCCCCAATGGACACGCCGGGCTAAACTTGTCCCACGCTCTCGCGCACATCCCGATCCATGTATACAAATTCTCTCAACACACGACGCGATAGATCTATCTAAACTTGCATATACTTATATACATGTAAATATATAACAAATTACGTCATCCAATTTTGCCCCGGATCCCGAACATGGGTTGGCCCTGATGACACAGGCAGAGGTACAACGCATCTGTTGCTGTAACTATGCCTCCGGCTGACGACGCCGAGAGTTGTTTAATGGGATTGTCGAAGTTTCGAACATGATTGGCATCCTCATTTCCACCGTCCTTGCAACGAGAGTCCTCGAATTAGTTGGTCAGTAGGCTTATAAATGCAAAGAGCTACGTTCGATCATGGAAGCTCGTTAAAGTGAAGCACCGTGATATTACACTGCCAAAAGAGTGCCTAGACGAGCGGTGCAAGGAGCGAGCTGAATATCGAAAGTAAACGGAGATATCTTCGATACCTCTACGTATATACATTCATACACACATACGTTTGCAGCCCTTACGGTCAGAGATGCTCCATACCGCGATAAACGAAGTTGATGTATAAAATTCTGTTCGACCGATCGATTTTACGAGGTTGGTTTACATCTGACACATATGCCACGACCTAAAATATATGCGAGCGAATATATAGTCCATGATCGTAAATTACCCTAAGAAATGATAAGGGTGTTTTATTGCATACATATATACAGAAGATGTTTTCCGAATGTTTAATACCCAGGGGTACAAAAATTCTCTAGTTACCGACCCCTAAAATGGCTACACCGACGTTGACTCGGTGGTTCGAGCATTTGCCTTCTATACGATGCAGTTTCAAGTTTCCTACATGTGACATGGCTTCAAGGCACGCGTTGCACTCTCGGGGAAATGTGGCCGAGAATGATGCGGGCGCGTCGGATATTTGATCCATATTATACACACATCCGGTTGACGTTCCAGTGGACAACCATCGAACGACCAGAACGTACCTATAGTATAACTATAGATTGGCAATGGAGTCGGTAATGTAGTCATAGCGGGTTGTATGTAATGTTTATATATAGGAGTACCTAACTGGAGCATATGGCTGGCTACGGAAGCAACAGTCTGCATATGTATCGTTGAAAAATCGAGTTTTGCCCCTTGGGAACAGTAACCCTCGTATCGGAACACCGATACTTCTACCATCGAAATCTATATAGCGTTGGCTTATTTTAGCTGGCTCGGTTGAATTACGGGAACGGCGACTTGAAGTATGAGAACAGTGAATCGAGATACGGGAATTGGCATGACAAGGATCGGGGGAAAAAATTCCAATACGCAAACAAACGAAGAAACATTCCAAAATTATATATAAGATTTATAGTTTATTATTATTTTATTTATAAGCTGCATTAGGTAAAATAAGATAAAATAAGATATAATAAGGAAATGAATTCAAATTCCAATTAATGTAACTGCGTAATAGACTTATTTGCTCATGACCACGTGAACCGGTAGTCCTGATCAGTAATGTTTGAGCTATAAATAATATACACGAAGTATATCGATTACTAACCGCGTATGATAACACTGCAGCCGGTAAGCCTACAAACCCCGAAGCTCCCGGTCGATGGCCCAAATGGGAAAGTAAATCAGTGTACATATTTTTGTTATTAATTCTTACTAAAAGTTATTCTAAAAAAATTATAAAACGATGATACACGTCTTTTCAAAAATGTTTTTTGAAAATGGCTTGTAATTTTTAGAAATTTTAAATTATTTAAACCCAAAAGAGATACAAATATTTGGTAAGATAAATTGTCAATTTCGAGAATAATACACGTAAACAAAATAAATATTGACACAATTAATGACAATTATTACTTTCAACGATTTATACGAAAACATTAATATATTTGGCACATTGTCCTGTAATGACGAAACTGGAAAACGGTGGAGGTTAATCGGGTGATCATGGTGTTCGCACAGGACCGTTGTGGACATGCGATATTGGTGTGCTCGTCAATGTTGGGGTATGCGATAAGCTCACCTCTAACCTTATACCCATGGACTTTTCGCCGTCGCCCACCGTCGCAATTCCTATACTTCGATTCTATACACATCTCGTGTGTTCTTCAAGGACCCTAATGCATTATTCAATTTTAGTCAATAATGACGTTCGACTCGCCATATATATTCGACATCGAGCTACCTACTCCGGTCTTTTCTCGGCAACCTTCGCGCGCGCACGATGGAAATCACAAACTATATCGAATTTCCGATCTGAGCGTGTATCTCTCGTGTATAAAGTCGATCGTAAATGAAATTCGATCCTTGATGTACAACACCCGATAGACTCGAATTAGACGACAATTTTACAACGACGTTCTATATATACAGTACCTACTGGCGTGACATTGATACTTGTTAATTCTGCCTTACTTGCATCGTGATTTACGCTTCTTACAAGTATCGTAACCCCTTCCTTTCTTTCCCTACATTCGTCCTTGAACACACAGGGTGCAGTATGGACATTCAACGATATTTATAAAGCTGTCGACCCCAACATGAGCTACATCGGAGACTCGCCGTCGACGTGTTCCTTTTAAATTAACAGTATGTTGTAGAATCTATAATAAAAACAAAACAAAAGAAAACCTTACGATATTTAGGATTTTTTTTGGAAAAAACGATGTTGGAAGAATATAATCGTTCGATTCGTAATCGATGCTTCGACCGCTCGCTCTTGCGACATGGTAAAAGTGAGGGACAGGCATATATATTTTCCGTCAAGTAATTGATTGGAGAGGTTTTAATTAAAGGGCGAATATGAGAACGATTCGCCGTCAGGGATAGTTACCCTTAGTTCTAGAGCAACCCCTACCACGAACACGATTAATTAGAAACTGACGTAATGGAAAATAAGACTCCTTGCGTCGTTTAAAGAGCCTTTCGTCCTGAAGCCGGTTCAATGGCTACCATGTGTTCTCGTTTAATTTTCCCCCCTCGGTCTTAGGGGGTATGCTCCATATATTTTTATTACTGGTTTCATCGGTTCTCGTGAACTCGATTGGTGATCGTAATTTTCAGGATATACCGGAGTTCGCATATCGGACGTTACATTTTAGCACGGAATTTAAAATACCGAGGTCAAATACATTTTGTAATCACCGACTATTTATAACAAGTTTCAACCCTTTATTCATCCCCTGTTGTATTTTCGCGATAATGCAAATTGTATTCTTTCATGAATAAATAGAGCATTGTCAGAAAGGGAGTTGCTTACTTCGCAATATGAACACAATCTCAACAAAACTCATAGTTCCTCTTTTAGTTTAATCTGACAAGAAAATAAAACAGTAAGGGTTATTGCGTGTCTCAAATTCCTCACAAATGCTCACTCCCCAGTGGTAAACATACTTTTGCAGTTTATACCTGGAACTCTAATTAAATGCCCGTAGCAGGCATTGACTGTTTTAGCCTTCTCCGCGACAAATCTGTCGGTACTTACTGCAAACTTTAGAATGTCGTTAATCAACCGCATATTCTCTAAGGGAAACACGAGAGCGATGCATAAACACAAGAGACATAAATTCCGACTGCAATAGCTTAATTGCTGCAGTGTTCCCCTCCCATGGGTCTATTATATGTTTTCATTCCACATTTTAGGAGTCTTCACAAATGAGCTTTAGACATATGATAAAGAACATGTCACACGTTGACAACAACGAACTAATTACATTTTCGTAGCATGAAACGATAATTTCTCATCCGAGTAAATGGAATATTTTGAATTTTCTGAGCAATGGAAGATTAAATCGTCATCTCGTATCGGAGGCTGGAGGCTCTTCGAGGTTTCGAGAAAATATAGTAGGTATATAGTCGTTGTATTTCCATACAATGACGAGCTTGACGTTTAATCGAACCGCTGTACCGTACGTGGAATACAAAACTCTTCCCATCCCTTTCCTAGTTTTTTTTTCCTTTTCTCGTTTCGTCTCTCGTTCGGCTCTCGCTGCTGTACTCGATCTCCACCATGGCCAACACGATCCCGGGGCGAAATTCTCGCTTCTGTTCGTTTACTTTCGAAACTATTTATTGACGCAACCCGCAACACTGCGAGTCCCTCCGGCCCTCGCCACGTAAGCCTTGTCGATAAGGTGGCTGGAAGGCTTTCGAAAACCTCGAACCTCGTCCTTGTAACATTCACTTACACCAAAAACCTTTTTACCCCCACCACACTACTGTACCATCATATATTCCTTATTTACGTAAATATAACTTGCTACATAGTCGAAATGTATGGTACACGATGGTTTTTGGGTATAACCATTTTCAGTTACCCGATACGAGAAAGCTTCGTATATTGCGATATTTCTTTAAAAGCTATCAACCCCCCTCACCCTTTCTTCCTCTCTCACCCCCCCTGTCTTTCCCTCCGACATCTCCTCAATCCTAACAGCAGATTGTTGCTCCTATTCGGACGCACTAAAGTATCACAGAAACCCTCCCCTTATTACTTTAAAAATATTTTTTAGACAGATATATGAATAAGTGTACAAACGATATAGGATGTATCGATATATATAGCTTGATTTATGCAGAAAAAATTTGAATAATTCGAACATATTTTCTGATGTATTAGCCGTCATGATCGCCACGTTCCTTACAGTTCGATTCTCCAAGTCTTATCAATACTTGATGCCCTGCTGCGTCGAGGGTTTTTGTATAATTGTATCATGCCGATCGTTGAATTGAAAATAATGTAGATAGGTATATATAAATGATAAGTGCATGAAAAAAAGCCCCCTCAAATAAGAATTTTTTGTTAAAAATATGTCTTTCGATTTCGACATACTCATTTGTCCCTGGCGAACATCAACTGCGTAGGGACGGAGAAAGCTCCAATTATTAGTCGTTCCGTGCACCTGCGACGTCGAGTTATTGCGGAAAAATACTTTACGATATAGCAAGCCCTCTATTGCCACCGATTGTTGGCACGTGCGCACATCCTATGCTCGACTTACGGGTATTTAGGGGGTTTCGAAATTATAAACTATTGTACATTTGTCGAAAATTTTATTTATTATGATCCAATGGTCGCAGAACGAAATCAATAGAAATTGATTCAGCTCGAAAAAATCGTACTACACAATGTTACATGTTCACTTACGAACTAATCACCTGCAAAGTGAACAACCGACGTTTCGATCGATCGTAATCAACGAATTTCGATTGCAGTTGAAAGATTTAGGGTGGTGTCTATCAATTTTGAATGATGACGTGTGGTGTCTGCTTACGTAAAGGCTGCAGTGGGTTCAATGATGAAAGGATCCAATTCGTTGACTTGGGCATTCAACCAGTGCTTCGAAATATTCGGACTAACAACCGGATCGATATTGATAACAATTATGCTCTTAATAGTCTGCAAACTCCGTCGTTGCTTCTTCGATTGAATCCTCGGCGTAATCCTGTTCATCCTCACACGCACATTTTTGGTCATTCAGATACTCGGCCTCATCCGCCATCTTGGCAGCGAGATTTTCTGTAGAACGTGCATCAACAATGCATCCCACGTCAGAAAGCGCTTTCGTTATCAACGATGAATACGCATTCGTGACGCCTCGTTTTTTTATTGCTCTTCGATGTAGAGATAACATGCGAGAATGATAAGTGAAATTCTGGGCCTCGACGAGACTAGTTTGGATAACTACCATCAGGAGGAGTAGCGCAATGCTGAATTTCATTTTTTTCGTTGTGACTTGCTCCCGGTGTTCGTTACTCAACAACCAATGCTCATCGTTTGTCGGGGAAATACTACCATTTATATATAGCATCGTTGGCGACACCGAATGGCCAAAGTCCCAATGAAAATAGGCGGCTCGAACCACTCTCCTTCCTATTTAACATTTGCATCTATTCCAATAATGTTATAGGCGCAAATATTCTGGAGGAACGTGTACTAGTACACTCGGCGCACGTATGATTTTACCACCTCCACTTCTTGTCACAGAACGACCAAATTTATATCCAATATTTCGTCGATATAATTTATCGCCAGAATGCTCAATGATTCTTCAATTGAGCAAGTTAATTTTGAAGACAACTCACGTCAAAGATCAATTTTGCATCTTTCGTATCATTCGAGGATTCCATCCGGCTAATATCAATCAATTAAATATAGGTATTTGTATCGAATGTACGGTTTTCATATATTGCACATATTATAACGAGTCTTGGCTATCTTGTCTGAGCGAGAGGGGAAATTTTGCTAGAAACGGGCGACACTCGAGTCCATTGGAATTTTTCAAACTCGTATGTATTCGTTTGCCAACTTCCGTGATGTACCTATGAACAAATATTGTTTTACCGCAATTTATGAACCTCGCATGATTTCTCGAATTATCGTATGCCCATAAATATCGCACGTCAGTGATGTTCTTCGTGATAATTTATGTTCAGAACGGATACGTTGGTATACGAAGTGGTTCGTACACTCGCGAAAATTGTTGAACGAACAAAGCATCGATTATTACGAGACTCGGTTTAACGATATTTATAGAAAGCCTATCAATATACGAGAATATTTAGAATTGGTAATATTGGATCGATCGACGTGACGAGCCGTAGCGATAGTTTCGAATCTCATAATGGAAGTCGAGGCAGGATGGAGATGTACGAAAGGATATATGAAACGTGTATGTATATGGGGCATTCCACACCAAATCGAACACCACTTAGGTCTTGCATATCCGATTTTTTTTCTTTCAGTACGAGTTGAGACTAGGTCCCATGATGTTTTTCATTTTTTTTATCAAGCCATTGAAGAGATACACATTTTTGAAAACGCTTTTTGCCAAATAATTTTTTTGATATGCTAATAACTCCGCGAATAATCGGCCGAATTCCAGTCACTTTTGTTCAAAATTGTCTATTTTAAACGTATTTTGTGAAATAAATATCGAAACGAAGTTTCAATCGATATTACTATGAGATTTTCAAATTACAACAAGAAATTATAATTGTTAACAATGTTTTTAGTAATCAATTTTCTTCAAGTTTGTTTGTAAACAACTGATGTTAATTTAAAAAAAATTAAGCCTAATTATAGAGTGGGACGATGGAATCTATTTTTTGTAAAATCTAAATGGTGTCCGATTTGGCGTGGAATGCCCCATATATATATATATATATACATGAATATATCGACAGGTGATGTAGCACACGTCGAACGACTGATTTTGTTAATATCGGAAATATTCTGGATGAGGGACATAATGGAATTATCATCGTAACGTGAAATCCATTCGATCATCCGTACCGTGCCTAACCGGTTTCTACGAGTTAGCCACGGCTAATTTAATTTCTCCCATTTACTCATGCGAGCGTCAGATCCTGACGCTTCTTCATTTATCCCGTCCCGAATTCGCCTCTAGTTTAACGCACGTACTACAGGCGATCGGTCTCTTTATTTTTATGCCCATTAGTCCTGGCACTCTGGTAATCCTTTTGGCTCCGATCCAGCCCGTACGGAGGATGGGGATTGCGAATATCTATAGATATCTATGAATCTTGCATCGCTGGGGAGTGGGCAAGTTTCTCACGATAAAATCCATATAAGATCGAACGAATACCGTAGATGATCTCTCTTTATGGATTTTGTTCAAATCCGATGTTTGTACCGATAATATGTGTTTTCGTAATTATCTTTAATTTCTCGAAAATTACATTATTAAATGCATCGGCTGAATGAATATAAAGCTGCAGCACTTTTGGTAATTAGTAATAATTATACTGAAAAAGGAAGCAAACAACAAACTGTACTTATTTATAATTATTCGGAGACGAAAAAAAAGACTTTGTTTACTTTCTTTCCGCTAAGTATACCGACAATTATCTTTGTCAGTAGGGCATGCAATACCGGATGGATCTGAATGCCGATATCAACTTACGGTATTGGCGTCTAATATTGAGTATAGTGTCTATTTGCGATTTGTCAGTCTAGGCAATTAAATTCTCAAAAAGTACTTATAATTACTAAAATTAAAAATAAACAACAACAAACTTAGATCATGCCAGTAATTTTAAACGTTAGTAAGTTACCCATTCATCATGGCGTAAACCCTTAATTGGCCTAACAATAAGTAACTCTTATTGGGCTGAAAAATTGGGATGTACAAGGTTTCGGAGTAGATAAAAATAGGCGTTCCGGTATTAGAGTCGCCAATACTGGGATTATAATACCACTAATATTCATCCGGGATCCCGGTATGCATCCTCTATTTATCAGACAATTATTTGGAACGACATTTAATTGATGTAGCGCTCGTTTAAAAACCCGAAAATAACATAGAGTCAACGTCCCGTCATTATTCCTTTCCTAATGACGACGAAGAGTTATAATTGATTCCCCGAAAGGCTTGTACGTTCATAATTACGAAATTTTCTCGTCGGGAGGACAGGTTCGTTCTACATGTTACGGAGGGGGGTTTGATTAAAACGTAAACCCACTTGCGCCGTGAGCATCCGTAGGTTAACAACTTAATTGCTCGGTTAATAGGGCGTTTCATATCACTACTCTCTTGCCTTGAGAAACTATATATTATCATGCACGATTTATTCGAGACTCTCGGGAGGTGACAGTTCGGAAATACTATCACTGAAAATAACCAGCTGCAGCTGTATTTCCATCATGGCGAGTTTGGCTTATTTCCTTTGCTTACGTTTGCCCCTCTACACAGTACGTGTTTAAAAATCCACCACTAATTTAATCTTTCATTCATCAAGATTCGTATACCAAAATTTCCAAGATGGATACAAATTTAATCCGACGTTGATGGATAACAAGAGTGATAAATCCCGAAAATAAAATAAAATAATGCTCAAAAAATCCGGCATGGAATCCATGATATAGAGTTCTCTCTTTGAAAATGATCAATTTAACGCAAATCGACGATAAAAAAATATAATACAACCTTCGGGAACCTCCGAGTGGTTCGATAAAAATGTCGTTGCGTATTTTATTGACATATCGTCGACAATGTCGAGGAGGAAGTGCAAAGCGCGGACGTGTACAAACAGAGGAAGATCCGTCTAAGATCAGGGGGTAAGAAGCTCCTCGTGCAGAAAATAAGCGTCCGCGCGTGGCCTCCACGGGGAGAACAGGGCCTGGGGTTAATGGTGAGAAATCGATCTTGAACAGCATTATAACATTATCCCGGCTGTTACGGACGTGTTACTACACCTAAGTAACATGCATTCTCTGCATGGACGATTTAACGGAAGAAACGTGCTAAATTTCTGTAACTATGGAAATGTACACTGTATTCTATATTTAAACTTCGACATTATGTATTTTTAAACAAGGTGATACGGTTTATTTCTCGTACGCGCAAATTTCTTTTCATTTAGATTAACCTGAAAACGATCAGAATTGTTCGATGAATTCGAGTGATTCGGGAAAATCGAGAAACAAAACGTATTTTTCACCTTCTATCCATTAATATCGCTATTACAAGACTAATATATCTTTCTCGCGCAGGAGTTATGGACGGGAGAGAGCAAAAAATATTACTCCGCTATATGCGATATTTTTTTTCCATCGGTCGTATTTTCATTCGTCGATACGTACCAACCAAGCGCTTTTCTTCTTCTGTTTCAGTTGTCACGAATGCGGCCAACAGAATTTATTTGCATATGCAACACGGCAGCGAGCTATGACACCGCGGTTTGACCATGCGCGCGGAAAATGTTCGAAAGAGAATCGCCATGCGAGAATCCTGATACGAGGAGGATTTGGAAATATGTCGGCGACGTATCGCCATGAGATCGGGGATGAAACGCATTGAATCGATCTGGGTAATTAAATTATTTAATACCTCGCCCATGTGACAAAAATTAATTTCGAATGATAATAATTGCGATTCGATCCCTCGCCGGTATTGTTGTTTCGTCGATGCTTTGATCGATCTCATTTGTTCGTTGGTAAAGCGTGCGTTACGCGTGAGATCAAAACGACACTTGATGTCCCATCCGCCACTGACAATAAAACTGTATTTTCGCGTGTCATTGTCAAAAAATGAAAAAAACTAAATTAACGTAAAAATTGAAAAATCAAAATTAACCGTACGCACCTGATAAAAGGTGTATTATATATATAATACACCTATATAATAATAGGAAATATATAATATTTCCCTATTTATTTTATATACGCTTATTGGCATCGTCGCGTTGTCCTGTTTCGTGATTTATAATGATCGTGCTCATCCCGTACAGCTTCACCCTCCTAGCGAGTCGAGTTCTTGTCCGATCTCTCAATCTCGCTTCTCGTCGGTTGTTCGGTTAAGCGCATAAAATTCAAGAGAAAGACAAGAGAATTTAAGAAAGGAGAGCTTCCTTTTCTGCTCATTACAACGATGAAACTTTTGTTTGTAGCACTTTGCTACACCTCTCTCTTTTTCTCCCTCTCTCCCTTTGTCTCTGTTTCTAATTAAAGAGGAACGACTATTCCGATTTTCCGGGAGGACAATCGCGAATACATTTGTCTTCTGTTTTCATTATAATTGCGATGATCATTATAGTCACAATTATGTTATTTTACTTCATTCTGCTCATAACGAAGTGTTTCTTGTTATTTAATTACGTTGCATTATCGTTTGATCAAAAGCACGAGATCGGCCGAGTGTCAATTCGCACGTCGTCGCCAAGTTAATCAACAATCCAATTTTTCATTATGAAGAGCTACATAAAAAGTTGCTATCATGCAACTATTTTTACGATCTAAAGTTCAATGTTAAAATTGTCTGCAATTTTTCTTTAAACAAATATCAAACGCTCGTTGAAACGAGTAAGTTTTTTTATGGCTCTACAGACTACTGTCATTGATAACAAGTTTCCTCCGATTAGTAATAGAATGTAGGTGTCTCGGGAGAAAATGTCTGATTGAAAAGGTAAAAGTCGAAAAAAAGTGTACGAATTGCGAATAATTTCTTGTCAGATGCACGTACATCCGATGGTAGAAACACCCGCGGGCTTGTTACACGGTCATGACGGTGCTTATTCGAAACTACGTCCTCTCATCCCTACCGTTCGTATCCTCGGAAAACACCACCGCTAGGGCTTGCAGTCTGCAGAATATATCGTCTGTTGTTGAATTACCTCACCAACGTTCGTTGATGAGGGGTTTCTTCTTCTTCTTCTTCTTTTTCTTCGTCGTCGTTGTCGTCTTCTTCTTCTTCTTCTTCTTCTTCTTCTTCTTCTTCTTCTTCTTCTTCTTAGTCCTTGCTAGAAACTTCATGGCTATCCGCTAGCTCTTCTGTACTGAGTTACACAATCGGAAATTACGAGAACAGGAAACTCGTGAGAAAATCAAAAGGGCTTTTTATTTGTAAGGATTGTCCCTTGCAATGAAACGCAGAATTATAATCAGCGAATCGTTGATGACGAAAGACTCGTTTCCCAGCTACGAGACAATCGTTTAATTAAAAAATTTCGTCATATGTCAGGACGATTCCAATTATTTAGATTTATTATTTAAGGAAAGAACGCAAGGTAGAGTTTCTACACGAGTTTACCAACGAACATATGAACTCTCAATTCGCGTACGATTTTTCCGACCAGCCGTTAAAAACATGAACGATAATACTGTTTTTTAATTTTCCTGTTCTAAAAACTTACACAAAATTTGTATTAGAAAACAGAATATTGAGATAAAATATATAATTCCGTTGGGAAATTTCAAGCTCATCGTTCAAAATTAAAGGTTTTTGCAATTTCCAGACGTCGTTTTTCGTTTTTCAAATTGTCTTTTTATCGAATTGTACTAGAGCGTCGAATCGAATCTAAAGCATAGCTGCGAAAATATACGAAAGATAGTTTTGAAGATGATTAATCGATTTTATTGTCAATAACATTTGTGAATAAAATGTGCCGAAGTGATGGGTGGCCAGAGATTATGGTGGACACTGGGAATGGCCGGACGAGGTACCGTGTCCAACGAAAGTCTTCTCTCTTACTCGACTGACAGTGACGGAGGCGTCGGCAGTGGAACTTTCAACGGATCCGAACAAGACTCCTTCAATGCGACTTCCGGCAATAGTACCAGCAACAACATCACTACATGGCCCTCGGACGACGCCCTTTTTGGGGAACATCACGATCTCATCGTGTCCATCGTAACGGGTGGCGTACTCAGCCTCGTGATTCTGTTCACCATTATCGGTAAGTTCAATAACGATTTTGCACGTGCCCTTTGGCCAAGAAATAAAAAGAACATAAAAAACACCATTGTTCGAAATATTATTGAGAGAAAAAATGGAAAGGTCGTCTTTCAAACTCAAAGATAAAACATTTATTTGGAAAATATAATGATTGAACCTTTTTCGAAAGATATTATAGATTAGAACGTTTCTACAAAATAGCAATGTGCGCTACAAAAATTCGCCATGGCCTTAAAAATTTTCATTGCAAAACTTCACAAGATATATGACGACCAAAAAAAAATAACTCGCGAATGGATGGATGAAAAATCTTTAAAAACACTTACAGAAACTACTTTTGAAGGTGCGAACTGCAAAGTGTGCAAAGTATAATATAGAAAACATTGGAGAAGTTTTAAAAGAGAATTACCAACTTGGCGGAGATCCTTTTACGTATAACACGATACCTATTGACATTGACTTCAGGATCGTACGATTTCAGTCCTTTTCCATTCTGCCTCATCCCACATCCTACTCGTGAATCCGTTACTTATAAAAATTGCGTTGAACGAAGGTACGAGGGTATCTTTGGACTTTCGCCAAACTCACTTTTATCGAATCATTGATGCCACCCCAAATTCGCAATAATCCTTTTCGATCCCTCGCAATCTCCGAACTTGTTCTCACACGTCAACTTTTTTCACTGGCAGCGATAAACGATTCAAGTAATGTAAAAAGAAAAGGTCGAAGGTCGCTCATATCCCCTGATCATAACTAAAACACATTTCCATCTCCGGCCGATCCTCCGCTGTCTGTGTAGACCCAGAACCAATATCGCCCTTTGTACACAAGGTACATAAGGATCGACTTTTTCAACGACCTATTTTCGGATTTGCAGTCTCGAATTTGCACGAAGGGATTGTGCGCTTATGCGCAAGCTTTTTCACTAGGCGGTAGATGCACGGTTTAACGGGAATGATATTGGAATATACCAGGGAACGGGCATATGGAGCCCTTCCTCACGTGTTTCCAACCTATGCCAGTGACAGCCACAACTGATCGTTTAGCCTTACCAGTCTGAAACACCCATTGATATATTATACATGTATATATATATAGGTATATAGGTATGTATATACATATATACACGCACTTTAAGCAAGTACATAGCTACTACGAACATCGGCAGCCCTCAGAGACAGGCGGTGACGTTTGAGATATTAAAAAGTATAAAATATCGAGGGACCGACCTCGAGAACGCTTCTATCTTAGAAGCGTTAAAAACTAATTTTTTTCCGTCAACGAAAAAACTTTCCCTTCGCACGTAAGCATTTTTTTACTTCGGCGCCGAAGAGTTTTTTGGATCACTCTTTTACCTATCAGGGTGAATGATCTGATATTCGAGATGACTGAATTTTATTTATATAAAGGACGACTTATTCCGATTGACTAAAGGGGATTTTGCTGATTTGTAATTGAAGTATGTCATCAATCATGTGAATCTTTATTACGGAATCTATTGGATTCTACGCCCGTCCATAGTGGGTAATATATTATAAAATCAGATCAGTGCTCGTACGTTTTTCCGTTCGGTTACGTGAAAAATTATTTGAACAAGTAAAACGTGTAAGCGAGAAACGCTTTCTGTAGAAGAGACAAGATTGTCTGAAATTGATCAGACAATCCTGCTCCGGCCAGAGAATGTCGGATAAATTAATAACGACTCGGACTGATGTCGCATTCCCCATGTCCCAAGCTGTTGCGATTAAACGCGTTACAAAAATGAAGAAACCTGCCTACTGTTGTCCCTACCAGAGCCTGGCTAGTTGCAACCAAGGATGTCATACCAACGTACTTTCGAGTTTGTACAAAGAAAAAATTACAAGGTACAGCCGCGCAAAAAGCTGCCGAGCTTCGCCTCTGTCTCAAATGCTCTTACGAACTTATATCCCTTTCTCGCGAGCTTACATGTGAAAATATATAAACGTTTTTCTCCACCCGGCTGCGCTGAAACCTCGAGCGCAGGATCGAAAATTCCCACTTCTTGCCTCGGACGAAGTTTGCCCGAGCTAAACTTTTCTTCTTGTTAATCCCGTTTTCTTGCTTGCCCACTTCCTCCCTCGTCACGGGCTCTCGCGTTTATACGCTGTAATGTGAAAGCATCTCGAACGGAGGAGAAGAATTTCTTGCTGTTCTATGCGGCGATGACATCGTGAAAGAGGAGGAGAGAAGTAGAGAGGTAGAGCGACGAAGAGCGAATGAGAAAAAGCGAGAGAGAGACGGGTCTGGACACATAGACAAGGAGACCGGCTAACTTAAAAGAGCTGTGATCTCACTTATGCTCCATCCGTTTATATTATGTTATCTGGCTGTTTTTTATCACCAACGCGAAGATACAGATAAGACACTGCACATCCACCATCTGTTTCGCTAAAACCCCAATATTTATATTATCGTGTACAGGAAGAGGAGACAAGTGAGTGGTGGTAAGCGGAAGATGATAATGGTCCGTCGCATCCCTAAATTCGGAAATTGAATATCTCATCTCTATAACGAAGCGTGTAATAACGGTTATAGCGATAATAATAACAATTCCAGGTGTGATAAAAAGTGACACGGGAAATTTGGTCCAGCGACTAATTTCCTCGCTGTTGGGTATTTCACGCGACGTAGTATCGTGAAATCAGGTTAAGGAAAGACAGATCTACATCGGACATAGGTACTTGGGATACACGCGACGGTCGTCATTAGTGCATGGTTTCTCTGTCGTGGCTCTTGCTTAATTAGAGTAAGAGGATGCGAATGCTCGGCAGTCACTGCGCCGATCAGGATTATTCCGCCCGATTTGTCACCTGTACTGTTGAACGTGATCTCGTGCGCCTGTGGGTCTGTGATGGTTGCACGAAAGTGAAGCAAATCTATTTAATTAATAAATTTGTAAATCGATAATTTGATATTATGTAAAAGTCGAATGAAACCGTCATTCTTTCATTGAAATCGTTGGAAGAATCTGGAAATTGACGGAAGTACAAAAAAAACATTCGATCATATAATTTTGTTTGATTAAATAATTCGAACAAATTTAAAGAATTTTGAATCTTTCATATTGGTGAAAATTCCAAACAATTCATATGAACAGGCGTGCAGTTAAAATTATTATAAAAAAGGGATAGATTAAAATCTGTAAATATCTTCACCTCTCACGATCATTCAGAAATCGCAAATGACGATTATATTGTAAAAAATGAATGCGCTCTTGTACGAAAGGAGTCAGATTCCCTTCGTGATTTCACGTTCATACACATAATCGAGACTTTAAAAAATCCAAGCTTGGTCCTTTAGTCACACAAATGGAGTTTACCACACGACTTTTGTATTTCAACTTTCAAATTGCCCTTTGCGTCGCTGTGACGAAATCATAATACAATACATATATAATCAAAACGCATCTTCATCGTTTAAATTTGATTATTATAGTCATGATTATGATGTCATTAAAATGTAAACTTATCCTGAATTGACCCACGGGTATAAATAATTATTTATACCCGTGGGCCAATTTCATTCTTGTATCGTATGGATTTTCTATTGTAACACTTATTTATACCTCGAACAAAGAAAAAAATCAATATTAAATTGAAATCATTATGATGTCGAACCAATCAGAATAATGAACAATTGATTTCATAAAGTATTTACTGATTGTGTTGTATACCATTTTTATACAACATGTCAATATTATGCCCACTAGTATATTAGCTTTTATATATAGCCAGAAACACGAAGACGGAAACGAGAAACCGCGAAATAGTGAATTCGACTGTGACGTACCTACACATTTTATACAAACATATATTCAGGGACTGAGGCATTTGTTTCCCTTTTTCGTGTTGACAATAAAATAGATATTCACGACAATAATATTTCACTGGTACATAAAAATCCAATTTAATTTCTTATCAATTCAGTCATTCGCCCATCATTTACCTGTCGCCAATTTTCCAGGCTCATGGAAACGAGTGTGTCTGTTCGATGGCGGAGCCAACCAATTTTTTTCTTGTACTCCTGTTACACAAAGTCCAGTACATACTCGAGATAACTCAATGTCAATGCGAATTCTTCACATGAAAATTGTATCAAATCGCTAACGATCGTTCTTATAATAGTATATGATTAACTCCCGGTTTGCGAGATATAACACAATTATCCGATTATCACATTAGGTGACTTAGTCGTTACGAATTAATACCAGCAGTTCTAATAACTGGCAATTATGTAGTTAAAACTGTACCATTATTGACGCCTTTACAGATGATGATATTATTTTATTTGCAACAGAAACTTGGCGCAATTAGTAATGTGCGAGGAATTTGTGGTTAAATAAGACTTAAAAGTCGCACTATAACCTTTAGAAATAGCAATGATCAAAGCTCAACTTGCGAGAAATTTACAGTTAAATAAGACTTCAATATCGCACTATGACCTTTCGAATTCGTGTGGGTCCAAATTCCATGTACGAGAAATTTACAGTTAAATGAGACTTAAAAATCGCTCTGTGACCTTTACAAATCGCACGGGTCAAAAGATCCCAATTTTCAAATGGTAGTGATGTGGGTGAACCGTCACAAAGTTCGGCGCATCCTCGGAAAAGGTCGTTTATACCACGGAGAATAAACATTATTTTAAGATTCAACCAAAAAAACGAAAGAAACGGAAACACAAGTATACCATGAATTTTCGAAAAGATATACGCGAACGAAAAAGTAATCGACCAATGGTATGAAAGAAAAACAAATCCTATCATATTGAAAATTCAATCATATACAAAATATACGTATACATTCGTCCTTTCGGGAGAAAGACTAGCTGAATTCGAACGCATTTTTCATTCGATGGACCCGGAACCCGAATGTAAAATATATACGAGGTAAACACTTGATCGGGGCTACGAGAATGCGTAGGTACACGTCTTTTTTTGACCATGAGTGCATAAACATTTATATTTACCAAGAATAACCTCAAACTCTTAAATATACCTACGTGAAAAAATCCATTTGACATTTTGCACATGCCTCCAATGGAACAGAACGCCCACATCGCGAACTTAAATTTTTTTAGTCATACAGTGACAGCTACATAAGTCGTAAATGCCCATTCGAGTTATTCTACTTCAACCCAACGGTTCCGTAACATTGACAATTTTATTTTGTCAAAATCAATTTTTACACGAGATGAGTGAGAATAGCAGTTGCCAGCAATACTGTATCGGGACATAAAAGACTTTTAGCAAAAACGCTTCACCACTAACTTTCATCAGCTTCACTGTCATTACATATAAATATATATATAACGCGCGTGTAAAAATAAAGCAAACATTCACCGCTTTTATTTCCATCGATTACACAGCTACAACGTAGAAAGTTGGTTTCAAACGTGGCACGATGGCTTTTTCGCGTCACGAAGCTAATGTATATATATGTATTCGTGCGAACGTTGATGGTATAAACATACATGAGGCTGACTTTAAAATCCATCCAGTAAAGTTTCGGGGTGATCGAGAAACCTCCAAAAGCTTTGGATTTTCAATCAGTGCGACGGGCAGTGAGTGCACGAGAGTCGAACGATAGAAAGGCTACGTGTCAAGGGGCTAATGTGGAGCGAACGAAGCAGACGCGTGTAAAGAGAAAGGTTTACGGTAAGTGCACAACCGTTTGCAAAGGATCGTAATTGCCGGCACAGCTTCCACTTACGCGAGTTATCTCCCAAATTTGGTCATAGGATTTAATTTGTACATTAGCTATCCACGTTCTACATTTTCGTGTGTTTTCCGTTTTTGTGCGAAGCAAAAAAGCGCTAGAGCTTCAATGTGCTACACGCGTAACATCGTCCAAGTGCGACGACATAGAACGATATTGGCTTTATCATTTCATACACCGACGTGAAAAAAGTCGATATATTTATTTGCCGAAATCTCGAGACCCTTGAATTCGAATGGCGTCAGAGTAGGTACACTGATGGGTGTTTGCTGAAGCCCGAGAGCAAATTTGGCATTTAATCTCTCGTCGAATCATCTGACCCATTCTACCCGAGAGCACTGACTAATGGATTTTTGCTTACATTGCTAAAGCTTTGCCATCAGAATCTTTTTATCTGTACGTTAACGCTTTTCCGTCAATAATCGTTAAATCGGTACGTATAGTGGACAAATCTCATTCGCAGGAGAAATTAATCCTTGCTCTGTATTAATGTCTGATGGATGAAAAAAAAATTAGTGTCATTGCTAGCGCATGAATCAACTCATAAATGGGTTCGAACTAAGGCGCAAAATGAATGCGACTTGCTATATAAACATAAATTAGCACAATGCTTCCTTGTGATTTTCACTCATTCCCAAATCCACTTTAATGGCCAAGTAGCTTTCCAATCTTTCGCTTTGTCATTAACAATTTTTTACCAGCAACCGAACATCACGAGGAAGCAATTAATATAACAGTTCCACTTTCCACGCTTTCGCCCTGCTTTTTTCAGCAACATATTCTAAAGTTTGCTTTATTTTCGACGTTATTTTGGTTTGTAATTATTCGAGTTCAATGAACTTAAAATTCAATAAATTCGGAACGCTTTCATCGACCTTCGACATATTTCGACAGAAATATTTTCAATCGTTATCGCTTTATCAATGAAGAAAATTTTGCTACAATTTGTCCTAACTAACCCAACATGGAGGTTTCACGTTTAACTTTAAAAACGAAAGTAACTTCTAAGTAATTACATATCTTTATGAAATGTGACCTTAAGTTTTCGAAGAAATTAATAAGCCTACAGAATCTGAAATTCTTCGTAATAATTTATGAATTTCTATGTACGAAGAACAGAAGTGAAGCTAAGATCAGTCAAGTACGAGAATCAAGAGCACAGTTCTAGGGGTGATATTGAGTGGAGGTTGAAGTGAACGTGAGAAAGAGAAAGAGAGGAAAACGGAAGCAGAGTTAAACGATCGGTGATTGATGAGCCCTAACGCAGATACACGCACTCATAGATACTTGAGCCTTCTCCGGTAGTTTCCTCGGTCTGTTTTCTCAAATACCTCGTGTTCCATCGGTTTCCGCGGGCTTTCCTCGTGCATTCGCTAAGTCCATCCTTCTACCCGCAACGTCTGTCTGACACATATCGTTCCTACGGAAGGAATAGTTCTTGCCACGACACCGCATGGGCTGGATGTAATCGACCGGTTTTTGGTACAAACGTTCTCATCGTTTTCTCCTACCTAGGGTTGTAATAGGATCTCTGTCATTACTATTCGACAGGATTCATGTTATTTGTGCTGAGTCATGTACGATGATAGAAATACGCGTAGAATCAACCCAACGTTCACCTGATATCGAACGACCCCAACTATTGCGAAAGAGGTCATCAAGGTTGATACGATCGAGCTTGTTACCGACTTTTTGTTGCAGATATTCTTGATCTACGGCCATTCTTATCATAGGCATTCTCGTCGGGGACGTCCTTGCTTCGAACATTCTCATGGGTGGTCTGAAAAATCCTTAACCCTTCGTATATAGCTAAATAACCATGTGGTAGTTGACGCAAAAGTCAAAAGAAACGTGACCAATTGAACGTGCATCAGTTGATGACGCGTCGAACCAATGAACCAACGATACGTTTTTCGGAAACACTTCTCCTGGTCCGAACAACAGTTTCTGTCGGAAAAACGATTCTCATCGAAACATCGTTCCACAATCTTGCCCATCCGTAGAATCTGGAGTCATAACGACACAACGACGTTTTGTTATCAGTATCGAAGTATGAGGAAATACATGACCAGATGTTGAAGTATAGAATAATGCCCATGGGCCTATGGAAATTTGATCGCGTTAATTCTCTAGAGAGAAACTATATGCCAACTCGTTCGTTATTTCGCTTCTCGCGAATTTAGATCCAACGATGAACAACGTAAAATGCAATTACTATCACAAGCTAGTTTGCGGAATATTGTATTTTGGCGCAGTAGCCGCTCTCACAAAGTGGTAGCTGCTCGGACCATAATCAACTTCGGTAGTTCGCGTAAGTTAATGCGACAAACTATTCAACGCGGCGACCTGACATAGTTGATGGGCATGCGGGTGCTCGTGCCTTTGTAAAATTGCGATAGTTGAGCATCCTGGCACGTGTGCACATCAAATTTCCAAAATCTTATCTGTCGACTTCGGCGTCTCTTATATCAAAACCTGCATGTCTCGTTCGTCGACCGTTCTTAAGAGGCACTGTCTACACGGTATGACTATATGCTCGCCAACGACGATCTATTCATCCACGAAATTTATTAATTATTTCCACAATTCGATTAAATGTAATTCGTTTCGAAAAATCACCGTTACCGTTGTTTAAGAAAAATCAAAAACCTTTGAAAACAGTTTATCTCCGTTCACGGGGTGTAAATTAAAATAACGCCACAGCTGTTATAGAAAAAGAAGCAATTAACTCCATTTTTACTCTCTACGTCTTGGTTTAAATGACTTATCTGTTCATTCTCGACAAGGAGCGCGAAACGGAATTCAGGAAAGCGCTTATTTCACCGTTTCTCGTGCAGTTTCTCATCCTAGAGATAATTAATTCAAAGTCACTGTGAAACAGTAGTTGATGAGTAGGTTAGGGGGGTGCGCACGATTAGTATAGTAACGACCATGAGTTAGGGTGCACATAATATATGTATCTACATGGCTTATTAATGTACCATGTAACCTTCCGTACATTATGAGGTCGGTACTCCTTATACCTCTCATCACTTTAGTTCCTCCATCCCCTCCCACTTTGATAATAATCAAGTCAGTTAGTAAATGTTCAGCAAGGAATATCAGTTATATTCCCCGGAAGCCCTCAAGGGATATGAAGTTGTACCAAATCATCGGGAACCAATGCTTATCAATAAGTGAAGGCTAACTTTGTAAAACAATCTGAATAATCGAGCTCAACATTTGATTATCAATTGAGCTTGAAATGCGTAAATTTACTCGCTGATGTTCTGCATAAGATTGCTCCACCTATACTCGTATGTATAAGACGAGACGGAATATGCCATAGGTATTATTTATTAATTCACAGAATTTATAAGTCAATTTTGGTGCGTCTTTAGACATATTTTGACATAATAACATCTTGTCCTCTGAAGATTTGGAATGTTCCAGCACTCAGCTCTAAAGGATTACTCAGAAGGTTGAAAAGGAAAATAAAATACTCTTCGAAAAAAGTCAACTTTAATTATCGCGGTCTGAAGAATTAAGCGAGTATCAATTTTGTATGTCCTACAAAATTCATTTCTTTTGAATTGGAAATTGAATGAGCTATTATTGGCGTTCCACCTTTCTCCCTGCCGTATTTTCCGCCCGAGTTATTTTTCAGTGAAAAGCCGCGAAAAATTATCGTCAAAAAAATAAATTCAAAAAGAAAACAACCCTCTTATAAACCACGCTAATATACATATAAAAGGATGTTCGCGAGTTCCGCGACGATCGGGGTGACCATGAATGTTGAAAAGCGGCGTGAAATAGTAAAGAAACGATAAGAATGAAAGGGAGAGGGAGGAAGAGTGAAAGAGAGTTAGCGGGAGGGTGAGATCCGAAGTCGAGAACGTGGTATACAAAACTCGGCACATCGGCTCTCATCTACACCGTTGTATAAGCTGACGCCAGCAGGTACTGCGTCTCGTAACGAAGGAATGAGTCGAAAGAGAGTTGGGAAGCGGCGAGAGACGTTTTATCAGCCACAGATCCATCAATTATAAAGTTCGGATTAAACAGCCCGCGGAAACTCCTCTTCCGTATCACGCCCTACATTTCCTCGATTTTATTGTCGACTCGTCTCGTAACGATTTTCATCGGCGGAAATTTTGCCACGCGGTTATATATACGCCCTCGACCACAAACGCGTTCTTATTAATCTTTGGCTCACCGAGGTGCTATGACGCGCTGACAGTTTTACCCGTTGGTGAACGTATATCTAGGTATACACTTATACGATGATCAAAAACTCTGCAGATTCACCACTCGCTGGTTCCTCGTATGAATACCGAGGTTATATGAATACTATACATCCGTAAGGCACGTTACATACCATTTGTGTATACGCGTAGCCATAAACATGTATACCAATGTGATCGTGACGTATTCATGAACGTATACATCACGCGAGCTAACCGATTATCCGATCATTTACCACAGTTTATAAAATAAATCCTGACATACAATTTTATTCAAATAAACTAACAAACGCCTGGATTGTTATTTAAATATGCTCACCACTTTATCCCTTTTACTCGTTTATGTACCTTTTGCGGCGTTTTTCGTCGTTTTGAATTCAATAAAACACCGTGCTTTTAATTAATATTCATGTACCGGACCGAGAGTGACGGGTACCAGTATTTAACGGCGTCGCTAATTTATCGCCGTCTCCTTGCCTCGCCACTCTATTTTATCCACTTACATTAGTGCTGTACCGCCTGATAATTTTTGTTACTAATCATTATTATGTTAAAATAGAAATAAATATATGTGTATTTTCCCGAGTCGATATGTGACTAATGGATTTATAGGGTGCAATAGCGCAAGCATAATGTTCTAGAATAGGGGTGCGTTCAGAAATTTCCTCGGAGAGGTAAATATTAACCACGCGCGTTAGTAAACTTTGTGGAGTCTGAGCCGGGGGAACGCTTGTGCTTACTCGAATTCGTTCAGAAATTCAAAGGATCGCCTCACGCAAAAGTTAGTTCGGAAATCGATTCCTCAAGGGACAGTACGGAAACTCATTGGGAGTATCCATGGGGAATTTGGCTAGTCGAATTGGAATATAAAGACTCCATGAAATCAACATGCATCTCAATTTTTGTCGTACTATGATGGCTATAAATAATTGCTTTGAATCGCTCTTGTTCCAACTAAACCGACGGTCATACGTAGTTATTTCAACAATTACGCTATAAAAATTATTTTTGAAAGTTCGTTAATAACACCAACTTGTAGGTAAATATTGTTCTCGCGCGTTATATCAATTATTTGAAATGAAAACTTCGAAATTCTCTAATTTATCCAATGCGAAAGTAGGTTACTAAAGAAATGTACAAATTATGATATTACCCTCTCGAATATTTTTCGGGAAGTGGTTCAGTTTTTGAGCTATGAGAGGTCGAGGCGCTGCCTTTTCCCTCGATACATTAAATATAAATGATTAACACAATATGCCTATAAAATAATAGACGAGAAAAGGAAGAATGTGCGATAAGCCGATAAGTACAATGATGGAATAGCCTATAATAACGTATAAAAGTAACACCGACCACCTACCGGGTGAAATTAATTTTACTTCGCGCCGTGCGCAAGGTTCGAAGCAGCGCCGCAGGATGACTTCCCCAAAAATCCTCACCTATTCGTTGACCGTAAAAATATAATCCCTCTTTTCCATCCAGTTTCAATCACTCCCTCTCTATCTCTCAAACACGAACACACGTACGCACACGCGAACGTGCGTTCCGTCGAACACTATTTCCTCGTCCTTTCTGCCATTTCACGTTCCTCTCCCTTACGGTATAATTTGTCATGAAACGTCCCGCACACTCGCGAGTCCAAGGGGAGGGCCGAGCTTTCGCAACCTCCGTCGCACATTTTTTCTTTTTTTTTCAATTTCTCCACATATTGCCGGATGAATAGACCTTCCCCGCCGTCAAATCGTGAGATGGAGCAGCATCTACGCGACACCCAGCTGTGTCAGCTACCTCTTCTTAGACCACGGAGGAAGTATACGAAAAGTTGATTTTTAAGGGCTAATCGACCCTCGCAGATATACATTTCTCCATACACGCACGGTTACACATTCGCGCGCGCGCAACGTCTAGTCAAACATGAAAAGTTATAAAAACGTAGGGGATATACTATGTTAGACTTGATTTTTGTGGTCACAGGGGATGATTCCGGACTAAGGCTTTAAGAAGCTGGATTACGTTGCGAATCTACCACGAATGCTAGAGATACCTGTAAAATAGCCAAATATCTACCTAAGGGTCAAATTATACTTACCGTAATTTCAATATATCATTTTACAGTGCGTTCTCCCTCACGTAACTGCAATAAAATTTGAAACGGGGGATAAATGCACGAGTTAGGTTCTGGATACTGGCTACGTGGATACATTTGAACTATGAATAATTACCAAGATACAGCCAGAAGGGTCACGAGCAACACTTGAGAAACGAACATTAAACTTTTGAATCGTCCGGTCTATGGTTCACCTATCTATATTTCTTGTACGTAGCGAATACCTCCTTGTCGGACATGTGCCAGGTACAGTACTCGTGGTCTTTCGTGGGAGAGCCCGCGGCCAATGACTAATTACAAAGTATACATATACGCGTGTGCTGCTTTCCCAAGTTGATTCCCTGGTTATATACGAGATAAAGCGAAACTTCACAGAGGGCTGTCATGCAGCATTGAGAGCCATTTCCTACTTGCGGTATGATACAATTCCCCAGGGCATTCAAATTTCATGTAATTATCGTAATCATCAAAACTATCCGCATCGTGCAACCGGCGATAATTACATTCGACGTCACATAATTACAACGACTCGTGCAATACGAATTATTCACCCCTTGATATCTCAACGGATGGTACAACTAGCAAAACTTGGCTCTACGAGTTCTTTTTACTGACGAGATAGAGATTGAATTTCTGAGTAGCCTCGATACGTAAGACAACTATTCTTTGAGACAATATTCGGCACAATCGACCAAAGCTCGAGTGTGTCGAAGTTTCATCGAAATTACATTGGCAATTCGATGCATATCGAGCGATCTGTAAAAATTACTCAAAGACATCGTTTAAGGACTCCTCAATGTGTGTTGTCGTCCCTTTCAATTATCCAGAGAGGTACGATATTGATGTTCGCTGCACTTCATACGGGCTTATTCATCTGTAATGCGAACGTAACATCCGACGAAATCACGTGCAATATATAACGTGAGTAATGTCGTCGAGGGCCTGCTGTTTCTAATGCAGGAACGTACAGTACCACGTTACGGTACACATTATATAATATGTTTACAAATACGTGCACGAGCTTCATGGTAAATCTGGGGTGTGACGGAATACTAATATCAGCACGTATTATGCAGATTATATCGCTGTGTAGTATAATTCTCCAGTGTGTCGACCTGTGTAAAGTTCGTCTAATTACTGCATTTCGTACATCTGGATCCGATTCATTATTTGTTCCATCTTGCAACACCAACGTTGTACGTTCGAAAGTTTTGATAATCTTAAATCATGTAGAAACTTTATTACAAGCCATGATCGTGATTCGAGTTCACCTACGATTTATTCCGATAATTACACGACCTCTGCAGTATTCGCTTTCTCGACGCCATGAATTATCTAATCCGGTTCGACCTCCATTAGCTTATCTTCACTTGCACAAATTTTCGCCGCTGCCTGTTAACCCAAAACCCGGTCCAACCCCTACGCTGCTGCTCATCCTGGTTGATCCTCGCAGTAGCCTCAGTTTCCGCGTCACTTATTGATCCAGCTCTCTATGTTTTGACGTATAAATATATTAGAGCTGGACTTCAAAAATTTCTGCGAATAAACTGGTCATCGTCATAAAAGTACCTACGGGGCCCGATGCAATGCGACGAGTAATAAAAACGGTATATGAAAAATCGCAAGAGACAAGTAAAGATTACACTAACCCATAGATACAAAACGCCCTACCGTACCGACAGCCTAACTGTATTTTATCGGATTATCCAAAAACATTAATTTCTTTCAGCTACACGTTTTATCGTAGTTCACAAATTACAATTACATGCTGACGGTGCCTTTTTCATGAGTATCATCCTGGACTTGAGGCCTCCTCTCTGCCTATGCCAGCTTACAACTCCTCGCGAAGATTTCCAAATACTTTATTTCCATCCGTCAACTCCCACCGTTCAGTCGTTCCTCATCCTTCATCTTTTTTGTACAGACTCTCAAGCGTGGTTCAGACTTTTTTCATCCAGCCCGCATATCTGGCTATTTCAGTTGACGTACTCCTTCTCTCGTACCTTCGCTAATATGTTTCAACATCTTGGCGTGGCTCCCTCTCCCGACTCCTCATTCATTTCTCCACATTCTGGCACTTTACTTTTTTCTTAACACCGTGTTTTATCTCATCATAAAACTGGAAGAATGATGGGCGGCCTGCCTTCAAGACCGGCCCCTCTGCGTGTCCCGTTCTTTCTTCCTCCCTACTTATTCTTCGACACCCTTTTACTCTACCCCCGTTCATGCAAATCAAGTTTATGATTTTTCCGTTTTCTACTCGAGTCGTAACAGGTGAAAAACATCTGCTACGAGCGTAGTATTATGCAATTCTTAGAAATAACAGAATCGTTCTCTTAGTTTTTATGATATTTGTTCAACGAGCAATGAAAAAAATGTAACAATGTATGGGTATTCATGAGCCAATCTTTTTGATTTTTTCAACCGGGAATAGCTGAAAGCGATGCAAATGACTCGACTCTCCCAGATATATTCACGTACCCAAAGATAGTCTGGATTATACGGCTGTAGCGAATTAAACGCTTTATTCCAGTATAATGCATAAGTTAACAGAATATTTGAAATGGAATAACGAGATTTGCAAATGATCGAAGTTGCCTGAAGGAAATAATTTGTCAGTGGCATTACATTGACGGGAGGAAGCCTCAACAAACCAAGTTATAAGCTCGATTACTATCAATCCGCGAAATATCCATCATTCCTCCTATATATTTCATGCGATTATACGGTGGGAGGGAGAGGAGAGAATTTTCAATCTATCATGTCCCATAATATCCTGCCTCATTCTGATTTTCGTTTAATATTCCATGTCATTTCATACAGACGTTTTAAATCGTATGCCGCTTCTACGGATACGTGCCCGTGGTTGCACGTCAACTCATCTCGGAAAACTAATGCATCGGGTTAATGCACCTGTCTATATAAATATATCTATTTCGCCGATGAGGATTTGGGAAAATAATCAACAGGTTGAGATTCGAATTTAAATCTGCTGATTGGTCACCAAATTCTCTTCGAATTGAAATATTTAGATCGCTGCCCTATACTTTGATTTCAAATCGATTCGTCAATCACAAATCACGGAAAAAGATGAAAATCGGACCTCGGGTCAATCGTTTCTTTCGTGTGAAAATTTAATCACGAGAAAATCCTTAAATGGCACGAGTCTCTTCAAGCCTCTTTTATTTGCACCGCGAATTCTTCCATTACCCCTTGCTTCTCGACGGTTCCACTCAACCCAATCCGGGATCGATCCTTCTTTCTCGATAGGATAATCCGTTACGTTGTACTATGACACGTACGGAAACGAACTTGCCGAGTTCGTGGTATTGACGGTGATACGGTTGAGTAGTATGGTGGTTGTGATAGTCGTTATTCCACACGGAGGAACAAGCGGCGTTGTCCTCGGTTGATGGTAAGAGGTATAACGGTTTTGGATAGCGAACTGTATTCCCTTTTTCTACATTTCATACCCTCGTTAACTTTTATTTCCTTTCGATTCGTGCCCCATCTCGGTACTATTATACAGATTATCCCACACTTGGTAGCCCAGGTTTCCAGATTATGTATCACGACTGCAACTACTAAATGGCATTTCACATATACATACGTATATTACATCTACAAACTGAGGATACCCGCGAACACTCCTTTCGATTTCCGGTGGTGATTATTTCCAGGATATCCTATATTGTCCGGAGCCCGTTGAAACGAGACGCCTGATCATATGCATATCTTTGTGGAAAAAAGCTACTATTATATGCATCTGAAAATTCTTTTGGCAGCATCAATGGTGACAACGGTAGCACTCACACCGATTACAAATGACAACTTCATACACTTTATATATACCTACACACTCAAAACACACGAAAAACTGGCAGTGTACATTTTTCAAAAACCGTCCAAACATCCAAGCTTAATTTTTAAACGTATCTCGTACCGTTATTTCCAATATTTAATCATAACAAAGTAATATAAAAATAATTCGATACCACTTTTATACCTCCGTCGACATTATTCTACCCTGGTATAAAATGTTATTACCGATGCTCGAATTGAGAAAGCAGATTAATTTTTATTTTATCTCTTGTACTTCTTGCGAAATTATGTTATTCCGATACAAAGTGCGACTTTCGATTATGAAATCCAGAATATGAGGGCTTCTATGGGAATAACACAACGAGCTAGGGGATCAACTTGAATACCTCTTGTAACTCTTTTGTAGTAAAGTTTCGACTTTAGTCAAATGACTAGACAAACTATTTATCCGCGAGTATTGACAAATGAAGTGGTTTGTGTATGTTTTTGAAGTGTGCTTGGGGCGGGATTCGATTAAGTTAAGCTAGAGGTTTTGGGGTGTTTGGGGTTGTATTCGGGTATGATTGGAGTGGTTTTCGAGGTGAATTAGGGATATATGTAAGATATAATTGGGCTGATTTTTTATATACGTTCGATCCTCTTGCAACCGGTCTCTAGAAGGATGTATGGATGGACTATAAACGTGGTAAATGTTGTTAATGATATAAATGCATAGAGTGTCTTAAGCGTTTAAACCCTATACAAACATATTATATGTATAAATACGCTTTTCAATATATCGTTTATCTCTTTGTCCACGCGATGTTTCCTCTGAAGAGAAAATACCTTTCAGCTTATACTGTCGCTAGCTGGAACATATATTCGCTCCACTTTCTAGCTTCGAACGAGATATATCGGCCAGTTTATTTCGCGCGATCGTCTTTCTAACGAAAATAAATAACATCGCGTTTCATCATTCCCCTTCAACGTATGAAACTCGATGATTATACAGATAGTCGATGTGACAATCGAGAGAGTAGTGAGTTCGCATATGCAGAAAGAGAATTTATTAAGTCGTAATCAGTGATGGAAGATCATCCACTCTTCCGTACGGTTCAGATCTCAGAGTCTGCGGAGGAGGTTAGTTTGAACGACTGGAGAATCATGATGAGTCCAGGACTGAGGTATTCGCAGCCACGTAAATAAAAATACACGTACGTATTATACATATCTCTATATCTTTTTATCATCAATATGTGTTTATTTAATCACGGTGGGATGCTCCAACGAGTTAACGCGTCTAAGAATATCGTCGCGGTGTAAAGGACGGAGAATTTTCCAAGTTCCTAATGAGCTTTGAGGTGGCGCAGACGCAACTAAGCTCCCTTTTCCATCGTTATCTCGACATTGCAATGGTGCACGCAATCTTGCCGCGTACACGCTTTTACAAACTGCTATCCCTGAGGTCCTTTGCCTCCTTACGATGTAAGTTTGCACCAACTGTGACTCTGTACCCATATGTGACCGAGTTTCCCTTTTGACCGCTGCCTTATATACATATGCTACTAGGTGAGGGCGCCCGATATACCCCCTGTGATTACCCAAGATGAAAGGATACGAAGATACGCGCAAGCTTTCCAACGTACAGTCTCTGCGCAGAAACGATCGATCGAAAGAGCTAAACTTACGACGTGCGTTAAAAAAACGAAAATTGAAAAATGTCGTCTTATTGAAATAAGTAACACCTTGAAACGAGGAAGGCTGAGATAAACGAAGCTCGAATACACGCACGTGACGCGCTAGTTTTACGTAACAACATCGATCGAAGAGAACTTTGCGGTTGACGTATAGTAGTCTACGTGTGTCTCGTATCCCAGAAGGATTATGGTGCTCGAGGTCCCGAGACCCTATACAGTTTCAAACGATTTGTATCCCCACAGGATCACGGGAGACAAACTCCAAAGCAGAAACGAAAGTTTTAACGACGGTGTCGAATCACCGAAGTCCCTGGAAACGGTGACAAAGATATAGAAGGATGTCGCCACCCACGGACATATCGACACTGACAAATCATGACGACCAAAAGCAATAACCAATTTCCTTCATTTTCGGAAAAGAAGAAAAAAGCCTCTCGTGCACTCGACCGTTAGCACATCGAAAAAAAACTCAAAAAGTCAAATAGCAAGTGGAATACAAGTAAGGTTTCGGGATAATGCAATCGATCTACCAATAAGTTTGTATGCGGGTGTCCGCACGAAAACACGAACTTTCCGCGATGGACCGTATAGACAGGGTTAAAAGCACAAGGAAGGACCTGAATAAGGGACGGATCTCGAAGTTAACTCAAAGTCCTTGTACAAAGTAGCCTGGGTTGTCGTGACGATCCGCGTTAAATCCCCCTCCCAACAACGCCATTCTCAAACCACAAGTTTGGCTCCGAACCAGCTCGGAATTACAGTAGCTTTCTGCTCGATGAAACACTGGCAGCGATTCAAAATACATCCACGCGTTTCCTGCTTCTTCGAAGAGCGGAAACCCGGTATGCTATGTAAACAGTACAGTGTCGGGGTAGTAAATTATATAAAGAGCATCATGGTCAAATACGACGATACGGAGAGTTCACTGGCTGGTAGCAGCGCAACGGTTTCTTGATCTGCTGGGTTCCCTTTCGACAAAACCTCTGCTCTCGACATGCAATGTGCCAAACTTCTCCAACAAATTTACTACAAAAATCTTTTGCAATATCTTCGGTTGTTTTTTTACTTGGACACATATTCTTCCCTGCACGTGCTATATGATATTATCATTAATATCATTAATATCATTAATCATCATTATCATAATCATCATTAATATAAAAAAAACGCATTTTTTTAAAAGAAGTAACTCTCTCAAACCATTTATGTATTTTTTGGTAACGGTTAATTGCTTATTTGCCTGATTGATTTTTCCGCCAATTTTCCTGCGTATCAGACGTTGAATAGATTCGACCCGTGTATGTAGATCTCATGAGCTCGATATCGTAGCTAGACTGCTGCGTGTTATTTCAATAAAAAAATGACCTGCACGCGCATTTCTGTTCGTCCTTGGAGGAACCTTGAGTTTCTCCTTTCTGATAACAAACGAAAAGACATTTTCAAGCATTTTCCTTATCGCTTGTGATTCGCTTGCTTCGATTTTCATGCGCCTTTAACTAAACCACGCGGGACAAGTTTTTACCGACGATGCACTACATTATACCGTTAGAAATAGTAGAACACCACTGGAATAATATTATATAGAAAAATATATCCATGTATCACATATAAAAATGTCCATTTCCAAATTAAAAATCTTTTAATATCTTAATGATAGCCATGAAATGTAATCCATAAAAATCACGAAATAAAGCGGATTGTTTCAGTAATCGTCAATGGAATAATAATCTTGCTAAACCGAATTATTCTTTTCAATAATTATTGTAATGCTCGATCGTTATCAAGTGATGCACTGAAAAATTCAATAATTGCTGAATAATAAATTCACTGAATTAAAGAATCATCTGTAGAAAGGTAAATCAATAATGAAAAATATTTATACTTTTTCACAATAATTACTCAGTAAGAAAAATCCAATATTAGTTTTAACGCCACAAAGTTTGTTTTCGCATTCGTTTTACACCGTCTCGGAAGTGTATGTACACAAAATAATTTCAAAATGTATAAAAATGATATTTTTAGTACTATGAGTTATTCAGATAATAATCAATAAATTATAAATAACGAATAGATATGACTTTGAAGACAGTCTGCTTCAAGCGAAGTAGACTTTCTTGTCGACAAATTTTTTGAAATAATTTGTATGCTAATTTTCGTATTACTTTACTCCGGAGAGACGTTCGTTCTAAAAACTTACAATTAGTTACAATTCCATCCATGAAGTCTGGATTTTGTGTAGTATTGTGTTCAAAAATAACTTTGCCATGTGCATTTTCTTTTATTCTTATTGCAGATTTGAAAGATTTTTCCAAAGATAAATAGAAGCTTAAACGCAGCATCTAATAAATTTCAATATTTCAAAAGAAAATATCATTAACTATACAGTAGATGAAATTATTGGGGACGACCTAACGAATAATTATATTAAACCAGTTCTTAAGGCGAATCGAGAATTTCAAGGTTGTATTTTTTGATGAAAATCTTAAGGGGCTGGTTGAAGATTGTGGCTCGAATATTTACTACTATTGAGACGAACTTTAATCTATTTTTGAATTTTTTAAAAAATAATACCACCATTTTTATTACCAGCGTTACAATATTTGTCAGATAACGGCGCCGCCACTACGTGTATACGAAGCGGATAGCTCAGAGGATATTAAACGTGTCGACTTTTTCATTGCGAAGGTTGTTCCTCGGATACGTGTAATTTTTGTCTATCTTCCGCGTATGAAACATTTCACGAGGAAAGGCGAATGTATAACAGCAGATAAGCCAAAAAACAAAACCTGTTCCTTACAGCACAAACTTATTTGAAAAACAATATTACGAAGAAATTTTAATTAATAATTTACTGTTTCAGACCACGAATGTTACAGTTACAAATAAAAATTTGACAACTCAATATATTGACCGAGCGAATACATAGTTGATCAATTCCCTAAGCACGAGCGACATTTATGCACAATAGTTAAATAATTTTGCCTTCCAACATCGTCAACAAATTTAAATCGAAATTGGATTATGATGTTATATTAAAATTCATTAACCAATTAATTTACAAATTGATAATACATCTCACAACATTTTACATTTATTGACTATATGCTAAGGAAGCATTTTGCTTGGCATCAACAAAAAATCAATTCGACTTTAAGTCATGATGTGAATATCCAATAGGGGCCGAATGAATGTATATTTCGTTTTATTCGATCGTCCCATAAGAATCACATTCCGCGCCATTTTATCGGCCATCCTTCCTTTATTTTCCATTTATACGTCCGTTGCATCCGCGGCCGATTTATATTGCCCGTAACTGTATCTCATAGAGAAGGGAAACACTTCGGGAAATCAATCTGCGATATTACCCCCCATGAGATACAATCCGATATTTCTATCACAAAAGTACAAGGTATTCTGATAAAAAGTTCTTCCTTATCGCTATTCAGACAATAAGGGGTTACACGTGGAAAGGAATAGAACCGCCGTCACCTATCCAACTGGTGGTCGCGCTCAAGGCTACTTGACGTCAATGATCCCCAGAGTAACACGCCGACTGCATACCTATCGCAGTCGGTGAGAATGAACAAATATCCCAAACTCACTCCAATAAGTGCTCACAATACCCAACTACAACAGTAATCCGTAATTCAATCAAAGTTTCCAACCTTTTTGAAACATTTTTCCTACCAATACAAATGTTGACAATTATAACTCGCGTTTCTTACGACGATGATACCGTTGCATCCCTCGATACGCCAGACATTTATATCTCCTTTTATTAAAAGAAGCCTTGCTTAAGCCAACTTGGTCTCTGAATAATTAAAGTGCCGATTCAGTCCAATGAGACGATTCGTCGTGATCAGGTTCAGCAAACATTTCCTCAAACGGAAACTAAAGAAACAGGATAATGTTCTTTTCAGGTATTATCAAACCGCGCGTAGGTACAAGTAGTCTACTCATCTCACAAGGAAAAATTGGATCGAAAAAATCCTAACTTTGGTATTTGTATAAATTGTATTAATTCATTAATTCATTTATTTATTCGCAAATGTGGCAGCATTAAATCGTGTCATTAAAATTCATGCGAGCGTTGATAAAAAGGTCGAACGAGGCATTGTACATATAGCCTAGCCGATACCCGCTGGAGCGAAAGATATCATAAACTTCCTCGTGCTCGGGAAAGAAAGAATGTTTTCTGTTTTTAGGAATGCACGAATGCGGAAGCTATATTTAAGAAGCCGTATAATTCTCATTGGTTCGCTAGGACATGTGTGTGAAATACACGCGCGGCATATAAGAAGCCGTACGTTATTGATGAGCGACACTACAAAATCGACATAACAAGAATAAGAATTTGAACGAAGCTAACAGAGGGACGACCGAATATGGCGATCAAAATCGCCCTCTTCGTACTGCCAGTGGTACTAGCCGTGGTTATCTATTCGATCCCTGCGGGGGCCGACGACATCGTGAATGCATCAAATTCCGTGACATTTCACGAGCGTCATGAAAGAGCTCCGAAATCGAGAACGAGCAGTGGATCCCGTACAAACCAACGTATTACGAGCACAAAGCGCACGACACCAATACATCGACCAGCAGACACACGAAGGAAATATCACACGAAACCTGCGAATGCTAAACATACGAAGAGAATCAAGGTATCGAAGAAAAATCGAGATCAGCAGCCTAAGAAAAAGAAGCCCCTAGACCCGAAAGAGAAGGAGGAACTAGACCTGTCGACGCTATCTGACTTTTCGAAAGAGGTGACGGCGGCAGCGTTGGAGACACTGGAATCGTCGTCAAAATGCCCCAGTAATATTAATAAAGCTAAGGTAGAAGAAGAAGTGAAGAAAACGATGAAGAAGTTGTGGACTTTGCCAGGAAGTTGCTACCGTGCCATTCCAAAGCTGGCAGAGGACGGCGTCGACGATAGGCGCTATTAAGAATTGTGATGAAAAGATTGCGATCGGCTAAATTGTAATCATTTTACGGTAATAAAAAAAAGATGGCTTACAAAAGATTCATCGAATCGTCTTGATTTATTATATATTGTGTGCTTATGATATATGCTCGAGGTTGTTTCGAGTTAAAGCACGATGCTCCTAAAATCCCTCACAAATTCGTAATTCTTTTCCTACGATATTCCTAATGTATGTATGTAATATAAACATCGATCCCATGTGTACCGCTCGACACGATCTTTCCGATGTGTTTTTGGCATAGAAATAATCTGCGTTTATAAACGATTAAGACTTTATCAATAGATCGAAAGGGGACCAAGATAGAAACGAGGTTACATATTAAGTATAATTGTAAAGTATATAGGAGAAATATATTTTAGCTCAACCACTTCCCGAAAAAAATCTCAATCGCCCGAAAAAAAATTCGCATCACATTTTGAGGAAGGTCGATTCATCGAATCCATGGTTGTCGTCCATGTTCTAGCGCGAAGAACGAATGATCCATGTTCAACGAATCCCCATTTCGCTGTGAAATCAATAAAAGCGGGATCGACACGCACAATATTTTGACGACTGTTAACACAGACTTCAGTAAACACTGAAGTTGTAAGTTACAAGTGAAAAGCTATTTAAAATAGAATATAATTCCTCTGTCGAAATGAACAGGAGTCATGCCCGAGTCGATCGGTAATGGCTCAAAAATGCTAACATCGACGATCGATAGTTGATCCAGTGGCTGGCGTCCCCTACTCTGAACCAGAAAAACGACGTGTCCGACGTTTCGAATCGCCCCGCCTCGAAATTTCGTTCGAAACAAAAGTGTGGGGCGTGTCTATACGAAGCCGCGCATATATTATTTACACATGTGCTTTCCGCCACCGATACCCGATAAGAAAATAGACTTCGTTATATCGATACAAGCATCGATGAAGCGCGGTATATCTGCACAGGTGTATGCGAACATATATCTATGTCTATAGACGAACATCGTATCGCGAAACGAACCTAAGAAACGAGAATGTGCCGACGAACGATGCAGTTTCATCCCGAATTCCCGTGTGTCCATAGCGAGTGCTATGGCGAATGTGGTAACGAGGAGATATCTCGGGAGCTGCCCCGATCAGAGGGAGGGACACGCACGAATAAAACCAATGTGGCGGAACGAGGATACGTTGAAATAACAATAACAATCGGAATAATTTATCAACAGTCGGAGGACGAATGACTAGCTCGCGGGTGTATAGTTTTTATAGCGTCGTATCTGCATAATGCGGAAGTCTGGCTGAGGTATAAGAGACGTACGCTTTTCAAAGCTGAGGCACAAACGAAGCACTCGTGAGTGAGACGATATTGAAAAAACGCAAACCGAACCGCTAATATCAACGATGAAAATATCCATTGGATTCGTCGTACTGTCAACGATAGTTGCCGTGGCAATCTATACGAGCCCTGTAAAATCTGATCGTATCTTGTTTGATTCGCCCTCGATGTTCATGGCACATCCCCGAGACGGGAGCGACCTAATGTATGAGCCGAGGTTGGAAAAGAGATCCACTATACCTATCCGATCTGAAATATTAAGAAAAAAGAGGGAAGCCGAGGGTGGTAGGGAAATTCGGGCGGCCAAGGAAAAACAGGCGGCGAAAAAAGAGGACGAAGAAAAGGAAGAACCCGAAGACGCCGCGGATAAAATAACCGGGTCGCTGGTTAACATGATGAAAACCGGATTGGACTGCATAGCGAACGACGAAAGCGAAGTGGCCGCGACGAAGAAACAAATATATGAAATAGTTGAGGCTAAAATGTTCCATAAGAAAACTTGCGAGTATCCGCCGACTCTCATGAATGATCTATTGTACTACAAAGATCCGCTTGATACGTTTCTCGTAGAACCGACGATACACGACAGCAGCAACGATGATGACGAGGATTGATAAATAGACATACCGCAATCGTTACGCGACGATATTTCATGATGTATGCCAATTTATGTATACTTATTTTCCGAAATAAATTATATATATATGTTTCGTTATACTATGATGCGTATGTATTTATGTATGAATTATAAACTGTAATAATTATATTATCATATAAAAAATCGTTGCCGCAACTGTTATTAATCCCTTGCGTTTAATGTGTCATTTCCGCAAAGAAAAGAGCGTCTCTTCCCAGCCCATCCTTCCAGTTCAATGAAATGACATTACAAATGTTAATTTTAACGTAAGATTCTTCGTGAGAATAAATAATAAAACGATCAATCCTTTTTCTCTATTAACGACTTTAAAAGTTTATTATCGCGACGGAAGCTGGAGCCTGTTGCGAATCCCTTGCATGTAGGACGACTCGCTTACCCCGAGTCATCTCTCCGATATCGAAAGAAAGATGCGAATATGAAAGGGTATAAAAGTAGTTCATGGATACGCGATGTGTCCCATCATGTGTATGATTCATCTCCATTCAAGCCCGGAGAGAAAGGGTTTTCAATTTTTGCCCGTTTCTGGCGATGCGGAACAACGTTCCTATTCATGCGTACGTACATATCGCATACTCATACGGAAACCCAGGCGTTCTTCGACGTATACCCTCGAGGCGAGGAAAGATAGCGTGGAAGGAGCATGCGCTGGTCTGTTTACAAGGCATGTGAACGGAGAAACAGATGAGCGACCGAATAATCTTGGAAAATGCGCGATCACCTTGTCATCACTTCAGCGCAAATTTCTCTTGTATCGTCGATATTATAATTTCAAGATCTGATTCCTAAGGGGAACGTAGTGCGACGCCAGCGCCGCGTGATTTCATTTCTCCTGGGCAAGAAGACGCTATCCATTGCCCGAGGCAGACACCAAATTGCTCGTTTCGATATACGAAAACTCTAGTGCCACGGATGTCAAAATATGATGCAGTACGACGCTCAACGGAAGCAATTTAAAAAAAATTCGTGCACAAATTTTATATATCCGACTATTATTGATGGAGTTATCGTCCGCACCAGTTCGAAAAACGTGCTTTCGAGAAAAATTTATTGACTGCCAACTATTATACTTTCTCAACAAAAATTTACTTAGATCTACTTTAATGTATGTGCATTAACACATTTGTAATGGACTACAATAAAACCGTTAAGTGAATTGAAAAAATTCATGAAAAACAGATCATTTCTCTAACCGTCACAGTGTGGTCTTCCTTATCGGACATTCGCTACAACACTGGTTTTTCTCTGTATTCATCGGCCATAGGGTTGTCTTCTATACATATCGTAAATATTCTATGTTCTATAAATCAAGAAATAAAATAAATAAGAGTTTGAGAGATAGAAAGAAACCGAGAGCAGGCGATCGTTCGATATAAAAGAACAATAAGAAAGAATAAAACTAATACTGCAGCTATATATTTTTTTATATCGAAGTCGCTGAAGTGCCTCTCACGCTTCAAGAAAGCGTAGAAATGAATGAAAGCGCAAAAAGGTATATTGCCCATAGTCGGATGTAACTTTTATAACTGCGCAGTCGTCTTATCATATTTATATTTAATAAACTCGGGAAACGTGGACCGTTAGCGGTAAAAGATCAGTGAAATATATTTTTTTAAACAAATCAATGTGCCAAATAGTTTGTTCGACAATTTTTTCCATCGCTCGAAAACCACGAATAAATATGAAACCTCGAAAAGAACACATAACAGTGACTATGTGGTTTATTACAACCCAATTTATGAGCAACCCCTGCCCCCCCCCCCCCCAGCTCTCTCATGTTTCTGCATAAATTGTGATTTTTTATTTGAACCACACCTTATTTTACACGACAATGTTTTACAGCAAACGCGCTTAAGCTTGCCATAATCCTTGCTATAAACGACGGATTTTCACATAGGGCACTCGGTATATCACGCAAACCTAACCTTCATACGGCGCGGATTAAATAGAGACACCCGGTGTACAAAAGATTCATTGTTATACACGGCTGTTGTGGCGACGGCGGTGGTTGGATATTTTGTTTACAGAGAGAGAAAAAGGGAGAGAGAGAGAGAGAGAGAGAGAGAGAGAGAAGAACGTTAAGTGTATCTCTCGGAACACATAAACAACCTTCTGTCGTTGCGCGTGTTAACAATATCTTCCTTCGAGGCTTACGTGTCACTAACCCTCTCGCGACTTCGTCGCTTTGCCGTACAATAGAGGGCACGCGAGAGGATGTGTACTTAAAAGTATGACATTGCGTTTTGATACAATACCACGTTTTTCCTACTATGCGCATCGTATATCTTCGCTCATACGAAAATCCCTGCTCCCTAACAACGGAAACTCCGCTGTTGGGAAAATGGTCGCATAACGAGATTCGCGCGGTGCACCTGATATTTACTTCTTTCACTTTTTTAGAAGTCCATTTAACGAGCGTTGGACGTACAATCTTTCCGTAAAGAAAAAAACGTCGCGTTATTTTCGTTCTCTTATCACGAGCGACTGTTTTAACTTTGCGGAGAATAACCTCGCAAGTTTAGGGTGCGATTTTCATAAAAAAACATACGAACAATAGTTTTTAAACGAATATTTCGTTACGCCATAATTCGAAAAATTTTATGGAAGTTTTTTCTGTTTGCAGGCAACGTATTCGTAATCGCGGCTATACTGCTCGAGCGCAACTTGCACAGTGTGGCGAATTACCTGATTCTCTCATTAGCCGTTGCGGATCTTTTGGTCGCATGTCTCGTAATGCCCCTGGGTAAGTAATAATAATTATCTGTTACCTGACAGTTTCACGCATATGTACAAGACTAAGCCCTTCGAATATTACGAACTAACAGCACCTCGAGCTATGGAAAACAAGAGAAATTTCACATTAACGTACGTTACAAGAAGGAACGTGTGAGATGATTTTTTTGTAGACGCGTTGAAGCTTATCGTTCCAGTCAACTCGAATGACCTATGAGTGCTCTTGAATAAGCCCGTATGGCCCTGAATGACCTTGAGTGACCTTCGAAAGCACTAGAAATATAACTCGACATAAGGACATGGAATTTGTCTGAATATCGTTCCATTTGGAAACGTTACGGTGACCTTCAATAATCTCAAGCGCCTTCACGAAAAAACGAATGATCTCGTCCTCATACCGTACAACCTTCGTTCGAAGCTTTCTCGAGCGTTGCAAATTTAGTTTTGGCACTATGGCTATATACCGGTTTAAATATAATAATTGTCTTGGAAACTAGAGGGAAGACCGTCGTTCAAAATACCCAAAATCACTTTGGAGTAAGAATTTCGTCGAACGTGATATCAGGGTTGGTCCCGGGACTGTGTATATGCGTATAGGTGGATGCACATAGATCTTGCAAGATAATGATCTTGGATTGGAGATCGTGGAATCGTTGCATCATTCACGCGGTGATCTGAACACTCGTACAAACGTTTCACGTATTCTCGACGTGCGCCATTCATTTTGAAATCTCGCTCTCGGCATAATAATTCCTCAGATTGACTAACTTCCAAGCAACTACTTCACGGGAAACCCTAACGCCATTCACGTCTTGCAACCCGCGACATTTCCCGTCTCAACGCTCGCTATATATATATATATGCATGTCATATTTGAATACGTAATTTTCGCCAATTTGTCGGTTATCCTGTGCGCAGTGAAACAAAGAGACTCAAGCTGTTCTCATGAATGAGCTGATTACGAACTGACAACGAATGCACGAGGGAATGATTGAGCTTGAAATGAAGAATGATGAACACGGGATTGAAAAGGACGAAACTTGCGTTTATCAGGATTCATATGTTCGTTGACGATTTCAGGAGTCAAAAACAGTGATCTCCAACGACAACTTCGGAACGACGATATATAAACGTACGAGACCAGTTTTTTGTTAGTGTTTCATTGTCGACAGGAGCCGTGTACGAGGTATCCCACGAGTGGGCGCTAGGTCCGAAGCTCTGCGACATGTGGACCAGTAGTGACGTACTGTGTTGCACCGCCTCGATTCTTCATCTGGTCGCAATCGCCCTGGACAGGTTAGTTACACGTAATATGCTTTCAAACATTTTCTCATTTAATATATTCTAACTAAACTCAAAAAACTAATGTTGTGCATCAAATAATTGTATAATTGCAAAAGTGAAGGACGTAATTTTCATTATACCGCGAAATATTACAAATATCTCGTATTAAATGTATACTTTGTCGGGTTTTGTGTATGCCACGAAATCTAAATGTACCATTGAGAACATCAGTCTGCCAGATTTTTAATGGGGACACCGACTGAATGGGCGTTTCGCAACGTCTCGAGTAAAGCCGTTACCGTTGGTGCTCATGCCGCGTATGAGTCCGATATTCGACTCAAAACTGACGTACGAAAAATGGACGTTACTGTATATATATATATAGATCATAAAACGCGAATCCAATTTTCCAGCGGGTTATACGAACGAAAACCTATTAGGATTTTCTCGTGAATGAGATTGCATGCGAGCAATTTGTCGGTCGTATATATATACATGCGTGTGTGTGTATACCATAATGGAGCCCTTTTTTTTCTCTTCGACGCATCAGGGGTAAAGAAATCACCGGAAATATATTTTACATTGTGCGCGAGCACGGTGTTAAATAAGATTACGAGGTAGCGAGGGATTTGAGGAGAAACTGGAATGAAAAGAGAGTGACGTGAAGAGGGCGAGACACAAAGAGCACAGAACAGAGACAACCCTTTGCTCTCGGGCTTTCTGATGTGCCGGCCTATTTGTTAAAGCGCCAGTATGACGAGAGTGTTTTTAAATACGGGTTGGACACGTGTACAAATATAGTTTAAAAATGAGATGTTGAAAGGAGGCTGAAAAAATGAGTAATTAATTAAAAGTATTGTTTTAAAAATTAATTCAGACTAATAAGTAGGTATATTAAATGAAATATCGAGCGATAAAGGAATTTATCGAAAAAATGGGAATAGTGAAAAATTACACGGGCTAAAGAATATTAAAACCATCGAATATAATTCTGAATATTTACGATCATCTGAATACATCAATATATCGCGCTGACCAAAAAGTTAATATCGTTCCAATACATTAACATGTTTGTCCATCCAATAGTGAAAAAAAAGCACCATCATTTTATGACGAACCTAAATTCTCTCTTGCTAAATAGTAATCAATTATTCAATTAACGAAATGGCTCCAATTTCTGTGTTATGATTTATGACGAACGAATATCTAATAATTCAATAGTATACTCGTAAGGAAGATCGAACGAGAGTCATGATGGAACGTAAAGTGGAAAGTATTCATTCTAATTCACTAGATTCATTATAAATCCAACGTTAACATTAACCTCCCATGGTAAGCAACGTTACCCAGCAATCCATCGAGATGCGACTATGAGATATGATAAGAGGTTGAACTATTGCCTACAATGCCCACCAAAGAGTAAGGAGCCATAGAGGACATACATCCTTCGGCGCCCATAGAACGTTTTTGCGTTAAATTCAAGACGCGCGCGTGGCCACACATATCAACGACCGTGAACGGGTATATAGCACGTGTACAGAAACCTTATAACGAGCTGCCTAATGGACTGAGAGTTGACCCGGGCATGAGCGGAAGGCATTTTGCAGAGAGCAAGGAACACAGCGGGAACGTGCGGCGAAGTTCCCCGTATATAGCTTCGCGAGATTGCATCGCGCATTAATAGCTCTCTCGTTGCTGACTCCCGCCTGCAGCTATTTATCGGCCCACTTAGAAGTGACTTGGCGAGTCCATATAATCGCGCAAGATCACGGCCCGCGGCACGGCACACGGCCCGATGTCGTTCACTTTATGGCTATAAAGACTACGATTGTACAAATTACAGGTAATACACTTTACAGCCTTCGTCGCATTGTGTTCCCTTTCGCGTGAAGGGAGAACAATATTTTTTATAATATCTTCCAAAAAGAAATTTGGTAAAAATACAGCAGGAAACGTAATCTCTGAACTAAATTGGAACGCGCGCGTACAATACATGATTAGCGGGTTGGGGTTGTTCGAAGTTTAATACCGGTTGATTGACATTTTTTTAATTAAAGCTAATGCCATTTAGCACAATGTATAATCGAGTACGGAAGAGGAAAAATAAAAAATAAATAATGTTTTGACAAGCCAAGACGGCGCATCGAGTGGTTTTTCACCATCTGGTAGGAGATCGCGAATCTTGCACGGTTTCAAGATATATTGCTGGTGGTAGTTTTGTCCCCACGGTGCTTTAGTAAGAACTGTCGCCTCGTCGCACAGAGTCTCTGGAAATTCATCATCTCGAGCAACTAATTAAAGAGCTAGAAAGGCAGAGACAAAGGGAAAACGTGGATATGAAAGGGTGGTAGAGAGTGAGAGAGAGGGAGAGTGCGAGGAGGAGAAAGAGGGTCTCTCTAAAAGGCAGCAATATACACCGACATGTCAGAGACGGGCCAACCGGTAAAGTTTTTCCTTCAGCAAATTATAGGGGCGTGAGAAGCGAGCAAGAGCCCTAGAAAGAGAGTGAGAGAGAAAAACGTTGAAAGATAAGGGCAAGAGAGAGAGAGAGACGGAAAGGACTTTAGTTAATGACTTATAGTTACCTACGAATGCGTAATAGTGAAAGAAAAAGATCTGACGCTATGCGATACAAGCTGGAAAGTTGAAAAAAAAGACATTATTTAAAAAAAAATACGTGCTCGAGCCAATTACAATTTGGACGCCGTTATAAGTGTAGTCATTAAAAATGCACTCAACGCGGGAGAGATAGAGAGAGGGGGAAGGTCGAACGAGCGCGAGGGTTAACACTGATAAAGATTCTTGACTTTTGTAACTATTCCCTCTAATTTTTTCCAGACTTAGTGGCATTTTTCTCGTTGAAAACCATCAAAAACTCTCCGTACGAACGTAATTTGGCGATGTAACTTTCGAGTATGCCTCTTCACGAAAGATCCACGTCGTCACCGAAACTACGTTTTTTTTACCGAAGAAAGAAGGAAAGTACGCCACTTTACCACAGCTTTAAATACAAAAAAACGCTCGCGCTTTACTTTACCGTAATTTTCTCCCGGCCGCGAAACAAGTACGAGCCACTTTTCAGAAGCTACGCGAACTATCTTACTTTCGTTTCCACGTGAAAGAAACTTTTTTGTGCAGGGGAAGAAAATTATGAGTAAGCGACCTTCAGATTTTCATTTATATATATTTCTTCCTGTCGGGGAAAGGTTTGCAATTGCGAGTGTGCAATGAGGCGACAACAATCAAGTCCTCGTAATTCTGTAAGACAGTAGACATACACCAGATTTTGGAAAAACAAAAAATTTAATAAAATCGAAAACTCTTTTAACATTAAAAGACTTTGTAGGTTTTTATTCACTTCAATACCAAACATGTTTGACACGTGGCCAAGTCGTTTAATAAATTTCGAGACATTCATTAGCAAATGAGGACAAGTACATGGATTTCTTTTCTATTTTTGTGTTTTTTAAATATCATTTTTTTCTATAAAAGTATAAAATGTATATTTTTGCCGGTGTTAATTCGGCAATATTATATACGCGTCGCATACTTTGCTGCGAATGAAACGAGGATTTATACTAATTTCACAAAACTGACAATAAATAAACGACGGCCACGAGGCAAACATCAACATTCCAAAATCTTTAGCGAATCCCAATTTTTGTTTGCATCGAAAAGATCGAATTATTATACAAAAATTTGATTCGAACATATAAAAGTCTTGTATACACGTAGTACATAATTGTTTTTCCCCAAGCGACACAAAGAAAATGTAAACCTCGTTATTTTCGTCTTACTTAAATTTATTTGAACCTACACAACGATGATTTTTTCGTGTCTGTGGAAGCGGTGGTGACGTAAAAAGTAACGAGCGCCTTTTGGTCATTAAGAGTGTGTACAGGGTTGCTTCGAAAGAAGGTGAGCTTTACAGTGCTTCGGACGGACAATTATGAGATAGAAAAAAATTCTAAGGAGGAAACTGTTTCTCGAAACGTGTACTTGAACTACCCTTTCCCTCCTTCCTCACCTCTTTATCCGGTCACTTCCGTATGAAAGTCCGCTACATAAAATGTCTAGAGATACGAGTTTCGAGGACTAAAGCTTGACTGAAACTACCTCACCGATTAAGAGATGCAATTGTGACCACGAAACCCGCCTGAGATTTCTCACTTTTGGAGGACTTTTACATATACGTATATGCAAGCAACGGTCTCTGTCGAAAGTTCAAGAGAGCTTTATGCACGTGTACGTGGTCTCAGTGAGTTTTAATGAAAACGTACGGATCTTGGAAGAGTTACGATGATTTGATGCGACCGCACATGTGCGAGACATCGCGGATGGAGGGAACTCCCATTATCGAAATTGCAATCGTATATCTATCCATATCGTAGATTTAACTTGGGTGGGGGAGATTCACGAGCGTGAAGTATCAAAAGTATGTGCGATAACGCGAATGAACTTTCACTCGTGATACGAAAGAGAACTATTCGGGTATTATTGGTACGGTTGACTTTTTAAAAATGGTCCATTTATATAAGAAACGACTTTTTAATTAAATACGTCCGGTAAATTAATTTTTGTCCAATCAACTTTGGATCAGATAATAAAATCGGTTTAAGACTGCAACGTAAGATAAAATTGGGTATCTTATCTACTATGTAAAATAATAGCTGTACGTGAATACGAGAATGAAATATTATCGGGAATAATTCCGGAAACGTATAACGCGCATAAAGGACCAAGTCATGGACCATTCACCGACTAGACACGTACGCGACACTTTTGTTACGCAGTTATCTTTTCATCCACTACCCCTCTTTTATCGACAAAAATATCGTAAATAATAACAACCCAAATCAATAAAAACGCCCCCACGAAAACATTAAGATAATATCGGAACTACGTACTAAACAGAGTTGGCGCAGACCAAACTAGCCCCTCACTAAGAGGTATAAGACAATACTAGTTCAGGGGTGGCAAGCACAACCCTCAAGGTGATCCCGGTCCACTAAGCTGATCGAGGGTACTTTCACAATAACAATGATATGATTCCAAGAAAATGTTTAGCCTCGTCGAAAGGGATTGTTGCCATTCCGTGTCCCAGGAGGGTTGGTCATGCCGCGAAAATTGGTATAAAAAGGTGGGAAAGTATATATAAAAAGGCGTTGCGTTTAACTCAACGTCAAACACGATGTAACCGGGCTATTTTTTTCCATCGAATACGGGATTAGTATCTCCGTAGGTATAATCTAGACATATAATAGTCGAAACTCATTCTCATAAATCATATTATCCAAGCGATGATCTATATCAACGAATGCTGTAACAGCCACGATAAATCCAACGGACGTGGCCACCATACTTCAACTCGAATCCCCGACGTTCAAACATTTGTAGTACGTATCGATTTTATTCTGGTTGAGGGGAGAAAGCGGCGAGTCGAAGACGAAACTCTTGAAGAATCTTATGTAAAAAGACGAGACTTTCGTGCTTGGATAAATAGTTCGACTGCTTTAACCTGAAAGTCGAAGTCGCTCCCTGCCGCATTTCCTTATACTCTGACGAGAGATTGGGAGAGTGTACCACTTTCCGCACCGACTGTTTACCTTCCGACACTATTCGCTTTCAACTTTTTCCACATCCGGCATTTTTCCTTTCGGTTATTTCCCTTGCAATACTTCCCTCTTCGAGAAAATTGCTCCTCCGACACTTTCCATTCGACGCATTCCCCCTACTGCTGATTCCCTTCCGATATTGTCATCGCTGGGTCCTTTTCCATCAAACGCTCGCCCTTCTCGACGTTTCCCCTTCGGATATTTTTCCATCTGGACACTTTCGATACGTCCGTTGAATGTTTGTGGACGATTGCAAAAGTAAAGTAAATAGGAAAAAGCCGAGTGGTCTTCTCGCTAACGTGCTCGACCAGTTCGCGATATCACGCGTTGAATTCCTATTTGTATACATTAGGATTATGGTCCTAATTTATAAAAATCAATTGCCGAATCATTATATTGATAAATCAGCTTCATAAATTAAATAATTTTCAGTATAATTATAATTTTTCTATGAATTATTAATATACATTAATATAATAATTCATAATATAAATAAGATATTCATTTTAATAAATAATTATAAAAATGTATTATATATAATTTTTGTATATATATGTACAAATAATTTTATTTATCATGAATGATATGCAATATAACGATACGGCGATGGGTCAACATAAATTCTGTGTATATTTCGGGCGATTATCCAAACGGCATCGGTACCTACAGTTCATCATGAAAGGTTCGCGATATACCAAATATATCCATATGGTATCTATTCGCGTATATCCTTGATTAGCCGAGATTGAAATTATAGCCCTTGCGCCCTCCTCCTCTGAATCCTCCGAACAAACGTTTTGAATTAGCACTGAATTACGACGTGATATGGCTCTTGCACAACTCTCTGTGTTTACGGTACGCGTGTACAAATACGTATAATTTCTGATGCATCGCTCGTACAGAATCACCTCGGTCTCTCGGTGTATCTCGAGTTAGCGGGGCGATGGGAGTACTAGAGCCTTTCTATACGTCATATGTATACGTATATACTCGTTGTGACCAGAAGAGGCAAAGCACGAGACACCGCGATATATAATCTCACTAACCATATATATAGGCGCTATTTAAAATCCGGGGTGAGATGCGCTCTCCTGGTTATATAAATACGGATCAACGTATACCTCCCTGAAAAAGTGTATATTTTTTTCTACCTTCGCTTCCACGTTTTTACCGACTATGAAGTATATAGATATATTTTTTTGAAACCGTAATTATCTCTCTTCCGACGATGCACGCAAAAAACTAGCTATTTTTGACGTGCATTGGTCTCTCTATAGTGAACAAATTAATAGACTTTTCATTCTATCGTGAAAAAAGATTGATAGTTTTTAAATGCACCTAAAGTAATTTAACCTAGAGATTCATAGAAGAATAGGCCTCAGTCCGTCTCTCTATTTTAATTACAATCGCTGCAGGGGAATAAAAATATACCAAAGTAATAAAAGTTATTCCCCATTTAGGATATTCCCAGTAACGTTGTCATCAACTTTCAAAATTCATCTCATTTTCTTTTTAAAGCGGGGTGAGGGCCAGGAATTTACCAGCGCGTCAAGAATTGAACTTTTTGGGGGAATTATTTGTGACGAGAATCGACTATTGTCGACTCGACAGTCGAATGTTCAAGGTTATTTTATTCAATATTCAAGAATATATCCAAAACCAAAACATGGTTTAAAATAATTTATTTTCAGAAACGTAGATATAAATGTGAATAACGACCAAACAGACGCACAACCTCGGTGGGCAGAATAGCTAGCTTTACTTTTGTTCGAATCAAAAAACCAATAGAGCCTTACTAAGAAACAAAATCGCGAAAATCATATCACGATTACCAAAAACTGTTTTACACCCAAACTATTTTACATCGTTTGGCCTAGTTTTTCTTGATTTAGTGCACAAGAAATCGTTAGTCGACACAATCATAATTTGTTTGTAGGTTCCTTCTAAATAGAAATATTTTTTATAATTTCTCTCGAAATATAAACGCCATTGGATAATAATTTCTTGAGATACACCTCATATCGCCAACCGAAAAAAACATATTTAGTGTGAGGGTCAATTTTCATGTTATATATGATTTATAATTTTATTCGAATTACATGAAATCTGCAATTTCAGAGCCATAAAATCGTTCTTCTGGTTTTTGATTATCTTTAATTCTATACCCTGGTTGCTTCCAGGTTGATTTTCAACGAAAATCACTTTTTAACGAGAAAGACCACTTCCCCATCTCCGAATTCAAAAATAAATATTGTTTATGATATTCTTGAAATAAAAAGTTAAAAATAATTTTTTTTAATAGGTTTATTTTTCAATTCGTAGCGTTCCCGTGTTAATGTTACTTCTATTAATCCATATATGTATATGTATGTGAACGGTCTGTATTGTATCACCTGCAATATCCCATATATACATAATATGTGCATGATATTTCAGCTGATGCGATGGAAACTCTTTTTTATTGAACGAATACGACAAAGATATATCTTGTCGATCAACTATAACAGACGAGAGCAATCGGTCGATCTCGCTCCGGCGAAAGAGACACTCCAGGGGATTTATCAACGAGCGAGCGAAAGAGAGAGGGAGAGAGAGAGAGAAAGAAATGAATAGCGAGACTGTATACGCCGAATGATGGAGTGTTTAGACAGGATAAAAACAGCGGTGCGAGCAATGTCCAATCGATGCACTTACTCTGACTCATCTAGAAAGACTCTCCGCGTGTGACGTGATATCATATATATACGTACACGCGGGGTGGGGTCAATTGCATCAATTTTTTATTTTGTCTGTTTCCGTCGTGACAGGATTCAATTAATTGTGAAAAAATGATAGATTTCTAAAGTGTGATCCTTTGTCTTCAAAGCGTCGCGTGATTTAGGTTCGTATATTCAATTGTTTGGCCATAACATCCGGTTAAAGCTATTAGTCATGTTCGTGATGCAATTGACCCCACCGCTAGGGTAAATCGCATCATCTTGGAAAATAGCCTATAAACGGTTGGCAAGCCATCGCTATATACATCTCGAAACATATCTATACACGTACATATCATCTACATTCGTACGAATTTAGCGTTTTGCACAAATTTGCATAAGGATTCTCACACGCCATCGTACGAATAAACCGAGTAATGAAATGATGAAAATGATGCCTAACGACCCAGATTAAGTGAGAGTTACACCTCGGAGAGATTGATCGGTAAGATCACGCATGCGCATTAATTACCTCAACAGAATAGACAGAATTCAAAACTGGAGCGAAGGCACGTCATCATTAACGAGATCCAGCTGAACGCTTAATTACGTATACAATAACCCGGGTGCGTATGGACATCTCTGTGCTCGGTATAATCAGACGTTACGAATAACTTATAGGTAGCACGACTCAACCGATATGGTAAATCGTATTATCCTGCCAATTTCTGGACTATGATCACATAATCAACGTAGATTAGATGTATTATTGTACTTGAAATCTAATTAAGGCTGTACTAGACAGCGGGGGCGGTTATAATGCCGTGTTAGGATAGACCTTTTAGTAATCAATATTATCCCAATATGAAATAAATTCCTTTATTGTATAAATCAAAGCAAAATTGTTCTCATGGAAATAGCTGAATTTAATAAAAGTGTATTATATCAGTGTATACCTGCATGTATATATATATATATACTCGTATTTCTGTATCGACTCAATTCCAATGAAGATATACTTCAATGAAAAAAACTGAATGAATGAAAATAAAACGAGTATCGGAATGTTGGCGTAAGGGATAATATTATATGAATTAAGGGAAGTTTCAAACTCTGGCGGCCGAAGTAATTTGAATAGAACGTCATAATTTAATTATGTACGTATCATTTGAAACCAGGTCAGCTCGTTATTCCTTTAATTAATTGGCTCCCTCCTTTGCGTATATTCATTTTCGTGGTATGCACGAACAGATTTGGTTTCCTCTCTGTCCCTCTCTCTGTCTTCCCCTATTGAATATGTTGGGTATCTGTATTTGCATCGAGGTATCGTGTCTCTAATGAATAAGGCATGCGAAGGGTACGCTATGCGTTATACATACACATCGCTTTAAATGGTTAATGTGTGCAAGTATACGGTCTGGCAGGTTTGGACTGACTCGGAAATATCTAGGTATATATCCGATAGATAGACGAGTATCTATATGGGAAAAACAGCAATGACGGCGTGTAAACAGGACGTAAACTTTATAGTGAAAAAATCGTCCCATGTACATGACCCCGATTTACTTACGCCCCGTCCTGATGTAGCTTTCGATATCCCTTGAACCGAGAGACAGGTCGCGAATGAGCGAACAAGCTATACATGGACGAAGCAACCCCTGTGAAGGGACAGGTGGACGAGTGGATAAGTGGGAGTTCTCGCACACGAGACGACCTACGCGGTTCGACGCTCCCTGGGATAATTCGATGAACCTCATAAAGGTCAAAACCTCGCCTGGTGACAATCTCATATCGCTGTAAATAATTTTTGTCATACCTTTCCGACGTGCTCTCTGGATGAGCGAGTTCAGTGACATAGCAGTGACTATATCGACGTGTCAATCGGATCGATCAAATTATTTTTTATCAAAAACTTGTTTTTTTTTCGTCGCAAATGGGTGTGTACATTTTTTTATTTTTTTTCCACTATTTGTAAGAGGTTGATTGAAGGAGAGGATATTATAAATCTGTTTTGTGGGAAAGTGTCGATTCCATAAGCATTTTGTGAAGTTAGTGTGGAAGAAAACAAAAATTTACAAAGTTTGCCGATGGCGAAAAACTGATCGCTTTATTGAAATGGCTTGAACTATATGCCCAACTGAACTTACAGTTTCAAGAAACGTATTCGATTCATTCGCGCACTTGGTTCATACAGCTGCGATCAATTTTCGATTTGTTTTGCAGTTTTCCGGAATTGGATTTTCTCGATTTTTAAATCAACACAACAGCCCCGTTAATTGGCATATCGCAATGAGCCCGATTCCATTCTCTAGAAGGTCGGGGAAGCGTTCGAAAACTATAATTAAATCTCTGAATCTTCCCGCTTAATAAACATCTATATACCTATACCTATATATTCGTGCCAGAAGAATAGACACTCAAGATTATTTGGGATTTCTTCGTTGTTAACAAGAACGTTTCGGAAGCGATTTGGACAAATAATAAGCCGGAGAAGTTTGTGTAGATCTTGCAACGAAGTGGAAAGCCCTCGGGTGATAATTGTGCACACGCAGACTTATTGGGGCCTGTTTGGCCACTCAAACCTCTGCCGAGAAGTGCGAGCTATAGGTAGGGGTGAAGGAGGAGGAAAAAATGTTTACGGGGGGTTGGGTTGATGGTACTGTGCTCGACACAGCAAGAATTCGAGGACCTCGAAAGCGTGTGGTTTGTTACGTCAGCGTTCTCCATTGTTCCAAGTAAAAGCTCCCGAGTGCACGTCACAGCGGTAGTGTTACGCTCTTCCGCGTTTACCGACCCCGTTTCACCAAACCTTCTCGGCAACATTCCACTCGTCCCTTCGAATACCTATACTTTTTATAAAATACGTAGATACGTTACCGAGGCGGTTGCAACGAACCGAAGCACCGACGGAAATTTACAACGGATTATCCAACCTTGCGATCGATCGATAAAGATTGAATTTCTTTTTTTCCCAACTTCGATATGATCGAACGGCTATAGAAATTTCAGATATAATGACGATTTTGGCCAAGTCTGGTTCATTCCAAAATCCAGTTAATTATTTCCTACATATCGACGTTCTATCGCCACGAGGATCGAACCGACCAAGCGAATCCTCGATCATACTTTTTTGTATCGTTCCATCGATATCGCGAGTGCGATACTACAGTGTTCATTATCCCGCGGTTAACACTCCTGTGTATACATTTGCATAATTATCAAGGACCAATTAATAGCAGTTGGGTACGTTTAAATATACGCTCGGAGAGTTATGTAACACAAATCTATCTATGGTGGCACTGTACCACGAGGTGTATTCAGATATGTTATAATAAACACAACACGTACAACGTACCTACATATGCACGCATAGATGGAATGGCGAGTGTAGATATGATGAATGATTGAAATTAGAACGTCCATTTCGTGCGCGCATAGTGAATTGAATTCTGACACAGACTCGAGTGGTTTGGTTATGGAACGACCGGTAATACAGCGGTTATTGCAAATGACCTCACCGTTGGTTACGTATATATCGAGGCTTTTCTGTACGGGGTCAAGTGCGCCACTTTTAATCTAAACGATCACCCTCTTTCTCGGCTTGGTCGTTACGGTACACGCACATAGGCGTTGGCCAAAAAATAATTGTGTTTCCGAACGATAAACCCATACGTCAAATCGATATATGGCTCTTTGGGTGATGGACACACATGTCCACAAATAAATGACATTTCCGGTGATGGACACGAATGTTCATCTATTAGAAAAAAAAACATAATAACTTTTTGGTCAACGTGTCCGACACGTGGTGATAAACTGATATCTATGCCGTCGATCTTGGAGGTATTGACCCGTTAATATACCTAACCCATCGTCCGCTCGTTCCTCTCATGGAATTCGTGATTTGGATAATCATCGACGTACTATAACACCCTTCGTGTCTTTATATATAGCGTTATCTAGTACAAAGGATAGACTGGCAATAGAAGCTTTCATCGATAGTCGAATGCACGATCGCGAGATCTCGGATATTAACACGTACGAGATATTCCGGGCCACGAGCGCATTCTATCCTTATCGACTAATATAGAGAGCGCTGTACGTGAATCATAGCGAAAGCTCGAAAGAGCCTCCGGCTCACTGTATACGAATATGTATATAACACGGCTATTATATACTAAAGCGTTGGCGAAGCATGTTGTATCGGGCACGAGGAAAAGCTGCTGTCGAGGGCAACCATTGTCGGGGTCCGGTAACCTGGAGTTTATACCGCACGATACATTTCTCATCCGTAAGCTCAATTGTTGGAACGATATCGGGTCCACGAGACAAGAGATAAACCGACCACCCACTGGACACCCATCAAAATTACTCTAACAATAAGCTTCTGTCGGTCAGCCTCACCCTCTTTATCTCTGGCCTTCTCTGCCTCCCTCTCTCTCTCTCTCTCTCTCTCTCTCTCTCTCTCTCTCTCTATCCGCTCAAGTTGCATTGTTAAAATAATCGCACAGGATAATCCGAGGCGAGACGGAACGTCAGGGAAAACGCGGCGATTAAATACCTTTGAAAGGAATCGATGAGTCGGAACGCTTTATTCGCAATATTCAAATTACTAATTTATGGAAAAAAATGCTAATTTAACAAAATTGAAAAGACCATCGCGTCAGAGAAGACTTTTTTTTACCTATGCATAAATCTCTGAGTATACATTCAAGAGATACCAGTATTAATTTGTTTTCAAGTTTAAGCCAGTCAACTCCAGGGGACGAAAAAGTATACGGGGGTATCTAATAATCGATTGTACCGATCAAAAGAAGAAATTGGTCGGGGTCATGCTCGAAACATCAAATCGTCCAAGTAGGAAACGAAGTTGTCGAACGTTTGAAAAGACGAAGAACGAGAAAAAGAAAGAAGACACGAGAGTGGAAAGGGGAATTGGGGGTGCGCCGTTTAGCCACTGTTATATATACATAGATGTGTACGAATGGTCCTGGAAATGGAGACTCAAATGGCCAACGATTCTAGACGATTGCATCGCATTCTACTATCCGCCAACGTTCGACATTCGCCTCGTAGATCACGCGATTTAAACAATTCTCGTTTCATTCGTCCGAGTCAAATTGAGTTGAGTTTTGGCGAGGTTACCACTTTAGCGAGAAAGGAGTTTGAAGTATTCGAAACGTATAGGAAAGAATTGAATTCGGTGGACGAATGACCGCAAAGATCAACGGTGCAGGTAGTTTTGCCCCTAAGCTATTTATTCTTCCTTTCTACTCTGTTCAAACAGTCTGTTTATAATACGTCTACATATATATATCCATGTGTCCATAAAAGATATATAGGGGAGATGAGCCTAAAACGAGAAAGCTAAGAGAGATTTTAATAAAACAGACGTAGAAACGTAAAAGTAACTTACATTTTTATTCATGGAAATCTTTATCTAATAAAGTTTCGAAAATCAAAAATAAAAATCGTCATGTTCCTCAATAATCATAGGGAAAAAAGAAAACTCTTAGAATTACTCGCTTTGCCGGTATAGGGGGTATCAGAATTCTGTTCGTTCAAAAAGAGTTTGTAGGGGGATTTCGGAATCGAAAATTTCCCACTCAACACGAATATCATTATTGATATCTCGATACATTACAATTTACGTAACTATTCGACCTTTCCACTGCTGCGAACACATTTAAACCGTATTCTAGCGCTCTGTTAAAGTAGCTCCAAAAACTGTCAAAGTTATCCGTAATGTCAATGTAACCCCATTTGACAGTATTTGTTATTATATTTAAAAATATCGTGGAAATCAATTCAATCTTCGCAATGAATTTTTGCGTTTCTGAGAAATAAGGTTGGTCTATTGATGAAAACGGTTTAATCATTCGATTTTTCTCTATATAACATAGCAAACACGTATCGAGAAAAGGGGGACACGAGAGCGATCTGCAGGACTCAAAGCACCGATTCAATTTGTTAAAAAATCACTAGCCGCTCGCCAACCAACGGATTTGTCGTTCCTGACCAAAGACCCCTGGAGTTCCCATGCTGGTATAGGTTCCCAAAGCAATATTGACAAAAAAAGAAACTCCCGCTCGCTCTCGACAAAACAGGGCGGCGAGCGGCTCGATGCACCAATTTCCTTTGCGTTAAAGCCTCCGCGGTCCAGCTTGTGTACAAACGATTTAACAAGACGACGACAATCCGGATACGTCTAAAATGGCCCCAGAGGGCTTGAACAACGAAGCCGATATCTATGTTTGAGGATTTAGCTTAGGGATAAGCTAGGGAGACTGCCGATGGCACACAGTTCATCGGACTCGGTAACGGAGGAATTCAATGTCAGTCACATCGCCGTCGATGCTAATTTTTTATTTCCAAAAAAAAATTTCGAAACAATTCGTCATCGAGATAATTAACCTGTAATTAGAACACGCGTGTGCATTTTCAAAACCATTATCCATGATTATACTTACACTCGTATGAAACAATCTTTTATAACATTTCATCGAAACTGTACATGATAAGGAAGTTCGTAACGGTATTTCCCATATATAGAGACACGTATCGTTCAAATGGAACGAGGAGCAGGATGAAACGTCGTTACGGATGGAGAGGGAAAACTATTCGTACTAGCGCAACGAGATTTCGTCGTATATTCGGGCTCGTATTATCTCTCGTTAAATATGTAAATTAATCGCATCAGGATTTCAGAAGCTCTTGAAATTAACATGGCATACCGGGCTATCCCGAGGGGTACAGCCTTCCGTCGAAGAATTTCTAAGATGCATATACAATATAACTTTCATTTATCTCCAAAAGATGTTTTCTCATGGATACATTTCTCGTTCTTCTACGCATTAAATACGAAACGGTATGAATTTGAAAACCGTGACGATGTTTAATCTTTTCGAGATATTTCGGTTCTTTTGAATAACTCGCATTCCAACTCGAATTAAATTCATCTCACTAAAATAAACTATGAAATTTCTCGTTGAAATTTAAACGAATAATTCAATCGACGTTTTGATCGAAATAATAAATTGGAAATATCGATAGTGCAAAATTTTCATGAATTTTAACGTGTTTCCCAGGTACTGGGCAGTCACAAACATCGACTACATTCATCAGAGAACGGGACAGAGGATAGGTCTGATGATATTCGTCGTATGGCTCGTGGCTGTTTTCGTCTCCATCGCACCCCTTCTAGGCTGGAAGGATCCCCTGTGGGAGGATAGAGTGGAACTCGAAAAATCCTGTGTCGTTAGTCAGGACATCGGCTATCAGGTATATCGTTTAAGTTTTCATCTCTTTATCCCGATTGCATACCCGATATTAATTATATTCCACCCCCTCCCCCGCTCAAATTCGAAATTTTAATTTATTCCTGCCGAACGAATTTTTATGTACCTACCATTACTCGTTCATCGTGCGCTCGACGATTAAATTTTGGTCTAAAGAACCGTAAAATATGTTTTCATCGTTCTCGTAGAAATTTCTCATTAACGTAATTAACGAGTTTAGTCTATTTTAATCCTGGTATACAGCAACGCATTCCGGTATTTTCTCGTTACGTTCCACGTTCACCACATTGCCGTTAACGAGAAGAAAATATGAAGGCTAAATACAGTAAACCAATGTTTAAACGTGATTAAAATTATTGTGTTTTACTGGTTGCTTCGCGGTGTACACAAAAAGGGGGCGAAGAGCCAAGTACATATTTCGTGAAACACAAAAAAGACAAAAAACGACAGAGGCAAAATAGACCATATATAACGTTCAGCTTTCGCCAAGAGTGGTTGTTCTGTGAACTTTTGTCGCTGTGGGGCTATAGAAAACCCCAACACAAGCCACAATGTGCAAGGACGTGCGATCAGGTGACGCGAGGGTGTTACCCCGAGAGCAAATGCAAAGCAAAACTTTTGTGACCGGTACGTATGGGTTGTTCCGTCACTAACTACCGGTAGTTTTTCAGCAACGAAATATTCATTCTTCTATCGTTAGAACATTTAGCATCGGAAAAGTAATTATTCTTCAAACTTTGGCCACTTTAACCCGATCAGTTGTTGAAAAAATGAGGATTAAACATTTTTTGGTATGACCAAATTAACGTCGCTCCATTAATTTTCAGCTTCATAATGTCTGTCAACGATCAAAAAATAAATATTCAACTACTTCGCGCCTCTTCAAACCCCATTGAGAAACACTTAATAATTCATTTTTTATTGATTCGTTTCATCACCATTCCGTTGGCAAATCACTCTTCAAAGTGTTTTATTTAAAAAAAAAACCAATACTAACTTTCGCGGAAAATGTACTGAGCGCGGTTTCAGCTTGAATGATGCATGGTTATAAAAACAAAATAAGAGTTCAAAAGGTAAAAATAAATCTTCTATAAAAACGCTATTTTAATCGAAAATTATTTGTCGGATATTACAAGGTTGAAGATTGATAGAGGTCCATCAATCTTTTGTTTGTACGACATGAAACCAGATGTGACAACGGCAAGGGAATGAAAAATTTCGTGCCGGATGGGTCCGTGGTTAATAGCGGAATAACCCGTATACGTTATACACAGTATATCTTATATATATATAACAAAAGGATACAAAAGGATATAACCCTTGATGAAATATTGAGAGTACGTGGAATGTTGAGTCGGGTGGAAGTGAGAAAAAGAGAGAAAAAGACAGCGAGACAAATGTTCAACCGAGTTGACGTCGCCCACACGACTCGCTCATTTACGTTCTTAAAATGACTTATGACTTAATACCCTTGTGCCGTAAATACCAGGCTCTAATCATGAATCATGAGACACGTCACCGCGAGAGTTTATCAACTAAAATTCAGTACGGGCGTGAAACGCGATCCCCCTTTCGTACCGTATTCCCCATTTATTATTAATCTCGTTTATGTTTTTCCGTGCTTGCGCAAACTATCCACGTGTTGATAAAGAGTCAATTCTGATTAACGCGTTGCAGATATTCGCCACAGTGATGTCCTTTTATCTTCCGCTATTAGTTATTCTAATTTTGTACTGGAGGATATTTCAATCGGCCCGTAAACGTATACGACGAAGAGGGGGTCAACCGATCAATGCGCAAGGTAAATTTTTCATGTTTAAGTATCCTCGTACTATGCTTTGTAGGTGATAAATGACGACAAATCAAATATTCCACATGACTTCAACACCTCAAAATTTAACCATTTCAGATTTTTACTTCAAATCAAAATAACTATTAAATTTCTGTTATTACTTCACTTTTTATTTTTGTCAAAAAGTTAAAAGTAAATTTTGCAGTCTTATGTCGAACATCAGAACTCGATTTTTTGTATGAATCTTCTTTTACACGACTAATAATTTGAAAATATCCGACGATGAAAAAGAATGTAATATATAATTCAGAAATTAATTGATAACAAGATTGCAATTGTTAAAAGTATATTAAAGTGGCGATGAAAATCGGTAAATGATGAGAAGCAACTAAAAAGCTTGGGAAAAAGGGGTGGACTTTAGATGAACCCTTCATATATGTTAATGCAAGCAACAAATTACAAGAATTATCTAAGGGTCCCGGGCGACAGTAAACGAGATTATTATACGCCGATAACCTTCCCTTCATTCTCGTTCTCATCAGGTACTACAAAGACAATGGGTGGCGGTCCTCCAAGACCGATAGGGAGCAGTCATGCAGTCGGTGGAGCTCTAGCCCAGGCTCAAGTTTCTGGTGGAATAGCAGCTGCTGTCGTGGCAGTTATCGGGAGGCCTCTTCCCACGATATCCGGTGAGTGACAAGATTGATCGAAAATTAGGCATAGACAGACAGGGCGAAGAGTTTCGTCGCCAGGGATAAAGAAAACTTTAATCGTGAACGAAAGGCGTTATTTCATTGAAATCTGTTGGAAATACCAGGACACTAACAAGACACAGAAAATTACTTTCAGAATTTTAAAAATCAATTATTAATTATCGAAGCGAAAATCATTCTTTTCAATCACGATCAATATATCTTGATTCGACTTCAAAATTAGGAAAGAAAACAAAATTGGATCAATGTAGAAGATGATTTAATAAAATTCGACAGTCTCGCCGCACGTGTAACGTCGACCGAGTGTAAAATTCCAACCACCTACGTATATTCCGTTTATCTCGTAGCTCCCAAATTTTGTCACAATATTGGCAGATCCCAATTAATGGAATGCCCTGATAATGGCGTTATTTCGGGCAGGTTGTAGCGGTGAGACAGGTCGGGGTGAAAATACATATTTCCAAAATAATGTTGAACATGAAATATATTCACACTCCGCAAGGTAATGAGTTTTCACGAAAACAACATATCTCCGATCCATATTCACTACCATAAGTGGATTTTACATTTTATAAAGGGTGTTTTACATATTCGCTTGTATATATTCAAAATCCATATATTATACATAAATGCTTGGTTGAACCCTGATGGCGACGGTACATTCTAAAAAAAGTGAATCGTGGAAATTGTTAATTAAGTGTCCAACAATATCCCATCGCGACCAGGCGGACGCGGGGAATAGACGAAAGAGAAAAAAAAGATAAAAAACGAAATCATTTACACTAACGGAGCTTGACGAATCCGTGTGGGGAGCACGAGAGGACGATATCTTTGATTCGCTGTTTTTATTAGATCCCTACATCGCTTTTTCTTGCGTTATTTACATCCAGTCTCTTTTCCATGCATACCAAATTTTCATGCATACGAAGTCGACCGTTTTTTTTGGTTCGTTCAACGTATCGGTAACAGTGATAATATACGAGCCTTCATAGGTGTATGTACAAAATAGAAAGGGGCAATACAATACATATCCATGCGTACGTTATATACATGTTCTAATGAAAAAAACGATCCCTTGTATTTTCCGTTAGATTTTGCATACATGGCACGTCGCCCGAACGCACGAGGGGCGAGTTTCGGCTAAGCCATTTCGGCAAATATCGTCCAAAACTACAATTTCGCACGAAAAAAAGAATATACATAATATAACGGATTTCGTGGGCATTCGATTATCAATAAATAAATTTTTATTGAATTCAATTAAACATATAAGCGAGAGATTGGGTTTTGGGGTCTGGACGAATGTCACCGGGCGTGAGCCGACGAACCGTCTCTGGTAGAAATTTTAATATCTTTTACCCAACAGACAATACATGCACACATCAAACAATAGAGATTTAAGCTTGATACAATAGATCAAAATTAGGATATCTTAATTGTATTTATGACCGTTAAAGTTCTAATCGCTTCAACGACCAAAATCTGTCACATTATTGTGATCAGTGCTACTATGCTACTTATAGCATAGCTCCCAACAGGAAAAAGCTTAGTTGACCCATTACGCCGTGGTTCTTATCTTGTTAATTCATGATCGATTTGCTATCCACGTTCCGGGCGTGATATCCTCGAATCAAGGTTCGGATGACGTGATTGTTGACTGGATGTTCCCGGTTCTTGGTAGGGCGTCGTCTTCTCTTCCATTATACTATTTCAATAGAGGGATGTTGGTCGACCCAGTCGTCGGTTCTGCTGCAAAGAATCCGACTTATGGTCTCGCGGGCGTTGAACGGCGCAGTTATTTTATTAACAAGATTATTTGATACAACCAATCGTCGGACTATTTTTTACTTCTAAAACGACACGCAGACAATCCAATATACTTATCGTAATGACCCGAGGGTGAGTTTGACCTCATAAATCGTACCTATATGGCAATAAAGATTATTTAAAAATAAGATCTTTTGGATTTCATTCGGATTTAGTCGATCGATCTCCTACCCTTGAGGTGGGCGGGGGGGGGGGGGCGCTCCTAGCTACGGCTGGACATATTACAACACACACGTCGCTATGGAAGCTGAATGCCAAGCTCGGTTTCACATATTCTTTAAATGAGAGATTATTCGAGCTGTGATATTTGAAAATTGCGCTGTATTGGAACGCGAATAGAGAAAACAAAGTTTCTATATACGAAACAATGAATTTTCATGGGGGAAATACAACGAGAAAAGAAAATTGTTTCGTTGACCAGACATTTTTGGAAAAGTGTTTTTTTGTTATAAAAAATGAAAGAAAAAGTGAGGAATACTGCCTCTCCCTCTCTCTACTTACACCCTCTTCCCTTTTTTCCCCTTTTTGCCATGAGTAAAAACAGTAAAAACAAGAGCAACGGTGGTAACATTTATAAACAAAATGTAATTTGCTATTATTTCAAGAAACAACGACGCAATTTACGACGGTGAGCTCGCCAAACACATCGCCGGAAAAAACGTCCTATCACAACGGCTTGGATCCGGATCCGCCAACGCTCGAGACATCGCCGAAGCCAGTCGCCTCGAGGAAAAAAAAAATCGCGGCCGAGTCGAAGAAGGAACGTAAGGCGATAAAAACGTTAGCCATTATCACGGGAGCGTTCGCTTTTTGTTGGTTTCCGTTCTTCGTTATCGCGATATTGGTACCGGTCTGCCAGCGCTACACCGCTTGCAGCATCAACAAGTACCTGATGGCGTTCTTCCAATGGCTGGGGTATGTTCATTTTTTATTACCCTTATTCTTCGTCTCTTCGTACGTATAAGCACAAATCCCACGTAAAGATTTTACCTTTAACACACACTCACGACACACATATTCTGCCTATACTTTTTTATTAATATTCCAGAGTGTCTAATAATAGCAGTCGAGACACTTATCATTTTTCTTCCACCCACGTTTTCACGGGCATTACGCCAAAACACCCCCTCCACCCTCGCGCGAATTATTCGTCCCCGTTTCTATTTGTTCTCGCGATATCCATGCGAATGTCCATTAAGCTTTCAAGCGTTTTTCAGCCGATAAAGTAACGAGCAAGATTAACGAAAAAAAGACAACAATAATAAATGAACTTGTTTATTCAACTGAAGTTTTTGTTCAGATTCATAGCAGTTGGCTGTTGTTTAAAATTCGATTAATTTTTATTTCTGTGCCAAGTTAAAATTGGTTTCGTTGAAATATTATTCGAAGGACAGGGGGTGAGTGTAAAACTAGTCAGTTTCATACAAACACAATTTACCCCTTATTGAAAGTAACGTTCGACCAACGACGAAAAGCGCGTGAAAACAAAGTTAATCGTCTAATTTACAATACAACCATCGATGTCGAATACTCCGCAGATTTTCTCGAAACTGCTCGGTATCCTCTGACCTACCGTTAAATATATCGGTGATACACGTGGGAACGATCACGTACAAAATGTCGATGTTACGGATAATTGAAGCGTTGCGGTGCTTCTCAGAGATATTAGTCGTACAAGAGGGAATAGCCGTGAGCATTGGGAATTAGATGTCACAAAGTCGGTAGGACGACTAGTCTATCGGTCCCTTTCTCGATGGTGGTCCGCGTTCGCATGCGAACATGTACCCGGTACATTCTCGTTTCACGATGGTAACAAAAGCTCCTGGGAGTTTTGGGCAAAAGGGGAGGGGCTCGGAGGGAGACTAGGGTTAGAGTTTGGGGGTAGGAGAGCGTTAGATCGAGTAATTCGCTCGTGGGGCATTCTGCTATTCGGGTACATAGTCCCGAATACCGAGATATCGACGAAGGGGCAGCGAGCTTTCGACTTCCATGCGGTTGAATTCATTATAGATTTCCGCGATCTCTCTATCATCCCGCGGCTACGTAGGACCCTTCCACGGAACATTGAGACAGTGGTATAGATTGTCGGATGGGAGGAGTGCGGAAGCGTACACCAGGGAATTCAATTTTCCACGATACCTTGGTCGACCTCCTGTTAATCAGACCTAGTAGACCTATGTATACGTGCGCATTTGCTACCGTAGCTCGCAGGCATTTAGTAGGTACGAAGTCACGCAACGCGGGCACGCTTCGAAACGTCTTACGACAAAGGACATTTGATAGACTGAATACGTGCATAATAATTGCATCCGATATAAATAGATGTACAAGGTCGTATTTACCCAAATTATTTTGTCCAATGAGAATCAAGCTCCTCGGATTATGCACGAACCACTCGTCGTCCACCATCGGCTTTAACGTTCGCTCGGTTACGTTACGTTTTTATTTTTTTATCACGAGATTTTTATATAAACGGAGAAAAATTGTAATTCATTTTTTCTCCGGGGTAAGAGAATTATAATCGAGTAAAAAGAAACCCACCCCTTAGACCATTACCGCATTCGCTCATCTTTCATTCATCGTACTTTTCTTTCCCATTTCTTCTTTTTATCTCGATTTTTCATGCTTAATACAAAAATATATCCAAATCATTGTATTACTTTATTTTCTTCGGAATTCGCGAAACGACAATACATTTTTTTCAGATATTTCAATTCGACCCTGAATCCAGCGATCTACACGGTATTCTCGCCAGACTTTCGTAATGCCTTCAAGAAACTACTGTGCAGAAGACGAAGAGGCGTGGGACGAAGAATGGCAGGTCGTCATTACATGTAGGAATGGGTTTAGGGTGGAGAGATACCATCCCGGCTTACCAACCAACAACGGGACTAACATCACCAGCATCAGCAGTAGATCAGCATCACGAGGCAATGTCGTCGATGTATATACCTAAATGTGTCTGTACGTTATATATACATATATATACCGTATATATGTATCGTAGTGTATCGAGTTCGCGTATCTCTCGTCTAACCAAACGTCATTCGTCAATTGAAGCATCGGCAACCGTCGCTCGCCCGTTGTTCCTAGTCGACATATTTTCTCTCCGCCCCGTGCTCGTTTCCGTCTCTTGTTTTCCTTCAATCTCCCTTCATCCTCTACAATCAGCTTTGTACCATTCCGAAATATAATCCCAAGTGTCTTTTACCCTCTTTCGACTGCTTCGCCAAATACGCAATGATATTTCGATATCTTCATACACGTATACAGATGTATATGTGAATCTGTGGGTGGATGTGTATGTACCTTGCGCCACGCATTTGCGACGCTAACACCGAACGATACCTCGAAGCCGATACGTCATAACTATATATACGGTATATATAACAAAACGAAGATGTTTCCTAGCCATAAACACATTTGCATAGGAATTGTACGTCTGACTGTCGAGTGAATAACCTATGCCAAACCGCATACTGAATGCTGCTGTACAACGTTACACTAAAACTGTAGCTTTTCACCCTTATGAACATTAATTTAATTTCCGACTATCGTCTAGCAACGTCAAAGGCCAATGAATTTATTGAGAGTGTGGCAGGGAGAGGAGGAGAGAGGCAGATTGGAGCATGCATGGATATGAGGGAGGATGCACAGAAGCAAGGATGAACTTCACAATTGTTTTGTCGTAAAATCTAACGACCAAGTGATTATGAAAATTATTGATGTTTAAAAAATTCTAGTTTATTTCTTTAATCAAGTTTTCAGAATTATGTTATTACTACAGATTTTCGATTAGTGCAGGCTCGTAGAGGCAAATGGATCATCGTCACTGGGGAATTACAGATAATTGTCCATTTGTAAATCGCCATTGACGAACGGTCGGATTTTTTCTGAAACAAAGGGTCAACTGGTTCAAGGACATTTTTCGATAAATTTTAGGGTACATGAATTTTCGTTCGATATCTCATTTTTCCTGCCAACGCTTACAGGATCGATCCTTACTCGCGCCTTCTACCTGCTATACCAGCGATTTGCCAAATTACTTCGACCTAGCCCGGTAACTATCGTAGGGCAAAACTACGTTAGCGATATATATATATATATATATATATATAATTCCCAATTCGAAGCATGCTGCTAATGTTAAGGAGACCTCGTGCCGGACACGAGAATGATTGATGTTTTACACGAAAACTTCAACGCGTAACACGCAGTTACTTAAGAAAGAGGAGCGAAGAGAAAGAGAATACTCGATCTGGTTATCGAACTTTCGTCGGTTACGAAGAAGGACGAAGAATCAACTCGAATCGAACGAGTACATTTCACAAGATACAAGAATCATCCAAAATTCGACACAGAACAATTCTAAAAAAAGCTGTTCTAAAACAGTATATGTACATAATACTCCAACGAAATTATGAATTATTACAACAGTATTGTTATTTACAGTATACTTATTTTTCAAAATTTATTGGTCGCGTATCGTTGATGCTGATATTTTGGCCTGAAAGCGTTCCGAGGGATTTTTTAATTTTATTCTTTCATCTAAATTTCGTCCATTCCAACTCGCAGGCTAATAATCAAAATGTGAAATATCGTTATCTTCGTTATCTCAAAATCGTCGAAATTCGACGATTACGATATTTCGCATTCGTCGTTGATTCGTTATATCCGCAGCTTTTGTTGTGCTTAGGTGATTAGGATCTTCGGAGAGTGGTTGGCCGACTTTCGAAGAACGAGAGGGAATTAAGGAAGAATCGAGAAAACGAAGAAGAAAAAAATTATCGTCCAATCTCGAGGATCGAAACACGTGTCGAAAGTTTGCCCGTCCAACTTTCGATGTTACAAGAGTTCGTATATACGTGTACGAAACTTCGTCGCGGTATATATAGATCGGCGAATAAAAAAAGCGAGATAAAACTAGGGTGGGGTGTACGAGTGACGCGAGAATCACTAATCGATTAATTCCAAAATAATGCGTACACACTCGTTAAAGCTAAATACAACATAAATGTAAAATCATTATTCCATAAATAATATCGTTGCTAACATCACAAAAAATTGTTTTTCTTTAACTAAACGAATGCCTCTGTTTAGGTTTATTTTTTCATCCTATTGTGAACGAGCGTGGACCAAAGGAAAATTGGTTAATGTCTCTAAAAACGTGTTTAACTCGCGAGCCTATAACAGCCTGCAATAATAGTCGAAAAATCTGAGACCATTCTTTTCTAGACGATAATAAGAACAACCGAACACCACGACCCTGCGATGACAAAAAAAACTCAACGGATAAAATCGTCAAATACGTAGTAACAAGATGATGGAGGAACGAAACGAAAGATCTAAAATCTAAACAATGATGAGAATGAAGGAATTGTGATGAACGAGAGGTAGAGGGGAAAAACGAGCTCATCGAGAATATTCCTCGGGGTCAACGGAGAGATAACACGACTGAAGTAAAACAGCCCGAAATATTTAGACAATTTCTCGTAAAGGAAACAACAATCGGATCTACTATATAGGAGACTATTATACTTTTTCTAATCTTCTATCATAATAAAATTTTAAAAAAACGTTCGTGGATTTATCCTGTATATATACCTGTATAATTGCACTCGCTATAAGAATCTCAAAGAAGCAAAGAAAGAAAGGGAAAAAATTAAAGAAGACAAAAACGATTACCTCTCATCTCCACGTTTCGGCGTGACAATGGTCAAGGACATGAGATAACAAGAAAAAAAAGACGCACGAGCTCGTATGCGGAAAAGCAAAACAGGCCGTTAATATGTTTTCCATGTCTCGCGAGAATCGAATGTGCGCTCGACAAAAAAAAATACGCGGAGCTAGTTCCTTGAAAAAAAAAAATAATTTTCCAACGGTAGGATACATTTGGCTCGAGCGAACAAAATGTGTGATCGCGTTAGGTATAGAAAAAAGAAAAACCACTGCCAGCTGCATCGAGATCGTCGCGATAAATGCGAAATCACGTCGAGCGAAAACTCCGTTCGACTTCGAACAGTCCCTAGTGAGCTCGCAGATTGTGTGGCTTGATGAAAAAAATAAAAAAAATAAAAAATAAAAACAGACAAAAATAAATAAATAAAAAAGAGAAAGAGAGAAGAAAATTGCGAGAAATAGAAGCAAATACGTATATTATACGCGCTTCGAAGGCTTCCATCGGGAATTTGCGCAGCGGCTGATGTAGCGAGAATCGTATAATGGGGCACGGCAACAGCAGCAACACGATCCGTAAATCGAGTGGAAATGGAAATGGAATGAAGTTGGGATCGATAGGTCACAGATATTGGGGAGTCTTCGACCATCACCCCGACTCCTCCAACCCTCAACCCTCTCGACCTATCGGGGGTTGGTTGTTCCTCTTCCGCGGTTTCTCGCTCTTGGTCCATTAAAACCTGCCGCGTCGCGAAACGCCCTCATACACACGCACACACACACACACACACACACACACATGTCGTATAATCTTGAGAGCCATCCCCGTTAACACAGCGTACCCTCGGCGTCGCTAAATTCTTGGCCCAAACACTTCAACCCTCTATCGAGCGAGTGAAACCTCGAGTGTACGAAGCCCTTCGCGTAAACAGTAAAGATCCAGAGGCGATTTTTAAACAATATTCCATTCATACCTTTGTCAACGCTGTCGCATCGCACTATGACGATTATTCAACTATTTTCTTTTGGCCTTCCTCCTTTTCTCCATTATGTCACCCGCGGCGATACAATACTGCGAGGGTGACAGCCGTATCAATTTTAATTCAAGAAAGAAGAAGTCGAAAAAGAAAACGGAGTGTAAGCACAATAATGGAATATTACAATGCATTGGAATAAAAAAGAATTCTGCGCGTTTGAAAAAAAGTGAAAAAAAAGAAAAAAAGAAAATACTTCGGATGCCACAGAGAAGCGAGAATGACAAATGGCGAGACGGGCTCTCGCGGCGCTCGTTAAAGAACTATTTTCCTTTCTTTACTCCCGTTTTTTCACTCCGTTACTTTTTTTTCGTTTCGTTGCTTTTTCTTTTTCTTTCTAGCATCGACCCACCACTTTTATACTTTCGAATCGTCTTTCAGGGTGACTGGTTAACGTCGAGAACAGGTATATCTACAAATGACGAAACTGAGAAAACTCGCGACGGGAATACGAGCTAAGTTGCATACGTTTTCGAAACTTTTATTCAACGATTTCTTATTATTTTCTTAGATTTTTCTTTCTTGTCTTTGTTCGGTAACAAGGAACATAACTCGTTCATCATTGGCCGTCGAATTCTCGAAACGAAATTTTTTGTTGTTGTTGCCCATGTGGAGAAAAGTCAGCAGACACCAAAAGTATTGGAGCGTTCGAGCAAAAATCCTGGTTTATACGATAGCTACTTCTCTGATTTCGGAGAACCGACCGATTTTTTTGTCCCGACAAAGAGGGCGAGCGGGAGAAAAGAAGACGAGATATGTGAGGGTGAAAAATTTAATCAAAGGTGCGCCTTTCGGGGTGCGAGGCATATACACGAGGAAAAAAAAGGAAAACCACCCGTGTATGTGCGAGGTAATATATTTTTCCCGCGAGACGTAGAGGAGTAGGGGGGGGGGGGGCGACTGAAGAAATACCCGATGGCGTCTCGCCGTCGCGTAATAAAGATTTATAGCGGTAAAGTGGAAGATTTCTTTTTTTAATCAGACGTTTCGGAACGAAGCGCGGGGTAAAAACCCGACTTTCTGACGCGTGGCACGAGTTCCTGACAGCTTTGATATTTTGGCTGTTCTCCTATGCTGAATCAAAGTAGCTCAATAAATTTCACGATCGGAGTTAAATTTTCAATGAATTTAAAAATCTTCGTAATATCGTAATTTCGCTCCAGTAGATCGCGATATCGTGCCCTTAATTAATCGTATCGAGTCATCGATCAAAAGGAAAATTATTAATGATTGATAAGAACGAGGATAAACACTCACGAATTAAAAAAAAATTAATAAATAAATTCTTCACCGTGCGTCTAGCTCATCGCTCATTTTCTTTCCCCAAAAAAAATGTTGACTTCGAGGACGAAATCAGGAGCATATGAAAATAAAACTCGATGCTCGATCGTTCGTACGTATTTGTATCACACGCGATCGATCATCGCCGTAATCTCTCTCGGTAGCGTTGTGCAGCCGCGAAAAAAGTTCGAACTGTTGGAAAGTAAAAGAAAAAACAACAGAAAAATCAAACAGAAAAAAAGACAAAAAAAACGGTAATTTCGTCAAATTATCTGTCGCATGGATAACGTTTGAACAACAGAAAAACACGCGCATCATACATAATCATGTCGCGACGAGTATGACGTGCGACGAGAGGATTGTAAATATTGTATGATAAAACTTTTCTATAGATTTCATGATGTTAGATTTAAGAGATGAAATAGTATCGCGTAGCCCGGAGTTAGGTCGTAGTTAAAAAGAAAAAACTATGAAAATAAACAAAAAGTCAATGTGACTCGTGTAAGGCGTTTAAGGATTAGTCGATGTTGATTACGTGTCGCCACTGATATTTCGTGCATGATGAACCGTCGATCGATGATTCTTAATCGTTTCCCTTACACTCGTGTATGTGTTTGATACGTACATATATATACGTGTGTGTACATATATATATATATGTATGTATGTATGTATGTTCTGTACATAAATGTGACTCGAAGTAGCAATTAAGAGAAGAAAGAACAAAGGTGTTTAAAAGAAAAGAAGATATACGACAAAAGAGAATCAAAGTTATCGCGAGCTGGTTGTACAAATAAATTAAGACCGAGGAACAATTAATGAAGGGTGGTGGAAGAAACCGAGGCTGTAGAATATATTCTAATTATGTGTGTCTAAAAAAAAGCAAAAACAACAAAAAAGGAGATAAATACGATATAATTCCATTGTGCATAATCTTTATGTGTAAAGAACAAATTTCCCTAATCTAAGGACCAAATATTTCGTAGTTCATACTCATGTTGTAAAGAGAGAAAAAGAAGGCAGGAAAAAGAAATCTATTCGATGGATCGGTCGTTATTAAGATTTTCACGTATATTACGATAGAGACGAGTGACGCGCGTGAATCGCGTCGAGGCGCGAATGGTTGATTATTTACTATCGTTTAATTAAAATTATATCGAAAAAATCAACATTATCCTTAGGTCCCTTAAAGAGAATACGATATAGGAGTTTATCATACGATATACGAGAGTCGTGATTGTTTCGGGTAATACGTAACGTATATAGCTTTCCACCAAGAGTACTCGATATATATTATATTCACGACGCCTTCGACAAAGGGTAAGTGACCTGAGACGTATCGATATTAAGAAGAACAACAAACAAACAAATGAACATAATAAAAATAAAAAATCCCCTCGGTGTAATCGAAATAAACGTAAGAGTGACTTTTCGAGCGTTTCGAGCAAGAATGAAAAAAGAAAAATCAAACCGAAATGAAGAAACGCTCGTAAAAGGGAGAAGAACACTTTAGCTAGAAAAAAATAACAATGAATTTTCAACTATTGATGGCAATAAATAAAATCATAATTCTGACAAGTTATTAGTAATTCCCCCAGTCGTGCGAATCAAAAACCGTACGATTATTTATATTCTGGTCGTATGTAATGTATGAATATGAAAATATTAAATGTTATCTCGTTTGTTTCCTTACACAAAGACACGTACACAGACACAGACACATATATATTATCATAGTCATTTCAACCGACCCAACACATTATCGTGAGAATGACTGGAAACGTGCGAACGAGCGGAAAATAACGTATGTGGAACGAATGATCGATAGGTAGACCTGCTAAATAACTTGGAAGGATCATATTCTCGTGATCATTATTAAATTCAATGATTGTTGGACTTGAGAAATTAGACTTAAACTTGATCTTGAAATTGTCCTTCAAGCTGGTACCTGGATCAACTTCATTTTTTAAAATAGGAACCTTTATTTTTCATTCTGCATCTGAATTCTTTGTTGAAACGTGAATGTACTTTATTATTGTTACTTTTTCTCTTAAACTCTTCTTTTTAAAGAAATTTCATTTAGAAGTTCTCTATACCCAAATTTTCTTACTTAAATATCTCGGTAATTACAGAATTTTATCTGAAACATAATAAATATAAAAAATGCATATTTTTCGACAAGGTGTGAAGTTTCATCAAATAAAACTCTTAAATTCAATTCTTCCTCATGGAGGCTGATTCCTTGTACAAAATATATAGTTTCAATCATTATCATGTTTCACAAAAAATCTTTGATTGCCGAAATATTGAAGTAAATAAATTTGAGTATTGAGAACTTTCAAATGAAATATCTTTAAAGAAAGATTTTAGGAGAAAAAAAACCAAAATAAAATGTATTTACATTGAAACAAGGAATATCAAATCCGAGATAAAAAAGAAAGATTTCAATTTTTTTTAAATGAAGTTGATCCAGGTTTAAGCTTGAAGGCCAATTCCAAGGTCAAGTTAAAAACGGTGATACAGTCCCGCTTCTTAATCTGACAACTTTTTTATTCAATATTTTTCACGAGAACATGATTCTCCAAAGTTACTTAAGGGTTCTGATATTTATGAGACATCCTGTATATTAATATGTTCATTTTTTTCTTTTTTTTCGAAAATGCACCTGAGTCTAATGAAAGAACGTTAACCTGCCCCAACTTCACGAGTAATAAAATCATGAAAAACGTAAACTTTATCATTGGTCGATTGTACAGATGTATATCTTAATCAATGTGAGGCACAATCACTGTTTCTTGATCATTTAAATGGTCGTAATGTGAAAGAGAGGCAGGGGCGAAGTGGTGCCGGCGAAAAGGGTCCGTTCGTTCGAAAACCGTAAATTATCGGCGTACAATTTATTTTATACTGTGTATCCATTTATTCCCTAAGGCAAAAAATATATATATACATATACATATATATGTATATATTTATAGTACGATTGCGATCAATATCAAAGCATTTAATTGAATTCTCGTCATTGCAGCTGAGCCCAATAAATGCAACGATAAGAATTCGAAATAAAAGCTTTGCTGTTGTCTCGGCAATATGATTTGTTTCGACTGAAAGCGTTGGAATCATTCGATTCTTGCGCAACAATATACAATACAAGCAGCTGCGTTGTGAAATAAATATCCATCTGGGTAACTTAATATTGTAGTTTTATTCATGATTTTTTTCTCCTCCGTGTCCCAATTTCCTCGTCGGATTTGCAATTTTCCACATCAGAATATGCGACAGCATCTTGACGCCGAGTAACAAAAAAGAAGATTAGTACAGACTCTCGTTGCCTCTAATATATAGAAAATGACGACGCTCGTTATCCCCAAACAAATTAAAATGTTTTTTATTCTGACTCTCATTAACCCGGTCTGATCACGCCTATATTGACTGAATAAAAATATTTAACGAAATTATTTGAAAAATAAAGTAATAACGATCTACAATAATGTTTAATCAACCTCGATTAAATTGTTTTCAAATTAAATGCAAGGCTTTTGATATAAATTTATTTTCTTTAGCGTTAAGTGTTTAGATTTTTCAAGAACATTCGATAACCTTGCTTATTGGTAGGAAATTGGAATTATCGAACGTGCACAGGTATTTACACGTGTCGCTGATATCGTCTAACATTGCCGTAACGACTGAAAAAAAGGTCATTCGTTTCAAACAATAATAAAAACTGTCGTTAGGCGCTTGGCAAATCGAAAAATCGTTTAAACCTTGACCTTGAAGATATAGAGGTCAGGATGCCTGTACTAATGCCGTCTGCTACGTAGTGAATCAGTCGTCCAAAGAAAATATAATATTTAGCAAGAAAAAAATCACTTATGAATTTTGCAATAAGTATCGATTGAATCATTGAATAATTTTCCAAAAAAATTCCTTGTCAACATTTTTATAAATTAAAAATAAATGCACGTTTAAAGCTTTTTTTAAAATACATATTTCAGATACGCAAAGTCGAAAAGTTTCAAAGAAATCAACGTCATATTTTCAACGAGCAGTTCTGTATAAAAAATTACAAATTTCAAAAAACTTTAAACCAAATCGACGTTATATTTTTCAAGAAGCACTTGAATAGAAAAAATTGAAATTTCAAAAAAGTTTACATCAAGTCAATGTCATCAATTTCAAGGAGCACTGCGCTATAAAAAATTCAAAATTACAAAAAAATTCGAAGAGTCATATTTGTCAAGGGGAACCACGATATCAAAAATTATAAATCTGATTCGAAAGATCGTTTAAATTTGGAAGTTTCCGTCATCGAATTGACCCAAATATTTATCCGAATGGCTTGTTCCCTAAACGCGCGATTAACGTGACCCGTATACACGGCACGATGTGAAAACAAAAGTCCAACACCAAAGGCCCTCGTATTATTTCTCCACGGATAAAAGATGATTCAGCGTAAAAGCTTTTACCCTGCCGACTCTTTTTATCTCTCCTCGGCCGCTTCCTACTTTTCAACGCTATGTGCCTCGTCTCTTTTCGCCCCGTCACGTCGCTTTATATAAGTAATCCGCGAAAAGCTGCTCGATCTGCTCAAGTCACTGATACATCTGCGCCCACCCCTTATCCTCGATAAGCGGCATTATGGAGACTTTGAAATTGAAATGTTGAATTGTTCCAAATGCACGAAAAAAATTGAAACAATTTTTAAAAATGAAAAAAAAGATTCATTATCAAAATTATTTTTAAAATAATTCTGATATCAAATTTTCTTTGCTTTCTTTCAGATATATATTCATTTATAAAAAATGATTTTATCATAATAATGTATTTTAGAAATCATTAATGAAAGGAATATTTTGAAATTCCTGTCAACACAAGATTTTTTTGGAGCCTCACTATTTTTTCAATTTTATTTGAACACTTTGAAAATGTTTATATACAAAAAAAAATATATAGAAAATATTGCTTGATTATATTTTATCATGCTACCATTTCGAGTCGAGTTCCGTTTAAATAAAAATTTTCTCGCTGCTAGATGAATCGAGTCATACGCGCATTACTAAAATTTTTCTTCGTCGTTGGGAGCATGCCCGTAAGGATGGAGGAGGAGAGCTCGTATAGAATTTTGAAACAATAAGAGCTAACGGCAACTAATGAAGCGATTATTAAAGATGATTAACGAGTTTCACGATTTCGCTCGCTCGCTTGAGAAAACAATGATAAAATGTTCGTTCAAGGGGTCGGGTAGAGCAGAAAACTTTGTCGCAGATAGCTTACGCACTATTAAACTGTTTATTTTTCTTTGCTATCTTTCTTCATACCACGAAGTCGAAAAACTTTACTTTCATTTTTATTGGAAAATTCTCGATGCGCTCAATGAAGTTTTTCCCTTCTCTGAGAGCTTGAAATTTTACAGACTCATGATTACTTGGCATATGAAGGAGCTTATTCAAACGACTCATTGTTTCACCGTTAGTCGAGGTTTTACATTATAGTCGTTAGTACTGTGGGAGTTGAGCCCGCTCTTGTTATCCTCGAGAATGAAAATGAAATAAGTATGAAGAAAGGAGGTGAAAGAGAGAGAGAGAGAGAGAGGGAGAAAGAGAAAGGAAAAAAAACTGAGATGTGAAAGTATATGGGGAAACTTTGAACATAATCCTCGGCTAATGGGTCGCGATGGGCATAATTAATGGTCATAATATTCCAGCATTCTGCACATTGGAAAATCTTTCATTTGTGTAGGGAGAAAAATTAGCCCTGGGGAAATAAAAACGCTTTGGCAGTTTTATTCTTGGACTCTTTTTCTGACAATTATTACTAGTTGGTTTATTTATTCCACATGTACAGCTTTTAACTTATAAGAAGCCTTTCTTCTTTTCATCTTATCTCTATTTTTACAAACTTCTGTCTTTATACATACTTAACTTTAATCTTATACTTAACGCCCAGATTTACTGCTAGCCGACAATTATTACTAATTACCCTAAAATACGAGAAAAAAGTGAAACTGTTCCTTCTTTCAAAGATATTAGCCGCGTAGAAAATATTAAAAACAAAACTTTGTAGCTATTGGTTTTACGATCGTGGTGGCGCCATCTGTGTGCGACGTCATCAACTATATCACAAAAAATCAATGAATTTCGTTATCATCGGAGTCGTGGCGTCGGTAAAGTAGCTCGCGAAAAAGCGCATGAAAAATACTGATGCGTGGATATGTATAGAATGTTGAACTACCAATTCGCATTACGATTTCGCTTACCTCCGATTAATAATTATCAGAGAAACTTTTCTATTGGGATTCCAACAAACAAATTAATAATTGCTACGATTATCGAATGAACTTGCTGGTAAATATGATTCGAGAAGAAAGCAAATGAGTAACACCCGATCTACCTTCAAAACTCAACCGGCGACCCCCACCATCATTCCGCTCTTGACGCCACTCGGCACTGACACAAACTACGATGCCTCATTAGTACAACATCCAAGATGGATGCTGCTCATCTTCGCGCATCCAAACGCTCAACTACGATGTGGTGACTAAACATTGAAATCAAATCGTAAACATATATCGAGTAGACCGTATATTCTTGACATATACAATTTTCGTTATGTAAAAGTGGTACGAGTTTTGCTTGACTTACGTTGAAACGCTACCAATGTATCGAAGAGGTTCGATGCTCGCACTCTATACAAAGAGGATGAGTTGATGTTGTTAAATGTCGAATAATAATAAATATAATGGACGTCGTCGATGACGCCGAAGGGCCTCTCGACCCTCGTATACAGGTTCGTTCATCATTTTACGTTATTCTTTCTTCTGAATCACCAACGCATGTCTCTTTATTCTTTATTCCATTCAAATTTTTTTTTCGATCGTGCTCGCGCTTGATTTCTTTTACTGACAGCACATAGGTTATGTGCAATAACCAATTTCATTCGGTGACGGTGGCACGGCCTAGCACCGTGCCCCACTTTGTTTACAAATACCATTCTCATGTATCATTTCAAATGTGCATTTCTATGTGATACTTGACGATGAAAAAAAAACACGAGACACAAATAAAATATAATTTTTACCTTTATTATACCACTTTTGGCTACGAACGTGTTTTCATTTCATTTTTTTTTTCATAAATTAGGTTTCTAATGTTTGTTAAAAAAAGTGAGAATATATTTTTTATTTACTCCAAAATTATAATAATTTCTACAATTATTCTTCGATTTGCCCTTTAAGACCGTGAGCTGAATATTCCGATTAATGTAAATATGCACAGTGCTGCGCTACCTTGACGCTGTCGATGTTATCAGTCGCATTATCAATAAGAACGATCGATCATTAGTGTTTCATAACACATTTTAATGGCGTTACAAATGGTTACAACCGTTCGTATTTGCTTTTTTGAAATTTTCACTCTTTTAGAACTTGGATGCACCCTAAACTCTTACGCGTTCAACCATGCTCGTATTACCACCCTCGTCGCTATTAGTCATAACATAATTTTGTTTATACGTCTCGTACACCCAATACTTCGACTTGGTCTAGACTATTAATTACGATAATAATTGCATCGCGATCTATCGACGCAATTACTGGTATCAAATAAATTAACAACGCCTTTTTATTCACCTGGCAATGTTTATCGTCCGATTATTATACGAGCTCTATGCTCGTAACTCATATTTCTCTTTGTTTTAGATCGAATTGGAAAATTTAAACACAGCAACGGACGATATAAACAAACTTGAGATTGAATTAGATGTAAGTTACGAAAGTAGAAGTTTAAGAGTAAAACGTCGTCGCCCGTATGTTGATCGAAGGTTTTTCCGGGTTATACGGTATATCGCCGCTATTGTGTAGTAACTATGCCGTTCACAGAGGATGTCTTCGATCTATTGTAATTGGCTCGTTTTACGTGCTACGCGTCGTCGAGATACTTTCCCCGAAGGTGCCGTACGCACCTTTATTAATTCGCGGCTTTCTATAATTATTCATTTCGTTGTAGGCCTCCTCTCGGTGAATTTAGCACGTTTTCATGCGAAAAGTAAAGAAAAACAATAGCGTCATTGTAATGATTTTATCACACGTTGCGATTTGACGACCGACTCGACCTCGATCGCGTACCTTGTAGGCAACGATGATAATAATTTAACGAACGATTCTAAAACGTATATATAAATTCAATTATTGTTAATTGTAAACGATTCATTATGAATTATTCTCCATACAGTCGGAAACTTTTTTCCCAAACTTCTTAATTGTTGTCGTTCGTAAATCTTTCAAATTTTCTATTTCTATCTATTTCTGAGCGATATTTCGTCTCTGCTCCGTTTTTCTGCGTTTTTTACTCTATAAAATACGTACAAATTGAAAAAACTTAGAAACGGATAGATAAAAAATATTCGACGAATTCATAGAAAGTACCTTAGAGTGATATTGAAAGCTGGCAAAATATGGAAAGCATCTAAAAAGTTTTTGAAGAAAATCACTTTTTTCACGAGGAATCCATCGTTCCTTTTATATCGACGCTGCTTACGAAAAGCAGCACGATTCAAATTTCTTACGAAAACTAACACGTTTCTAATTTCACCGCGAAAACCAACACGTTTCGATATTCGACGCGAAAACTAGGATGATTCGGCTTCTGCCGCGATAACTGGCATGTCCGAAATATTCTAGTTTTCGTGGCAAAAGCCGAAACATGCTAGTTTTCGCGGCAAATATCGAAACGTGCTAGTTTTCGTGTTAAAAGTCGAAACATGCTAGTTTTCGCGCTGATATCAAACGTGCTTCTCTTCGTAAGAAATCTGAAACATGCTAGTTTTCGTAAGCAGCCTCGATATATCCAATTTCTTTTCGTTGCGCAGGAAGCGCACACGGCTTTCGGACAACTGTTGGCCGAATCAACTCGACGCCTAAACGATATTAAAAATAAATTAGGAGCGAACTGTATCGACAGAGCGCGATGTTACTACGAGGCCCGAGAAGTTGCTCGTCAAGCACAGGTTTGTAAAACGTAATAATAGCGACGAACGATCATTTGCCGGAATATTCCGTTGGAATACTTTTAATAACAAACGTATTATCGTAAACTGTTAGGTCCAGTGCCAACATCAAGCGCAATCATTTCAAAGGGCCAGCGAGATTCATGCAGCCGCGAAGGAAACTGTTGCTCTTGCCGAGGCGAGATTCATGTCGCACCAGCACGAGTGGAATTTCGATCAGGCATGGCAGGATATGCTCAATCATGCTACAATCAAGGTTGCATTGCTTTTCGGCAAAGATTTAATAATACTTATTTTAAAAGAACATTCTATACTTACTTTGCATACAACAGGTGATGGATGCGGAAAATAAAAAAGCCGAATGTGGACGTGAACATCACAGAAGAGCGACGTTGTTTCACGAAGCCGAAATGAAGGTTCAACAATTGGAAGAAAAGTATCGAAGATCTATCATAAAAGCAGAACCGTATTTCGAGATAAGAGATCAGTACGATCAGATGTTAGCGACTCAAAAGGAACGCGTCGAATGTCTGAAAAAAGCTGTAAAAGATGCCAAACGCTCGTACTCCTCGAGTTTTCGCGCTCTCGAGGATATCAGCAATCAGATTCATCAGCAACGACGAGATTACGGTGATTTTATAGTCTACTACGTTACAATGAACTTTGAAACGCATCTTCGACAGAAAATTGAATCTTTAATTCGCGATGCAAAGAAAAATGCTGTCGGGTCGTTTCGAATGACAATCGTGGCTAAAATATCTTGAAAATGGGTTTTTTTCTTCTTCTTTATTTACAGATATGGTGGCCAATGGACCGAGAGAACCAGGAGTCGGCGCCGAGCTCATAAGTCCCGAAGATAATATTAATTACGAGGGTGAAGTGAACAAAGTATCCATTAGCAGACTCGACTCTTTGGCTAGCTCGAGCGAACCCGATGCCGAGGATAGATTCAAGGATTTCGAAGTGAGTCAATGTTGAACACGCAAAGTATTCGATTTATTTTTTATTCATTTAAATTCCATCGGTATCATTTAATTTTCCGTCCGTTTTTTTTTTTTTCACAGGATGTCCGTGATCTTAAACAACGCGTCGATCAACTAGGCGGGCGTTCGATCGATGGTAGTGAATCTTTCTCGAGCCAATGGGAATTGGAATTACAAGCGAGTATGGAAAAATTGAACAGTCTTTCGATGCAAAATTCCAAATGGAATAATATAGAACGAAACGAGAGCGGCAGCGTCAAGACCGACGTAATTAATAAAACGAGCGAGATCCGCGAAGATTCTCAGTGCGAGTCGCAACGAAACGCGAAATCTTTTAAAAACGATGAAAACGAACACAAAAAACTGCCAATGGAGTTTCATATATTGAAAAAATTAACGTCAAGCCCGAGTGCAACGTCGAACGGTCCTGATGGTCGACAATCTCTTACACACAGTCCGATAAACTCGATTCTCAACAGATCTAAAATTGCTATAAGAAATAGCATATCCAAATCGCTCAGCAATAGTCCGGTGAACATGAGTTTTGGTTTTGGCAGATCGAGAACCGAAAACTCAAAGATTCCTCGCGACGATGAAAAATGTCCGCGCGACAATGCCACGACGGAACATTGCAACGATCGAATAACCCAAAAGTCCGAGGATAATATCGTTTCCGGAAGTAACGAGACGAACGAACAAATGCCGTCGATTCTCGTCACGAATCAAGAAAATTTACGATACACAAAGGACAATAATGTTCGAACGTCGATCGAATCTAACGAATCGAGCGAATCAAAGATGCCAATGACTTCGGAATCGAGACAAGTTCGACACTCGACGAAAAACAAAATTTCTCACGACGAGGCGCAATCGCACAAAGCTCCACGATTCGAATTTTCATCTCAAAGCGTTAATTCCACTCCCGTTAGATCGAACATACGTCTATCGAGAAAATCTGGAAAATCGTTCGACGATGAAAACCCAAAATTCCAGAAAGTTACGGTTTACCGTAAAACCGATACTTGCAAAACTTCGAGCGTCAGAGAACTTCCGTTACTCTCGCTCTTTGATCCAATCGCGCGATCTAAAATGTCCAAGGACAAGAGTTGCAGTATGGTAAATTTGGCGGAAAAGCAAAATTTAAAAACGCTTCTGGAGAATCCGAATTTGAGAAATATACACGCGGTGAGCGTCGAGAGACTCGCCAGCGCGAGAAATAGTATTATGGGCGAGCATTCGGAAGAACGAACAGATTCTCAAAAATAAGACCGAGTGGATGGATTTGACGAAAGAGAAGTAAGAAAAAAAACACAAACATGTGATAAACATTGAACTTGCGAAGGAATTCTGCGGACTACTTAATTTTTTTTTTTTTTACAACGATAACAGCGCGGAGATCGATCGAATGTGAAATAGCGATATCGAGCGTGGCACTATACTTTAAAAATCTTCTCGAGTACGAAGCTAGAGACTCGTTTCCGTCGCCAATTCCCATAATCACGATGCTTCGTGCAATGCTCTCTCTTTCTTTGCTTCTCTCTCTCTCTCTCTCGAACATCGCGAGCGAACAAAACTTTTCTGCACCGAATCGCAATCGTCGCAACGAATTTGAGTGATTAACACTCGATCGAAAAACAGCTCAAAATCCCGTTTTGTAGCTTAACGTGTTTTTCTTTCTGTACGAATTAACGATTACTACCCCAATCGCCGTCGGATATTTCTAACGAGTATAAAAACCTGCGATTTGAAACGTCTTGTACGTAAATGGTATCTACCGTGAGAAAAAAGGAATTTTTTTAACGATACCCCAAGTTTTTCTATATCAATAATAGAGACTACTCGATACAGTGCGTAAGAAAAACGAGTAAAACAAACAAACAAACAAAAACAGAATGCTGGGAGAGTTTTTCCGAATTGTTACCTATTAACGAAAAAACAAACAAAAGATACAAAGTTTACAAGTGGCCAAGCGCGAATTGTGTTCCGTCGTGTTAACGTAGAGACGTCTACGCGTAACGACTAAGAATTACAAATACACGCAAATATACGGACTGTGTAGACTCTCCTACCGGTGAAAGAGTAGACAAAAGATCAAGCATCCTCGTCATTTGTGTATTACATGAATAATTGTTGCATTATATTGAACAATCGTTACTTGATCATAATTCCTACGAAGAAAAAGAAAATTGATATTACTTCGTAACTCGTAGATCCTCGATAGACTAATTATTATTGTAAATAACATTTCGAGAATTTAAAAATCCTTTTTGATAGATGAATTCATCTAGCCTTATTTACACTCTAAGAAGCTAAGATGCATATATACATAAAGATAGATAGATATATATATATATATATATATACATTAATATACATAGGGGTAGACGTACAAAAAAACTATTTCGTATTCGGTGAATCGTTCCATTTATTGAATGAGGGTTTCTATATCGATCTCTCGGGAATTGGATCTGGGAGAAATTTTTTTTCACAAGTAATTTTGCATAGGGATAACGCTTTATAATCTCCTGTTTTATTAATATTTTTTTTGTTTTTGTTTTTTTTTAGTACAAACCAATCGTTACAGTGAACCAAGCGAATACTCCATATACGTTGTTGTTGTTTCTTTCTTCAAGCCCTTCATTTTTCTCTACTCTACGAAACAGTGACGAATAAAGAAACGAACGAGAACAAAAATAATTATAACGACTAATGAGTTGAAAAATCTTCATTGACATTTGTCTTTTTCTTCGGCAATCTTTACCGTTGTACGTAGAATTGTGTTTAGCACCCGGGTTTACGTGCGAACGTAGGAAATACGATCTCACGAACATTCGGATCTACTAATCGCGTGTTTGATGAGAGAATGAAATTCGTCGAATTTCTCACGGTTCGAGATGGAAAAATGATTGATTACGAAAAAAGATTGTAAAATAATTGCCAATAAGAAATCCAACGTCACCGAAACGTGACTCGCGTGGCGGTGTGCGACTTTGCACAGCTGCGTGGCGAATATAAAACGCGAAACGTGCATTCCAACAGCGACGAGAATCTCGACCGCGAAGATGGTAAATCGTTCGTTCCGTTAGTTTCGCGCTATTCCAGGCGTTTTGTATAACGCACGTGCACTCACGAGCTTGCGAGTAATCATTCGTGCAATTTGCGTCATCGAGAGCCGAAAAAATGGATAAAAATTTAACGAACCGCGATTATACCGTGATACATTTCCGCTTTGATGTATCAATCGCGCGTTAGAATTATGCGCTCGACTGTCTCGAGCTTATCTTTTCGGCGAGAGCTCGTTCAATGTGTACAAGATTTAATTAAGAGCGAGAGATAAGCGATATCTCACATTTGTGGTAGACAAACTGAAAAATATTATACATTCGTTATCTCAATATTGCAATTTTAGTCCAGGCCTCTAAAAATATTCCGTTCGCACTATCGAGACGCCGGTATGGTTTATCGTCCATAAAATCTTTGACACAAACTTTGTCGACGATAAAAAAATTGATTGACTTTTTTTAGCTGTGGATCGACACGCGGTGAGGGCACGTTGTGTTTTGTACGGTTGAAACGGGTGATGCGGGTATTGAAAACTATTTTCTTCTTTGAGTTTGTCGATTTCAACCCACGCCGGATCCCGTAGGTTTCGCTTATACAGAGCGCGAACCGATACAAAAAGATTTCCTATAGCCCATTAATCTTCGATAACAATGATAATTCGACGATGGTTCGTACCTAATTTGTGGATAAGACTGGTCCAACAGCCAAAAGAGGCAACCCGTTGCTTCTCGTCGTCACTGCGAACAACTGAGGAAGCGATATTCTGCTAGGACTGTTTTTCCTTCGCTAGTTCAATGCTCGACCAACGATCGCGTAAGTCACGAGGATGATTGTGCGAAGAAAAAAATTTACTTGGTTCAAGTAGACGAGCCAACAGAGGTACGAGGCGTTCTTTCTCAGTCTTGGCACTTTTATGTCTCGACTTTGTGCCTTTTTTTTATATTTTAAGTAAGTAAAGTATAACGGAGTAACGGAAATATAATTTGTGTAAGATTGCATTGTACTAATTCGCGTCTCACGAAAAATAGGAAATTCTCATCACTTTTTGATAATTTTACACGCGTTGTCAAAGATTGAAAACTTGGAAGCTAAATCAAACGGGTGGTTTTTGATCGAATAAAATTATTTTTATAATTAACAACGATATCTCGAGCAAATATTTATCGAGACTTGAAACAGCGAAATTAATTGTTGAACGATCGTATTTAAGGATTTAAAAAAGATCTCTGAATAGCTCAACCTGCGTTATTAACGTAAACACATGGCGATATAAAAAATATTTGTGAAACTAATGGAAAGCTTGCCATCGACAATGTTTCCTTTAAGGAGGTTTATCTGGTCAACGAATGGACAAACAGATATTGATGAAAAAATCAGAATGTAGTTATCAGTATCTACAAAGTCATCTCTTAAAATTTCAAGGCTCGAGGACACCTCGTTCGAGAGAAATAAATAAAAACATATTTTCTAAATTAACACGTGCCTTTATGGATTTCAGTGATTTCTCCGTCTATAAACATTAAATTCGCAACCATTGACAAACAGTTTTTGACAAAAATTTCAGAATTAACAAAAAAATATCTAGGGGACATTTGTAGAGCTTCATAAAATCGATTCAGCATTCACGAGATTCATAATAAATTAATTTGTCTCGAATAGTGCTAATTTCTGCGGGGGGTTAAGCATTCGCGACGCTGTCAAACATGCTGAACTCACTACACTAGTCACAAAAATTTTCTATTGACTTACTCGGTACCAGATAAACCTCCTTAACTAATGATCGACTAACGACTTTCTCATTGTTCCAGAAAGTGTTTTCAAGTTAAATTTTTAAGACCACGAATCGTGACTCTGTAACGCCCAGCTAGTAATCTCCCGAAAGCGTTTTTGATTCTTTTTCAGGGAGAAGAAAATCCGATCAAAGTGTTACGGAGTTACAAGAAAAGTGTGACGACACGATGAGGGAGAAAAATTCTTGGTCTGCGTACGTTTCGCGACGAAAAATCTAACGATGGGATTCGACATTGAATTTTACGAACAGGAAGCACGTGGGAATTCATCGTATTCGTACAATTTTACGGGCGAATGTATACTGGAGAGGGAAGAATCTACCTCTCCACCTCCGATGCCTTATAACAGCAAGGATCTGTGCATTTCTCGTGGTAAACACTGCACGGAGTTACTCGAGAGAGGAACGACAATGATATAAGTTGGCGATTTTGTCAAAAGTTTTTTCGCGATACTAAAACAGCGATTACCTTCTTCTAATTTCTTTCCAAAGTTTCGAAAAAAGTGATGAAAACAATGGTACGTTAAAAAATTCTTCGAAAGGGTCGAAAATTAAAAACGAGACAAAAAATGGTGAAAATCATAAATACCACTTTCCTGGCGAGTAAAAGATCGTACAAAATTGAATGTGAAAAAACGTAAAAAAAAATCTGCTCGACAATTTCGTAAAATTTATTTTTCACGACAAAAAGAATCGTTTTTAGAAGATAGCGAAGAAACGTTTTCATACAATTTTCTGGCTCTTTTTAGACTCTCAAATCCATCGCTCTCGCGTGGCTGATCGCGCTCACACATGGTCGATTTATCGATCTCGATAATTTATCGAAATACAACGAATCGAGAAACGGAAGAACGAACGTTATTGCTGACACAGCGCTTCGCAGTGAAGCAGAAAATGCAGAGGTCAGAGATCCTCGACTGTCGGAAGTAGAGTGGACGGGTTATAGCGTCCGTGAACCAAACGTAAAGTTTGTTTTTCTTATTACTTCAATCGACTTTTCATTTTTATTTTTATCAAAAGATAAAATACCATAAAATGCACGTGTAACGCGTGATTTACGATGACATTACGAAATTCGCATAATCTTATACAAGCTCGTCGTTTTTTCCCATTTTTTTTTCATTATGCCAGATAAAACCGTGTGAGGCGCTCCGGTTATCATCGGGAACTGCTTCGTGCGAATTTATCAACTTTTCATACTTTTTATCCGAATTTTCATTCACAGGGTCCAGGAACTTTTTCATTCGGATACGACAATGCGCTTGATTCGGCTGGAAACGAACATTTTAGATCGGAGGAGAGACTAAAGAACGGCACAGTTATCGGCGAGTATGGCTATATCGATAATGCGATTAATCGATTAGTCCGTGTATCGTACATCGCGGATCACCGAGGCTACAGGTATTTGTATATTATTATTACGATTATTGTTGTTGCAACGTTGATCGGCAATATTATAAACGCGGATGTATAATTATTAATTATATTTTCAGGGCAAAAACACAGTTTTTACCAATGCTAGAATGAATCTCGTGAAACTTCCACATTCCACCGCGCGTGGCGCTGGCTAATGTCAATAGGAAGAAAAATGGCCGTCAAGCTTAATGTTTATTATTTATGTTATGAATTTATCGTAAGATAACTGTAGACAAAAACAATGTCAATGACGCGCAATTAAAAAAGGAGATATAAATAAAAACCCTCGCCGTCATCCGTAGTTTGTTTACTCAAGAAAATTAACGACGTTTTCCAATTCCCCCAAAAGCTTTTTTGCATTCTCTTGTTTCTACCAACCGTCAACGTGTCACGAAATTGGCGCTCTATATTTCTGTGACATTCAAACATTGGCCTTTCGCGACGATTCACCGCCACACACTGTGGTGCATAAAATTTTCCTTTGAACAAATTCGTCGCTGAAAATAATCGATGCACGATATTGCGATCGTTAACTCCGAGGAGAAATTAGCGCATCGATAAAGCGGATGACAAGCCGGAGTGTGCGCGTTGCACGATAGACGTAAACGCAAAATCGAGAATGCGAGCGACGTGAAATTTTTCGTGACATGCGTACATTTTTATTTCGTATCGTTGAGAAGAATAAAGAGATCGAGGAAAGGCGAAGACGAAAAAAAAACGCGTGATAGAGGGAAAGTTCGAGAGATCGGTACGCGACTGAACGTGTAAATTAAAATCATGGATCGTAATTGTCGAAGTGACGAAGATACTTTAAAAAGTGAACACAACGAACTCGTGAGTTAACTCGCTTACCTCCCTTGAACGCCTGTGCTGCCATGCCCGACTTCTGCGCAGACTCGTCGTTCCGAAAACGTTTGAAACGGTTTGTTTTGAAGTTTTCTCGTTGGTCTTCCCACTTGTTCACTAGGATTCGGACTATCGTCTGATACGAACTGGCGTCGGACAATCGGGCGACGAAAGAGCTTCGCAGGATCGAAAGAAATTACACACCCGAACGAACGATTACGAGGACGACGATGAGGAAGATCCCGATGATAATGACGAGATGTTGATTAACAACGATGACTCGCGTTACTGCAACGCCAGGACAGGCATCTGTACAGTTTGTCACTTGACGATAGGTGGCACTGCCGGTCCTGGAGGAAATAGCGTCGGCTTCGAACAAGCGCGTTCCTGCGATCGTGGACACCTTCTGTGTCACCGTTGCGTCCAACGATTTGCAATAAGATCAGGTAATCGTTCGAATACTTGTATCGGCGTAAAGAAAGTGCAAATTTCGTGACGAAATGATTAGACGATGTATGAGATAACGAGCGTAACACGACTGACAACTACCGAAAAGCTGTTTCTCCTCGAGACGATTAAGTACGAATGCGCAACTAGCGGCGAAAATCGTAAGTATTTAGACGCGCGTTAGGACCTTCCGGTGGCAATTATATTGACGAAAAATGCGAAAGAGCGCGACGAATTCGTATTAGTTCGAGATTTAAAAAATAATGTCCCGACTTTTATGACACAAAGGCCGAAGATTATTTACTTTTGATCGAATCACAGATATGGGCTGTGTTCTCTGTCGCACGGATTCTCGTCATTCGAATTCGACCGATTCGCGTAGTAGCAGCGGTAGTTTGAACGATCGTACGACCGCGATGCGTAATCCGAGAAACATCCACGAAATTAACGATCCACGTACGATGAGAACTCGTACGAACGAATTACACGGTATACCATGGGCTCGAGCACACTCCGAGGCCCCGGTTGTCGGAACGCGAATGTTTTCGCATCGAAACGGAGTCAAGAGAATCGAATCTTGTTACTCGGAGTGGAACATCGAGCAAGCGCAAGGCGGAAGGGACGAGCGTTATATCAGCGAGGAAGGAATCCAACCTCAGCAGCGAAGTTACCGCAGTATAGTTGGGAAAGAACCGGAAGTAAACGTTACACCCTCGGAAACAAGAGTCAACGGTCAAATAGTGACGGAATGTTCGAGACGGCCTATACGATGTCCGAGACTCGATTGCGCGGTTAACGTCGCATTTTCAGCGCTCACCCATCATTTTCTCTTCGATCATCCGGAAGTACCGATTCTCAGTGTCGAGCCGGAAGCTAAAAGCACTCTCATAGTGAGTTTCGCGGCTCTCTCGTGCGATTCTAGTCGGTGTCTCGCGCTCCTCCTGGTATCTGGTAAACTATCGTGAGTATAATCCCGCTAATTCATTACCGTTAATTATCGTCGAAAAAAAAGAAAACCGAGATATCTTTGATTAAACGTTCAAAATATTTATAAAGTCTAAATTACGAATCCCATTTCGCACTTTTTCGCAGGATCTCGTTCTTTTGCGACTAATTTTTGTATCTTTCCCGGTAAAAAAATAAAAAGAGGTCCAGCTTCGAGACTGTTCAACGGTAGTCAAATCCATCCGAAGTATCGAAATCGTTTGCCACTTCCGGTTCTCGCTGCTCGACTACACTGTACGAGTCGTTACGCGAGTCCCGAGGACATCAACGCGGGTGACGAGGGTCAAGGTAGTGGTGACGTTATAATAGCATGGGTCGCCGGTTTGGATATCGGAAATGTAACGGCAGGTTCTCTGCGATGCAGCATTCAAGTACGTTCAATCTTTACAACAACAATCGTACGTTAAGAAGAATCCATTGACTCTTTGATCTGTTCCAGTCGAACCGAGAATAAATCTTTGTAATTTCGATAGAAATATTTAAAAACGAGCGATTAAAAAAATTGCTTATTTAAAAAAAATCTAAAATCCTTTTTATAGACGATACGCCAATACCATAGAACGTTTTGCAACTTTTATAAAAAATATTTAATCTACTTTTTTTTCTCAATTCTATCGTTGTTGAGAGTATTTAAAGAAATTAATGAACTAATTTTTGACTTATCGACTGTCGAGGCGGTGGACAACGTCGAGAATGAATCCGTTCGTTCGCTAACGTATACGGGACCCGTGAATTCTTTACGAACGGCTCAACGTCCGCGGGAAGTATTCTTGACCGGTGACTGTGCGATACTTCACGAAGGTTTCGTCAATCACATTACATCCGACTGCACGAGTCTCAACATAAACGTGATCGTTCACTGATTCTTCCGTCCTCATCAATCGTCCCCTCCTCAACGAATCCTTCCCAAAAATTCGACTCATTCTCCCCGCCCATCGATGTCCGAACGATTCAACAAATCGGAAGAAAGAACAAAAAGAAAGAACACAAAAATTTTCATGGGACCAAAAGTTTTCCGCTTGCACGACGAGAACTTCGGTCGATCGACGTAGAGGAGGATTGTATAGTGTTAAAAAAAAAGAAAAAAAAAAGAAAAAAAAACAGAAGAAAAAATGATGTTTGGGTCGATAGAAAATAAGTATAAAAGTTAAGAGTACAAAAATTCTTACAGTTTAAATCGGAATCATAAGCTGGTCATTGCCGGTGGACGGGCGTACGCTTTCGGTATGAAACCGTATTTTCGCGTTTTAGGAGCGTACGCCCATAGCCAACCGTCGACGGTTTGATTACCAAGATCCGCGTAAATCCAGTCTGCTCGTCTTACTGATAAATCGTCCGGCGCCTGCGCCTTGTAATCGTAAAGAACTACGAGCTCGGTGCCCGTAGTCTCGTCACGAAAGTCTCGCAAATCCTTCTGTTGCAATTGTTCGCTTCCCGTTATGTTGCCATTTCCTACACCTACGAACGAACCTACGATTTATCTTTGTTTTTTTTCTTCTTTTTTTTGGATAAATCCCAATGGAATGTAAAAAAAAAAAAATTATACCTAAATTGTGCTGGTCGTTAGCAGCCGTTGTTGTCGTCGTTGTCGTGGTCGCTGTCGTCGCGTAAGAATGGAGAACATGACCGGGATAAACAAAACCGGAAGGTACGAAACCCTCGTTTCCGTCGCAATGACGAAGTACCCAGAACCAATCGGGATCGTCGCGATTCAGTACGGTTACGAATTCGCCCCTTTCCACACTCACGTCGTTCTCGTCCCTTGCCACAAACGTGTATAGAACTATATATCGTCCGGCCGATGGATCCTATCGCCCAAACAATTATACGCACGGAAAATAGTGAAAAAGCATTATTTTTTCGGACTAAAAATAACAATGAAACGTTCAAATTCGAAGATACGAAAAATTATATTCGTGCGATGAAACGATTAGATTACAAATGCCCTCTACCAAGAAATTGAAATACCGCGACTCTGAGATTTCATTAAAATCAATCGAAATCAATGTTGGGAAAAAAAAAGATTGCAAACAATTTGTGTAACGATTGTAATCTTCGCGTGAGATTTGGAAAACTTACCTTGAAAAATGGATGAACGTCCGGCTGTGACGGTATCGTTTGAATCGAATTCTGCGACTGCGTGATGTTTGAACGATTGACGTTAATATCCGCGGTCGTAATATTACGAGCGTAACTCTCGCAATCAGATGCCGAGCCCGTGTCCGTATGTTGAGATTCCATTGCCTGAGAACGCGTCGTGCTCGCTATATCGCCATCGTTTTCGCTCGATCTTGGCAATTTTTTCTTAACATTGTTCATCAAAGCTGCGAGCGTCGATTCGGCCAATTGCGACGTATAAGGCGCGCAATACGAATGTGGAACAAAACCTTCCATTCTTGTATCGGCGGCTATCACGTAAACCCAATCATTCTCTCTGTACAATACATTTACTACCTGGAAAGAAAAAATAAGATGTTTTATGTGAAAAATTGGTAGGAAAAAAAATTTAATTATCTATCGATGAGAAATAAGAATCGTATGGATAAATTTGTCACCTGTCCTCGTTTGACGAGTAATTCGTCGTCTACGCACGGTGTAAAATCATGAACTATGACCATTTTACTGTCGGGAGAGAGACCGTTTTCTTTCTCTATTCCGACTCTTACTAAAGTCTCGATACTCGCGCTACCGGTTATTCTTCCTGGAGGTAGCGGTACTCTACTACCGGGACCGACGCCTCCGCTACCGCTCAAGCCCGAACCATCCTTCTCCAGGGTAAAATTATGAGCGCCTGCTGGAATAATCATTTTATTTATTGTATTCCATTGATTCGAGTTTTAACTCGGAAATTGAACGTTAAAAAATAAGAATTTTTCTAATCTCTCGTTGTCGCTATAGAAACTGCCACCTGTGAAACTACGAATTGGCGACAATTGACGCGTCGCGTATAACAACGAGAATGCTTCACGATGATTGATGAATGATTCGCTTCCACGAACGACGAGTAAGACGCAAATTTAGATTTACTTTGTTGTTTTTTTTTTTTTTTTTTTTTTGAAAAATAGAAGAAAAAATAAACTTACGTTTCTTTTTCTTCCCACGACGTATGCGAACCGGGCACAGAAAAGCCATTTTCCGTACTTGGAGGTTGTGGCCTCGGTGTCGTGTACAAATTTACATCTCAAATCGATGATGAAAAAAAAAAATAAACAAAAAACATCAACAAAAAAACAAGCTCGCTGGCTATCGTAAGGGATTCATTGGCCCGTCTGCCGAGTCTTGCGAAAGAAACGAGAGCATCGAGAGAGCGAGAGAGAGAGAGGGATCGCGAACGTTTTTCAGAAGGTTGTATCACTCGGGGGAGCACATTTGAAACGGAACTGTAATAAACAGAAACACGTTTTATAGTCGATCGTAAAGATAGATTAATCGATTTACAGAATCGATCGAGAGTCTCTATACGGTAAGGAGACAATGTCGGCGAAACGAGAAGATTTTTCCGAGCGCGGACACAGGTGACGGAGATTCTCGGAGCGCTCTCGTCCACACTGTACAGGTCACAGACCACATGTACAGGTTGGTACAGGTTGGCCTGACAGACCGCCACTGTAACCCAGGCGTCGCTCTGTCCTTGTTGAAATTTAACATTTGAAACTCGTACTTTAGTCATTGACCTGACGGGTAGACGGCGCTGAAACGCCCGAAGCGAGAGAGACGGCACGGATGCGACGTTAACCGTGAGAAAGACAGAGAGAGAGAGAGAGAGAGAGAGAGAGAGAAAATGTCAGCCGAACGGGCTGGTGGAAGCACGGAAGGGTGAAGTAAAAAATGTCCCTATTGCAGATCGTACAAGGAACGTATGAAGAGACGCGGTAGCGTCTCGTCGCAAAATAATTGAAACGTAAGACAAACGATTGTTTGTATATGTCGAAAGGTACGATATATGTACCGGAGTCTAAGTATCGTACTATGAAAATTCTGAACAATTATAAAACAAGTTGCTGGAGGAAATTACATTTTCGATGAAATATTATTGACAAAATCTATTTTCTCGTGATCTCCGGTATATTCGACGCGATCGCGTTCACGAGCTGTGCTGCGAGCTGCGACCCGTGTGAGCACGCCCCCCGCGCCTCTCGCGGGCAAAAATGTAAACCGTAGGTAAGGCAGAGTCGACGGTACGGTAGGCGTTAGTAAATTCATACCAGCGACAGTCTAGTACGACATCTAAGTACCACCGAAACAGCGCTTTTGAGTCATTTCTCCATTATATGAATTTTATCAGGTACTTCCGTGACAATCACGGAACTTATTCTGCTTTAAAAAAGACATGAGAATGTCCGTTGTGTCCAGAAAACGGTCGATCGACACATCCCTCGTATATTACGCGCGAATCTCGATTTACCGCCGAAACAGCTTTGCCAACGTAACGTAGCGTGTTGTGAAAGCGAACAAAATAATGCACTCCAATATCTCATTGGCCAGCTCTCTTTCGAGCAAACTTTGAAAATATTTGGTAGAATTTTCTTACGAATTGGTCTAAGCGTACGTTCCAAACGTTTTTGACTTCGTGAAAATAAAATTAGTATTATGGATAAATCTAGATATGGCGCAAGAATTCCTCTTACACCTCGATTTCGTTTAAAGGGCTATACTGCCAGTAAATGGACCAATTTAGGTCCCAGTCGTGTAGATTGTACTCAGTTTATGGTATACAAAACGTTTCGGCGAACATATTGGTCGTGTTCCCAGCGTTGTTCTTACGCCGTTCTAACGTACATGAAATCTACGCCAAGTGTAATCTCGGAATCGTAAGACGTACAGTGTGTTTGTGCGCGCGCGCGAGATGTCGCCAGTCGCGTAAACATAACTCGATGCGACTTTTCACAAAGATCCATGGTTCGAGGTAATATCCGCGGGCTTAAGATCACGTTTTGTACTTTGACTTTGCACTGTTGTATTTAATGACACTCTTATTATTAACAATAAATTTCACTAATTCAACGATTCGCTTCCTTCCATTTTTCATCAATCTACGCATTCGATTATATACAAGCTGTCGGGCAACGGATCTTGACACATAAAATCCCCAGCCAATCGACGTCGGTACGAGCAAAATGATTCTTTTTTTAAAATCGTCCCGCGATGAAAATTGGTCGAGATATTAATTCGCGTCGATAAAATCGCATTTATTGTTACGTTTTTTTTTAATAGATCTCGACAAAATAATTATGAAAAAACGAACGGTATTTTTTGACTTTTCAAACTTTACGAATTAATATCTCCGCCATTTTTTATTTTTTTCTACCGACACGAAATAACTAGATACTCCCTGTCTCTAGACAGTTGCCCAACACCATGTTTATATTTATATATATATATATATGTATATCACTACGGCAATATAAAAAGCTGGATGTGACTCGTTCCTTTTACGAATCCCCCATACGAAGTTTTTATCGAATAATAAATAAATAAGTACGCATATACGAAGAAAATAAACTATCGACGATTTAACGAAAAAGAAACACAACGATATTGCCCGATACTCTTACTACAAGCCAATTCAAACTATTCGAATGTTTGATTTTGCGAAATACAACCCGATGCTTTACAATGGACGAATAATCTCGCTGATTGGAATTTATAATCGCGATTAATCGTAACGCGGTATGATATAATTATTCGTGTTTCGATCTAATTCTTAACGATTATATCTGCACTTATAAGTTATCAATAGTATTACGAAAACTTCGATCACAACATTTTTTTTCTGCTTACGCGTTTCTTTTTTTTTCTTCCTCTTCTTCCTCTTCCTCAAATTTTATTTATTATTAGGCGATTGCCGATTGCAGGTACTAGATTCGAGTATTAAAATTCGTTTCGTAAATTGGACAGAAAACGAAAGAAAAAAAAAACAAAAACAAACAAAAAATAATGGATACAAAAAAAAGATTCGCATTATTGGGAGCAACGCTCGATAATTCGTCGGTAAATTTTGCGCTCCGTGATCTCCGATAACATTGTTTGAGCGGATTTCACGAGATCGTTTTTATCGTACGATAAATACGATTGATTCGAGACAAAAAAAATAAATTCTCAATGGTGTTTCGCTTATTTGAATTATTGCATGTTACAATCGACTTATAAATTTCTTCATACATAATACCCAATAATTTATTTTCCTTTAACAATGCTATTTCTTTTCTTTTTGTTCGTTTGTTGTTGTTGTTGTTGTTGTTGTTGTTGTCGTCGTCGTAATTAATATCTATAACGTAGGTCGCATTAAGACGATGGCTTATAAATTGTATTCTCAGAATAATTAGGCTATACGAGATTTAAAAAATGAATTTGACCTCGAAAATTTTTGTCGCCGACTCTCCTTCTCAATTTCACAATGAATCGTTACGTCGAGATCGAAATAATAAATAAAGCGAATATCAATTCTGAATACATTTTCGTCGTCTTTGTTTTTCTTCTTCTTATTATTTTTTTTTTCGTATATTCGGGCACGTCTTAGCTCGCGTATAAACGTATAACAAAAATCAGACGTCACAAATATTGTATTTTTATTTTATAAATTACATTACCGTTCATCTTTTTTTTCCCTCTTCTCTCTCTCTCTCTCTCTCTCCCTCTCTATCTCTCAATCGAAATACATTTCAAGACGCGGCAGTCACACACGATCTCGGGGGATAAACTTGTGTCTATTTACCTCAAATGTATTTCCAAACGGAGTAGTACGTGAGATACATTATGTATATATATATATATGTATATATATATACATATATATTATTTTAGCTCGTATCCTAAGTAAATATAATAACTGAGTGTGTATGAAAAACGTAGACTATTACATTCTGTATCTTAGGTGGGATTCTTATTATATCTGTAAGATTACAATGCAATTTTATGCGGGTCCGTTACATCGAACATAACCGATCGAGAATCCATCGTTTTTCGTTTTTCGTTTTTTTCTACATCCATCGCGCCTCTCGTTATAATCAACTATTATGTCCGGTATCTCTTATTCAATTGGTTGAAAAATTTTCCATTCATCGTGATGCTATTTAAACGCGAAAATGTTGAATCGATGGTGAGGAGGTCTGGGAGGGGGTAATTAACGAAATGGAAATGAAGAAGAGACGAAAGAAGAAACGAAAATGATTGAAAGAAAATAGGGAGTTTAATGGTGATAATTGTTTGAAAATTTTATCATGACGATACCGTTCGAACTTCCGTTTGGAAGTCGTTCATTGCGTACGCGAAGGAAGACACATTTTTAAAAATATTTTTATCAATTTTTTTTCTTGTTCTCTAACGCCGAGGACGTGACGACTCGAAGTATAATACGAATACTTCTTCGGGGAGGAGAGGGTAATATAAATATATATATATATGCATTATATATATATATATATAAATATATGCATATGTATATGCGGATGGCAGAATGTCCGGTCACGTGGTACGGCGACGATTAGAATAAAGGATTACAAGTCTTCGTTAATTTCTTTTCTTTTCTTTTTGTTTTTTTTTCGAACCAACACCGTCCAGAGATTTCCCAAGTAATCGTTATCGACTCGTACGCGTGTGTGTACTCCGAAAGAAGAAAATGGAAAAAAGAAAGAAAGAAAGAAAGAAAGAAAGAAAAAAAGAAAAAAAGATAAATACACAAATCGTCATAAAAAAAATTGACAAGTGTATCTTCTCGACCGTATAATGCAAATATGAATATGTACGATATACGATTGTTTTTTCTTTCTTTTAATTTTTATTATCAATAATCGTTATGACTAATATGTATCAATATCATCTATACATATAGAATAGTACGGTTTGACTTGATAAAGAGAAAGTTGTTTGTTTGTTTGTTTGTTTGTTTGTTGGTTTCTTTTGTGTTTATGAATTCACTTCAGAGTCGTCTCATAAGGTCAATTGCGGTGCGTATGTAAAAACCGAACATTGATTAACGCTGCGTTAAAATTTCATCGATTCACCATTGGCGAAATACGAATTCGACATACGAAAACCAATTTTTAAATCGTTTCTTCTTCTTCTTCTTCTCGTTTTTGCATCACTTCTCGTGAATCGACGTTGAATATTTTCCGTTTGTTTTTAAATAAATCTTAAGAACGTTAATTGGAAATATCGTTTTTCCTTTTTTTTTACAACGAAGATCATCGTTATTCGTTTCGAAAGAACGACGAAAATTAAGACAGCGTGAATGATTCTTCAATGTCTCTCTCTCTCTCTCTCTCTCTGTTCTCGGTCATTAACGACTCGTCGTGAGCTTACTCGTACTCGGAAAGTACCTAGTGTAACAACATAGCACCTAGGGTTTTTGTACTTTTGCAATAATTCGCACAATAGTCATTTATTTACCATTGTCAACGTATGCCTATGACGAGAGAATGTATTTACATGATACACGATTACGATTACGAAGATGTTAATGGAAAGCAATCTAAATGTGATTTTCTTCTTCCTCTTCCTCTTTTTTTTTCGTTTCTTTTCATTTCTTCACTACCTGCAGTTTCTCTATGACTGATCAAACTCTACGACCATAAAAAACCATTCTTGCGTATCATGCATATTTAATATACACAAAAACGCTTACGCATTTAATAATAAATTCATAGTAATAGATATATTGGCGTGGTAAGTTTTTCTTTTTCCATTTTTCCTTATCTCGCTCTTTCTCTTTCTCCGTCTGCCTTTCTCTCTATCTCTCTCTCGTGCTTTCCGTCTCTTTAAACCTATTACTTTTCTCATTTTCATTTTCCTCCGTATAATACAATATCTACATTTCGGTTACAAACAAAACCGTCGATAAAGTTTACTTACAATAAAGAACGCAAAATTAACCGTTACAACTTTAAAGGCTCTTCATATATCACATAACCAAGACAGTTTTCTTATTTCATTTCTTTTTCTTTTCTTTTTCCGTTTTTTTTTTTCTTTTTTTTTCTTTCTTTTCTTTTCTTATTCTTTGTCGCCTCTTTAATTTTATTTAGAATCGTTATATCTCGTTATATTCTTTACTCTCTCACTTTCTCTAGTACTAGAAAAATTCAGTGCACGCTTATCTGGCCGAAAAAAACGATGAGCGTCGCAATAATTGCTGAGCAGTTTGTTTCTTTTATTATCCGTTATATTGGATATACGTTTATATTTATATATATATTTCTAATCATTACCGACCGAAGCTAACGGAGTTTCGACAACGTCTTTGCTCTCGGTACGCAACTTGACCTCGACATCCTCGCTATCCTCGGTACTGTCAACTATACTCGCGTCCGTCGTCGCGTCCCTCTTGTCGACGATCTCGTTTATCGATTGAATCTTTTGCATCTCGAATTGTCCTCGTAACCTCGCGATTTCGCGCGAATCCGCGCGATGACGAGCTCTCAATCTTGTATTATCGAGAGCTATCCGTCGCGCGAGTTTTATCACATCCTGTGGCACGTCCAGAGCAACGAGACGTTCCTCCAATTCGGTCATGAGACCAGCACAATTTTCAGATTCGTTATCACTCTCCGGTAACGACGTGCCGATATCAACGGGCGGAAGTTCCATCGTTACGGTCGAAGAAGTCACCGCGGCGCTACTTTCCTCTTCCTCGGGATTCTCGTCATCGTCTTGCGAATGTTTTTCATCGAGACGTTCCTCATCGTGAGTTCGTTCCACGTGACGATGCTCGACCGACTCGTTCGTACGGTTCAACAACGGGGGATAAGCCTCGGTTATGATTTCCGGTCCGGGGGTCGAAGGTTTTTCGAGCTTTACGCTTATCGCGAGAGGCTCGATCTTGTCCGACGTTGGACTCGTAGGACAATGATTGTTTCGTCGACGCTCGTGATTGGAACGACGCGACGGATGAACCGCTGGCGTTGGTGGTGGTTGAGGCAGTCCCGATGGAATCGAGTCTGTCGTGATAGGAGCGAGTGCAACGTTCGGCTGAAAATGAGGCTCGAAACGCTCGCATTCCGACATCGGGACGACTCTCTCCGGATGCTGAAGAACGGGCGGACCTCTACTGAGGTAAGCGGGCACCAGCGGTGAACTATACATTTTGTTTTTATTCAATTAAGGACGAATTTCGTTAGAAACGATTTAATTTATCTCATGAAAAATCGAAAACGATGATGATCGAAGAATACTCGTTGGAATAAAACGTTTCTTACCTATCTCTGTGTTTACACGATGCCGCAGAGTTCCAAGGCCTAAAAGCCGATGCTCCTCTGGTAGCAAGCTCGAACACGGCCCATTGCATTCGCAAATATGGATCACCCGCTCCTCCGCCTCCCGAAACCGGATGATACATTCCCAAACCATTTCCATTGTACACCCCTGTACATTCATCTCGGCCAATTTCCTTCTTGGACCTCTTTGCCAACTTCTCCGACTCGTGTCGCAACTGTGGGAAGAACGAAATTTTAGATTCGGGCTAGTTTCTAGGAAAAAAAACGTTGATCGTCGAGGCGCCGGTTAGATTTTCTCAAGAATGTTCGTATTTACACGAACTTGTATCTTTAAGCGATATTATTAATAATGTATAATCTGTGTCCGTCGACATTGCGGCGGGAGAATAATTGTGAAAATATCGAGAAATTAAGGCGATAGGACAAATTTATGGAATTTAAGGAATTTATCGCGTACCTCGCACTTCCTTTTGAAACTCGGCACCGGATATCGTTCCTTGAGATTGCGAAAAAGTGCCACGACCTTGTTATACTGTTGCTGTTCACGAGATAGCAAGAGATAAGATCGCCAATTGGTCGAATCGAAGCCCCAATGGCAAGTACGATTTTCCAACGATCTATGAGCGTGTCGTACAAATCTTTGAGGTGAAAATTGACGTCCGCACTCGAGACATTCTATACAAGGTGAATTCTCGGCATTGAAGAGATCCGCGTCGAAGATACCTCTACATTTGCCAAAACATTCGTGATAAACCTTAAAACGTCCAACGGATTCCTCGAGATCTTCCTTCTTGCTACGAGCTTTTTCCTCCGCCACGATATCTTGCTCCTCGTCCTGTAACATCGGACTCTCTCGTATCTCCGTTCTCAGAAGAAGAGCGCTGACGAGTCTCTCCGCGTCTGTTTGCGTTATGAGACCGCAGGAAGGAGCGCTTCTCGGCAATATACCGGAGAGTTTGAGTTCCTCCAGCTGATCGTGAGTACATCTCGAACAATAAATCTGTAACTCGTCGCACACTTGATTGATCTGTTGAAGAGAAAAATCCTGCAAAACTGTATTTAATATCTGCGGCAAGCAGAGTCTTCTCTCGCCGCCGACGACGAAACACGATATTCTCTCGCTCTCCAGCGTCGTTTCGCATCTTTCGGAACAACTTTGATCCGGCGCCGTTAGTATAGGTATTTGAAACTCAAGTTCGCGCTTTTCGCAGATAACGCCTTTGAGTTTGTCGGGTTGCGGATCGTCGTCCGAATCTTCGGGCGAACGTTCGCAACGTATTTCCCTTCTGTTGGGACCTAACGAACCCACTAACACCGAAGTATCCTCGATCCGTTGCTTCTTGGCATCTTTCGTCACCGATGTTTGTTCCTGACACGCGTCTATGTTACAATTGTTGTTCGTTCGAGCCAGAGACGGGAAGTGAAAGGGCGCTTGTTCCTGGCGCAAACTCTTACATTCCATACCCAGTAGGGCAGAGCTCGGTCCCTGCAGGCTTTTGACAGCCGATAGCTGATATGTCTTCAGGACCGTCTTCAATTGAGGACTGTACGACTGACTGTTCGTATTACCGGGCAATAGTGTCTCCATTATTAGTCGATTCTTGACATGCACTCGACGCGTACGGATTCGCGTTTTTTTTTACGCGTTAGAACGAACAAACACCAACGAAATAACGCCGTAATAACAAACAAAAGAAAAACAACACAATAACAACAACAACAACAACAACAACAACGAGACAATGTTTTCGTCGGTTTATCAATGGGTTTAGTACTGTAAACTCTCTGCACGCCGAAGAAAGGTCAACGAAAAATAACCACGAAACTCGACGACGCGTCTTTTCTTTCCTTTTATTTGTTTATTTATTTACTTTTTCACGAAATCCACTACGTCCACAAGAAACTCGTTCGACGCGGCTTCTCGTACACGCGTTTCATATTTTCTTCTCGTTTTTTTCCTTTTTTTCTTTTTTTTTTTTAATTCACTCTCTTCCCGCACAATTCGCGAGATTCGCTATATATCGTTATTTATTTATTTCGCGTTTTTTTCTTTATTTTTTCTCTCTTTCGCTCACTCGTTGTCGCACTGGCTTTCAACGTACGCAGACGCGAACTGAACGATGATAAAAAACGCTGATCGTCGCGTCGTCGCGATTTCCATCCGCGCTCACAGCGGCGATGCGCTATAATAATACGAGTTACGCCAGCAAAACCGAGATAAACCCGGTCCATCTCATCGGATGACCTCCGTCCCTCGTTCGCGTTTCTATCGGCGCACTCAGCGCGCCCATCTATATCCCGTGTATATAATAATCACACCACCACCACCACCACCACCACCACCACCGCCGCCACCACCACCACGGCCACACCGCACCGAGACAACCGCGAGAAGAAAACTTTTTTTTTTTTTCTTCTTTTTCTTCTTCCTCTTCTCGGAGACGAGAGATCGCGCGCGCGTGTTTCTCTCCCTCTAACTTTGTCGTTTCTCCGGGGCTATCGTTCCCGACGACGACGACGGCGGCGACGACGACGACGGCAACGACAGCAACGACGACGACAACGACGGCGGCGGCAACGACGACGATAACACGGCGTTTCCGCCGTGATCCATGATCCCCCGCAACACGAATCTCCTGTCTCTATGTCACGATAATTCGCGCACTTTCATGTATACATACACATAGAACAGAGACACGAAGAGGTAGACCGAGAGAGAGAGAGAGACAGTGGCACACGCACGCGCGTACACAGCGAGAGAGACGCACGGCACAGTTTCTCGACCAGAAAACAAAAAGAAACAGAAAAAAACGAGATTAACGAGCAAAATAATCGAGAAAAACCACACGCACTAAAACACACACACTCGTGAGAAATCCACAAAGTACACAATGTTGTAGAATGTCCCAAGAAAAGAGCGAGTAGCGTCGTGGATTGTCTGGATTTCGGAATAAAGTTGATCCTTGGATGTAGCGTCGAACGTGTTTTTCGAGAGTAGAGTCGTTGCTGGGCGATCTTGTGCACGGTTTATGGATGGAGCGGGTCTCCTCCACGGCTTATGGTTATGGGAGATACACTCTGGCACCACAGGGCAATGACGAGTAGTATGGTATATCTATATATATACATATACACGAATGGATGTATATATATATATATGCTGCTACCGCGAGAGTACAGGTTCGGTCACGGGTATGGGTCGGTGGCCTGGGCGCAGGGCCTCGGGCCTACCGAGTCCGAGTGCTCGCGACCTGCGAAACGACACATGTCCGTCCGTAAAATATCCGCGCTATAGAACCGCCGACTATAGTGTATAACCAGTATACCTTATTAGAGGTCTATATATACGCACATATAGATATATTATTATAGCGAGAGACCGTCGTCTTAGACAAACGGTCCACACACGAACGACCGACGAAACATGGCTTTAATGTCCGCGCTGTGCAACACACGAATACATTGACACGCACGCGCGCGAGCGAGAGAGTACACTGGCTCTGTCTCGATTAAATTGAACTTGGCTCTGATCGGATATATAAACCGAGAGAGAGAGAGAGAGAGAGAGGGATTGCACGAGACGAACACACTCGCAACAATGAATTTCTCTCCGTTCTCTTCGCCGAACTACACTTGCGAGCTTTGACAGATATCTCACACCTCTCCGGTCCGTGTTATGCACATATCTCTCGATTATTTTTTCTTCTTCTGACTTCTTGTTCGTCTGGAGGCCGATTTACATTGCACGACGCGCCGCGCAATGGCGTATCGATCGTCCACGCAATGGCACACTAAACCACTCGCGACGGGTAGTACGCATATTTCTGCGTGTTTTTTAAGTCACAAAACGCCGCGCGGGGAACCAGAGAGCGCCAAGTGAACCGTCCACCGAGCCTGACGCACGGTATACACAATAATGCTAACGCAGAGCGCAGCCCTGATGATATGTGTGTCCCCGTGTCTCTGTGTTTATGTGTGTGTGCGTGCGGGCGCGCTCGCACACACACACGCGAATCCTCGTTTTCGCTCAGTTCGAGCTCGCTTACACACTCTCGCGGGAAGATCGCGAGGCTTCTGTCTCCCTCATCGGTCGTGCGACTGCACTCGTCTCACAGTTCCAGAGCCGTGTGTCGGTGCGCCCGTGAGATACTCGGACGGCGCGTGTGCGTTTGTCCGTGAGCTTGCCGCCATGTCAGTTTGCCTCCTCTCGCCTGTGAGTACGAAATATTCTCTCGCACACGTACGTACCTACACGCGCGCGCAAGTACACACACACACACAGAAACACATACACGGGCATACGACACATACATACACCCTCCGTGTAGAACTATATAGGCATAGTGCGAGCAAGAGTAAGTTCGAGCGTGGACAGGCGAGCCCTCTCGAGGGAGCCTGTGTACGCGCGTGCGTCTCGCGATCGCGCACACCAGCGCGTGCGTTCGCTTCCTCCTCCGCGCCCCTTTTTTTCCTCTCGCTCTTGCGTCCCGGTGCGCTCGTCGTCGCAGCACGACTCGATGTACACGGGAGGAAGGGAGAAGACGAAGCGCGACAGAGAAAGAATTCGACTTGTACGTACTTTCACGATGTGAGTATGAGACTATTTCACATCGATACATAACCTATACAAAAGAGCGTTTGTGTACGTCGTTTACCTATATATACGCATATATATGGGGTGTTCTCAGTTGGATTGGCTATATTTTCCCGAAACATATTTCGCGTTACTCCAACGCTTTGCGATGTCACTCCACAGTATTTACGACGAATTCTTGACATTCTTTACCTATAAATTTGTGAATTATATTTCTCCTTACTCTTCACGCATCATAGAAACCACAACTCGTTGCAACAGAAATTAAGCCGAAAAGCCGAATTCGCAGAAAAAACAGTAAATGTCTTCTTTTCAAAAAATGTCTATATAACAAGTAGAACGAATCCAATAGCGTATCCCAGTCGATACGACAATTTCTCTATACTTATCGCCTACGATTTCCTATTTTTCCAAGATATATCTAAAATTGTAAGATGTTTCTTTGCAAACGGATCGATAAAAGAAAATTCATAAAAAAAAACCCGTCGGTAGATATCAAGCGTTTCCACAAGCTGGCTGTAACGAAAATGGGCAAAATTTGAAAAGTTTGGCAAACGCGTGGCTGACTTCACGGTGAATGCCGCATATACGGATGAAAGTTCGAGCTTCGTTCCGAGCATGCGCTCTGGGACAAGGGAGCCTAGTGGTAAAGAGCAATCTCCGTAAACTCTACGTGCTCCCCCTCCGCTCCGCCGAGCCACTGCGCCGCGAATCGCCGCCGCGCATCACCGTCTCCCCCCCGCTCTCCACCTCCCGCCCCAGTCCTATCCCCACCCCGTTCCTCGTTTCCTCGTCATCCGTTGCCTTCGCTCTGTCGCCGCCGATATGACCCCTCCCGCAACGTAGCGTCTGCTACTTGCTCGCGCGTTATAACCCGCTCGCGACGCGACCGCGGCTTTGGTTTTCGCGATGGTCTACACCGTGCACGAGGCACAACGTGCCTTTGTGTGTACGCACACGTGTGTACGAAACGGCACATAACAGACAGCGTACGGGGACGCGCAGGGAATGGCAGCATCATCAGCGGGGTAACGCGACGGAGTCGCACGGCGCGCCAGATGTCAGTGGGGGGTGGTGGCCCCGCGAGCGTATGCGTCTCGGCTCTCTCGCCCCCCCCCCACCCCTCGCCGCCCTGCCCGTCCATCGCGCAGCACGGACCCCCCCTCTCCGACCCGTCTTGCGCCACTCGCGCTCTCTTCGTTGTCGGTCGGCTGAGCGTCTAGTCATGTGACCTTCCCGTCAAAATAGCCTGCGTATAGCCAGAGAGTCGCGGCGCGCACACCCACACACGCTTCCTCTCTCTCGCCGGCACTCGCCGAGTGCGCGCATACACGTGCGCGTGCGTACGTGTGTACGCGCGTACGAGAGAGAGAGAGAGAGGCCGCGAGGCGCGGTGACATCGGAGATAGGAAAGTGGAGGTGGTTTTTGCCGATCGAGGAGCGAGAGGAGGGAGGCCCGTGTTTCGTACACGAGAGTGTCTCCTCTCGACGACGACGACGACGACGACGACGACTACGACTCTCGACGACGACTCTCGACCACGAGAGGCGGTGCCGCGAGCATATAGATTCGTATTTTCAATCGGCCATCGGGTGGATGCCCGTGCCTCTGTCTCTTTCCGTCGTCTACTTCTTCTCCTTCTCTCTTTGCCCCTCTCGCTCTTTCTCTCTCTCGCGCGCGCGCTTTATATACAGCGCACTCTGACTCGGTACACTCTGTATGTACAGCAGCCAACATCAGCATCGCGCTATCGCACGTACTGTATAAAACGCGTTGGACACAACGTCGAGCGTTGTGCAGGCCAGATCGGATGCACCCAACACGAGTACCAATGGCCGGAGAATTATCCCCCCGGCTATATCGCCAATGCTGACGCCGGACGCAAAATGTCGCGCGAATATTACGCTTCCAGGATATACGGCCACCGTCTATAACTATAATAATATTATTATGATTTTTTATTTTTATTTTATTTTTTCAAATCAAATTTTCGCGTTTTATTAAAAAAACCACCCCAATAATTATTTTTTGTCCTCGAAAATTCGATACCCAATTACAGATTAGAAGAAAACAAAAATAACAATTTTACGTTCAAAAAAACGGATCAATCGTCGTTTTATTTTTCATCAATTTTCATTATAAATTCGTCTCGTTCGGTCGATCTCGAACGAGTCGAAGAAATTCTGGATGTCGCCCGAACGACGATAAACGTTAGAATAATGAAGAATGACGATAATAACGCTATTTTCATACATACGTACACAGTTTTCGAAGCGAAGCTACGCGTATATATTATGTATATATATATATATATATCCTGACCTTATTTAATATTGTTGTAATCAGTACCCTACCTCAATCTGGTGCAATAAAACATGTGGCCCAATTCGCGAGACGATCGAACAAATATATATATATCTTATAGAGAACGAGACATATATATATATATACATGCTATATATATACATAATATACGTACATCGAGAGCGGAGAAAGATTTCAACGGCTCTGCTTGCCCCCCAACATCGATCGTGTCGTACGTGATCGAGTGTTCAATTCGGGTCGGGTATGAAGATTAGATAAATCAAAATATATAAAAGACTTCCAGTCGATAAGACGAGATAGCTAATTAAAAACAAACTATATATACACGTGTATACGCGTAATAACTTGGTTAGTTATTTGACCAACTTTTGTTATCCGAGCGTTAGCCGCTTTTATCAGATTGTATATCGCGTCGACGATACGTATAACGCGAGGAACTACACTTTGCCAGAATGATATTACGTTTATTTAAAACGTCGACGCGACATCGGCTAGCGACTGTCTTCTAGCGATGTATACGCATATATATAAATCTTAGAAGACAGTATATATATGTATATATAGGTATATATCGTATAACGATACGATAATGGATTAAATACGTAGACGTTCCAACGATAATTCGTGTAAGATACGATCGTCGATCGTTCGAAGAGGTAAGTACGATCGAATTCCGTTTATAGTAAAGGCGCGTCGTCGATGACGATTGTCGATCGTTTTATTATTATGATTTTTCTCGATATACGCGAATTATAAATAAAACGTCTCGTATTTCTCGCACCTGTGCGCAATATCATCGTTACGGTGTCATCGATGTCGCAGTTTGATAAGAAAGAAAAAAAACACCGAAAATATAGGAGAGAGAGAGAGAGAGAGAGAGAGAGAGAGAGAGAGAGAGCGAGACAAAAGTCTCCAGGGACGAGAGAGACTTTTTTCAAATTTCATTTAATTTTTTTCATTATCAACGTTATCTTACTAAAACTGCTTTTTTTTTTTACGAATGATTTCGCGTATACGAATAACTCGAATCGACGAAAAAAAATCCCGAACAATGTGTTTTGCCCCGAGGCAAAACGATCACCGGAAAAACAATTTTTTTTTATCATCCATAAAAACATCGAAAAATGTTTTTATCGAGTTATCCCGAATCGATGAATTTCTCAAGGAGGCCATCTTCCCCCACTCTCCCCCTTGTATACGCATACACGATTTAATGAATCGCGTCACACCTGGAATTATAAATTATGTACATAAACATTTTCATCCCCGCCTCTCCCTACCCCCTACCTCCTCCTCTTTCTCTCTAAATGCACTCTGTCCCGATCAGAAGTATCGCGGCGAGAGAAGACGTATCAAGAGATAAGCGTGCGAATGGTTGTCGTATTGCCCCCCCCCCTCCCCCTCCTCGCCACCTCCTTATCCACCCTTCCCCTTTGTAGTGCGATCAATATACGCCATGATATTACGACCAGATGGATTTTCCATCACGATTCTCATATTTTATACCTGCCATCTTCCAAATAATAGAATAGATGAGAGAGGGGGTGAGAGGGAGAAGGGGGGGGGGGGCAGAGAGAGGAGTAGAGAAAGAGAACGATACGATCGCGAAAATGTCGTACGACATGGTGACCCGAAATCAACGCGGGTCAAACCGTCGCTATGGCGTAAAGCGAGATAGTCTCGATAAAATAAAAAAAAATAAAAAGAAAGAAAAAAAAAGATCCCCGTCTCAATAAGAGAAAACGCAGAATTTCTGTCGCGAGACGCGAACAACCGTGGCCCATAACGCTCTTATTAAACGTGTCTCGACGTAGCGGTCGTTGGGCGACGGCGAAGGGGCGAGAGAGAAAACGGGAAATATCGATAGAAACGATGTATAAATATATGTGAAACAATGGACGATATTATGGGGCCGGGGGGGGGGGGGCTGGGAGGGTTGGGTGGGGGTAGGGGACTCTGTACGGAAGATTGCGCGAATGCGCATGCGCGAAAGAATTCTTCGTTGGGGCGCGCGAGAATCGAGAAATACGCACGTACGATAATGCGCGCGTAAGTGTAAACAATTCGCTCATGCGCGGAATTTGACGTCGCGAGACGTCGATTCCAAACGACACGAGGCACGGCGAGCGAAAATAAAAAAATTGAAAACAAAAAAGAACGATATAACAACGATCGAAAAGAAAAAAGAAAAAAAAACGAAACGAGAAAAAGATCGAAAGACGAAAAAAAAACAACAGTACGATGAGAATTGGTCGGTGGATTCCGCGAAATGACGTCTTTGACCCCTCGTGTTATTGTTTTTTTTTCTTTTTTTTTATCGCTCTTATCGATAAAAGACGCGTCTTCTCATTCTCGTTTCATCTCGGTAGACGAAACTTTGATTTTTTATGAGAACGTGGCGCTATAATTAAGTCGTATCGTGGAATTTTATCACCGTCGCTAAGTTATCGGCGGTTATCATTATTATTATTATTATTATTATTATTATTATTATTATTATTATTATTATTATTTTTATTATTATTATCATCATTTTTTTAAGATACGTTCCTTCCGACATCGCGGAACTTCCTTGTTATCGTATATCGCTCAATGGCCAAAACGAATTCAAAGCGCATATTACGAAATCTCGCATCGGCTCGATTTTTTCCAAGTCGAGACTAACGATTAATCGACCGATCGAATTCGTTCGATATTTCAAGGATGATTACTTTTGATTTTTTTTTCTCAACATTCTTAATAAATTTGCCGTATAAGTCAAATATTGCAAATATTAGTCGAATAATATTAAAAATTTTGAGAAAAATAAAATTAAAATAATGTTTCATGTTTTTTTAGAACTTTGGTCGTTGTAATATTTGAAATACTTCGGAAATATTTCTAATATACGTATTTGCCACTTTATGCGCAACATCGAATCTCGATAACAGAAAAATTGATTTGGATATTCGCGATGCAACGAGACAATTCGTGTATCTTGGAATCGAAGCTCTCGCCAGATGTGAAAATAATCCAAGTTTATCGTGTGCACAGCCGGTGGGCCCAAAGTATCGCAAGGCACGTCTGAATTATATCCCGATAACAATCGTATAAACGTGTATTACGTATTACGTATACGGATATTTTATAAAAATAACATTGAATCATCGTATCGACAAATTATTACGGAGATTCGAAAATTTTTCATTGCCTCGAACACAATTTATCATCTTCGTTAGCCATTAATTAATTTATTATAAGAAATATCTCTCGATCTAGGTCTGATCGAAGTGTTTACCAACAACATTTCTCAATTCCCGTCTGTATAAACGTCGTACAAATATATTTTGAACTTTGCGTCGAGCTTACCAGTCGCAGTCGCAAAATGATCAATGACCTTAAAATGAAATAACGTCACAACATACACGCATCGTACCACGTAGACTCGTTAATGTATTTTTGCAATATTCCAGCGCGACAAAAACGCACCAATGTACAACGTGTACTCCTCCACACACACACACACACACACACACACACACGTATATTTTTGTATATGTGTGAATAAGTTTGTATATATGAGTATCGTGGCGCGGAAAGTCGCGCGTCTGTATTAATATGCAAATATAAGCCGGTATGCGATGCTAAACAAAATATGTATATCTTGATCGGCAAGGAGTTTTGCATTTGCGTTACGTGTCGCAATTACAGAGTCGGCAAACATTTGAAATTTGCATATTCCCCACGCAAGAGGCACAATAACTGATTACAGTCGATAATGCTACTGGTCATATACAGAAGAAGAGAGATAGATAGTGAGCGAGAGAGAGAGAGAGAGAGAGAGAGAGAGAGAGAGAGAGACGGAGAGACAAACGTACACGTTTCCGCCTACATGTATATCATTCTTTATTCACGAAGAATTATTCGCCACCAGACGGTCGCGATTCAATAATAACTCTCGATGGTTTGCTCGAACGTTGTTAAACCTAAGGCCATTCATCGATATCATATTGCCCTGAAAAATTGAACACCCTTTGGTAATCATTTGCTCCGAAATTTGATGGTTTAGTCCCTGGAATATGCAAAATATTTCGTACCGGAGACGATTCGACAGTTTCACCCGAAGAAAAATCTAACTTGCATTTAAAAATAAAAGACAAAATAAAAAATAATTTTTATTAAAGAATTAATTAATCGAAATATTGATGTAAACATTATTTTGTACGGAGGACATTGAACTGGTACATCCGAGGATGAGGTACTATGCGATTCTCACTTTTGTCGATGCTTAAACGTATTCCTCAAACTTTTGATTTTATCGTTTGCAAATTTTTGGGAATATTAATTTATTTATTACCCCGCGAGATAATAAATTTTGCATGTTCTAACTTGGACGATATTATTTCCTTTGTATCGGTTAACGTTCTCTCGCCTAAATATCGTTTTCCAATAACGTTGCAAAAAATTTCGTCACGACGACGTGGGTGGCCGTCCCTAATTACGGTTCCACGAACATAATACCGACGAATGAAATATCGAACGGCGACTAAATTTAAAGCAGGGAAAAACAATTTCATGAATAATAAAGTAACGAAGCTACAAGCTTCGTGGCAATACGTATAGGTACAAAAAAAGGTTCGTTGGTTTTCTACTATTTATATAAATATAGCATCGTAGCTACCTGTACGTTCGTTAATTAACCGATGCCTTGATTACAATCGCCTCTGGACATATCTATCCATTTATAGAGAATTATTTGTGACTTTATTTTCGTACGATCGATAAGAAACTCCAACAGGCGCTTCCACACCTTCGGTCTCGCCTCATCGACGAATCATAATTAGCTCCAGGCAAGTTTAACAATACGATCATTATAAAATCTTGCCTTACCCAACAACAAATGTAATTAACATTAAATATATTCTTTTCCATTCCGATCTGTCGAATAAATAATAAATAATATGTGTCACTCGCAATTTTGTTTTTTTTTAAATTTTTATTTCTAAACAATTTATGTCATAAAAACCCATTTAAACAAATTAAATAAGAAACAAAAATTCTAGCGTGAATTTATTGAGTTTTAAAAATCATAATTCATTAGTGCAAAACGTGTCGATCAAAAATGACCCAGGTTTAAATTCAAAACAGCGGTAAAAAAATCGTATGCACAGTTAGGGTTAATTACCGTTCGAATATCGAACGTTACACGTATCATAATACAAACCATCGGTCGAAGGGTTAATAACGCAAATACGTAGGAAAGAGTGGGAGACCGTTTGAAAAGCCAGCGCTGTAATACCGTTGGTAAACAATGATAACTCTTGCATTTATCCATACACACGCACACACACACACACACACACACACATATATATATATATTGTATGATATAGTACGAGACGTGCGCGCGATCATCGCGTTCGCGAACAAAGAGCCAGTCGTGCCAGGATGGGACCGAACGAACGAGAACACTCGCAGAGTGCGCGCGAGCAGCTCGAAACGCACGGACAATAGTGCCGATTATTCGCGACCATGTAATCAGTGGGTTGGCACGGATAATTTAGCCGCCAGTTGTACTTATCGCGAGAGAGGAGCTTCGCTCGAGCACATACTCTAAATATACTTACTCGTGTATACCCTCTTCGATATGTATATAAATATAAGAATACGTATCTGTACAGACACTCGCGGCGAGTCGTTTCTTTTATTTCTTTTATTTTTCTTTTTTCTTTTTTTTTTTTTTCATTATCTCCCGTATGTATAACGTAGTCTTTGGTATTTATTGCGATGCCCCCGGTCGCTTATCTTCGATAACTGTATCGTACACACGTTTCTCGTGAGATTTTTTCGTGCTCGTTTCGATCCTCGCGGGAAGAAAACAATAGTATATATAGTAAGGAGTATGTATATATATATATATATGTAAATAAATACGATGTAGTCGCTGCCGAGTGTAAAACTGTAGCATTGTATAATATTAATATACTACAGTAATACAGTATAGCTATGTAATGGATAATACATATATGTACATATATACACACACACACACATATATATGTGTGTGTTTGTTGAAGACGATTCGTATAACCGGGGTTCGTCGGTTCTCTCCGTTAAAATTGACGAGAAAATGCACACAGCGTATAGCATTGCATCCTGGACTGTGTATGTTGGTAAGCGAACGCTCGGGTATGCCTTATTGAATGATCATTATAATGCGTGCGCGCCTCTCTCGAGACGATGAAGACCTCGGGGAGAGAGCGCGTGTAACGAGAATCGCGCGCACGCGTGAGCCATTCCCGTTGCGTTGCGACGTTCTTCGGTTGATATGTACCGTAGTACGATATACGTTACTATATCTAAACTTATAGTCGTGTATATATATATCTGTCGTTTGCGAATGTTCATCGCATCACGACGCCTCTGTAAGTAAGCTTGATTTTCAGAAGGAACGTTATTACACCCGAAATATATGTATATGGGAGTTTATACGTTTCATTGTTCTCTCTTGGTTCATATATTTTCATTTTTTCATGGTGTATTTAAAGTTTTATCTATATATGTGTATATGTATGAAGGGACATTTATATTGGAAGCGTTGAAGATATCTTTCGGCGATGCAACGCCGGCAATTCGTAAAACGCCGCATGGGGATCAATATTATTTCAACGATCGGTGGGTATTCGCGGGTTTATACTTACACGGTACTAGATATAATGATAAATTTAGCAGTCGCGCCCGTGGGGCATCGAGGGAGAAGAAGACTCGTCGCGCGGAACATGGCGCGAGCGAGCTTCGTGTTATAGTCGTTTCGTCTAACTATATAGATATGCGTAATATACGTCGGCCATTCTCGGTAAAGTCAGCGACTTTTTTTTATATTTTTTTCATCAAACTTGTTTACAGATGTGTTCCGTAGATTGAGTGCTTGCGGAACTCACTCATGATTTAAGCAAATTTTGATTTAATCATTCATTTTCTGGTGTATAAGGATGTGAAAGATTTGAAAAAATTGATAAAATTTATTTTCGAGCTTTATCGCATAGCGGATGGTAGGAAATATTCGAAAAGATTGGAAAAAAATAGCTTGTTTCATGGGAAATATATCGCGTATGGTAAATATAGTTTATTTCGCGAGAAAAGAGCGAGCCAGTGAAAGAGGGAAGAATATTCATTGGGGTGATGTATCCATACGTTATTTCAAAAGCACGAGTGACAGTAGCGACGCGCCCGGGTAAACACGGAACCAAGCCACGCGCTGTCGTAAACGCAACTCCTAGCGACATCTACCGTGTAAAGTAGGAAGCTCGACGACGATCGCGTGTACGCGACTTGGCTCATGGTAGGCGCTGTGAGCCATCGACGTTATAAAGATGGCGACAGCAAAGTGACAACGCGTCTGTCGTTGAAGTGTACGCGTTTTTTTTTTAATATACCCTTTATTTTCATGACGTTTTAAGTTTGTCATTACGTAGAGATATTGGAGTAACTTTTTTTAGCCCAAGGTGAAGACGAACGGTGGTGGTTAATACGTACCGAGGAGGGTGAACGGGGCGGGTGGGCTCGTTGGACGAGAAGCCCGATATAAAAAAAAAAGAAAAAACTTTTTTCGGCTCAACACGACGCACGGTGGATCATCACACTCGCCCCGTGAGAGTGTCATTGTTTCACGAACTAGCACGGTGAGTCAGGAGAGGCTGCCTGCATCCCCGAGTATATTATTATATATCCTACGCACGTAAAACGAGGTTAATTGGTATTAAGAGGGGACAATTAAAGCCTCGCTCGCTTCGCCGGGAATATATTTCGCTTCTCGCTAGGCTTAACTCTTTCCGACGTGGTCCGGTTCGATTTGGAATCGTCTCTTTCTTTCATTCGTTTTTTTTTTCATTTTTCTACTTGTCCTTACCGCTCGTTTTGCGGGCATTCGAGAGAAACGTACCAAACTAACAAAACACTATCGTGCGAGCGCGCGTTTCGTGTTCGAACGTTCGATGCACGAGCCACGAGCTGTTGCTGTGCCGCTTTTATCCGTTCTTTCGATTTCTCGCGTTTTTATTCTTATATATATATATATATACATGTATCTTTATACAAATAACTATTTCAATCGCGTGTACGTTTTGCTCGAGCGTGCACCTCGGAAACTCGGTCGAGCAATACGACGACAACGACGACGACGGCGAAACGACACGGTAATATTCGATGATACCGTGTAAAACGTACGTATCGTAACATCCCGAGTGCCTTTTTATGCGTGTTCGCGAGTTGTATCGCGATCGGCAACAATCGGACGCCCAGTGAATCGTTCGGTATAACTTGTTCGGCGAACGAAAGAAAATCAAATCGACGAGCGGATACGTCGTTCGTGTATTTCTCGTGGCTCGTCGAAGTTGAGCGATTTTCTCGTGTTTTTTTTTCGTTCTTTTCTTCGACGTCTCTTCGGCTTTACCGGTTCCACGATTCAAGGAAATTCTGAGGCAACGGGTAAATCGCCGGGATCGCGCGGTAGATCGAACGATCGCGTTGCTTTGCCTCGATCTCGTATTTTGCGACCTCGTGCCTTAGGTTATACAACGATAACAGTGTGATGTGACTCTTCCAGTTGACAGTTCGGCGGCCATCTTGTTTTTGTTGTTGTTTCGAACGAGGATTTTCATTGGTTTTATCGCGCCTGCGCACTTATCACGATCGTAAATACGATTTCGTACTGTTCATATGCATCGACATATCGCGTGAAATATGACGACGGACGCACATTTCCTTCTTCTGCTCAGAAAAACGAGGAAAAGCGAGATCTTTTTTTTTAACCCGAATTTCTTTCTCGAAATGTCGCTTCGCAAGGTTTTTGGCGGTGAGTAGAAGATAATAATAAAGACAATAAATGCGTGAAAAACAAACTCTCGTAATTTATAACGGGCCTATTGTGCAGTGCGTTTTTGCAACTGGACGTTATAAACGAGTTTCTTACGTTCGAGATAGGTATATTTCTCGCTTCGACGTTCAAACGGTAAAACCCGCGTAATGGCAGTCGACGATTTTTGTTTTCTTATCTCGTTGCTGGATCGAAGCCGTTATCGGAGGCGATAATTACCGGGAAATTTGTACTTTCTTCGCTTTGTTTATAACGGGCGGCTCAGCGGCCAAGTATCGCACGGAAATACCGGACCCGGACTTTCACCGGGTCTAGCTTGTACTGCTATATAAATATAGATACCTATATATATATATATATATATATATATATACACGCGGCATTCCGCATTTACAACTTCAGTAAACTAAAAAATAAATATATCCAATTATCTTTTTAAGCTATTTCATTCGTGTTGCAGTTCTACATTAATTGTTAATCCATCGTGTTGCGAATCAAGGAAACCTCATTTTTTCTCGTTATTTCTTATATATATCTCGTGAACGGTTCCTTATATTTTCATTAGATTTATAATAACGAATGTTTACGTTCGTTACAAATGCACTTTTCTTCATAAATTCGTTTTCTTCTTTTTAATTAAAGATAATTAACAAATGCGATAGTTCGACGGGAGTGAAAAAAAATTGCCTACAAACTCTGTGCTATTTTGAGAGAAATTGATAAAAATTTGGAAAAAAACCTATTTTTTAAAATTCTTTTAGCAAATATACAAAAAAAATAGTTTATTTATTTTATTTCGGACGAATTTACCTACATAAATATCTACATATTTCTATTTTCCGTAAACACGTGACTTGGCTATGCGTCATAAATTTTCTTTTTAATTTCATCGAGTCGTCTCGCCAAGCTGACGTTGTGTATTTCGCCTAAAAGTATTTGAAACTCAACACCAAATCTCTCGCGACGTGAAAAATAATAACGCGAAAAAATAACTAAAAACAAGACGCGCTCGCTCCGGTGGGCGCAATTTTTTTGCCAACGTTCCCCTCGTCCCTCGCCTTTCTCATCGCTACATGTTTTGGCACACGAGGCGAGTGGCGTCTTGGAGTCTCGCAAAAAAAGTCACACACGCCCTGTCTATGCGAAACGTACACGCCCCGAGCTTTCTCAGACTTCAATGATGGTTGAATCATCACCCGGATGAACTACACGAAACAACGTTTAAAATCCTTCATAAAACTACGACTGCGTAATAAATAAAAATAAAACACAAGAAAAATATCGCCAAACAACGAATCCGTTACCTAGACAAAAAAATAATCGAAAAATCGTTGAATTATCGTCAAGAAATTTAGTCAATATTCGTTAAATATTTAATATCATTGTTGTCGATATTACTTAACGATTACTTTTGTATCGTTTGATTGCAGGCAAGGGGCCGAGAGCGTGCAGAACAAGAATGCCCACGCAGACAACGGAAAACGATGACATACGAGTGAAAATCGTATATAATGGGTAATAATGGACAACACGAATGTTTGCTTGTATATAAATTTATACGTATATCTCCATATATATTCATTCGGTAACCACGTGCGCCAGCGAAAAAGCAATCCGCCCCCACGTCCGGGTGGCACACGTGTTGCGAATCACGATAGCTCCTCGGTGCAAATCGTTCGGGTTTCGATCTATATACGCGCTTACGTACGATTCAATCTATATACCATTCCTATATAACCACGATACAAACGCCTAGAGGACTTTCATCGTATCCCGATATCGTTCACGTTGGTCGCTGCAATTGCAAAAGTTTCCCGTGGGACAATGAGAACAAGAGCAACAAGAAAAACGTATACACGTACTTGGCCAGTAGCGTTGGAATCGTTTTTTTCATTTTTTTAAAATTTTATTGTCTTAACGATATACAATGCGCAGCCTTGACGATCCATAAGTTTCATTCCTCGAGTCTCTTCCATACGCTCGATCTTGTCGTATCGTGGGACGAGCTCGGTTTGATCTTTCTCGATTTATGAGAAACTAGTCATCGAGACGAACAGGGGGGGATTCGCTTGGATCGATCATTCTTTCGACGTATCGATCGGGGCTTGTTTATTTAACGCGCAATAATATCACCTCGCTGTTTTTAGCGTATACGTATGTTCTCTGTACGATTGGGTATGCAACGACGCGCGAACGTGATTCACGCGTTGCGAATGATAAGAGCACGGTGAAACGGAAATTCTTTTTATCGACGAACGCCGACGGTTGCTGTTTTATTTTTATTTTTTATTCTAATGTTTATGCGAGTTTGTTCGATTTTTGAACGACTTGGCAATCTTATTCGTATTATCGAGGACGAATTATTTTTTTGAAAATTGAAAGACTTGGTGAAAAATTTGTTTAATCGTTTATTTCGTGGTTGGTTGGAAATTTTTTTAAATATAGTTTTTATTGTTTTAGAAAACTTTGGGACGTGTATATTTTTGAGATTTGTTCGCTAGGTCTGCTCGTACGCTACAAATAAAGATGTTAAGATTGTTAATTCGGCTCCAAAAATAAGATTTATATATATTTTTTAATGGAAAATTTAATTTGCAACTTTCGCGAATACATTTGGTCGATAATCTATTCGATTAGCATCTTGTACGTATTTTTTTCTATAATTTGACCTACATCCCTATAAAATCCTCTTCGAAGATCGAGGGACATTGCTTATACGACGTATAAAACTAGAATTGAAAAAGAAAAAGAAAAATTTACGTAACTCGATCGTGTTAAAATCTTTCATACAACGAAACTCCCATCGAAATCTATCCATCCAGTATTTTTCAAACGACACTGCAACAAACGATCGTATCCTACGGTAAAAATCCCATCAAAACCCATTCATCCAGTTTTTTTTTCTTTTTTTCAAACGACACTGTAACAAAACTGACAAAAATTCTAGAAACTACCGATCGTCCCTCACTCCCCTTTAAACAAACAATATATAGTTCACTTTTCTCAAAACACAATCTACACGCACAGTCTTTGTATCCTCGAATAATTCGATCGTCGATAGAAATTGTTTTCGTCTCACAAGAATATTAACATTGAAAAATAAAGATATGATTTTTTCGTATAACAGAGAGGTGCAGATCACCTACATCACGGCCGGCATATCGGTGGACACACTGCGGGAGGAGATGCGAACGATATGCGGTTTTGGTGCAGCGGGACCGGGTTCCGGTCCGGATCAGTTCACGATGAAATGGATCGACGACGAGGGAGATCCTTGCAGAATAGCATCGCAACACGAACTCGACGAGGCGTTAAGACTGTACGAGCTCGAGAAGGACACGGAAATAACGATACACGGTCAGTAGTTGAAAAAGCACTTTGTCACGAGAGTACACGGTATATGCGCGTACTTTGCTCGAACCCGGCCGTTATTCGCGTCTCGAGTGTTCCGTTTCATAGCCAGTAGCGTGGCTGTTTTTTTTTACTTTGTATTTTTTTTCTTCTTTCTTTTTTCTTTTATCATTCTTCCTTTTCCGTTGATTCGGCAAAATCGAAACGTGTCTCTAATAATACGGCTTACGTGGCTCGTTAAAGGTCGCTCGGTAAACACGCAAGTACCACTTGTGCCGTTTCTGACCTATCTCAACGTTTTTCACGTGCTCGACGCTCTCTGGGTGAATTCAGCCAATCCTTTTTATCCCAAATTTCCTCAGGTATTGGCTACTTTCCCAGTTTGATAATAACGCTCGAAAGCATCTCTTGGGAATTTTCTCGTCCTTCATTTGTTTTTTTTTTTTTTTTTTTTTTTTTTTAATACATTTGTCACAGAGTTACTTCTTGACTTTTTATTTTTACTGAAAAGCGCAAAGACGAAAAGTTTGTCTAGACAGCAAAATTCGAGTTCGTGTCGTAACTTTGAACTAGAATTATATTTAATTGTCGAAATCGAAACGCGAGCAATTGCGTTTTTATGTCGAGGCAAAAGTTTACGTTTTGAGAGGGTTTGTTTGTTTTAACGCGAATTGTCGTTTCCAAGGTACATAAAGATGGACAAATATATATAATTCGAAATACAAAGATAAAAAGGAAATTGGCAAACCATTCGCATAAAGTACTCGACTAGTACTACTGCAAACTGGCAAAGTAAGGGAAACGTCTGAGAAGTTTCGGCAAAGAGTCGCCACTTTCACGGAGAATGCCCTTTGTATACATATATATATATATAAATGCACGAAGAAATAGTGGCGCAATAATGCGACATCGACACTGCATCAAAATGATGCAGTCTTGGACGCAACAAAAACCCCGCACGAATATTATTTCACCCCTCACGAATATGATTTTTAATTAAAATTAATTCTCTGTATAATCTTTCACGACGTGATTCATTTTTAAATGAAGAAATAATTAATCTTTGACAATTCAACAAACTCTGCCATGAAATCGTCAAAATATAAACAAAAAAAATGGTCAAATATTCATCGAGTGGCATCGATCGCGTGTATTTCTCGGTAATTTATTTATTCGATAATCACGAGTACGATGACCTTAGGATTAAATACGTATCGAGCGAAGAACCGATACTTATTATTAATCCAAAAATTCATGACCTTCGGTAAAGGATTGATCGAAATTATTCGAATTTTTACGAGTAAGCGCCCTTGGTGCACGAAGCTCGCTCGTTATAACGTCCGTAAATATCCATTTATGTGAACGTTATGGATTTTTCCACATATGTAATAGCGCTCGTGACGCAAAACGATTTTTCCTCGTATCGCGAGTGAAAAAAAAAATAGAAAAGGAAAGCCGTTTACAATAATAGCTAGCCGATAAATGCCAGGGGCCAAAGGTCGAATGAGTATATGTGCAGCGAGGTTTTCACGAGGGCCTCTCTCCATATGCGACGTAACGTCACACGAGGAGATGGCTGAACTAGAAATCGTCGCAAACATAGACCATTAGGACGCGAAGAACAATCTCGACGCGAATGACATCTGTGTGTCGCACGGTCTCTTCCTATACATGCCCTCTATATATTTCATCGCTCGATCGTTTCCTCGATAACGGGAACGCCTAATACAATGTTATCTATATTTGTATAGACGATTTGTTTGCACTACAGCGCCATTGTGGCTCGTGCGGTACTCGAGTCACAACGTTGCGTCAGTACAAATATTTTCAATCTACGTAAATTTACCGATATCATTCAAATCCACACATAATCGATAAGAAAAATCACAAATCACAGTTTTTATAGAGACACGATTCTTTAAAAATTCAAACGTTCATATTTCAATCATCGAGTACCAAATTTTATCTTTTTCGCGTGCTGATATTCCCTTCTCCTCTACAATTTTTGTTTTCCTTTATTTTATTCTTTTATTATATTTACCTTCGATATTTCCCTTGTCTTTGCTCGTTGCTTTAAAATTAACGTTTAATATTTTCTAGTGCGGTTGAAAAAAAGTCACTCGAACTAATTGTCTGTCCTTGGTCGATTATAACGGACCACCCGGTATATTATTTTTCATGGTCTCAACTGTTATCAGTTATTCGATTGAAATAGGACACCCGGTACATAGAGTCCAAATTCGCCCATGCAGCAACGAGGGTTTGTTATTATATCGACGGATATAATATGTACAAGCACGTATCATCTACGTACACGAATACCTATCGATATATTTTATATATTTATATGATGATACGTTCGATTGTTCGGAGAGGATGAACGGAACGAGACAGAATGAATTTGCGACTGGCGTACTTTTCACGAGAATCCCAATGAATAAATCCAAAGTCGGTCGTGTGGCAGCGACAACTAATTACGCTCCATTACCGCACGATCGTATTACGTTTCGACCAATATGTCTCTCTCGCTCTCTCTCTCTCTCTCTCTCTCTCTCTCTATCTATCTCTCTTTATATATATGTACATAACGAGACGAAGCGGCGATCCTGAATCTTTTATAAAGCGACCGAACTCTGAAAACCGCTTAAGAACTTTAAAAATACCATTCTTCTTCCGTGCTGTTATTTCACCGCCTGCTTCCCCCTCTTTACCTCGCATCATCCCCCCCAACCCTCATTGAAGAATTTATCTCGTTAATTCTTTATCCCCTTTTAGATCGTCCGGGTGAATCCCGGTGAACAAAAAAAAAAGAAAGAAAAAACGAAAGTAAAAAGAAGAAAATTTCACTACGTCGTTCAACTTCTCACCTCGAGGATATTCAGATGCGATGTCCTGAAAAGACGATTTCGTCTTTTCTCTCTCGAATTCTCGATCCTCTTGCTTCCCCCCACCCCCAATGCTGCATCTCGAGCGTCGTGCCGCGTCGGCTGAGAGAAGACGCGCCTTCGATAAAAGTGTGCTCGAGGCGAATCTGTGAATCGCAAGAGTGCGAGAGATTCATTGAGAAACGGAAATTTGCAGTTTCCGAGCTTTATCCGGTAGGCGAGGTCGTCAGAAATTTATTCCGCCGGGTATAACGTCATATATATGTATAGAGAGAGAGAGAGAGGTATATACATATGTACATAGATATATAAGAAAGAAGGCTTTTTTCACTGGCACGCTCTCGAGCACCCCACCTAACCAGGTCGATGTTTTCTCCTCTTATTTTGTCCCGTGAGGGTGACTAGGGGATGAGAGTCTATTTATTTTTTCTACGCTGCGCGCAAGAGATGACTGTTAAAGTACCTACTGTACAACCGGAACTCGCAGAGTTCACCGATCCTCTATCTATCCCCGCTCTTTCGCTCGCACGCTACTCCCATAAGACGCGACGGAAGTCTCGGTGTGACTCTCTTTCTCTCTGGAGACTTTACCTCCCCGTTGTACGAAATTACGTTGCACAAGATAATCCAGCCTCGGTAGTTTCGACGGAGAGGAGCAATTTACTGAAAACAATGGAGACTCGACTTAGCTGGAGAAAGTCGAAAAAACAAAAAATCGAAATGGAAGAAAACAATTTTAACGCCGCCGCAAAATAAACGTCTCCTGATTCGTTGTCGGGAGCTTTTCAGGGAGAGGATGTTATGGGAGGTGCAATCTTTTCTTCGCTAACTCGAGACCTCTATTATCGCTATAAATATATTATACGAAAATATATACGTATATATTTTTTTAAATAATATTCGTTTTACTTTAGCTTGTCCAAAGCACAGAATTCACGTCACGACTATTACGTTTTAAATACTTGTTTTATTATTTACTCGATTGCTTATTTTTATATTATTATTATTATTATTATTATTAGGTATTTTTATTTGCACAACTTATTGACAAAGTTTCTTACAAAATTGATTTATTTCTATATTTTAACATTAATTATGCCGATCCTACATTTCGTATAGTACTTAGAACATGACAATGGGAAACGAGGGACGAATAGAGCGAAGAAAGAAGAAAGAAAAAAAGAATAGGTAGAGAAAACGAAAACAAAGATACGACAATTTCGCGTCGAGCGAATGCTCGAGCGTCGTTCCACGCGTGATCATCGACTGCCGATCGCTATCGTCGTACTTCCGGTGGCGTTTTCAATCCACCGGAACGAATCGTTCAAGCGCGTCATTATTCATGCTCGCAATAGTGACGCCAATTATGAGATTTCTTTTTTTCTTTCTTTTTCGTACTGTATTTTTTTCGTGACAGATTTTCACGATTAGAAGGAGTTCTCGAAGAGTTACTCGAGTTTACCCTATTCTGCATAACGTAGTCAAGGGGTCCTCTCATTCCTCTCTCTTTTTATCCCTCGTCTACTCGGGAGCAATTTCCACAAGATATTCTTTCGCTACGCTAATCGATCGATCTCTCCTCGCTTTTCATACCAATATAGTTATATTTCTCTTGACTCTTGTCTAACAATGCCTTGCCGCAACCCCCGTAAAGATCTCCACGTCGTAATATGACGCGCTCTCCAACGATTTTTTATCGACTTTCACACACATCGATTGATTCAATTGAACACACACATAACTCTATATATATGTGAAGTGTGTGTAGAGCAGGAGCAATTCCGCGTGGCAAACATACGAGGCAACGTTTATTGCGTGATCCCTTCGAGAGCGATTATTCTTCAGGGTCCTCTCGTTCACTTTTCTCGTGTACATTAATTTCTTGGTACGTTGCAATTTCTTCGGAAAACCTGCAACGTCGCGAACAGACGAATTCAACGAAAATCAATAAATATTTCAATATAAATAATCAACGAACAATTTTTCTTTTATTCTGTTCTGGTCTATTCGTCGAGAATT